>OX375872.1:111265076-112556329 GCA_947359465.1 Metellina segmentata | reverse complement strand
GATTCAATGTGTCTAGCCCAATTTTTAAATTTTAATCTAAAATATTTTAATGAATTATTGCATCACGGCGTTGCATGTGGTGTTGGTTTGCTTAGCAAACAAATGGGAATGCGTTGAAATCCCTGGGGTTGGCGAGCGTTAAACGAGTAGTAGTCACAACTGACCCCACGAAAAGAACTGTCACTGGCAACGCCGTGCTGGCCCGCAGTGGCTAGTAATACATACGAAACAAAAAAATTTAGTAATGTAGTCACAGAAAAAAAACCGAATCATCCATCTTCATTCGAGCAATTTTCTCAGCAGAGAAAATTCAAAGATATCGTTTGACGGGAATTAACGTCTGTAAATTGAAATTCATAAAATTTGCATAAGGTCTTTATACACTGCTGTTTTTATGTAATATTAATGTTCGTGAGGGGGGGAGGAGATTTAATTTGACATTTGCCGTGTTTATGAATTTATAATTAAGACATTTTTTAACTGTCAAAACAAATTAACAAAAATAAGAACAATTGACAAATCTTTTATTTTCAAATTGAATAATATAAAAGGAAATAATATTTACAACAGTTTGACATAGGTACTAGGGATGCGACATCGACAGCAAAACATCGATGTTGATATACATCGCCCAAAAAACATCGATGTCGCCATCACTGACAAATACTTTATTTTCTTAATTTGTACTTTGATGCGTTTTTCATTCAAAAATAAAGCATCGACGACGTAAAAACATCGATGTTAAACAAACATAGACTCCAATAAATCGATGGTAAATACTACAATTATTTTATTAAACATAGATGTTTTGAAAATATTGATATCAATGTCACATCCCTACTTTTCAGACCCAGCACCCTTGGCCACTTTAGTCTAAAATTATGTTAAAATTACTGATTATAAAAATTATGCAACTTGGTTATTTTTTAAAATTTTTATGTTGTTTTTTTCATTTAAAAATAAAACATCGACAAGTATAAACATCGATGTTACAAAAACATCAGCTCCAATACATTGATGTTTTTAAAAATCATCGATGTCACATCCCAAGTACGTACTACTTACACTTTCTACGGGGGGCAAAAGCATGTACGCACACACAAATACACACACACACATATATATATATATATATATATATATACATTACCCTACAATAATGGACCGGACGTCAGCGGATTTGCATAAAATCCGACTAGTTGTTTGAGGGTGTTTTTCGTGGTATGACCTGGGACCTTTGCATTTGAACGCCGACGCCTGCATGAACATTTTAGACAATCAGGTTCTTCCTACACTCCGGCAATTTTATGGAACAAACGAATGTTTTTTTCCAGGACGACAACGCTCCATGTCATGTTGCAGCCTCTGTCAAACAGTGGTATCGAGATATGGATATAAGATATCTTTCCTGGTCTGCTCAGAGTCCCGACCTAAGCCCCAAAGAACATTTGTGGGACGAGTTAGAGCAACGCTTACGGACCAGGGAACCATGACCTAAATCTACAGTTGAGCTAGCGATATTCTTCCAGCAGGAATGGACACAAATACCCTTAGCTGTGTATCAAAAACTTGTTGAAAGTATACCCAGAAGGGTCGGTTGTGTAATTGCAGTACATGGGGTACCATCCCCAATTAAAGCATGTATTCTTTCCCTTATACCATCACATCTTGCTGTCCGGTCCATTATTGTAGGGTAGTGTATATATTAGGAAATCCATAAGCCAAGTATACCCTCCACTACAGCCCTGGTGTTGGGGGTAGAGCGAGAGTGCCTTTGACGATTCCACGTGTCATAATCCGTTCTTTAGCCAGTAACCTCAAAGCTTCTATGAGCGCGGGATGATGCAGCTATCGGAGAGATGGAGAAAAGTCATCGAACAGAACGGCGCATACTATAAAAAATTGATTAAATGTAATTTTTAGTTAATAAATAATTTTTCTTCAATTTTTGTCAAAAAGAAACGTGACTAACATTTGCATCGATCGAATATTTTGAATAATGGTGCCAATACACGCTTTTCGATTGAAGCCCTACCTGGAGGAAACATTTGAAAACTATAGTATAGTGATCAATACATTTTATTTGTGTTTTAATGTCAATTTCTATCTTTAAGTATCTCTTGAAATTAAATATACAGTGAGTAAAAACAACAAAGGAACGAGCACAACAAATATTTAAGAATTTCCATTCAAACTGGGTAACTATATCACCAAAGCTAAATTATTTTTCATTAGATTCAGTATCTTATGACTATGCTAAATGAATCACAAAACTTTAAAATTAAGTTAAAATAATAAAAATATATACATTTTATAATTTTTGTGTTGATCTTGAAGAAAATTCCAAAAAAATATTAGGGCAAAAATTGGTAATGTTTTAATTAACGTCGTACTAGAGTAACACAACGGGCTACAGACGACGGTTCGGGATAAAATCCTTAAGGGAAAGATACGAACAGCACCTCGTAATTTTGAACCATTGTCAGATGACGAAGCAACACCTGAGCTGACACCCCACTCTCCAAACTTCCACACCAACCCAACGTGAGGACTTTCGGCCACGACAGATTTAAGGTGCACCAGCCGCCTCTACACCATACGCTTACAAACATCCGTGCCCGGATCTGGATTCGAACAAGGAACCTTCCGATCTAGAGGCTATCTTAACCACTATACCGGTTGATCGGGGCCATGAAAGGAGAAAAATCCGAAAGATATCATTGAAATGCTGAATACAATTCTATTTTTCGTAATAAATGTCAAGTAATCAAAGACAAAGTTAATTAAAATAAAAGCACGAAACTGATGGTCAAGGTAGGTAGTTAATTACCGTCGCACTGGAGCAACACAACGGGCTATTGACGACGTTCCGGGACCAGCCCTGAAGGTAAAAATTAGAGGACAACCCCTCATGATTTTGAACTACGGTCAGATGACGAACATTTGAGCTGCCACTCCGCTTTCCAAACTTCCACACCACGCCAACGTGAGGACAGATGAGGTTACGACAGATTTAGCGTGCCAGCCCCCATCTAGAAGATTAACTTAGGCTGGACCTCGTTTTCAACTCGCAACCCTTCGGTTGTTAATCCCTTGCTATTTCAACTAGGCTACCGTGGCCCTAATAACTTTCAAAGCGCCTACATTTTGGGTTGGTTTTGGAGTCTTATGGCATAAGGACCATATCTGGACAGGACACGCCAAACACAGGACATACGATATCAAGTACACACACAATGAAAGTTTAGCTGACACAAAAGAGAGAAATGCACCCAGGGAGGAATTAACGCCTGACAGGAATCGAACCTGCGCGCCTAAAACTCGAAGCTTGCTAGTGCAGTAGACATATCTACTAAGCCACGACGGCACCGCCAAGAGTTTTGGTAATGGTAATGGTAATTTTAGTTAATGTCGTACTAGAGCAACACAACGGGCTATTGACGACGGTCCGGAATCAGTCCCTTAAGGGAAAGATTGGAGGACAACACCTCGTAATTTTGAACCACGGTCAGATGACGAAGCAACACCTGAGCTGGCACCCCACTCTCCAAACTTCCATTCCAACCCAACGTGAGCCAAGAGTTTTGGATAAAAATGGTAATTTTAGTTAACGTCGTACTAGAGCAACACAACGGGCTATTGACGACGGTCCAGAATCAGTCCCTTAAGGGAAAGATTCGAGGACAACACCTCGTAATTCCAAGAGTTTTGGAAGCCAAGCATCCAGTTATGCTTAGAGTTAGCTATAAACATCTGGAAAATGCTCCATAAAAGCCCAACCAGAGCTATGGTTTCTCAAATTTAAAAATTGCACTTTATTGCGAGCTTCGGAAGTCCAGTTGGTATGCAGATAGGTATTTAAATTAACGTCACACTGGAGAAACACAACGGGGTATTGGACACGATCCGGGATCAATCCTGAAGGGAAAGAATCCGTGTACAACAACATATAGTTTTGAACCATTATCAGATGACGTGGTAACACCAGAGCTGGAACCCTACCTCTCCAAACATCCACACCACGCCAACGTGAAGCAGAGTAACTGATTAACAACAGGTGGGTTGAGAGTTCGAATCCAACCAAAGACTGTCATGTACAAATGGGGCTGGTGCATGTTAAATCTGTCTTCATCTGGCCGTGGTTCAAAGTTACGTGATTGTGTCCTCGGATCTTTCTTTTCGGGTTTGATCTAGGACTATCACCAATAGCTCGGTGCATTGATCCAGTGCGATGTTAATTAAAATACCTACCTCCCTCATTTTATTACATATCTGACTCTTGGTTCTGGGTCGGATCCCGGTCTTGGCATGAATACAGAGGCTGTTCACACATTTTTTAGACAATTTATATTGTATTCACAAAATTAAATTCCATAAAATTCTTGTGTTTTAGATGTTCTATTTGATAGCCCTTATTCTAAACTATCTTTCTATACCGTAATTTCCAGGATAATAATGCCTTTTGAAGTGTCAGAAGAGGTACTCTATCCCATTCCTCCTGAACAGCTTTCCAGAGTCCTGTAAGGGTTGTGGGACGACGTTTGGATAATGCAAATTTTAAAAGTCCGAAATCACAAAAATCCATAGGTGATACATCGGGAGATTTAGTAGGGATATCCGTGAAGGGTATGGCCTTGATACCGGTTTTTTGTTCCATTTCTTTTAGGAAATTTACAGTGGATTTTAATGTGTGACTGCTAGCTTTGTCTTGATGGAGTTCCACAGATTGATGGCACTGTGGGTGAAGCGATGGTATTTCATTCAGAAAAATTGGCGATAAAATATGTTCCTGATAGTATTTGGAGTTAATCTTGACATTTTTTCTCACTCTCTTTATTTTTAACTTGCCATTATATGAAAAACCAGCAACAATCATGAATCCCTTAGAAAAACTTTCTTTCGATTCTGTGAACCATGTACTAAAATTTTTTTTCACCCCTTTTATGATAATAAATGGCTCTTCTTTTTGCTGCAATCATTTAAATACACCCATGATTCATCTATTGTGACAATTTATTTCCATTTTTCTATGGATAAGTGTTTCTTATATAGAATTCGGCAGCGTGTCCTGCGTTCAGCGATATACTTTGGAGAAAGACAATGCACATTGCGTTTTTTCGCTTTCTTAAGATTTAAATCAACGTTTATCATTTTGTTTACAGTGGACACAGAGCATTTTAATGATTTTGCAACTGTCCTTTGACTAGGGGGATTTTTTTTTAAACATTAAACAACGTACCTTTGCAATAGTCGAAGATGTACGTTTCTTCCTTGGATACTTGTTTGGAATTTTTGTCCCACTTGAGGCTCCAATTTGACGTTTTTTTCCCTTTCTTGTCGACGATATTACCTATCGACGCTTTAGATATCACAAAACCATGACTCTCACATCGTTTTTGGATAACGGAATATGAATATTTCTCTTCGGAAAGAGCATAAATGTAGTCTTCGAAAAACTGCTTCGTTAAAAACGCCATTTTGAATAAAAACAAACCTCTCAAGCCGCAGACGATAACTTTGACTTTTAAAAACATAGTACAATTGCAATTAGTTCTTTCGCAGCAAACGATTTTTTATTACCGCTAACCAAAATCGTCTACATAATGTGCGAACAGCCTCTGTAATCTTAGCAGTTCGATATTCATTCTGAAGTCGTAGGTTCCGGTCTTATTAGTCTCATGTAAGCAAAAATGAGTGACAAACCAAAGCATTGAGCAGCATAAACGTATAAGTGCGGTATTCGTTTGCCATCCTTGATTTGATTCGTTTATTTCTGGAGCTTTAGATAGGAGATCCTAGAGCTGTAAAGCCGACCAACCGGTATAGTGGTTAAGATGTTAGCTTCTTGATCGGAAGGTTCCTGGTTCAAATCCGGGTGCGGGCATGGATGTTTGTAAGCGTATGGTGTAGAGGCTGCTGGTGCACCTTAAATCTGTCGTAGCCCGAAAGTCCTCACTTTGGGTTGGTGTGGAAGTTTGGAGAGTGGGGTGCCAGCTCAGGTGTTGCCTCGTCATCTGACCGTGGTTCAAAATTACGAGGTGTTGTCCTCGGATCTTTCCCTTAAAAGACTGATCCCGGACCGTCGTCAATAGCCCGTTGTGTTGCTCTAGTACGTCGTTAACTAAAATTACCATTACCTAAAGCTGTAATGAATCTTTCCCTTCAGTGACTGATCCCGGATCGTCGTCAATAGACCGTTGTGTTGCTCTAGTACGACGTTAACCAAAATTACCATTACCATTACCTAAAGCTGTAAGAATTTTTTTGTCGAATAATGTTTAGAGTTGCGTATTGTTTCGTAAAAGTTGATTTTGTTGTAGGGTGACTATATTCAGCCGGAGCGTCAACGATTTTATTCCAATGCCTTTTCAGGGACGTGGTAGCCTAGTTGTTAGAATAACGGATTAGCAACTGGAGGGTTGTGAGTTCGAATCTAACTAAAGACCATCGTATACAAAGCTGGCTGGAGCAAGTTAAATCAGCTGTGGCCACAAATGTCTTCAAGTCGGCGTGGTGTGGAAGTTTGGAGAGTGCGGTGTCAGTTCAGGTGTGACCTCGTCATCTGACGGTGGTTCAAAATGACGTGGTATAATCTCGGATCTTTCCGTTCGAGATTGTTCCCGGACCGTCGTCAATAGCTCGTTTTGTTGCTCCAGTGTGACGTTAGTTGAAATACCTTTCTACCAATGCCTTTTCAGCTTTTGAAAAGTAGGTAGTTATTTAGTTAACGTCGCATAACGAGCTATTGGCGACGGTCTGGGATCAGTCCCGAAGGTTGAAAATTAGGAGAGCCTTATTCTGCGATAGTTTTCAAATTTCGTTCCTGAATAGTTTAACATTGTGTTGTACAATAACAACCCACCTTGAATAGTTAAGCTATACATATAAATATACACTAACCTACAAAAATGGACCAGACGTCTACGGACTTGCATAAAATCCTCTGTCAAGCAGTGGTATCAAGATATGGATCTAAAACGTCTTCCCTGGCCTGCTCAGAGTACCGACCTAAACCCCATAGAACATTTGTGGGACGAGTTAGAGCAACGCTTAAGGACCAGGGAAGCACGTCCTAAATCTACAACTGAGCTGGCGACATTCTTGCAGCAGGAATGGACACAAATACCTATAGCTGTGTATCAAAACCTTGTTGAAAGTATGCCCAGGAGAGTGTAATTGCAGAACGTGGGGGACCATCCTCCTATTATAGCATGTATTCTTTTCCTTATACCATCACATCTGGCTGTCCGGTCCATTATTGTAGGGTAATTGTATATATATATTCTTCATTATATATTTGCAACCATCGCTACTTGAATTCTTGAATTTGTTATTTGAATTAGGGTCTGTTCAATGCGCTAGCAACTGCGATTCTTGTCAGGTTTGATTCCTCACTGGATATAATTCTGTCTTGTGTGTCTGTGCATTATTTGACCTCTTTTGTCTTGTGTTTGGCTCCACTGCTTACGATCAAGTTCCCAATTTCGCTAAATTGAAACTCATTCGAAGAAAAGTGAACGCAGCATTTATATCAGAAAAATATTTTTTTTTCTAGAAACAGCGCAGTTACGAAACCTTATCGTCACTATGCTCCCAAATAAAATTCATTAGTAACAAATAATTTCTCACCTCATGGTGAATGATGAATTAAAAAACTGATTTTAGGCCTTTTGTTTAAAATTCTGTTGTGGTTCTGTATTTGTTTTATTTATCATGATTTGGGGAATATCTAGCTTCAAATGTTTTGATATGCATTTAACCGAATAAGATAATTAATTTCTTTCCTTGAAAGTGCATTTAACAGTTTGATTTTATTCGAAAACTTTATTCCTTATTTCAAATAAAACCGGGGAGGTTTTAGATTTCGATAGCGACTGCACTTTTAATAGAAAGTTATAAGTCAATTCGTCTTTATCAAATCGACATTGTTATCTACAACTATGTCGCACACCGGCAAGAAAAGTGTCACAACTCAAAAAATAAAAATTTTGATGTTATGTCATTGACAAATATGAATGAGTTGCCCCAGCGTATTATATTACTATTCTATAGAATTTAAAGACATAAATACTTGCCTAAAATTTAAAAGTAGCTTATGCTATTTCAATATAAGTTTTATAGTATCCTTTAAGTTGATGTTTCTCAAATTCTGCAATTTTGAGTTGCGTCACTTTTCTAGCCGGGGTACGATGTGTTTTATCAATAACGGTTGGTAACGCCATGAACACATGAATGTTAGTACTGCACATTTTACGTATCTTACCAATATAGAGTTAAAAAATAAGAATAGAAGGGGTAAATTTGCTAAATATTTTAAAGTACAAAGTATACGTATTATTTCATTACATTTCAGCCGTTTTGTTTATTAGTTTGTTTTCACGAAAAAATAATGCACCCTGTTTTATTACATTTCTCTGTGAAACTATAACTTCACAGAGAAATGTTATTTATGAAACTTATTATGAAACTTATTATGAAACTTATGAATTCGGACTAGAGTAAAATGCTCATGCTTTAATTTATATTAACCTTGAATTGACAGTAAATAAGTATTCAGTTGCATGCGAAGTACTCAGTTTCCGATAACAAAAGATACGACGATATTTGTATCTTATTCATAGTTGTGTTCTCTATAAAGATCAAGCAGTTAACGTGCACGTGTTTTGACTTCGAATCCAATAGATGAATAACTTTTATGCTAAAGGCCACAAAACGCTTCCGGAATAGAAAAATGTTCATTAATGTTCATCAAATGTTTCAGACGAGTTCATCAAATGTTCGTTTTGAAGGAGAGGATACCAATTTGAACATGATATACAGAGTTGAAAAATGGTTTACTTTAGTTTTTATAGTCATTTAAATCATGTAATAAGAATAAATTAAAAAATTGCTCCAAACGAGATGAATTTTCCATTCGCTTTCGAATCTTCATACTAATATTTAAGACCTGTAGGTGATATTTGAAAGAAAAGTAGTGGAACAATTTAGTTTCAGCGTCCATCTACCGGAATTAAATAAAATACAAAAAACAACAAGATGAAATAATGAACCTTTGAATGAACAACTCTAAAAGATACAGAGAACAAAAAAAAAAAATTGAAATAGAAATTTACTGCAAGAAAAATATTTAGGAGAAAAAATATACATAATGTTTTGTTAAACATATAATTTAAAAAAAAACACTCTGTGGGTATTTTTTAATTCCTTGAAAATGTCTTTATAGTTTACCGGAAAAAACTTGTAGAAGAAAAAAATATACACGATGCTTCGTTAAATATATAATTAAAAATTATCTTTGCGTATTTTTTAATTTCTTGAAAATATCCTAAAATGTGTTCTTAGATAGTCTGCCGGAAAACACCCGAGGAGAAAAAATTGACACAATGTTTAGTTACATGTGTAACTAAAAAATGCATCTTGGTTATTTTCTAATTTCTTGAAAATATCTTTAGAAAGTCTGCCAGAAAAAACATGTAGGAGAAAAAGACATGTATAATATTTCGTTAAATATGTAATTAAAACAACGCTCTTTAGATGTTTTTTAATTTCTTGAAAATGTCATAAAATGTCCTCAGTCTTTCAGAAAAACGTCTTGGAGAAAAAAATATGCATACTGTTTCGTCAAGTATGTGATTGAAACAACGCTCTTTGAGTAATTTTTAATGACTTGAAAATGTCCTAAAATAATTGGGAGAATCCTTAAATAGTATTGATAGGATTCTTTAGCAATGCATTTGCATTGAGTGGAATTTGCGAAGGCCAAAGGACGCTTTCAATACCTTTGTGAAACGAATCTTTTATTAACGTACCTGAAAGAGTGAGCATTGCTACGCTGCACAGTAAGGTTCATCAAGTCAAGAAAGAATTGTACGCAGTAGACTCAAAAGAAGGTGGGACTGACCTACTTTAAAGGTCTTTATAAAACTTTGCACGATCGAATATCTCGTCTTAGTTCAAGTGCTGGTTCATTCATCACCGGATTGGAGGATTGATCCTGTCGAAGTAAGCTTATGATTTCGATAATCGGATTAGGTTTTTCTGGAAATGAAAAGAAAATTAACAATTAAGTAATATTTATTCGATTCAGTTTGAATTTTTTTGCCTTTTTGGTTGAAGAGTTTATATTCTTCATTTTATTACTTGTGAAATTCCATATTTAACTTATTATTGACGTATTAGTGTATAGAAATACGTTCGACCCATAAACTAGAATCTATCGCGTAAGATTACCAATTTTAACTATTGATCTTATTTTTCATCTAATATTATTCTTTCAATTAATTACTTAATATTTTCTGAAATCCGAGCTTTGTTACTATCAATACACGAGCTTCAGATAGTACATTTATCTATTCTCTGTTCAGAACCTCAATTTTCCTTATTATATTTTAACTTTATATTATTAGGTACTCCCTTTTCAATCTATGACTCTCAATGCACCAAAACACTTGAATCAGTAATTCCCATTTAAACCAACTACGGTTTCATTGTCCGAAAATGAATTCACACTTAAATGGATTATCGCTGTAATTCCCATTTAAAATGAAACATGGCAATCTCACCTCTGAAGATGTATGGAACTCCAATGGATTGTGAAGTATCCAGAAAGGGTGTAAATATTGAAGTTAATATTTGTTGGTGATAGCATAAGTATCTCGTTTGAATTTCAGTTTCGTTCATGGAAATCCGCTGTATTTGCATTTGGGGTTTCAATTCACTCTAGTAAAGGAAGGATGTCATTTTCCAGTTTACAGTGAAGTTATCAATAGAAATTAGGTTGATCGATGTATTGAATGAAGTTTTTTATTCTTTCTGCATTGAAGATATATACGGTTAGTGAATGGATCAGCCCATAGGTTGAAAAT
Source organism: Metellina segmentata (assembly GCA_947359465.1). Taxonomy (NCBI): domain Eukaryota; kingdom Metazoa; phylum Arthropoda; class Arachnida; order Araneae; family Tetragnathidae; genus Metellina; species Metellina segmentata. Next base: position 112,545,464 of record OX375872.1, on the reverse strand, counting down.
TGGGAATGAATTAAAGTAATTCTATTAAATGTTCGTCGAAATCGACTTCACTTCCTTGACTTAATGTTCTTGGAGTTCTTTGTGAATGAGTTGTCATATTATATCCATTTATTTTTAGTATCAATTAATTACGCTAATAAAACACTCAGCAATTTGCTCGGAATTACTCGTAGAAAAATACGAAATGATTACAGTTGCTGCTTGACATCTCTGAAAAGCTTTAAAATCCTTATTAACGTTCTTTTTCATAAACCTGTATGCTTAGTTTCTTGTATCATATATATATATAATGCTTTCTTTTTTTCCTTCATGAGTCTCTACAATTTTAAATCTGCCCGATTGCAAAACTATAATAACTCAAAATCCTGAAATTATATTCCTAGAAATCTGAATGGGGAATTTGTGTCTTGCTGAGATTTCCAAGTCAAAATACTCAATTTTTGCGGCATCACAAAGTCTTCGATATAGTTAGTTTTTAGTCTGGTATCTCAAAAAGATATCAACCTTAAGCATAAAAATACGAATTACAAAGGATTATGTGCTTACAAAGGATAACTCGGATGATGGTGAATGTCATTCTTAATTACACTTGACTTTGATTTGGGAGAATTGATGGCTTCTAAAAACGCGCCTTTTTACTGCCAAATCTGTATATTGCTAACAAACTCGATTATTGTATAAATACATTTTGAGACATTTTCCCACAGCTGTAAATAATTTCAAAATTTTTATTAATATCTAGTAAGCTGAAAATAATTTTCCGACTCAAGAGTTATTCCAACCTCTTCGTAAAAATAATTACTTTTGATTCCTAATTTTCTTGAGTTCCTGCTAAAGATTTATGAATATGTATTAAACTACAGAGGAAAAACTGACTGTCGTTTCGAAATGAATATGAGAACACTTTTTTAACCAAATGACACAGTTATGGTAAAAATCCGTCTATTCGGACCATTGAAGAGGATTGAAATGAAATTGTAAATAGCTATAGGGTAATATATCGAGTTCTACGCCGAAATAAAAATTATACTCACAAGTAAGGGTAGGATTTTAATGATATTTTGTTCCGAATGCAGGGAAAAGAGTCTTTGTTAGAACAGTTCCCTGAATTTTTCTTGATTTTTGTGTGGCATGTTTGTTATATTTAAATTATTTTTTAAATATTTGAGTTGTTTTAAACAAAAAGGAGCTTTTTTCTAGTCTCAATTTGCAGTGAGAAATGTTAACTGAGCGAAGTGATATAGATGAAGATGTGAAAAGGAGTTTTTTAATGTTTGTGGGTGACCACAAAAAGTTATTCTAGTATTTTGAACATTGATTTTGTTCTGCTTTATAAATAGAGACTGATGAAATAAAATCTCACCCCTCCTAAGTTGACGTGATCAAACTAAAATTTTATTTTCAGTTTGATGTTTTGTTAGCAAAATTAAAATGTATACGTTTAAAATGGAGGTATGTCTTTTAAGTACTTAAGATGCAATTTGCATAATCTATTCATTGATAATCATTCAAACACATTCTTTGAAACAAGTAAATTAATAACAAATACCTCATATGACTATCCCATAATTTTCTCAGGGATTGATCGAGAACAAGAAAAACTACACTTCAAAGTACTTCACTTCTAATCAGTAACGTATATCTCATTCTTCAGTTTAAAGATCATTTTTGATTCTGATGGAAACGTTCCATTAGTACTACTTCAAATGTAGGACATGAATTTGATATAGCACGTATCAAGTGCAACTTATATATAATGCGTAGGAAACTTCAATCAAAGGCTGCAATTAAAACGAATTCTCAAAGCTTGTAAATTCGATAGTCCATGGCTTACTAGGTCAGTTCATTGTTTAAAAACATTACCATTGTGATACATTCTTTTGAAAATGCTTACATTCTCCCTTTCTATTGTTTCATTGCTTGAATATATTTTTTTAAACATTGCTTATTAACGTAATAATTGGTAGATGAAGAAATCGAAACTTAGGTAAATTGAATGCTTTCAAAACTAAGTTATAAAATTTCTGAAATAAATATACAAATTCTTATAAAACATTCAGAAATATCTTATAGGCTATTACTCACAAAATAAACTTCCAAATTACGAAGTTAATTAAATTTTTCTGTTAATTTATAAGAGTCGTATCACCAATAAAATATTCCAAAACGAGATTTAAATATTACAAAATATCAAAAGGTTCTTTTAATCCCCAAATAATTTTTATATATAAGCTGCTTTAAAACAATCGCAATGGTAGCGAATTTGTATTCTATTTTACTTACTATTGATTAACAGATACGAGGACTTTTGATTGTTGAATCTCGGAATCTCACAAAGGCACCAGTGGGATCACGTATAATATTTTGCATGCAGTAGAGTCGTTGCTAGAAAGATTTTGTTCGTCACAATCGTGCTAAAATGATTACTGCTTAAGAAAGTCGGAATGCACCCATGTTCAGGGGGGGGGGAGGAGGCTACGATCGGACCCTGAAACAAAGACTCTGTCATCTCATTATAAAATATGCAATCACGAAGCGTCCTGAACTTAACAGTTTTTTGGACTACCATTCATACCGACTTTGGAACATACTAAATATCTATGATCTACGATCTCAATCTATGATCTACGATCTCAATCTATGATCTACGAAAAGTTGAATGAAAGTGGCGACTGGAAAACAATTCTGAGGCACAGTAGACCTTCTTTGAATAAAAACGTCCTTCTGCTTCCCAGGCTGAAAATCACACTTACAGATTTCAGAAGACGGAAGATATTTTCATGTAGTCCCAAATGACGATCCCAGAAAGTAACTCAAAAATGCTTCTCGAGGTAAAAACACTGAGAGAAGTGTCTAATTTGAAGGCCAATTTGAAAGCGCTAAATAGTTTTATACTTCCAGTCAAAGGAACTTTATGACCATATTCGTATGTAAAGTAGAAATGAATCGAACACAACTCTGATACATTGGATCTTCAAGTATAATTTGATATTGGAATAATATTTAATATTGGTCATTAGATGGACCATAAAGTACTTTTAATACACTAAAATCGTGTTAATTCGCAAGAGACATTTTCTGATTATCAAACACTGACTTCATTTTAAGTATATTTGCTTAAAAATGTGTAGATAGTCCTTGGTTAAGATCTCATTTAGAATAAGTTAATGTATAAAATAAATTTTTTTTATGTTATCTATTTGGCAACTCTATAATTTAATATTGCATGGGAACGAAACTAATAGCAGTAATTATTCAGGTTCGACAGCAACTTATATATTTTTTATTTCCATCTCTTACTTCATGGTCTGATTCGATGATCTTAACAATTAATATCTACTTACACCTCAACATCTCCCGTGATAACTGCATTGTAGACAATGAAGACATTCATTTTGGGAGGTAGTCAAATGGCTCACGTGTTTTGAAGTGAACCGTGACGAGTCAACGGCTTGAAACATTTCGGTGTTCTTGTTAACCGCCATGTGTTAAGGTCAACTAAAATTCTTTGTTATTTTTTTGTTTCTCAAGTTGTATAAAGCGAATTTTTTTAAGCGTAACACAAAAAAAAGTAACGATAAAAGCATGTTGTTTTCCATAAAGTGTGTTCCATTACGGATAGTGCTAAATTAGATCGATTCAAGACAAGTCAAAAAACATTTCATGGACTTGTTAATTTGGATTATATATCTTTACCGACATCAATATACAACTTTCAAATTCAATAAAATCAGTATAAAATCGAATTTGATTAACGCCATTACCCCTCTTATAAAATTCGCATGGGTTTCACTCAGTTATAATTTTGAATTACGTTTAGAATCGATCAAGAATTTATTGTACAAGCTTTAAAATGTGAGTTATTTTCATTGTAAATTTGCTAACAGAAAAGATAGAAGAAACAATTTATATTAATGACTTTTATTGATAGAATATCACTTACACAATAATACTTGTTAAATTTATTGCGTACTCAATGTTTTATCTTTATGCCATAAGATTTGAGAGACGTTCGATGCAAGTTTATTCACTGTAATTTCTTTGGTTCATTTTCATTTTCACTTTGTTTTAAAATACAGACTAACAAATTTATTCTACTATATCGTGCATATCTTGTTTAATGAGTTGAAATTGCAATTCAAATAAAGTTTCTGAATTATTTATGAAGCACGCATCTTTTTAGTATAATTCTTCTCATAATCAGCATATTAAAAATTCAAAGCATGTATTGTAACCACTACGATTTCTTTCAAGTGTTTTCTAGACACTTAAACTATGTAAACTGTTTCGAGAGATCTTGGCAGGATAAAATGATAGTGAATATAACATGTTAAAAGTATGAATAGCATTGTTTCCGAGCTATGATCCGAGATTTAAATGAGCAAACCATTCATTAATCGCTTTACTTTGTTTATCATTTAAAGGACTGCATTAGCAATCTGTTTTTTACCTTTTGAATGTTTTTACTTTAGAAACCCCCCCCCCCCCCCCTAAGCATAATGAACTTCATTTATTTCAAAACTCAATGAAATTTATCTTCCCGATCTCGAAAGAGAGAAATAGTCACATTTCAACTGTGTGATTCGTTCCTACAAGTTTCTAAAAATGCAGTATTCTTTTGTAAAATGATAAATTTATGCAACAAGATTTGCTTTATTAATAAATGCATTTCCAAAAAATTAAAAAAGATTGCCCTCGAACATAACTAATGTTATTATTTGAACATTACTTGTAAAGGGGCCTCTACCCCAAAGAGATGCTTTTTTTAATTTTTACACGACACATAAAATGTTTTTTGCATTCTTCAAATACTTAGAGGATTATATTTTCTGAATTAATATTCATTATACAATGATACGCTAGTGACTTCACTAATCCCCTCTTAATACACTAGTGATTTCGTAATCAGTATGTCTCATTGTTATTTCATGTTCTCATCCTTTTCAAGTTCATAGCCTGGAACCAAACAGATTTTTGAAAACCTGATAAGATCTTAATTTGCGCAATGAATTCTCTGAAATCAAATTCTGATTACTCCCATGATTATGTACCTTGGATAGGATTAAAAAATGATTTCCCCCATGTTTTCTATTGAATCTGAAGTAAATATACATTGATTAAATAAAATTTTTCTAGTTAGTTGTGCGTTTTATACGAACACTCCTTTAAAAAAAACGCATGTTCTTGTTATACTTATACTCTCCAAAACTTCAAACATTATTCAATTATCTAAAGTTTAAAATTGTTTTTTCAAATTTTTCAAACAGTTTAACATTTACTATTTTTTTCTATTGCTTACTTCAAAAACTGAAACGTTTTCTGCTGTTTACTTCTCATCAGATGTGGTAATGTTTTTCTATCCCAAAGGACAGTTTTGGATTTTCTGAATATATTTAAAGTATTGGCATTCTTTAAAAAATGCTATTTTGCCATGGGTATCTATACAGAACAATGTTCTGAACAATATGTGAAAGAAATGAAAATAAAAGCATTTTTACGATAGCATAAATGGTTACGTATTGGAGCGTTGAACTTAATTTGTGTCAGCACTTAATTGTTTGCCTTCACCCTTGTTTACTATCTTTGCCATAAATTCTTCCAAACTTGGAATCCCACTGAAAGGAAAAATTCAGGTTTTTGTGAGGATAGGTCACACAGGTATGCGCTTCGAATACCAGTTTGGTCGGTAAACACCTGCCGTGTACCCTACTGACACCAGAGCATCTCTTAAAAAAACAACTTGTTCAAGAACCAAAACGGACATGTGTAAAACAACAAAAAGCTTTCCAAAACGAAAACAAGCTTTCACTCTCCATACCAGAAAGACAAAGTTAGCAATAATAAAGTTTAATTTTAAGGATTATACCAGCCATCAATAAATTAATTTCTCGAGTCTTGTTTGGTCATTCATCGATACAGATAATTTATCCATGGAGAATATCCATTTATCCGTTGAAATCAATTTTCAAAACTATCTATTTAAAAATGCCTGAATAAAGGTTCCAAACGTTACCCTCTTGGCAATTTTGATATTTTTTTTTACAAAATGAGAAAATTTTCTGTCTTGTATAGATCATAGTCATGATAGAAGACTTGATGTATCCTAGACATGATAGAACGTAGACGACCGCGACCTGAAGGATTAAGAGATTTCTGGAATTGTGTTTTAAAACAATTCCAAATGAAAGTATAATACAAATGATTTCAAATTATACTTCAATGCTAGAGATCGTATATCGCTGCAATTTATATTAAGAAATATATGAAAAGAGCATAATAAAAGGATTTCACCGACAGTTCTATAGAAAGAATGTTTGCAATAATATGTTGCGAGAGAATCTGTCTCCACATCAATTCAGTTTTGACCTGAAAAAAAAGGCAATTTGTTCTAGGCCTGTTCAGAAAATTTATATTTTGGAAATGCAACAGAAAAGGTTACTTAAATAACAGTTTAACTTCAATGCAGGAAATTAAACATTTTAAAATAATTCATTTGGGGGTGCGTTAAACAGATCATTCTTAATAATTAAGTATTCCCAAACAAATGTAAAAATTGGGAGTGCTACTGAATACTGTCCTTTCTCTCCAAGCAAATATTACTTATCACTGGATGGGTCACGGTAGTGCGCTGTAAGCCAGAGGTTGAGTGAAAGTTTATTAGAAATGAGAACAGGTTATCTTGAACGGGTTCCAGGCTAAAAGTGGTGAAAGTTGCTGTTTTCTATTGACCTGTAATCAGACTTCCCTCTTCCGGAGACTGATATTAGCAGGTTTCAGGGTTAGAACTAACTGGTTTTTGTGGCAAAAGAAAGTAGCGCAAGGAAAAGAGATCGAAGAGAAAAACGCTGATCGACTTCATTTTGTTTGAAACAAAGGAAATACTTATCACAGAATCTATGACTTGCTTCATTGTTTATTTGACATCAAACACACTTATTATTCAAAATAATCTTAAAGTAAGGAAAGCAAAAGAGTTCAATCGTGTTTCAAGATGTAGTTTGTAAATTAATGAAAGTTTCTTTTGGAATGTGTCCTGCCCTCATTTGATTATGAATGCTTAAAGGTTTATAAATCTTCGTTTTAGAATGACGAATTAAGTATTGGAATATTATATCTAGATGGCTGAAATGTTGCCCATTGAAAAAATTATTTTATATATATAAAATTTAATGCTTTTGATCTTTATAGAACAAAATATGATACATTGTCCTTAAGTTAAACTTGCTATTTATGTGTCTCGCTTTTAGTGTTTGAATAAGAAAAAATAAAACTGAAATCAAGACATTATAATATATGACCAAAGACTTTCGTCATGGGTTTTATTCAGTGTAGATTTTAGTGCTTAGAAAATCGATTCACAAACTATTGATTTCTGACGGAATCGTCTTATTTCTCTATGATGTTCTTGTATTTCGATAAGTAAAAATTATATCAGGTAATGCACAATAATTTTAGCTCTCACCCATCCATTTCAATGAATATGTTCGGACTTAATAAAGTATTCAACTCTCATTCCAATCCTGCGGCGTGAAGGTTAGGCAGATCCTAATCTGTTCATACAGTAGACAATCATATATTTTCACTGTCAAACCACTTACTAGTACATTCGATATTCTTAATAACTACATAAAAATAACAAATTAAAACACAAAACAGTTTGTATCTCTTATATCAATACCAAATAATTTCGTTGTTTGAAATATACTCTAACAAAAACATTTGTAGTGATTAAAATGTCCTTCAAAGGAAATGTAGGACATGGAATTTTCCATTCTTTTGCCCGTGTTCTTCGCAGACCTTGGACTGCATTTTTCGCCTTGTTTATTTAAAAGAATTCATTAATAGTTCTACTCTAAGGTTAATAACGGCGCTCTCAATGATAACGGGGCGTCAACTCATAATGATTTCATATTCATCAAGAAAAAGGTCATATTTAAACGATCGAAATGCCTTCATTTATAAATTGGATACATTATTCATCCTACTGTATTAGAAATGAGTTCGAAGAACTCTTCGATTTATACCAAATTGCAGTTTTTTTTTAAAAGAACAGTCGTGTATAAAAGTTCTGGACACAAACCATGAACTTCAAGTCTCAAGATTCGCTATGGACGAATGTCATTTCTCAATAAATTAAGAACTACAAGGGTTCAATGCAATGTTTATTGAAATGAGTAATTCGGGTAACTTTGGCCCAATAATGTTTGGAACTGTTTCACACCAAATTGAGTAATCTTATAACAAGGTATAATTCGTTAGTTCAGACATTTTATTGCAGAAGAAAAAACAGATGCATTTAATGCCTTTCGTGGGTTGCTTTTTTTTTTCAACCTACAATTAAGCTTGTAATTTAGTGGATTTTCAATTTGATGTTTTATTTAGAAAATCTGTAATAAAAGGTAAGCAACACTGTTCGATTTCTTTAAAAATTATTTTTTCAACGAAATTGCTATTTTAGAAAACAAAGAAAAAAATATTTCAAAAACATTTGTTTAAAAATAATTTTTAAAAGGAAATTACTAAATGATCTTAGAGGGATACACATTTCCTTCAAAATGACATACAAGCTATTCATAAGCATACATTCGAGTAACATTGCCCCACCATAATACTTTGATTTCTTTCTAAAACCAATTTTAATAAAACAAAAATACTTTAAGTAATTACTAATAATTGTGCATTTTTAGTAGAATTTGGATGCATAGCTTTAATGAATGGTCACGGAAAAACAAATAAAGCTGTCTCTCGTATTAGCATCAAATCATTGGAACTGTGATGTAAACAGCAAAATTAATTTGTTTACTTGACACAACTCTACTCTGTGTAAAAAGAATGGTGCATTTCAAGTATCTTATTGTAAAGAATTTTAATGTGAGGGGCCGAATTTTATAGTTTATATTTGAAATTACCAAGTGCAATGTTCGGCATATTTTTATATATTTTTATTTGTAAGCTTTTAAAAATGTAAGGAATTTTTAACGTTTTATTGGTGTTTATTTTTTTGCTAAATACATCCATAAATTATTCAAACTTAGTTTGGATTTTTACAAATGTTAAACAAAGAAGTGATCCAATGTTGCCCATAGTCTTGGTGTAACTTTGAGTCATCTTGTATATTTTGGGATAAAAACAAAGATTTTTATAAAATATCTACGTCTTATAGTAGCATATCTAAGATTTCAATTGCTTATGTATATAAATTTAAAAGATTGAAACACTTGATAGAAGTTTGATCGTCGAATCCTCGGTAATTTCACGTTCTGAGATTCAAGTGAATTCTTTCACAATTACCGGGATACGTTACATAGTTCTATCAACTTAAAATGCGTGTTACATATCGTTGATTTCAGTTCTTCAAGATCAGAAATGGTAATTTTTTTCTTACAAAGCGAGGCACGAATTATAAATTAGTCATTTATAAATAAAACAAAAATAATTTTAGGAACTAAATGTTTTTGTTCAAATGAAAAAAAAGTTAAACACTAATTGAACTTTTTCTTTCTTGACATGCTTTACATCCGGTTTTATCGAAGATAAATGAATTCACCTTTTTGATATTGGGTGTGGTATTAAGATGATTTCTCCAGTTAGCTTTGATTCGCTTGTGGTTAGAAAGTTCATTTACATAAGAATAAATAGCTTCAAAGTTCAACAACTACCATCGTGACGTTCTTGACAAGTCTTCACTCGAGACATGAATTCAGACAAGGATATAAAGTATTTAACAATGGAATATCTTTAATTATTTTTCACAAAACTCCTTAACTAACGGACAATTCTTTCTGGTATGGTTAAATCTGAGGTAAGAAATTTATATACAGAAAACAGCTGTATATTAAGACTCTTACGCTTTTATTATCGATTTTTTAGAATTCTTAACACTAACGTTTTGCTCACCAATTGAAGTTGTTCTGTAGATAAACGTTAATGTACTCAATTTTTTCAGAACCCTGAATATTTTATCGCTGAAAGTCAGGGTTCGGTAAAACACCAATTGAAAAACGCTGCTGTAGTGATATGAACTAGGGATGTGACATCGATGTCGATGTTTTATAAAAAACATCGACGTATTTAAGCCGATGTTTTTTTAACATCGATGTTTATAGTTGTCGATGTTTTATTTGTAAATAAAAAAATTATCATTATAAAAATTTAAAAAATAACCAAGTAGCATAATTTTATAATCAGTAAATTGAACATACTTTTAGACCAAAGTGGCCAGGGTGAAGGGTCTGAAAAGCAGGGATGTGACATCGATGTTTTATAACAACATTGTTGTATTTACTATTGATTTATTGGAGCCGATGTTTGTTTAACATCGATGTTTTTACGAAGTCGATGTTTTATTTTTGACTGAAAAAAGTACCATAGTAAAAATTAAGAAAAAAACCCCGTGCAATTAAGTATTTGTCAGAGATGGTGACATCTGTCCCATCAGAAAGAGTTTTTTCCCTAACTGGTGGGATAGTTAGTGAAAAAAGAAATCGGCTTAAGGTGGAGAAAGTTAACAAACTTTTTTTTTTTACAAACTGTAAATAAAAATAAGTTTATTGTGTTCCCCCATAGCTTGAAAAGTAATTAATAATAACTAACAATAATTATTACTATGTACCTTCCTAATTATACTTGTAGTTAGTAGTACCTATGTAAAACTGTTTTAAATATTATTTTCTTTTATACAATTAAATTTGAAAATGAAAGATTTGTTAATTTTTCTTATTAATTTTTTTGTTTTGTTTTAACAGTTAAAAAAAAGTTTTACTTATAAATTAATAAACACGGCAAAGGACAGATTAAATATTCCCCCCGACGAACATTAATGTTTGAAGTTGCTAAGCCAGTTTTAAAATTATGTCGATATCGCATCTCTAATATGAACTTGTCTATTTTCAGGGAAGACTCTATTGAAGTGTTGACCTAGTAGAACATTCAGTATGCTGAAAAATAGAACGGTGCCATTTTTAATTGGTAAGTCGATTTACCTTCTTTGTTTCAAGAAAATTATAATGGAGAGTATAATTCAATTGCATATCATTGCAATACTCATAGAAATATGGGCATTTCACATTGGCTTGATCTAAAACGTGCGTTTGTTTTGACGAAAAAACCTCAGTGGTTGATTGAATTTATTTAGTAAAATATTTAGGGTCCAAGTACCCTTTAATCTCCAAATTTATATTTAGGGCCGCGGTAATTCGGTTGGAAGTGCATCGGATTAGCAGCCGGAGAGCTGTGAGCTCGAATACAGTCAAAGACCATCGCGTACAATGAGGGCTGGTGCACCTTAAATCTGTCTATATCTATTTCTATCTTGAAATTAGATATTTTCATTGAACAAATATTTTAGTCCATTGCAAAACAATCCTTTTATTTTTAAACTCAGATTTTCACAATTGATTTTTGACCGTAATGGATGAATTGTGTGTGTGTGTGTATACTTCAAATATCAAATTGAACCTAAATAAATTATTCGAAATGATTCTGTCTGATGTGAATTAATATTATATGGTAATTACGCATTTGAGAATTCCTTAATGAATCCTCGCTACAGACTTCCTGGAGGCTGCTATTTGAGAAGCCATTAGCATTCTATCATTCATTGGTTTAATTTCTTCTATTTATAATTATAATGTATTCTTTACGCCTTCGACGTCATTGAAATGAGTCATGCTTGACTGAAGTTCCTTTTGCACATTCTTAGAATGTTTCCGGAGTCAGACGTTTTGAATTGTAAATTTTGAAAAAAGTGTTCTTACTTCATTTGTTTTATTTTAAACAATATTTAAAACACTACTTTTCGTTTCCTCATTAATCAAGCGGGAATAAGTGTTTGATGCAGTCTCCTTTTATTGAATGTTTTAGAGCTAGGTAAACACAAAGAAATGAACTGATAGAAAGCGGAAAAACTGAGATGTTACTGTCTACTTAAAACTAAAGTTGAATAATATAAATAAATTCTATTTTTAGGCGCTGTTGTGCTCGCCGTAGTTGTTGCAGCGGATGGCCTTGTAAGTATCTTTTCTGTTCTATATTTCGGTCAAGTGCAGGGAATTAATAGTAAGTTGTACACAATCTATACACTAGGTAAATTGAAGTTAAAAATTTCATTTTACATTTGGAAGGTGGAATGATATTCATCATATAATTTAAATAGATAAAGATTATTTTTCAATTGATTAACCCTTCTTTGCATAATGGTGGAAATTTCCATCATAACATTGGATGCCCAAAAATTATATAAAAGAACAAGTTCACTTTAAGTTGATCGTGTCTGGATACCTTTTTAATGTCCATTGCATAAAAAAAAAAACATAGCTGTCAAAAATAAGCAAGTGTCACTATCAGTAAAACGAGCTTGAAGTTGTCATTCCGCTGTTTGTTGTAGTTGCAATAAACGTATGATTTCGTTTTTAATTTTGTTTTATTATATTTGAGTTTCTATTGCTAAAAAAGTGAAAATGAGTGGAAGAAAGATTTGTAACACGTGTTTCTGTTATTTTTAGAGCAATTTCTGAAAAAGATTGCGTTTAATTTAAAAAATACCACATCATACCATCATATTGTTTTTTGCTAAATTTATACTATAAATATATTCTTAGATTTTTTTAACCATTTTTCCTAAAATTTTGAACATGAATTATATCACCTTAATTTATTCCACCAATAAAGAAAAAATCATGCAAAGAAGGGTTAAAATAATGCAATACTTTGCAGTTTCATTTTTACTCCACAAAATGTTAGAACTTTAAAGTTTTGTAGAAGATGCAATATTTTTATAAATAATATGATAAAATGAAAATTTAAAAAGCTTTTTTTTTCTAACTTGGAATCGCATTTCAAGTTCAAAGCAATTTGTAATAAAAATGTTATGCTATATATAACTATGTATCCTACTCATTAACATTAGTTTTTGAACCATCCACAGCAATATAAATTTATTTTTAATACATTTATTCGAAAAATAAATTGTTAATTAAATAGGTGACTTTCGATGCAAGGATAATAAAAAAATATTTGTCTAAAAAAGTTTTTGTAAAATAAAATCGTTTTAAAATTATTTGAAATGAAAATGTTGCACACAATTCTGAATTCATATAATGAAAACTTTAAGTCTGGATATGAACGAACACATTTTTTAAATAAAAAATTAATTATTGTAGGTAAAAATAAGAATAAATAATCAAACATACAAGGTGACTGTAAATAATGGGGAGGTGGTATAAGAGCCATTTTGTCAAAATCTGCTTGACCAAACTTGGCCAAAGTAAATACTATTTAGACAATGGGGGTTGATTTTTAAAAATAGTTTAAATTTTGCCTCAGGAAAAAATGTCTCTGTAAGGTCCACATTTTCGGAGAAAATTAGGCATAGGACGAAAAGAAATTAATTGATAATTATTTTGGCATCACACATAAATGTGACTCAATAAATTTTCTTTTCATGTGTTCCAAAAACTGTATTCTCTGATCAGCATTTTCTACTATTGAACGCAGCAGTTCTCCGTTGATATGTCTGCCGTGCAGCGTTACTCGGTCCTTTTTTGTGGCTAAATTATCGACCTTTCCTAGGTACAACAAGCGTTTCACATAAGTTTTATCAGACTGGCTCGACTAATTACTCGATCTTCTGTAAATAGGACTTGTAATTAACACAAACAAGAACTCCCATCACGTTTCCATCGTCTTCTGTTGGAGTTTGGGAATAACAAAACTGAGCAGCATTGATGGAATTATGAATCTACTGGTTCATTTTCGAATAAGTATGGACCGGTCATGAATGAGGTGCCACAACAGTGTTACGCCAAATTTGGTTGCGTTTTGGTCCTAAAGAGGGTTCCTTAATGATGGTCACCCTATTGTTTTAATGAAAATACTCAAATAGGAAGGGAGGTTCTTTCCAAACACAGCTAAAATATTTTTTTCCAGTTACCTTTTTCGTGTATGATTTGTCGTTCTGGGGTCAATTTTTACAACAGGTCAATTTTTACATTTATTCTTGCATGAGCACAAAGTATGCGCTAAATGTTTTGTTACCCAACAATTGCAATGATACAGAAATATCACCAAACAATGACCTTTCTTTATTTCAGAGGACAAAGAGACAAGCCCCGAGCATAAATGTTCACAACATTCCCAAGACAAGCTTCTCGTGCCTTGACAGAAAAGTGGGAGAATACTACGCTGATCCTGAAAGCTTCTGTCAAGTATACCACGTCTGTGTTCCAGGAATGCACAATAAATTGTCTCTGATAAGTTTCGTTTGTCCGAACGGAACTATTTTCAGCCAAGCAACCAAAGTCTGTACTCCATACGATCGCGTCGATTGCAGCCTGACGAATAAGTTTTACGAAAATGGCGAGTTGGGCACTCGACGAGATTTTATGTCGGATGATTATGACAATTTCGTGCCTCAGCCTCAGTCCCAACCCCCAAGACCACCTGCTCCATCTCGAAGCAGAACCACCCCTGCTCCAACGACCCCGACTCCAACCCCGAGAAACAACCGATTTCGCTCCAATCAGTTTCGAGGTCAGCAAGGTCAAGCAGCAAGCACAGCCGCTCCCGTCCGGACGACAGTTGCTCCACCACAGATCGCAAGGGCAGCTCCACCTAGACCAGCAGCTCCGGCCTTTCGGTCTCCAGTAATTGCCGCTCGTCCACCTCAAGCACCTGCAAGACCAACACCGCGCGCAGTCGTGTCTACGAGCACATCCAACTTCAATTATGAATACGAATATGAATACGACTACGAAGACGAAACTCCTGCTGCCGAACAAGGCAATGCGAGAAGTAAGAGAGACATCGAAGGAAAATTGGATGAAACGAGTTTCACTTGCGAAGATAAAGTGCCTGGAGGAGCTTATGCTGATGTAGAAAGCAAATGTGAAATGTTCCATATTTGTGTCCTACTGGGAAAATCCAAGATACTAGATTATAAAGTCTACTGTGCTAACGGAACCGCCTTTGACCAGGAAACTGGTTCCTGTCGCGAAAGAGACGAGTTCGTGTGCGAAAATGCTCAGCAGTTTTACCAGTTTGAAAAGCAAAATCAACCTAAATCTAACAAGAAACCAGTCGCAAGCAAGAAAAAATACTATAAAGCGAAAAAGATCGCAAGCAAAGAATAATAAAGAGATTATTTTCAGCCTCAACTATTTATCAAACAGTATATGTTTTCATACTTTTGACACAAAACATGTTAAGACGAAGTGCCAAGGTCAAATGTTAACTTCAGGTTAGCTTGCTCATACGCGACTCTTGGTAATAAGGTAAGATATACATGTACCACAATTCAGCATATTGTCACGCGTAGTAAAAAAATATATGTATATTTTTTTATGTTTTCTGAAATAGTTAAATTGCCTAAAAACACGGGCCCACTTCGTATTTCTTGTGATCTCTTTTTGATAAAAAAAAATACGATTGACTTAGAAATTGTATAAAGCACTTTGTCTCATTAAAATTTCATAATTTTTTAATTCTGAATTGTCACCGCAAACAGGCATTGGAAATCCACTATTCCAGTGATCAAAATAGTTTTCACTCTGACATAATGTTGCTGAGCTAGAAAAGCAATTCCGATATTAAAGGTATTGGAATTTAAGAGAGAAGTTTAGACGTACTAACTTCTGTATTAATTTACATAACAGGAGTTCATCCTTATCAGACAAAAACTGTTTGCACTTCCATTTAACCTCGAAACTGATTAGTTTATTGCAGACTTGTAAAATATTACTTTATTTATAATTCATAAGATGTGTATTATTTTTACAAAAATGCTTAGCTTGTGCCAAGAGTTTTATGAAATAAATTTGTTTTATATTATTTGTAAAATAGTTTTTATTTGTTTCTCTATTCATTAAAACTTGATTCCAATAAACAACTTCGGTATGGTTTAGTTTGTTGGTCAACGATCACCTGCTACTCTAGGGGTAATTAGACTAGGACTATATGAAAAATTTAGAATATTCTCATGTTCCTATAAATCTGTATAGAAAATAGTGTCTTTTTTTTCAAATTAGAAATTTAAATTTAATGAAATTCATCAAACATAATTTGGTTATTATTTGAGGCGCAAGTAATAGTTTCCGGATTTGATGAACTAATATGTTCCATTGAAATTACCCATACAGGAAGTTGAAATGGCAGAGTTTCAATGCGAAAGAAAACTATTTCAAGATTACAAAACTTTCATACATAAAATAGCTGTAAATTCTCGAATTATTACCTTTACTGTTAGTGGTTCAAAATTCAATACGGCAAAATGTTTTTACATGTAATGTTAACTCACGTGCTCTAACTGCTTAGATATATCTATTATTTAAATAGTACCGCGATAGTTGAACAGTTGATATTATTAATAGGTTCTTTAAAAATGTTAATTTAGATGTGAATTGTTTTTTTATTTGAATTTAGATCACTAGTTTCGAGTCATTGCATCGAGTTCTGAAACAATATTAAGCAATAGAGGCAAAAGGAAAGAATTTGTTTTGAGACCAAGTGCATTGTTTACCAGGGAAAGTAAAATGATCTCATCCGAATAAATTGTCCATACCAAAGCAATCATTCATATTTGATTTTTTGACAGTTTGATGGCAATTTTTTTGTCTCTTCGGAAAGTGATGTGAAGAACAAAGAATGGGCCGGGAATTTGACTTTCCTCAAGTTAAAAACCGGAATCCAAAAGTAGATGGAAAATCAATTGAACTGCCTTTCCGAAAAGGCTCCTAGTTTAAAACTCAGTATTGGCTTCGATGGTTTGCGAAAAACTGTTACTTGTCAGCTGAATGACTTCTCCTGTTTAAATTGAATAATTCTTATCCTTGATTCCTTCATAATCATTGAACAGAGTACAGAGTTATCAGGCCTTAACAATTATTTATTGTTATCCAGAGTTTTAAAGTTTTATAAATATTTAAAATTTTCTACTGAAAATTGACTGAGATTTTTTGAGAATAACCTTCACGATAAAATGCTTACCATTAAAAGAAAGGGAAATATGGTTTATTCATGTCAAAGACACGTGATGTGTGTGAATAAAGCAGCATCGCTTTGTAATTTGGAAAACCGATTCAACATAAATGAGTTTCAATTAATGCAACTAAAGTATTTTCAAGAATATTGAGGAAAAAGGCTGAACAGTTCGTTAAATTATTACATGAAGCAAGGGATGGGGAAGAAAATACAACTTGTTCTTTTTACCTGTTCTCCAAACAGAACAGGAACAGTTTGTTCTCGGTTTTCACAAAAACATGTTCCCCGCTCTTTTAGTTAAAATTCCATTTTTTCTACGTCTATTTTTTTTTTTTTTGAATAAAATTGACATATTTAGAAGATAAGGTATTTTTTCTTTCCTTTCAAATTTTCTTCAGCTACAATTTGAACTACACCGCCTTTTGTTCAACAATACTAAGTTTAAAGAATAGTTCTCGATTCATTCCGTTTCCTGTACCTGATTTATTCATCACTAGGGCAACTTTTTTGTTGCAGTAAAAATGAGAAAAGTTGCTTTTATCATTTCCTAAGGTTGCATTTATTTTTTATACACTAAAATCTAAAATAAATTATTAGTAAAAAATTAAATAATTCAAAATTTATTTGTACATCATTAAATATAGAAGAACGTTGATGTCGTTGAATGGCTTATCCTTGGTCAGCAATTTCTTTAACATTGAAAAACTGCACTCAACAGAGATTGATGTTGCCTGACATTGCTGCATTGGACTTTTTCTGCAGTTGTGAAACAAGTGTACCACTCAAGTAACTTGGAGCAATCACGGATAAAGCACCTTGAGTGTGACTGCAGCCGCAGTTATATAAAATACTGTATCGGATATCAGAAGCGCAAAATCCTTTCACTCAACATTCAGAGATTTTAAAACGTCATCTACAAGGAAACAACATATTGATGATCGAAATTCACCTCGTAAACTCTGCAGTCGATAACGCAAGTTTGCTCTGGATTATCATAACTGCCAACCAATGTGTAAAAGTACTTCTTGCTATTTATTTAACTTTCGTCTGTTGAGACGAATGCCTTCTTTCCATGAACTTCTTGTTTGATCTGCAATACTTCGGCGTTCGCAAGATGATACACACCTGATTGAAGGGTTGATTCAGAGGGCAAGAAATCAAATAGTAATTTCATATTAATTAATTTTAAGCTAAATTGTAAAAAGTTGCAATTATGCAAAAAGTTGCATTTATGTTGCGGTTATAACTCACTAACAATACACCCCATGTAGGAGGAATTTTGTTTTTAGTACTTGTCTTGAAGCGTAGAACGTGTGAAAAAAAGTTGCATTTGTTGCAAAAAGTTGCCCTATTCATCACTATACACACCCGTTCTCTGCTCTCGAAACTGCTTTGGATTCTGTGTCTACTTCCTGTTTCACGATGTTCTCTGTTCTTAAACTGTTCCAAAACTGCTGACTGCTCTTTTAATGCTCTCACAATGCTTTCTATTTTCGTTCTGTTCTCAAGGTCAGCTGAGATATTAACAAAATCCAGGCCCTGTGTGACTACCATGAAAACTCCGGCCATAAAGGTGGCGGTTGCGAAAGAAACAGGTCTCGTATGTTTTACAGTGAGCAGAAGAACAGCTTATAGAAGAATTATATAAGGGTTAAGCTTATAGAAGGGTTAATAAGAATAACAAAGAACTGTTAATCTAAGAGAAGAGTTCTTCCCATCTGAATATGAGAAACACATGCAATTATTTACTTTATTCACTTGCACATTACACCACCGTTTGAAACGCTGATTACCATACTATTTAATTATAAAAACACGTTTTGATACAAGACTCAAAAACTGCAATCTGTAGAAACTATATACTATACTTTTGCAGTGTTACTTATTATTACTACGAAATCAAAATTTGTTTCAAATATCATGCGTTGAAAAAAAAAACACTTCATCATAAACAATACTACAAATTATACTAACTGATCTTACATAACCCAGATTTAATAGCAAATCTAATAGCTCCATGTCAACAAAGCAAGAAAATAAATACATACTTACTTTTTAATACATGTTTGAGATCCTTAAAGACACTGAGCATGAGTAGATCTCTTTTTTGCTTGCATATGGAGATTATTAATCGAAATGTTAATCTCCTTTGCTCCACCTACTTCATGATATTTAATGACACCCACATTAATATAAAAACTAATGTTGGGAAATCTAAACACTTTAACAAGCACTTTTTAAAAAACATTTTAGTATTTACAACTTAGTTACAGCATTATACGGCGGCATTAGAGAAAGTGAGCGCAACGTGACTTCATATGTTGTGCACACACATGCGCTCCCATCTTTCGGCATGCGCACAGGGTTGTGAATCATTACAGGGGACATGAAAATAAGCAGTGTATTGCTACAACTAACATCGTGATTCAGAGTATAAAAAGTTCACGAATCATCAACAAAAAAACAAATTATTAAAAACTATTAGGTAAAAATACGAAGTATTCATTTTTCTCCTCAGGTCTAGTTCACCAGAAAAGAAAAAAAGCTCTTCAAATAATTTTGAGATCTTTGAACTTAATGTTAGCTAGAAATTATTTTAATTTCAGGCATTAATATACACTGCTATTCGTTGAAAATGCAACAACCACGAAGACGTGTTGGAATTTCGCAATGCAAATGAAAAAAAATCTTAGTTCAGTATGAAAATAAGATTTGACTCGAAGATGTAAAGGGCCTCTCCAAAATGAATAACAAACTTTGTGTCGGTGAATTCGATTGATACATGCCTAGCCGCAAAACAACGCTTGAACAAAACTCAATTTTTGTTCTTGACTCAATCCCAAAACATTGCAGGCATAAAAGCATTACATTTTTTTTATGGCAGGATAACAATTTTAACATTTGTGAATAAATCTTCATCGGTGCATTATTCAAAATTAGTTCAGTGCAAGAATCTCTCTGTTATCCACCACCTTTTAGAAATTAAAACACTTGTGTTTGCTCACACAGTCTGAAGAAATAAATCAGTGCCTCAAAATTGTCCTATTCAAACAATAAAAAAATGTGGCAATTATCTGGGAATCTGTTCAACTCATCCCTATCAGAAGTATGATGGGTTCTGATGGAAACTGCTCTTGAAGTGTTGTAGTACAGTATGGACAGAAGTGACCACAATGCGAAATATGTTCCTAAATAAGATATTGATGAAAATGAGACCGATGTATGGTTCTACTTCGAGGCATTAAAGTCACGAAAACCTAATATTAAATAGGATACCTTTTTGCATCAATCGCAGTCTCAAATAAAAAGCGTTCTTCAGTAAAGAAATAAAAAAGGGTAGCAGAGGAGACTGACCATTTCGACATTTATACTATTTTGAGAGGTATTCATTTGCTATTAGATGGCAGCACCACCTGATGATACAATAGTTTGTCAAGTGTTAATTATGGTGACGGATTTTTATTCAAAAAAGGACATTGAATGTCTTCTCTCTCTCTCTGGAGGTTTCCTAGTCAGAATAGTATTTTTTTAAAAATCAGTATCTTCACTGCCCAGTGCCTGTGGGAGGCAGAGAAGTACACAAAATAGTGTTCAATTTTATACTAGAATCAGTTTTATAGTTGTTTTTTTCAGTCTAAAGAAAATAAACTACACTATCTTTGATTAGTTAAACACAAAAATGTAAATATTGTAGAATTCTTAAAATTCTTTAGTTGATTGAATCCAAATTTCACAAGAAAGTCGGAAATTAGTTATTTATTCATTTTTTCAAAGGAAAAAACTCGGGGTGGCAATTTGGCGAGTTTGCAACACCAATTTTGCTTTCCACTAAGAGTCGGTAAAGATTAAAGGACTGCAACATTTTCCGGGGACATTTCCCCGTGACGAAATTTGGGGTGAAAATGCTTCCCTATTTCATCCCCTTTCGGAGTTGCAGACAATCACCGGCTCCCCAATGCTCTTCGGCGCCCCATGGTCCGCCACGCCGTCTTTTGTTCCCTCTCTGTGACATTTTGTCCTTATCGCTAGTATTTTGTCTGCAACACTAAGGGGTGATCACTCTTCTATACAAAGAGGTGAGAAGACTGCTCAACTCTTTGTGTTGTCGACAAAAGTCGAAAATCAATGCACTTCGGGATTCATTTGGAGGGAAGTCAAAGGAAGTGAAGAGGGTTTTACAAATACACTGCTGGACATCGTAATTGCAATACCATGAACGACAAGACATATCAAAGCCATACTTATTATACCAATAATATAAGGCGGAATAATGAAATGATTGAAATTTCAACTCTGTTCCACTTCAATAACGCCATGAAACCAGTATTTTATGATGTAATCATGGGAGGCAATAATTGCTGCAACACGTCTAGGTATTCAAAGAAAGACACTGGGAGTGTTTTGGAGTACACCAGTCCATGCTGCTTTAGAACGTTGTCAAAGTTCATCTGTCGTATGCGAGGGAGGTCTGAGACGTGTCAGCGGTTGGGCGATCATCGACCAGACTTGTTCGATGGATGACAGATCTGGTGAATGGGTAGGCCATAAGAGAAAGAAAGCCTTATGTACAATAAGGAATTGCACGTTTGCATGCCCCGTGCAGTCGCTCATTGTCTTGTTGAAAACTGGCCTCAGGAAAGGCAAAAAGATATGGGAGAACAGGCTGCAAACTTTCATAAATGTAGCGACAGCTATTGAGTGTACCGGCAAAGTGTACTAGGTGCTTGTGGGAGTAAAATCCAATGGCGCCCCATACCATAAAGCCAGGTGATGAACCGGTATGCATAAGGCAAAAGTCATACAGTCTGTAGTCGTGGTACAGCCAGACTAGGATGCGACCATCGTGGTGCTGTAGACAGAATTGAGCTTCGTCTGAAAAGACGATATCATAGCATTCGTTTACTGTCCTTGTGCTGCGTCCTATGAACATCAATGCAGACGCAGATGCTTGTGGTGTAGTCAAAAGTAGTCGCATCAATGGACGTCTTGAAACACTTCCCGGCTGCTGCAGGCGATGTCGAATTGTATGTCCTGACACAAGTTGATGACACATCCTAATTCTTGAACCAGGGTTCTTAGATGTTGTAGTACGATCCATAATAGCTATGCACCCAAGACGTCTGTTCTCACGTTCGGTGGTGAGATGAGGCTGCTGCAATCGGTCCGTTCGTCCCTCCTGCACCCACCGTTTTCATATTCGCATCGCTGTGGCTTGATTTCGTTAGCACGAGCACCGATTGCTCGAAAGGATCGATAAGCTACAATTCTTTCTTGTGTTTGGAACACCAATTTTGCTCTCCAGCATTAGTCGGTAGAGATCATAGGACTGCAACATTTTTTGGGGACATTTCTACGTGACGAAATTTGGGGTGAAAATACTTCCCTATTTCGTCCCCTTTCGGTGTTGCAGACAATCACCTGCTCCTCTCTGCTCTTCGGCGACCCATGGCCCGCCAAGCCGTCCTTTGTTCGCTCTGTGACATTTTGCCCTCATCGCTTGTATTTTGTCTGCAACACAAAGGGTTGATCACTCTTCTCTACAGAGGGGTGAGAAGAGTGCTCAACCCTTTGTGTTGTCGACAAAAGTCGACAGTGCGTTTGCACCGGAGTGGGTAGAAAAAAGGATAAAAAAAAGGGGGTCGAAAAACGACACAAAAAAGGTAAAACAAATGTTTGTAACCTCGGTGTAAACGCGGCTTTAAGCTTCCTCTACACAGGAACTGCGAGAAAGCACAATCTCGATACGCAAAAACCGGATCTTTGTTCTCTCTTTTTATACTGTTATAGGCGCGTTTCTGACTCATATAATTTTTATATACATCGCATTACTATTCATTTGCATATCCTCCATGAACAATGCATCGCGTAAATTTCAAAACTAGTGAATGCTTCCCTTCATGGTGTTGCATTTTCGACGGCTAGTAGTGTATTTGAGTTAAGAATTATTCTGGTATCCAAAAGTATCTTTACTTGCATTAAATCACGTATTTCTCTCAGAAACTGTTAACTAGAATTTTATGAATTTGTGTGGAATGAGACATAACATCATGATACATAAATACAAAGGAAAATTTTTAAGAACACTGCATATATGATATAAAACTGTAACATGAAACAGTAAAAAGGACAATAATATGTGACAAAGAGAGTTCAGAAAAAAATAATAACTCAGAAAAAATTGAGGCTTATGAATTTGCTGTAGAATGTGATCGCCCCTGACTTGTACACACATATCCCAGCATGGTTTCATGCTGGCAATCATATTATCCACAGTTTGGGGAATTAAGTTCCTCTCCTCCAACAATTCGGTCTTCAGAGCATTTATATGTCTACACGGATGTCTCCGTGCAACTGCTTTTACAAGGTAGTCCCATAAGTTCTCTATCGGGTTCAGATCAGGAGATTTTGCTGGCCACGTTATTCGCTCACTGACTTCATTTTCAAGGAAATCGCCAACGAAGTTTGCTCGATGTGGACGAGCATTATCGTCCATAAATAAAAATAAGAACCATATGCACCTCTGAAAAGTCTTACATAACGTTCTAAGACCTCATGCCGATATCTCTGGCCAGTCACAGGTCCTCTGTTGAAGACGTGTAGGGCTTACGTCCATCGATCATTATTCCACATCACACCATCACACCTGCACTAACAAAACGGTCACATTCCATAAGGTTCGAAGGATAATTTCGCGTTCCTGATTCCTTTAAGAAATAAAAACGCTTAGAATAAGATGGTAAACTAAACCTAGAGTCATCAGTAAGGAGAACATGGGTCCATTGGTGTTGAATCCAGTTCTGATATTCTTTGCACCAATTAAACCCCTCTTGTGTTATGAAGACAGTGAAACACATACCCTTGGCTTTCTGGCATAAAGACCTTTTTCATTATGCCTTCTGTATACCGTTTCAACAGTTTCCATGACGGCTGAAAGCTCTGAACTTAACTGCCGAACAATAGACTTCTTGTTAAGCCGGGCAACTATTGCCATCTATCGATCTTGAAAAGCAGTTGTTATACGATTATGTCCTTATCCAGGCCTCCGTACAATAATTACATAGTTCTGAAATTGTTTCCAAAGCGCAGAGACTGTCTTGTCTTGAAATATTCACACATCGTTGCTTCCATGATTGTCTGCTCTGATTCTAAACGGTCGCTAATGCGCCACTTCAAAGATTCTTCCAAATGATACTTAGGGGCCATAACAAACCGTTTTGAGTCCTTACACACTGAAATCAAACGCTGTATTGCAGAAATTCACTCAGATATTCACTTTGCTCAAAGCGCTGGATTTACCTTTGGATGACGTAAAGTCTTATTTGCATATCAGAAACAGTCTGAACATTTTTGATTGGATAATTCTAGTTAGGCTTATCTTTCACACATTCCCTGCAAAAATGGATTGTTTCGATTAGGTATTTAATGGAATATAATTATTTTTGTACATGTAAAGATAATTTTGGACATGAGTGTAGCTAACTATCACTTGTAGTGCTGTCTCTTTTAACATGAACGGTCACGTATCTTGGATGTCGGAATTCATGCTCATAATGCATAAACACCTTTGTTAAGACAATTTTTTATTACATGTATAAAAGCTTACTTTTAAGGAAATGTTTGCCCAGATAAAACTCTTTCTTATTTCATTACTGATATCACTTCATCTCTCACCGATGGCATTTAAAAAATAATCTGATTGTGAAAAATGTAGGGGGTCTTGAGACGAAATCACTTCTACAAGATATATACCCCTCTTATACAGCCTTTAATAACGAAATTTTTTATATAATTTGAAATATTTTGGAGTTCGAGGGAAAATTGAAATCTCCGAAGTTCTCCGACATTGACTGTCAGTGAATATCACAAGAGTTTAGACCTGAAAATAACAAATTACAGAAAAATGCTGAAAGTATGTTTCCCATATTTTTTCAAGTTTGAAGGATAGATTTTTAGTGAAGATGAAATTATTTCTGTATCACACAATTGTTATCGATTCTTTGTCCCTATAAAGCAATTTGAACGTCCATCCAATAGAGAGGATGTTTCACTGCTTCCTCTCTGAATCGATTCGAAGTCCAACAACTGTCATGTACTGATCTACTTTTGTGCCTTAATGATCTACGAAGCATTTTCACGAATGTCTAGCGCACTTAATTCAGTTCTTCCACGTAGGAGGGAATCTCACGATTCTTTTCATTCGTGACGTCTATTTTAGATATTGTGCGTGTGAGAAATCTAACACAAAGTATATATATATATATATATATATTTATATAAATACTTTTTGTTTGATTTGTTTGATAAGACGGATGTTTCCACCATCGGGAAAAATTACTTATTATTCTTGTCTGTATTCGTTTTTATTTCGCTGAAATTTAATCCTTCTAGAGGTTTTCATAAGACATCTCGTTCCGACCAACTTTGATAATGACGAGATACTTCGTCACCAAGAAATTACCGATATTTTTATTACGAAATCAAGATCTGGTCAATTTTTTCTAAGGACGACATATCTTGTCCATCACAATCTGATCAGTTTTGCTCATGACGAGATATCTCATCGAGACAACCACCAAGAGGGTTAAGAAATATAGTTATCATTCAATCTGAATTACTTCTATTATCTCTTTCGTGACCTTTTTGTTCAAAATTTGGTCATTTAGGTTATTATTGTTCTTTAAGAGTTCCTGGGAGAGAGGGAATTTCAGAGAGGCCTCAATGAAAAAACAAATTATGTGGGTTCGGAACTCATTATTTTTTTTAATCATTTTTTCACATAATATGAAATAATTCCTGTATCACATAATGTTTTTTGATCTGCATAGAAATTCCTCAATGTCTGAAGTTTTAAAATTTTCATTGATTGGTATTGTTTTCATAACAGCCATACCACGATCGCTTCTCAAACAGAGGTTGAACGACAAAAAGTACATCCACTCGCTGACCTCTTTTGCAGTCATGCATATTTGAGTTGAAAAAAGAGGGAATATATCAACTGTGAATTTTCGCCGTAAAAGTGATGTCGCTGCACGTGGTTAGCATTTTATGTTCATCTTTCGATTGTTTGTTAAGTACAGCTTTCCACTCTATTCGGACTTCGCTGACTCAAGAAGTGTCTACTCAATATCTTTTAGTAATTTTTTTGTGCATCTATTTGGTACATTCTGATTTTAAAGCAATTGAATTAAAACACAAAAACATTGAATTGAATTGAAACATTGAATTGAACTGAAACATTCAATTGAATTGAAACATTGAATTGAATAACACATTGAAAATGAAGTTTTTAAATTTTCCTGTTTCCTATTACTAAAGGAAACTTTTACTCTTGAACTTTGTCTCGTTTTCAAATATCCTCAATTTCAATTGATTTTAGAATACAATGTTCTCACTTTTTTATTTTTTACAATTGGTCACCCTAAATATAGTCGAATTCACGCACGACTTCAGAAAAAATATTTGGTCGATGCAAAAGTTCGTTCCACTTTTGGCACTAGATGGCATTGCATCGCAGAAGCTAAGTGATACCACTTCACACGTTTTGATGTTGCTTCAAAGATTGAATCTCAGCGAGTACTTTTGAAAACAATTGTGCTATTTGGGTTGTTTTTTTAGTATTTTGTGAAGCATTAAAAATGGCCGAAAATAATGAGCCTTTTCGCCATGCTTTATTATTTTTGAAAAGACAACAATGCTTCACAGACGCAAAATAAGATATGTGTTGTATAGGGTGATGGGTGCCGTTGACGATTCCATGTGCCGTAAGTGCGTCAGAAAGTGTCGTCACCTCGATCCTTTAGCCAGAAACCTCAGAACTTCTACGAGCGCTTGATGATGCAGTCACCGGAAAGATAGAGAAAATTCATCGAGCAGAACGACACATATTATATTGATCAACTGTAATTGTTTGTAAATAAAATAATTTTACTTCGATTTTTGTCAAAAAATCGAGACGAACTTTTGTGGGTATTCTAGTCTACACTTGAGAGTGCCTATCCCTACGAGTTGGTAAAATGCAGAGTATTTCTACTACTACTTTCTTTCGATCGAATTTTAGACATGTCTATGTTATCTATTTGTATGCTTAGTTAAACTCTACTGAACAAATTAACAGTTTAAAAAATTCTTGTAAGAAATATTTTGAAATTGCTCATGCGCAATGAACGCTAAACCATGACCTTCCTAAAGAAAGGGATGCTGCAGGCGCCTAATGGGAGGTGAAGAGACGGGAAAAGAGAACAGTTTTTGCTTGAACTGTAGTGTGAAATCTGTTTTGTGAATGTTTCCACTCTTTTCGTTGTTTATATAATTAAGTTGTATAAATAATTCGCAAGAAAAAGTCATTGCATATTCTGAAAGGTTGAAAATTCAATACTTGGAATACTTATTTTCACTCTTTCGTACAAAATCCGTCATCTAATCTACTAGTGGCGTCAGCAAAGCAAATGTGGAGGTCTATACGAATATCGACTTTAATTTAACAGATTCAAGAGTAGCCATAAGGAAGGCCCTTTTCAAGTTGTCCACATTTTTGATCTGGTGCCCCACATCAGGTAAAATGTATGTGTATAGGATAGAATGTAATAATATAGTATTTATCTTCATTTTCCTTTGCGAAGATATGTACAAGCCAAATAAATTGGAACACCTTAAAGCTAGTGTTCGATCTGAATGGAAGAGCATGTATAATGTTCACGAAGAGAAAAATAAATGACCAAACCTTTAGGATCTTTACTATGTTGAATTACATCAGAAAGGTCATAAGTTAGTAGGTTGTATAAAGCCCCCTCTGGCAGTGATACATACCAATACATAGCGTGGTTAGGAGTCAAATGGCAATCCATCAGTGACAAATTTTACCAAGCTGAATGAATATATTCTTCCAGATACATCTTTTGTTTAAAACAAAACACCTTTTGGAAATAATCAATAAAATCATCAAAGTATGATTAATTTTCTCTCATGCCTAAATTCCAAAATGAATACATTTATGACTATACAATGAATAAACTCATTAACTAACTAGAGTACGTGCAGGGCACACTTTCAAAACTACGAGCTCATATATCGAAGTCAAGAAGGATTTCAAACGATAAATCAGATAGTTTGAGTCATACTTTGATACCCAACACACCCAAAAGCTCTCTCGGTAAATCAATTGGGCGTTGGTTGAGTCTTTGATTAGCAAGCAGTTTCCACATTGTCCTAAAGCAACGCAGTACCCACTTCCCGCTATAACTGTAGATTACTATCTCTGTTCAATAACAATTTTTCCGGCAACCTAGTAGCTGGCTCGACTTACCGGCTTTGGTTGGTGGATTTTGGGACATTTGGCACAGAGGTCATGTTTGGCTAAACACAAGACAGACAACTTACCGGCTAGTAAGCTATCCCCATGGTAAGGCAATGCGTAATGAAATGTTATGCCAAATATCCTCTAAAACTATGGTTGTACCATTTTTTATATATAGGCACAGAATAACACTACGCCGCTTTCCCCAAATATAGTATATTATTATGTGAAAAATGGTGAAGGAGTTGGAAACATTTTTATCGCAGGAATAAAAACTGATGTCTTAAAACTAAATTTTCACTACAATTTTTGAATTACCGCTGTCAAGAACTGGATGACAGCACGATACTTAAAATGTTGTGACGAGCTTCCTTCACAATGTCCCATTCTTGCCACAGAGCTTGATAGTTTGTTGAGGAAACACAACAGAACGCATTAAAAGCTGTTTCCCAATTGTGCTGCCATCTGTTGACGAAAAACGTGCACGGAGGCATTACTTTTCATTCAACTCTCGTAGATGTGAAAAAAGTTTCCCCTAGATTCCTACAATACTTACAAAACGAAGAGTTCATGCTTTGTAAATACATCAAACTGTATCAAAATGCACGTCTAGTTCATTTTCTCAGAAGCAGGATTTTAGCATTTGGCCCACTTAAAACAGTTTAGAACTGTTCAACTTTGATCTCGAGTTTTTAAAATTTTTTATTATATGGAAAAATTGTTGTCTTACGGTATCAGTTGTAACCGTTATTGTGATTTCTCGAAAAAAACTATTAATCATTAATATTTGCAGTTTCGATATTTGTCAGAAACTAATACTACTAGTTACCAACTAAATTTAACAATTTAATAGTTATTAACTAATAAAAATTGTCATTAACGGTTTATTTGAACAATTTTATTAGCTGTTTAAATTCACCAATAAGTGATTTCAAAACGCTCGCGCTTATTTTATTTTACAAACCTTTTAATTTTTATCAAATATTCTAAGAATTTTAATTCAAACAGCTTCATTGCTACATTTTATATAACAGTTGCTAATCGTTATTTTGCAATAATACTGTTATTTAAACTACTATCGGAATAACAGTGTATCTATGTTTTTAGATACTTAATTTTTCTACAATCCTTGTTTACAGAATAACTCGCTTATTTTCCTTAATTTTGCATCAAATTATGTGTCTGGTGGACTTTACTAGGGAACAAGCATTGTTTGTGAAGCTCTTATGTCAATAAGGAAAACGCTACACTTCGGGAATTTCATCGTAAGGATTCATTGATTCCCAAAGTATCCAAAAAAATATTTGGAGGAAACTGGACATTTGGCCGTTTAACTATCCTATCACTTCAACAATCAGTGAAAATGTTACCACAGCTATTGAACAATCAACGAACCATGCCGCTGGTTCCAATAACACACATGCATGAAAATTTTCATCAAATTGCATTGCATTCATCTAATAGTAAAGTCAAATTAGGGTTTGAGATCCAAAAAAACTAAACAGGACCAATGGCCCGATTCAGAGGACCTCCCTCAACGGCACAAAGAAAATTATTCCCGGTTGCGAGTTTCCTAGTATTTACCAAACCATTTTCCACCATTTTTTATTTTAAGGCACATTTACGGAAGTTACCATTATCTTCAAAATTGAAACTTGGATTTTTTTTTTGTTAAGAATTTTTTAAAAAGGATTTTCATGTTGTTAGTGTAAGAATGTAACATTATAATGAAAACTGTGTTAACTTCATGACTATGAAAATAAAATATATTTTCTATGGAACAAAATTTTGAATAACAAAGCAAGAACGATGAAATACGTTCAAGTGATTTACTTTGAATGCTTCCAAGAAAATCTCCGAATAACCAGTCACGGGTGTTTACCAGTATTTTCAAATTTATACCATCCCCTCTTCATCTTGGATTTGAGGACTTTCACGAAACTTATTATTACATATTACACTCGAAGGTTTTGACTCAGAGATTGGAATTTCGTAAAGGCTTTCATGTAAGTGAAAAAGAAAAACATTCGAATTTGAAATATTAATTTTGTACTGTAAAGAAAAAAAAACTATTTTTAAAAAGTAAAATGTTTTTATAATTTTCATATTTATAGTACAAAAAAAAACAACAGCAATGGAATATGTCCAGACAACCTCCCTGAATGCCTCTAAGAAAATCTTCGAATATCCAGTTGTAAGATTTAAATGGAAGAATATCCAGTTATAAGATTTAAATGGGGGAGGGGGGAGAATACATTTAAGACGATTGTCTTAGGATTTGGTATTGATCACAGGGGAGTTTGATGAGAATATGAACCAAAAGGGAAACAATATGTTTGTTGCTATATCATTTGAAGATAAATTAAAAAAAGATGATATATTTATAGTATTCCACTCCTCATTATCTCCATATATTCGAGCTCATTGATTTCAACATCAAATTTTGCAATAGTTCGGATCACAGCTAAATTCCCTTTCGTTCATTAGAAGAGAGAGAGAGAGAGAGAGAGAGAGAGAGAGAGAGAGAGACAACCACCTGGCAGTCTCTTGTCCCCCTCCATTCATTGTTTCATTGCTACATCCCCCATCTGGTGACCCAATATACATATTTGCATCTATTTCCTCCCCAACTCTGGCTTCAAACCATCCCACACGCTCAAGTTTATTTCTTCGTCTTCCGATTGCCATCCACAATACAAGCATGTGTGACCTTAATAGAAACCACACCTGTACTGGCCTATAAACTTTCTTAAAAGGTCCCTTAATCCTATAATCTCCCTCGAAATTCTTTACCCCGTAGCCTGAATAATTTATAATTATTCCTTCTTCCACGAGCATCTCCGAAGAAAGCTCACGTAAAGCTCCATACTTAACGCGCATCACTCTTTTTTAATAGTCCTTTCTGCAACTAAGAAGCATTCAACTAAGAATTCAACACCCCAATGGACGTACCTACTCAATGAACCCTGCATACACCATTCCTGCCACACCTATGACTGATTTCCGGTAACATAACATCTATAGAAGGGGATGCCAAGATTGAATTGGCTCTATTATCATATATACATTAATAAAAGAGGGTGATTCGAATTTTGACCGGCAGCTCTAAATCTCGTGCCTTAATAGAAATGTTTCTGCGTGGTTTTTCTCGTAATTGTACAGTATTGCGAAGGGAAAATTGGAAACGTCTGTTAGAACACATAATGTTGTGAATTCCTACTGGTTAAATTAACTAAAATGTTGGACGATTCTACACTTCTAACCTAAATTCAATCGCAACTCTGTAGCTGAAAGTGGAAATTTACAAACATTGTCTTCTTTCATAAAAATTGTGCAACAAAAAGTAATCTTTGTTTCGAGAATTGGCACAACTTTGAATCTCCCCCTCTGATTAATGCCACTGGGGGACAAGAGAATGAACAAGACGTCTAAAAGTAGTTGGTCCTTATTATTAAAATAGTAACTTTTATGACAAGAAATTATTAAATTAATAACTGTCTTAAGAATAGATTCATGAGTTAGTTGAGATTTGTAAAAATATTAAAAGATAATAAAAGTTGCTTTTCCTAAATATTTTAAAATCACTTTACAGTTGAATTGATTTATCAACTGTTAAAATTAAGCGTTATATAATGTCGTTTTATAAAAGTTAATAAACGTTAAATTATCAACGAACTGTTAAACCCAGTTAAAATATCTTATTAAAAATTAGCAATAGCAGTTAATACAGTTTTCTCTAACAGCAGTTTATCTCTAGAGGCAGTAAAACTTTTACGTTCAGAGTTTTATTTGAGATTGATTTAATTAACCGTAAGAAAAGAGTGAAGAACTCAGGAACTTGGATGATGCAATGTGGACGACTTCTCTGCAATAGTACCGACTCTCAGTGGTGTCAGTGCCCACGACGGCATTTCTGTTAGTAGATTAAAATTGAATTCCATTTACTACTAACTGAACATTATAAGCTACTAACTAAACATTGTAAGGTGCAAAAAAAAAAAAAAAAAAAAAACGAAAATTTGAAAGAAAAAAAAAATTGTGTCTTACGTTGTATGTGATGATATATTTTTAATCATTTTAAATTTCAGATCTGCGTGTTACGTACAACGACAAAATATTAAGTAATGAGAGACTGGAATGTTGAGAAAAAGTGATTTTCAGTGTCCTCGTTGGTTGGAAAACGAAATAACTCAAGAAACTTTCTTAGATAAGTAGGTGGAAATATAAAGTCATGCTAGAAGTTAATACGTCAGAGATAGAAACTTCGATTGGAATTGGATCCTTCCTTAGTAACATCCTAAAATGAATTCCTTAACAAAGTTAATTATTAAAATGCCCGAATGAACATTATTTAGCCTGCATTTTAAAATAAAAAGCTAGCAAAACTTTTCTACTGAACTTTGCCCAAATAGAAAACGACTAAACTATACGATAACAGCAAGAGAGCTGATCCGGGTGGAAGGCCAACCTGTTGGGGTGAATAAGGAGCGAAAATTCTCTCCTTTGTGGGTTTCTGGTTTTGGAAAACCACCTGTTTTCCGCAATGGAGCGAACTTTTTTGTTTATTTTTTGATACAGGAACTTCTCAGACGGAAGAAATTAGGTGAACGAATTAGGTTTTACTTTTTGATCGAGAATGAGGACTGCTTGAATCTACAATTTAGAGATTTTGATCTGCTTTAAGATTTAATGTTTTGGAAACGGGTACTTTGGCATTACTAGGAACTAAAATTGAAATTTCACTATTGTAACATTAAGTGGAAATTTGATAATCAGATTCAGGATAAAAATGACATTGATCTAGTTGAATGTACTACTTGAGAATCATGTTTAGTATTTTCATTGAATTTGCGCTAATCTATGCATAAACGAGTTTTTGTGTTTTCATCTCACTTATAAGCTAATATTGCAGTGGCGCATAAGAGGGTTAAATGAGGGCATTATATCCGCTATTAAAAGTTCGTCTCTCTCTCAATTTGTTTCTTTAATTCCAGCATTATCTCTGCATGGGCGAAAAAGGAGTTAGCCAATTCAGTCTAAAAAATCTAAATTTATTGAGCATACATCATGTTTAGAATTAGCAAAAATATGTTTACATTTGCAAATTGGAGTACAGAATTGATATCATAATTAATGTTATCAACATCATTATAAGAATTTATATTGGAAATAGGTACAATTCTTATCATTATCACATCCGAGTACATATTCTTACACTTAATACTTTCAAGATTAAATCATTTTTCATCATCACAAACATTCATTCGATTTAGTACCGTTACCAATATTATTTTCATGATTCCAAATTTATTCACATTGATTATTATAATATTTCGAATGTTGTAGTGTTTATACAAATGATAAGTAAAGTTAAATAGGAACGTATAACGCTACATTACGATTAAACTGAAACATTTCTTTACTTTTGAAATTGGTTTTTAAGGAAAATACAAATTTCAGTTTCTAAATTCAATATATAATTTAAATTCGAACTGAATGCTAAAAATTAAAGTTGTTAATCAAACAATTCCACTTTCTCGAATATCACCAATTGCTTGTACTTGAATGCTGGGATGCATCGTGAGATCACACAATTGAAAAGTATTGTTCGGAGTGTCAATATTCCTAAAAATGCTTTCGTACCAAAAAGGAACATTTGAAGTCTAGCCAAACAAAACTTTATACATGCCTGGATCAAATACACTTAAAACTGTAAAAATAAAAAAAAATTCATGAAAATATTGCTTTGTATATATCAGACTTAATTTATAAAAAAGGCACCCCTAAATAGGTTTTTCTTTCAATTTGAACATTGAGAGCTTAACTTAAGAAAGCAGTCATGTGAATTATTACAGCGAAGTCAAAATTATTCTCCATTGATTTTAAATTTGACTCCCAAAACCAACCCTATGAATTAATTTATTAAAGGAAGTTTATCAACCATTTTGTTTCAAGTTAGTAACTCCTCCAGCATTCTCGGATCCTTTTCAATACGAACTTAAAGTAGCAATAAATGGAAGTCTCTTTTTAACTTCGATTTTCACTTTGAAAACCCAATTACTTTAAGCCCGACACATACAATGTACGACCTTCAACCAAACGAGTAACTAGAAAAATGTTTCAAATAAGGATACACTATCTATTGCACACAATTCATATCCATTCTCAATATAATGCTCATAATTTTGAATTTTTTTTTAGCAAAATTTATCGTGAGATACGAAACTGATTTCTTATGACTTCAATTATTTTGCCATTTTCCGAAACCAACACTTCGTCCTAGTGTTTGTACTATTATATAACCCATCATTTGAGCATCTTTCATTAAAATTGCGTTTAATGACATTTAATAGGATCTATTGGAAATGATTCTTTAACTCTTCATCATATTTGATTAGACGCAGGACTTTCGTAGATTTAGAGCAGAAACTCACCCACTGATAAGCCCATTTTTTTAATCGCATAATTGTTTTAGACTCTGCTTTTTGAGCAAAAAAAAAAAGTTTTAAGCATTTTGATAGAGTTGTACATCTTTAAAGAGATGATTATCTCATCTTGAATATAAAAAACATTACCTCACACAATAATTCATGAAAAAATTTCAGTTCAAAAGCTCCAAGCCGACGATACATATGCAGCGATTTGCAAACTGATAAGTCTTTTTTTTGAATTTGTGCATACCTCACCAGAACTGAAAATTTGAGCTACCATGTCCTTCGTAAATCTTAAGAGTAGAAGAATAGTCTTAGAATTTTGACTGTATTAAGAAATGTTTGGTAATTGAAAAAATTAGGATCGAAGGACGGCATCAAAACCAAATTTTACATTTTTCAATCAAATACTTCCCTAATTAAAAAATTTTATAAGATAAATTGATACACTAATCCACAAATTTTTGCAAATTACAAAATTTTTCCTAATAAAAATCGCATAACATAAGGCTTGATTCTGCATGCGGAAACATTGTGAGGGGCCATTCGAATATAAGTATCTAAAGTGATAAGAGTGGAAGTAAAGAATTTAATAGTCAGACCTTGTGTGCATTTCAAACAACTGTGCATTCGTAAGGCGCATTGTCTTCCTAATATTGGACTGGTGCAAAAGTTCGTCCCGTCTTTTTGTCAAAACATCGAAGAAAAATTATTTTAGTTACTAAAAATTACATTTAATCAATATGGTATGTGCCGTTCTGTTCGATGACCTTTCTCCACCTCTCCGGTAGCTTCATCATCCCGCGCTTGTAGAAGTTCTGAGGTTTCTGGCTAAAGAACTCACCCAGGTGACGAAACTTTTTGAACCCACTTACGACACTTTCACCCTACACAACACATATCTACTTTTGAGTCTGCGAAGCGTTCTTGCTTTTTCGGAAATATTAAAGCGTGTCGAAAATGCTCCTTATTTTCTGCACAAAATTTAAAAAAAAAAAAAAAAAAAAAACAACAACAATTAAAGCTCTCTATCCCAAGTACTTTTTAAAATCCCCTCTTTCAAACAACATCAAAACTTAACGCGTGTGATGTAGATAACACTTCCGTTTTTCGATGCAATGTCCATCTAGCGCCAAAAACGGGGCGAGCTTTTGCATCAACCCAATCAAATACTTTTCGAGGCTGCTGTTAGAAAAGGAGCAACTTCGTCCAATAAGGTTTGAAAGACGAGACAAACACAAATCGCATTTCAAGTCCATCTGGATTTTAATCAAGACGTCACGTTATTACAATCCAATAAATAATTTCCTCTCGAAATTTTAACACGTTTCAAACATTCATTACTGCATTCCAATTTGGCACCATTTGCAAAGCACTGTCGTACTGTCGTCAGCGCTGTCGGAAGGCGGGCGGCAGGGTGACGGCCTTGCCGGGGTTGTCGGCTAGCTGGTCGTCGGAACGCGACTGTCGCTCGCTCTCACGCTGCTGCACGCGCACTGGTCCATCGAACTGGTCGCTGAAGTAGCGGCCGGAGAGCGGGCAGTCCACGTTCTCCGGCCGGTCGCAGACGAGAAAGCGCTGGTCGAACACCAGCTCCGGGTGGCAGCAGAAGGGGTGGTCGGTGAGCGCCTGCAGGTTGCTGGGGGCGCAAAGGTGGAAGATGTGACAACCCGTGTCCACGTCCGCGTAGTAGCCGCCGGCGACCTTGTTCTCGCACGTGAAGTTGAGGGGCGGCACCGAGGCAAACAGTTCTTGCTTGGCGCACGCCTCCATGTACAGCTTCGCTCGCTCCAACTGAAACAAACACATGAGTTAGAAATCATCGGTACGACTCAAAATCAGTCATTTGCAATGGTTTATACATTGATAGATCGAGATTCTGTCCGTGAATGTAGAATTCGTCAGTTGTGATGATCATACGGATCGATTTTCAACTCACCGTCACGCACCCGTGTTCGATGGGGGACCAATCAGGCGACCGAGCAGGCCATGGATGCAAAAGAAACGTTGTACAATTTGAGCGCCATAAGAGGAGCATTGGCCTGTTGAAAGGTAACTCCAGGGAGACTATATGAGGGGTAGGACTTCTGATTCCAATACCTCTGTTATGTACCGCTGACTGTTTATAGTGCTTGCGGTTCCTTTATAAGGGGAGAATGTAAATGAAATATAGCCTGGCTGGATTACTGACACCTGCAATGCCCTTCCAGATGCAGTTCAATTATATCAGCGAACAAAGATCCGGCCGTCATGAGTCACAATATTTTTTTCTCGACTCGTCAAAAAGCACGATTTACTGCAATATCTCTACTCTTGGTACCATTGAAACCTCTACCATCTGCTATAGAGTTAAAAGAAGTCGTAGTAACGGACTCCGAGCTATGAGCCCTCGCTGCAGCAATCGTTAGCGAAATGTGCTGGCAAACATCGTCTGTTGTGTCACCATTCTTCAATGTAGTATTAACGTTGTAGATGTTGCTGTATGATTAATCACCGCCATGCGTACCAATCTTCCCTTTCTGACGTATCCATAGGTGCTTCAGATCCCTCACGACAATGTGTAGAACCTTTTGTTGTCTCCAAGTACGCATAATTTTACTAGCGTTTTACCCAATGCGCGCATCTGTCTCAAGTTCAGCAAACCGCCTCATCTCAAATTCCAACTGTTCATAATGCTGTTTTGCTTTGCGAAGAAACAGGTTTACGTAGTAATTCATCGGCGCATTGTTTGGCACCTTTTACGGCCATGTATGTCACATTTAACATTGCGGCCCGAGTCTCATTTCAACCTGCATTACGTGTGCAACCGAGTTACATGCTCAGCTGAGATTTTAATCAATTGGATTTGCAACTATACGTTTGCCAAACTTCCGGTCAATCCAACAACTTTTTGTGTTGCATTTTCAACGAATAGATTACAGTACCAAAAA
Source organism: Metellina segmentata (assembly GCA_947359465.1). Classification (NCBI taxonomy): domain Eukaryota; kingdom Metazoa; phylum Arthropoda; class Arachnida; order Araneae; family Tetragnathidae; genus Metellina; species Metellina segmentata. The sequence continues at coordinate 112,507,836 of OX375872.1, read as the reverse complement.
TAGACTTAAAGTTCATCGATTTAATAGCATGATAAATTGAAGTTTAGTGCCATTTTCAACAAAATTTTACATGCAATTATTCATGGATAAAGTTAACGTATGCTACACAGCATTAGTTTAAGTATCAGTAGTTTTTGCTTGGAATCAGGAAAGAAATCTTATCGTTAGGTGACAAGTCACCCTTCAGTTTTAAGGGGTGGAAAAAAATTACACCGTTTATAAGGTAGCATCCACAGAGGGTAGCACCAGTATGTGCAGTAGTAAAAGTAATGGAAAGTAAGTAAAACATACAATATGTGTATTCTTATAAAAGTGCCAACTATAAACTTGATTATTCCAGATTGAATTTCCACTTAAATATTCCAGATTGAATGTTGCATCATAACATTTGGGTATAAATGTCACACGCAACGTTTTATTTTTTATCCATTTTGCCCTAAACGGAACCAATTTCGGAGAAATCCATTTCTCAGCCTCTCACAAAGAAAAGAAAAACCGATTTATTTGAGAAGTTCAGCCGAATAAAAATTTTAAAAACTATAAAATTGCAACAAATTGGAAATGTTTAGCTGCATGTCGTGGACAAATTCTTTTGATGCGACACTAAGAAACTAGCCAAAGTTTGTAAAACATTAGACCAAAAGGATTGTCATCTTAGATCTTATGACTTTGCAACATAAAACGGTCAATATTTTTGAGTGTTTCCTCAGCTATTTTTTGCCGCAAAACCACTCATTCATGAAATTGCTTTTCTTCTATGGTGAAAGAGTCAGATTGGGCCTAACAACGGCAAATAACTGGAAAATTATACACAAAGCTAGCTTTTACTGACACAGAAGAGAGAAATACATAGAGGGTAATTGAATCGGTTGTTTGAGAAACCCCATAAGTCAGATGAGAATAAATTTTGGGAAATCGAGAAAAAACTGTTTCTGCGTTAACCGACAACCTCTATATTATTATTTCTAAAAAATATATTGCTTGGAGCTAAATACAATCTTTGTGCTTAATGGAGGTCTCAAAAGATAAATAATTAAATTATTATGGATTTTTAAAGTCAGTTGACTTATGGGATTTCTCAAATACATATACTTTTGGCAAAAAGTAATTGCATTCTAAACTGTATGAAATAAAAAGTACACTTAGTACACCTCAAATATATATGCATTCTAAAACAAGTAGAAACATTAAATAAATAAGAAACACAAATAAGATTATTTAGTTCTATGAATAAGAGTGGTATAAATGGTGAAATAAAATTTATTCATTAGTAGTTCTCTGGCAACTGAGAATCAGATGTACCTGCAGAACACTGGTGAACTATCTCTTTGTAGAATGCTTGAAGGTTTTCTTCATTTGGGATGTATTTCATCAGTTTATTTATGTCTTCAATTTTTTTTCTTGTTGATGGGGATTTTCCCACTTGGATATACTGGTTCATTTGGGAGTGATAGAAGCAGCTTTTTATTGTTGTTAAACCAAAAAGTGTGGCAGCAAAATCCTTCATTAAAAGGTCTGGCGATTTCAACATCCTAAAGTTTGAAAGAGTGTGAAAACTGCATGAACTGCGAGATTTTAAAAGCGACTTTCTCATGCTTTGGAACTTTACGCTATAAGTCACTTTTTCCTCGAAATTATGTTTTCGTTAAAAATCTATTTTTTAGAGGCAGACGCATTTTTTAGAAGTGAAACCCCACAAGTCAGGTCATTCTACATAGAGTTGCCTCGTATGAAAGTTTTCGTTATTCGAGAAAGTCCATACGTCACTGACTTATGGGCTTTCTCGAATAACGAAAACTTTCATACGGTTTAAAAGTTGCGTCTACCTCTAAAGAATATAATTTTACCGAAAACTCGATTTCGACAAAAAGTGACTTATGGGGGTTTCTCAAACAACCAATGATTCAATTACAGGAATCGAATCTGCGCTGCCTATTGCTCGTAGGCTGCTATCAATGAAATTGATTCCACAAGAGCTATTCAAGAGTAACAAAACTCTCAAGAATACATAGTTAAAATAAAAATTAACCAAATCAATTTTCATCAACTGTTTCTTCGTTTGGTATACGCATTTCTTTAAGGTATGTGATGAAACAATACTGCACACAGTAAAACTATCACCTAAAATGAAAACAGTGGTAGGTAAATAGAGATTTCACAGGAGAACTAACCAACTTTGGCAAGGCTGCACTGAAATAGGTTTTAAAATTGTATAATGAATGTCCAAAACAAGTAGAAATAGTAAAAATGTCAATCAAATTATAATATTTTGTGTTTACTCTAATACGTGTACAGTGATTCATGATTGTCACAGACCAATCAATTTCTAATCATTAGAGTAGAAAGTTTAGTGTTTTGATACTTACACTATCATCAGAAGCAGCGAGAGTACTCAAAATCAGAAGCATTCCTGAAAAAGTTTCAATACAATACTTAAAATAACACAGTTAACATTTTATCAAATGACATTCTATATTTGGATTATAATTTCTCGGTTACTGAGGAGACAAAGCAAGGTATCTCGGACACCTACTTTAGAAATGTTTAAACACAGGAAAGGAGTATCAATGTTTTGTAATTTGTAGTTTAGTGTTTCAAGCATTTATACTTCATAAAGTTTTAATAACGGCTTTTATTTACAATGCAAATGGTAATAAGAGGACTTTAGTTTCGTTTCCGCAATCATGATGCATTCGTATTGGTTACGGTGGGAAAAACAATTTTTGAAAAGCTGACTGTCCTGGTGGGGAAAAGTTGTGATCACATTGATTTGATATGAATAAGTTTAAAAAAATATCTGGCCTTGAAAAAAAAATCCCCCAAAATAGTGATTTTAGACAAGATTACAAAAATTATTCAATTAATAATGCCTGCAAAATGAGCAAATATCGCTGATTGAAATGAATATCAGGTGTTTTGAAATAGGTCGTATGTAGTAAGGAGCTGCAAAATATTAAGTTTTAGAAATGCATATTTTGTTATTTATTGACTATTTTAAAGTTAGCACAAATGTAGATTTTTAGCACTAAAATTAGCCTGTTCACGACCCTATATTTCAATGTTATTGACACTAATTTAAAAATTTTATATCGTTATATTCTTCAGAAAAAGATCCCTTTTGCTACAAAATTAAAATGGCTCTGCTATCTCCAGAAATGAAAATATTAAAAACTATATTTAAGGAAGAGATACGAATAGCGTGGTGTAATTTAGTGTGATTGGCATTTAAAAAGTAAATTGTTATGAAAAATTGGCGATTCTGCAATTTTTAAAAATACGTATTTTACTGTGATGGAAAACTACGAAAACATTTAAAACTTTTCAATGATATACTTAGATTATTATGTCCTAAAATTTGGCTTTAGTTTACTGTCACAAGGAACATTTTAAACTAAAAGGAAATTTGAATTTATAGCATTTGTTAATGAAAGTTAAACTTCAAAAATATAAAAATGCGATATAAGAATGGAATAATTACTATAATACACATGCAAAATTTGTTATTAATTTAATTTTTATAAACCCTGTTTTTTATCGCTTAATCCAAGAAGAGAGAGAGAGAGAGAGAGTTCCAAAGGTGAAATAACCATTTAATAGATGGAAAGCTAATTATTCAGTGTTACTTTTTTTGATTACATTGTTAGAAGAGTAATTATGTTAAATGCGTTTTGTGAACATTAAGTAGCATTAGACATTAACAACATGTAAATGCAATATCTAATTTTGAGAGTAAAAAATAAATTCCCCTGATCTTCAAACTGTGAAATAGTAAGAAATTTTGCCTTTTTGAGAGGCTGCAACATGATCTGTTCTGTAAAAACCACTTGTTTAAATGTTTAAAAGAACTTTCTGAGCTTATAGATAAAGCCGAAGAACTGTTGTTTCTGAGATTGGATAGGAAGTATGAAAAAATTTGTCGTCTATATGAAATGCAAACACCCAAAAAAGCAGCACGCGAGTGAGGACAAATTTCAATTTCATCAAATGCTACAAAACTGACCTTTATCAGGTGTTGAGAATGAATCTGAAAAGTAATCAAGTAAAGGTTTTTACAATGTATTGATGCATAAGATGCATTATATATGCTTTCACAGATTAACTTTAAATATTTATACTTTTAAATAATACTTCGATGTTTTGCTTTTCTAATCGTTGGAATAGCTTCTCCGTTTTTCCGAAACCTTCCCCTTGAGTCATAAAACCCCAAACCCAATCCAATTCAGGAATCATAGCCAATCGGAAATAATAACTATCGATATTAGTGTGACAATAACTTTGAAATATAATCCTAACACACTCACTGCCAAAAGTTAAGCACGAAAGGTAGAATGCGAAAAAAACAACAAGTGCAGCTTTTTGATTGACACGAAATGCGTCAGGAAAGTAGTAAATAGGCTTATGCATGAAACAAAACAAAGAATAAATAAAAAGATGAAAACAATATTGAATTTTCAACATTATAAGATGAAGTCATATTGGAGTCATTAAAAAATGACGTTTAAATCCAAAACAAATAAATAAAACCGATATAAATAGGGCATGTGTGATGGAAATAAAGGCAAACTGCCAAACTTAGGCAATTTTTTCATCATATCTAGTTCTGTAACTGATATGAATTTCAACGATTAAAAATAATTTAAGTTCCTTTAGCCCATAGAAATGTTTTAATTCTGTCAAAATGGACGATTTTGCATTTTGAAACTTTTTGGTTTCAAGTGGTGTTTAAAATTGTTATTTCCAAAGATATATAGAAAGTTTTCAGATTAAAAAACATATTTTTTTTAACGTTAAGTAGCTTATGAGAAACGTATTTAAACATACCAACATTACGCAAGTTCATAACTATCTTCAAAGAGAAGTCCTTAAAATTCCTGAAACTTTTAAAATATATAATTTTGAATTAAAATATTTTAGATATAACTATATTTTGTATATATTTAAAAACTTAACACTTGTACCAAATTCCATGAAAATCCGTCATCACAGGGTTTATTTATTTTTGCTCATTTCATATAGAATGAAACAGTTCTAATAGAGCAAAGCAGTTGAATGTAAACGTTTTGCAATACAAAAAATTCCATTGATCTGCATTTATGCCTAGCCGAACCCTACTAGCATTGAAAAAATGGAAAAATACAAAAACTACATAATTTTTAATCTATAGATATTGATTCAGTAATAGGTGGATAATGGAATCCTTATGCATATCAAGCCTTGATAGAATGGAAGAGGCGTTTTTTTTTATGTAACATTTACTAAACTCAGAATTATAAATGTCCTTGATCAAAATCATTATTAAAAACTCTCCGGAAGCAAAACTGATAAATCCAGTCAAAATCATCCAGAGAAAATTTTAATGCTCAAGATGGAATTATTATTAGAATTTTATATATCATTGCATAGTGCAAGCGGATGTGATTGCAAAGAGAAAAACGTCCATCTATTGAGGATATTTATCATTATAAACTAGAATAAAAAGTAACAAAAGGACAAACTTGCCCTCACGAAAAGAAAACCTTCGTCAGTTAAAAGCTCAAAAATTATTCGATACTTGTAAGGGTGGCCCAAAAGTCACAATACCATTTAAAAATAAAATAACTCTTTTTTATATTAAAAATTCAAGCTTATTATTTTATAAACAATAAATATACTTCTAGGAAATTAATTTTAATTAGTTTTGTAGATTGCAATTGATTGTAGCTTGTTTAGATGGTGATTGTCTGACCTCAAAATGACGAATATAAAGTACAAAGAAAGTTTTAATTACACAAGAGAAATACTACCAGGGAGAAACAACACCTGGCAGGAATCGAAACTGCGCTGCCTACAACCTGCAGATTGATAGCGCAGTGGGCCTCTGAGCCAGACATCCCGAAAATGATACGAATCAATTTCCCCATTGCTGAGACAAATAAAATTAAAATAACCAACCTCACCAAGTCCATTGAGAGCATCGTATAAGCCAAACTATAGGTGCTTCTAATAGCATGATGAAAAATTGAAACATCTTTTAAAAAAGATCCGTTCCTGAACACAATTTACAAAAATTTACACAAATAAGGCTCGAAGAGGAATAGGAAATAATGAGAAACAAGAAAAGAAGTTAACCAATAAAAAGACCCAACTAAACATCGTAAAAGCCAGACTTTATAGGTGCTTCTGACAGCATAATCGAAAATTGTAACTTCTCTTTATAAAGATATCGGTTCCTGAAAACAATTTACAAATTTTGCACAAATAAGGCTCGAATAGGAATGACGAAGAATGAGAGGCAAGAAAGAAGTTAACCGATACACTATTTAAAAATTCTAACTCTGTTTTATTACGATAGGTCATATTTTTTTGTGTGTTCGGATGTATTCAAAAATAGTTAATTTATTAGAAGATCCGACTAGCTTTTTGTGTTGCGGAAACTGTTTCGCAAGGTCACTAACAACTGAATTTCATTTCAATGTTTTAAAAATTGTCTGAAATCATTGGTTTTTGAGAATTTTCTTAAATTGCTGTAAGTTTGTGTGTGCTTGTTTAAATCGTTGTAAGATCTTCTAGGATCAAGTGTTTTTCGGCTCACCTTAATCTATTGAACGAGATAACGTGATGTTCTCCTTGGGGATTCACTGTCAACAATAGCCAGATGTGCTACTCCAGTATGACTACCCCCCTCCCCGTTAATTATTACCATACCATACCTATTGACCGAGATGTCAATTTCTATCAACACCATTTTGAGAAACAATTCCGATATAAACTTGCCTCCATTTTGAAAGGAACAATTCCTTAACGCTTTGTTCAAATAGTAATTCCGAATATTTAAGTTGTAGAAAAATTACTACTCATGCATTCTGAATAAAAATGAATTAGGTTTTTCATTGTTTCATTTATAAAGAACTAATCGATGCTTAAAAATTTTGTATGAAGTATCACAACTGTGCAGAGATTGCCAAATTCTACGACTTTGATATACCGGGGAAATCCACTGGCATTGACATTTTTTGCATCTGCTATTAGAAAAATTTAAAAGCTTGATTAAAATAATTGATTTTGATTCTCATAGGAATATTTCATAGCTTACCTGATACTAGAAGCCATATACCCATTCTTGTTCAAAAAAGAGGTTTTCAATTCACCAACATGGCGGATCTCTAGAAGTGCGCAAGAATATGGAGATTCAATCTGAAATGGAGATTCATTATTCATGGAATGCAAATAAATACTTTCAAAATATGTGACACATTAATCTCAACTTGTGGTATTCATTGAAAAAAATGTTTCAGTAGATCGTAACATCAACCAACTAATTGAACTTCAGATTAATATGGTTAGGAACTATTTGGACAAGCAGCACCAAAAATAAAATAATTTTAAGTAATGAACAAACACATTGGAAAAGTTTTACCAATACAGAGGAGAGAAACAGGAATCGAACCTATCCCACCTACACCTCACAGGTTGTTAGTGAAGTGGGCAAATCCACTGACCTACGTTGGTGTTCTAGGTATGGAATCAATTTATTAAAAATGTAATTCACGAAATTTGTTAGGAATAGTTTCAATATTAACAGCAAATATAAAATTAAAAACCATTGCAGAAATTTTTTACTATTTTAATACCTTGGAGCATGGCTCAGGAAAGAAATCGCGTACTTCCCATGTCAAGTTATCTCGAGATTTAACTTAAAACACAATCTTTTAACATTTAAATTATATATATATCTATCAATAATAAATTTTTATAGTTAAAATTATTTTAACACAATCATTAAAATTATTATTATAAAATTATTTTAACATTTAAATTATATATCTATCTATCAATAATAAATTTTTATAGTTAAAATTATTTTAACACAATCTCCAAGCTCTTAAACACAATAATTCTAGACCTACCTGAAACTGAGTCAAAAATAATTTCATGCAAGAACTTTATAAAGTAAAAAAAATTACATACGGGATTTCAAGAATGAGCTCTTTTCAATGAATTACAATACTTTAATTGTATAATTTTTGATCCCTAAACACTCTCCAGATATTTAATGTTTCATACCTCGTGTGCACATTTAAAAAATTCAGATAGAATTTATTTGATAAGACTCGCCTCTTAAGAATGTCGGTTAATGACAGAAAAAGGAGACTAACTCCTTAACTAATGCATTTTTTAAAACTAAAACCGCGCGTCGAATGGTTGTAACAAACTCTTTATACGAGCCTATTATTTCCACTCTATATAGCAGTACAATCATTTGGTTTCAAACTGTAGAACGGCTTTTATTGAAATAAAATTAATTTTATCACCCCAACATGTTATTCCAAGAACCCTGTTTCAACTCTTCATATTAAAGGCCCCGTTCACATGAGGCGCATAAAACGCACATTTGGCGAGGCTATCAGGGTCTCGCTCTTCAAGGTCGCAAAGATAGATTCCTAAATTATAGGGATAAATAAACATATTTTAATGGCGGGATCTTGCTAGCCTGGCCATACGTGCGTTGAAACGCCAAACAATTTCACGGATTTGAAATCTGTGGAAAATTTTACACCAAATCGATACCTTAAATGAGATTTTTTAAAAATAAATAATTATTTAATAAATAATTAAATAATCAAATGGTGAATGATTAAATAATGAATCTGTTTTTCGTATCGATCTGGCGTAGAATTTTACGCTGATTTGAAATCCGTTGAAATTTTCACTCTATCTTCAACGATCGCAAAGATAGAAACATGAATTAGAGGAATAAAAAAAACATTATTTAAGGCTTATGGAAAGTTGACCTCGAAAACACTCGTTAGAAAACGCCTCATGTGAACAGGACCAAAGCGGTCTTTCCGCAACCTTGTTCCGAGTATGTTTGTTGTTTTAATGTTACATTTCGATACAGCCTTGAAACCGAACTATCGCACCAACAAAAGCAAACATTGAAAAACATCCACAAGATCGTTTCTTTTCTATGCATTCAAACATTTTGTTGAAATAACTAATCCAGTTTTTAATCCTACAGGTCCATCTAGTCATTTGCATCACTTCGTTTTAAACTTTTTAACCAATACAATCCTCTACAAGATTATCTGAACCAAAATATGGCGATATTTAGTCATGTGCGTTAGTGGGTAAAAATACAGTTCCGAGAAGTGTACAGGAAAGTACACAACTCGGAACAGGATTTCATTTGGGAGTTCTTTTAGAGAATTAAAATTATTTACTAAAACAATAAGATCATTCTAATCGATAATTAACGATAATCTTCATTCATCAATTTATACTCACAATATCAAAATTAGATACGTTATGACTTTATCATTTGCTACAGTGAAACCTCGAAAATATTCCTTTCTTTTAGATATTTTTTTCTTAAAAAACTTTTTTTATAATTTGAAATTTTTTTTATTTTTACGTTTTTGCAATATTTGTGGTGAACAATATCCCTTTCTACACATGATGTTTTGTTTCACTATAACTTATCTTCCCCCCTCAGATTGCAAACACTTTCCTTTAAACGTCTCCCAATTACATTTATCGGATGATAATAATGTTGGGTTGATTTAATTTGAAGTTATATTTTTTTAAGCTTTTCAACTTTCATCAATTTCTAGAAATAACCAGTCATCCATTTCCCCTTTCACTTAAAAATGTTTGTATTTGCTTAAACTTTTAAGAAATGCTTAATATAGTGTTCATTTTTACATTTTATCGTTAGAGCCCCATATACCCCAATAAAACCCAAACCTAATATGCCCCAAATAAGATCATTTTGTTTAAGGTACAAAAAATGTGTTTAGTGCTGCTCATAACAAATGTAGTCATAAATTTCGTCTAGTTTTTGAATGACTCAACCTTTCCACTATCTTTCTCTTCCGCCACTATTACAATCCATTAAGTTATGATAATTTAGGGTTATAAAAAAAAGAAAACCATATCAAAAATGTAATCATAACAATAAATTCCTTAAACTCCACACGCTTCTTTTTCACCGCCATTATTTCTTCCACTTGTCCAATTGTTGCAGGGCAGAAAGTTTGATTGGAGAACTTTTAGAAATAAGCAAAATATAAGTGATGAGAGATTGGTTGGGTTTTTATAGCGCAAGGGCTACATATGGCTGCGTCAGACACAAGACAAAAAATTAGACAAAATAAAGACTGTTATAAAATTTATCCATTTACAATTTTGAAATAAGACTAAGTCCCAATGTATAAAATCTAAATATTATTCGCAAAACTGATGTCAGAGATTAATAAAAACAAATATGTACTTTAAGGACTTCCCAAATGTTATGAGAGAAAAACGAACTTTACGATGGGTCAAGTGTGCCATTTGTAAATCATTTGACAGATTCGGAGATCCAGTTTAAAGTAACGAAGGAGATGGGACTAACGATTATCACTCATGAGGATGAAGATGGAAAGTGTCATTCGCGATACGTGTATAATCTTAAGTAAACAATTCCACTTCCACACTAGAAAACAATGTTGTTGAGCAAGAAATTTGACTACTTTACAGGATTACAAGAGAAATTATTAAAAGAGAAACCCAAACACCAACGCAGTTGAAATTAACAGAGATGTTAAGTAAATCCCTGGAACACCGAACTTATACTACTCTCTAGCGAACACCGTACTTCATATTAAATATGTACATATGCACTGCTTAAATATATATATATATATACACCTACCTCTTGTATACCTTTATAACCTTAGATACTTTTTATTTTTTGCTTTAGTATTTTAAATTCTTTTTGTAATGTTTTATGCAGTACATTTACAAACTGCACATTTTGCCATCCAAAACTAGACAAAATAACGGCATCATTCATAAAAGTAAACACGTTGGTATTGACTTCCTACATCCCGGCAGTCCTGAACAAATAAAAGTTTTAAAGTACATACCAAATCAGAATCATTACATTTCGAAAAACCGTGTTCCAAATGCCTTTAAAGTCGAAACACAATAAAAGTTTTTTTTGTAGATATCAAGTAATATCAGGTCTTTATTGTAAGCTAGCCGTTTTGGGTTTTTATAGGTCGTGAAGTCTAAATAGTCATTATTAGGTGTTATAAAACATGTGCATTTTATTCGGTATTTCTAAAAAAAATCATAGAAACAATTCTACATATTTGAAATGAATTAATGTAAAACAATTTAACCCCCATACCTCACCATATATGCATCTATAAATTAAGAAAAGGATATATTTGCTAATTTTAGCTCAGGGGAAATAAGACCCATACATAAGCCCTATAAAGGAAAAATTATATATTTACTTTGTTCGGTTCTAGGGGGCCTGCATAAGTCCTCCCTGGGGTGCCTTAATGAACTAAATAAAGACATATTTGCCGTTTCGGGTTGTGTGTAGGGGGGTTTTCAGCACACAAAGCCTAATTCTCCGTGGGTGCGCGCATGACGCTCAGAGGGGTAATAAACAAGACCAATTTCAAGTAGCACTTCCACGACCAACTTTTTATTTTCAATTCTTCTCCACAGATGGCAGCACAACACGAGAGTCAAGCGTTGTGCAGTTTCCGATTCCTTTACCAATTACGCAATCCAACTAAGATTGTATTTGAGGAAAAACACAATTTTAATACATGGGCAACACTGAAGAAGACTACTCAAAGCAATAAAACTGCCACAAGAACTTAGTGCAGCTAACCTAGAAAAATACGAATTATCACGAGAACATTTAAGCTTACCAACTAATGGCCATATTTGGCCAAGGCCCAAGCTACGCCAAATGCAAGAAAGACAACGTCGAGTAATGGACATTCGCACGCAAAGAAAGGTTTTTCTGATACAGAAGAGAGGTAGATAGGTATTTAATTAACATCGCACTGGAGCAATACAACGCGCTATTTGCGATGGTCTGGGATCAACCTCCGAAGGGAAAGAACGCAGGACACCACGTAATTTTGTATATAGAAGAGAGAAATGTGCAAAATGATATGAGTCGAACCTACTCACTTACAACTTTTAAGTTGTTAAAGCAGGGCGCAAACCCGATGAGCCAGGTGAAAAGTAATTCAAATTCAGCTTTTCGAAAGTTATTATTGACGATCACGAAACTATTTTTGAGGACAAATACAAGCTATTCCGACACATAAAGACATATATTTGTTGTTGCAGGTGGGCATATCTATACGTTCTTATTCTAATATCAGAAATCATTTATTCAACTGATATGGAAATATTCTTCCTTTCAAGCCATTATTAACTTTTAATTTAATCATGTGTTGAGTTTCTTAGTTCTTTAGAATGTGCTGCATCGACTCATAAAAGTTATACAATAACGAAACAAATTATTTAAGAAACGAAAAGGTTTCCGGTATTAAAATGTAATACATGCATATATGTTTGGACACATGAAGTAAACTGAAATTTTAAATTTATTTCTGCTAAAACCATTGTTTGTAAGGTATGTCTCATAAAAACCATTGGCAATTTTGATATCGATACTAACAAGGTCGGAGTAGCACAGTGGCGTATATAGGAGTTTTTTTCGGGAGGGGCCAAATATTCTCTAAAGCAATTTAGTATACATCGTACAAATGTATTAATTTTTGGGGAAGCAAACATTCGAAAGCTATTTAGGACTTAAATATAATTCGTTACTAAGCTTACTTTGACAATTTGTTTGTCATTGGATCTTGAAGAATCTTCAGTGGGGGCCTGCAGTTGATCGCGGTTCCATCAGTGTTATTTCGTCTTTTTGTAAAGAAGTTTTGAATGGAGGATTCACTTTTCACCGATGCCCAAGGGGTTGTTTGGGAAGCTAGACAGAGGGTCTCTTATCTCGCAAAGTCGTAAAACTGTCTGGGGTGTCCATTGGATTCTGCGGGCAGCGGAGGGAGAAAATGTTCTCTGTTGAGTTGCACTCTCACAACCACGTGGTCACAGCACATCTTTCATCAACCATCATAAATTTTGGTGATACCTGTGTCCAGCCCACTGTGTTTAATTTACTCTGGAAAGGAAATAGCTTCTATGTCCAGTTTTAAATGTGTCCAAATAATAAAATTTTTAAAGAAAATTGTTTCCGCTAGAAATACAAATTAGATTTCAAAAAGTTCAAAATAAAAAGTTATCATGATTGAACATAGTCAAAATTTCGGGAGGGGCCCGGGCCCCCTCGGCCCCTCCCTTATATACGCCCCTGGAGTAGCATGTTTCACCGCCCGGGAACGGAAGACAAGGGTTCTCAAAAGTTGCGATCGCAGGATTATTTAAAAAAGTCAGACGCTCGAAATGCGGATTGGGCTGATGCAAAATTTCATCCCGATTTTGGCGGTAAATGGCATAGCATCGCAAAGCCGAAGTGGTATCTACTTCACACGTGTAAAGTTTTAATGCTGTTTGAAAGAAGGAATTTCAGCGAGTACTTTGGAAAAAATTGTGTTATTGGGTTGTGTTTTTAAATTTTGTCAAGAATTAAAAATGGCAAAAAATAAGAAGCCTTTTCGACAGGCTTTTTTATTTCCGAAAAGGTAAGAATGCTTCGCAGATGCTAAAGATATATGTTTTGTAGGATGACGGTGTCGTTGATGACTCCACGTGCCGCAAGTCGTTCCGAAAATTTCGTCGCCTCGATCAATTTTTAAGCCAGAAACCTTAGAACTTCAATGAGCGCGGGAGAGAGCTAACGGAGAGATAGAAAAAGCTCATCGAACGGAATGGTACACACTTTATTAATTCAATATAATTTTTAGTAAATAAAATAATTTTCCTTCAATTTTCGTTAAAAAAAAAAAAAAAAATACCGGGACCAACTTTTGCAACAACACAATACTCCCGGGAGCAGAAAGTGCTTAAAACTGCGACGTACGTGTCGCAGAACAAACAGTCTTTGCAAAACAATTTGTCCTTAATTTTTTAAAAAATGTTGGCCGATTTTTTTAAATTATATGTTTGATGTTTTGCAGTGCAAAGCGCGCTTCTTGCCATATCTATTTTCTAGCAACGGAACAACACGTTCCTACAACGCCCCAAATTACAACAAACACTTTATAAAAAGCACATCTTCTATGTCAATGACAAAGTATTTAACTTCAAAAGTTATCGACAGAATTGCAAATTTTGAAGGATGCCTTGCTTTAAACAAAGTAAGTTAATTAATTTTGATGTGTTTTATAAAAATATGAAATACATATATTTAGCCAATAATTGTGTTTTACGTCTGTTTTTGGTTTTACTGTAGTTCTCAAAATTCGGAGAAAATGCCTGCAGAACAATTGTAATTGCTTGGAATTGTGTTGCAGAACACTAAATATAATTCTGCACCAAGGGCAATAATTTTTAAACAAGTTCCCACTTTGTCAGTGAGCAGAGAGCAGAACGGTGCTCAATGAATAATTTTTAGATTACTTAAAGCAAATCAGCAATGGAAATGTTCCTTCACCCCCCATTAGCACCTGTAGCGCCTCCTTCTTGTGGATGAGCCGCGTTCATTGTGCGTGAGCAGTCCCAAACTATTTGTTACTGGAATTTAAAAAAAGTTTAAGTTAGTTCATTAAAAGTAAATTGATGAGTTTGGTTAAGCACACAAGTAGAACACAAAAATGTCTAAAATAGAACCAAAGAAATCAATAATAGACGTTCTTTGCATTTTGGCCAATCATAAATCGTAATTCGAGAAAGTACAGACTAGAACACCACTGTATATTTCAGAATACGTGCATGAATTTGATTGCAATTAGGGCTACTGAATATAAAAATAAAAAGAAGAGAGAACAATTCATTCCAAAATCAATTGAAAGTAAAGATAGTACAAAATGTGACAACACATTTAAGAATAGAAACACTTTTATAAAATGAAAAGTCACATTGAGACTGAAAAAATTTCTATTTTCAATGTCATTTTGAAACTTTAAAATCAGCATTACCCCGAATAGATACACACAAAAAAAATAATTTCTACAATATCTGAGTAGACGACACTGATAAAATCAGCGAAATAGAATAAAATAGAAAGCCAGTCTAACAAAAGAAACACTCCATGGACATAAAATGCTAGACATGGGCAGCTAAACCACGCCCTTACAGAGAAAAAAAAAGCACTTTATATATTCTCTCTCGTTTGATGTTTTAAAAAATAATGGATGTACTTTTCGTCGTCCAACGTCTGTTTACGTTGCTATCGTGGTCTGGCTGCTATGAAAAAAAGTACTAATCAATGCAAAATTTAAAACTTCAAATTACTTTCACACAGAGGAATTTCTCTGCAGATCAAAACACATTTTGTGATATAGAAATAATTTCATATGCATTGACAAAATATTAAAATGATTGGTTCTCAACCCATAGCATTTGTCTATCATTGAGGCCTCTTTGAAATTTCCACTCTCCCAGGAACTCTTAAAGCACAAAAATTACTCAAATTACCGAATTTTGAACAAAAAGTGCACGGAGGAGATAATAGAAGGATGCAGATTGAATGACAACTATATGGTCCGTATATTTCTCAACCCTTTTGGTTGTTGTCTCGATGAGGTATCTCGTCATGAGCAAAACTGATCAGATTGTGATGGCCGACTTCCCAGATCTTGATTTCGTAATAAAAATATCGGTAACTTCCTGATGACGAGATATCTCGTCATTATCAAAATTGGTTCGAACGAGATGTCTAATCATAACCACTCGAAGGGTTAAATTTCAACGAAATAAAAAATATCTAGACAGGAATAAGTAGTTGTTTTTCCCAATGGTGTGTGTGTGTGTGGAAACATCCGTCTTTAAATCCTCTAATGTAAACTGTAAATATGCACTTTGTACGATTTCTCACACACATACAATGTCTAAAATAGACGTCAAGAATGGAAATAATCGTGAGATTCCGTCCTATGTGGAAGAACTGTATTAAGTGCATTAGACTTTCAGGAAAATATTTCGCAGATCATTAGGTCACAAAAATAGACCTAACACATGACAATTGCTGGACTCAACAAATTGAATCGATTCAGAGCGGAAGCAGTGAAACGTCCTCGCTATTGGAATGACGTTCAAATTGATTTATATGGACAAAGAATCGATAACTATCAGAAAATATCAAACACAACGTATCTGGCAATGGATAGATACAATCCTATTCCTTTTCAAAAGCACTGGCAATTGATAAGGAAAGCACCCAGATGCAGAGTAGATTCTTTCTACAAGGATTGAACAAAACCATAATTAAATCAGAGCTTACGTACTTTTCTTTTGGTTTCTTTCCTCGAACGTTTGAAATTCCATCTTCTCTGTAAATATACCACATTGAAGTGACATTCTTGTCGCCAAACACGCAGCACTGCTGAAGCTTAAAGAACGAAAGAAAACGTGAGAATAAAATGGATCAGAAACTTTTCATTAAAGTAAGATATTTGGTGTAGATCTTGCCATTGAAATTGGAATGAAGAAACAGACCGAAGAACAAAAGATATCGATTCAATTACAGCTCATCAACAACTCACAACTCAAGGCAGCGATGGGATGCCAGCTTTATTTGGGGAATTTTTATTTCCTCTTTTCTTCGGAATTCCCAGTTGAGATATTTCAAGTATCCCACTGCGTAATCATTGAAAATTATGTTTCCACAAAATATTTCAAATAATCTATTGAAAATAATTAGTAGAATACAAAGCACCAAAGCTGAAAATAAATTTTATTTGGTTAATTTTCGAAAGGGCGAAAAGTTAGTAGTGTCTTGATACATCCCTCAATAAAATATGCGATTTGGTGATTACAGAACCTTCGATAGATGTCTTCCTTTCATTTCAAAGTTATGATTTTTACCACCACCTGTAATACATGCGAAATGTTGAGTTTACCACCATAAACGTACCAGTAGACTACCAAGAACTACATTTGCGGTCCTTAAAAGCAAAAACACTAGATATCTTACTGTCATGTTTTATGTTCCCCATTTCCTCCTATCCAGGTTTACAAGAATTCCCCGAAAATAGATTGAATAGAAAAAACATTCTCATCTGAATCACAGTACCATTAGAAAATGCTACTAGTTGACCTACATATGTCGGAACTAGGGCTTAAAACGAAATAAATGCGACTTCATTCGTGACTTAACTTCGTCGATTCGGGTGGGAATCGTCTTTGGATCAACTAAATCTGAATCCTTTGAGAAATCATTACCGGAAATTGTGAGGCATTCAGAGTGAGAAACTTCATTTCACTTTGCTAGAATCACAATATTGATTTCAACCTGTATTGAGCGGAAAATAAATGGGAAAAATTATTTTTGATACGTCTGTCTGGATAACTTGTGATTATGGGAGTTCCGAAAGATCTAGTTTCGAAGCTACGAGACGAAAGTTTCACTTCAAGATTTGATAGCGATTGATTCGATTTAATGCGAGGAAAATTTCTTGCAGTAGCAATAATATGAGAGGGTATTTTTTAATTACAGAAAATGCAACGCTTAGTGAAAGGGAATAAAATCAAAAGTTACTAGGAATGAAGCTTTTTTAAAGCTATGTACTTTTGAAGTAAAAGAGTACCATGAACTGCACCAGACAAAATAATTTTTATACCAGAAATAAAGGAACAATGGAGATTAACAGTCCAAAAACCTAATTATTTAATTTTTGGCAGAAAAGTTTTCAAATAAATTCTAGGTCAATGAGGCTAACTCAAATATAAATTACCTTGGAAATTAGTTTTGTAGTTTTTAAGTTATGGAATTTGCAGACATTAATTCTTGCAAACAAATCGGATATTAAATTTTGAGTGGTGTCTTAAAATAGCACATTTGAGCTCGTACTGATCATTTTGAGTAAAGGAATAGTGTTTGAATTTCAGACAAGTCTTCAAAAAGCTGCTACTGATTTCACACTTTGATTTCAAACACATATTTGCCATGCACATTAGAACACTGGATCAGACATATTTGTAACAAAAATGCAGACCACTTCAGCCGACAGACGAGCACCTTTCCTTCACAGATCCTTAAAGCAGTACGAAGAAGCAACAGAAAATAAAAAAATAGAAGGAATTCTTACCTCGGAATTGTCAACTAAGAAACGGTCAAAAATCAGATCCTTTCAAAAATAGGCCACCGCTTATCACCTTTATTGAAACAAAAGTAAATATTAGACACATCGGAAAACATAAACAGATATAAAGAAAATGAAACAGAGCAAAATAATATATATCGCTCTCAAACTTAGAAATTAGTTATCTAGACGTAATGAATAGCATATTCGTCGCAATAGACACATATCAATAAATGGCAGCTCGACTCGAAATATTTGCAATACTAAAAATAACAGTATTTTAACAAAATTATGAATACCAGCTCAAATGCTATTCCTGCAATGTTTGTGATATTTCTCTTTACGATTTCTGTCAAGCATTAGCTTGACACTTTAAAATAGTTTGTGAATGTAGCTATCGTAAGATTTATAAGAACAGTTTTAATTCTCTGGGAAAGATCCAGATGATTACTGTCAATTGTCAACTATTTGGAAACAGACCAACATTTACTTTTCTCCTCTTGCATTGATTCAAACCTGTATGACAATTGAATGCAACCCAAAGTAAAATTCATAAACATGTCAATAAAATGGTCTTGATACTTACGCAATTATGAGTATTCATTGATAGTTCTATTATACAAGTGAAATACATGGAATGCTTCTAGTGGCAAATGCTTTTTACCCGAGAATCGGATGAATCTCTTAAATTTAGCCAAACCAAATCAAGCTGTTCATATTCATGTTCAAAATGTAGACTCTTTCCAGCACTGTTTAGTTCATATGCATTTGACATCAGAAGTAAAGGAACTCGTGGTAGAGGTATTTCAACACTGAAGTTTCAGTCTTCTCCACATAAAAGAATAGTGACCTATTCCTAAAGAATCTCATTGAATGAAATGGTAGTATACTTTTCCACTGTGATACATCCCGGAGGAATTCTGCTTGACCTACGCACTCAATCGATTTGCTAGAACTGAAACCGGTTGGAGCGATTCCCACACACATGCGGAGTGTGTAGAGTCGAAATGTATCTCGACCTTTGATCCCCACTTCATTTGGAATTCAATGAGAGCGAGGATTTTTTATTCAATGAAACTCCAATTGTATTTTCAGGACAACGGGAGTTGAATTTGTGAATTAAGGGATTACGAAACAAAATTCGAGTGTGTTAAATACTATTTTCTTTTTCACCCCATCATTGAAATTTAAGAGACAACCTCATTTTAAAAGGTTACGAAAGTTGGTATATTTGTTAGTCAAAAATGTTTTGACATGCTGACGATTTGACACTCAATGCTTATTTTCACGAGAATTACAGCCATATTGCAATCAAAGAAATTAAACCTTTAAACAGCTGCAGAGAAAACAAATTTGTCAGTTAGAGTTTCTGTTTTCATCGTCAATTTAAAAGAAAATAGTTTTTTAATACATGAGAATATAATAGTAAAATGTTTCATGTGTATACTTGATTTTGATTAGTTTTTTTGAAATCCTCAAACAGCCCATGACGCATCCATTCATAAAAATACGAATGTTATAGCAATTCAAACCTGCCCACTCCGCGAAATGAGTAATTATAAACTACCACCTCCTAAAACTTCAATATTTAACGAATGAACTCGCAAATTAGAAATAAATTGAATAGTGCTGTACTGGTTTTAAAAGGTCATTAAGGTTTAAAGGGATACTGGAAAACAAGGGTAAGTGAACTCAAGGGAATAGTGCTTTATTTGTTAAAATATGCAAAACTGAAAGGTAAATCAACAGCAGGACTTTGATGTGGATTGGAAATACACCCTAATAAATTAAATTCATAATGCACATTCTCCGTCTATTGGAAAGAGAAAATTACTCAATCCCAATCTTAAAGATATTCTACAAACGAAGTGGTCAGATAGATCTGTGGATTTTAATCCATTTGAGCACATGTGTGGATGATCCAGATTTTATGTTACTTTACGTAATGTTATCCAAAGCTTTTGGACAACCTAATTAGGTGTATGAGACTTGCTTAGTTCCAAGAGGTAGAATTGGTCAGATTGCACCGAGTTCTGTGCATTCAAAAGTCGTTTTGGGTCAATATTTGGAATTTATATAATAAAGAGGGGGGAGGGCAATGAACTTTTTTCAATTGATCTGCACTTTCTGTATGTAGTGACCCAAAGCAAGTCGAGAAACATCCACAAGTACTTGATGATAATTGACTTTTGCAACATATCCATAAATGCTATCGAAAATTGTGCTCTGGATTAAAAGGAAGATAAGCTTGAAATAAATAGCAATGTCTTTTCAATATTAATTCCATTGTTCGTTGATTCATAACTTGAAAAGGCGTTCTTTTCAGCTTATGGAAACCAGAAATTGGATAGTTATGCTCCTAATGATTAGTTTCCTACTGCCACTTAGCCACTTCAAAGTCTCCAAGTATTGAAATAAAAATAGAGTTATTTTAAGAAATATTTGTACATTTTCAACCAGAGTTATCGTTTTAGTTCCCAACATTACCCTAGAAATCCTTTGTTAAAAGCAGATTCACATCTTAAAGTTTGAAAATCACTTTGGTGTAAGTTAAAATGTATATCGAACACAGTGGTTAATAACGATACGTTTTTTTAAACATAATGAAATACTAAAATAAACTTTCGATATACACATTTAAAACAGAATATATATTAAAACTAGATTGTTTGGCTTAAATCAATTTAGTACTGTAAATTTGACATGAACTCTTGAAATCATGGCACCTTTTCAACTATGGCTAAAACATTTTTTCAAGGACTTGAAGCAAGAATATATGAACTGCAATGTCCCAAGAACTTCTTTCAAGGTGTTAATGCAGAGTCATCTTGATTGACTCTAGTATCAACTAATTATCCAATTATCCCTTATGGAGAGATGTTTCATTTTTATAAATTGGGATTTAGATACATTGTGACAGATGGTGGCTTAGCCGTTTTGAGAAAAAATAGAGAAAAAATTAATATCTCCACCCATAATTCTTTTCTTTCTTTCTCCTCAACCCCTGATGAGCTATGGATTCCATATGCAATTTGCTTGCTAGTCAACGTCAACCCTTGGCTGTTGTGCCATTGAGTGACCCGCCGACCAGTAGAGACGGGAAAGCATCCTCGACACGTTCTCCCCGGTGTCTGGTTATTGGTGCAATGCACTGATGCAGGTAGGCAGCATCCATGACTCGCACTGATGGCACAGGTGGCATTGTGGGGAGCTCAACATGCGATTCCTGTGCCGGTGGGCAACAAAAGAGTCGTGCACAGTTGTCATCCGGAACAACGCCACGCCGACTGTCCTAGGGTGGCCATAGCAAATCGGATCACTGGTGACAAATGTTGCCCATTTTTGTCCCCCGAAGCCGTTAGTCGCTGTTGCCCAACCAGTGGTTAATTTGGGTTGCTGGAATTTAAAGTAGAGGCACAGACCGGTTGAGGCAAAGCCATCTTTGTAAGCGAAAACATTGCCTGCAATGTTTACATGACTTGGCACCTATTGCGACCGTAGCTGCCATCTTTCTTCAAGCAGCCTGGAGAGAACTTCTTTGTACTTCATATTTAATGAGCAGTCTATATCACTGTTAATCGAGACGTTTTGGACTTTTTTGAATTCCTGCCGTGGAGTCTACGACGAAAACTGCCTTAGTGGGAGGGTTGATCTTAAGAGAGTTCATGGGCTGCTGACTGAATGCCTGAAACCTCCTCATCATAATTACTTTGGACAGCCCTGACTGCGAAGCAACCCTCAAACTCGGTGATGTAGTAACCTGTACCAGTGTCTCCAGTACCGGGCATTGACGACCCATTGGTATTTCCGATTTGCTAAGTGAATCCAGTTACCCTAACTATTTAGACTTGCACTCTACCAGAAAGAGAAAATAATAAATTTGCAGGCCATTAAGCACGTCTTGGAATGCAGAAATAACCATTCAATTTGAGGCAGCTGTGATCACATCCAGTCTAATACTATGTTTATTCTTTAGGATAAGCAGCTAAAATTTTTTTTTCTTCTGTAATCTGAATTCATATTTTTAGTTGTCATATGCTTAAAAACACAGAATTAAATTCAAATTAAACTTTATCGTAATTGTCTAAACTATCAGTCAGCTAGACTTGTTCAAAGTTGGACTTGAGTGAAAAACTTCATTCTGAACATGGGTTGTTTCCATACATGTACAATTAATAACCCTCTGTATGATCCCAACATGAAACTCTGGGAGTTGTTAGACAATAATAAATTAATTTTGTAATTTTTTCAAAATTTAAAAACTTATTTTTAAAGAATACCAATTTAATTTTTAAGAAATTAAAAAAACATAGTTGCATGATATTTTATATCACATTAAAGCCCATTAAAATGACTTTAAACTGAAACATTACCCAGGTCTGTATCTTATCTGGTATATGAGAAAACGAGGGTCAACTATTTAAAAATGTAGCAACTTTCATTAAAAATTTGAACGATTAAAAGCTTAATTAATTTTGAAGGGAAAGTAAAATATTTATTACTTTGTTCACTAATAAGTATGTAAGACCAGTTGATACACCAAGTTCCATCAAAATCTGAGAGTTCATGAACTAAAATAATTAAAAAAACCGCTTTTGATTTGTCAGGGAATTTCTTTTGTTACAAAACAATGACAAGATTTAGACGTATGGAACAGGCAGCAGTCAAATAAAACTTCCTAAGTACCATCACGGGGAGAGCGGGCCATTCAGAAATGTACAATTGTTTTCGAATGCGGAAGTTAGTTTAATAGAAGCAAATCAGATACTTTCGTTACAGTGAAACTCAGACATCGAAGTTCAAATCTGCAATCGATGTAGTCTCGGGTAAAAAACCATTACCACCCCTCTTTATTCGAGAAATTTCAACAGTACAGCAAACTCAAAGATATCATTCAATAGGGAATAAATTACTCTACAAATTCAAATAGAAAAAAAATTGCATTAGGGGCAGTCTTCATATCAAATTAAGCAGAAACAACAAAATACCCAAGGGAAACACCATGTTTTACTGTCTTAATCAGAATCTGGATCGTTAAATTAGTCTAAATATAGAATTTCAAGACTTAACTATCACTATATCCAAAGATATTGTTTGTCAAATTGGTTGTCAATTTCAGGGATCATCTCTACATTGAAAATCGCTATTCGTACATCGAGATTAATTGTAGTTATTCAGGAACTGTTCATTTGATGTTTGACTAAAAGAAGTCGACAACGGATCTTAAAAGAAGTTTTCATTTTTGGCATAATTATTTTCAAGTACAAAATGTATGCAACCAAAGAACCTACCTACTATTACACTACTATAAATGAAAATTGCAAAACTATGAAAGAATCATCACAAATAAATGACGCTTATTCCACGTTTTACTTATAGTGGTTTATACAAACGATCAAATCTACAGAGCAATAAAACAAAAATAATGCCAAACATCAATATCTTGTGCAGCCGCCACGCGCAGCGATGAGAGCCTGTGCAGTGTACACGTCGTGGCATCGAGTCATACAGATTCTGAATGTCATGCTGAGGAATGGTATTAAAGATGGCCTCTATCTGATACCAAAGTTCTGCCGTTCTATTTGCCCGACGAGCGGTACGAGCGAGTCGCCGACCGATGTAATCCCAGACATGCTCAATGGGCAACAAATCCAAGGAACGTGTAGGCCATGAAAGAAGCGGAACCTGTCATGCATTGAAGAAGGCTTGTACATTTCGAGAAACATGTGGAGGGCATTGTCTTGCTGAAATTCAGATCCGGGAATCCTTGCGCGTAGCCCATGGCACAGAAGACGTCAACGAAGCGTGGGGGCAGACAATGACACACCTGTAGACGTGCTCCAATGTTGTGCCAACGCAAAAGAGGACACTGTACGGACCTCGGGCTCCACAACTTCCCGGATGCAGCGTCCGTTGTTCAGGGTCCCCACAAATGGGAGTAGGTGGGTTCGCTCATGATATCCAATAACGCTCCAGACCATAACGCCAGGCGTTTTTCCAGTATGACGCTGAATAAGACAGTCCGGGAGAAGGAGTTCATCTCTGTAGAGTTTGACTACTACGCGTCCATCGTTATAGTCCAGATTGTAGCGGGACTCATCTGAGAAGACGATTTTGTGCCGGTCGGCACGTCATTGGCCGTGTTGGTGAGCCCATTGTGGCCGGAGGGTCGGTGGTTCAGCGTCAAGGGAATCCTTGAGCGTAGCCCATGGCACAGCAGACGTCGACGAAACGTGGGGGCAGACAATGACACACCTGTAGACGTGCTCCAATGTTGTGCCAACGCACAAGAGGACGTTGTATGGTCCGTCACCGCCATGCGGATAAGGTGTCTGCCGTCATGTTCTCCATGGTCTATTCTCTTCCAAACACACATTAGTGTTGTGACATTACGCCCTGTGCTAGTGGCGATTTCACGATACCAAAGTCCACCCTCACAGGCCCCGTTCGAACTCTATTAGTTGCTCGTTTGGCACTGTGTTTTTTCTAGGTATATTGACTTCTAATGAATCATTTGCAGCAGTTTAACGACGATACATACATTTCAACACACCTTTACAGTGCTTTTTATACATGTCTCACTTGGAAGTTTAGAGGGTGTTTCTCGGCCCACACATTCATGATAGGTTTGTAATTCTAATAATTTACATATCCAAAACTGTTTTGCATTTCCTGCAAATTTTTTAAAAATTTTTCACGATTCTTTCATGGTGTTGCAGAGGGTGTTTCTCGGCCCACACATTTGTGATAGGCTTGTAATTCTAATCATATGCATATCCTAACCTGTTTTGTATTTCCTGCAAGTTTCTTTTAATTTTCATGATTCTTTCAGGGTGTTGTAATTTTCACAAACAGTAGCGTATTTAATACAATAAAACTGATATTCTGCTCATATTCAAAAAGTGAATAGTGAGTCATTTAATTGATAATTGTTTAGTAGAATTTATCTATTCGACACATTAGTGACAAAAGGGAATGTAATTTAGATTGCATAAATAAAATTTCCAACCATTTTTCTAAAGTTTAAACATTTCTCGGGTTTGTCAGAAGTTTTTAAAACTTTTGTTTGCCCCCTAAAATCGTAATGAAGAAAATTTAATGCAATACAAACCATTGGAATGAGTTAAAATTTGGCATGGTCGTATTAAAAGTCCTTCTGAATCTATTCACATCAAAATATAAGAGGTTATCATTTCATATAACCTTTTCAAACATTCATTTAATAATTATTGCTGCATACTAAGATCTATTTTTAAAATAACATATTAGGTGGATTTGCTTTGCGTTCTTTAACTGCAATATGGTACAAAACATCAGCGCTGTAGAAATATTATTTAGGAAAATATCCATAAAAGTCCGAGGAACTGATTTAACATTAGGATCTCAAATCATTCTGTACTCATAACTTCGTAATGGCAAAATCTAATGACATGGAATTTGGTATCTAAAGTTAAATTATGATATAGATTAGAAATTGTGTGCTTTAAAATAGGTGTTTCCATTTAAAATTATGAAGTTGGTGCTCATTTTAATATGAAGGGTCCTTATGCAAGACGTCATCTGACCGTGGTTCAAAATTACGAGGTGTTGTCCTCGGATCTTTCCCTTAAGGGACTGATCCCGGACCGTCGTCAATAGCCCGTTGTGTTGCTCTAGTACGACGTTAATTAAAAATTACCAAATTACCTTATGCAAGACCTTATAAAGATGTTATATCCTGTCAAACGCCATCTTTGAATTTGCTCTTCTGTTAAAATGCTAACAAATGAACTGCAACCAATGTATATTCTTTTAACTTTCACACGAAAAATAATTATAACTCACGCACATATATCACCAACACATAATTATAACTCTACGAATTCTGCGCAGCAATCATAATTGAGTTATCGACTTCGATTTAATGCTAGAAAAAAAAGGAGGCTCTAGGTTAGCAACGCAATTTCCTTACTAACTAAAAAGGGTGCGAATCGTCCGTCTTGCTATTTACTCTGATAATATTTCAACAATATATCTTATTCTTATATTATCTAAATTCACGAATCTAAATTCTCATTGGTTATCTTTGATCGCATAATAAGACGTTTTAACATGGAGCTCAATACACACTAGAGGTTGAACATCCTTTTATACGTTGATCCGTTTTAATACTACGTATGATTTTCGTACAATGTACTAGATCTAGTACATATTTGAATAGCTGTGTAGCATAACGATATAGTACATAGTAGGCAACGTGAAATATATTTTTTAACGCAACCCGAAATTATGAACAATGAGAACAAAAAAGTGAACAATTGAAAAAAAGAGGACATAAATAGACCCGACTTAAAAAAGAGAGTGAAAAAAACATCCGAGCTGAAAAAGAGGATTCGTTTTCCAGGAAGACAATGACCCGAAGTTATGTCCCAAATTACATTGTAAAAAAGACTAAAAATTATATATTGGCTATCTCAAAGTCCCGATCTCAATCTGATAGTTTCTGCGGGATAGACTTTACAGGAAAAGCCGAAACCTGTCTTTCGAACATAAATAAGCTATAGGAAGCTGTACTTGAAGGATGGAAACAAATCACACTGATTAGTCCTCGGGCATGCACAGATAAAATAGAAGCGCTAAGTGGCTGTTTCGAAGAACCAAGGATATTGATTGAAATAATAGTTTTTTCTTTATTCTATACGAAATATATATATATCTAGTGAAATTACCTTTAATTTAAATAATTAAATATTTTATGGTACTTAATAATGATATTTGTTCATATTTTGTAGGGCTTTGAGCAAAAGGTCGAGATGTTTCCAAACTCATGGACGGAAGTTGAAATGTTTAATGGAATGCTATTTAGGAATTTACTTAAAGTGTAGGAGACAATACATTAATGTACCAAACGAGTCTATAGGGAAGGTTATTTGTCACTTTCCCCAGTAGGTTCATGATATGGAGTTAAGTCTAATATCTAAACAAGACACCTCAGTATACTAGTTATGTTTTGCAGGCTTATAAGCAGTGATTACATGACTAGTATAAATTGAACTTGGCTCAAGTACCACTGATATATGTTCGCTCCGGTATTTACAATGTAACAAGAATGATATGTTTAGAATGTGTTGGATGAACTGAAGTGTCCTCATTCTGACCATCAAAATACAGCACGCAGCAGCACATTACTTCTGATTCATAGCCTTTCCTCTCATTCGCGTTATTTTACCTATAACACAGTGTTAATAATCAGACCATATTTATCTATAACACAAGATTCATTATTAAAGTAATTTACATTGACTCGGTGCGTTTGTTGGTTTTCGGTATTCAGTTTCACAATCGCTATTCGGGGCCCTCAGTTGAATCCTCATGTACCAAACAGTGTTAAATGCGAGGAATCGCATTTTTCTTCTCTTTTAAATTTTTTTGGGTCTATGTACTGATTGCATACTTTATATCCGATGCCGTGTTTGAAAATAAGGTATGGGTTTTATAGCGCAAGGTCTGTTAGCGGACAAACTGCATCAAACGCGAGATTAAATACACTCATTAAAAACAAATAAAACAGACAGCCAAAGCAATCAAACAGTAGTCTAAAAGTAATGTTTTCAAATATTATGATAAGGTTGGAGTTAAAAATAATCAGATAGTTGAAAAATGTAAATATGGGGATGATTCTTTCAACACAAAGAATTATAGGTAAATGTTAAAAAAGATGAGAAAGAATTTTTTTTTTAAATATGACTGATGACTTCTTCATACACTTGAAACATGAAAATGACAACTCTATACATTTTAAAAATACAAAAAAAAAAAGGAAAGAGTGAGTTACCCAGCAAGAGGCAGACTAGGTGAGAATGTTTAAAAAAAATTCAACAGATAAACAAGCCATAAAACAAGATATGAAATTTAAAAATGCGAGATCGTAAGATCTCCATTACAGTGCAAAGGAGAACTTTCTCCAGTATAATTCTTGAATGCTCGAAACGGAGCCTAGTTCAAATTACGTCTAGACGGTGAGGATACAAAGGCCAAACGAGATTACAAGTTTAATTCTGTAGCTTGTTTCCATTCATTACAAATGATGTCTGCGATCTTTAAAGGGAGCACAACGATTCGAGAAGTTAACAGCAAGCATTCTTCACGGCAATGTCAGCAAGTACATCCCGCAAAATGTTGAAAATAAGGAAAATCCATTTTATGCTATAAAAAGGTTTTTCTACATTATATTGCAATTACAAAACACTTGGCAGCGAGTTGAGGTGAAGAACTAATCTGGACAAATTAGCAGATTTTGAGATTCGTGTCAAAATCCCGATAGATCACAAATAGAAAATACTATCCACTTTCAAAGAGTTTTTACATTATAGATAGCTATACTATGGAGACAACGTTTCATCCCTATAGCTCGATTGTAGTTTATTTGGTACTTCGAAAATATGAGTGGAATTACGTATGTTTTAGAAATTTCTGCAATTTGAATCGCGCAATGAGTGAACGCAAAATATTGCACGTTTTGAGAAACATTTCAGTAGTGTCTTTAGGTATGATGTGCACAAGTTTTCCATACTATAGAGATTTTATTCTAGCGAGAAAAATATTGATTTTTCTTTGGCCCGCTTTATAATTCACGGCCTTGATTTGCCATGAAATTTGTTTTGAAAACACTTAACTCGGGAGAAGGTTGCTTTTAGCATGTACATTGGCATTTGTTATTTTTAAACTAACGTCGAAATGGAGCAACACAACGGACCATTGGGATCCGAAGGGAAAGGTCCCAGGACAACACCACGTAATTTTAAACCACTGTCAGATGACGAGGTCATACATGAGCTGTGGCTAACACACAGTAATGAAAGCTACATAAACTAACTTTATACACAGTAATAAAAGTTATAAATAATTCGATTCACATTTATGGAAATGCGTTACTATTTAAGGTCTTCATTAGCGTATTTTGACACAGGGAACAGACAGCAAATAGGTAACTATTCGAAAGGGAATGAATATGTAGTGCATAAATTGTTTATTAATCTTTCTATAGCATTTGAATATTTATAAACCTGATTTAGTGAACATAACTATAAAAGAACCTATAAATGATTCGAATAAAAGCAATTGAGAGTATTAAACTAAAATAGAAAGTTTCATTGCAGTCTGCTGAGGAAGTTCTTCAATGAAAAGAATTCAAATGAACCCTTCTCAATGCAATGCTCCTTAAAATAAAGTTTGGGGTTCATTAATATATTTTTACGAATTCTCATGTTTTCAAAATGTAATATAATTATGCTAAATAGGTTATAAGTAATCTTTATCTAAAAGACATTTAAAAATCCGTTTGTAGTTGCTTTTAACTTCTATGGCAGAGGCGAACACTTTGTGATTTTAGCCTAATATTTTAAAAATGGATGTATTTTCTGCTCTTGTTGAAAAGTCATTCAGAAAGCATTTCATTTGGAGAAGATGAGAACAAAGAAGTTCATAAAAATAAAATGTGGAATAGCTTCGAAAAAGTGAGAAAAATTAGCCAGGCTATCTGCAGCTTTCATAGCTCGGCGTCAAATCACGCGAAGTTTTAACATTCATTTCACAAATACTTTATACGCTACTGCTTGTGAACTATGAAGCACAACTATAAAGGAATCATAAAAATTAAACGAAACCTGCAGGAAATGCAAAACAGGTTAGGATATTCAAATTATTAGAATTACAAACCGATTACGCCTGTGTGGGCCGAGAAACACCCTCTAAACTTCCAAGTGAGCCGTGTATAAAAGCACTGTCAAGGTACGTTGAATTGTGAGCATCGTCGTTTGACTACTGTAAATGATTGATTAGAAGTTAATATGCCTCGCCAAAAACACAGTGCCATACGAGCAACTAACGGAGTTCGAAAGGCCTCCATGAGGGTGGACTTTCGTATCGTGAAATCGCCACTCGCACAGTGTGTAATGTAACAACAGTGATGCGTGTGTGGAATATAGACCATGGAGAACCGAACAAGTCAAAATACCGGCAGTGGGCCGCGCAATACGACGTCCCCATCGGGGCGACAGACACTTCAAACACATGGCGGTGATGAACCCTACAGCGTCCTCTCGTGCGTTGGCACAACTTGGAGCACGTTTACATGTTTGTCATTGTCTGCCCCCACGGTTCGTCGACGTCTGCTGCGCTGTGGGCTACATGCATGGATCCGTGCTACTAATATGCCATGGATAGATCTTTCAATTTTTCTTAGTCTTTAAGCCATGTAACAATTATAATTATTCTAACGGTAATGTTTACTGTTTTCTAAATGACCCCAAACCAAAAATTTGATGAAAATAAATGTTAATTAGGCAAACT
Source organism: Metellina segmentata (assembly GCA_947359465.1). Classification (NCBI taxonomy): domain Eukaryota; kingdom Metazoa; phylum Arthropoda; class Arachnida; order Araneae; family Tetragnathidae; genus Metellina; species Metellina segmentata. Next base: position 112,477,528 of record OX375872.1, on the reverse strand, counting down.
CTGAGAAATTTCTGAGTATAAACACTCAAATCTTCGGTAAAAAGTGAATGAAACTTATAGTTTTCCTCTACAGAATAAAAAAATTAATTAACTTACTAAACCGACAGAATCTCATTAATTGAAAAATACTTTAATTAAAAATTAATATGTGAGTGACGGGCATTTTCAAAGCATAAGTAAAATTTCCAACTGTGCATTCAAGTATTTGGAAGCAGTGATAAAGTAGAAGAATCGAAAAATAACGATTTAATCAAGATTTCTGTACACAGTATTAGCAAAACAATCATATATCTCTACTACTGTTTGTTTGTCTGTTTCTTGTCGCAAAATCCTGACGATTCTATGACAATTACAGCAATGAAATTTGGCACACAGGTAGTCCGAATTTTTTTGCAATTTTTGAGCAGCGGCGAATTTTAAAATTCCATCTAGAACATTTTAAAATGAATTTACTGAATGGTAATGGTAATTTTAGTTAACGTCGTACTAGAGCAACACAACGGGCTATTGACGACGGTCCGGAATCAGTCCCTTAAGGGAAAGATTCGAGGACAGCACCTCGTAATTTTGAACCACGGTCAGATGACGAAGCAACACCTGAGCTGGCACCCCACTCTCCAAACTTCCACGCCAACCCAACGTCAGGACTTTCGGCCACGACAGATTTAAGGTGCACCAGCCGCCTCTACGCCATACGTTTACAAACATCCATGCCCGGACCCGGATTCGAACCAGGAACCTTCCGATCTAGAGGCTAACACCTTAACCACTATACCGGTTGGTCGGCTATGAATTTACTGAAATTTAATCATTATTGAATGCTACAGCATAGAAGAGATCACAGATTCAAAATTTATTGTTTTCGTTTTGATTTTGCGCGGATTTTCCAGCCAGATGATAAAAACAAACAATCTTTAAACTGGAGTCAATTAGTTCTTTTTCTATCTCCTAGACCGTTAAAGATAGAGTAAAAGTTTTAGGGGATTTGAAATCAGAGGAAATTTCACTTTAGATCCATACCTAAAAATATGATTTTCTTTATATAAATAACTTTTAAATTGAATATATCTTTTATATTTTTGTACGAGATTGTGACGTCACGGTAACTTTCCCTTTCCAAAAATAAGCAGATTGCATTTCGTGCCCTTCGCGTTAAAAAAAAATTACATTTCCTGCCCTTTTCGATTTTAGTGGAGAGCAAAAAATAAAAAAAAACATTTTGACAGGCATTGTTCAGTTCTTTTTCGTAAAAGCGGATTTGTTAAAGATAAATTAAAAGTTTCAACGGATTTGAAATCTGCGGAAAATTTTACACCAGAATAATACCTTATATCATGGCGTTGTCCGTGGTTTGCGGCAAACCAACACCACGGGAACGGGCAACGCCGGGCTAGCCACGCAGTGGCTAGTCTCTAATATTTTAAAGGAAGTGTTTGTTTGTATGTTTGTTTTTTGCTCACAAAGTCCTGACTACTCTACGGCACTTACAGTAATGAGATTTTAAACACAGGTAGTCCAAATTTTTTGCAATTTTAGGGTCGCGGCGAATTTTAAAATTCAATCTAGAACATTTTAAAATGAATTTAATGAAATTTAATTATTATTGTTCTCATTGGAATGGCAGCAGCAGCTGCCGTGAGCTGATAAAAGATCAGATTCTAAATTTATTTTTTCCGTTTTCATTTTGAGCGGGGAGGAATGATTTTCCAACAGACGATAAAAAACAAAGTTTTAATTTTAGTTATGTAGTTCTTTTTTCTATCTCCCAGACCGTTAAAGATGTAGTACAAATTTCAACGGATTTGAAATCTGCGGAAAATTTCACATTGGATCGATACCTAAAAATATAATTTTCTTTAAATAAATAAAATTTTTAAATTGAATATATTTTATATTTTCGCGAGAGAATGTGACGTCGCGCTAATATTTGTATTCCAAAAATGAACAGATTACATTTCTTGTCCTCTTACGATTTGAAGGAAAGAAAGCATAGAAAATAGAAAACATTTTGGAAATATGGAGTACAAATTTCAACGGGTTTGAAATCTGCGGAAAATTTTACACCAGATAGATACCTTATACGTTTGATTTTCTTTTAATAAATAATTTATCAATTAAATATATATATTTTTTGTTTTGCTAAGCAAATCAACACCATGGGCAACGCCGTTATGGCTGTTATGCAAAAGGCTACGAATTCCCATTTAGTTTACGAAGCAAACCAATAACCCCACAAAAACAACTGGCACGGGCTAGACACGCAGTGGCTAGTAATGAATAAAACACAAGTTGAAGGGAATATAGTTGCTCCTGTCGGGGGTAACGAAGCTTCTGCAGGATACCCAGGGTAAACCGTAAACTAGCTGTGACTTTTCTTTCAAAATAAATTTTCACAAATTATCTAACGACAAAGAATTTACATTGAGAATTACCTTAATCCTTTCTTAGGCTTAAGCATACAACTGCAAATGTCGTCCTATAATGATATGGGTAAGTATTGTACGATACTAAACTAAGAAAAAGTTTATTTTACTTAGTATGTTCACCTCTTAAAAAAAAATGAAACTTTTCTTTCATTGTTGTTGACATGACGTTATGGGCAATAGCGGTTTCACATAGTACATCGAATGTGTGGTAAGTAGTGATTGAAGGTTTGGAATTTATTGTTGAGTTTGTCGTTTTCTTTTCGGTGTAAAATTGCTAATGTAGATTTCATAGCTGTAAAAGGTTTACAATGTTTACCACTCAATATAGAACTTTCCATTTCCGCTGAAATAGCCTGTTGTGTTGCTCCAATGTGACGTTGATTAAAAATACCAATACCCTCTCCGCTGATGCGCCACACTAGCCTTTATTTCATGTTTAGCTTAGTTCCTTCAGGTAAGAATGTCATTTTACATAAAGGAATACTACTTAAAGAGCCTGTTTGAAAATACACATCGTCAACAAATGGAGAAAACGGAATTATTATCTAGAAAGGTTAGAATTCAATAAAGCATGATTGGCTGCCAAGTACCAAGGACCGCACAAGAGCAAATATATGCTCTCTAGTGGCTTACCACAGGAACTCTTGGACAATCTTCTGCTAGGTATATCTTCAAGCTAAGTAGAAAAAAATTATGTTGATTTCAACTAAACAAAAATTAAAACATACAGCCCTATTTCTTTAGTCCACATAGTTTATGGAGTATTCAGATCATTTGAGGTAACATAGGTGCAGGTACTTAGATAGGGATTCATCTTGGACGGCATTGTTTTCATTTTTGGGCTCTTGTGTATATTGACAGTAATTGTAGGGAAGGTTCCTTTATAACTCTCAGCAAACGAAGCAAGACATTCACAGCATATTTCATGTAACTGTTGCAAAGCTAAAGCATCTGTTGGTATTCTCAATAAACTGGTTTGTACTCGGACTGGGTGGCATTAAGTTTACTTTGTATCAAGTTCTTGTGTCTGTAGAAGAAACTTTTGGTTCCGTAGATCTTTTCATTTGCTTATTCAATCTTCAACTCAAAAAATGCGTGCTTCTTTACTGTGATTCTTTTCAATTTTATACTCTTCAAGAATATCAGATTTCTCTCAAACACTTTCTTATTCCTTCGACAGTTATTTTCTTCTATTCTTTTTTCATTTTGTTATAAAACTCAAATAAATACACGCAACACAAAAAGTAGATATACATTTGTATGTGACGGAACGAAGGCAATTTGAAAATTGATAAATATAATGAAAATTTTCATCAATAAAATTGTACTGCTGTTATAAACGTAACTTTACATTTTGAAAGAGAAAAAAATGGACGCTGAATTGCGTAAAATTTAGCAGTAAAATTGAAAAGTTCATGTATTGTGACGAACGGAACACTAAATAAGCTCAACAAATGAACTCATATTTTTTTTTTCTAATGGCGGGCACAAATGCACATAGTCATTGGCCACTACAAGGCCGGAAATGATGGTCTCTTGTGAAGGAGCACCCAGTGGGAGGACCATCATCGCTTCCTAACAAAGGACAACACAATTTACATCCATGCCCTGACCCCGGATTCGAACCAGGAACCTTCCGATCCAAAGGCCAACACCTTAACCACTAGACCGGTTGGTCGGCATGAACTCATATAAAGTCATGTGTTTATGTAAGGAAGTTAATGGAATTAAAACGCATCTGCAAAGCAGTTGTTACTATAGTTTTAAACAATTTTCACAGCCGTGGAAACAAAGTAACGAGTGCTGAGAGTTTGCAATCGCTGCTTTCACACCATTGCTACAGAAGATGTTTCCATTAGTTTTTAAAAGCCACGGGACTAGTTATAATCAAATATTGCCAGATATAAGTTAACAAATTTCAACTTACGCTCCATTTTGCTTCAAAAAATCGTAAAATTAATAAACGACTTGATTTTTCAAGTTGTAAGTTTCCAAAAATTACCGGCACTCGAATTTATTCGAACAAAGTATTTACTGCGCTTGAAAGCTTCACCCGCATTTCACGATTCTTCCATTTCTTATTTTGGGTAAAAATCTTGTAAATATAGGCAATAAATACAGGATAAAAATTCAGTAGTACATAAAAATAATCCTTCTCGTCTTAGCACTGCTACCTGATTAATATTTAGCAGTTATGAGGATTAGACTATGCTTTATCGAACTTAAACATTTTTAATTATTTCAAAATATAACAAACTTACACAATTTTATGTAGGCGAATTCATTTCAAAACCGCTGTAAATGAATAAGTTTTAACGAACTAAAAAGAAGATAATTCTTCCGAGCAGAGATTTTTCTTTTAAAAAGTGAAAATTCACATACATAAATGCAAAATTATATAAAATATACATACACAACCTTTACATAAATCATAGCCTGCAACAAACACTATGTCGAGTGAGTAGAAGATGTTTAATTCTAATGTTTTTATTAAATGAAGTCAAATAGAAATATTTGCATGAACAGTCCAACGCATAGTAGAACAATGTATTGATTATAAGGTATAACGTATGAAATTTAGTTATACTAACGTATGATTCCTTGGAACTATTTGTATCTACCCTATGAGCTAGAATTCAGGTCAAACGTTGAAATGAAAAAAAAACTTGACAGAAATAGGATATTCCGGATGTTATGACACGTTGTATACGTCATTTTTTCTTTATCTCACTAGCACTTTCATTTTCCGCTGACCTATTGAGAATTTTTCCTTGTTAAGATACTCCATATACTAAACAATTTAGTTTTTCTTTAAAAATAATTATAGATAAAAGATTGGAAGCTTACTGTAATCTCTTCCTTCGGGATTGAAATATTTTCGTTCAAATTAACTTTATCTCAGTCACGTTTAGAACGCTCATTTCAGCTCCACATGTTTGTTTGAGAGCAATTGTTACTTCACATATGATGATTGAATGAAACTATCTTATTTTCAACGCTACGAATTGAAAATGAAATAATTTTTTCACTTATTCTTTGTATTCATCAATATAAGTGATTCTTAAGCTAAGTCAAATAAAGATTCTTAAGTTAACGTTTTAGGGGAATAAGCATTGTTGAAACGTAGCCGATTATTTGTTATTAGCTTTCTAATTAAAGACAAGAAAAATAATAATTTAGAAGAGATGTTTGAGGAAAAACGAGACTGGAAAAACACGATCAGTAAAGAAAAACTAATAACACTAAGCTGCTTAACTAAGGATTTCGTGAATCGATTTGAATTTCCATCTTTGCAAACTCTTTCAGTTAGGCAGCTTGGTGAGTTTTGGAGTTCTTGTATTAAAATGTCTTTCGTATATACTCTGGTGCTAGAGAAAAATAAATCAAGAAAACTAAATTACAATTTTTAGTTCCACATTTTTTGAGTAACATAAAGGCTTCATTTTTGGAAATAGAAATATCGAAAATTTTTATTTATTTTTGTTATATTGCTGCAAAAGTAATAAAAATACCAAATGCGGAACTTTTTAATCTGATATGATTTTGACTGATCTATCAGTGATATGTAATTACTAGGCCTCGGACCAGGTTTTACCTATACAGTTCCAATGCCCTCTATCTTAAATCTGCTAACATACTTTTACGAATTGGGATGTCCTGAGCGAAGTATGCAAATTTTATAGCACCTAAAAATACACTCATTGCCATAAAAATTTGCGCACCAAGAAAAAGTTGTCAAAATGAAACGAAATTTTACACATGTAAGTACTACTTTGATATAAGTAAGTGATTAGAAAATCAAAGAAAAAGGATCATTTATTGCAGAAAAAAGTACAAATGAACTGAAGTTTTAGTACTCTGTTGGACCCCATCTAGCGCGAATGCACGATACGATACGAGCGGGCATTGAGGCATACAAGTTCCGTATGATGTCCTGAGACATCTCGTTCCACAGTTGCTGTAAACGATCCTCTAATTCGACCAAACACGTAGGGTGTCCAACTTGTCGTCCGAAATGATCCCAGATATAGTCGATTGGTGACGAATCTGGGGATCTAGCAGGACAGGGAAGGGTGGTAATGTGGCAGAGGCAGTCTTGTGACATCCTTGCTGTGTGTGACCGATCATTGTCTTGTTGAAAAATGACTCCTGGGAGCCCTGCTATGAGTGGCATCACATGTGGCTGAAGAATGTCATGGACGTACCGCTGGGCTGTCATTGTGCCATGGATCAATATTAAGTGTGACCGTGTATCGTAAGCAATGGCACCCCATACTATCACACCAGCAGTGGGAGCAGTGTGTCGCAGAAAAGCGAAGGCAGGATTGAGGCGTTCATCACGGGGCCCCCACACATGAACACGATTGTCATCACTGCTCAAATTGAATCTAGATTCGTCTCTGAAGACGACCTGGTTCCATTCCGCTGCAGTCCAATCCCGTCGTGCGCGACTCCACTCCAACCGGAGGCGTCGGTGGGTGGGTGTCATTGGCAGCACACGTAATGGGCGCCGCGATACCAGATGTCTTTCAGCCAGGCGCCTTGCAATGGTTCGGGAAGACACAGGGGCCCGTAGTGAAGGTGCTGCCTGTGTCTGGATAGCGGTCAATGAGACAGTTGGCACCACGCGTGCGTTTCGTATGATGTGACGGTCTTCTCGACGACTGGTCTGTCGAGGGCGTTCTGAGCCTGGTCGCCGTGTAAATGACGTCTGTTCTGTCCACCGGTCCCAACACCTCCTCACAGTAAAATCAGAACGGCCTACTTAACGAGCTACTCGCCGAGCTGACCATCCAGATTCCATCATCCTGATGATTCTTCCCCTCTCGAACTCTGACAGCTGCTCATATTGTCTTCGATGGCTGCGTAACGGCATGTCTACCTCAACGTTTCCTTTGCAAAAGATTATGTACACTCAAACAAGCTCTTCTTACCTGTTTTATACTCCAAAGAGAACGGAGTTCAACGCCCTCTAGTGACATTACGCAATGCGCAATCACGCTGCATTTCTAATCATTTGCATATCTGGCCAACATGTACCTTCATGCCAAGTTTCGTTTCGATCCCACAATTATTTCTTGGAGCGCAAATTTTTATGGCAATGAGTGTATATAATTTGGAGTTTATGAGCTATAAAAACCTAAAACGGCTTTAGTAACTAGAAAAGACCTAAACTGACTTTTGAAACCAAAAAAATCTTTTTGTAGGTTTATATGTAGTTTTTATATTCCATGCACGTGTGACTTGTTTTTAGTTTCTACTAGTCCAGTAGTATGTTAACAACGGTGTCATTCGAAAAGAAATACTCCAATAACAACTCAATAAATAATAAAAACGAAAGCAAAACTCGCGGCAACGACTTCAAAAATAACCACTCACTTCGCACCTAGTCACAAACTATCAGTGGCCTTACCACTTAGAATTGTCACCAAATGTCATCAACATACTATCAAACGATTCTAGTGTTATTGCCAGGCTCGCGACAACCCCCAAATGTCAAAAATGTCACTAAGGAAGAATGTGTTAATAAACACGTCTTAGCAGAATTAAATGAATGAAGTAAGACTGGGTAACTTTCAACTTGCTTTTTAAACACAGCACAGCGCGGTCGCATCAAATTGTATCATTGCTTGATTTCATTAAAAATTTTTTGAATCATTTTTGTAAACCTCAATCTTTTTTACTGAGTAATGTCTTCTGTTTTTAGTGTGGTAGATAAATGTTTGATTGGATCTTTTGCTCACTTGAGGGAATGAGGAAGTTGCTAATAATTTGTTTTGTGTCAGAATAAATACTTTTTTATCCCCGAATTTCAATTTTATTTAGCACTGTATTTATTTAAAAATTAATCTGAGAAGAAAATAATTAATTGTTTCAATGAATTTTTGTAAGTTATTAGAGACATTGATTATGAGCACATGAAATAGACTAAAAGATTAAGAAATGAAATTTTCAGGTTTTTTATAATTTCTTATTCATCTAAATCTGTTAATATTATTATTAAAAAATTGTTCCCGTTAATCTTAAAGTTGGAGTCCGAAGACCCAATTTTTCTTCATATATATATATATTATATATATATATATATAGCACAGTTGTTCCAACTTTTGAACCAAAAAGTTTAACTAAAACATTGTAAAATAAAGGTACTATTAATTTTTCAACAATTCATAGTAACAGCTCATGAGAAACCTTGATGTAATGTGTCTGCTGTAGAGACTTCTAAACCCGTCATAAATCTATTCTAGATGAGTAACTCAAAATTTTCTTTTATTAAAAATGTTACTACTGTTATTTGTGAAGCTTCGCTCCTATCTAAAAACACGGACCTGATTTTTAAAATAACTTTCCGTTATGTTTAATTTTTTATGTTGTTTTTATCTAAATTGGTTAATTAACAAAACATATAAACACCTGCTTTGTTTTTAGAAGTCATCAGAGTGCAAATTTTCCTATAATATAAATTGAGTATACGTTAGCAAAATTACAATTGTGATAGAAGCTTTGTATTACATTTTGACGAAAAGACTGAAAAATTATCTTTTACTCGTTTTCGAAAGTGCCACCTGGCGTACGTATCAAAAGTTCATCTAACCTTTTAAATATCAAGTTCATATTACACTGATTTCTTGTTTAATATCGCGTGTATTTTGTTGTCTCTCTGCAGTCATTTACTACTTTAAAAAGCTAATTATAAGTAACAGTATGTAAAAATTATTTCACAATGAGTTCTACTCCTGTAAAAACAGCGCAGTATTTTTTGGCAAACTTTTGTAGTGGTAAATGTCTCAAAAGTGTTCTAGCACAAATTTTTAGGACCTTGTATATCATCTAAAATTATATTTAAAAAAAACCTATAGCTTAAATCAATTGAAAAAACATATAGCTTAAATCAATTGAAAAAAACCCTATTAAAACCAAAAATATAAGTTGGACAAACCTAATTGAATATTTTAGTACCTTAAAAAACGGGACCTAGTTACATTGTTAGTAGTTACCAACATGGGCTTACACATTTGGCTTCAATTTACTTTTTTGACTGAAACAGATTTTAAAAAAGATTAATGTCTAACTTACCGAAAAATAAAATTTGTCTCTGGGCTCATTTAAAGTACAAAACTTGTTGAGGGAAACTAATGTTAAGGATTCTTAGGATTCGATGTTCGTTTCTAAATTGCAAAAATTGTTTTAAATTGTCACTTAAGCTTCAATAAAAGCATTCCTGTCTAAAGATACTGCAAATCATTTTTGCATACATTCAATGGTTGATTGTGTTTTATGACGCAAGGGTCATATTTGGTCATTCTGCACCAAACACAAGACAGACAAACGTCAAAAAATGGACATATACACGAAGAAAGTTTTACAAACAAAACAGAGAAATGCGCCAAGGGTAAGTTGCAGGAATTGAATAAGCAGATTTAATGAATTTCGATAGCTTTCAGGACCCACCTAATACGTGCTGATATGAGCAAACTGAAAAAGAGAAGGTGATTCTACGTATAAATAGATTTTATTCAAGATTAAATTAATATTTGAAATGAACAATGAAGGTCGATATTCATTCAGGAACCAATAAACATTGGTTAGATATGCATTTTTGTATCCATTAAAAAAACGACTTCAACAATTTTCTGCTATTCAAAACCGCAAACGAGTTATACAGCCTTGTTCATTATTTTCTGATTACTAAAGATTTTAATAACTGTACCGTTTGAAAATAGATTTTCAAACTTATTTCTGTGATTGCATGCCAACAATTGAATTTTGTACGGTGCGAATTCATTAGAAATGGAGTATCATTAAAAATGTGTCACCAGTTGTTGCTACATTAGGGTTCTATTTTGTTACATTAGGGTTCTATTTCGCTACACTAGGGATAATAAGACTTATATCCAAGGTAAGCTGCACATTTTGAGATAAAGATCAAAGACTGCGGGGACCAAAATTTTAGTCCTCAATAAAACACCGGAATGCAAGAACTAGAGATCTTGAGGTATTTTTCTGAGTTATACTCAAATTAATAGAGTTGAGAGGGCAATGCTTGAATTTTTTGGAAGCTCTAAAAAAAATGCAGCTATGTATGAAACGGGTATTGATGTGGAAACCATTTTCCCCTTTCTCTCAGAATCGTGAGCTACCTAGTTCTTGTATTCCGGTACCGAAATATTTTCATAGAAAATAAAAGTGATTCAGATACCTTTTCATTAAATACAATCTCAAAATTATGTTAGATTTACATAGGTGGCATTTATGAACGTGTGTGTATTTATTTTACAAAATTCATGTATTTTAAGTAGCTTTTGTGAAACGAAATTTTGAGTAAATTCCAAAAAATGTGAACAGCGCAAATGATAAAATTTGTTTTACACCTATCTTTGATTCATAATGAAAAATTAACGTCACAATTTTTGCCCTTTTCCTGTTTAACTTAAGATTTTCCTAAAATAAAGAAAATTTCCCAGTTGCTTTTTAAAGAATATAACTTCTAAAGATGGCTCTAAAACACACTAGGCATCTCTATTATTATCAAAGGAAATGTTTGTATATTTATGTGTACGCAGTGTTCTGACGAATTTATGGCACTTACAATAATGGGATTTGGGATCCAGGTAGTTCGAATTTTTTGAAATTTTTGTATGAAGCATTTAAAAAAAAATTCAATCTAGAACAATTTAAAACTACTTTAATGACATATTTAATTGTTATTGTTTTCCTTAGAATAGCAACAGCATAAAAGATCAAAGACTAACTTTATTTTTTCCGTTTCATTTTGTAGAGGAACGATTTCAGCCGAAGAACAAAACAAATAAAATTTTAACCGGAGTTATGTAGTTATTTTTTCTATTTCCTAGACCGTTAACGATAGAGTAAAAGTTTCAACGGATTTGAAAAATGCGGAAAATTTCACATTAGATCGATACCTAAAAATTTGATTTTCTTTAAATAAATCATTTTTAAATTGAAACTTTTAAAGTTTTCCCAATACGAACGGCCGTCGCGAAGAATGATCTTCGTTGGATTCGAGATTAATTCATTTTGATTTCCTGAAAAACGGATTCGAGCGAAGCAAAAAAAAAAAAATTAAAGTAATGACTGGCGTTCTTCAGTGCTTTTTCCTATCTCAGCGATCGTTAAACATAGAATGAAAACCAACACCCCCACGGCCAACGCCATGATGGCTGTTATCCAATAGGCTACGAATTCCCATTTGGTTTGCTTCGCAAACCAAATGAGAATTCGTAGCAATCACCGGGGGTTAGCGCGCAATGTCACACATGACGCCACGAAAAGAACTGTCACGGGCCAAGCAGTGGATAGTAAATAACGAACAGAAAATGCTTCGGAGTAATGAAATTCTTACATTCAGATAACTAAGAAGATCATTTATCTTTGCTTTAAATTTTCTCTACAAGTTTATTCAATAGATTAACTAGTTTTAAAAAGGTCGATGACTGATTAATTGGACCTTCTCTACCAGGAATTAGTTTTTTAAATTTTAAACATGATTGATCGAATTGTAGATTTTTCAAAAATATAGAATTACAACTTTCAATTTTGTCATCTTTTCATTTAAACGGATGTTTTAAGGTTTTAAGGCACAATGACCCTATATGACCAAACAACTTCAAATAAAAAATTAAAAGAAGGAATAAATGAAACAGAAAATGATCGACAACCGTGTTTGCAGTATGCCCCATGAGGAAAGAAAAGATCACTCGTGAAGCCCTACAGTTCACCGGATTCCTTTTCCAAATAAAAACATAAAATACCCAATAGGTTTATTGCATTTCATATCAACTAAAATTTGAATCAAGCTATTTTGAGTTCAAATAATTCATCACTTATGGATGAAAGTTGACCGTTTGGCTTTCCAAGCCATTCAGATGCCCCGAACATAATCGCATTAAATGCTGCTAATTTGCAGCTCTTTCTCGATTTTCGCCCTCCTCCCCATTCAGAATTTTCTTTTCCATAAAAATGGGACGTTCGATTTCCGAAATTTGTTTCTTCCGTCAAACATACGTAAACATCCTTTCATTCTAATTGAGGCCTTTTTAAGGCATCGTCTGATTTACAAGGTGAGCTAATTTGAGCGAACTCCCGAAAGTTTAAACGAAGTATTAGGGCAAAAATTCACATTTTTGTTCAAAAGCCGTGCAGTGTTACAATAGAACTATAGCGGAACCATTGTCAGCATGTCGTTTCCGAATCAAGCGTAAGCCCTGCTAACGAGTTCCAAGCCAAATTTAGATTCAATGGTTATAGCGCCTGAACACAGAGAAAATGATTTTTAACACCATCCCATAGAAAAGTTTTTTTCATAAATCCTGATATTAATTTTATGAATTTGGCTCATTTTCGCAATACTTAATGATGTTTTTAGGTTTCGATAGGTTATTAATTTTTCATAAATGGCTGCATGAATTGATTTTGCTCAGGCAACCAGACATGCAAAGCAAGGGGAATCTTTGTTTATTCCGAATCAAAATACACCTGTTGAATTTCCCTTTTCGAGTGAAATCCATTCGGGACAGGTTCAAGGACTTCCCAAACAATGCTGGACTCCCATTGTGAAAACACACTGATCGCTGCTTCCATTTCTTCATTGTTGTCAACAATGGCCTCTAGACAAGGTCTTGTCCCAAAAGCATTCAGACTTGTAGTGTCCGATGTATTCATGCAATAAGTAAACGTTTGTTCTTCATTCGATAAATTATGACTTAGTGAGACGATTTAAATTGAAATTCCTGACCATTTGCATTTCCTATTTATTTAGTTAGCGGACATGATGAAAAGAACGCGTTTTGAAGGACCAAGTACTGCTTATATCGTAAGTGAAAATCATGTGTATTCAAAGTATGTCAATTTAAAAACAAGCTTTATTGCACGAAATATCTCCAAAAAATAAGCTTTAAAAGTAATTAAAGATGTGTCAAAGTTTCATTGATGTCTCATGATACTAAACACTTTCGTGATTTGTAATGTTATTTATGATTTGTAAAATATACGATGGGATAAACAGCACATATAAAACTAAATGTTCACTGCAAAATTAACGAAGGTATGTAACCCGTCCCTTTTATGCATACTAAACATTAAAGTCAAAGTTCAAAGTCAAAATAAAGCTCTTTAAAATTAATTCATTCTTTTTATTTGATTTTATAATAAGAAAAGGAATCCAGATGCAGCAAGAATTTTACATATTCATTTGGTATCTTTAATTTTACATATTTATGTTTGCTAGTCACCAACAATCTAGGTGGAATGGTAATGGGAATTTTTAACTAACGTTGTACTAGAGCAACACAACGGGCTATTGACGACGGTCCGAGATCAATCTCCTAAGGGAAACATCCGACGAAAACACCTGAGCTGGTACCAACTCTCCAAACTTCCATACCAACCCAACGTGAGGACATTCGGCCACGACAGATTTAAGGTGCACCAGCCGCCTCTTCCATACGCTTACAAACATTCATGCACTGACCCGGATTCGAACCAGGAACCTTCCCATCCAGAGGCTAACACCTTAATCACCAGACCGGTTGGGCCGACCAACCGGTATAGTGGTTAAGGTGTTAGCCTCTAGATCGGAAGGTTCCTGGTTCGAATCCGGGTCCGGGCATGGATGTTTGTAAACGTATGGTGTAGAGGCGGCTGGTGCACTTTAAATCTGTCGTGGCCGAAAGTCCTCACGTTGGGTTGGCGTGGAAGTTTGGAGAGTGGGGTGCCAGCTCAGGTGTTGCTTCGTCATCTGACCGTGGTTCAAAATTACGAGGTGTTGTCCTCGGATCTTTCACTTAAGGGACTGATCCCGGACCGTCGTCAATAGCCTGTTGTGCTGCTCTAGTACGACGTTAACTAAAATTACCATTACCATTACCAGACCGGTTGGTCGGCGAAAGTGTAATGAGTTGTAATGAAAGTTTACGTCACTGAGAAAAACTCATTTTTGAAGATTAAGCATAATCAGGAGACGTGCAGAGTTCAAATATCTAAAAACGATTCCTCTAAGCGAGTGAAACATTCCATTCCGTTTTTAAAACATTCCAAATTCAGAGAGAGAGAGAGAGAGATTCATGAGTATATATCAAAACCGATTGGGAATAGTCGGCTTCTTTTGCAGTTTCAATAACATCAGATGCATTATTCAAAGAAACGGAAAAATTAAGTACGATCGTTTGGACAGCTGTCATTCACAGGAAAATACAGCAAATTTCTAAAAGGGAGATTGATCGGTTTAGTCTGCATGTGAAGGTAAAACATAGCAAGGTGACACTAGGAATTTTTTAACTTTATCCATATACTTTCCATAGTAATCATTCCGATTGTTTGATCTGCCGCAACCAGATAAAAATTTCTATCGCTTCATACAGATAGGCTTCAACGGTAGATCCTTTACGAAAAGAAAACTTCCAAAGTTATGTTCATAAAATGCTACATATCTAAAAATATAGAGCACACATCACAAAATATATTACTATTACACCCCTACGTGATTGCGAAGTCTATTTGATGTCATTTGAAAAATAAATAAGTTGACAAGAAAACATCCGCGCCAGAAATGCTTTTGAGATGATAGAGTAGATAGGGATTTCAGATTGATGGAAAAGTTTTATTCCGCTAGTAATGGAAACATTTTAACAAGATCACCAGGACGGAAAATATTTCTTAAGAAACCAAATTCACGTTGAAAGAAATTATTTGTTCTTGTTCAACGAAAACAGACGTCAAGTGAATTTGCAAAACTTGGGATTCATTGGATAAATTGAAATTTTGATAATACTTTTAGTCAATCAACGGGTATTTGTAAAGAGAGGTTAGTCTTTTTCGTCTCCTCACTTTACATAACTAACCTATTAATGTCAATTAGGAATGATGAGAATACAGTCATTCTTAATTCGTAAACAAAATATTAAAGTGTATTTATCTTGTCTAAACAAATAAGGCTAGGAATGCGAACTTGTTCCAAAAACAGCATTCAGAATGGTAGATATTTAATTAAACGCCACACTGGAGCAAGACAACGGGCAATTGGCGATGGTCCGGGTAATTTTGAGTCACGGTCAGATGACGAGGTCACACATGAGCTGGGGTGTAAACCCCATTCTCCAAACTTCTACACCACGCCAACGTAAGGACATTGGAGGCCACGATAGATATAACCCGCACCATTCCATTTGTTCATGACGGGCTTTTGTTGTATTCGCATTCAGAATGGAGTTTTATTTCAAGTTCAAACACAAAATCGATAGCACGGAAGAATATTTTTAAAAACCCCATTCGTTTAAATCTTTGAACAATTTAGCATCAACAATCATACCGGTATAATACTTGGGGGCCCCAATTCAGTCAATGAACTCACGGTATTATATAATTAACCAATTGAATTAATTTTTTTCCCCCGAGCTCCAGTCGGTAGGTAGTTAATTAACGTCGCACCGGAGAAACACAACGGGCTATTGGCGATGGTCAAGGATCAATTGCCTCGTAATTTTGGACATGGTCTGGTGACGATCGAGATCCAGTTGGAAAGATTAATTCGTCTTAGATTGTTGTCATACATAGGACCTGAACGATTATGATCCTAAAAATAAGATTACAGCCAAGTTGACACATCATACTCGTTATAATTGCTGTATAATATACTTGTCGTGTTTTAAATATATAGTTGACATTAAATACTTTCATGTTTGCATCCGTCAACCTTCAAATGAGTATCCGCGATGTAGGTACAACCAATGGTAACCCTTACGTGATTTGACTCAGTCACTGTCCTTTTAACACCCAATTTGAAGATAGAGAAGAAACCAAAAGTGCCATCAAAATGTTTCTCACAAATAACATAGATCGTCAATGCGATTCAGAGAGAGAAACTAAAGATTAGTTTCATTTTATATGTCCTTTCAGTTTGCTGAACACTTTTAGCAATAAGAAATAGTTTGTATAAAAATTAATTGAAATTTAGTTTGAAATTTTTGAATATTTTCGTACTCTTAACACGCTTGTACAAGCGTATACATATATAAAGAGTTTAAAACACCTGCTTTCAATTCCAAATGGAATGCTTGAAATTTCGCATTTCTGTAATTTTTATTTTTATAATTTTCTTGAGCAGAATGAATTTGCAAACACTGCTTTTCAATCTTTTTCGTTTTCAAAATCTATTTGTTGCTTCGTTTTTTAAATGTCCCTTAGAGAATTCTTAGAGCATTGCAAATCAACAATTTCAGCTGCATGATCCTAGGTAATTGTTTCGGAGAAAATAACAATATAAAAAACACAATGACACTTGCGTCACTTCAATACCAACCACGCTTCAATACCGACTTCAATCCGAATGGGTTGTATGCGCTCTTTTGAAGGACACTTTGGAAAACATCGAATTTTGCCTCGATGGTAAATCCGATCCATTACAACGCTGCTTCGATTTGACGACGACAGCAATAAAACCGTTTTGCTGCCTTCATGAAAATCGAAACTTTTCATTCAACGATGGAATTACCATACTTACTACATATTTGCTCTGATAGAAAATCTGCTTTCAAAAATAATCAGCCTGTTGCTGCACGAGGGCTCTTATGAATCCAGAATTTCACAGAATATGCTTTCAACCAAGTGGGATGCTTTTAGAATTTGACCCGATAAACTTCTTCACTCAGTTTTAAAAATACATTAAAAAAGTCACTCCATTTGGAAGTGAAGTATCTTTGAATTTGTTAGACGAAAAGCAACAAACACTTTAACAAAATGATCAACTTATTTTTTAATCTGATATAATTATTACATGTCATTAACAACAGCGGATCTTGAAACATAATTTTTTGTTATCTCTGGCAGTTTGGAGAACAATCCATGGTCAATCTACACTCATGTCCAAAATTATCTTAACAAACCCAAAAGTAATTATATTCCACGTAATCGATGTAATCAATTTTTCAAAGGAATTTGTGAATAGCCTAATTAGCATTATCCTATCAAAAGGGATCAAACGGTTTCTGATATGCAAATCAAGGCGTTACGTCATTCGACGAAGAATCAAGCGCTTTTCACAAAGTGAATACCGGAGCTAATTTCTACAAAACAGCGTTTGATTTGAGTGTGTAAGGACTCAAAACGGTTTGTTATGGCTCCGAAGTATCATTTGGAAGAATCTGTGAAGTGGCTCAAAATCGGCGGTTTAGAAGCGGGGCAGACAATTATGGAAGCAGCGAGATGTGCGAATATTTCAAAACAGACAGTCTCTGCGCTATGGAAACAATTTCAGAACTCTGGAACTGTTGTAAGGCCGGGACAAGGTAGTAAACGTATAACTGCTTCTCAGGATCGATATATGGTAATAACTGTCCATCGTAACAGGAAGTCTACTGTTTGGCACATAAGTTCAGAGCTTGCAGTCGCCCCGGGAACTGTTCTATCACGGCTAACTGTATACTTACAGAAGGCTTAATGAAAAAGGCCTTTATGCCAGAAAACCAAGGGTATGTGTTTCACTGCCTTCACAAGCGGTCGTTTCAATTGGTGCAAAGAACATCAGAACTGGAGTCAATACCGATAGACCCATGTTCTCTTTACTGATGAGTCGATGTTTAGGTTAACATCTGATTCTAAACGTTTTTACATCTGGATGGAGTCAGGATCTTCCTTCCAAACTTCCGTTTTGGTAGAGCAGGTGTGATGGAGTGGGGAGGAATAACGATCGATGGACGCAAACTCCTACACGTTTACAAGAGAGGATCTGTGACCGGCCAGAGATATCGGGACGAGGGCTTAGAATGTTATGTAAGACTTTTAAGAGGTGTACATGGATCTGATTTTTTATTTATGGACTATAAAGCTCGTCCACATTGCTAAAATCTCGATGACGAATTCCTAGAAAATGAAGCCATTGAGAGAATAGCATGGCCAGTAAAATCTGCTGATCTCAACACAATAGAGAACTTATGGAACTATCTTGGAAAAGCGGTTGCACGGAGACATCCTCCTACTAGAGATATAAAATGCACTGAAGACCTCATTACTGGAGGAGTGGAATTTAATTCCCAAACTGTGGTTGACAACATGATTGCCAGCATGAAATCACGCTGTGATATGTGTATACAAGTCAGGGGCGATCACATTCCATATTAAATTCATAAGCCTTAATTTTTTTTTCTGAATTAATAATTTTTTTGAACTTTCCGTGTTACATATTGCTATTTTTATATCATATGCAGCATTCTTAAAAATTTTCCTTTGTATTTATGTGTTATGATGTTATGTCTCATCCACACAAATTCATTAAATTCTAGTTCACAGTTTCTGAGAAATCCGTGATTCTATGCTTGTAAAGATAATTTTGGACACCAGTGTACTACGTTTGGAGGAAAATGTGTCAAATTGACTGCACCAAAGGTGGGTCCGACACAACGAAAGTTTCACGGACACAAAAGACCTCGGGAGCCATCGTACCTCAGCCGATTACAATTCGTAGGTTGTTAGCTCAGTGGGTAAAGATTCAGGAACAGAGCTGTACCACCTATTTAAGATATGACTTTGATTCAAAGTTGACATGGAAGAATCATGTGAATAGAGTTCAAGAGAAAGTTGGTAGAGTACTTATTCTAAAAAGATTGGCTGGTGGCATATGGACAAAATAGCAGTAGGAAAACTCTCGGAACAACATATAAAATATATATAAAGCCAATTTCTTTGTACTGTAGTAATGACTTCAGACATCACATAAACGACATTAGATGTCGTTCAGAGTCAGTCCCTTCGCTTAATAATTGAAGCTGTAAAGACCACACCTGTTGCAGCAATGCACACTTTAACGAAAATCCCCCTTTTTTATACGATATGAAAAACAGTGCCCTTACTATAAAGCAAAAAAAAGTTTTAGGCTTCCAAATAACGACCTGCTAGAGTCTACATCTCGGAAAATATTAATTTTAAAACTCAAAGAGGATTTATACAGGTTAGATTAGAGATTGCTAGAAACCTAGATATATCTGACAAGCTTGTTTTACACTCTATAACAAAAAAATCGACACACTAAGATGGAGTTGTCCAATTGCGATAAAAATGTTGGTGGATGTGAAGAATACACATAAAAAAACTATTAAAATTTCAGAACAATTGAATGATTTATTTCAGAGTTTGACCGTTACAAAGGGAGGAAGTCAATAAGGCGTTGGTCCACCTCCGGCCTGGATGCAAGCTGTCACCCTGCTTGGCATAAACTGAAAAATTTCCCGGATAGTGCCCTGCGGAATTTTTTGCCAAATTGTCTCTAACTGTTGTGCTAAATGTTCAACATTTCGGGATGGTTGCAATCGCCTTCCCATATCATTCCAAATGTGCTCTATGGGGGAGATATCAGTTAGACCTAGCTGGCCAAGGAAGTGTTGGGAAAGCTTGAAGACAATTTATAGCAACACGTGCCGTGTGAGGCCGGGCATTATCTTGTTGAAAAATAAGTCCGGGGTCACAAAAGAAACGGTAACACAACCGGTCGTAGTATGTCGTCACTGTACCGCTGTGCTGTAAGCGTACCAGAAATGACTACCAAAGGGGTCCGGCTTGTCAAGGAAGATGGCACCCCAGACCATAACACCCTGTTGTGGGCATATGTATCGTGAAATAGTAAGGGTAGGATCTCAACGCAGCCCTGAACGTTTCCCGAAACGTCTGCGGTTGTCGTCAGGACACAGTTGGAAACGGGACTTGTCACTAAATACTATACGTTTCCTGTCAGCGCCGTTCCAAGTTGATCGAGGCCTACACAACTCTTGGACAAGTGCGTTGATTTTTTTTGTTATAGAGTATATTATCAAATCCTTATCTTTCATTAAATAATTCAGGAATTCATATCCACTTGATATTGAACAAAACATTTTAAATAAAATTACGAATAATTATGAAATACGAATGTTAACGTTGCAAATGATTGTAAGCCCTCGAAGTCATTGGTTGCATAGCGATGTTTCTCTGTTTGACAGGTTTCAGGGGTTGGCTCTGGTGCTCACTTTAAATTATTCTTTCTACAAAGTCGTTGGCAGCTACTCTACTCATTATGACGGTCGAAGCAATTTGTGTGGCATTAGAACTACTGAGAAGCGATTCATTTGAAAAGCGGTTATGTAATCTGACTCAAAACTTCAATACAAGCGATCTCTTCAAATTCAGAGAAATATTGCCGCGGGCTCTACAATTTAGACAACTCCTTGATAAGTTAGCTGATGCGTTGGTGCTTCAGTGTATCCCGGTTCATTATGATGGAACTGGAAATGAGAGAGAGCGGACTTTCACCCCGATAAGGGAATCAAGATCACCATGTAAACCTTGCCTTTACGCAATTCAAAAACCTTTGGATAAAAGAGTTGTTCAAACTAAACGAAAGACTAGTCGATGCTGCCAAAGACGAATCTTAGGAATGCCTTCTTCCTACATTGATGACGTCCCACACTATCTAAGGAAGGCTGAAGTAGCTAAGTTTCGTTTCCTGATTGGCATGAATGTCTGCGTGCACTTATTTTATTGTAATATTGTTGACTACTGACTATTTTAAGTAATATCAGCAACGTATGAATGTCCAACACTTAAACAAGTGCATTGCAGGTAAGAATTTTAGTAAGGGAATACAGAAGTATTGGGAAAGCCAGATGGCGAATGAAGTGATGTCAAGTTCCTGGCATTTGTTTCATTCGCTTGAAATGGTTCGTGCATTTCTGAGTCCTGGGTTTCCGAATATTGCATTCAATGTCAACCATGAGTATACGCGTGGTCTGTAAGGTGATTAGGTTTACCGCCGTTTTTTTCGGGGTATTCTAGCTATATTGTAAAAAAAAACGGGAGGAAAATAAAATACTGGGTCAATGCAAAAGTAAGGATGGCATTGCATCACAAAACCGAAGTGTTATCTACTTTACACGTGTAAAGTTTGGATGTTGTTTGAAAGAAGGAATTTCAGAAGAGTACTTGTGTAAACATTTGTGTTGTTGGGTTATGTTTTTAAATTTCGTTAAGCATTAAAACTGGCTGCAAATAAAGAGCCTTTTCGACATTTGTTTTTTCCTCCCAAAAAGGCAAGTAAGCTTCGCAGACGCAAAAGATGATAGGTGTTGTGTAGGGTGAGTGTGCCGTTGGCGATTCCATGTGCCATAAATGGTTAAGAAAGTTTCGTCACCGGGATCAGTTCTTTACCCAGAAACCTCGGAACTTCTTTGTGCGCGGGATGATGCAGCTACCGTAGAGATGGAGAAAGGTCATCGAACAGAACGGCACATACTACTATATTGATTGAATGCAATTTTTAGCAAATAAAATAATTTATCTTCAAATTTTGTCAAGAAATCAAACGAACTTTTGCATCAATCCAATAATTTGGCAATAAACAAGGGTAAACAAGGAAAAACCATTGGAATCCAGGTAGTATAAAAAATGTGTGCAAAGAATTACACATCAAAAAAAGGATTAGCTCGAGTTCTTTGATGTCCTCTTTCAGACGTCGTTGTTCCTTCTTCCCATAGAGAACCATGTTTTCGCTTATTAGCCATCGTGTAGCAACAAATGACCCGAGATAAAATGCTCTTTTTACCCAACAATTGAGAAATTCGGGCTTCGACACATAATTTTCCAAAAATTCGAGCTTTCCAATCTAGGCAAATCAAGTATGATTTCGATGTAAAATGTATCAGAAAGAAGAATGGACGCTGGAAAAGAACATAGAAATAGTTGAAAGGAATTCGTTTAAAGTAATTCAAAATGTGCTGCTTTTGATAGGCCTCAATTTAAAAATCATTTTTGTGTATCTATGTTATATTGCTCTTGAAATATTTATAGATAAGGTATAAAGGAAAGTTTGAAATAAATTTAATTTCCAATTCCGAGAATCTTAAGGAACGTTCAGTTTTGACTAAATAGAAAATTTTCTAAATAAATAATATACCAAAACAATAAGATTATTTGGAATAATTTTATTCCAAAACAAAAAATTACAAACAATAACGAAATAAAGGTGAAATTTTGAAAGAACCGATAACAATTTTTTCACTCCTGCAGACATTTTATTCTTAATGTTTTTATCGCTACTATTTTAAAAGGAAATGTTTGTGCGTGTCTCTAAGGTGTCCAGACGCATCAATAGCACTTACAGTCATGAAATATGGCACACAGGTTGTCCTAAAGTTGACTGAATAGACCTCGAAGCTAGAATCTTAAAATTTAATCTGGAATAGTTTTTAATTAATTTATAGGCATATTTTTATTATTCGGTTTCCTAAGAATGGCAACAGCGTGAGATAGATCACGGTTTCTAAATTTTCCTTTGATTTCATTGGTTCTTTTATTTTGTTCCTTTAATTTCATTGGTTGTTTTCAGTTTTTTCCACAGTTCTTAACGGATCGCGCTAACTTTTTTTAACGTTCTGTTTGATTTGAGTCAAGGAATCAATATTTGTTTTTTCTTTTTTTTCTTTAGCTTTAAGACTTTTTGAAAGAAATGTGGTAGCTAATTTTAAACAACTATGCAATGTTGTTTAGAACTGTTTAAACCGGTACATATTTAATTTTTATCATTTTGGTTTTGATTTACGTTGTTTGTCGGAATCAATTCGGAATCAGTCATAAGACACAAATTAACAAAATCTCAAATACTTTTAATTTGGCCAGAGCGTTGGAATTTCAAAATAAACTCCATTCTTTGAGTATTTCGAAAATTTCTCACTCATTGCGATGTAGGTACAAAGTCATTTCGAACACGGTAAATATGCTCCACATATTGATTTGAATCCGCTTATGCTTTAAGTTTGTCAGTGAAGAAATGTCAAGGCCAGGTAAACGCTTGACCTTCCTTAAAATAATGAGCTGAAAAATTCCAATGGACTGGAATGGTCAAGAGGCTAAAGAAACATTGAAGATTTGGTCGAAAAGGAATGATTGAATTTGTATAATCTCCAAGGGGAAATTCTAAAAATATTTGTCATGGACGGAAATGAAGCAGTTATTGAGACTACAAATAAATGTTCATTAATACCTTTTTATGTCGATGCGGACAAATGATACAAAACTATGTTACATTTCAGTCTCATGCCTTCGGTTTCTGATATTTTCAGTACGAAATAGTTTCAAATTTTATTTCTATGCGTAGTACATTCGGTGAGATTACGTTCAAAAACATAAAATTCCTTTGTTTTTTATATCGAATTATTTAAGCCTTTTATTGAAAAAATTTAGTTTTCAACGCAAGCCGGCAGTAAAAGTCGAAAACCTTTATATTTATTTAAATTTCGAAAGCAAAGGCTTTACTTTTTAAAGCCCTATAAAATAGTACATGTAAAGCAAATTGTTCGAATCTCGTTTTGACCCACATTTCTCCAATAACTGGAATGAAGACAATAGAACGTCCGAGAAAATTTTATGCTACAATCTTTAAAATGTGGTTTTGCTGTAGAATTTCAAACCACTTTGACCTTCAATTGCTTCATCAAATTGAGATGAACCAAGAAAAAGAATGTTACACAATTTATACTTTTGACGCGAGAATGTGAAAAATTTTATTCAATTATGCCAAATGAAGATAATGTTTAACTAATATTGAAGGCATTTTATTTTAAACTTAAAATCTACATTTTAAATTAAGTACAATCACCTACAACACGCTCCCTGCAAATCCTCTTCTAGCCTAGATTTTGTATAGTTCCAATTTTGGCGACTTCGAAATAAACGAAAATCATTTGTACATATCCAAACTCTCTAGCGTGTTTTGGTTACACATGACCCGAAAATAATTATATTTGACAGGAAAAGTGCTAAATTATAACATTGGATTCCACTAATTTTCAATGTTTTGCAACATTTTTAAATCTAAAATAATTTAGCGTTTTAAACAAGTTTATTAACTTCTATGATATATTTTGAAAGCTGAATTCAAAGTTTACAATTCAATTTGAGGTTAAATTACAGAATAAAAACTTGCAATTTGAAGTGATTTCGATCTCAGAATGATTAAAAAATAAAATATAGGCATAGTTCTTACAGTGCAAGGAGACTGATGGGACAGGACGATATTCTTAGAAGAGAATTATGCACCCTTTTGAAACTTTCTAACGTTTGTTCTATCGCATACGTTTCCTTTCAAGATCACTCATTTTGTTTCGGTAAAGTAACATTTAAATCATTTTAAAATACATTGAAATTCTCGACTATCACATCACTGAACACAAAGCAGTTTCAACATTTTTCAAGTCCAGTAGGTTTGATTTCACGGTGAAAAGTATAATTTAATTCTATACCAACTCATGTCACGCTTAAGTAGATAAAAAGGAAATAAACGTGAAAATAGAAAAAGTAGCCCTCTTAATAACGGTTTCATACCTATTATTTTCTCGTAAGAGTTCGTGGACTAATTTATTGAAATGGAAATACCGTGGTTTCTTTCAAACATAACATGCACCTAGAAAAACTAATCTACTTCTTATCATGTCCGCAATATGATTTTTTCACTCTTTCATGGTCCAGTAACTGCATTAAGTCACTTGAAAGAGAAGAAAAGTTTTCGGAATCCAAACACAAGATATGGCACCTTGAATCTTACAGCAGCAGCTTGAAAGATCACGAATTGTGTAGCAGGTGTGGCGATAGTACAAATCACGAACGTTTTGCTTCTACCTCTACAAACAGGAAGAGAACATTTCTCAAACCATAACTTTCTCAGTTTAGTTTCGGAAATAAATCAATATGTTAAAGCTTTCCGGTTTATTTCAACATTTCTAAGTATTATATTTTCAACCAACAGTCGACATCTTGCCGACACAAATTGAGAGAATCGTCGACCTACGAGTTAAGCACACCAAGTCTAATACAATTTTTCATGTCTCCGCAGATTTGAGATAAATTTGGTACTGCAATCTACTCGGTCAGTTTAACAATTTGACAAGCAATTTGACCAGTAAAAACTCCTTTCTGCGAGACAATTCCAAATATTCAACTCAACAGCGAAAGAACGCGAGAAAATATTGTTTTTAAATGAATAATTTATATATTGAGCGTCATGTGAACTTTATAACAAAAATAATTTCAGCAGTACATCTAACATAAAGATAAACGAGAATTTAAAAAATAACGAGGAAAGTAAGTAAAAAGTTCATCCCGGTATTTTGCAGGCATTCAAAACATTCCACCCATTTCAGGCATTTTCATTATTCGACAAACAAAACCTCATCTGATTCAAATAACATCAAAATCTTTACTCCTGAAAGCTAAGACCAATTTTTCAAGTGAAGGCACGCAATAAGATAAAAATTAGTTGAATTAGAACAGCACTCGAAAATTTTTCATGATAATCCGCTTAAGAGTGGTGACAATACTTAAAATTTCATTCGAAATGTACTACGTAAATTAATATTTCTTATATAGTACGATTGACAAACTTTGGAGGTTCAGCAAATACTCAATGGTTATTTAATAAATATCACCAACCTGATGAACCTTCGAACAAGAAAAGTTAAACTGATTTATGCATTATTTAGAAGTTTTCTTCATTTAAAATAACATTAAGTACGAACTTGGAAAATGACGAAAGAGTAGTACTGAAATCGAAAAACCAAGACTCACTTGAAACGTCAGTTTTGCACGTTTTCAGCTGCAGTCACTAGCAAATGATCCTGATTGCCTCTTCAAAAAATCATCCCCCTTCAACATTCTCACGCAAAGACCTTGTACCAAAATCGAATAAATAGATCAACGTGAACGGAATTAATCAAGTTACAAGACACGTTTTTCAAGGCGATAACAGGAGCCGGCAAATGGGAAAAACAAAAGCGAAGAAAGTGTGTTTTGAGTGGAAACATTTGACAAAAGAAGCAAGATCTTACCGAACCCGGAGTCATTCGCATCCTTTATTCCCGATCTCCGATGAGGAAGTCAACAGTTCGGAAGTCCTCCAACTTCAATATGGCGAGCAAACTTTCCACTCATCGGAGATTGTAGGCGAGAGTTGGCGACTGGCTGCGTCAGCAACCTAGTAAGGAGTGTCGCCAGCTGATCGCAACCTGCGCAACCGGTTCCTTCTCGAACGGGGGTGCACGAGGGACTCACTCAAATTAGTTCAATCGCCTGCTTTGCTTCGAGATTATGTGCACTGAAAAGGGTCTGTTCGTCTGGACACCATGGGCGAATTCAAATATGCCCTCCCACTAATATTTTTCGTGCAGAAAAAGCAGTAAAATTGAGATTATCTAACAAGTGTAAAGCGAAGTTTCGTTCATCATGAAGATAACGTACACCTGATCTCCCTGATAACAGAAAAAAATCCTTGTTCATTCAGAATTAATGTCTTTCGATTGGAAACGAAAAGCTCAGAGACGAAATTATTTTCCGAATGCGCAAACGTATGCAAATTCATTCATTCAAATGTTTTAATTAGCTCTCGTGGACAAAATTTTCGTCTCGCTGATAAAATTTTATGAGAAAATCTCAAATGGAAATTTTTTTTCAATAGTTAAATTACCTCTGATTAAACCCTTGGTCTTCAACTTTTGATATCGGTAACTGTTAAAGTCAATCAAAAAAAGTGGCACGAAATTTAAAAATGATAATGCCCAAAACTTTTCCGGAATGAATGGTGCGAGTTTCAAATAAAGCTAGAGATGCTTAGAAAAGTGCCCTTTTTTCACAATTCATTCAGAAGTCGTTTTGTCTGCCATGAATACTAGGACAGAAACTCATTAATTAATATTTTTTGGAGACACTAAACTGTTCATTTTCATAAGAAACAGTCACACAATTTGTTTAAAAGATAAACACAATCAAAATGTATATAGTTTTTATTATTTGGATTAATCCCAAAGAGAAAGATCCGAGGACAACACCACGTAATTTTGAACCACGGTCGGATGACGAGGTAACACCTGAGCTGGCACCCCACTCTCCAAACTTCCACACCACGCTAACGTGAGGACATTTGAGGCCCCGACAAATTTAAAGTTCACCAGCTCCCTTTGTACACGACGGTCTTTGGTGGGATTCGAACTCGAAACCCTCCGGTTGATTATCCTTTATTCTTCCAACCGGTCTATCCCGGCTCACATTCCTTTAGAGGAGTTTAAACCTTTGGGAAATAAAGCGTTTCAAAATTTCATTCGTCAATGAGAAATTATTTTTCAATTGTTTTAATTTCGGAAAGTGAGCACAACTAAACGAAAAATATTTTGTGTTGCTCTAGTGTGACGTTACTTAAAATACCTACTTACCCTAGGTTATTAAATAGACATTTCGAAACAACTATTGTACGGTTATTAAATAGTGTGCTTTGACAATATACGTATGTGCTTGCTTACTAAAATACCATATCGATTAATATTTTTAAATAGATAAAGTCCGTAATTCTAATTAAGCTATTTTCAAGTGTTTTATTTTATTTATTTGCATTGTCCATCTATCGAAAATTACTGAGCCTCCTAATATTATATATACATTAAAATAGCTCTCTGTAAGGACCTCTTCAAACATCATAGTGAGTTACAAAAATGGAATCACTGAATTAAAATTTACTTTAACAACTTTAACAAAACTGAAAATTTTAATATTGGTTACATTAAAAAGCTCTTTAAGCGCACACATTTTTAAATTAATGAAAAATTTCCAAATTTCATTTTTAGAGCAAAGTTTTCGGAATCAAAGCAGTAGGAAAAGTACATCATTAAACATTGTTCGTAACTAAACATTTAGATGGATTTTCATACAGATAAAAAACTTTGAATTCTATGCAAATGAGTTCAAAATAGATGAAACTCGATGCTACATTATTTTTTGAGAGAAATGCTCTCCAGGACTATATACGTATTGATGTAAAATGGAAAGGAAGCATACAAAATCCAGTACTCATAAAGTGTTTCCCAGAGATTGTATTCGAAAAATGACACATGTTGAACCCTACAACTTTTCAAGGGTCTGATACGTATAAGACTACGAAAGCGAACTTTTCACACACACACACACACACACACACACACACACACACACACACACACACACACACACACACACACACACACACACACACACACACACACACACACACACACATACATACATATATATATATATATATATATATATACATATACATATCAACCGTTTGTTAGATTCTAATTATAAGAATTATTTCAAATGAAGGTCACAATTTCCTTCAGAATTTTTTAATCGGGCTTATCTGCTTAAAAAAAGTGAGTTCTAAATTTTGAAATCGCTAAACCTTTATTTAGTACACCAAAGTACACGTATTGGAAATGTTTTTATTTGATAGTCCTTCCTCCACTTAACATCTTGAGCATTCCACAAATGAACTCCTTCCTTAGGAATGGGCGGTGGTACGAATCAAACGACTTGGCTAGCTTCAAACTAGTAAAGCGAGAATTACGTCCTTCACTTTTGTCATTCATGCAGTAGGAAAAAGAGTTTCGATGTAGAAAGATGCTGAGTTTGACAAGTTGGGTTCGTTTTATCATTTAAAATGCTCTAATGAAGGGTTTTGAGACTGCAAAGCTCGGACAACTTTTGGACGGAAAATCAGACTTTTCTGTGCCCGAAAGTCGTGCGACATTAACAATAAGAAATACTCGACGTTTACTTCAAGAAATTATTGAAGTGCTTTTTATATCAGCGAGGCCATGAGAAACTTTTCCGATCGTTAAGTGAAAATGCATTTTTTTGTCATTTTCAAAGAACTGTTTTTGCTTCAGTTATGAAAATCCAAGCGCAATCATTTTTTATTTAAAGCATTCAATTCTCGCTCATACAAATTCCTTACCCGGAGAACGACTTTTTTGATTCTTTAGTATTGCATTTGTTGAGTATTTTAAAAACCTCTCTGTAACTTCTAATATGCTCATTAATTGAAGAGCTCGTTTTCAAAAAGCATTACATTTAAAAGACCAATTTAAATCCCTGCGGAGAAAAACCTGGAATTTTCCCCACTGTTTCAGATATATCTAAATTCGATTTGCAAATATTACTGGAAATATGTTATTGATCTCCCACCAAGATGTCGATTTTGTTCTTATAAGCAGGGCTCTTTGATTACTACCCTAATATATGATTTATTAAGTATTGAACCGATTCCAATCATAAATAAAAGAATTTGAGTAACATTAATAACATTTAAATAACACAGTCAACTTTACAGAAAACACGCATTCAGTCTCAAGTTGGAGGAATCGGACAGGGTTAATCGATATTGGGTGAAATTGCTTTCAATAATTGTAATGAGTTGTTTCCTCACAGAAAACGGTCAGCAAACATTTGGGAATCAAAAATATAAATTACATAATATGCAATACGATTCAATAATGCGCGTCGTATCATTGCAAAAATTTGTCCTTTTAATTAGGAGGAAAAAAGTTTCAAGGGAACGAAAAGAACGACTCGGAAATTCGGAATAGTAAAATGTACAGGATCGAAAACCAACCCGGAAATGCGTCGTTGGATTCCGGAGGTTGACATTCGGATTTCATGTTCACCTAGTGTTTCATTTTCATTTTCTCGCAGGTATCAGGATACTCAAAAGGTGTTGCATGCTTTGAGCGTTCAAATTTCGCATGATCGGAAGTGACGCCATAAAACTTCCGATGCGAATACCTCCGGAATACCACGTCCAATCGAACACTTTCTCCATTTGGTTTTCGACACGAAATTGCGTGCTATGGTTGTTATGAAGTCGATTCTAAACACCCTGTAGGGGGGGAAAAAAAATGCCATGAAAATGAGGGAAAAGCAAAGTTGGTTAACAGTTTTGGTTTTTATGGCGCCTGGTTTGGTTGGTTAATTGAGAGTTTTATGGCAAAAGGGCCAAACAGGGCAAGCTGTGCCAACACACAAGACAACGTCAAGTAAAACATGTCGCGAATTGAAAAAAGCGAGAATGGGAGACAGAGTAGCTAGATAGAAAGGCCATATTTGGACACGCTGCGCGAAACACAAGACAATGTCAAGCAAAAAATGTCGCCGAATGACTGTAGAACTTTAAGCCACATTCACTTCTGATTTTCACTACATTTACCTGCTAGTTCCATACCTTTTGAGTGCGATAACATAATTTCATAACATTTATTTCACACTACTAAATTTAACAAGCGGTGAAATGGGATTCAAAGTACTTCGTGTTTCAACTTTCCAAATGTTTTTATTTGTGTCATCCGTTGAACCCCAAAAGCAACAACGTTCAGTTGCCATGGAAAGGAAAAGACTGAATCAAGGTGAAAAGCAAGGTTGGGGTCCTGTGGAGGAGGATGGACCATTAATCATTTTCATCAGCGCAAGTATGGGCGGACACTCCCGGGATTCATTACTGATGTTTGGAACAAAGGAAATGCAGCACTAAAAATGGCTATTTTTTTAAAAAGTAACAATTTTAAGTTCTTCAAAAGCAACCAAACAAGCATTTCTGAATGAATTTATTCCGTTACTTAAAATTGTAGCACGAGAACACAACCATGAGTCTGCTTTCTTGGATACATTTCGTATAGATATTGCTACATTCGTTCTGTGGCATTTCATAGAAATCGACAGAGGTTGAGTCGAATTATACAAGTCATCAGTCAATTGAAAAATCATCAGTCAAATAATTTTTAAGTCATCAGTCAAATGAAAAAACGAAGTTTATCTCCATTTCGAGGGTGGGAGCTTTCTTGATCGTATATATTTTAAATTTCATCGGATGAAGACTTCGTTTGTCTAAGAGGGATTCCATTATCAGTTCTGATTCCACAGATTTTGGTCTAGATCAATCTTTTTTACCAAAGCTGGATCAAAATGTGCTTCATCGGATATCTGTTGTATGACTGCTATTTGGTGGATGCTTTTTCAGTGGAGAGAGTCTTGATTTTTTAACTTTTCACGAAAAAACTAAAGGAAGTACCTGAATCTAACTGAAATGAAATTTTCTCTCCTTGTACTTGATAAAATATTTGAGCCCGTACTTCCATTCCTCCCTAATATGATGCAAGACGTACTGTTGTAATCCCTAAGTCTCTCGAATGGTACGTCTTGTAATTAACGAATTCTGCTTTAAGTGAATTTCTTTTACCTTTTTCGATTGACACATTTTGGCGATTTGTCCAATCTTGCGATGGGCATGACAAATTGAAATATCCAATCGTCGAATTTGTGATCAAAATCACCACAATGGAAACATCTTCAGCTATGTGTTTCTCCTTGAGGAGCGATCGTAAATTTCCCTTCTGTGTGCTTCTTTTGAGATACAGTGGTTGCTACTTGCATTTGACAAATATCTGAAGATATTGAGAATGAGTCGCCAAATCAATAGCATTCCATCGAAATGGCTTCTTCCATGGAGCATGCCAGAAGTCATTCCGCTTTTTCAGAATTGTTTCTTCCTGAATACCGGTCTACTTGTGCTAGGTGTAACGAAAGTTCGCACTTTTGCTAGTATTCGTAACTTAACGACAGAAATGTCTATGTTCGTCTGCTTTGAGAATGATCGTTCAACAATTTCTGACGATACAGGGTCGAAGTGCTAATTGAAAATAGCAACAAGTTCCTGTAAAATGCGAGTTGTCGGCTGTGTGTGTGTCTATTCAGAAGACAATAAATCCTTAGATAAACTGCAAGTCGAAGACCCTATCACGGATAGAAAAATCACTCGCCGTCTGGTAATACGATTTGCGATGAAACTTTCCTCCAAACGCTCAGAGTATTGAGTCCATGATTTAGTTCGTGAATCGAAATTGATAACAACAAATGAAGTCATCCCTTTATTAAAAGTATGAACGAAATCCGTTACGCTGAACAGAATTCTATATGGTAACAATAGCTTTAAATTTAAACAAATTTACTTTATTTGGCGCATCTTCGGTGACGTCTTAGTCAAAATTGTTGTACGGGTTATTCGATAAGAAATCCCACAAAGCAGCATTCGATTTAATAGTTACATCTCGATTCAATGGATTTTTATTTCAAATAACTAGCGACGCTGTTTGCACGTGATTTCTCTTTTCAATTTTTTACACAACATCTCCAATTAAACTAATTTCAAACTATCGAAAATACTCAGCTTTCAAATTCATTTATTCTGATATTTGGTTTTTGTGCAAACGATTCAACTTTATTTCAAACGCAGCGTGGAAATTGAGTTTTTTTTTTATGAAACGCAGCTTTTCGTATCTAATTTTTCTGAATCTCGCGCGCGGGTTACATTCACTCATTATTATAATTCGTATCGAAATTTAATGGATAGTCATAACAGTTCTCAATTTCACGCACTTAAGCTGCGCTTTTTAACATTATTTTGAACATGCCTAATCTGGAAACACAAAATATCATTTTGCATAGAACTTAGTGAATCAGACGAATAATCAAAGATCCTCATCGTTAGCAACACTTTTATTGTAAACGCACACATAAACCACACGTGTCACAAAGTGAGCCATTGAGCAAGAAGAAGTATGAAGATAACAAAGTGCTGCTTCTAAAGCTCTCTGGCTTTCCGATAACGTGCATCTATTAGGGTTGAACTTTCTATGATTGATGCAAAAATTTGTCTCTTTTTTGAAAAAAATGGAATACAATTTATTTATTTACTAAAAATTACATTTAATCAATATAGTATGTGCCGTTCTATGACCTTTCTCCATTTCTCAGATTACTGCATCATCCCGCGCTCATAGAAGTTCTGAGGTTTCTGGCCAAGGAACTGATCCAGATGAGGAAACTTTCTGAACCACTGCAGCACCTTCGCCCTACATAACACATATCTTCTTTTGCGTCTGCGAAGCATTCTTGCCTTTCGGAAATAAAAAGAAGCATAATATGTCGAAAAGGCTCCTTACTTTCTGGCATTTTTAATGCATAACGAAATTTAAAAAACACAACCCAATAGCACAATTTTTTTCCACAATTTATTGATGAAATTGCTTCTTTCAAATAATATCCTAATTTCACACATGTGAAATAAATAACACTTCAGTTTTGGGATGCAATACCATTTATCACCAAAAACGGGACGAACTTTAGTAACAACCTAATAAAAGGTCCATATTAACCAGCACTCTAAACATTTTGTGCAATTATGCATGCCGAAACAATGCAAGTGTTTAGCTATGGCAAAGATACCATGTCAATAATCCCAAATTATCTATCGAGTGCCACCAAGGGTGAAGGGTGTCGTAAATGGACACACCGCACCTTTGAAGCGTTCTCTGGGATTAATGTCTTATTTTATTGTTGATTATTGCCACTACAGATCCAAGTTGAGGTGAACTTGAGAGATTTACCCCCAACTAAAATCATACCAGCTTACCTCACCCTTCAGATTGGGGGGGGGGGTAAATTTCCTGGGATTTCCACAAACCACCATCACTTGGTAACAACTTCATTCAAGCAGGTGGCAGGTGATCTAAATTATCCCCATGTAGCTTGGAATAATCCCAAGGCATAGGAAATCAAACTCAAAATTCTCACTGACAACCTACCCGCTGGTAGTGTTTATTACTCCGCATAAACCCACACGCATTAATCATAAAGGTAGCCAAGACACTGTTCTTGATTCGGCAATCTTTAAATTTATCCCTATTCAAAATTCGATCAGAGTTATTAATAATCTTAGCTTTGATCTCTTTCCGTCAAACTCATTAAATACTTCAAAATTAGTTAAATATTTACCAGAGCTCTTCTCCACGCATTGGAGAAACTATCACTATGTTTTGGAACGATCACCCCTTCCCTCACCTGCTATCAACAGTGCAGATGACATAGACCAAGCTATTGATAATTTAGGCCTTACTCTTAAGGAAGTTGTCGATGCAGCTTCAAAAACTTAAATGAAACCTGCTCCTCTTCGTTTTTCTGAAAAGATCAGGGACAAAATCAAGCATCGATACAAACTACGGATTCTTTGGCAAATATGTCGGTATCCCCTAGTCAAATAGGAATTCCGTGCAGCCGACAAAGAGATAAAGTCTCTAGTGCGTACTATCACTCAAAATCGCTGGTTAGAACACATTAAGTCCTTAAAGACTGAAGACAACTCACTTTGGAAGAAAAAACCCAATAGAAAAACCTTACACCAGGATTCCACTCTTAACTGGCAACCACTGGGAGAGAAAAAAAAACTGAAATTCGTGCAGCCTTCAATCTCAGTTTAAAACAAATCCAGTACTTGGAAACCTGTATACTCATAATTTCCAGGGTATACACAACCAGGTTGAAGAATTCCTAGGTACACCATTCGGTTCAGGAATCTAACCTGCAACCCATCCACCCAAACCTCAAGAGGTTGTTTCATTCATAAATTCTTTTAAGCCTAAAAAGGGCTACAGGCGTGGAATCTATTTCGAATCGTATGATAAATAACCTCCCCATTAAATTTGTTGTTTTCATAACTTTTCTTATCAACATCATGATGAAGAAAAGTTACCTTTCCCAAAAGCTGGAAAATTTCAGTTGTTGTCTCTATTCCAAAGCCCTCTAATGACCTTAAATTACCTCAAAATTATCGACCGATTTCACTACTCAGTTCCCTGAGTAAAATCTATGAATATATTTTAGTTATACGCCTGGATCAATCTGTTCAGGAAAATATTATTCTTATTCTGAACAATTTGGGTTTCGTAAAAAACACAGCACCAACATCAACTGTTGCGTGTTACGGAATTGATTCATGAGGGCTATCGTAAAAAAACAACACTCTGGTGTGTTATTCCTAGATGTTGTCAAAGTATTTGACCGCGTTTGGAACGACGAACTTATCAAGTTCATGCGACTTGGTTTTTCAATCCATTTTATCTTTATCGTTAAAGCGTATATCACTAATCGCTCTTTTTCGTGTTCGTGTTGATAGAAATAATTATTCCACTCGCTACCCAATTCATTCCGGAGTTCCCCAAGGTAACCTATTGGGACCCAAACTCTTCAACCTTTTCATAACGATCTGCCCAAAAATGTGTTGATGGGTTTTGCAGTACATGGCCCAGAAGGGGCCTTAATCTCCGGCATTGAATGTAGGATATGAAGTTATGGAACTTGTCTTGGTTAGTTCAGTATGAGTTTAAGGGCGAACAGGAGAAAAAATAACATTTAAGGAATTAAGGCTTAGAAAGGAGCAGTCATGATAAGTAATTCAAGTTTTTAAATAAATGCAGGGGTCGGGGATTGCAACCATCCAGAATAAGAGTACTCCTTGGTCTATTTTTTTTAGAGGAAGGGTAGAAGCATAAGTTTCAATTTCCTGGATAATTGTGTTATTGTATATACTAGCGTCGATTTTAGCGAAAAATTTGCGTGAAATGTTTTCGATAAATTTTTGAAGGGTTGGGACAGTAAGGGCTTTTAAAATGTCATCATTTTGATAATACCACTTCATTTGATGATTTGTCTGAGTAAATGGGCTTGCAATAGTTCCATACGTTTGAGATTAGTTTCATTAGTCCCCCCCAAATTGGTCAAGCCTATGTTATAATTGACCTGACAAAGTAAAGGATGATGACCTTTTTGTTTTCAACAGATAGGAATGAACTCCGAGATGTGAGAGGGTATACTATTGCGGATACTTTCCGGAATTTATCCTGTAGGTATTGGAAGTGTCGAATTGTTGGGTAATCATAATATCGTGGGATTAATGAAATCAGTGTACTGTTTAAGATTAGCAGCTTCAGTAATTTTGCTAAATGTGGGTAGTAGGAAGATGGGTCTGTAGCTATAGTCGGAGTTTGGAGAGACTTTCTAGTTTTAAAGGCGGGATGACGTAGGCGGTTTTCCAGAGATTAGGGAAGTGGCTATAATTAAAGATGGCACTGACAGCTAAGTTAAATGAAAAAAGGATATTTTGTGGATATTTTTTTAATATTGAGTTTATCAATGGGTGAGAAAGAATTTCTGTAGGGAGAATAATGATGGTGTTGATTGGGTCAGGTCTGATATTGTGGTGTTTAATAGTTTAAATAACTTGTGAGGTGGTCATGGGGTCATTGATATTGTTTTCTGTCAACTCCGTTTCTAGGCTGTCCGTGATAAGGTTAGCTTTGTCGTAGTCTGAGACAGCCATTTGTTGAGAGAAACATAGGGGTGAGATGCTTTTCCATTTTTTGGTGAAGTATTTAGTCGTTTTACAAATAGTTTTCATCAGTGGTGATTTTTCCAGGAATCTTATGAGTGTTTAGAGATTTTTTCCCCAAGAATTCTTTGGGTTTGATTAAGAAAGGTTTTGAGTCATGAGTTTTTAAATTTCTGCCAGTCTTTTAATTCTTTTTCTTGTTTTGATAAGTTGCTTAATTTCAGTGGGAAAGAATAGTCATTTATAATAGTGACAATTTTGTGGACAAGTTATTGTAGGCAGGGAGGATTTTATTAGTTAAAAGATTAACTGCGTCACGATTTTGTCAGGGTATTGACTGCGTTGGGTTGGAAGAGGTGTGTGACATCAGAGATAAGAGTTTGCTGGAACTGAGACCAGTTTGGTGGCTTTCTGGGCTTCTAAGGAAGGGTAAGAGTTATAGAGAAAGCGATGTTAATAATAACTGGATTGTGGTTATAGAGGAGCTTGGATATGGAATTAATATAATACTTATAAGTGAATTGTTTGAGAAGGGCGAAGTCAATGGTGCTTGCAGAGTGTTTATCAAATGTGGTTGGGTTAGTAGGGGCAGCAATTGCGATACCCATTTCAGTGACAACATCAAGGATTTTGTCTCCAGAGGAATTGTTTTTATTACAGTTCCAGAACTGGTGATAGGCATTGAAATACCCACATAGGACAATCTGGCCATGCACTTTGAGAAGCAATTCAATGTCTTCTGTTGTACAAATGAGGAATTTTGTTTGAGGAGTTATAAATAGAGGTATAACTACGAAGTGTTTAAGTTTGGGTGGCGTGATTGAGATAGTTGTGGCATGGATATGTTTAAGTGTAGTGCTGTTCGAAGGATTATATTATGGACTATATTAATTCAACTTCAATCCCTCCCCAAACTCTTTGTAGAAAGAGTCGTTAAATTTTAAGTACTCGTTAGGAAAACACCTAATGAAGATGCGGGGAAACTATTTTTTCTATTAATTTTTATATCACTCCAGCACTGATGCTTGTTGTAATTAGTATATTCTATCATTTTAATTAACATTTAGTTCCTGCACTACTTTTACTCTGACTGGTTTCAACTTTCCCCAAGTTAGAAGCCTTAATTTATATAGAGTGCCCATTGGGTAAAGTGGTTCAAGTTTGTCAGAATACGTTTCGATACTACGAAGGAATACTACCGGACCGTACAGTGAGTGAAAAGTACTACACACGGAATGAATGATTGCGAATAAAATGGAAGGTGGACAAATAGAAACTATAAAGTTCATTGTTTTGAAGATAAATAGCTTTCTTGAACAGTTTTTAAATGATTTTCCCTTACAACCTTCATACTATGCTAGAAACGATGCCAACATATTGTATATAGAGCAACATTTCACGACACTTAAACAGTTGTATAACTTTTATAAAAAAGAGTGCTAAGAAAACTATCAGCAATAGCTTGGAAGTAAGAAATTCAAACAGCCATTCGAAGAGAATAATCTTTGTTTATTATTTTCGTATATTGAATATGAAAGAAATGCTGATGAAAACCTATAGAAGAAATATTCATGACAAGAATAGTGCTGACAACCGGCCGATCTAGTGGTTAAGGTGTTGGCCTCTGGGTCGGAAGGTTCCTGGTTGGAATCCGGGGTCAGGGCATGGATGTAGTTGTGCTGTCCTTAGTTAGGGGTAATGATGGTCGTCCATCGGTGCTCCTTCACAAATGGCCATCGCTTCCGGCCTCGTAATGGCCTAAGATTAACAATCGAGTAATAAAAAAAATAGCCGTAATAAAAAAAAAGAGTGCAAGAAAAAACAATCAAAGGATAGGAATAAGGCGATACAACATGAATGTATTACATTATGTATGAATCCTCAAGATGTGAAAGTAGCCCCATCGCGGAAAATTCATTTCAAAACAAAATCGGGATGATGTAATTTTAGTTTATTACTATGTTGCCAGGTGAATAGCATGACTATCAGCTTTCCTTTAATGTCTCATCACTCATTTATCGTTAACTAGAGACACTGTGTCTCCCAATTAATTTTTATTTCCAGAATCAAAACAATATTATGGTGAATGCCCTCTTGAATTTTTCAAATATACCATCTCTCAAAATCATGGAATTAAAGACCATATCGAAATGGGGAATGCTATTACATGCGTAGTTGTATTAAAAGAAAGCTTAAGAGACGAGTAATGGATTTATTAAGTAATATGAAGTTTTTAAGTTATTCGAGTGACTCGGAAATTGATTATAGGAATATAACGGATCTGAATTTCTATGCTACTCCACAATTGGACTCAACAGGTTCTCATGTCAGGGAATTTAAAACTATAGACTATGATTTTCATGGCGGAAAGCTATGAAACTTAACGAGAAATTTGTATATCTTCCATCAAGATCTAAAATTTTCGGTTCTTTCCTAAGCTGTTCAAACGCCCTTGCCAATCACACAGAAGGACTCCTACAGGAATTAAAAAGTATTATGTTCCATGATCAATAACATAATTTATTAGTCAGGAATTCATACCGTCGCGTACAAAGGGGACCGGTGCATGTTAAATCTACGTGGTCTCAAATGTACTTACGTTGGCATGGTGTGGAAGTTTGGGGAGTGGGGTTCAGCACAGGTATAGATTTCATCAGCTGATCGTAGTGCAAAATTATGAGGCGTTGTCCTCAGATCTGTCTCTACGGGACTGATCCCAGACCGTCACCACCAACCCTTTGTATTGCTAAAATGTGACGTTAATTAAAATGCCTACCTTCCTTAGTCAGGAATTTAATTTAAAAAAATGACAATGGGGAATTACGTTTTGGAGAAAAAAGTGCATGCATCACTACAATCGAGATCCATAAATTCCAAGTTTTAATAAATATATTTCATGTATTTATAATATCATTAAAGATATCGGTCAAATTTTAGTATTATAGGCAATGGGTTCAATATTTTAATATATAATGTTGTTTTTGATATACTGTTTCTTGTGTTAATTGAGAAATAATTTTCTGTTTCTAATATGTTCTCTCTCTCTCTCTCTCTTCGTTCTATTCGAAAGTTTTTTTTTTTAAATAGTAATGATTATTACTATTACTTAGGTGTTTCAATTTGTATCTCTAAATGGTATAACAAACCCATCTAAAAAGAAAGCTATACAATATCTGCTAATTTCACTAAAATGCAAGGAATTTCTGCTATTTATATATTCAATTTAGTATTGTGAAAATACCACATATAATTGTAAATTTAATATAAATGATCCAATCACTTCCGAAAATCGCACTAACTGCCGGTTTTATATTTTATTTTTCTTTACCATAAATATTATAATATTTTATATATTATT
Organism: Metellina segmentata; assembly: GCA_947359465.1. NCBI lineage: Eukaryota > Metazoa > Arthropoda > Arachnida > Araneae > Tetragnathidae > Metellina > Metellina segmentata. The sequence goes on along the minus strand of OX375872.1, from coordinate 112,437,693 downwards.
TTGTATATATTTTATTTATATGTAGTATTATTTTTATATTAATATACTTTTATTTATATATATTATTTTTATATTTATATCTTTATACACACTCATTGCCATAAAAATTTGCGCACCAAGAAAAAGTCGTCAAAATGAAACGAAATTTTACACATGGAAATTTTACACAATCACTTACTTTGATATAAGTAAGTGATTAGAAAATCAAAGTAAGAGAACCATTTATTACAGAAAAAATTACAAATGAACGGAAGTATTAGTACTCTGTTGGACCCCCTCTAGCGCGAATACACGATGCGTTACAAGCGGACATTGAGGCATACAAGTTCCGTATGATGTCCTGAGACATCTTGTTCCACAGTTGCTGTAAACGCGCCTCTAGTTCGATCAAACTCATAGGGTGTCCAACTTGTCATCCCAAATGATCCCTGATATGCTCGATTGGTGATAAATCTAGGTATCGAGCAGGCTAGGGAAGGGAGGTAATGTGGCGGAGGCAGTCTTGTGACATCCTTGCTGTGTGTGTCCGAGCATTGTCTTGTTGAAAAATGGCTCCTGGGAGCCCTGCCATGAGTGGCATCACATGTGGCTGAAGGATGTAATGGACGTACCGCTGAGCTGTCATTGTGCCATGGATCAATATTAGAGGTGACGGTGTATCGTAAGCAATGTCATCCCATAGCCATCACACCAGCAGTGGGAGCGGTATGTCGCTGTAAAGCGAAGGCAGGTTTGAGGTGTTCACCACGGGGAATCAACACACGAACACGATTGTCATCACTGCTCAAATGGAATCTAGATTCGTCGCTGAAGACGATCTGGTTCCATTCCGCTGCAGTCCAATCCCGTTGAGCGCGACACCACTCCAAACGGAGGCGTCGGTGGGTGGGTGTCATTGGTTTTGTTACCGCGATACCAGATGCGCATACCAGATGTCCTTCAGCCAGGCGCCTTGCGATGGTTCGGGAAGACACAGGGGCCCGTAGTGAAGGTGCTGCCTGTGTCTGGATAGCGGCCAATGAGGCAGTTGGCTCTACGCGTGCGTTTCGTATGATGTGACGGTCTTCTCGACGACTGGTCTGTCGAGGGCGTCCTGAGCCTGGTCGCCGTGTAAATGACGTCTCTTCTGTCCACTGGTCCCAACACCTCCTCACAGTAAAATCAGAACGGCCTACTTAACGAGCTACTCGCCGAGCTGACCACCCAGCTTCCATCATACCGATGATTTTTCCCCTCTCGAACTCTAACAGCTGCTCGTATTGTCTTCGATGGCGGCATAACGGCATGTCTACCTCAGCGTTTCCTTTGCAAAAGATTAAGTACACTCAACCAAGCTCTGCTTACCTGTTTTATACTTCAAGGAGAACGAAGTTCAACGCCCTCTTGTGGCATTACGCAATGCGCAATCACGCTGCATTTCTAATATATATATATTAATGCGTCTCAAAAGATTTCCCTTTCAAAGGCACATCCTAGATGGCTTCGTGATCTTTCTATACTCTTTTCCCTGTATCCTTTCTTTTCACAATTGCTTGACATTATTTGGCATAGGTTGGGGCAGCTTGGCCAAATACGACCTTTGTGCCATGAACCCATAACCAATCCAAAACATTCCCGTGATGACCAGCACAGTACATTGCAACGAATATCTAGAGAACACGTTGAACGGTCCATAAATACAGAATTCATAGGCTTCGTAGAAAGTAAGTGAATGCTTCCTCAGTTTTACATTTTAATATTGGATTGATGCAAAAGTTCATCCCGTTATCTTGACAAAAATAGAAGAAAAATTATTTTATTCACTAAAAATTACATTTAATCAATATACCCGTTCTGTTCGATTATCATTCTCCATCTCACAGGAAGCTGCATCATCCAGCGCTCGTAGAAGTTCTGAGTCTTCTGGCTGAAGAACTGATCCAGGGGGCGAAACTTTCAGAGCCACTTACAGCACGTGGAATTGTAAATGACACCATCACCCTACACAGTGCATATCTTCTTTTACATCTGCAAAGCATTCTTACATTTTCGGAAATAAAAAAGCATAATAGGTTGAAAATGCTGCTTATTTTTTGCCATTTGCGATGCGTAAAAAAATTAAAAAAAAAAAAAAACACACAACCCACTAACAGTTTTTTCCTTCAGTACTCGCTGAAATTCCTTCTGCCATACAAAATCAAAACTTTACACTCGTGATGGTAGATAACACTTCGGTTTTGCAATGCAGTGCAGTCTAGAGGCAAAAACGGAAGCCCAACCCAAGTAATGAAAATTCTTTCTCAGTAGCGCCTCTCAGATAAAAGAACACTAATATCCCAGAAGCTTGCAAGATGGATTTTTGAGACATTTCAACACGAATGAGATGACAGAATTGAGTTTTGCTGCTGGACTACTTCTTTAAAGTAGATCATCAGACAATGCACGTCTGGGCCTCAATGAAGCGCTTTCTTCTTTCTTTTGACTCAGCCGTGTTCAATACTATCAAGATTCCAGTGGAAAAAAAGGCATACCTGGATTTGGTTACTGAAATTCAAGCATACTGCAGGTTTTGACAAGTTCGGAAATGAAAAGAAACGAGATTTTGCAGAACACGCAAGCTCTCCAAATACTCATAGAAAGTGCGCACTTTCTTCAAACGTTGGATGACTAGCTTATGAAGGATGCTCTGGGACATTTCAGATTTTCTGTTCTTTACAAACTTTTTAAATTTTGGTTTGAAATTTATTAAGGTGGAAAGTTGAGCTTAGTAAACAACGAATATAAAAAAAATCAAACCTTTCCAACAGAGTGATTCTACACTGGTTTCCATGAATTGAAGGGCTTAAGACTCCACCCTTTACGAGTAGGCCAGTAAATGCCCGATAACTTAACTCTAGCCGATGACAGTCTAATCAACCAGGCGATTGACGCACATGGAACTAATGTACACCTCCCGTTAACTTGAAGTTGGGTCAGAAGCAGTATGTTGGGTCAGTATGTTGCCCCTCAACTGCCAGAACCCCCTCTTCCAGTAACGCGGGTCTTCACGCACGCACGTCCGGCAAACACTTGGGTGATATAATCCCCAAGAGGTGATAACAGAGCGGGGAAGAGCTTCTCAAGGGGAGTCCTTGCCTCCGAAGAGGCAACCAAAATAAGAGGGAGGAGGGAAAACAAAGATCAGAAGGGTAGGCGAGGATAAAAGTGAAAGGATGTACAAATCACTCAGGTTGTGATGACTAAAGATGTGCCCTTGAGGTGCTTATGAAACCACTTGTTGCTTCTGTAATTTAAGACACAGAATGACACAAAACCAAGCGCTTGAGTTATCTTTGTTTTGTCGTAAGTAAGGAAACGTACGCTTATTTCAATCTCTGGCAGTGATTTATGTCGAAACTGATGGAAATGCCTACGCATCAAATGGAAAATAGCTGCAAAAGTTCTTGGTGCTCTGATATTCTATGCGCGAAATAATTTCAAATTATGCTCGGTATACAGATCATTTCGAAATCATCTTTCAGAATCCGAGAAGTGTTCGACAGTTTCTTTCTATAATTTATGTATCGTACAAATAATGTAATAAATATTCCACGCAAATTGTCACGAGTTGTCAACCAAGTGTATGCGTTAAAAGAGGGGACAAACTTTCCTTGAAAAGATCGTGTATAAATTATTGAGGTATTGGTAATCGAACGCAAGAAATTAAAAATAAATTCATGCGCACTAATAGGAAAGTATAATTAGGTTTACATAAAGGTTGTTGACATACTTGGCTGCATCGAAGTATCATCTACCTCTAGCCTGTACTGTCGAACTGTGGGACTTCTGAAACCTTATTTCCACTTAAAAAGAACTTAATGGTATCAAATAGTTCACGGATTACCTAATGCTGAGAAAACAATCATTTAAATGATTGAAATATTTAATCGACACATTTTGTGATAGTTTTGATCTGAAATGGTTCTCAGGAAAAAGCCTCAAAGTCGTTTGGCTTCTTTGTACTCATTCAGAGTATTTTAATGACTTAAATCTTATTCGTATAATTGAAATTCCTATATAAATTGCTATTTTAGTTTTATTTTTAAAAAGATTAGAGGTTTAGATTTTTCTATAAGGATTTTTAAATTAAATCTTTAAAGAAAAACTATAAAAATGTTCTCCAAGGTCCATGAGTCGAACGAAATTAGTTCCCACAGATATGTTTTTTATTTTCTTTCCTCGTGAGTATGCCTTTTCTTTCGATTCCCGTGGAGTGTTTTTTACATGCAAATCTTTTGAGTGCTACCCGAAATTTAGTAATTCATTTTAGAAGCTGTTTGCAGAGTCGTATACGAAAGGTCATTATGGGAGGTCACGTAGCTTGCAGCAGATTTTTTAAAATCAAATACAAAAGAGAGGTTGAAGTATTTATACATTTATGTATTTCGTAACCACATTTAGCTTCTTTCTAGACATCGAGGACGAAATTACTTTTGGGTTTGCATTATAAAACTGCACTGCCATCTCGTTCAATCATAAGCTTCGCTCTATCTGAGACACGCACAATTTCGGCTTGTACCAAATTCAAATAGATTTAATCTCTAGAAAGACATCCGGATTAAGAAACTAGCATGATTATAAATTCATTGTTACGTTCATTTCAATTTTACACATATTCGAAAAGTCAGTACGACGAAAAGTTTACATAGACTTTGAAAAGATTTCTGCAAAATTCTCCACCGAAGAGACATTTATTTCAGTGGAGAATTCATTCTGCTGGAATTCCGATACTTACCACGCTGCAGTTGATCTCTCAGACAGGTCAAAAGCTATTCTTATGGTATCCCACGAATATTTACAGTTTATAGTTTAAAAAGCTTGGAATTGAAGTCCACAAGGCTACACAGTACCCTTTATTTTTTCTGCAGACAGTAACATTAAAATTAATTAATGACTTTTTTCAGCTTAAATTATTAAACTGAATGCAATAAAAAAAAGTAAGTTTAACAAGGACCATTATTTAAAAAAAAAAAAAATTGAAAATTTTGAAGTTTTTTAAACTTTTATAAAATATTCAATTTTTAATATTTTTTAGTTATTTTAAGTGATTTATATTTCTTGGATAATTGGGAACAAAACTTAGTATGGAATTGACATTACTCTCATTGTTGAATTTTAATAATTATTTTTGTAGCTAAACCAGAAAAAAACATGAAAATTCTAAAAATATTAACTTTGACATTTTTTAAAAGAATTACTAGAACTCTCAGACATTAATCCAAACTAAATTTTATAGTACATATATATGGAAGTATCTACAAAAATTTTAGACTTTATCTCGTACAGAAAAAAGCCTTATGAAATTGAAAACACTAGCATCCGCAAAAATAAAAGTCTGAGAAAAATGCATTTTAAGTTTTTGAAGTCATAAAACAAAAAACTAATAATGCATATAGAGCTCTAATTTTTTAATATGTTATTTACCAACTTGTAAAATGCACTAAAACACTAATTTAGCTCAATGGGAATGAATATATTTTTTTAAATTCAAAATATTATGTTTCATATGATGAAAAACATTTGTTACGGCAGCGACAAATTATTTATCTTAATCCTAACTAAATATTTTCATACCAAATATTTACCAAATTTTGATTATAATATATTATATATAAAAATCGTAACCAAATATTGGTTTTGAAAAAAACCTTTTTATCAATATTGGTTAGCTAGTAATGAGACTCAGAAGAGAACTCAGTACATAAACTAACACATAGGATTTTAGTAGTGAAAGTTGAAGATAATAGCCATTTCACCAAAGGAATTGATTTTATTCAAAAGTATTTTTGGATTAATTGTAAGAATGTAAAATTACAACAAAACCAATTTAACCACGCCCCCTCCTCTATGCTGTCAAATTTTGACACAGACAACACTCAGAAAACTTCAAATATCTTTAAAACTAATTGGATATCAGAACAAACAAAAAAATGTTTTCGATATTTTTGTCATTTTTAGGGTACTGTGCAGCCTTAAACGTTAGTCCTTTATTAGTTAATGATTTTATACAGTACGATATTTTGGTATTTTCAATTAACGTCTCCCGGAGCATCACAACTGGCTATTGGCGACCCTCCAGGAACAATCCCAAAGGGAAAGATCGAGGACAATAGCACATCATTTTGAACCACGGTCAGATGACGAGGTCTTTGGTCTTTGGTCGCAACCCTCCGGTTGCTAATCCAATACTCTTCCAACCAGGCTACAGTAACCCGATTTTCTGCAGTACCAAAACAGCTAAGTATTCAATACTTTACATGGTGATGTAGCATGAAGAAAAACTGTTTGCTAGCATTGCTTTCAATTTGAGTGACTTAAATGGAAGCAATCAAACTCTCACAGAAGTTGGAAATTACATCGACTCGTATTCGCAATATGGAAAAAATAATAGCCTCATCTTACCAGTACCACATCCTAAATCAAGGACTCTGGCTAAGAACTTCCTTCCACCGAGCCGAGATTCGAATTTCATTTAAATATGCATTACACGTGGTGGAAATCCGTGAAAACTTAAAAGAGATGAAAAGTGCGAGTTAGAATTAATGAAACAAAGCAAATAAACTAAATCAATACACAACGTTTAACAAAAGATTGCCGCCAGAAACTATTATTTTAACAGATGTTTTTCTTGTAGAATATTTTCGAATGAAGTTTTGATATCAGATTGAATTGCAGTCAGTCCTGTTATTTCAAAACTTGTTTGAAAAAGCAATTACAGGAATTTACCGTTCTGTCTTTGTGCTACCAGCAACTCGTTTTTTCACTTTGGGACACATGCCTGCGATTCGCATGACCATGTCGATTAAATATATCCCACAAAGTATTAGAGGATTGAGACAATCCGGCTGATTTAAGCGAGCTTGCTCCAAATTGAGAAAAGAATTGATGGTGTATCTTAAGATTAACAGAGTATCTTTTGTCGTGCGACAATCACAAAAGTCAATTACCAGCATTTCAAGGGGCACTCCTTTGGGCGATACTTCATTTAAGATTGGACGGAATATTTTTCTGATTTTCAGTTATACTCTAAATGATACGTGGTAAGATTCGAACGTTTGCGGCTAAAGGACAGTAGAATCACCTTTTATTTCAATATATTTTTTAAAAGGTCAACTTTTCTACACTGCTCAAAAAATTAGAATTTTTGTCTTAAATAGCTTAGTACAACAGAAATTACTCCAGTTATAATTTTTTCCATACATATTCAACTTCAATTTCGTAAAAAATTTTTGAAAATTTAAAGACTCAAGTTTATGACTATTTTTAAAATATTCGGCAACAGTACTTTCATCTGTAGTCGCTAGCTGTAATGCTACCAATGCTAGCATCACAAAATATTAATTGCAGTGCAACGAAACTTAGAGGGTGACGGAGCTGTCATGAGCTGAAAACGTTTGGTTGGTTGGTTGTTTTTGGTTTTAATGGAAGCAAGGGCCTCATTTGACCAAGCTGTGCCAAACGTAAAACAAATAAAACAATGAGGGAGTAAGAAAAATCAAAAAGCAGAAGGGTAGGTGAGAGTAAAAATGAAAGGGAGGAAAGATCACTGGTGTATCAGGGTTGTGATGACCGTACTCACCTAAAGATGTGTCCCTAAGAGTCGGAAACACTTGGCTCTTTTGACATACATGGATGCATGACACGGATTTAGGTATAAAGAAATGTGTTTAAAACAGAAATGGAAATGAAATCCACAAGTACTAAACAGTCTATAAAGGAAAGTCAATTACGTATTCACTTTTTATAAGTACCAATAAAATTCATTTATAACCTGTAAACAATGAATAAAAAATTTGAACTTACTTTTTTATATACATTTTGTAAAAATACAATCTGTAAAACTTTTACTCCTTTTTTAAAAATACGATCTTTGTAGCTTAATCTATACTTTTGGCTTACCAACCCAATTTATGCTGTCAGTTTCAAAGTGTAACACAAAGTATAACGCACAACAGTGGGTTCGTGGAAAGATTTTTTATTCGACTGTGACAAATTCAAGACTGAACACAGGAAAATACAACAACCGGTGTATCAAGTAAAATTTACTATTATTTTATGCCCAAGTTGAGAAATAAAATAACGCGTAGAAGACTCAGTAAATCAAGAATTACTGACTGATCTTGTTCAACAAAACTTTCACGTTTCAACTGTCTAGTTAAATCACTCAAATAGTTATTGTACACGAAGTTATGTTGTTTCTTTGCACGTTGGATGAATTTTTGAATATAACAAAAGTTTATAGAAAAGGTTGCTTGAGGGAGTGTGAATGGAAAATAGAGTGTGGCTGAAAGAAGTGGAGTCCCGAGCTTTGTAAAGTTGGTTGATTTAGGATTTATGGCCCTAAGGCCAGTATTGGATAAGCTGCTTCATACAAGATGAAATAAAAACCAATAAGTGTGCAATTTCGGAAAATCGAGCTGAACGAGCAATAAAAATAAATTAAAAAAAGAGCGCAAAAAAGGTAATATGTGGATGAGAAATTAAATTTAATCAAATACATGGTAGATTAAAATGTGTCATAGTAATATAATTTTTAAAAATCATAGGTGATATGAATTGATGATTTCAAATATTTTGACCAGCAACATAGTATAAAAAACATGATAATAGTTACGAATAGTAAAAATATTAAATGAGATTTAAAAAGTCAATGTCATTTAAAAATGAGATTTGAGTGGCGATTTTCCCCAAAAAAATCATGTAATGTTAAAATATGTCTGTTAAAATACTTATTACGGCGATCATTAAAAGTTGGACAGTCAATTATAATATCAATCGTAAACAGGACTACACACATGTCACAAATAGGGGCTTTTCACCCCAAAAAGGATATCTGCTTGAAACGCGTGTGTCTGATACGTAGGCGAGTTAAAATCACGTCGGAATGTCGGATAGTTAATGCTGGCCATAATGAGAGCTATGAGTGACGAGATTTGTAAGGAATTGATAAGTGTTAAATGAAGGGACTGGTGGTAGTGTTAACAAAATGTAGTGAAAAAAACAGCTGGCGTAATTAGCGCGCATTTTAGATCTGAGTTTATGGTCCGGGCCGAAAACAACAGCAAGTTGTCAGGGAGAAAATTGACGATCGCCATTCATGCTTTTGTCTGCTCGTAACGCGCTTCCACACCTATTCAAAAATCAACTGACCCAAGGTCAACTTTCTTTCTCAGAACCGCACTGAAACAGGTTTAATTGAAGTCATAGAAGTGGATGATCGACTGTAAATAAATGTATTGAATGTAAATTAAGTCACTGAAATTGCCACACAAAAAATCAAAGATTCAAATGAGAAGAGTGATTGTGAACATTATTTAGTGTGTAAGAAAATTTCTAAACAACCACACGGTTCTTTAATTTTCCTCTGGCAGGGATTACTTATGGGCAGAAACGATTCATTTGTCAAATTGTCATTACGATCCTGTTAGGTATTGTGTTAAACAATAACAAAAGTTGACATTTATATTTGGTAGCTCTTTGTGTAGCTTGTAGAATGACTCTTAAAATCAATAGGCAACAAGTTTTGTTCGATGTTATGAGAGCAGTGATTTTAACTTCTTACACGGGCCATTTGGATTATACAGTTGTGAAAATTGTTATAAACCATGTAGTAATAACTATTTTATAACTGTTAATTCCCGTTAACATTCTTACATGAGAAGTTCCTTTCTTAAGAGCTGTATTAAGTGTCCCGATCCGTCACAAACCATGAACCTTTCAATTTTACTGCTTAAATATGTAATTTAGAGAAGACAATTTTTTCTTTTTTTGAAGCATAAAGATACGTTTATAACGGAAGTAAAATTTTTATGGATGAAAAATGTGATTGTTCATTAATTTTCGAAATAATGTTCCGTTTACTGTAATTCTGTTTATTTAACGATTCATTTTGGGGTTTAGAATCGAACTCAGTAACATATTTGTCATAACGAATTAGTTCTGCTGATTTCTACTGTACTGTGTTCATTCAATACTATTAAGAAAACGGAGGGGTGTGATTTCAAAACTCGATCCAACCAGAGACCCTTGTGTATGTGGGGGCTGGTGCATGTTAAATCTGTCATGACCTCAAATATGCTCCCGTCGACGTGGTTTGGGAGTATGGAGTGGGAGTCAGCTCAGGTGTTGACCTCGTCATCCGACCGTGGTTCAAAAGGACGTGTTGTTCTGGGAGCTTTCCCTTCGGGATTGATCTCGGACTGTCTATAGTTGCAAGTTGTGTTGCTCCAGGGCAACGCTAATTCAGCTACCTTTCCATTGAAAGGTCTTAATTTTTCGTGAGTATTTTTCTCTGTTCCAGTTACAGTAACCATGGAAACCTAACTCGCATTTTATATTAGATATAGAAAATTGCTATTCTTAAAGAGCTGGTTTTTATTATTTCATGCCAAAACAGATGAACGCTTTTCCTAAAAATGCCAAATAACTCCGTCCTAAAGACCAACGTGTTGTTTCCCTGTAGTGAATTTCAGTATCGATTTCCCCTTCAACAAGTGAGCAGTATACAAATGAGCGAAGAAATTATCTCTAGTATTTTGCCTCGGGCGGCCATTGTTCGTCTCTTAAAAGCAAATCTGGGTCATTCTCGCGTTCCTTAATTGCACACGGGGAAAAAAGAGTTATTAAGGATAGAAAAAACAGCCATACATTCACAATCAAAATACTTTCTACGCAGCGTTTTACAGTCATTCAAGCCACAATTTAACTCGTCATTGGATAACGTTGTTTAAGGGGCTCCACACACACAACTGAAGAAATGTCACTTTTATGCTGTAGTAATAGTGTCACTCCCACGTAAAAGTATTGCGCTGATCTGAAAAAAGAGTGCGACAAATAGCCAGCATTTCTTGGAACTATGTACAAAACTTATACCCTAGAAAAGAGATTTTAAATCCGGGATTGTTAATTTCAAATTTGAAAGAACAAAAAAAAAATGTATATTTTGATTTAAAACATATTTTTTATTGGAATAGCGGAATATCTGAGATAAATGTTGAATATAGGAGTGAATCTATTATTCGTCACAGAATTGACAAACATCGGATGGCACATCAATTGAAAATAAACAACGAATTCCAGGTTCTTCACGAAATTTGGAGAGGTGAATTCGATTAGTGAGCTTTCGTGGCGAAAGTATGGATAAGCTGCGCCCAATACAAGACAGACAACTTCAAGTAATAGACATACACATAGAGAAAAATGCACCTAGGGATGAATCGTACCGGCGCCGCCTACAACTAACAGGTTGCTTTGGAAGCATATCCCATTGTAGCCTTAAAACCAGTGTCTGGAGATCGACGAATATTTCAAATGTCTTTTAATGCTAAAATTTTTACATATTAAGAAAATATTTTATTCTGATAGAGTGTTTAAAGACCATACGCAGAGAAAAAGAATTCGACAAGGCATCAATCATTTCGGAAATTCTGGAACTCGCTGATGAATGTAATCTGATATTTTTGATAAGAATGGATAACAGATGGTATGATGACAGTTAAACATTGAATTTAAATTGACAAATCGTACTTCCTTAGTTAAACACGGTGGCGGAAATTCTGGAACTTGCAGATGAATGTAAACTGACATTTTTGATAGAAACAATAACAGATGGTATGATGACAGTTAAATATCGAAGTTAAATTGACACATCGTACTCCAGTAGTTAAACACGGTAGTAGCAGATGGTCCTGGGCTGTATAAGTGCTGTCTAGGTGCTGTCTAGGTGTTGGAAATTTACATTTGATTGACTGTAAAATGAACAAATTTATGTGTCGTTAAAAGTTATAATTTTAGATAAAGCGTTACAAAATAGAAACAGAGTAATGATCTGAAATTTTATGCCCATATTGGTAGATTATAAATCTTGCACCACTGAAAAAAAGTCATAAATATTCCAGAAAGTTCAAACTTAAATATTGAGAATATTTGAAATAATTAACAAAAAAAAAATTTAACACGAAACTAAAAATTTCCTGAGCATTCCTTGCCAAATGGGAAAAATAGCACCAATATAATTTGAGAAAATAATAAAAAAAAATGGCGAAAAGAAGTCATAAAAAGTAGAGGTCCAATAAGACATTTTCAGGGTTGATCTTGGAGCGTCGACAATAGCCCGTTGTGTTTCTCCCCAGTGCGGAAGGCAATTAAAATACCTACCATATAAGATATTAGTTTTTTAAAAGTTTTGATGCTCATTAAATCTTCTAAACCCTTGTTTTCATTTTGAAACAAAATAAACACATATTCACAGATTTCTCATCTCTCTCTCTCTCACTCCCATTTAATTTTATAATTTGGTAAGTTTTGTTTCATCTGAAGATATTTTGTGGTAAAAAATGTTTTGTTGAACAAATGCCCCCTTTAAAATTTTTTTTTAAACTTTTGAAAGTGGGTTGTGCTCCAATATGTTTTCATCTGTCAGATGCATAAAAGTAAACCGAGTACAAAAATCCGCGTTTCTACAGTGAAAGAATTGTTGCACATAGCAGAGTCAGAAAGTATTGAGTGTTGAAACTGATTTGGTGGTTGGTAGTTTTATGGTGTAAGAATCATATTTGGCCAAGATGCGCCATACAATGCTTTTTCGCTCACTCAGAGTGTCAGAAAAGCGTAAAGTAAATTATTCACGTTGAAGTTTCAACAGTGAAAAAAAAGAGAACGAAATCATAAGTTGCATAAGCTTGTGGAAATCAGCGAGACTCAAATAAGATTCTCAAAGTGGCGTCCAAGGGTTTCGTTGCACAGTTCACACCGACGAATGAAAGATTGGCGCACCCTCTCGTAGATTCTTGGTGCCGTATTGATCTTGTCTTCTGCAACAAGTGTTCTTGCGACGAGATCTTACTCAGAATTTTCAGATGTCTCGTACACCAATCATTTCATGTGACCTCACAAGAAAAAGTTCAGTGGATTTAGGTCCGGTGAGCATGGAGGCCACGCCACAGGTCCACCACGTCTAATCCATCACGGTGATAATCTGGAGAAGTGCTAGTTCTCTGACAGAGCAAAATTGACGTCAGAAGTGGGGACTTGTGATAGTTGAACGTGTTTCTAAGTTTCACTTTTCTGACACTCTGAGTGGATTACGATGGGTACTATATCACTATTAATTTTTTCTAAACAGTTTACGAACACCCTGTTTATGCGATAAAATTCCAGTGATGTATAAAGTTAAAAAATGATGAATGTGGTATGTGATGGAACAATTCTGATAAAATAGGTGATGTTGAATTAAAAGACTGGTAAAATCGTCCAAGACCAGAACAAGATGTTAAAATGTGGTTGGCAATGCTGACATGATGGCGCAGTTTCACCGATCCATAAAAATCTAGGCGTGACTCTAGAATAGCCGATGCAAAGACAAGTTAGAAAAACTTCGAGACGTAAGTATAACGGTTGTAGTGAGATGATTAAAATCGATGTTAAAATGTTCGATCTTAAAAAGTTTATTGTTGATTTGCTCACTCCAGTCTTCGGGCCATTCCTTCCATACAATATCCCGTACAGTACAACAGATCTACTTTCGGAATGTTGAAGGGAGTCACGGAATTTTTCGCAGAGGCATCGGTCAGTTCTTTGTCAATAATTCCGACGTGTCTCGGTATCCAACAAAATGTGATACCGCAGCCACAACGAGCGAACTTTTAATGAAGTTTATAAACACCGTTTGACAAGGATGACTTGGAGAATCTTAATTTAATGTCTCCGAGACACTTTGGGAGTCTGTACCAGATAAAATTATTCTCAGCTCTAAGGCTAAACATATTTCAAAGCTTTGTAAATAGCAAACTCAGCAGTATAGAGATAACAAAAATGGTAATAAATAGTTAAAAACGACGCACACAAACAGAACCACGACCGACAAGATTATTGAATTTTGAGTCATCATATAAATGGATGAATGATTACTAAGATGATGACGGCGAGAGAAAAAAAAAAGTTGACGGTAGATGATCGGTGCTTTTGCTGGACCTCTAATAGTCCGGGAAAAAGTTTTAATATATTTGATCTAATTTCCAGAATGATATGGTAAAACGAGGTCATTCAGAAACTTCAAATGAATGAAGGGTGTATTCCTAAGGGCTTTCCTCATGCGAAGCCCGGAAGTTGCAACAAAGGTCGGTCAATTAAAAATAGGCGATCAAGAGAATTGTTCAAGAGCAGATTTTGCAGAAGATGGTCTTTATGTTCTAAGTATCGGGTAATACTGTCGTGACAAAAAAAGTGTGGAAGCCAAAGATGGTTCTTGGCATACCACATATAGACATTTGACGTGTGATATGTGGAATGCACCGGAACAGATCCTCAGTGCAGTGTGATGTATAGTATCGTGCCTTCGTAACAGACTGACCAGAGTAGCCATAGTCTAGTCTGTGAACGAATTAAATATTCAATATGGAGGATAGTTCTACTCCCCAAGATGTTTTTGAGAGTGCTTCGAAAATATTGAGTTTTTTTGCTAAAGACATCCTCAGCTGTAGGATGTCTGGGTGCATGGTAAGATAAAAAATGATGTCTAGAAATTTTACTGTCCTTCACTGTGATCCTGACATTATCTAGCAAGATCTCTGGGTTAGGATGCAGGCTACCACATCGGCAAAAATGAACGCAGGATGTCTTTTGAGCGGAAAAGATGAAACCGTTCTCGTCACCCCACGTCATGTTGGGATAGTTGATTCAGTATGTTAGTATTGATAGAAAAAATAGTAACGGTGAGGACTAGTTGCCAGTCCATTGCTCTTCCAACCGGCTTACAGAAGCCAGATTTCTATTTCAGAGCTAACTAGAATATGACCTTCTGGAAGAGTCTCACTTACATGTCTCGATGAAACAGTCAGATACAAGAACTAAATACTTTTGTCCTTCACAAATCAGCTAAAAAAATGTGATAATTAAATAATTATCAACGCAATTTATAAATAAAAGTAACTAGTTAATTACCTTATACGTGACCCCAAACATAGATTATGCTATTACTAGACACTCATAGCAAAGTTTTGTTCGAAGCAACAACAAGGTCGATTTACGATAGGTAGGTGGTTGAACTATCGTTGAATTTGAGCAACACAACCGGCTATTGGTGACTGTCAGGATCAAAATCGCTAATTTATAATAATACAAACACGCGTCAAAAATGCTATTGTTTTAATCAAGTCTGTGATAATTAATTTCAAAAACTTGTTATTCCCCTCTAACTACTTGCCCTTTTCTTCTATGAAGGACCATAGAGTGAGAATTCTGTTTACTTTGATTCACCCTCCTCTATATACCCACGGAGGTTTTTTTTTGGCCATGTTACGCTAATCTCAAGTAAAGGACATATACACACCAAAGACATTTTTACTAACACAGGAGAGAGAAATGCAGCCGGGGAGGAATAGAACCTGCCATATCTACAACTCGCAGGGGTAAGGAAGGGTAATTTTTTTTAAAAACTAACATCGTACTAGAGCAGCACAACATGCTATTAACGACGGTCCGGGATCAATCCACAGTAGGAAAAACCCGTGGACAACATCGCCATTTTAAACCACGGTCAGATGACGAGGCAACACCTGAGCTGGTACCCCACTCTCCAAACTTCCACACCAACCCAATGTGAGGACTTTCGGCCACGACAGATTTGGAAAGTGATATGCCAGCTTAGATATAACCTGTGACCGATGTGATCTGTTTGAACAGGGGCTTTGTCCTCTTGGAAGACACCATTACCACTGGGGAACAAAGTTTGAACCATGTGATGAGCTTGATAGGACAAATTGTCCACATAATCTTTCGCCTAATGTGCCCTTGCAGAGTAATCCTGGGGCCCACAGAAAACCACGATATGGCTGCCCAAATCATCACAGAACTCCCGCCATACAGTACTCTTGGCAACAAGAAGTCTGTATTATAGGCTTGGGTTGGCGTTCGTCAGACGTATACTCGGCCAGAAGTGAGGAACAGTGTGAAACTAGATTCATCTGCCCCAATTACTGTCATCCATTGCTCCATAGTCTAGCATTTATGACTTATACACCACTTTTTCCCGTTACAGGCATTAGAATCACTGATGAATGGTTTTTGTATTGCAGCTAGGCCAGAAATACCCTGCTTATGGAGCTCCCTTCTTATTGTTTTGGTACTCACAGGGTTCATGAGCAAGACATTAATTTCAGCAGTAACTTTTGTAACTGTGGTCTTCTTATTTTTAGTCACAATCCTTCTTAATGATCGTCTGTTACAATCACTCATCACACACTTTCGTTCACGCTGCGATTTAATCGATGATGTTTTTCCGCTTTTCAAATATGCGGAATAAATCTTAGATACAGTACCTCTTGAAACACTAAACACTTCGGCAACCTTGCTCAAGGAAGCTCTCACCAGACGAGCTCCAACAATTTGCCCACGTTCGAAGCCTGTTAGCTCTGACATGATACAATTGCAATTTCACAAAACATTGCCCCTACAACGACTGGTAGCTTATTTACGACGTTGTATAGGTGGCGTCAGTAGGCGAACACACCAGCGCCATCTACACATTTCTCTAAAATAAACAGTTCCTTTCAAGCATGTATTTCCATAATTTTCCAAAATAACTAAAATACCAGAACCCAAAGCTGGTACAATTCTTCGCAGGCCATGGACCATTTCCTGCATATCTAGAGCGTTTTCATCTTCGATCTAGTGCGCTGTGTATATGCGGCCGAGAAGGTGATCTCATCCACTACCTTTTTGACTATGATCTCACAAGTCAGTGGCATTTGTTGAAACCTTCTCTTCAACACTACTCTCATTGGTGCCAAAATACTGCCAAGAACATACACTGCCACCACAAAATCATTAAAGTGATGGAATTTCTCAGCTCCAACATTGATTATATCTGTGAGAGCTGAGAAGTTTAAGTCGAAAGTTCTCAAAATAACTTTGCTTTCCTTTCGAAACTTTTATAGGTTATTTCGGCTGCCTGACATCTGTATTTAACGTTCTGACTTTTGTATATTTCAATATTGTTATTATTATTTTTTTTTCCCCCTTCTGGAAATGATTTTTTTTTCTTTGATTGTTTGTTTATGTTTTTGCCTGTCTTTTTTTTGTTTTTTTGTTTTTTTGTTCTTTTCTCATTTTGTTCTGTGTTAATTTTTCAAACTTTGTCATCCTCTTCTTTTGTCATTTTGTATTTTTGTGCCTTCACGTTTTACCCTTCAATTGACTTTCCCCTTCTGTGTACTTAAATGTGTATGTATATATTGTGGATTGCTTAGCTCTCCCTTATCAAAGAATCTCCTCCGTAAGGCGGACTATACAGCTGAAAGCCGCACAGGTGAAACAGTGTCCGCCTACGGCGTCCAATCCAATCCAAAATAATGCAAGTTTCCATAATTTTATCCAACCCCTGTACATCCCTAGTAGTTACAGCTTAACTCACTGACAAGCCCCTCATATTTAGTATTTCATTTTTCAACATCGGGTAGCTTTTGAGAACAGTCTTGATCAAACCTTACAGGTGTCTGTCTCATCGTAGGATTCGATTCTATCTCCTTTTCATTTCATTTCTCAAGTTGTGTTGCACCAGAGTGATCTCAAGTAAAAGTATTGAAATCCTGCTTTTTTTCAATACAATAGATAAGAAAATCTTTATTTCTATTAATATTGAGGTGGTGCAAAAGTTAGTCCCGCTTTTTTACTGGATGGCACTGCATCGCAAAAACGGTGTTACCTACTTCACACATATAGTTTTGATGTTGTTTGATAGAAATAATTTCAGCGAGTACTCGGAAAACAAGTTCTGTTAATGGGTTGTGTTTTTAAAAATTTTGTTAAGACACAGAATAAGATATATGTTGTGTAGGGTGAGAGAGTGCCTTTGACGATTCCACGTGCCATAAGTGGTTCAGAAAGTTTCGTCACATAACCAGAAACATCAGAACTTGTATGAGGGCGAGCTGATACATCTAACGGAGACATAGAGGAAGGTCATCGAACACAGAATGGTGCATACTAATCAGTTTCTTTTTCTGTCCAATAACTACAATTCAAAACTAATATATCTATTGCAGGGGAGGCCAGCTACAGCTACACTACCTTTGAAAGCTACATTTCAGGAAGGAATATTTGAAAGATCCATTTATTTATCTCTACTATTATAAAAGGAAGTGTTTGTCTGTCTGTCTGCTTTCAGTGATCAAAGTCATGACGAATCTATGGCACTTACAACAATGAGATTTGGCATACTGGTAGTCCACTTTTTTTGCAATTTTGGGATCGGGCCGAATTTTAAAATTTAATCTAGAACATTTTAAAAGGAATTTAATGGAATTTAATTAAGATTGCTTTCGGTAGAATGGCAACACCATTGTGAGATTAAAGATTTAAAATTTATTTTTTTCGTTTCATTTTGCGGAGGAACGATTTATCAGCAGACTAAAGAAACAAATAAAGTTTTAACGGGAACTGTGTAATTATTTTTTTCTATCTCTTAGATCGTCAAAGATAGAGCAAAAATTTCAACGGATTTGAAATCTGCGAAAAATTTCACATTTGATCGATACCTAAAAAAATGATTTTCTTTAAATAAATAATTTTTAAATTGTAACTTTTATATTTTTCCCCCTATAACCTTCCCGATCGAGAAATCAAATTCCATTTCCTGCGCTCAAACACATCCAGCGATGTAAAGCAAAACAAATTTTTTTTTTTTGACTGGCATTGTTTAGTTTTTTTTTGTAAAATCGGGATCGTTAAAGATAGATTAAAAATTTCAACGGATTTCAAATCTGCGGAAAATGTTACACCAGATAGATACCTTATACATTTGATTTTTATTGAATAAATAATTTTTAATTAAATATTCATATTTTGACAAGAGATTGTGACGTCACGCCGATTGAATCTCTCTGCAATTCGAATTTAGCCGTATTTGACAATGAGTTATGTTGACTGTTATCCAATAAGCTACGAATTCCCATTTGATTTGCGAAACAAATCAAATGGGAATTCGTAGCAATCACCGAGGGTTCGCGAACAGTGTTCACACCTGACCCCACGAAAAGAACTGTCACGGGCAACACCGTGCTGGTCTTTGATAATAAATCAAACAATGAGATATTGAATATTTGTTCAATTTTTTAAAGTTTACACACAGTTCCCATCTTCTCCGGTCAGCCTGATTGATAGCTGAAACACAAAACTGCGTTGCATTCTTAGCTGCGACAACATTGACTCCAAGTTAAAGATTTAGAATAAGAAATCTGTGAAAAATAACACAATATTTGATTTGCCGACAGTGAGTGCTGGTTTGACAACGTAAGTCGCACGAGTCTCGCCCGTAACAAAGCTCACAAACGAAAGCAATTGTTGTTGCGTAATACCATTTGCTGGCTTTAATATGAGTGTAGCCGCCCAAGCGGTATAGTGTATAAAGCACTCTGCTCCCACGCTTTGGGTTCGTGGTTCGATTCCCGACTAGGGCTACTGCCCTAGGGCTGGTTGTATGTGATGTCCGAGGAAGATGTCAGACTCCCGCCAAAGTGGCTCCTCACCAAAAAGTGGATAGCTGCATCCCCTATGTCTTTACCAGTGATCAATTTGTGTGTTTGTAAAGTAAAACATGTATTCTTCTTCTGTGTCTGTCCTACTTCAGATCACTGGGCCTGATCCTGTGTTTCACAGTTCAGGAGACACACGTCAACAACAATATGAGTGTTAAAGAGAAGGCGAACGCGAAAGTTGTTTTGTTTTTCATTTCCTCCTAAAAACAAAATAGCCAATGAAAAACACTGCTGTTGGTGCGCTCTATTCTCTCATAAGGGTGTTGTATTTAACAGTGAAATTTATTAAAAATGAAGCACATCTGTCTGATGTAATCGATCGGACTGCGGAAAGCGATATTTAGGCAGAGTCCAAAAATCGATAATCTGGCAAAGTCCGAAAATCTTTTGATATTTCGGTAGAGTCCGTGTTCGGAACTATGGCAAAAGACATAATTTTTGATATGTTCGGATTTTTCCAAATTTCGAAAATTTCGGCAGAGTCCAGACATCGAATTTTTCGGATAGGCCAAAAAAAAGGCTTTCGGAGCGGGGGATTCATGCAAGTGCGGATATACTGACACGAGAAAGTTCCTTGACTTTGAAAAAATTTTTGCCCCTCGGGACTTAGAAAAAATCATGGTCTTGGAATTTTTTCAAATCATATTACACACCGAGGCACATTTGCACCCCCGCTCAAGTAACGGCAGGGACCTCCACGTGGTGCGGTCTGGTAATTGACTGATTAACGTCAGTCAAGCTAACTCCTGCTCGTTTACGAATGGCTCCTTTAGGTGACTTTGTGGTTTAAATCGGTATACTTGAGGGTAGAAGGAACGCTTGCCAAGCCGTCCTGACCTAAGATAACTGAAACTCACAGACGAACCGAGGCTTCACAACTGAGAACTTGTTCGAAGAAGGGAAGAATGCCTAAACCTTGTACCTTGGTACGCCCCTTCTCCTCCGCAGGAGAGAGTAGGGAGACCCGGTCAAACCCACCAGGGTTGCCGGAGTTGTCCGTAAGGACACTGGTTGGTAACCAGGGCAGAAAGCTGTCGTTTTTGGTGGTGTTGGAAGAGTAGCCCCTTATAAGAGGCGCGGGGTAGAGCCGTGGGCTCGAGGCTCACCCCTTGGTGCGGATGTTTTAGGCTGAACCGCTCTAAACAGGGATCGCTACGGCGTCTTGTGGCTGGGGACGTCGAAAGTCGGCCAGGTGCTCAGGCTTCTGTGTCTAGCAAACGTGGTCCGGAATTGATATCGGCAGACACCCGCCGCTCGGACCGTGAGGTCACTTGATCAAGCGGAATGCCGGTTGGAGCCGAGGCTGCTTTCACCGGTACTCTCGGGTTCCGTGTAACCGGAATAGCCGATGGTGGGGACGAGAGCTGATTGATTTTATTCGGAGGTACCTGGCCGGGGCTGGCGGGCTTCCGGTAGGCGGCTGGCGATTTCGGATTACTTTCCGACGACTGGTTATCGGTTCGGGCCGGCTAGGGTAAGGCTGTAGGCTCGTCGGGAGTAGTGACCCGGCGGGTAGGGGCAGGCTGCAATCCTTCCGGTCAAGTAGCGGCAGGAACCTCCTAGAGGTTACTTCCGGTCAAGTAGCGGCAGGAACCTCCTAGAGGTTACTTCCGGTCAAGTAGCGGCAGGAACCTCCTAGAGGTGCCACCCGGTTACTAGGATGGCTGGAGACTGTCCTACTGGGGTTTGACTGCTCTCCGGACCTACCTTAGTCAAATACCTGCACGCTTACGAATTTAGGCTATCTGGTAGGCGGCAGAAGACTACATATCACCGAGGATGATGGTTCCGGTACTACCGCCCCCGGGCCGGACATTAGGGTGAGAGAACAGTCTGCTGTCCTGCTGGGCTACTGAGGAGGGGGCACTCTCCTAGTAGATGCCCGGTGGTTCTATTCAATGCCGCTTAGGCATGATACACCCATCCGAGGTGTACACGCTACTGTCCGTTGGGGAAGTAGTCGTGGGTCAACCCAGACGGAAAGCTGGTGGTGGCTTTTAATGTCCGGGAAGTCTGTCCGCAGGGATGATAGCAAGATGAAGGGGCCGAGGACCCGAGATCCGGGCAAAAGGATCGGGGGAGGGCTCTGCGCACTTGGGGCGGTGTGCATCCTGAACCAAGTAACTGATAAACAGTTAGTAACTTGTTATCAGTTTACGTAGACAATGCTTGGAGTCCCTAAGTGGACGCGTGTTGGTTCCAAGGAATGAAGAGTGATGGCCCCCACCACTCGGACCGCGGCTCTCTCTGGAGTTGCAAGGGGACTCCATAACTCCACAGATCATGGGCCTATCCGTGTAGGAGGAATATGTCAGTCTCTAAGTGGCGAAGCCGCTCTAGCCAGCAGGCTATCGGTTTGGGTCGTAGGAACTGGGACAGGGCGATGCCGATGTTCCTGCGATCAAGTAGCGACAGGAACCTCCTTAGGTGCCACACGGAAACTAGCGGGGTCGGGACCACTCCCCGGCTGCCCTAGGCCAATACCTGTACGCTAACGAAAGAAGGCTATCTGGCGGACGGCAAGGGTCTGCAAGACTCCATAGATGATGGTATCGGTTGCCCGCGGTACCGGATAAACAGGATGTTGGGGCAGCCTGCTGTTCCGTTGGGCTACTCAGGAATGCCGATAGGTTCCTAGGAGATGCCTGGGTGTGCGCCTCTGACGCCCCTCGGCACAAATCTATGAAGAAAACTTTTCCGGCTCGAAACGGACCTAAGGTTGACTGATATCTTTGAGCCGGACCACATATCTTCAGCGCACACATTCCGGGGTCGACCACGTCCACGCCCTATCGTGTTCATCCTGGGCAGATAAGGGTTTTTCGGACGGCGTGTCACCAGGCCCACTTCTCCATTATCTCTTTAGAGGCTTTCCCTAGCTTCGGCTAATCCGCTGTGGGTTTTCAGTAACTCGGTACGGAGGGGTCTGCTTCCATTCGAAGGAAGGAAGGATGTAATCGATCAGCATTTAACTGAGCTTGTACAAACTTCCCTAACAAGTCGTCCAACAAACTTCTACAGCTATTTGCTAAGATGGACAACCTTCGCAAAGCATCCACAAGTAAATCTAAATTTATAAAGATTTTCTTTACAAAAGTGTTTGATGGAATCAGAACAATATTTTTTAATAACATTTATATTTTTATATTTTTGAAAAAATTTGAAACAAGAAACGAAATAAAATTATTTCATTTGGACATTGATCAGTCTTACTTTATCAATGACATTGTAATAGAAAACGAAATTAAAATAATTACTTTTGAACGTTGAACAGTTTTAGTTTACCATATTTCGTACATACATATTATTTACGCAAGAGCCACGCCAGTTCCCTGAGTAATTTGGTAATTTTTATTTAACGTCGTACTAGAGCAACACTAAGGGATTGACGACCCAGTCGCCTGAGAGAGTCGTGCTATGGCCACCCCTGCTATATCTATTTAATGTAATTTTTAGTAACGAGAATAATTTTTCTTCAATTTTTGTCAAAAAAATATACCGGGACGAGCTGACAACCCAGTCGCCAGCTCGAAGCTTGCAGCAGCAGCAGCAGTTTGGTAATTTTTAATTGACGTCGTACTATAGCAACACTAAGGGATTGACGACTCAGTCGCCTGAGAGAGCCGTGCTATGGACACCCCTGCTATATTGATTTAATGTAATTTTTAGTAAATATAATAATTTTTCTTCAAGTTTTGTCCAAAAAATATACCGGGACGAGCTGACAACCCAGTCGCCAGCTCGTCGCTTGCAGCAGCAGCTTGGTAATTTTTAATTAACGTCGTACTAGAGCAACACTAAGGGATTGACGACCCAGTTGCCTGAGAGAGCCGTGCTATGGTCACTCCTGCTATATTGATTTAATGTAATATTTAGTAAATAGAATAATTTGACTTCAATTTTTGTCAAAAAATATACCGGGACGAGCTGACAACCCAGTCGCCAGCTCGTCGCTTGCAGCAGCAGCTTGGTAATTTTTAATTAACGTCGTACTAGAGCAATAATAAGGGATTGACGACCCAGTCGCATTAGAGAGCCGTGCTGTGGACACCCCTGCTATATTGATTTAATGTAATTTTTAGTAAATAGAATAATTTTTCTTCAATTTTTGTCCAAAAAATATACCGGGACGAGCTGACAACCCAGTCGCCAGCTCGTCGCTTGCAGCAGCAGCTTGGTAATTTTTAATTAACGTCGTACTAGAGCAACACTAAGAGATTGACGACCCAGTCGCCTGAGATAGCCGTGCTATGGTCACTCCTGCTATATTGATTTAATGTAATATTTAGTAAATAGAATAATTTGACTTCAATTTTTGTCAAAAAATATACCGGGACGAGCTGACAACCCAGTCGCCAGCTCGTCGCTTGCAGCAGCAGCTTGGTAATTTTTAATTAACGTCGTACTAGAGCAACACTAAGAGATTGACGACCCAGTCGCCTGAGATAGCCGTGCTATGGTCACTCCTGCTATATTGATTTAATGTAATATTTAGTAAATAGAATAATTTGACTTCAATTTTTGTCAAAAAATATACCGGGACGAGCTGACAACCCAGTCGCCAGCTCGTCGCTTGCAGCAGCAGCTTGGTAATTTTTAATTAACGTCGTACTAGAGCAACACTAAGAGATTGACGACCCAGTCGCCTGAGATAGCCGTGCTATGGTCACTCCTGCTATATTGATTTAATGTAATATTTAGTAAATAGAATAATTTGACTTCAATTTTTGTCAAAAAATATACCGGGACGAGCTGACAACCCAGTCGCCAGCTCGTCGCTTGCAGCAGCAGCTTGGTAATTTTTAATTAACGTCGTACTAGAGCAACACTAAGGGATTGACGACCCAGTCGCCTGAGAGAGCCGTGCTATGGACACCCCTGCTATATTGATTTAATGTAATTTTTAGTAAATATAATAATTTTTCTTCAAGTTTTGTCCAAAAAATATACCGGGACGAGCTGACAACCCAGTCGCCAGCTCGTCGCTTGCAGCAGCAGCTTGGTAATTTTTAATTAACGTCGTACTAGAGCAACACTAAGGGATTGACGACCCAGTCGCCTGAGAGAGCCGTGCTATGGTCACTCCTGCTATATTGATTTAATGTAATATTTAGTAAATAGAATAATTTGACTTCAATTTTTGTCAAAAAATATACCGGGACGAGCTGACAACCCAGTCGCCAGCTCGTCGCTTGCAGCAGCAGCTTGGTAATTTTTAATTAACGTCGTACGAGAGCAACACTAAGGGATTGACGACTCAGTCGCCTGAGAGAGCCGTGCTATGGACACCCCTGCTATATTGATTTAATGTAATTTTTAGTAAATATAATAATTTTTCTTCAAGTTTTGTCCAAAAAATATACCGGGACGAGCTGACAACCCAGTCGCCAGCTCGTCGCTTGCAGCAGCAGCTTGGTAATTTTTAATTAACGTCGTACTAGAGCAACACTAAGGGATTGACGACCCAGTCGCCTGAGAGAGCCGTGCTATGGTCACTCCTGCTATATTGATTTAATGTAATATTTAGTAAATAGAATAATTTGACTTCAATTTTTGTCAAAAAATATACCGGGTCGAGCTGACAACCCAGTCGCCAGCTCGTCGCTTGCAGCAGCAGCTTGGTAATTTTTAATTAACGTCGTACTAGAGCAACACTAAGGGATTGACGACCCAGTCGCCTGAGAGAGCCGTGCTATGGTCACTCCTGCTATATTGATTTAATGTAATATTTAGTAAATAGAATAATTTGACTTCAATTTTTGTCAAAAAATATACCGGGTCGAGCTGACAACCCAGTCGCCAGTTCGTCGCTTGCAGCAGCAGCTTGGTAATTTTTAATTAACGTCGTACTAGAGCAACACTAAGGGATTGACGACCCAGTCGCCTGAGAGAGCCGTGCTATGGTCACTCCTGCTATATTGATTTAATGTAATATTTAGTAAATAGAATAATTTGACTTCAATTTTTGTCAAAAAATATATCGGGACGAGCTTTTGCATTATCCCAATAACACCCGAGTCTCTTTCCGTAGCACAAATGCCATCTATTTCTAAAAGTTATCGGATTTAAAAGCTGAAAGAGAAAAGTTCATTTAGCAAAATTAACTCACTCTCTTTCAACTGCTCGAGGCATACTTTCAACCTATTTCGGAAACGTGTACACTGCCTCTGCCAGAGAACTGGTCCGTTCTATCCCGTTCCCTTGATGTCCGTGAATGTATGATACCATCGCATACTTGTCCGGCACGTTGAATAGCGTAGAGCGAATTAAAATAGAAGAAAACAGGTATTTTTCGGGAGAGGAACTAAGACACGACTTTTAAGACTGCATTGTGGGAAATAATGGAATTTTTTCACCACAAGTTTCTTGTATTACAACAAAATGCAAAAAATTCAATTTGATGTCTACTAAGCTTTGTATACGTAAAACATTTCCTCGTTTGTACACGTACTGTAATTAATACTTATTATATTTATATAATTTCTTTAATTTATTATTCTAGTAGCACTTTTGATGTACAGGTGGAGAAAATAAAATAATTCTTTGGATGTGACTGTTGTTAGTAAATGAATTCCTTAATTAGAGAGAAAGAGAGAGATCTTATCGATACAGAGATTGAACTTAGAATCAATGCATAATGTTAGAAAACACATCTTCACCTATTACATAATTTAATATTTATTAATGTGCAATTTTAATGCATACTCGTTTAATGTCACACCTCTAATTCCTGAAATCGCACATCACTCCGAAATGCTTCTAAATATTTAAAGCACCTGAATTTTCAGAAGTGAAAAAAAAAGTAACATTATTTCCCAAACTAATATTTAATTGATCTTGAAACGTAACTATAAATACAGTAACACGGAAAGGTAAACAAACACTGTAAATTGAAAATAACATAGCTATATTGAGGCCCAAGTACTGTAGAGTCAAATCTAGTGAGGGTTTTTCTGTCTGTGAGGGGAACACAATGATAAACAACTCAACAACATACAGAATACGCGTACTATTTGAAATAAGGGTTTCCCTGACTCAGATAAAGATCAGTGGGAAGACAATAAAGCAGTGTCAGAGCCACTAACAGCATCAGATACACTGACTTGAACATAATAATTACAGAATTGAAACACTTATGTGTGAAGAGTCTTTTAATCTCCAGGACCAACGCGTTTTAGAGTAGCTTTCGAAGCTGATACTGGAAGCAATCCCGGATATTCCGCTTGCATTCTACAAGTGGCTGAAGCTGTATTCTTCCATTCAAGAAAAACTCATCCACAAATCTGAACAGAAGAAGCTTATCGTCCTATCTTCATCCCTTCAATTTTCGGGAATGTTCACGAAAAACTGACTGTAAATATATTTACCAAAATAGCAAATTTGTTTTTTCTGAATTATTGTTGGGGGAGGGGGGAAACGCAATCAGGGATCTAGTCCGAAATACATAAAACACAAGGGAGAAACATTGCATTGCATTCATTGATATTAAGGAGGCATTTGGGATCATAGACTGCATTCTCTTCTCACAATAATTGACGAGCTTTCGCTCTCTATCAACTTAAAGAAATGCTCACCCGTTTTCTTTTGAACAGAGACCTGGATCTGGCTCGTCCATAGGTATCTATCAGACCATGTGCAACTGCAGGCCAGTAGGGTCCAGATTGGGACCACATTAGTGGCATTATCGTAAAGTTCAACTTGTCTGACCACTGTGGTTTACCCATATTTCTTGTTCTAATTGGCTGGTTCGTCGAGAAGGGAGCTTGAAATTAGATCTAATGTCATACTTTCCCAATTCGTGAATTAGGTCATTTCTTAGAACCTGTCAGTTCCCCAAACAAGACTTCTGCTGTAGTCTTTGGCAAGTCACGAGAAATCCTTTCATTTGAGACCACATTCCACCTCTATAGCAACTGCCACAAATATATCGACCAGATGATGGCATCTTACACTTATATGGCTTTTATGGAGAATAATCTCCAGCAAAAATTGATTACTGTTTGCCACTCAAGCTTAAGACCTCAAAGCCCACATCCTAAAAGTCTTGTACAAGACCATCGAAGAGAAACAACTTTACTGCGGTGGTAGAGCCTCATCAAATGCGAATTTTAAAACAATTCTGACCAGAATTCAAAGATTTGCTCTCCTTGTTACTAGGGCTCTTTTTCTATCCACAATCGTAATGATGTGTTGAATAAGTCAAAATCAAGTCGTATAGTCTCTAAATCTTTTCAAGAAATTCATCTCAAGACTCCTCAATGTGGCACATATGACATTGAAAGATCATTTCACATTCTGCAACAACAAGAAACTTATTTACTGACGTCTGTCATCTGCTGGTCCTGGGTAGGTTTTTCAGGGCTTCAAAAATGGATACATCTGGGTGGTAAAATCTATTTACCAGAAAACAGTGTCTTTCAGGCTTCATGTGAGGCGTTTCCTGATGGAACACAAATTATATTCCTTGAAATTATATTTAATTCTTGAAAATATCCAAGAAACAAGTTGAGTTCGCAAACGGTAATTAATCAAAAATTATTAGATAATTATTACCATCTTAAAAGTAATCACGCTTCAATTAAAGAATTTTATAAATTACTGCAGAACGATGATTTTAAAACACATGGATCAAAACTTCAAGATGTTTCTGAGAAGAGGACAATAATAGATTATTTTAGCTTACAATTTCTACAACAAAGAACCTTCCTTCCGAACGAAATTTATTACGTCTCACGATCTTAATCGATAGATATCAGTTATGGGAGAATGCAATGCGGAAATAATTTTCACAGTTGCAAGTTGACCTTAAACTAAAATAGTAAAGTGTCGGGTGGAGTCTACATTCCACGGTCGGTTTCCTTTTCTTTGAAAAAAGAGCAAAATGAGAAGATAGCTTTGATTAGAAAGCGGACAAAATATTATACATTTCCGAACAATGACGAAATAAATTGTTTTTATTATCGGTAGAACTCACTAGACTACTTTCTCAAAGCAACAATGGTGGCAAAAAGGGTGAAAAAAGAATCACGAGTCTGACCTTTAAATTCTTGTCGAAAAGCAAAATTTCAAATTTGTAGTGCTGCCATCTAGTGATAAAACTCTAAACAAACAACCAGATAACACAATTCTTTCAGTAGTTAAGCTATGCTTGTGAAAAAGAGTTGCGTAGCTAGGATTGCATTTCAAAGGGGACACAGAAAAACGTTTATTTTTTTTTCAAAATTAACTACGGTTTGTGTTTTTTAAAAGTTTCATAAAGTCTTGATTACCTTATATTTGATCACCCGACTAAATTATAAGTCAAGGGATCACAGCAATTATACAAAATGAAGTATCTCACTCGATTTGATAACAGAAATCCTTTGCAATGGTTACGTTTGCCAAAAACACAAAGTAACAAAGAACAGATATTCAAATATTGTTTCTCGAAATGCAAAATTTTATTGAGCTTTTTTTACTTTGGAATTTTGTTGAGAATGATTTACTCAATATTTTCAATATTCTATTAGTAAAGATTAAATTCCGGTGGGGTTTCGGGTCCCTTCTAGCTACGCCACTGCTAAAGACTGAAGATTATCAACCGTAACAAAATCCGGAAACAAATCTTACAATATTTTTTGATATTTTAGATCGCTTGATTTAGTTTTTTAAAACGTTATTTAATTACTGTTTGTGCACAGTGAATGCATATCTTTTTTTAAATAAAACAAAAATTCAATTTATTCTGAAGAGCAACGCAAATTTCTGATATTGGGGGTACATTCTTAAATAAAATGTTTATAAGCGAGTAATGTTTTCGTAGTTTTTAAAATTTATGCATGAATGTTTCTTTCTAATGAAGTTTGAAATATTTTGATAAAGCCATGGAAGAAAGATACCGATCTTAGAGCAGAATCTGTACAGCTGATACATGCTGCTAGACGGCTGATACAGGGTGCTAGACGGGTTGGTAGTTGAATCGGAGTATACGTTACATTCTTCAATTTAGTTAATCGCGAGGTGTGATCCAAAAATACGTGACCTTGGAACCTAACCATGAGTCCCGTTCTCTAGATCGATCATACGATAGTCACACGTATTGGTTAAACACTTTGCGAACACACGTATTAAGATTCACACGAATTTGTACAAAGTCAATGAATGGCATAAACCAGTAAAGATGGTCGTTAGTTTTGAGCAAAAACAAAAACAAAAGGAAATGCTATTTGTGAGATGCTGGAAAATTATCAAATTATTGTTCAAAAATTTTCTGAAACATTAGCTCAGGTTTTTTGAACGAAGTAGTTTCATTAGATGATCCTCAAAAATCTCGTATGGGGATTCCAGCAACCCCTCACAGTATCCAGCCGTCGCTTAGTCATTTATTCCAATGTGCACGAGGAAATTAAGAAATTTAATAAAAGAAATGGTTCAAGATTGTAAAAAAATATCAGCTCTACTCGCCACTGTTCATGAGCCCTTTTCAGAGAAAGAGAGATTGAGAGAGAGAAATTGAAAGAGAGATTAAGAGAGAGATTGAGAGAGAGTAATTGAGAGAGAGAGAGAGTAATTGAGAGATTGAGAGAGAAATTGAGAGAGAGTAATTGAGAGATTGAGAGAGAGTAATTGAGAGATTGAGAGAGAGAAATTGAGAGAGAGACAGAGAGAGAGGAAGGGGTGCCCCAATTCTATGAAATAATTAATTTTAGGTTACATGGGCCTCAAGAAAGACCCGACTGATGAGATTTTAATTTTTGGAAGGCTCATCCGCCTCAAAATCAGGAAATCGGTTAACTGCCTTTCTCAATTGTAACACTTTAGGATGTCACAAAACTGTTACATTATCCGACTGGTAAGTATGGATTCTTCCCCCGAAAGCTTATAAATAGCGTGACTGAAGTAAACATTGGTGACCGTCCACCCTAACTGGCATTTTCCCCAAAATTTTGCCCCCCCCCCAACTGAGTTCTTTGATTTCATAAATACATATCTTGATACTCTGTTTACTTGAAATTCTTTCAGTACATTTCTCAGTTCTTGGGGTGTTTTCTCCTTAGTTTTTGTGCTTTTTCGAAGAAAAGTGTCTCTTAAAATAGCGTAGATTGGAATGAGAAAATAAGAATTTCCTGTTCTACTGTGACTAACTGATGTAATCATTTTTTTTATCAAATGTTTTCCAAAATGATTGAAAAAACAGTGTTGGGAAAATGAGGATATATTGAAAAATCAGGGAGAAATCGTGAAAGAAACGTGCAAAATCTGCCCAATTGCAAAAGGATGTCTCGATCATCATCAGGTGAACATGTTTAGAGGAAACGGGCAATATTGAAGAAGAATACATAACGTCCTTGTATCAGAGCTTGTCGAGTCTTTCTAAACACTCTACAAGTCTATCATCAACTAATTCAGGTCATCATTAATTTTAATGAACACCATTTGGAACGGCAACATAGTCGAAGTTACCCATAACAAGACAAGCGAATAATATAAGTTCCGGACTATTTGGAAGGTGAATAAGTAGCGAAATATCAATCTAAATTCGCTCCTATCTTGTAGCCAATATTTTGGCTTGTTTTGATTATAGACTAAGAGGCCAGAATTTGAAGGACGTGCAGACATTTATTTCAAAAGTAGAACTAAATTTACAATTAAGCTAACAATAAAGCGAAGTTTAACTATTAAATTAATTACTTGAGCATTAGCATCGCTTTTTATGAGTAAAATTAATTGATATTTGCAATATTTTAGAAAAGTTTTAAAACACAGTATCTCTGAAAGCAGATTAATTTGCTTTTTAATTCATATGTGTTGAATTTGCTTAAAGGATCTAGATCTTTATATTAAATTGCGCTCTAACATCAAATTTCGAGAGAATCAATATATTAATTTAATTTCACATACCAAGTTTTCTATAGAAAATTCGTAGCCTCAAATGTGAAATTAATACTAAAAGAACGATATAATTCAGAATTCCGCCAGTCAGAATTCGAAGACTCACCTTTAACAGCGCTTTAATTAATTAAATATATACCGCGTTAGACAGAACTCTTAGTTAGGGCTAAAATGAAGAGAACGTCATTTTATGAACAGAAGGAAGTGTTTCAGAATTGCAGTTATGATCCATCCAACAGCTATGTGTGGCAATTCATTTGTTTGTCTCCAAGAAATATTCCTTCAAAATACATAAAATTACTTTTAGTTATATTTACCTAATACAGTTTTAATTCAACTATACTTTTTAATGTACCCGTGACTTAATATGGATGCTGGTTGGTTACTTTCTAGTTACAAGGTCATACACTACTGTTTGTGAAATTGCAAATAATAGTAATCATTTGAAGCTTCATATGCAGAGTAGGGCATGAAATGGGAACGATGTGCACGCCTGGGTTCAGCTGCGCCCTCTAAACTGTCGTGTTGAGTTTATGTAGTCACATAAGTAGTGTATTGTGGACAGCAATCTGGAATTTGGGCTACGATGATCAAAATGTATCGTGGTCTTTTAGCATGGATCGTAGAGATTGCCAGTGATGATGATGTGGGGCACCATTACCATTCCGATCTCGATTGCAGAGTAATCTTTAAATCAACAGGAAGCTTACTTCAGAGCACTCCTGACGCTATATTGCAGCACATGTTACCAGGAATTCCTTCTTCTCTGAAGTTCGCTAAACATGTCACCTATTGAACACGTCTGGGACAACTAGCCCGTCAGTCTTCTAGCAGACACTACCAAGGAGCTACATAATAGCAGAAAAAAAATTCCCAACGAACTTATTCGAAGCTTCATTTGGATTCGATGCCACGACGTATAGCAGCTCTTCTTTTCTACATACATCATTTCAGATTATACTGTTGTATTGTTCGGAGAATTTAATCATTTACGTAGGCTAACATCGGTACTGTTATAAAATAAATTACGAACATATCCGAAGCTTCATTTGGATTCGATGAGACGACGTATAGAAGCTCTTCTTTTCTACATAGATTATTTCATATTATATTGTTGCATTGGTCGGAGAATTTAATCATTTACGTACACTAACATCGGTACTGTTATAAATTTCATTTGAATCGCATCATTCTTTCATGGTTGTTTCACAAACAGATGTATTTGCTTAGTATTGTTACAAGTATATCTCTATTATTTACTAATTTTTCCCGTCAGAGATTGAAATCACTGGTGTATTTAGCAGAAATAAGTTAATTAAGCAAACCTATACAACTAATTAACCGTCATCTTTCAGAAAAATCTAGATCAAAATTCTTTATTTCAATTCAAGAAAGAAAATTTACTTCCCTCTTTCAAAGGGGGTTGATGTCAAAAGCCAATTGTTTAAGGCTACGTCATTTTTGTAATTAATTAGATCATCACTTAAAAATTTAAAGATATGCAAATCAAGTAATAACGTTGGCTATCCTTGTGGTATATCCCCAACTTTAACATTTCTTCGACGTGAACTAGTCTGATTTGGCATTCTATAATAAATTTGAGACCACGTCTCTGTAGAGTAAATATATGAAATTTCTCTCCTTCAATTTGCTAACATTTAAAAAATACACGAACTTAAAAATGAGTACATTTACTTTTTTGAAAATAGATTTTTTTTAAATCTCAACTAACGCTATAGGAAAATTAACGGCGATAGAAAGGTAAAACACATGTGTCAATGATTATGCTCAGAACATCTAAAGAGAACCTCAAAACGACCAAAATCAAAGATAGGAGACAGGTTGACTAAAAAGCTTATCCAGTCATTTCAACAAATTTCAATGGGATATCTTGTTCAAATAATTCCACGTTGAATTAAAAAATGCCAAGGCTGTAAAATGAACTAAAAAAGCTACTTACCAGAGGATTTTTGGTTAAAAAACGCTCGAGCTCGGAATGGAGTCGTTAACAAAAGTTGAATACAAATGCTTCTGCTGTTTCACTATTGTAATTAAAGAGTTATAAAACATCTCTCAGTATTATAGGGGTGCCTTCTTATTATCATGAAAGTAGTAAAGGGAATGTCGCCTTCATTGGTCACTGTCAAGATGTGCTTGGCAGATCCACCCATAACTATTGATCTCCCTGTTATAGATTGTTCTACAAGACTGTATTAGGTTTGTTGCTCTATGGTCAATTTTTTCATAGATGAGGGCTAATTGGAATATTCATCGAGAGAAAACAAGATTGAATTTGCTCTATGGACTATGCGTAAAAGTGGATGATTCGATTATTCCCCAGAAGCTATCAAGCAAAGAAACTTCTCGTGCCACGACAGAAATGTCGGTAGAATTGTGAAGAAATGCGAAGAGAGTATTTATAAACCCAACCCAACTCTTAGACAGGCGATGCCTTATTACACAGGGGGACGAGATCATATTTTCGATCGTAAGACTGCGAGACGTTGATCAGATTGCCCTCTGGTGATAAACGGAGTAATTGTGTCGAATCGTGTAGACTGAAGTGGGTATTACACAAGTGGTCTTAAAGTTAACACATAATATAAGCATTTCTACTACCGCCAGAAACTTCATTTGCTATGAAACCCTTCGAACTCGTCACGAGAATTTTTTAAGCGGTAATGAGCCTTGCTAAAGGAGAACTACCGAGACAACATTAGTTAAAAATTATTTCAGTCCATTCTCACTCATCGAATCAGAAACAGACAACAGAGGGAACTTACATGAGGAGGGCTGTTGCAGCTTTCACTGAAATAACACGACGGGCTTTTTGCAACGGTTTAATCTAATTTCAATCCTAAGTTGCAAGTGGATGTATATGAATCTATACTCTTTCTAAAAAATTGGAATTCAAACATTAGTTTCTGTTTTACAAGAATCGGAACAACGATCGGTAACCAACTATCTTGAGGAGAGGGGACTAGCAGAATCTAATCTGCCCCTTTGGTTTATGTCACTGGCTATTGAAGTTGGAATAGACAAGATATTTACGCCCTTTTAAGTATTAAAAAAGTAACTTTTACAAAGACTAAAAATTATCAAAAAAAATTTGAATTCTTAAAACATTAAAATTTGTGAAAAAAGTTGAAATTTTTTTTCTTTTTTAAAAATTAATTGTTTGGTTAAATTACAGTTCCAAACTCAAAAAATAACTTTCGAATTAGTTTCCTACTGTTAGTACGAATTGCTTAGAGCTAAAAACAACTTATATCCAATTCTGAATAACAGCTGTCATAAAATAAGTTTTGCAAGGGGGTTGCACGGGATGTCTACAATTTGTGAAAATTACTTTGTTTTTAACATTCAGATGGAGTAACAGGGGATGCTCATTAGACCGACGATACATTGGTTCTCTGCTCTCATAAGGATGTTTTGAATCCGGCACCCTTAGAAAATAAAGGGTGGCATGATTTTGAAGCGGAAACAATAGTTAAGAGGATCAACTCTAGAAGATTGACACTCGAAAATGTTCTTTATGGACCAAATAACAAAGTTTAGAGCAGTATTTAATCACGGTGACTTAATCAAATGTAGTTTATTTTGCACCCATTTTTTTGCCTTCAAACC
Organism: Metellina segmentata; assembly: GCA_947359465.1. NCBI lineage: Eukaryota > Metazoa > Arthropoda > Arachnida > Araneae > Tetragnathidae > Metellina > Metellina segmentata. The sequence goes on along the minus strand of OX375872.1, from coordinate 112,402,645 downwards.
TTTGTAGTAACTATACTGTTTTTATTTTGTCAGTAAATTAGAGGAGTTAGCATTTCCAAGTGTTTCACTTTTAGAATTGAATCCAAATTTGTACTGTTTATAGTTCGTAATCATTACATTTCCATTTAAATGAGAAATAAAACACCTAATTTTTAACTTAAAGTGAAATTTTTAAATGATATATCGGACCATCTCGAGAACTCAAAATGAAGATTTTCAAAGGATCTTTAAATTATAGCAAAACAATGGAAATAAAATCTGGAAATGACTTTTTATTAAGTCATGATCGAATTCTACATATTTCAAATTGAAAGGTAAAATATGCTTTAAAAATTTCCTTCTTTTGGCTCTTATATAAAATTTACTTATGATATGTCACTTTTAAAACATTTTGCTAAAATTTAATTTTATTCTAAATACACATTTCGGAAAATTACACTGGGGAAAATACGATTGAGAATCAATGAATTCATTCATTTTATGTACAGGGTGGTGGACGGGAAATGGACGTTTTTGTAATAGGTAGTACTTTAACGTAATGGCCCGTTTACGATTCTCCGTATGTCCGTATGCGTCGAACCAATGATAGAGGAGAACCGCGTGATTGACAGATGGCGGGATTACGCAGACCCTATCTGTAGCTTCGTATGCGTTAAGGTGGGGCCTAAGCATACGGGGAATCGTAAACGGGAACCAAGGGTCGCCGACCCCTTCCACTCGTAGCCCACACGTGTAAGTTTAGTTGCAATGGATAATTGGAGCATTGAGCATCGTGTATTTGCCGTGGAGGAATTTATTCGAAATGGTGAGTCTATCGTGGCCACTCGGCGCGTGCTTTCCAGACACTTTAACCTCAGTGTACGCGATGTGTTTTCTTCTCGTAACACAATTTTGAAGTAGGTGAATGATTTTCGCACTCATGGTAATGTGAAAGTGAACAAAAAAACTGGCCCTCATCAAACGGTAGTCACACCAGAAAATGTTGATCCTGTAAGAGCGTCTGTTATTCGATATAACTACTTTACCAAGTCGGTCAGCCAAGTCAAAAGTTTACGTCGACAAACCACGAACACTAGCAGATTTGAAGAATGCCATCAGAAATGAAATTGCGGCAATATCGGACGATATGGTGCAGCGAGTGATCACGAACTTCAAGGCCGCCTTGACGAATGCATAGCCAGCAAAGGTCGTCATTTGACAGACATTATTTTCCACACTTGATTTTTCCCTTCTGTTAATAAAATTTACCGAGTTGCTCTATACATTGTGATTATTTTCACAACCTTGTACGAAAAAAATTGAAAATTTGACAAGGTTTTAAAATTTGTCCATTTCCCGTACAATAGCCTACAAGCTTGCGGGAAACCAACTTAAATTCAATTACCTATCAAATTCATGAGTTTCTTCATTGAAAAGTTTTCTTTAAATACTCCATTGAAAAAAATTAAGAAATGCATGCGTTTTCTTATTTAAAAGATTTTTCAGGGGAAAAACATTTTTTTTTATAAATTGATTGGTGAGCTTCCATTCAATTGCCATACAAAATCTTAAAAATATCACTTGAAATAATTTTACAATCATTATTTTCTCTTGATTCTATTTTTGAGAGCCGTTTGACCCGAGCTTGATTTCTATCGATTTGGTACATGTGTTGATCAAAAATAAAATCAGGAGACAAAATAAGAATTATTTATACAAATGAAACCTCTATAAACCTTCCAATAATCTAGCAGTTAGGATTTGTTTCTAAATGAATGGAATTACTTTCAGTGTGATGCACAAAATTTCTTTTCAATTGTTTGAAAATTTAATTTTTATTTCAAATAGAACAGGTTTTTTCATTTCTAAGCATCCCATATCCATCTCGTTCCTACGACGAATGCTAAACTCAATGAATATATTTTACTTATGAATTTTTTTCAACTATCAAAGGAACAAAAATGTAAACAAGCCTAAGCATAATATCGCAATTATGAATCTTCAACAGTTTGTTCGCAAAAATTTTGGAGGTTTAAAACAAGTAAATTGAAATGTCTCCAATAAATTAATAAACAAACCTATTTTATGTTAGTCAAGGCACGAAATAAGTTGATTGTCAGCTTTTACATTGATTATATTTAGATATTGAAAACACTAAATATTTCTTCGATTATCAAAATTAAACTAAGCATAAAAACACACATGGCCATGATGTATATTAATAAAGTGTTGACGAGAAAATAGAAAAATATTAATAAACGGTGTTATAAATATGTGACTGCAATTCATCCCATTTGCAGTTGATTTATCATTCGCATTTGTACATTTCATACTGAAAATGTTAAAGATTTGAAAGAACCAGTACTCAGAATAATAAATACTTTATACAAATTAAAATATGCAGCTGGCAACATTGGAATTTATCAATAATATTTTCTCTACAGAATCACTTTTAAAAGGGCGAGTATTCTAAATATTTTACTACAACATGAATAATTACACACACAACTTTGAAAATAATATATTTCATATAATTGCCACTTTCCGGCCCTTCAGAGAAATGACTGGTCCAATAAATAAAGCACTTATGAACAATTCCCTGCCTAATTTTGTTCAAGCTGGTCTGCTTAAAAGAAAGATGTTTCTAGTTGAAATATTTTTACAACATGCAACTATAGAACTTTCTGCAAGAAAAATACAAAATTTCAATAGTCTTTATCAGCTGCTGGAAAGAATATTGAGATAAGTATACTATAGAGATTTAAGTGAGCACAAAACTATTTTTTATCTTATCTATTTAATTTTTGACAGCAGAATCCAGCTAATGCAGAAACTAATATTCTTTGTACACTAAGTCATTTCAAGTACCTCTTTAAGGATCGTTCCATATTCAATCTATGTCCCATCTGTTTAACCCCGAGTCCCATTAAGTCATTGCTATCCATATTGGCTAATTTAGCTCCAGTTATTCCAGCTTCCGAAAAGCGCTGTTTGTACTCCGGGAGAAACAAACTGTCCAACCAATCTGCGATGTCGTTGGCAGTCCATTCCTGTAACAACTTGAAACGAAATTCTTTTTGTACAGATTTAAATCGCTCAGTACTAGTACTCTCATGTAACAATGAATGCTCAGAAGGGCTATATGAAGGTAAATGCCTGAGGCCACTTGTGCACGGTACACTTCCACTACTGCTTCCTAAACAAGTCTTTTTGTCTTTGCGCATCATTTGCATGATGTTGGGGGATTTACTTCGCAAAGATGTTAAAAAGTTTAAATCAACAGAATTGGATGACGTATTCAAATGACAACTCATGGGGTAATTCTTTCTCTGATGCGTGTTTGAAGATGTTCGATGAGATGATGTCCTATTTCGTAATTGGGGAGAATTGTCCGAAAATTCAGGAGGGGGAGCAATGGCTATTTCAGGTGCTAAATAAGATTCTTTCTTGGAATTCATAGTTTCTAAAGCGGCAAATTCTGGTGGTGGAGGAACTAATTCAGTAAATACGTCAACTTCATTTACTGCTGCTAAACCAAGAGAATTTACTTGTAACCTTAACACTTCTAAACTTTCTTCTAAGCTGCTCTCTGTTGAACTTTTGGCTTTACTTGGATCTGACACTCGTTTATTCTGCTTAAGAGACACAGATGAATGCTTTTTAGTTTTAATTGGAGCAATTTTCGGAACACTGACAGCAGAATCGTGAAATATTTTGTCCTCTGAGCTTTTAGATTTACCCTCTAGATTACTGTGTTGAAATCCCTGAAGTTCACAAGCTAAAGACGCGGCAAGATCTTTCACATTCTTTTTACTCCAAGATTCAGGTTCTTTGTTTGATAGTTCTTCAGTTTTGTTTTTCTGTTTCATTTCAATAGCTGTATCACTTTTGCTTTGGTTAGTATTTTGACTTTCAGATAATTGACCAGATTCATATAATTGTACAACTGTTTCTGCTTTGCTGTCGTCTTCAGTAGAGCTAGAAAGAACACCGATTTGATCATTAATAACCTCGATATCCGAAGACACACCACTAGAGCTAGTTTCTGTAACATCCTCATGGGAAATTTCTTTAGGATGCGAATTTCCTACTTGAGTTTTTGTGATTGCACTGTCTTTATTATCCAAAGGACACTTTTGAGCTCCAGTCAGAGTAATTTTTAATCCATCGGTAGAGTCTTTTCTATCCTCAACGGTTTCGGGCGGCAATGTCACGTCACTTTTATCGGTTCGGACATCACATTCCAGCTCTAGAACATCTGGTATCGTATCCGAAGACTGATTAATGCCACTCAAAATCTGTTGCCGATACTTAGCATACTCGGATGCCGGAGCATCTCGACTTGGATAGCGAGGACACTTCTCGTTTTCGTAGGTTTTTAAGATTGAAGATGACAGATAGAGAGATTCCTGTGGCTCGTTTGTAGTTGATATGACAACAGTGCCAGTTAACCTCCCTTCTTCCGTTCGGTGGAGTTGGATTTCACTCTTTTCAACCTTGTGTTCAGTTATTTTACCGCTTATGAAAACAACGGTAGCATTTTTATCTAACGGTTTTTGAGAAAACCTCAGACGCTCTCGAGCTTCTTGTATCGCTCTTTTGGCTTCCGTATGAGGACTATGGGAAACATTAGTGTCTGTTTGAATCTGCTTTATATCAGATTGTGAAGGAACTTTCTCATCTTGATCTCCTTTTCCGAAAGTAGAAAGACTACCACCTTTATCAACAGATGTAGGCATGAAATCATCTTCACTACTTTCATAATCTGGCTCAGGAATAAAGGGTTCATGGCTTGGAGTCTTAACTGTAGGATAATTTTGCGGACTACCAGCATCAGAATCTTCGAAGTCAAATTTCGAAGAATAGGCACTAGTTGCTGAAGATTTACCTTTTAGTGACCACAAAGCTCCTCGATCTGAAACATGGCCACTATCAGTCGACATGGAATCCCTCTGACGACTAGTCTTCTTAAAAGTTGAATACATGCCTCCAGAGTCGCCACTATTTTCGGCTTCAGAAGATGTAGTGCTTCCTTTATCAGACTTATTTACAGAAATTTTAGGCAGAAGAGTTTGAGATCTAAGACTAGATCCTGTACTTGTTCGTTTGGGTTGCACAGCTTCTTTAGCAACGGGTAGAGTTTCAGACTTGTAACCTACACTCATTACTACCTCAGGTGATGCATAGAGTTTGGCACTGTCTCCTGGACGGAAACTTGACATAACGTGAGGATTGTGTTCCTCATCTGTAACATTGACGTTCGCATACTCACCTAAGGCTTTTGACACATCCACTTTAACAACTTGGCCCACAGGTGGGGGAGGAGGAGGGTGCGAAGGGGGAGGGCAGCTGGCTCGAACACTCTTGTCCTTCTTAGTTAAAGGTAGCGTTTGTGCATAGATGTCGCATTTCTTCTCGTCATACACATCCTCGATCGACTTCCAAGCGTCACTGTACTTCAAATTATATTCTTCACTATCACATAAGCCAAGATAGTTGTTGTAGCCATTGGGAGTGCAAGCCCATGAGTGCCGGCTTCTCTGGATAGTGAGGACATCTTCTTGACTAAGGCTTCTTTTCCGAGTAATTTCATTATTAGCTGCTTTTAAATCGGGAGTGCTGAAGAAGTCTTTGTGAACTTTCATAGCAGTCTCTGCAAGTTTGGATCGTGAAGCTTTTGAACGCTTCATTTCAGCAACACTTCCATAGACTTTAGGTGGACGGCTAGTTGTTCTGGATCTGGTATTTAAAGTGTAACTATGAATATGTCTTTTAGACCCTTGTCTAGCAAAAAACTGCTCCAATTCTGCTGCTGACACTCTTTGGGAACTAGGTCGGGCTTTTATAGAAGCAGTTTTAGTCAAATGAGAGTTGGATGCTTTCATTGCTGCTTTGTTTGGAATGCTTTCAACGGAGCTGCTTTTTGTAGATCTACCTTCAGAATCATATTCGTTCAACGTACGATCTAGAGATTCTGAAAATAGAAAATTACTCTTTAAAATAAGACTTGAAAATGAACAAAAAATATATCAATGCAGCATTCTGGAAATGTTAAAAATTCAAACACGAAAAAGCTTTATTTAACTTTTTTTTGAAGAGGTCATACTTGCTTATGCTCAATTATTACAAACGTATCAGTATAAAGTGGCATCATAAATACAAGTTAACTTCAAAAATTTATAAATATAACCTTAAAATATGAATACAACTAATACCAAAAATTGAGGAAAGTTTGTCCCGCCAAATACCCTATGTCTGGGTAATAAGAAGATTTCATTGCAATAGTAAATCTTTCATTGGCAAAGACGAAAAAAATTCAATGTTAATAACCTTTATGTAACATAGTTAGGGAGAGTTTCCGAAAACGCGACGAAAAATTGAAAGTGCACATTTTTGATGAATCACGTCATCTTCTCTCATTCCAACTGAATAGTAAAAGCTGGTATTCTTTTTTTCCAACTGAAGAGTAAACGCTGATCTCTCATTCCAACTGACTAGTAAAAGCTAAGACTTAAGTTTTGATGCTATTCAACTTTTCGGTGACGTTTTTTTATTAATTAGTCTATGAAAAGTTTGTGTTATTGTAATTTGCTCAATTTAATTCATATAATTGTGCCTCTTAGAAATACTATGTCCATTTTTCAAAATAGCCTCTTTTAAAAAGGTTTTGGGGAGTACTTAAATGTAACTGGGCAGAATAGAGCTCGTTTTCGATCCGGTAAACCTCAAATAACCTCAGTAGCTGATGAGAAGCATTTGGCAGTCACATGCGAAAGTAATCAATTCAAAACTGCATGAAGTATGTCGAAATCTCACTATTTATAACGAATTACACCAGGTATCATTGACTACAGTAAACAGATAGACGATTGTTGTAGAAAATTGCAAAAACATGGTCTGAATGGATATGTGGCAGCGAAAAAGCATTTTTAAAAGCTATTAACAAAAATAAAACAGCATCGTTGGCCAAAACATCAAAATTTGACTCTTGGAGAGAGAAAAAGGCTTGTTTTTACAAATGAATACAAATTCGAACTCTTAACTGATAAGAGAAGTTCATTCAGACGAATGTCATTCACCAACAGTAAGCAATGGCATGTGGAAAGCACCTGATTAGTCGTGGACCATTGATATTCTATTACCTCGAGTATGAAAAGCTGTGATAAAAGTATGATATTTAGATTAAAAATAGAACTTTTTTTACTTTACATATGTATTTAAGTGAAATTACCTTAATTTTAAATAATATAGCTTTTTGATGCATTATATATAATCACATTTATTGATATTCTATTGGCATTTGAACAAATGTTGAGGTGCCTCCAAACTTATTGTGTGATGTTTGCATAAAATAATGTAAATAGTCTGTTCACAGAATGACAATTTACATCGGGACAAAATTTGACACAAAACTGCAACAGTTCCTGAAGAATGCTATAGGTGAATTTTAAAATAAACTAAATGTTCTCAATTAAAAAAATGGTTTGATGAAGTGGGGAACCATCTGTAATCACAATTCTGTTTTCATATTTACAACTTTTAAATTGGTTTTGGTGAGAACAGTGGAGTCCGTGGGTTGCATGGATGTTTCACTTCCCCTTATAGGGTGTTTGTAAGTAAAACGTGGTTACAAATCAGCACGCACAATATGCCGAACAGTGGTAAATGTTCTTTAAGGTGTCTTTTTCAGAATAGTAAATCTTAAATGTTTTGAAACTTTAAAACTGACTTGCACTATTATCAACCAGTTTCTAAGTACTTTTACATTGACCAGAAATGCATTGTCTGCTCCCAGTGCCGTGGTGTAAGCCCATTCATACATTTTAGCTGATACCACATCATATGACTGCAATACTAAATAAGTGACACCTTGAAAACAAATGTTCAAGTGAAGTTAGAAATAAAAGATGAATTGGAGCAGAAAGTTGTACGGGATGGAATCATCTGACTTTCGTTGTTTAGGCGGCTCTGGAAACATAAATCTGTAAAGGAAGTTTAACATTTGATACAGATTTATCTCAAATTTAGAAATCAGCCTACTTACCATGTGCAATTACAGCACTGGTACAATATTTGGAAACAATTCAAATTATTCAATTAATTTCAAAACTGTGAATGAAAGTGTGTCACTCTGTACAAGGACATAATTAGAGAATTACAGAATACAAACATGTTGAAATCGTTTGATATTTTTGAGTTTTTAAGTTGTACATTTAAAAATTCTTTAAATTAGTGGTGAGGTAGCTGTCACTAAGAAAAGTTCATCGATTTGAACTATTTAAAACTGTTTCAAATATGCCTTATTTGTTATTCTTAAATTGAAATGTTAAGTTTTGACATTAATTGAATCCATTGTTTCTTAATAATAGATGCTTCGTCATTTAACTTATCCTAATTCTTTATTCGGGTTTTTCCGTTGAAGAAAATTAAATTTTCGATGGCAGTAAATGTACGCAATATCAACTGTCTTTAACCATTTATCGGTTTGGTTTACCTATCGATGTTTTAGGAATACGTATCTGTAAAATGATCATTAAAAATTACAAAAATAAAACTGATCATTTGTTAATAAGCACTTTAGATATTCAATCAGAAATGATCCATACAATTATGGTTCATTTTAAAAATAAAATTGGTCTCAAAGAGTTTTTAAGGCAAAACGTATTATTCTAAAAAAAACTAATACTAAACACTTCCTTGGTCTTAAGATACTTCTTAAAATACTATTTGGGTTTGAGATCCACTGAGGTCATGTGATGTTTTGAGTTTATAGGGTTAATGAAATGGATTATGATTTTCTAGTTCTATATTTCTCCGCCTCAGAATGCATTCCACCATCTTTTAAAAGTTTAGTATGTTGCTACTCTGCATTGAATATCCATTATTATTTCGAAAGAAATGTCTAGTTATATCTTTCTCCGCCTCAGAATGCATTTCACCATCTTTTAAAAGTTTAGTGTGTTACTACTCTGTATTGAATATTCATTATTTTTTTGAAAGAAATTCAATCTCACAAAAGCTAATAGGCTTTAGCTAATAAGATTTACTTTCTTACTTATAGTAGAAAAAATAATGTAGCAACTGATGTTGCCTTCAGTGCACTCCACTGACAAAGTATAACCCAATGCACAGTATAATAATAAACAGTTATTTGATGTATATAAACTAGAATGAAAATTAAATTGACAAACCTATTTCAGCCAGTCCAGCAACCATCGATCTAGCTCTGACTCTTCCAACAGATAGAGTAGTCTTTGGGTCTCTTTTTGGTGGAGCAGGAGCTGTAAGGTGTAGAATAGCTATTTAATGTACACATAATTTCTTACAAAAATACTCTAACCATTTTCTAATTTTTATTTAAAGACATTTACGAGTCAGATAAAGTACTCTGCAATACTATCTATCCATTTTTAAATTAATATTAACAAACCATTTAAATATATTTCTTAGTATATGATAAACAAAATCAGTAATAATTAGTGCACTATGGTATTTCTTTATACTAATATTAATAAAAATTACAAATATATCAGTATCAGTGGAGGCCAGCTACACTACTTTTGGAAGCCATACTTCAGAAAGGAATATTAGAAAGAGTCATTTATTTATCTTTGATAGTAAAACAATGAGAAACTAAAAATTAGTTAAATTTTTTAAAGTTTAACAGCAGATCCCCTCCTTTGTTCAGCCTGATTCATAACTGACACATAAAACTGCGATGCTTTCTTACCTAAGATAACTTTGACTGAAAGCAAAAGATTTAGCATAAGAAATGTGTGAAAAAATATCACCACATCGCTTTGCCACCTGAGCGCTGGCTTAACAACGTAAGTTGCACGTAACAAAGGGTAAGGAATTGCTGTTTCGTAATATCAATTGATTGCTTTAATATGAATGTGAAAGGGCAACTTTGATTTTGAAAGTTGTTTTTTCATTTCCTCCTCAAAAGAGAATAGTCAACGAAAAACACTGCTGTTGGTGCGCTGTCAAAGCGATTGCCCTAACAAGTCATCAACCAAACTTTGTCAACCTAAAATGGATAACATTCGTAGAGCATCCACAAGCAAATCCAATTTTTTAAAGATTTTCTTTACAAAATTGTTTCATAGAATCAGAACAATTTTTTTTTTGCTTGCATTATTATTTTTTTTGCTTTGAATAATTTTGTAACTATTCCGATTTTGAATAACCTTGTAACAAGAAATGCAATAAAATAATTACTTTGGGACATTGATCAGTTTTAGTTTACCATATTTCATACAGACATTTTTTTTCACACAAGATAGTACTAGTTTTCTGTTATTATTTGTTTCTAAGAACAAGTTTAAGAGTTTCGTCGAAGCACATGTGAACGTAATATGGAGCACGTTCCTCATGGAGTGTATTTTTAGTATTCCAAAATATATTTTTCGAATAGAATTTGTGTGTCTGAAAACATTTTCTCTACGGAAAATGAATGTTTCTAATTAATTTAAAATTAACTCACCGGTATTTTGCTCCCAAACTCAGAGAATTGTTTAAAATACAGCATACATAGAAACTTTCAAATAGTTCTGGGATTTCTACAGGCACGCACAGGCATTGTCTTTTAGTAATAGATAAATTGTACATTTTTTTAACTGTAATATATTATGTAGTTAACACACAGTACAAGTGTTGCTGTTATTGTGTTCTCGAACTTCACTTTCAGAAGGAAAATATTGCTTGATTGGACGTGCTGACTACGATCGGACGAGGAAATTGAACAGAAATAAGATGGGACCTCTCTATTGACTGAGAATTTACAATATGGATTCGAGGTTTTCGGTTGAGGAGATTTATTATGAAAATCACAAGTATTTCGAACCTTTTCCAATACAATTAATCAAATGCAAATGGACGGTACTGCTTTTTTCTTCACTCGATCAAAAAATACCCCGAATACTTTTAATTACCTATAATCGCACAAAACAAACCAAATGTCAGAAGGTTTGGAATAAAGTCTACTTTAAATGTATTCAATACATAAATTAATTATTTATTCACCATACAAATGATTTGTAATTCAATATATAAAATAAGGAAATTATTTATGAATTTCATTTTCATTTAAGGGTCCCATCTTCAAAGAAATGTTTTACCATCTCAATTTCTTTAAAAGATAAACTCCATTTTTTTTATTCCAAATTCTAACGAATTTTTTTTTTCTCTGGATGAAAATAGACAGAATTCATAAAAATATATCTATTTTAGTCAGATATGTGATTAGTCATGAGGTGATTGAAGTTCAAAGCTCCTAATGTTTAAAATAATAAGTGTTTTATGAATATTTATACAATATTTTCCACAATTAATTAATTAATAATTGAAAAAATGTTTCAAATACAATTGACTTATCGGAGTGTCAAAGCTAGTTGTGCATAACTTTAGTTTTTTTCAGTAGTTTTGAGATAGTTCTTTATTTAAAACTGAATCAGTTTGACTTGAATTTGTTACCAAGACCATGTGTGCAATTTGATTCTATACTGTGGAAAATCCTAAAAGTAATAAAACCGGTCACTTTAGTTGATTAATTTGCAAAATGTCATATTGTAGTGTTCCAACTTTTCTAAAGAAAGTAAATTATTTCAGTATTTTGTATAGCTCAGAATTTTTCTTATATTATTTAGCTTAAAATAACGTCAAATGATGTTTTATGAAATATCTTTTAATATCGCGTCTCAAAAGAGGTCTTTGTATTAATGTCGATAAGACTTAAAAGTAAAAAAACCTGGATACCAGATTAGGAAATATGAACTTTATTTAATTATCCTACATACTGAGACGTGAATCGTTTTACCCCTGCCAATTAGATTTGCACAAAAAATTATATTTGGAGAAAGTAAGAGATCGGAAATCTTTCTTTAAAGTTAAAAGGGAAAGTTGTTATTTCAAATTTTTTGGAATTAAAAAACTAAATAAATATGAAACAGCTCCTTATGTAAACAATGCACATTTATTTATAGTAGGCACTATTTCAAGTCTAATGACACTTTTGATTTGAATATGTGATTCCAGGGAAGTGAATACACGATGTTTTCGGATACTTTTTTTGATCGACTACTCATTAACTATACATTGTATAGTTACACAAAAAGTTTTTGGCTACATATCTAACAAATTGCTTAAGTGTTCCATATTAAGTGCCATTTCGTATACTCGACGATTTTAACGTACTTTTTTAGTATTATTCAAAAATTGAATTTGATACATTATTTAAATGTAAATCTTAGTTAATTTAGTGATGAATTGGCGTTTGATTCATTCAAAAAATCCCATGCTTTTAGCAATGTACAACTGCAATTTTCAACTGACTACTGTAAAATGCACGAGTATTTTAAAAACACAATCAACTCTTTATACACCACTTCCTCCACTTGTCAGTCTACTCTGTGGAGAACACGCTACATTGTCGATGGTAATTCTTCGGTTTGTCAATACCATTTATCCACCTTGCTGAATTTTCTCGTCAGAGGTGGAGGTTGACTATCGTCCTGGTTCTCCGTGCATCACGCTTGTCGGGCCTCTTTTAAACTTCTCAATCCACTCATACACACTTCTACGTGGTAGAGCTTCGGTAGCGTGACCACAGTAGTATCAACTGCATGCGCAGAAGGTAGTGTGACAAACTTAAGGTATCCGAACACGTTGAAAATGTCATTTTTGACCAAATATTCAAAAAGCAGTTTTTGATCTTATTTGATAGAGTATTTATTTGACTTTCCAAAGAATATTTAATTTTTTTCTCTAGGTTAATTAGTTCAAGAGATATTACGATTTTAATCAAGGCGGGAAAACCGGAAGTAGGTTTGGAAACCATCGGAAATGGACATAAAAAGACCAAAAACCTTCAAAATTTAAATTTAAAGCTTACTATTTTTGTAAATCTAATTTTAGAAAGGTTTCTTAAGTGTTTAAATGGTTTTTCTTTTGGAAACAGTGTGAAAATTTTGAAATAGAAGTGAAGAACAAAATTGTTTACGCAAACAGTAAAAGCAAGGAGAGAGCAAACGATACACTTCAAACTGCTTTTACTCTAAATTAATAGTTTTGCATTATTTCTTCACTTCAAATGTTATAACACAAAAAGTTATTGATGGATTCTCGTAAAAATTTGTGAACTTGTTTTCCATAATGTCGTCTAGTGAATGAACTATGATAATTATGATGAGTTGAAGAGTTTTTAAATTATGGCTCTTTATTTAAGAAGTCTGACTGTAAATCTGTCAAAAATCTTGCATTCATTTTTCGATCGCTTGTTGAATTTTTGTTTTTTTTAATATATTTTTGATTGTAGTTCATTCACTAGACAATTGCATGTAGTTTATTTTGGAAGCATTATTTTTCAAATTAATTGAATAGATTTTTCTGTAGCACAATTGAAGTTTTTCATAAATTTCCTAAAATTTTCATACATATTTATAATGTTTACAAAATTATTAATATATAATTTAAATATTTATAGCCCAATGCTATTTTTCAATAAAACTAAACATAAAAATATCATTAAAATGTTTCTATATCACATTAAAAAAAATAACGACCTCCAACGTGTCCGGATACCTTAAAGATACGTTATAGCGAAAGTGCAAATAATTTGACACCCTCGTATATTAATATTTATTTTGTAGCTAAACAAATACTAATGTTTAAAGCGTTTCTTAACGAATAATTATACCTTGATTAAAACTGTAATTTAAGATATTGTTTTCTCAAGTCGTATAAATCTGTATCTAACTGTAATGAGAAGGCTATACAGGTGAAATCAACTAAAGATGATAGTTCTGAAATTCAAATGGGAAATTAGATCAACTGCAGGATTTAATTTGCTTGATTTTAAGTAAGTATCTAAATTTTCATGTTTTATAAAATTCTCTACAAAACTGTTAAAACTCACGCATAGAATACAATTTCCATTCACTAAAAAAGTAATGAATTTCAGAATTATGAAATTTTAAACAGTCAGGTTATATTGGTCGATAAAAAGTTATAAATTACGAACAATACATAATAATTTAGAAAAGAAGTAAATTACTAAGTCAAAAAATTAAAAACAAACCTTTTTTACTAATTAGTTTTCGAGGAAGTGTAGCACATTGACGATATGGGAGAGAAGCATTTTCTACAGGTGTTCCAACAGGTGGAGTATTTAAAGTTATGACAGTCATCGCTACCAAATTTCCAGATTGTTGAATTATTGAAACTACATGTTCGTGTGATGCTTGAGAAACATCTTGACCATTTATCTGATGGGAAATAAGAATGGGATGTAATAAAGAAATATAAAATACATAATTTAAAGGGCTAAAATACAGATAGATATCATTGCAATCAAATCAAATTAGCTGCCTACATCTATGTTGTGTATTTTGTATACTTATATAAGTTTAATGACTATCAGAATTCTTGTTTTGTTAACCATTAAGTTTGTTAGAGACAAGTTTGTAAATTTTGTAGCTTTGTACTGTGGAATCTTTTTAGAATGGTATGTCATTAATAATCTACCAAATTCATCCAATAAAATAAAAAATAATGAACAATCAATAGACATAGGTTACCAATACAAAAATCAAAAATTCATTAAGGTTTGGAAAAAAATCTTGGTTATAGAAATATGCCTTAATTAAAATCATAGAGGACTTGCTGAAGGAATTACACTTGATAATTACAAGATTGGGGATACACGCATTCAAAGCATAAAATGTAAATCTATCTTCTATATCATAAATAATCTATATTTAGAGCTTCGAAACTCCCTTGAGGTCGTCCATATCGACTACAACGATTGATCGTGTAAAATACCAAAATTTCAATCGTTTAGGCAGTAGGGCTTTTTTATTCTCTATTCCAAGTTTCTATCTTCGCAATCGTTAAAGATAGAGTGAAAATGTCCAACGGATTTAAGATCTGCGGAAAATTTTACACCAGATCGATATCTTAAATGTGAATTACAGTAAATAAATAATTTTAAATTGAAACTTTCGTTTTCGCAATACGAATTTGGCAGCATTACCTACCAAAAAAATGTATAGATGAAAGCACACATCATTCAATTTAACAACAATTAGACTATCCGAAACGAAGACTAATCCTCCAAACTTCTCTCTTTCAGGGGATTTGTAGCACAAATGGAACCACGAATGGAATAACGACTGGGTAATATTTTAACACAAATTTGATTAAAACCCACGACAAAACACGAGAATTAGGCTATACTAGAAAGAATCTTAGAATGACCAAAAAAAAACCAGTTCATATTGAAAACCGGAAGAATGCAAAAAGAATTTCCGTCTATATTAATATAAAAATTTCGATAAAAGTAATAATAACACTAACTTCAGTAATGAAATATAAATTCTACGAAAATAAGCACACAGTAAATTAAGTTCAGTAAATCAGGTTAATAAGGTTAATTTTCAAAAGCGATATCGAGTTCATTTTAATAAGAAAATGTAAAAAATGAATGAAAAATTGAAACTTATCTTTCACATTTCACGTTGAGGACATTAAAAAAAACCTTTAAAGTTAAGATTTCAAATTACATGTTTAAATTTAGCTTAATTTTCTAGACGTTTGCATGAAAACTTAAATGGACCGTTGTCGGTATACGTTATAATAGAATTAAAATTACCTACTATCCCCTTTGTTATAAACTATCTTCAGAACATCGAATACGATTAAATTTTCATCCTTATTTTAATGGCTATTTATATAAAGCAGTAACTTAAGGACACTAAGTACTCCATTCAAGTTATATCTTTTCTATCAAACGAGATAAATATTCCTTTTTGTGTTTGTAATGAATATCTTCGTCAAATGCGACCAAATTCGTACTGCGAAAATATAAGTTACAAATACAAATACTGACGACCAGCTACAGGCTCAAGCCCAACAAGGCTGGTCCTTTGTTTATGAATTCCCCAATTCCCACTGACTATCCAATTGTGTCTTAAATTCGTACACTCCCTTTGAATTAACTATATTTTCTAGCAAAGCGTTCCAACTGTCTATTACCCTATTAAAGTAGTAGTTTTTCCTTAAATCCCGATTAAAATGTGTCTTATTCAATTTATACCCATGGCCCCTTGTTCTGTTATCCCTATTGAAATTTAAGCCCTCTGTGTCCCCTTGTTTTACAAACTTGAAAAGCTGAATCAAATACCCCTCCTTCTTCTTCTTCTTTCCAGTGTATACATGTTTAGCTTACTTAAACGTTCATTATAGTCGAAATTTGCTAGCCCCTTTATTATTTTTGTAGCTCTGTGCTGAACCCTTTCAATTGATTGTATGTCCTTTCTCATATATGGAGCCCAGAATTGTACAGCATATTCTAGATGTGGTCTTACTAAACCCTTATATAACGGCAAGATTATATTCTTATCCCTTGAAGTTACAGTCTTTTTAATATACCCCAATAACCTATTAGCCTTTTTACCCGCAGCTGAACATTGGTGACCCATTTTAAAATCCCTGTGAATTATCACCCCAAGATCCTTGACTGTTTCTCCCTCCTTTACCTTTACTCCCTGCAGACATACTCGGCTCCACTGTTCCTGTAACCCATATGCAGAACTTGACATTTCCCTACATTAAATGACATACCCCATTTTACAGCACATTCGGATATCTTATCAAAATCCCCTTGTAAATTTTCTATATGTAACTTGGTATCCACTGTCCCCCATATTTTTAAGTCATCTGCAAATATACTGATTCTATTCTTTATCCCCTGACCTATATCATCTATGAAAATTATAAATAAAATTGGTCCCAAAACTGATCCCTGAGGCACCCCAATTATAACTTCTGTCCACTGTGAATAATTTCCTTTTACCTGCACTCTCTGCTTTCTACCCAATAACCAATTCTTTATCCATATTAATGTTTTATCCATTAAATAATTGAAAAATTATTTATTTAAAGAAAATCACGTTTAAAGTATCGATCTGGTGTACATTTTATTGAAATTTACACCAGATTGCGCGATTGTTGATTAAACCAGATTTTTCTTTGAAATTTTCACTGTATCTTTAACGATCGAGAAGATAGAAACTTGGACTAGGGGAAAAAAAGCCCTAACGGTAGTGAAAATATTTGATTTGTATTTTTTCTAGAATAAAATAAACCACGACATTGAATATGTATTGAAACACCTATCAATCGAAACCGTAAATCACATTGACAATAATACTGATCTTCTAGGGACCGCTTTATATAAATTACATAAGGGGCCGTGTTCATATTAAATTGAGCACTAACGTCATAATTTCCAATAGGAACTCTCGATTTCACACGCAATTTTGAATAGATCAAAATTTAACACCAGATACTTAATTTCAAGTCATTAGGTCTTACCGTTTCGAAGTTATGAGTGCAGAAAGATTGGAGCTCCTGATGTTAAATCAGTTTCTTACACTTTAATGCATATCTTCCTAAATAATATTTCTATAGAGCTGATATTTTGTACAATTTTACTTATAATTAACCCAAATAAAATTAATCTAATATATTATTTTAAAAATTGTTTTTAGTATGTAATAATAATTATTAAATTAATGTTTGAAAAACTAGGAATTGGAATCTTATTATATTTTGATAGGAATCGATCCAAAAGGACTTCTAGTATGGCCATACAAAATTTCAGCTCATTCCAATAATTAGTTTTTGTGTTACATTAAATATTCTTCATTATTGTAATTTTAGGGGGGCAACCAAAAGTTTAAAGACACTGGACAAACCTCGGATAGTAATTCTCAGATCGTTTGCCCCCACTTGCATAGTAAATATAATAATCTAAATCTCAAATCGTTTGAACTTACGTAATAAATATAACTATCGGATCTCTGAAAATTACGTTTGAAATAGTGTTCAAATTTGAAATTTGGGTAGCTATAGCTAGAATTAATCTCGATCTACAAATAGCGATTTTCCATTTCGAGAGGATCCCTGAAATGTACACCAATTTTAGGATTGAAAATCTCGGAATATAAAGGTATTAAAGTTATGAAATTTTACATTTAGACTAATTCAACGATGTTGAATCTGATAATGGCATCAAAGCACGGTGTTCCCCTTAAAATTTTTACTGTTAGTGCAAAATTTTGAATAAAGACGTAAAATTTGATATAAAGACGTCCCTTTATGCGATTTTTCATTAAAGACATCGAAAATCAGCTCAAAATTACACCCTCCTCTAAAACGTCAGGTGAATTCATTAAACTTAACACCAAAGATGAAAAAGAATACAATGCTATCACAACAAGTACCTCATTGAAGACGTTATCAAATTTTTCCAAATCACCCTCCGCAACAAAAGACATGCCAAGATAGTAATCAAAGTTCTCCGTAGGGATAGCTCCAAAGCTGATCTTAAGGATGAACTTGAACTTAAGGGCTTCGTTGTTGAACGAGTCGCCCACAGTCAACCCAATTTAAAATAAAAGCCTCTAACAATATTCCTAATCACTCTTCACAAAACTATAAACTTATTAATCTAATGTACCTAAGCATAAATGTTGAGCATTTTAAAGAAACTAAAGGTCAACACAGTGCTACAATTGTTATCTCTTCAGACACGCAAATTAAGACTCGCTGCTTGAAATGTGGTTTAAACCACAGGACAAGCCCTTGCCCAAAACCTAAGCAAGATAATCCCTTCTGCATTAACTGCAAAGAGCACGGACTCTCTGCAAAATCCAGGAAAGGCTGCAAAAAACATCCCAAACCTCCACAAAACAAAGATAATGTTCGATTCTTAAATCATCGAAACACTCAAGAAGACGTGTCTTACACAAAAGCCCATCTTCTCACATCACCTCCCCAACACTTCACCACCGCACCTACACCCAACCAATGACAATAACGACACTAACCATAACAGCTCGTAACTCCTTTGAGAGCTTCGAGAACTCGAAAATGTTCTCCAATCTAGGAAATATATATTATCTAATACGTAGACTTAAAGCAGCCCCGACTACTATCAGAGGCGGATTAAGCAGTAAGCGGACTAAGCAACCGCGTAGGGCCAAGGGATGCCAAAGGGCCCCGAGGTCTTAAAATGTCTTTTCATTAGGGTTCGAGGAAAGTTGTGACAACTATGAGCGTCTTTAAGTGAAGTGAAAAGAGTTTCTAATACAAGATGATATGCAAGAGTAGATGCTGTATTAGCTATAAAACTTGGTTTCATCCATATAAAAGAGGCTTTAACTGAAATTTGTAATTCAGAAGAAGAAAAAAAGTTACCATAATGGAGGCGACTTAACTTCTGAAGAAATGGACAAATATGAAACCGCCCTAATGACAGTTATTTGGAATACTATTTTACAAAGAATAAATGCTACTTGTAAATCACTGCAATCAGTGGAATGCAAACTAGTAAAAGGGTCTATCCAACTCAAGTCATTAAAAAATTTTATCAATGATTTCAGAGAAGAATTTGAAAAAGAGACAACTGATTTATCAGGCCTATCATTTAATTTAGAAGACGGACAAACTCGCAGACAACAAAAGTTTATGATGAAGACAAAGGAGTCGGACATGAATTTAGAATAAAAGAAAATTTCATAGTCAATATACATTTTAAGTCATGTGATAACACAAAGGCAGAATTAAAAAAAAGAACACAATAAAAAAGTTGAAGGATATTTACAAAAATGACATTGATGTTTGTACTTTTGAAGATGAATTTGACCATTTTTTAACTATTTCTAAAAGAAAACGAGGACAACATAAAAACCACACCAGACATCTATCGATCCGTCAAAGAACTGTTTTCTACAATTCCAAATATGGAAATATTATTGAACATTTTTTAAAAAAACAATTCCTTTATCTAATGCGTCTGGAGAAAGATCGTTTTCTATTTTAAAGCGTGTAAAAATTATTTAAGAAGTACTATGGAAGAAGAAAGATTAATTAATCTGGCCATTTTGTATATAGAACAAAAAATTTTATTCCGAATTGACACTGCCAAAATAATTGACGAATTTGCAAGAAATAAAGGAAGACGGAAATTCTTGTAAAAAATATGCTTTTTTAATAAATTAATTTAATGTGCTATGGTATGAAATTTGTGACTAATTTTCTTTTTGCTAATAACTTAAATAGAGTTTTCTTGAATCTTTTTTTTCTACAATGAGAGTTTTATTTTGTTCCGAAAATTTTACCGCTTGAAGCCCCCACTGACTACAATTGATAAAATCTGCATCGTTGTAGAAATTATCCCAAATAGCTAAGTAACTATAATTTATTCGTTAAACTTTAACAGCTCAGGGCAGTCTGCCAAAGTTAAGTCATCCATTATGTGTTCCACTGGAGGTTAAGGCCGCTCCGCGGTCATGCACTTCGTGCTACGCACGGTCTACCGAAGGAAAAAAAAAAACACTTTTTCATTTTTTTCAGGTAGTGAGCACGTATTGGATTTTAGAGGTATCTTTTTCTTATGAACCCCGTTTCTCCTCGAAGGCCTCCAACGATGTTACGGCAACAAGCTAAACGATAAGTATTCTTTTTTCCTTAATGTCTCAAGACTTCGTGTGTAGTTCTTAAGACTAAGTCGATGCTACACATGTTAAATTCATTTAATCATTCCCTCCGCTTGCGTCCCCTTTTATTTCTAATTCATTCTGCGTCACTTCCCCACCGAATCGTTACAAATGTTAATAGTTTTCATGTCATATTTTAGTCAAAACGTTGTCAGTGTTATTATTCACTGCACCTATAATCATGTTTTTAAAATAAACGTTATTTTGTTAATTTTACCTTGCTATGGTTTCCTTCTTCACCTTTGGTGCTGATTTAAAGGTGATGAGAGTTCTTATTCTATTCATGTTATGATAATACTATAACCAAATAAATCCTTGCTCTCTCCTTACACGATTTTTACGTGAAGGGTTAGTAAATGGTCACTTTATGTTACTTTAAATTCCAATATTACTTTCACTGTCGTCGTTGTGCTCTAGACTCATGAGCCTTCACATACTGTCAAATTATTCCTTCTTAAATAAGACCCAACATTACCACAGCTGATCAAGCTAAGTTTTCACACCACATTTTAATCAATAGTAAGGATATATAGTAACTATGTAAAGCACACACACGTATAGCTATAGTTTCGTTGCTACCTTGGTTGTATTTATTCTACTTTTAGATAAATACTATGTCAGAAAATTGCAACACCGTAAAGGATGGTAAACCTTTGAAATATAGGATATGCAGGGCCGGGTATGAGTATGAATAAAGCGTTGTTTAGGAGCTGCACAAGTAGTTAATTTAGGATAGCGAAGTGCAAAAGTGTTTCTCCAGGGATCACTATGCCAATCACATCGACAACAAAAGGCGCAATATGAACAGATTTTGAGCGAAAAAGAATGATCGGACTGCATGAAGATGGATTTTCGTACCAAGATTGTACAACTCGTACGGGACTAAACGCTGTGACAGTGATGCGTGTATGGAATCTGACTGAATAGAGCCGGACGCATCGAAAATTTGGTAATGGACCATGGGATGACAGATATCTCATTCACATGGCAGTGACGACAGTCCAGCTTCATTACAAGTTTTCGTAAAATGGTGGTACACTGTAACTGGAGTTGCACAGCTTCCGCTATTCAATTATGTTTAATTCAAAGAGGACTGCTTGCTCGTATTCTTCTGCCGTGACTTCTCTTGACCGTAAACCAGATGCCTCAGGCTAAAGTGGGCTTACGAACAAATAATGGCGTGCTGATTGGAAACATGTCGTGTTTTTGGACTTAATTTGCTTCAACTTGGGCTACAATAATAGCCCCATAAGCATTAAAAGTTATTGTGGTGAGCGTAATCTTCCAGCATGCATCGTAAAGCGAATGTCAGGCGTGATTAAATGGGTCGCCAATGGGTACCATTCGCGATCTTGACTCTCCAGGATCCAGGGTAATCTCTACAGGAACCACTACATTAAAGAAGCTGAAGAGGCAGATGTCACATGCTTCCTTTAGAACACCCCTAACACTATATTCCAGAGGGAAATATCTGACCACAGCTCGCCAGGAATGCTCAAGCTTACTCAGCGAGGCAGATACTGCTTTTTACAAGGCCTCCACGTTCGCCACAGATGACGCCTATTTAACATGTCCGAGGTATGGTCAACTATCCCGTCAAAGTCTGTCAAGAGCCAGTAAGAATGTGATTCGTATGCAAGGGCTAGGAATACTCTATTAACACAAGTCTCTTTGATTCAATTCCACGATGCATATTGTAGTTTGTGTAGGCTTCAAGGGCGCATGCGGATGCTTTTAGGCTACAATTGTTGCATTGCTCTAAACATTTAGTCATTTATGTGCAGTACCATTAGTAATATGTGCTACAAATTTCATTCGAATCGAATGATTTTTTCAAGGTGTTGCAATGTTTGCAAACGGATGTATATTTACATTTTGCTGAAAACAATCGTAACCTTCAATCATGACATTCGTTAAGAACTAAATTTCCTGATGATGATAATCAACGAAATGACTGAGACACTCTGGAGTGATTGAATATTTTTTTCAAAAATATTTTTGTATAACAATGAAAAATGCTTATAACTACGATGGTAGTGTATTCTCATAACATAAAGTTCGACTTTTTTGTATACTTTTCAATACTCTTCCAGTGCTGCAAATATTTTTCAAAGTAGGCCCTGGTTCCAAGTCGTGTTTAATAAAAAACATATCTAAGCAATTTCTATTTAAATACACAAAAAACTTGCAAAACTTCAAACGTTCTTGATCCACAACTCCTTTTACACAAATGCAAAATCTTAGTGACTTCTAACACAAAAATTGTGTTTTAAACATTTATGTAATTGGATTTTAATTAATTGTATCAATTACTCGACACCACAACTCTACTCACGGCAGTTGAAATACATTTTAATGAAAGTGACAATAAAGACAAAATCAAATCATTTGGACAGACAGTAAATGGGTTAAAAAAATTTGTTGTGTATATATGTGTTAGTTATTATGACTGACCTGTTTGAAATCATCTATGGTAAAGAGTGTTTCAAATGCATGGTCTATAAAATCTAAACCATGCACTTTTAAAGAGTCCAAGACGAACATAGTTTTTACAATTTATGCAACATGTAACAAACGAAACAACATTGATAGCATGGAAGAAATTGCTCAAATAAACAAGAAAACGTACCTCCAACAAATAATCTCCCTTTTTTAATCCTGCCAAATCAGCTACACCACCTTTATTTACATCTTCCAAATATTGACTAGGCCAAGAGATGTTTGTTTCCCTTTCCATCAGTGGACTTGAAGCTTAAAATGTTTTTCCATATTAGTCTAATTATACTTCCAAATAATGAGTACTTACTATGTATTCTGCAATATTTAAAAAAGCTTTTTAAATTTAGAATACCTTTTGCTCCACGCAGTACAAACCCAAAGCCTTTCTTTCCTTTGTGCAAAATTACAGTTCGAGGCTCTCCAAATCTGGAAGAATGTTCAAAATCATTCCTGGAGAATAAAAATAGAAGTGTTTCTAAGAAAAGCAGTTTCTAATACATTTAAAAATTTCCTTTACAATGTGTCCGAAAAAAATGGATGGATAGAAAGATTAACGTGACAGGTCGGACATCAATATCGTCTGCCTATCGACTTGAGAATGATCGAATACCTATGAATTTCGGTAGGGCTGTAATGCTGTACATTAGTATTGGATCTGCTTAGATAATGGAGTATGTGACCTCGGTTATAAGAAGGTGTGCATAAGATGGTACCCAAACAAATTAGACCAGTACAAGCAATGAACATTAAACTACGAATATCCCCGTGTTTTAGACAGACTATGTAGATGTAAATCAAGTGATTTTTACTACAAATCATTGATGTAAATCAAGTGATTTTTATTACAAATCATTGATTTTAATCAGAATTTTAAATTTCATTTTCCCTTCCGTATAAGTTTATACAGGGTGGCTCAAAAATCACTACACCATTTTAAAATATAACTTTTTGCTATTAATTTTTCAAATTTTTTGTATGTTATCCTTGGAAAATAGTTATGAATAAATTCACGACAGAGCAATGAGTAAAAATAATCCAATTTTATCTACAAAATCAACGGACAATTGTGATAACCCAACGAACTTACATGCATCATTTGGAGTCAGACAATCACCATATAAACAAAAGATAGTCAACTTGTTTTAACTAAACTAATTAAAAATAATTTCCAAGTGCATTTATTGTTTATAAAAGAATAAATATGAATATTTAATACATAAAAAAATTATTCTATTTTTAAATAGTCTAGTGACTTTTGGGTCACCCTGTATGAAATAACTAAGAACAAGATCCATGTTATTCTATTCAAATAAGTGTAGTATGTTTAAGAATAAGAAGACAATTA
The DNA here is from genome assembly GCA_947359465.1 of Metellina segmentata. Lineage (NCBI taxonomy): Eukaryota > Metazoa > Arthropoda > Arachnida > Araneae > Tetragnathidae > Metellina > Metellina segmentata. Next base: position 112,378,261 of record OX375872.1, on the reverse strand, counting down.
GTCACAACGTAAACTTTTTCTACAGAATTACAAAAGCAGTCAAATGTTGAATATAAATTCTTATAGTTGGGAATTTTAATATTTTTATTTTGTTTTGTACTTTTTAAAATTAAATTGTATTGGGAAAATCTATGCATTGATCCCAAGGAATTCTTTACAATAATAGCATAACTTTTCTGTATTTATGAATTGAAATTTGGAATGTAAAAGTTAATTTGTGTGTGTGCTTATATTGATAATGGAATGTTAATAAAATACGTAGATTTTGGATTGAAATGGAAATCTCTTTTTAATGATTATGATGATTGAATGAATTTTTTTATTGATAGCACAAAATTTCATGCAATTGGTATGTTCTGGGGAATCCGAGTATACTTGTTCTATGCCGTTCATAGACAAAAGTTTCATTTTCTTGTATGTTATCTATAAATACTTTTGTGCGTTTGGAATATAACTTTGACATCCTTTCAATGCGTACAGAAAATGTGAAAAATAGGCATATTTGATTTCAATTTAAATATATATTACCATGTTTTGTCATAAAAATATTTTTTTTCACAAATTAGCACTCTTTGAAAATTAAATATTAATGAAAAGTAAAATTTGTTTTGTGAATTTTGTTGCAAAAAAGTTTATTTTATTTTATTTTCTATAGGTGACATAATTTTCTCAAAAACAAGTCCTGAACAAATTAATTACTTTATATAAAAATAACTAAATAAATTACAAACGTTTTATTCATATATAATAAATATACTGTGGGAATCACATCACATGCACAGCGATTCCAGATGACTTCTTGTGAAATGAATGACTAGTAGATAAAAATATACATTTATCAAGCATATAAGAAACTGGCAATTCTAGCAGCGCTGGTCTATTATAAAGGACAACAAATAAATTAGGCAATGCGATTGTATTTTCTAAAAGTTTAGTTTTGAATAGATATTCAGAGTGGACGATGCAATGTCCATACAGTCTGTATATATGTATAATAAATATTTTACAGCAAGATTGGCGTTCTTCTGTGTTCACCACAGTAACATCTAGCATACCACTCGGTCAGATCTGTTACATAAATAATGCAAAACATTCTAAAATGTGCTTGAATTTTGATTAATTTTACATAGAAATTTATAACATATGTCTGTGGTGTTAGTGGGATCCCGCAGTCATTTATCTAGGTCCAAATCCGGAATAATTTAATTTTGCGTCTAAAACTAACTGGACCGAATGAAGACGTTTTATTTTAACTGAAGACAACGTACTGCGCTCTCTAGAGGGGATCAGAGTGAACTGTTTGGTTCAGGGGTTTGTTAGGTTTATTGCTCTTAGGTCGGCCTTGTCTGAGATCATACCGTACATGAGTCTACGAATTGCTGAATCTCTCATCGTCTTTTCTCATCAAATTTTCATATTTAATTTATTTTAAAAGTAAGAACTTCTTCACGCATGGATAATCACATAAATTTTGTAACAACGTAATATAGTTTGACGTAAAATGCCAATAAAATATTTAAAAAATTCAAACCCACGTTTTCCATCTCCTTGGAATAGTGCTGATACGTTTGGCTGATCTCTCTCTTCGTCCTTCGACTCGAGGATATCCTACAGAATAGTATGGATCAAAGCGAGTATTCACTTCTTGTACACAAGAGACAGGAAAATAACCCACTTGACCATTATGTGTCTTTCCCAACAATAGGCCATCTTCCGCTTCATTTATGACTGTAACAAAAGAAAAATAATTATTGACTGGGGTAATTTTACTCAAAAACATTCACTTCTTTGTCATGCGAAAGTAACATTTTATCACTTAATAGAATTTTTAAAATACATTTCTTGAATTTGCCAATCTACCTGATACTTATCAAATACGTAATACATTTCCTGAATTAGACTATTAAGAATTTGAAAATATTTGACCACAAAAAGTATAAAGGAATTAAATGAAAGTAAATCATTAATTCTTTGCTTAAATCGAACTAAATCTAAATGATTGTGCATAAGATTGAGTGCAGAAAATTACATTCAAAAGGAAACATCCGCTTTGAGCAGAAAGCTTAGTTCGCGTTCTCCGAATCGAGTTTAATTGACCGATTATAGTTGATCAATAAAAGTTGAATATGAATTGAATCAGTTTTTGTTCACACATTTTTCAACAGAAACTGACCAACAGTTTCAGTTTTAAAATGGCGTCGATAGCAGCTGTCCGTGAAGTTGTAACAGTTTTGTTAAAAGAACTAAATACAATTATACATATTTAATATGAGAAGAAATCGTAAGAAACGTTGTTTTAGCTTGCATTATATATCAGATCACTCCTGCCAATAATCTCCGCATTGTTCTCTGTTGCATTTGAAACTGATGACGACTATTGAGTTGTATGATGAGAAGGTGAAAACGCAGTTGGTATTTTTAAGACTTCTAATCGCTTCTGTCTTATTACAGTTTGAATTTGTTCATGGCAGATGATTGCATCGTAAATAGGCATCTGTTTTAGCAGGACAGCGACAGATTTAGCAAATATGTCGAATTCATCAACAGTCGAATTTTTATTACTTCACACAACTTTATCAAATTTATCATTTACAACTTTTGAAACTATCTTAACCCTTAACTGCTGTGTCACAAACCGTCTCGTAACTAGTGTGGAGGGGTCTCTCAGACCTCGCTCACTAAAGTGCGTATAAGTTGATTAATATAATACATTAATGAAAGATTCTTTAGATAATTATTATTTATACATTTTAAATTTAGATAATTCAATTATTAACATGAAATATATTTTATATTACTATATAAGTTAAGAAGATTCCATGTCTCTTCAGGCTCAGCTTTCGGACCTAATTTTGCACGACGTTTCAAATCTGGAAACTGTAAAACTATGTTGTGTATGGTGTTCTAACGGAACGATTATGTTCCCCCCAGGCATCCCATTTGATGTTATTTTTTCCGTACAAATATTCTTCTTGTGAAGACGTACTTGAAATGTCTTCATATTCATCTGCATAAATTTCCGAATCCGTTTCTAGTTCGCTTTCAATAATATTATCCGAAATTTCACTGTCCCACTACTCTATGTCCGACCAATTATCAACAATATCCTGAATTTCTTTTTGTGCAAGATACACAAGTCGTTTCTAAGTAAAGTTTTTTGCCATTTTAGGCTCTCTGCCGAAATTCCCTACTCAAACTTAGACGATTTCAGTCAACAAGAACGGCAACTCAAAGGCTTTGAATGGGTCTAAGAGACCACGCGAGAAATGCAAATCGTGTGAAATACGAAATAGTTGGGATAGCCAAACCAGTCTTGGAATGTGGCTTCTGTTGAAAGTAGTAGGAAGGTACTGAATAGAACAGGGACTAAAAATCATTTTAAGGGATGGAAACGACCTGTCAAAAATGACTCGGGGTCTGTGAGACCCATGACAGCTGTTAAAGGTTAATAATTCGAATAATCCTGATTTGACTTTCCGGTCCATGGCGTTACAGCGAGGGCTTCGCCCCATGCTCGCTAACGCTATCAAACCCCCGGCGATTGCTACGCAATCCCATGTGGTTTGCTTCGACAACCAACACTTCTTTCGCTTTTTTAAATTTAAAACTTAATGAACCCAAACTAATAGCCGCGTCAGAAAAAAACCTTCTCCGTCTTGTTCCCTGTACAATTTTGAATAAACCATGTTAATCTCGTAATTTTCTGATCTGTACTTTCTTGGAAAACCTTATGAGCATCGAGAGGAAAGAGTGAACAGCCTTCTGGACTCCGGGCCACACGTCACAGCGAGTTTCAACTGCCAAATAAAAAAAAATCGTTGCTATGGTAATTGCTGCTGCGATAAATTTTATACCTGGCAAACCTGTTAGTTATAAATGTCACCTTTCGTTTCACCGTTTCATATCCGTGATCCACAATTTGTACACTTTCGCTAAATTATACTTTTCTTCGCCTCGAATTTATATATAAACCAATTTTAATAATACACTGTCGAGAAAAATTAAAGGAACAACCATAAAAAGGTGCTTTATATTAATTTTTTTAGCGAACTTCACTGAAAGGTGATTGATTGCTAACTCAAGGTCAACGTAATCACGTAGTTCAATGGGATTCACCTTTGCTACATATAAATATGCAAATTTTTGAGTTCTTTCTTTCTGCACGCTTGAAAAGGAGTGCAAGTGGGTGATTGGAAATCTAATTTTAAGGATTGTACGAGTAGTTGGATAAAATTTTCGCTTGTAGTAAGTGGAATGTGTCGTCCACACAACATTTGACGTATTATGAGAAATGGCACGCGATAGGGGAATGGAAGCAAGACAGGCACTGACAGGGGTCTGTAAAGACATAAAAATAGCCAAAAGTGTCATGTCAAGAATCTGGAAACGTTACAAAGACACTGGTAATGTGCACAGACAACCAGGTCAAGGTCGAAAACGTGCCACAACAGACTCTAAGGCTGTTATTTGGCTACAATTGCTAAAAGAAACAGGCAACTGACATAAGTTCAGATTGCAAGGGAGTTCTCTGCAGCAACATGAACTCGACTATCCAGATTTTCTGTGGATGACAAGCTGCATAAAACAGGGTTGTATGCAAGGAAACTTATGAGTTGTATTCCACAAACTCAGGCAGCTAAATGCGCTTGTTTAAAGTGGTGCAGAGATCACCGTGATTGGAGTACCACGGACTAGAGCCGAGTTCTCTTTAATGGTGTATCCTGGTCTTGTTTGGAGAGTGATTACAGACGTGTTACAATATGGAGGGAGAAAAACACACGCAATAAGCCTGTAAACATCCGTGAAAGGCATCGATACAAAGATGGTGGAATCATGGTATGGGCGCGCATCATTTTGAATGGCCGCACTGACCTACTCATTTTTAACCAGTGAAACTGTGAATGCTGAAATATACAGAGATGAGGTTCTTGATCGTCATGTTAAGTTGTTTATGGGTGCAATCGGTAATAACTTCCTCCTAATGGATGATTATGCGCGTCTTCATCGTGCTGCACTAGTGACTGATTATCTTGAGGGCAAAGGAAACCAGCGAATGGAGTGACCAGCATATTCACCAGATTTAAATCCGATAGAACATATGTGGGATGCACTAGGAAGCCGACTTGCATCTCAGCAACCCCCGCCTAAAACTCTCCAGGAGCTTCAAGGCGCTATTCATCTTGAATACACTTTGTTACCGCAAGCACTTCTGGATAATCTAATCCACAGTATGAAAAATCTCTATAAAGCTTGCATTTCGGTCAGGGTTGACCTCATACCTTATTAATTTTTCCTGTGTGTGTCTAAGAAGTTGTAACAGTACAATTTCCTTATACCACCTCTTATGACATATTCCTATGTTTTCATTAAATATTTTTTTTTTTGCAGAAATAGGCAGTCCTGCGTTTTGAATATATGTCAGACATGACAAAATGAAGATTTTGTGCAAGTTTCATGTTCTTATCTGCAAAAGTATTTAAGTTAGATGAGTTTTTATAGTTGTTCCTTTATTTTTTCTTGCCAGTGTAATTATACCATAAGAAAAGTAGATTCTAAGCTTTCACGTGGTATTTTCAAATTTAAAAACTAATAGTAATAATCTATAAATATGACAGTAAACACAAAATGTTTCGATTTTTCCCGAATTTCAAAAAAGTATTATCAGGAACCAAATTGAAATTTCTTAAAAAATTCGACGAGCTGCAAAAATTCACATTTAGAGGTACTCTAGAAAAAAACTGACGGCTGACGACTGAAAATTTGTACGTGTTTTGCTCACTCACGTAAGAAATTTCGCTTTTTCCGACTTTGACGCTTAATGCACCCTAAACTAATAGCTGCATCGTAAAAAAACCTACTCCGTCTTGTTCCCTGTACAATTGTTAACAAACCATGCTAATTTCGTAATTTTCGGATACGTACTTTCTCGGGGAAACCGTTTAAAAATAGAACGAAAAAAGCAAGTTTTCAATCCTGCGGCGTCGGCGTTAACTTTTTTTTTAACATAGAGAGATAGGGTAAAATGTTCTGTGTAGGTTAAAACTTATGTAATTTTTATCTCTCTATATTAAAAAAAAGTTACTGCCGTCGCCGCAGGATTGAAAACTGTGTTGTTTAGTTCGATTCTTAGACAGTTTCCCTAGAAAGTTCGGATAAAAAAAATATGAAATTAACATGGTTTGTTCTTCGTCATCTTCCCTGTAGAATCGTAAAGATCTTTTTCCGATGCGGTTATTAGTTTAGGGTTTATTAAGTGTCAAAGTTGAAAAAACGAAATTTCTTCCGCGAGTAAGCAAAACACTTACAAATTTTCAGTCTTCAGCCGTGAGTTTTTTGTAAAGAATACCTCTCAACGTAAATTTTTGCAGTTCGTCAAGTTTTTTTAGAAATTTCAACTTGGTTCTTGATAATATTTTTTTTGAAATTCGGGAAAAATCGGGACATTTTTGTTACTTTTTTTTAAAACTGTCATACCTATGTCTTATTACTATTAGTTTCAATTTTGAAAATATCGCAGTATACCTCAGAATGTACTCTTTCTTACGGTACAATTATTTTTGAAATTGTTTATAAGTAAATTCAATGCGATTAAAAGTTGATCAAACAAATTTAGTTCGCAGAGCATGTTCCTCACGCGGATGAGAGTTGTATTTTTGACTATCGGGTTTGCCAGATATCAAATTTATCAAAGCAACAATTGCCATAAAAACGATTTATTTTTATTTGGCGAGAAAAAAGGCTCGCTTTTTTCACTCTGTTCTCAGACGGTTTACCGAGAAAGTTCGAAATACAGTTCGTAAAGTTAGGAGATCAACACGGTTTACTTAAAATTGAACAAAAAAAAGGATGCAGAAGGTTTTTTAACTGATGCGGCTGTTAGTTTAGGGTGCAATAAGTGTTAAAGTAAAAAAAAAAAGTGAAATCACTTGCGAAAGGAGTATTGGTTTGGAAGCAAACCAAACGGGATTGCATAGCATGGAGCAAAGCCCTCGCTGTGACGTCCTGGACCGGAAAGTCAAATCAGGATTACACGAATTATTCAGATAGTTTCGCTGTCCAGGAGATTCACTCTGCGAAAGGAATGTTGGTTTGCGAAGCAAATCAAATGGGATTGCATAGCAATCCCCGGGAGTTGGCGAGCGTAAACGAGCAGAGGACGAAGCCCCCTAGTTAAAGTAAAATGAAGAAAATCCATAATAATTGTATTCAAATTTTACATGGCGAATAAACATGACTGATACAGGTAAACATTTTCGTCTGGGATAACCATTGCTGGTAAATTTCTAATTACATTTTAAGAGACTGAGTGTTCAAAAATTTATTCTTTTATATTTAAAAATTATGTTAACTTTTAATCAGAAAATATATCTTGCAATATCTACTGTTATAAAAAACTTTTCTTGTGTTACATCTGTGCAGATACAAGTTACAAAAATGCACTTGTAAAAGAAACTCTACTTAAATAAAAATGTATTGCTACCAAATTAAACATACATGAATTAAAGAAAAAAACAACTAATTTTAATTTAAAATTCTCAAGACCTTGAAGTGGAGCAGCTGTTTACAATTAGAAGTTGAAGAATATTATAATTCGTGAAATTTTGTTAATTTTTTGTCTAGTTATTTTGACAATTTGGTAGAAGTAATGCATAGATGCATTCAACAAAAGAAATGTAGATGATTAAGAAAATAATGCAACATACTTTCTAAAGTTTCACCAACAGTGAGCTGTAAATGGCCAGGTATCAATGAACTATAATCTGTAACACAAACACATTTGTTTCCAGGGAGAAAAGAATCATTAAAGCCAGGATGCTCAGGGCCAGATTCATAACTGGCAGCACTGTTGCTGGTACAGACTCCAGAAGAATCACTAGTAACACTTTTTTCTAGAGAAAAGAACAGACATCGAATATGTTTAGTACCATTTTTAATATTTTAATTTTTAAGAACGAAAGGAAAACATAAACTTTTTTCAAAAATAAAGAATCACGAAATGCTCAGAGTGGGGCATCTGGGACACATAATTTCGGAATTTAAATAAGATGAACACAGAATTTTATATTTCAAGGAAAGATTTACTTGGATTTATTTTTGGAATAGTTTACTATTTAGTTCAAAGGTAAGAAATAGGGTCCAACAGCGAACTGACGGAAAAGAGAATGACCACTGCTAAAGGAATCGAATTGACTGTCCACACTGTAACATGAGCATACAAAATCTTAAACGAAACACTGCTCGAGGATTAACGATAATTTAAAGTAATTTTGAATGGGTATAAGAAACCAGTAGCGAAACTGGGCGTGACGATATAGAATTTGCTCTCGTATGAACGATGCGCGATTACAAAGTGTTTCACTTTTTTTCCGCAATTGTAAATCCAGTCAGCCCTCATTCCACATTTTTTAAATTTCAGAACATGATTTTCTCTTGACATTTTGAAGGTTAGTGAAGCGCGTCATTGGTTACAAACGTAATTGCTCGTAAGATAACAGACGTAAAAAATCGTCATAAAAATATAATAAAATATATAAAAACATAAACTGTAATAGAATTACAACACTATAAATACTTTCGATGAATAGAATACAATGAATAAAAAAACATTGTCAGCAACTCCAAAACAACGAGATTAACAACCACGTCTTGACGTCAGCAACGTCTTGAAGCTGTTTGATAGATCATATGCAAGGACCAACTGCTCATGAAAGCTGAACTGAGGATAGCATTTATGGGATACATGAGTAAAGGAGGAAGGTTTCGTGTTACTGATTGATAGACACCACTAACCAATACGATACAAAAATCAACAAAGCATGGACGATTGACCATGAGCGTGTTTAGCTGTCAAATCTCATGTATATTTGAAATAAAAACTTATAATTCATTCGAAAATAAACTTTGTTTTACCATCCGTTTTCTTGATTCAGTCGTTGATTTATGATGTTTTCAACAAGTGATGCCGGACTTACGTGAATGTTCCTAATAAATTTTGATTTGCAAGAAATCAATATCTATGACAAATATACACTCAACTCATTTCAACTTTGGTATTTTAATAGAATTTATAGTGGTAGTCCAAGCCCGGGCAGACTAGGTAATTTTCATTCAGGTTGGAATTGCAATCGCTGGTGGAATAGTATCCTATTCGTTCCAGGTTATGCTTCTTGTTTGTCACATTTTCTCTCTTTTGATAATCGCAGATGGTTTCTGGCCTTTGAATGCTTTCGTATTGCTATACATTTTAGTAAGCAACTATCCCTATCGGAAAACTGTTCAAAAATATACTCAGGATAATGGTTCATATTACAATTAATGATCTCTACATAATTAAAAACCAACCAAATTTGAACTTCTCTTTTAGTTAACACATATTCAGCGTACTTATTTTTTGTTATTCTAGTTCAACCTTACTTCAATCAAGAGATATAACAAAACATGGCCAACGAACTTGAAGGCTCTTGTTTCATCACGATATAAATCACAATATTTGTCTACATGATATGTACAAGCGTTTATAAACTCCTTTAACGTTAAAATATTTTACTCTTATATATACATACAAAATACGTTTAACACATACAATAGGCATATAAGCACAATATTCATCAAAAATACCTGGTAATTAGTGTATTCATTAGGACTTAAGGTTCAGATATTATATGATGCAAACAAATAATGTGATGTTGAAAAATATATTCGACATTGATCTCAAGACAATAATTGTAAAAATATGGGATTGAGGATTACCTAGAATAAAAATACCCCACAGATTTTCTTTATGGTAAATATGATGCATCGATTCTACATCCATTATAAATACTTAATATTAGGGCAAGTATTTTCATTTACTAGGTAATATTACTTCAATTCAAACTTTTTATTTCTTGTAAATAAATATTTTTTTCGTACAACTCTTGCTTCATTTAGATACATATTCATCAATGTAATCCATAATATTAGTTCGTGCAAATAACTCTTAAAACCCCAAACAAGCTGGATGATCCTTTGAGTGTAAAGATGAAAACAAATACTTATCTTTAGTTTCGGTTGTACAATTCTTCTCGGCTATTGACTTACTTAAAAACAAATTTTAGAAAAATATCACTTACTAAACACTTACTTCATTTCCTCTTGTTTTTGATCGTTAGAATTATTGTTGGACATCAAAATGTTTTGTAAAATAAGAGAAATAATACCTCCTCTTTTAAAACGAGATCACAAAAACAATAACTTAAAATGCAACTATAGTTACAAAAATTGCACGACAGAAATTTAAAATAATTTAATCCACCAAATTCTGCCATTCAGTTTCCGCAAAAATGCAGCATTTTTTAAAATATAGTGCAAGTACAATTTGGAGAGGTATAAGATAATTTTAGTTTTTATCTTTGAGAATAATTCCTTTCTCAACATGGTTTATCAAATTTGATTTTTGAAAATATTTTCGAGATCAAAGCAAAGTTATTCACTTTCATAGAATTCTAAAAAATAACATTCAATATTCACTGATCCTTATTTTCTAGATGATCAAAATTTTCTTACACACACAAATAGTTACACACATATTTCAAATAAAATAAATGCAACAAGAATAATATTCCATAAATTCGTATTACATTCTGATCCTTCATATCTCTTATCTAATAAAAATAAAAATAAAATAGTATAATAAAAATATTCAATTTCTGAAGCTGAAGAATTCTAAATCTTTTAAAATAGAAGACATGGAACAGAAGAAAAAAGAGACCAAGGTTTTCCTGAATACCAGAAATCACCAGAACTACATCAAGAATTTGCTGAACTGAGCGAAATTAATACAAAACAGATTTTATCTTAAAAATACTAATCGATATCAATTTTTATTTAGCTTATGTTTAAAAAACCAGAAATGAGCATTTCGAAGATTCTAAAGTAGCAAAAGAAAAAATGAGTAAACGTAATATACATAAATGAAAAAACAACAAATATTCATAAATGCAAAATATTTTCATATTTGGAGCACAGTATATGTGAAATCATGTCATTACAGGTTATTGAGATTTATTAAATGATTTTTTGCAATAGTGGTATGTTTAGCATTTGAGTAATGCCTTTTCAAATTTCAAGTTAATGGCCCATAATGTACAGTTCATAATGCTTTAGCTGCAAAAGATGTGAAATTGTTAACTCATAATTACAAATAAATAAAACATAAACATTCATATGAAAAATTTGATATAAAAAATCAACATTTGCTCCTGTAATAGAAAACCAAATCAAATTAACATGAAGGTAGAAAAGACTAATTGCACATTCTCTACTCTCTAGGTTATCAACTTATTCGCAAAAAAAGCTAATCAAAATAAACACTCAAATTAGCTTATTCTGTTGAAACAGAAGTTTTATTGAACCCGTTAACAGAAAAAGCGTAAAGGACGGGAAAATGTATGCTAACAAAATGCTTATTTAACTATATAGGTAACTGAAGCAAAAACTCTCGAGCCTTTGAATGGGCCTATTGTGTGGTTTTTATCCATTACCTATTATTCTAAGTTAGTTCAAGCCCTCCCCGAAATATATTCGTTACAAAATGAAACAGTTCAATCAGAATAACTCGAAGTTGGGTTAATCATACATGCAAAACACATCTAATTATATAAAATGTTAAGAACGGCTGTGTTTTCATGGTTATCAGAGTTTTGATTGGTTGTATGACATCACGGGTAGGCGGAGTTCAGTTTGACTTTCATTGGGCGTGTATCAATATGACATTTATCACACAAATAAATAATAATAATAAAATAAAATTAGTGCAAGCACACTTGCTTGAAAAGCTTAATTGTTGATTAATATTTATTATTTAACTGGGAATTTAACAATTTAAAGAAAAATATTTAAGTCAAGTTAAGAAAGTTAATTTCTTAGTATTTTATTTATAGCCAAATGGATCAAAAAATTATTGCTGTTGAATCATTTAATAAATTTAAAGGTTTATAGATAGCCAGTAATCAACAAAAGTTGACAGATAGTGGTGGAAAAAGGTTTATACATAGCCAGTGATCACGCACCGTCAGGTTAAAAAATTTATAAATGAAGTTTGACCCAAATAAATAAATTTTGTTATGCACCCGTCGTATGACGGGTTTTTATCCTGGTGTAGATCATACTGTGACAAAAAACTGGGCCACTCCGAAATTATTTCCTCAATCTTTACCATCACTGATCCAGATAAGTGTAGTATCAAATGGTAGAAAAATACACACACAAGTTCACAGCAGTCCTCGAAGCCTCAAAATTGGTAAAATCCTAATAGGGATTACATGCCATGGAGAAATCTTATCTAATACTGACACTCCTTTCTTGTTTTAGAAGTACATTTATTTAGGTATAAGAAATTTATAACAAAATGAGTAACACTTTTTGCCAGAATGTAGTAAAATGCTTAAGGTACGTCTCCACGGGGATAGTTTACTAGCTGGAAAGTCGGCCGGCTAGTAAACAGCCACACATTTTACCTTTTTTCATCTGCGGCACTTTTTTGGTTAGTACTCATTCTAATACTTTCTTGGATAGGGCCTCGACTGAAAATTTTACCTTATTGTGCAAGAGTGGTCTACCGTGGATAAAATGTTTATTCAGTACATTAGCGACACTAATTTCGTTCAAGCGGAAGCTGTCTGGTCCTTTAAAAGGGCTCCAGTCGCAGATTACATTATGAAATACAAATATGCATTCCAAGGAACTTGCAGCTTCTCAAATATTAATTTGCACTTATAATACAACATTACTACTTTGCAGACATTCATGTGCTTTGAAAACCGTCTACTTTACACAATAGAATCGTATCGAATTCCCCTCAATCCTACGTGGACACATCAGAAAAGAGACATATAACCACGAACAAAACGGAAAGTCTTAAAAAAAGTTGGCGTGGTGTGGAAGTTTAGAGAGTGGGGTACCAGTCCAAGTGGTGAACATATCATCTGACCGTGGTTCAAAATTTGCGAGTTGTCCTCGGATCTTTCCCGTCGTCAATAGTCCGTTGTGTTGCTCCAGTGAAACGTTGATTAACTACCAACTACCTCTTTTATAAAGAAGGAAAGTGCTGTATTAAAAATATTTTGAACTTTCAACTAATATTTTTCACATGCGTGCATTTACGTGCATTTTTACATACACGTGAAAAGTATTTAGGTCTTCAAACCAAGGTAGGTGGGTATTTTAATTGGAGCAACACAAAGGGCTATTGGCGACTGTCCAGGATCAATCCCTAGGGGAATGATCCGAACACATCACGTAATGTTGAAAAACGGTCAGATGACGAGGTCACACCCGAGCTGGCACTCCACTCTCCAAACGTCCACACCACGCCATCGTGAGGACATTTAAGGCCACGACAGATTTAACGTGCACCAGCTCCCTTTGTACACTACTGTCTGCTTGAATTCGAACTCGCAACCCTCCGGTTGCTAATCCGCTACTCTTCCAACCGGGCTACCACGACCCCTGATCAAAAAGGGCCTCGAGCGCCGAGATCCATTCTATAGAATATTAGTACCAGAATAGTTGAATTATGCCCTCACTTGGGTTGCAATAAATAACACTAGTTTAGTTACTCTAGCAATAGTTTTCATAAAAATGTTACACCATATTAATCAAAAAATTATTGAAAACCATTTAAGCAATATTTAATAACCATTACTAACTATTATAACAAGTAATTATTTCATGGCAAATGCAATAGTTTTCATAAAAATGTTAAACTTTATTAATCAAAAAATTATTGCAAAACATTTAAGCAATATTTCTGAAACAAAAATCACCCAGATTGTTTTGGATTAAAACTTTAATTAAAAAAAATATTAAACCTTTTTAATCAAAAAATTATTGAAAAACATTTAAGCAATATTTCAGAAACAAAAATCACCCAGATTGTTTTGGATTAAAACTTTAATATAAAAAAAAATGTAAAATTTATTAATAAAAAAATTATTGAAAAACATTTAAGCAATATTTAATAACTATTACTAACAAAATAATAACTAACTATTTTATCGTAAACACAATAATATTCATAAAAGTGTTAAACCATAATAATCAAAAAATTATTGAAAAACATTTAAGCAATTTTTAATAACTATTACTAACTATAATAATAAATAACTATTTTATCGTAAAAACAATAGTTTTCATAAAAATGTTAAACCATATTTTTAAAAAAATATTGAAAAATTTTTAAGCAATATTTCTGAAGCAAATATCACCCATTGTTTTGTATCATTGTTTTGGATTAAAACTTTAATCTCTGGAGGATAATTTTTGAAATGAAAAGGAAAGTATGAAGCCCTTTTAACAGAAGAAAATGTTCAGTGCTAGAGAACTTAAGGTTATAGAGATTAATGTTGTTTTAAAAACAAAGAAACTTTTTTCTCAACCAGTTTTTACCTGTAATAATACTTCCAGATGCTGTATCTTCACTTTCTTCACAACTTGGTTGAGTGCAGGTCGATGAAGAACCAGTAGAGGCATCCGAAATGCATGAAATTGAAGAAAAAGGAGGTAAAGAGCAGTTAGATGGACACGGAGACGGTGGTTTGATTCCAAGGTTTAAATCGAGACGTGGATCACTATGAGTGCGACAGAGTGTCGCTACAGGAGCGATACTGGCTCTTCGTCGAGGATTATACCTAGGCATCTCTCGATATGGCACTGAAAAGATTTAAGCAGGATTTAGCATACTAATTGATATCTTTGATAAAATGAATGATTTAACATCCCTGCGGTTCTAATATCTTTAGAATCAAATACACAGAATAAATCATGGGTAATTTTCCAGAACAAAAACTGCCAAGCTTAAAAATGGCGTAACTATCGCCAAGCCTTGTCCAAGCCTAGTTTTAGTTCCTAAAAATGGAAATGCACAAATAAACAAAAAGGAACTGAATTTTTAATCCAAATCCAATCTTTCAGATAATTTACAGCGTATAACGCAAGGCCCACGCCTGCCGACTGCCTCTCCGTTCTTTCGGGGCTGACGAAACACTCTTCACTGTTGCCTCCTAAGTATCTACATATTCCCCATGACTCCAAAAGATGAATGCACATATAAACAATATGTAGATACTCAGGAGGAAACAGTGAAGAGTGTCTCGCCGGCCTCGGAAGGGAAGCGAGGCAAGGCAGGCGTGGGTTTTGCGTTATACGCTGTGAATGATCTGAAAGATAGAACTTCAGCACCTTTTTGTTATAGGGTTGCTATAAACGTTAAAAAATAAACTTTTTAAAGGTTAGTTTGGATGCGTCATCGCTGTAATTTGGCGGTTTTTGTCTGGCACCTAGTTAACGGAAAAGATCCAAATCATGTTTGTAGAGGAAAAAAATTCCCCCTAATAAACGACTTAAAAAACAAATTACCACCTTCGAGAATAAGGATTTTCCCAGCAGTTAATTTATTTTAATTTTTAAACATCCCCACACAAGATGTTTTATCTATATATGAGGAATGAAAGTCCTAATGGAAAGGTAAAAAATGTTTCTCGTTTGATCTGTTAAATATGAAAAACATTAGTGCAAATTTTAGACAGTAGAAAATAATTAATTTCTTAAAAATTTATGTTAACACTAAACAGAGTTGCTTCTTGTGTCGAAACGTCATAATCTAAATGATGCAATTTTTGGGTCGGAATCTGGATCAATGCAGACATAATTTGGATTCTAGATGTTGCATTTCATAATCTGGATTCATGCAATTTTTTACCCACTCGGTAGAAACTAAGCAAATGTAGAATTTGTTTTAATATATAAAAGGTGATACAAAATGACAAAAATGTGAAAAGGGCTTACCTACATCCTCGGCATTGTGATTTCGAATAAGTTCACCTAGATTTAAGTTCCCAGCAATAACAGCTACTTGATAAGGATTCTGATTGGCAAAATTTAACGCGTCCTTGTCTGCGCCTCGAAATAAAAGAACTCTAGCACAACTTTCTTGATCATTGACAGCACAAACATGCAAAGGAGTGTTTCCACTAGCATTACGGGCATTCATGTCAGCACCATAAAAAAGTAGATGTTCAAGATGCTGCACAAATCCATGTTTACAAGCCTAAGAGAAGAATACACAAATGACACGTGAATTTTTTATTATGTTAAGCAATTTTCAAAACATTAATCTAAAACAAACTCGTAGACAATTTTTTATAATCCTTGAGGAATATTTTTTTAATACATCATAGATGTAGTTAACAATTTGAGGCACTTCCGAAACGCTTAGAACAATTTTGCATTTTAAACATTGACATTAACAAGAACATAATTCTAACTAAGTACTATATTCAGCTCAAATGATGGCAGGAAACTACAACACACAAATAATTCAACATTCATTTTTTGTTTGAATTAAGCTAAAATATTATCTAAGAAATTTTCAGCAGACGTTATCCATCAGAAATTTTCAATAAATTAGATAACTTACATATCACAAAACTAACTACCTTTTTAGTTATGCCTACTGCCGAATTAGGTTCATGAATAAATCGGCAAAGAAGTTTCATTAATTGTTTAAAAATAAATCCCAAACGGAAGCTTGCACATGGAAATAAAGATGTCACAAATCTATATTTAAGTATGTGGCATAAATAATGTGGAATTATACCTGATGTACTTCTTGCCATCCTTGTGGATCGCAAGTCCCTATAAATGCATGATCATGCAGTAGAATCTCAGTCAGCTGATGATCACTAGCATGCAATAAAGTGTAGTATAAAGGTGTCAATCCCTTGCTGTCCTTATAGTTTGGAGAAGCACCAAGATCAAGAAGTGTCTAGAATTAGAAATACAAAACAATTTTCAAGTTAACTTCTGTCAAAACACGAACAGTGAAAATTGAATTTTAAAGACATCTGAAATATACACTACCCTACAATAATAGACCGGACGCCATCGGATTTGCATAAAATCCGACTACTTGTTTGAGGTGTTTTTTGTGGTATGGCCTGAGACCTTTGCATGTTGTTCCTGCTAAATTGAACGCCAACACCTACATGAACATTTTGGACAATCAGGTTCTTCCTACACTCTGACAATTTTATAGAATGGACGAATGTTACTTCCAGACGACAACGCTCCATGTCCTGTTGCAGCCTCTGTCAAGCAGTGGTGTCAAGATATGAATGTAAAACGTTTTTCCCTGACCTGCTCAGAGTCCCGAACTAAATTCCGTAGAACATTTGTGGCACGAGTTAGAGCGACGCTTACGGACCAGGGAACCCCATTCGAAATCTACAGCTGAGCTGTCGACATTCTTGGAGCAGGAATAGACACAAATACCCATAGCTGTGTATCAAAACCTTGTTAAAAGTATGCCCAGAAGGGTTGCTAGTGTAATTGCAGCACGTGAGGGATCAAACGTTGCGTTAAAAATCAAACGTTTGCTGAAGAATTCCCGTCAACCCTTAATACACGGTTAGTTTTTCTACAGAATGCATTCCAAATTACCCATCTACCAGCATCAAATTAAGTCCCCTTTGTAAACCAAAAATTCCTACCTTTTCTATTGGTGAGTGATTCCTTGAAAGAGGGCACTCCTGGCAGAAAAGTCAAAAACCCACTTTGCTTCGGAATCTTAAAAGAAGTTTATCGAAACGTTCATGATACCAAACAAAAATCCATGAAATAATATAAAATTGAACCATCTCAAGCAGCGTTGGCCAAATTGGTATCGGTTTCAGGACAACTGCCTCCGAATGTCTAGGAAATTGCCTGACGCCATGATGTCCGAGTAAAAAGGTTGGAATTATATTGCACCGTATAGGTTGATTACATCAGGCTAAGAAGTGAACTCCCTATTTCAGCTCTCACTACTCTGCTCGGAAACGTTAACTTGAAGGCTCTCAACGTATTGATTAGATTGGCAAGATAATCCAAACTTTGAGAGGAACACGATTTTAATGCACTTTATAAGATACGATTTTAACACACACGCACAAGAAATATGATCCGTTACACACAGATTACATGAAACATTGCGAAAAATAAAACCTTAACACTTTGAATTCATTAGATAAGTCCGTATATATATAACGTTCCAAAATAATTCTCCTTTTTCTACTCTTTTCACTCACAAGTTTTTGGTTTTGAACCCTCCAATTCACTGCCCTTTTATTTTTCTCACTATTAATCATCTGGTTCCTACTACCAATACTGCATTAGTTGCCCGGTTGGAAGAGTAACAGATTAGCAAAGACAGTCGTGTACAAAAGGAGTTGGTACACGTTCAATCTGCCTTGGCCTCAATTTGTATGAATTAATCTGAGTTGAGTCACTTAAATTTAAGAGATGTCCTCACGTTGGCATGGTGTGGAAGTTTGGAGAGTGGGGTGCCAGCTCGGATGTTGCCTCGTTATCTGACCGTGGTTCAAAATTACGTGGTGTTGTCCTCGGACTTTTCCCTTGGGGATTGATCAAGGATCTTCACCAATAGCCCGTTGTGTTGCTGCAATGCCAACGTTAATTAAACACTCACTCCCAATCCATGCTCACGCAACTTCAAATGAATATCACAACAGCTCATTCCGGATTATTTCTTCTTTCGCTTGTGAAAATCAACTGTATCAATGGGTTCAATTATCTTTCCCCGTAATACCCTGGCGTATTAAACATCAACCATACATTTCTTCTTTGAAAGTTTAATAAAGTTTGTCTGTTTCTGTTTTCTTACATAGGTGCGGAAATTTTAAGCAAATGAACTCAACGGATAACATCTCCTAGATCAAGCATGTAACTTTTATTTTGAAATTCACAATTTTATAAATATTTATATATAAATATATTGTGTATGAAATAATGCACTTTGGAGTTTAAGATTTAAATGTTGATTTGTTAACAAAAAAGAATGACTCATAATGAAGACTAATAGCGAAATCAAGAGGTAGCATATGTAGCAGTGAAAATCAGATGAGAGAAAAATATGTGCGAAATGATAAGGGTAAGGCTGATTGTGTGATGGTGTTAGATCAACGGTGCCGGTTTGCTCAGGAATACTTTACAAGGTTGGAATGAGCAGTATAGCAAACATTTAAAGGAATGCATGAAATTTGGGATATGTGGAAGTATTAAGCATTTATATAAGTCTGCTCTGACTATAACTGGAAAATCATGGCTTCGAAAAAATTATGTTTATAGGTCTTATTCTTTTCCGTTCCTTTGATTGTTATTCTTCTGGCATCTAACTTTTTGTGTTGCGAAACCCTCGATTAATAAGGTCAATATTATTTATCAAGGTCAAATTATTAATAAGGTCAAATTTAGATATCACTCCTTTTGATAAGTTCAAAATTCTTTGGGAATTGATTTTTATTGAAAATGATCTTACAATTTTAGCAGTAAGAAAAGTTCTCGAATATATGGAAGCAGGTAATAGTTTTGATTCATAAATCCTCGAATTTTAGTTTCTTAGACATTTGGGGAATTATATCCCATTTCAAAGAGAGCTTTGTGAAATATGGAGAGCTCTTTCAACTGGTAAGATTGACCACACACGAGTAAAAATCGCGGGGAAAATGTTATTTTGTGAACTTGATCCCAGCGAGGTATGCTTATAGAAATAGTATCCATATTCATTCGCCAATCTTAATCAGAGTAGACCCCATCAACGAGGGAGTCAGCGGCATGATCTTCTATCACCCGTCACTATTCCCTAGGTAATACTTCATTACTAAGAAATGTTATCAGCCTCTCAGCACCAACTCAAACAGTCAGCAATGCTTAGCATTCTGGTGCTAGTTTCCCTTCTACATGAAGTACGGGCAATGGGGCGATACGACTGAGTGGAGCCACCTCCAAATAATCCCTTTTCAACGATACACGGCAAATGTGTCGGTCAGCAGAACTGACATGATACCACACATGACATTCAACTGAACAAAGAAGAGGCAGAATTAAGCAAATTCGAAGTTGCTGTAACTGCAACTCCCTTCTGATGATGCTCTTGCTTCTACTTTTCAACGTAACGTATTTTTTAAGTCGACGTTTTAAGGTTGATTTAATTCAACCTTCTACTAGGATGTCACCTGTAGACATTTGTTGACATTTAGAGGTATACAGAAATCAAAAAAGGTTGTTACACTCCTGGGTAGCTCGTTACTTGCTTGGTTTTTGTTTCATCCCGTTAATCTTCGCTGATTTTACATGCAAAATGTTGCGTTAAACATTTGGAAAGAGACAAAATTCCTTTGTAAAGAGTGGAAACAATGCAGTTTTTCTGCTTGCCCCTAATACTTTTAAAAGAACTTATTATTTCCTTTGGAATGCAAGAAATGCGAAATGATACTACAGAAAACGACACACTTAATCAAATAAAAATTACATCCTGACTGGTGTGGCAAGTATATGTAAATTGAAATAGCCTCTACGGACTTTTTTGCTATACGAGGGCTTATCAGCCCGAGATCTACGCAATCCAAACATAACACATTTATTACTAGTATTTAGTTGGAATAAAGTATACCTAACTACAATCCATACAGCACCGCTAAGTGAGTTGAGAGCAACAATTCTAGAAGCGTGACAGGAAAGTCTGACAATTTTCTTGATAGACTGGTTCCATCAAGAACACTTAGGTCACTGTTACATCAGTATTAACTACGATGATCCAACAAATAAATCGAATAGATTTTCATGTAGTTTTTGTTTCTGACCTTAAACTTGCTACAGGTTACGTATTTTTATTATCGCTATCAAATGGTAATCCTGCATTTTAATTTTATTGTTTTATACTAAAAAAGAGTGATTTTAAGCATTTTTTAGTACGTTTCTACCTAAATAATACAAAAGAATATCGTGGTCTTAAAGTTTTGTCGTGATTGTATGAATGACAATGGTACTAACTTGTGGAAATTATTGAGGGTGTCTTCCATGAACAATTTATCGGGTTTGAACTATATTCACTACCCATATCACATATCCATAGAAATATTGGGGCAGTCGAGTATTTAAGCGTTAGCTCCCCTGTGCAATGACGATTTGTGCAAAAATTAAAACTAATTTTCCCAGGGTAAATTCTATCTTACGACGGTTTAAAAAGCAAGGATATATCTACGGGATCTGATTAGATAATAAGGGGTTCTATTGCATAGATTCGGGAAAGAAATTTTGATCGAAAGCGTTAAGCCTTTTCAGCAAGAACTCTAATACAGAAGCGAACACGAGATGCTGTTTGCAGTTGAAATATCGGTTCTTTTGAAACGGAGCACGCGCTAAACTTTCAAACTGCGATTCGATGTTAAACGCGACTTCGAAAATTCAGAACGTCTGTCTTTAGTAAATAGCTTTGAATAGTCATGACCTATAAAATGTGTTATTGCAAATTTTATATTCTGTTTCTGAGAAAATCCTTTTTCACACAAAATAGAGAAGAACCGAAACAAAATAATGGCTTTCATTCCATTGTCTAATGCCTACAGCAAGGCCTCGAACTGGATTTTTTAATGCAGGTGCACCTTCTGCGCCTAAGTTTTTAAACTAGGTACACATGTTTTATTTCAGGTGCACATTTAAAAAAACGTAATGTAAGAGCATTAATGTAATGTATTCTACTTTATTAATTGGGTATGTTTAGATAGGTTAGTAGTAGATAGTAAATAAAAATATTTAAACAATTTTTTTATCTGCGAAATTGTTACTTACAAATATTCAGTCATCATCAGACATTGGTGGGTAAAATACACAAAAAATAAACGAGTACACTACATTTTTTAAGCAGATAAGATATGAATTTAAAGATAAATAATGAAAATATTTGTTTATGATACGCAGTGGCCAGACAATTCTCAGGAATTCCTACAGCCTTACACTTTAATGAAACACGAGGTGTTTACAGAAATGCAGGGTGCCTATAGTTCGCGGGTGGTCAAGTGATCTAAATTCTCCCTTCTCCGGCTGTCGCGACAGTCGCTTCAACAGAGCCACCTGGAAAAAGTTCCGATCATCAGAAAAAAGTTCTGGTGGCAGTGGCACAAGTAGACCTTCCTCCTGTATAAACCCATTACGGCCCAGCGATTTTGTTTTTGCGTAGAATGTATCTAGGAATTTTAATTTCGTTCCTTTAGAGCGAGAGAGGTCGATACTAATACTTTGTTCAAATATCAAAATAACATAAAACATGTTCCCCCTTTTTTTAAACGTTATGTGCACTGCGTGCACCTGGCGGAACAAAAATTAGGTCCACAATTTTATTTTCATGTGCACAGTGCACCTGGGTATTTCGAGCCCTAGCCTACACAAATGGCACACCGAGTTTGCCATGTGAAAGCATAGCAGGAGTGTCTATACAAGCTTTTACCGTTTCCTTCTAGATATGTTTAGTATTTGATGTGAAATGTTCAGCTGTCTTGTTTTAAAGCAGCCTCCGAATGGAGAGATGGCTGCACATCTCTCTTATCCATCTGTGGAACGTGCTTAACGTACAAAATTTCAAGTTAAATTTGGAGTCAGTTATGGTTATGCTTGTCTTAGAGGGGATCTTATTTATTAACCCGGTTAAATTCGCCTACGGAATTTTGTAGATGCCATCTTTCCAAATTTTAGTGTAGTAAGGAAATTCTGGAAAAGGATTTTCAAAGGTACTCTCTCGTGGTAGATTATAGATATCATATGGAAGCATAGCGTGGAGGATCAGAGAAAACAATTTTCATCCGATCAATGCGCTCATAATATTATGCAAGTTCTTGAGAAATTTATTATTTCTTCTTTGAACCCTAATTGTCAAACTTGATTTCTTTAGTCTACAGGAATTTGTTCAACCCATTACTAACCAGATTTTTCTATTTGACAGGTTTAATTCTGATTACATAGTATCAGTGCCTTAGTCAGTATTGTGAAGGTATTTTCTGGTGCTCTCAAAATGAGTTTCTTCCATGACGATAGTGCACAAGGAGATAGGCAGAATCCTACTTAGGTGTATTAACATCCACTAATCTGATTTATCCCGTAAGAGTTCAACATATAACCGAGCACCAAGCCCTAAAGATGTGACTCTTGTTAAAAAATTCTGTATTTTTTTATTCTTACACAATCACAAGACTTCATTTAGCTGTGATAAGCCATCTTGCATGTGACGAGTTTTCTGGCTAGATATTTGCCAAATCAATAAATCAGTGGCCATTTTTTAATGGTTAGGCAAGTCTAATAGTCAAGTAGTGTCGATGGATGCATTTACATTTCACAAAGTTTGGTAGCAATCACAAATCCGGAGGTCTTTCTCGATAGAACCTGAGTACAGATTTTGACCTTATACCATTCCTGTAAAGGAAATCGGCATGCCTACTTTGAATACTGCACGCTAAATAGTATATATCTCAAAGAATAGCGGCTATGGAATCTCGTGCATAGATGCGTTAGTAGTCATGCTAGATCGTCTCAATGCAAACTTTGGGTATGTGGTCATTTAAAGGGAAATTGGGCAAAGGCTAAAATATGTGACAGAATTGGGACATCCTTAAGTGTTCTACGAGTATTCTTTTAGGTCACTTTAACAATTTTTGAGCTAGTTCAGATGGTGTCTAGCGAAGAAGCCAAAACGTTGAAAATGGCCGGTTTCTTCACTAAGATACACTTTTATTTTGAAACAAATAACATATATGTTCTTTTAAGTTGGAATGTAAAACGTTTTTTCACCATTCAAATGTACTCTGGCGAATTTCGATTTTTTTCGGCCCTCCTTAACGGACAAAGATTTCTCTGACAGCAAAATCTTTAGATTCATATACACCATGTTAATTTTCCTACTTAAAGTCTAGTACATTCCTAAATTTTTATAAATATATGTTCTAAATTCTGCGGTGTTGCAATACTAGGGCTTTTTATATGTATCTTAAGGCCTAGCTTTTTACAACACCATTTAATAGCCTTAAAATATGCAGAAGAAGCAAGTAATTTTTACCAAAGGATAGAGATGCAATAAAGCTATTTGTGAAAAGTTACCTTTAGAGCTTCCAAATTATTTCTTTCAACAGCCTTATGGAGGGCAGTGAGTCCGTCTTTGGTTCGGAAATCGAGTAAGGCCCCACCATTGATCAAAGCCAATATTACTTTGGCTGGCTGCTTCAATGTTGTGGCGAACGTTAATGGCGTTTCTAAAAATAGAATACTTTTCATGTAAACAAGAAAATTAATTATATAGACAGTAATATACGAGGGAAAGTCAAAAAATTATTCGCACTTTGTTTTCTCAATCTATTTACACAAATGTAGGGATTGAACAAGTTCATCATTTTTCTACATAGTCTCCATCCTTTTGGATGCACTTGGACCAGCGGTCCACAAGCTTGCGGATCCCCTCCAAAGTTTTTAGTTGGTCGTCCAACCTTTTATACACCGCTTCCCTTGGTTTTTTTTTGTCCATCTAATCTGCAGAGAACACGCTACATTGTCGATGGTAACTCACCGGTTTACTAGTACCATTTCTCGAGCTTGCTGAATCTTCTCGTAAGTCTGGTGGAGGTTTTACGGGCGTCTTGCTTCTGCGTGCATCACGCTTGTCCAACCTCTTTGAAGCTTCTCGATCCACTCATTCACACTTCTACTTATTGCAGAACTTTCCCCGTATTGTGTTGTAAGCATCTGATGAATTTCAGCCCTGTTAATTATTCCTCATTGGTGCACACTGCTAACAGAGCGGCCATGTTTGCACTGAAGCAAGAAAACTGGCGCTATCGAGGTCAAACTTCGGTAAAGTGACTAAAGTAGTATCAACTCTTAAGTGTGACGAACTTAAAGATGTGTTATAGCAAAAGTGCGGATACGTTTTGACTATTCCTCGTAAAAAGGGGTCTTAAAAGGGTTCATCACACGGGAACTTCAAGAACTATAAACCGTTACAACATACGATGTATTCGGTACTCCCGAGTATCTTTTTATTCTGAAATAATATGAACAAAACTTTACAAAGTAAACAAACTTGAAAGACTGCGCAAAATCTATTTTAATTATTGATACTCGTTAAATGTTCAGAAAACCGCACACACAAATCACGTGAATCTTTTTAAAATTCAATTAGAATATTTTATTGAGTTTACGACAAAATATAGGAACTTACGTCGATAACTGCGCGAAAAATTACCCAAAAGATCAAGTTTCCCACGACAGCTGCCTATTATTGAGACCATTGCACTAAATATTTCATATCTAAATTAATACATATAATATATTATATTTCATCGATCTATAAAGGATTTAAGTTTTAAATAGTAAAAGATAAATCATCTTTGAATTAGAGAAAAATTGTGATCATCTTCACTTTTTCAGAAATATTTGTTCAGGACATCAAAATTTTTTTCTTTAAACCAAGAAAATATTAGGAAAATATTAAAAATAATATTAAAATTTCAGTTGTGTATGACAGTTGTAAAATATTACAAAGAATTCTGATAACAAATATTGCTTTGTAATATCACACATCTAAGTTTATACTGAATATTAAAATTTATAAACACTATATTAATAAAATATGGATATAAATAGCACATTGCTTTTTGTACCATACCTCCGCTTTCTGGACAATGGTAATTAGGATCCATTCCTCTCGCACACATCTTAGTTATCTTTTCTACTTGACCACTAGTTACATGGTCAAGCATTCTTCGCAGGTTGGCCTAAAGACAGAATGTTAAAAGAAGACAGGAGTGAGAATTGTGAAATAAACAGAGATTCATCTAAATTAATCTTTAGTGTTAGTCAACATGAATTGTTGAAATATTATCTCAACTATCTTTATTGTTATATTGAAGTGTAAAGATGAAAAGAGGATGCAATTTAGTGTTATCGGAAAAGTTAAAATCTAAAAGTACTTACACAATTTGAAAGATATATCACTGAAGAAAGTCTAGTGGGGACACCATCCATAACAATAACTTACCTAAATTTATTCAATTAAACTTAAAAAATGTAATTTTTGCTTTACACTCCCAGTTGATGTAGATGTACTTTTAAAATTTCATACACAACTGATGTAGATTAGATAAGTATCCTAGAGTTTCGACTAAACCCCATCCGCAATAATCTCTGTTGAAAACTAAGCAATCCAGACCCATGTTTGGCAAAAGGAAAATGTAATTACCGGTCATGTACTAAGAGGGAGCATTATCTACGAGAACTTGATACAAAAAATCAGCGAAAGTGGCAAGTTATATTCAATCAGATTGTAAGTTAGGTTGAACCAGAAAAAGGTTTTGATAGGATGACATTTGAGTAACTTACCTCCGTGGAAACTGCACATTGTGAACATAACAGTCAAGATATGGTCTTGTCATTTATTTACTGCTGTTATTAAAAACATTTCCACGCGTGTCTGTAGGACTGTTCGTATGAACTTCAATTTATGTGACCTCGTACAAAACTTCTAATATACATGCATAGATGGAACAAAACGGGTTGGAATTGATCACACACTAGTTGCACACACGTGAATAAATGGCGACCAATTCGGTTAATTGAGGAATCACATTTGCCTAGTGAGCATTGCCTATTGTTTAATCTAGTCTGTGAAGTTCAGTAGTGGTAGCGTTATGATTTGGAGCTATGTCTCAGGCATGGACTTTGAATCGTTGGTTCCTATTACTAGTAGCCAAGACGAACTTTGACGTTTTATTTCTGTGCTATTCTTAGACTTTGGACAGTACCAACACTGCTATAGCGCTAAGAGGGCCCAAACATCTAGTAGCATGACCATGTCATGCTGTGAAGTCCGTTCAAAGACTGAAGTGTGGAGAACATGCACGACTTGAATCTCATACGAGAACAGAAACGTCAGTTTCTAACATGTTTCTTTTCCGTATGAATCAACAGCGACGTTGAAAGACAGGTAGTACAAAATACCATCCACATTTTAACAAAAAATTATTATTTTTTTGTTAACTGAAACCGTTTTTCAACAAATATTGAAGAAAAATTACTTTATTTAATAAAAATTACATTTAATCACTATAGAATGGGCCCTTCTGTTCGATGATCTATCTCCGGTAGTTGCATCATCCCGCGCTCATAGAAGTTTTGAGGTTTCTGACTAAAAAACTGTTCCAGAGGACAGAACTTTCTGAACCACTTACGGCACTTGGAATCGGCAACGCACCCTCAACATACCAACGTATATTTTATTCTGCGTCTGCGAAACATTCTTGACTTTTAGAAAATAAAAGAGCATCGTATGTGGAAAATGCTGCTTATTTTCTACCATTTTTAATGCTTAACAAAATTTTAAAACAACCCAATAACACAGTTTGTTATGTAACATTAACACAAGTACTCGCTGAAATTCCTTCTTTCAAACATCCAAATTTGCACTTGTACATTAGATAACATTTGGTTTTGAGATGCAAACCATCTTGAGCCAAAAACGGGGCGAACTTTTGCATCTAACCATATTTAATGTAATTTAATTTGAAAAAAATTAGTTCGCATCTTGTGTGTGCAGGTTGTCTGCTTGAAGTTTTCCCTCCAAGTAATTTCGACGAGATATGTTGCCCATCAAGATCTGTCCAGTTTTACTTATGACAAGATTTCACTTTTTCAGAATTTTTTTTCAGAATTTATTTCAAGATTTCAAAACTTTATAAAGATAACTGCCCTTTCTGTATGACAAAAAAATCAAGATCTGGTAAGTTTTCTTCTCATAATGAAATATCTAATTCACAATGTAGTCTGTTTTGCAAATGATACCTCGTCGAATCAACCACCCGCTACCCCAACATACCCCAGTTCAAGGCAGGTGCTATGTGACAGCAATCAAGCCAATTACTGCTTCAAGGATTGTACGATCCATAAGCTGCCATGGGAAATAACTTTTCATTGTATTTACATCAACAGAGATTAAACCTGTTTTTATTGTGATACGTTCTTAACCTTGGATAAATTCTAAAAAAAATCTGGCAACTCTCCTAAATAAAACTATTATTAAAATTTTTCCAACATATTAATTTTGTTGTTTATATATATATATATATATATATATACATATGAAAAAATTGCATGATTGGAATATATTTCACAATTTAAAAGATTCTAACTATCGTACAATTACATCACAATTTACTATCAAATTTATTACCGACCTAGAAATTTAATTATTACACATTAATTTCATGAGAAATATTTTTTCAATTTCTTCCGTTAATTTCGAAAATTTATAGCTGTGTATGTAACAGGGTCAATAAGTAAAGCCTTTTCAGGGAAAAACTTACCCTAGTGTGAAGCTGCTTTATTTGCTTTTCTTCTACGTTCATCATTTTGTACACGCGTCTTTTGTACCTTAGCTGAAATAAAAACTTTAGTTAAAATATATGCATATTGTTGATATATAGGTTTCGTACGTTTTAAAATAACTAAATCAATACATTAAAATAATTAGAACACATTCCAGAGCAATTTAACATAGAAAAGTTCATTCTGAAATTATTTCAGGTTTATCAGTGGGACACAGATAAGAAGAATTTATATGAATTTGTTCATTTGCATTGCAAGGTTCGTTTGATAAAAATGGTAAAAAAAAAAAAAAGCAATATAAGTAATTTTTTGGAAAAAAAATCGATTTTGTCTCTCAATATACTCCCCATTGAGTGCTGCTTGGTATAGAGAAGTTTCTAAATTTTCATTCCGTCAAAAAAGTACCTTTCTCAAAGAGGATGCAACGTACGGATTGATGGCGGAAATGACATCTGTATTCGACGGGAGTTTCTTCCCACTAAGTCAAATTTTCAAATTTGGAAACAAGGAGAAGTCACATGGGGCCAAGTCTGGAGAATAAGGTGGCCATCCACTTCTGTAAATAAAACTTTTCTTTCACTGCATAGAACTCACTTTTCCCATTTTTGTGGCAGCTGCTACAATGCTTGCTTCAAAGTCTGTAGAATGCATGGTGTCACATCTGATTGAAATTTGGCTTGAGTTAATTCGAAGAGTGACACCTACCAGCTGTGACGTCCCCAAATAAATTGTGTTGCCTTCTCAAAAAAATTTACCAAAGTTATCAAACGACCCTCGAACATTAAGATTACCATCAAACAGTAAACATTGAAAAAATATGAGTCCGAATGATAATTTTTTCAAAATTTAATTAGATCTTCGTGAAGAGACCGGTGGTTCAAGTACTAGATTTCTCATGTTCGCCTCTTCTTAATACAGTCGTGGAAAAAACCGAACCATCCCTCTTCATTGGAGCAATTTTAAAAGCTCATTCGAGTAATTTTAAAAGTAGAGAGAATTCAAAAATGGCATTTGATAGGAACTAACGTCTTAAATTCAAATACATAAAATTTGCATAAACCGTTTTCATGTTAAATTGAGAACCAAATTCATAATATACAAAAGAAACCCCTATTTCGACACACAATTTCGAACCTATATCAAAATTTAACTTCAGAAACCAAATTTCATGTTATTAGGTCTTACTGTTTCAAAGTTATGAGTACTGAAAAATTGGATCTCCTAATGTTAAATCAGTTTCTAACACTTTCATGCGTATCTTCCTTAATAATAATTCTATAGCGCTGGTATTTTGTACCGTGTTACTGTTAAACAACCCAAACAAAATCCTTTTAATATATTATCTTAAAAACATTTTTTAGTATGCAATAATAATTATTAATTTAATGTTTGAAAAGATTTTGAATCGAAATTTTACTATATTTTGATGGGAATAGATTGAGTAGGACTTCTAGTATGGCCATGCAAAATTTTAGCTCATTCCGATTAGTTTTTGAGCTACATTAAATTTTCCTCATTATTGTAATTTTAGGGAGCAATCAAAAGTTTAAAAAAAGTTTGATAAACCTCGGATAATACTTGTCGTATTGTTTGCACTTGCATAGTAAATATAATAATATAATTATCAAATTGTTTGCACTTTCAAAATAAATATAATTCTCGGATCCCTGAGAAATACGTTTAAAATAGTGTTCAAATTTTAAATTCCGGTAGCGATAACTGCAATTTATCTCTATCTACGAATAAGGACTTTTCATGTGGAACGATCCCTAAAATTGAGACCAACTTTAAGATTTAATATCTCGAGATATAAAGATAATTAAGTTAGTTAATTTGATATTTGTACACATTTAACGATGCAGAAATGATTGTTGCATCAAAACATTGTGTTTCCATTACAAATTTCGTTGTTTTTGCATAGTTTGATATGAAGACATCCCCTTATGCATTTTTTCAATTTGAATTTGTAGAAGACGTTATTCTCTAGTGCGAAATAAAGGAGGTGGTTATTTTTTTTTCTACGACTGTACATGGAAAACAATGGAGACAAAATTATTTTAGCCTAAGTGGTGAAAAGTTGGTAGGCGTGAGTTAAAATCTAAACTATATCAATGAATGTTTTGAACTGGTTATATTGGCATGGACGTTAGAAGCATAAATGTTTTTCAGTTGCCTTGTTCGTGGGGTTAAAGGCTGGTAGGTTCTGACATTTGGGGGGGTCATTGAAAGGGTGGTTTACGAGTCATACCAGGATAAAAACACGGAATACCTCAAACCGGACAAAACAGACTTACAGTGAGTAGAAAGCTTTTGGCATTTAAACTAGTGCTGATTCTGAACTGTATGTATGGTATTTTTGATTACCGTCACACTGATGTAACAAAACGGGCTATTGGTGACGGTCCGGAATCAATCCCCGAAGGAAAACACCGAGGACAACACCACGTAATTTTGAACCACGGTCAGATGACGAGGCAACACCTAACCTGGAACCCCACTCTCCAAACTTCTACAGGATATTTGAGGCAGTGACAGATTTAATGTGCACCTGCCCCCTTTGCTCATGACGGCCTTTGGTTGGATTCGAACCTACAACCCTCTGGTTGCTATTCTGTTGCTCTTCCAACCGGGATACCGTTGCCCTGTTGATCCCGAAATATTATCAAAGTAATCGAAATTGTGGTTTGCTACTTAACTTTATAAAAACAATCTTAAAATTACTCTGTAAACTTATCATCGCAATTTTATTACATAACCTTGTTGAATTTACGTCGCTCTGGAGGACTATTGGTGATGGTATGAGATCCATCCCGAAGGAAAAGATCCGATAACTCCACGCAATTTGCAATCACGGTCTGATGACGAGGTCAACACTTGAACTGGCGCACAATTTACTCTCCAAACGTCCACAACACGCCAACTGGAGGACATTTGAGACCGCTACAAATTTACGTGTACAAGCTCTCATGAACCCGATGTTCACAGGTTGGATCAAGTTTCGAACTTGAAACCCTTTGTTTGCTAATCCGCGAAGCTACCAACTGCTCCACAGCGGTCATTTAATTATTTGAGATTTAGTTTCAAAATTCGACTCCACGCTGTGAGCAGGCACCTCGCACTCTCCAAACTTACACACCACGCCAAAGTGAGGACATTGGAGTCCAGGACGGATTTAACGTGCTCCAACACTCTTTGTACACGACAGTCTTTGGCTGGATTCGAACTTACAACCCTCTGGTTGGTAATCCAATACTCTTCCAACCGGGTTACCACATCCCACTTGCACTAAGAACATTTATATTGCAACGTATTACGCATTATGCATTTGCTTTAATAATGTAGCCTTATTCTAAAAATAGCTTATTTGAAATGCAGCAGGTAGGAAATACAAACAAAAAGAATATCGAAAGTGTACACACATCAATTGAAGTATGTTTTAGGGGGTAGATCTGGTATTGGTATCGGTTTGTAACATCGCACTGGAGCAACACAACATGCTACTGTTGACGAAGTAGATCTGATTTATTTTTAAAGTTTGTACTGATGTATCTACAGTCGCGATGAAAAAAAATGAACTACCTTCTTTATTTCGAGCACTATTCACACTAGAGCAAATTCAAAGGTATTATTCAATAGGGAATAATGTCCTCTAAAATTCAAATCCAAAATAATTGCCAAAGGAGACGTCTTCATATCAAATTTTGCACACAAAAAAAAGCAAATTTTTAATGGAAACACCATGTTTTGATGCCATAATCCAATTCTGCACCGTTAAATCAGACTAAATGTGAAATTTCATGACTTTACTACCTTTATAACCCATGATATTCAATCCTAAGGTTTGTGTAAATTTCAGGGATCATCTCGACATAGAATGTTCTATTTGTAGATCGAGATTAATTCTAGTATCCGAATTTCAAATTTGAACACTATTTCAAAGTATTATTCAGCGATCCTAGTATTATTATATTTATTATGCAAGTGCAAACGATTTCAAAATTACATAATAATATTTACTATGCAAATGCACACGATCCGAGAATTATTACCTAAGGTTTGTCAAACGTTTTTTAAACTTTTGGTTGCCCCCTAAAATCGCAATAATGAGGAAAATTTAATGTAGGACAAAAACTAATTATCGGAAGAAGCTGAAATTTTGCACAGCCATACTAGAAGTCCTTCTGAATCTATTCCCATCAAAATGTAACAAGGTTGTAATTAATAATTTTTTCAAACATTAATTTAATAAATATTATTGCACACTAAAAACTATTTTTTAAATAATATGTTAGGCGGATTTTGTTTGGTTTGTGTTTAACAGTAACATGGCACAAAATACTAGCGCTATAGAAATATTATTTTGGAAGATATGCATAAATGTGTACGAAACTGATTCATTAGGAGCTCCAATCTTTCTGTATTCATAACTTCTCGAAACGGTAAGACCTAATGACATGAAATTTGGTATCTGAAGTTAAATTTTGTATACTCGTATATTCGAAATTGTGTGTCGAAGCTGGAGATCTTTTTGGATATTATGAAGTTGGTTCTCTATTTAATATGAAAACGGCCTCTCATGCAAATTTTATGCACGTTTGAATTTATAGAAGACGTGATTTCCTGTCAAACGCATTCCTTGAATTTTCTTTACTGTTTAAAACTGCTTGAATGAAGAGGGGTGGTTGGGTTTTTTACCCCGAGACTAAATAATTCTAAAGTAAATTGCCATTGCAGCGAATGAAAATTAGAATACACAACATATATAACAAGACTAAAGTATTCAAGGGCAATCTCGGAAATGATTGGACGGGTATACCACTTTTTCCTATTTATCCTTTTTTACCATATTCCAAATTAATTATTTTTATTTAAATCTGCTATCCGTGAAATTTTCAAATGCGAATGATTACATTTTTAATGTGTAATTATTAGCTGCAACGCATCCAGGACTTCATTTCGGAAGGGTATCAAAGTTGAAAATTTAGTTTTCTTAAATGAAAAATAAAATTCTGATTTTATTTTTAAAAAAAATAAATATTTCTCTAAAATCTTGTCATTGGTTTCGATTTAAAGGGTTTATTACAGATAAGAGTTGCATATGGTAGTTCCGGGCACAGAAACTCCTTTAGAATGGATGTATCGTCGAGTATCTTTCTATTTATATAAATAACACTAAGCAAATACTTTTGACTGAATACATAGACTGAATTTTTCATTCTGTCTTATCATCACTTCGCATTTACTGAATGTATAATTTAATAAACTTGTTTTAGTCGAATAATATTTCAAAAGTGTGCATTTAAATAGTTAAGTAAAAAATTAATTTTTTAATTAATTTTTTTGTACTGATTACCCATCTAACTAATAAACAAAATCACAACACAAAAGTCTTCCAAAATTTTTTTAAATTTAAAATTAAAATTTTTTGGAAAAAAGAAGGGTTATTTCAAATTGCTAAAACTCAAAATATTCTTGGTCAATTATCAAAATTCTTGCAGTAAATTGTTCACAAATTTATAAACTTTAATTCTGATTCAGCAAATTTAAAAATAATAATTCAATAAAAAAAATATTTGAATGAAAACTTCTAAAAATTTTAAGGTACTTTTTTTAAAAATAGTTATATTTTTAAAAGTAAATATTTGTTTCAAATTTGCTGAATCAAAATTAAAGTATAATGTTTGAAAAAAATGTATTCCAAATTTCAACCCTTAAACTTTATCGGTTCTTGACTTATAACAATTTGAATACAGGAAATCTTGAAAAATGTAACATTTAGAAAAACGCATTTAAAGTTTTAAAGACAGATTTACAATAAATAAAATGTTTAAATACCCTTTAAGAGCATCCAGATAAGTATATAACTCCTTCTTTCCTCTTAAATCTTTGGTTTCGTTTGATTTTGGTAAGTTCTACCTTTTTTCTGCATAGTTTAAAGGTCTTCGTAGGTTTAAATAACGTGTTTCACAGATGTTGTTGTCATGACAACAGCTGTCTGAGTGTTAGGATTTTCAAAACAACAAACCACAAAATTAATTCTATCTCTCGTTCTAATTAAGATAGAAACATGATTCAGACGTCATTTTAAGCAGAAAAATACAGAGAATTTTTTAATACATAAAATTTTTTTTCGAAAATTTGACGATTTTTGTGTCCCGGACCCCTTTAAAGAAATAAAAGAACAAACAAGTTAGGGAGGTGGTCTGGGGCCCTCTAGCTACACAACTCATTCTTCACGCATTGGAAAATATTTTATTTTATACTACGAGTAATTCATAGACATTAGGAACTTTATTTAAAAAAAAAATATTGCATTATTTTAATATTAGTGAGGTGGATAATATAAGTCTATTCACCAAGTAAAGTTGATTAAAATATTTTCTATTTGGGTCGTAACAATGGGTGACCACAGGGGTACGTACAGATCAGACGTAATGACAGTAAGAAAAGAGAACAAAAAAAACTTTGATTCGAAATAAAACTATTGATATAATAGCATAAGAACATGTTTTTAATGTTTTCAGGAATAAAAATACTATCCGCAATTTTTACATTTGGTTCCATTTTCTAGCCTCTAGGACCGACGAAAAAAGACAATTTCCCCAATGCTACTCTCAGGTGTTCTATGCTACAAATTCAGTAAAGGCTCTATGGTCAGGTAAAAAATGAAGTACGAAGTAATTTTCTGCGAGGGCTCATATTTTCATCTGTGTTACATATTACTTATATAAAATGGATCAAATAAATGGTTTTCAAATGTAAACCGTTATTAAAAAATGTAAATTCCAAAATTTAGAATGGGTTATGAAATTGAAATTCATGATACATTTTTAACCCCTCCCCCCCCCCTTCCATCTTAGATTTAATCGAAAACGAAACCAGTGGTACCAACCTGAGGAAAAAATTTAGGGGAAATGAGGAATCCCCTCATGTGTTATAATACGAGTACCACACATATGATCTGCATATACACTGTTCGCGAAAAATGCAACACTATGAAAGAATAATCAGAAATAAATTAAATTTATTCAGCGTATTACTTATAGTGGTTTAAATAAACGATCAAATTTACAGAGCAACAAAACAAAAATTATGCAAAAAATCAATAACGTGCAGCCGCCACGCGCAGCGATGAGAGCCTGTACACATCGTAGCATCGAATCATACAGATTCTGAATGCCATGCTGCATTCCACATTCTATCTGATGCCAAAGTTCAGTCCTACTCTGCCCGACGAGCGGTACAAGCGAGTCGCCGATCGATGTAATCCCAGACACGCTTAATGGATGACATATCCGGGGAACCTGTAGGCCATGGAAGAAACGAAACCTGTCGTGCAATGTAGAAGGCTTGTATATTACGAGCAACATGTGGATTTTATTGCTGAAATACAGCTCTGGGAATGCGTTGAAGGAGGGATAGGACCTCGGGCACTCCAACTTCCCTGATGTAGCGCCCGCTGGACAGGATCCCCATAATTTGGAGTAGTCGGGATTTCTCGCTCATGACATGCAATACCGCTCCAGACCACAACGCCACGTGTTCGTTCAGTATGACGCTGAATACGATACTCAGGGAGGGTTCACCTCTGTAGTGTCTGACCAGTACGCGTTCATTATTATAGTCAATTTTGTAGAAGACATCTGAGAAGACCACTTGTTGCGAATCGGCACGCCATTGGCTGTGTTGGTGAGCCCATTGTTGCCGGAGGCGTCTGTGGTTCAGCGTCAAGGGAATCCTGCGCAGAGGAATTCTTGCACGCAACCCACGGCGCAGCAGACGTCGACGAACCGTGGGGTAGACAATGAAACACCTGTAGATGTGCTCCAATGTTGTACCAACGCACGAGAGGACGCTGTACGGTCCGTTCCTACCATGCGGATGAGGTGTATGTCGTCCCGTGTTGACGTCATATTGCATGGTCCACTGCCGGGGTTTCGACTTGTCGGGTTCTCCATAGTCCATCTCTTCCACACACGCATCAATGTTGTGGCATTACGCCCCGTGCGAATAGCGATTTCACGATACGAAAGTCCACCATCACGGAGGCCCCGTCCGAATTCCGTTAGTTGTTCGTATGGCACTCTGCGTTTTTGGCGAGGCAAGTTGGGCGTATGGCGAATCAATCATTGACAGCAGTCAAACGATGATACACACATTACAACGCACCTTTACAGTGCTTTTTATACATGGCTCACTCGGAAGTTTAGAGGTTGTTTCTCGGCCCACACATGCGTAATCGCTTTGTAATTTGTAATTCTAATCATTTGCATATCCTAACCTGTTTTGCATTTCTTACAAGTTTCGTTTAATTTGCACGATTCCTTCATGGTGTAGCAATTTTCACAAACAGTAGTGTATATGATATTTTGCATTAGTATAGTTGTATTTGAAAGTTTTGGTAACCCGGGACTTATTAGAAAACTGTTGGGTAAAGGTCTTTTGTAGTGAGATCGAGTTGCTGTGTACATTATAATTTATAACATTTCATCCTCAAGTTTGGATGCCCTCTATAAAAATATCCAGTATACAAATATTTCTTTCAATGAGACCAAATTACGACATGGTATAACCTTTAGAGATATGCAGTAAGAGTAAAAAGGTATAAATTATGAGATTGAAATCCAAAGTGGATGAGAACACAAAGCATAAATAGGGGGTAGTTAATTTGCGACATCCCTGTCGGCTCTTTATAGCTTTTAGATTAGTGGCATGGGCTTTTAGATTATTGTAACTAGTGATTTTAGATTAGTGGCTAGTGATTCTCTACAGGCTTTTAAATAAGTGATAGGGCATGGTTGCCATTGCCAAACACTGTCGGCATGCATAGTAGAACAATATGCGCATAGATGGTTGATATGGATTTTAGGAGGTCCAACATTAACAGAGAAAGGCGCCCGTGCATGTTATTGGAAAGTTAGACAACTTCTGGATGGACACTGATGATATACACTCTTTTGTCCTATGCTCTAACTTTATGGTTCATTTTGTGACACATGGGGGTTAATGGATGTATTTGTGAAGGTATATTTTTTAGCAATACGAATTATTGCTCATCAACGAGAATGTTTGGTGCGTTAAGTATATAATATCGTCGTATTACAGTCACACGCGTTTGTATGAGATTTTCTCGTGAGCAAATTTGTTACTGTGCTGATGCAAAAGTTCGTCCTGTGTTGGCACTGGATGGCATTGCATCGCAAAACCAAAGTGTTATCTACTTCACACGTCTAAAGTTTGTTTTAAAGAGGAATTTAAGTAGTGAGTACTTCGTAAATAATTAGGTTGAGTTTTTTAATTTTGTTAAGCATTAAAAATGGTTGAAAATAAGGAGCATTTTTGATATAGTATGCTTTTGTATTACCGAGAAAAGGCAAGAATGCTTCGTAGACGCAAAAGAAATGTGTTGTGTATGGTGAGGGTGGCGTTAACGATTCCACGTGCTTTAAGTGGTTCAGAAAGTTTCGTCACCTGGATCAGTTTTTTAGACAGAAACTTCGGAACTTTTATGAGCGTCGGATTATGCATCTACCGGAGAGATGGAGAAAAGTTATCGAACAGAACGGCAATACTTTTCTGATTATTAATCTTTAGTAAATAAAGTAATTTTTCTTCAATTTTGTCAAGAAAACGGGAAGAACTTTTGCACCAACCCAATATTACATATAAGGGTGCTTTCATTCAAATTTACTTAACAGTTAAAAATCTAGGTTGTAATAAGCTAAGCATGCAATATAGTTATAGTTTGATAAAAAAAAAAGAATGGCGGCTAGGTGAATTATTTCTAGAATGAATAACACATTTGTAAATGCATTATTTTAAACAGTTGATATCACGCTACTGCTCGATAATATTTATTCTCATTCAAGTCATGAGGGTCGTTATATTGTATTTCTAGTCATCTATTTCCTATCTGAATGTCAAAGTTGTATACAGTCAAAATATTTTTAGGTATCTTATAGCGAATTTAAAATTGTATTTCATGACTCTGCAGCAGCATTTAATTTTGGAAAGAATAAAATCGTAAGAAAGATATTTTAAAAGTTTGGTTGGGTTTTTATTGCTCAAAGGTCCTATTTGACCAAGTAACAGCAAACACAAGACAGACAGTGCCAAATAGAAAAAGGATTGAAAGTTATGGGGCAATTTATTTCAAATACACAAAGCCATGAAATTAAGCGAGGTTTCATTTCCGTTTTCATAACTTCCAAAATTCTGCAGGACTTCTTAAATGTGCCCGTTTAGATTATCCTCTTTGGATAGTATATGTAACTATTATATTTTGTGGCAATGCACGATGATTTCTAATTACATTTAGATTGATAATTTTTTTTAAATTAGCGTCGCACCAGAACAACACAACGGGCTATTGACGAAGGTCCGGGATCAATCCCTTAGGGGAACGGCCCAAGGACAACACCACGTAATTTTGAACCACGGTCAGTGGACGAAGGAACACCTGAACTGGCACCCCACTCTCCAAACTTCCACACCAACCCAACGTGAGGACTTTCGGCCACGACAGATTTAAAGTGCACCAGCCGCCTCTACACCATACGATTACAAACATCCATGCCCTGACCAGGAACATTCCTATCTAGAGGCTAACACCTTAACCACCACACCGGTAGGTCGGTCAATTATATTTAGAGATTTAGTACTCTCCATTTTGAAGGTTATAATTATA
The DNA here is from genome assembly GCA_947359465.1 of Metellina segmentata. Taxonomy (NCBI): domain Eukaryota; kingdom Metazoa; phylum Arthropoda; class Arachnida; order Araneae; family Tetragnathidae; genus Metellina; species Metellina segmentata. Next base: position 112,339,338 of record OX375872.1, on the reverse strand, counting down.
AGAGATTAATTAATTAATTATTACAACCTTTGTTTCTGATTGTCATATCAGCATTAATTGAGTAACAAATTTCTGTATTTGAGGCTGTTACGGTATAGAGAAAAACTTGTACAAATTTAATATTTCACGTTAGATTTCAATATTATATAAAACACTTAGTTCTGCTCAGGTGTCCTAATGGAATAAAATTGTGTAAATACGAGAAAAAATTATTGGAGTAATGTTTATTGCCTAACATATTATTTCCATAAAACACTTCATATATAAATATGCAGACATTTTAAGTTCCCTTTTACAAAACTCAATATCGCATAAGAATTTTAAAAAATGTTTCTCAATTGGGTGAATAGTTTTAAATGGCATAGTCACTAAAGTTTTCGAAGAAAGCTTATGATGAAGGAACACAGCTTTGAATTTAAATTCAGAAATTTTGATCCTTCTGAACGAGAAATGTTTTCCGATACTATTTGGAGCATCTCTGCTTCAGGCATGGTGCATTTGTTTAAAGGCTGAAGATTTAAGGAGAACTGAACGAATAGATACAAGCACCTTTAAACTTGAGAAATACATTATTGTTCACTTAAATATCCAATTTTAGGGTATGTTGAAGGAAATCGGTTAAAAACCTGCACAGGTAGGTATTTGAACTAATGTCGCACCCTAATGTCTTGGTATACTAATGCTTTACCCACCCTAGTTACAGTGTCTACAAGAATAATTTTACATTAAAAGTCTAAAAACATGGTTTGTTTATTAAGGTCAATTAATTTTTTTAAATAATTTAATTTCAGCAATTTAAAAAAAATTTATGTCAACAGAAATTAATTTTTTATTATTTCAAAAATTAAAAACACTAAAGACACTATTGTACGTGACTTTAGTGCCATTGCATCTATCAAAAATTTAAAACAATTTGTTGTCCTGTAGTCTAGATTGTATTCATAAAATTATCGTTTATTAAAAAAGAAAGGTATTCTAGAAATTCTAGATAATTTCACTCAATAGTAGGGCAGTCTTATAGGGATGACTGACAACGATGTCTTCAGTAACCTCTACAATTAAATCTTAGTTCTTATTTCAGACAGATCAAAAATTACTCTGAAAATCGCATTCTAAGAAGTCTTCTCTCTCAAATTGAAGTTTATGTAATCTGGCTTATTAATAAAATTGTAACATTAATGTAATATAACTGATATTGATACATGATGTAGTCCAAATACTGGTCATCTCAAGAGCCTTTCGTTTAATGAAGGTGAAAAGGTTTTCGCCACATGTACCAAGTGTCTCGCACTGCCGGCTACTACTGAGCACATCTTTGACTGCATGGGCCTCTCTAGAGAGGATATCTACTCTGACCCCCTTATTGTGCTTGATTTTCTGGGAGTCAATGGACCTATGCACTTTGCCTGACTTCATCAGACACTGGAGGATTACAAGCAACAACAAACAGTCCAAATACTAATGTTACTAGGCTGAAAATGAGCCATAATAATTTCCTGAAAATCAAAGCATCTAGAGGAATTTTGATCAAAATAACAACTCAAACTGATGCTTAGATCAAAATAACAGATAAAGCTGATGCCTATATCAAAATGACAGATGAAACTGATACTTAGGTAAAAAAAAAACAGATAAAGCTGATGCCTATATCAAAATGACAGATGAAACTGATGCTTAGATAAAAAATACTGTCGAATTAAAAACAATGCTATTATTCAAACAAGGTGTTTAAGAAATGAGTGGAAACTCGGAGAGCCTATTGGGTCGGCTTAGAAGATCTGGGGGACTATTGGGAAAGTCGTATCTCGTCTACTATCTGATGTGCAGAGGACAATATCTGGTCGTAGGGCATCTTCAGCATGTTCGTATTTGGCCGTTAAGTATTTAAAAGGGGCATCCGATTAAACCTATCGGGAGGGGTGTAGAAAGTCTGTGGGCCAATTAATCTATTTACAAATCCGGATCCAGTCTGCGGGCCTGATAAAAAATACCGCTGTCTTCGGGCCTGAGATCAAACTATTTTCGCTGCAATTTCTCTCTATATTAAAAAAAGTTACCGGCGCCGCTGTCGCAGGATTGAAAGCTGCTTGTTTTCGCTCGATTCTTAGACGGTTTCCCGAAAAGTACGGATCAGAAAATTACAAAATTAACATGGTTTGTTAAAAATTGTACAGGAAAGACGTTGAAGAATACTTATTTTCGATGCGGCTATTACTTTAGAGTTTATTAAGTGTCAAATAGAAAACAGGGAAATTTCTACCGCGAGTGAGCAAAAGACGTACAAATTTTCAGTCTTCAGCCGTGATTTTTTTTACAGTACCTTTAAACGTGAATTTTTGTAGCTCGTCGAACTTTTTTAGAAATTTGATTTTGGTTTCTGATAGCATTTTTTTGAAATTCGGGAAGAATCGGGACACTTTTGTTACTTTTTTGTTAAAACTGTCATATCTATATACTATTATTATTAGTTTTAAACTTGAAAACATCGCAGAAAACCTTAGAATGTACTCTGTTTTTACGGTACAATTATTTTTGAAATTGGTTAATAAATAAATTCGATAAGATCAAAATTTGGTCATACAAATTTCGTATTTTTTAGATCGCTGTGCAATTGCGTTCATTCATCTTCACGGAAATACAGGTTGCATTTTCTGACTAACGAGTTTGCCAGATGCCCTTGAAACTCGCTGTGACGTCATGCTCTTTTTTTCGCTCAATTCTCAGACTGTTTGCCGATTAAGTACAGATCAGAAAATTACGAGGTTAACATGGTTTATTCAATATTGTACAGGGAACAAGATGGCGATGGTTTTTTACTGATGCTTCAATTATTTTAGGGTGCATTAAGTGTTAAAGTAAATAAAAAGCGAAACCATTAGCGAAAGGAGGGTTGGTTTGCTTCGCAAACCAAATGGTATTGCGTCGCAATCACCGGAGGTTGGCTAGCGTTAACAAGCATTGGGTTGAGCCCTATCTGTGACGTCAGGGACCGGAAAGTCAAATCAGGATGGCGAGCGTAGGGGAGCAGGGGGCGGAGCCCCCTAGTATTTATGAAAAGCGTAGTTTTGTGTTGACGGATGGTTTAAACCAAGCGAGAACAGAGTTAAAAATTGAATGTACACTTCCAATAAGTTTATCTAACTTTTCTCGCTATCATAAATATCGAATATGACATTTTTAAAGTTTTGAATTTTTCTTCCCTGATTGACGATTTTACTGATCGTTAGCAACATAATATTTGTATTAGTTAACATCAAGTTTTGATAGGTATGTAGGTATTTTAATTAACGTCGCACTGAAGTTACACAATGGGCTATAGGCGACGGTCCGGATTCAACTCAATGGTAAAGATTCGGGACCAGTTGTGCCAAAAAGACAAGCGTATGTGTTTCACTGTTTTCACAACACAAGAGGAATCTATTCAATTGATGCAAAGAACATCAGAACTGGAGTCAACACCAATGGACACATGTTCTCTTTACTGATGAGTCAAGGTTTAGTTTAACATTTGATTCTAAACGTTTTTACATCTCGAAGGAGTCAAGAATGCAAAATATTCCTTCGAACATTATGGAATGTGACCGTTTTGGTAGTGCAGGTGTGATGGTGTGGGGAGGAATAATGATCGATGGACGTACGCCCCTACACGTTTTCAACAGAGGATCTGAGACCAGCCAGAGATATCGGTATGAGGTCTTAGAACATTATGTAAGACTTTTCAGAGGTGCATATGGATTTGATTTTTTTATTTATGGACGATAATGCTCGTCCACATCGAGAAAACTCGTTGACGAATTCCTTGAAAATGAAGCCACTGAGCAAATACCGTGGCCAGCAAAATCTTTTAATCCCGATAGATATTGTTACCATTAAAAAAAATTTTCTTTCATTTATTTGATTATTCAAGACTTTTTGAAAATAATTTGTCTTTGGACTGGAAATTCAAGTGTTTAGATGTAAAAGGCCATTTTAATTTTTCTGGTATCATTACACTATAACAAAGCTTTCCCCCACAAACCACGCAAAGGAGAATTTGACACTCATTTTCGTCAATATAAGTGAACCCGAAACATAAATAATCATTGGAATATTGTCTATTGACATTTTTTACTTTGTTCTCCCGATTGTAAGTATCATTATTGATATTGCTTGTACTTGCAATATCATTCTGATTATGATAATATATGATTCTGGCACTATCAGCGCCAGAATCATATTTCCGTTTTAGAAATTTGTCCATTGTGTAATTTCGAATCATTATTTTTAATTCTTTGGAGGGCAATTAGAGCTATTTTACTTTCTAGACCAATTCGTCGCAAATAAACTTCTACCTACAATTACAAAACAATACATTTTATAACATCGACAATCCGTCAAAAAAAGTTGGACTTGCTTGAAGAAAAACAAGAAATAAGATTAACCTTTCTAGCAAAAAACACGTCAGTACACTTCGATTATTGCAATACAACTATTTGCCTTTACACGCCAGAAGCTGATTTTATATTTATGTTCTAATAGAAATCGATAAAAGCCAACATAAGTACAAGTAAAGATGATAAAACTAAAAACAATGACTTTTGCTTTTACCTCTTTTTTCTCGTTTTAAAAACCGTTTTAATTTTTCCCTGGTTTTCAAATTTTGGCTGAACACTTTCTCTCAGTTCACCAGTGCTTCCGCGGATCTTCGGTTAAGAACAACTGCTCTAAGGGATGACAGATGTGGATTGCACATTTAAATAAAACTGGCAGGTTTCTAAAGGTAGTCATGTCACACTTCCTTCGTAATGGTAAGGTATGTGATGAGTTCACCTTCCTTTCCACAAACAGGCTGCCTTCTTCAATCCAATAGACAGCTCAAATTGTCATTTACATGCTTCAGAATCGGAATCTTTACAGAGTCAGATATTGATGCTCCATTCATATTCTATTAAACGAGTTTAAGAATGTTTGCTTGAGAATCGGGGGACAACTAGGTAATTTTGTCAGGCTCAGGGCTATTTTATGTGAGACTGAAAGCATCACAATAGATTGAGAGTACGGTGGACAACGCAGATAGGCCGCTTTCAGTTTGTCACTTCAGTCATTTTTTCTTACGAAGGCTAAGACCTAGATTCCCCGGAACCCAGTAGAGAGAACCATTCCACTCACTTGGTTTGTTAGATGACGAGGGAAAGGACTAATTCATTGTAATTCTCGTCTTTCTGATACGAATACATTTAGAAAATTTCAAATGAAAAGTGGTCGAGGGGAACATAAATTTAAAAACTTTGTTCAGGAAATAAACTTGTATTAATAATTCCTCCTTTATTTTCCTTCGATACTAATCTTATAGAAAACTCAAACTTTACGGAGGCTTGTAGAATGACGTCAGCCCTAACTAGTTTCTGACGTGTGTTGAGACAATAGGTTGTCCCTTTTCAGATTCACGAGAATCCCCGCAAGTTGGAACCATTTTCAGATAACGGTTCCAAACCACTTTCAGATGCGCACTTATAATAATTATGGACCCAATGCATCTAAGGGGAATTATATCCATGTTTTGCCAAAGTTCAAATTCAGAAAATACATACTTCCACATAACCAACAGATGCAGGAAAAGGATAGTCAGCTAACGGCCTTTGTTCATCAAGAAACTTTCCAGCTTTGCCATTGATTGGAGGACAAAAAATTCCGTAGTTAAAGCTTTCTTTCAGTTCCTAAAAGAAAAATTTCAGCTATCAATTCATCGGATTGATATTTATTCACAAGAATACGTAACAGATTTTAAGTGAATTTACAGCTTTAGCACAATGTACATATTGACTAATACCTTGGGTAATGAATCAATTACATGCTGTTTAATGTCCCAAATGTATTCATCTTTTTGAAACTGAAAGTTTTTCTGAAATAAAAAAAACACAAAAATTAAAATGGCTTCTAAAAATGCCACGATAAAACATGAACATAAAACAAAATAAATTCACAGTAAAAATATAACTGCCCATCCCTTACTCTCTTAATATTTTATTTTTAAACTGTAAATTCATTTTTTTTTCTAAAAAGTTTGTCAAGAAACAATATTTATGTAATTTTAAGATTTTCATCATGTACACGTCACACTAAGGATATTTCAAAGGGTTTTTGAAAATAATAATAAATAACCTTATTTACGAAAATCCAAAATTAGCAAGTGAAATAAAATGTAAAAAATTAGAAAATCATTTTAAAACTTTTTTATTTTGCAAGTGAAATTTGATTCCGACAGTTTTTTCGTCAATAATTCTTATTTTCATGTAATGAATATCATACTTTCAGTGGTAAAAACAATATTCATATAAACAATCAAAGGATAATATGTAGAAAATTTGTAGTTTAAAAAAATAGAGTAATGGATGACATTTAGCACCACCTGCTTAATAGTTCTGAAAATGAAACAGTTAGCAACGAATCAGGATGGTATGTAGTATCCGATACGTTACAACTTTCGAGCGATGTATTGCCAATTGTGGTAACCTTCCCGTTTTCGCGCTTTTCTTAGTTTTAAGGCAACCCTAGATATTTTGTCCTGACGATGATGATAATAAACGGGTCTCGTGATTGGTTAAGGAAGAAAATACGCTTTTCCACTTTTATTTTTAATGTAGAACGGAATTAAAATTTAGACAGTCTTTGAAATTGTTGGGTGCATATGAATTTTGCTCTTGATTTATAAAATCGACTTGTTTTATTAATTTTCAAAATTTTTAGGATAAGTTTGGAAAGCAGATTGTAAGTTACAATTTTTTTAATTTGTCACTTTATTTAAATTTCAATTAAAATTTCGAAAAAAAAATTTGGATTAAATTTGATTATTGAAATTGCAGATTGGAATTTAGAATTTTTGCCCCTTTTGGTTGCTCATTTCCCCTTAGTTGATTTGATATAGCAGTAGATAGTGTTATTAAACGTTAGAAAATGTTTTTTTTTTTTTTTTTTTGCAAACATGTAGTAGCTTGATTGGGAAGAGGGTGAAATGTCTTTCATGTGAGAATGATATGATTTTAACATTGAGAAAGGATGCTGGTGATAGGTAGGAGTGGAAATGTAGAAAGATAGGACAAAAGTTTGGCAAAAGAAAGTATAACAGGAGTAAGAAATTGGAGGGTAAATGGGTGTTTGGAGGACTTGAACGAGGGACGGATAAATGTTTTATGGTTGAGGTGAAAAATAGGAACCAGAAAGTTTTGGCTGAGGTAATTCAGAGCTGAATTTTGCAAGGAACTACAAAAATTTCTGACTATTGGAAGTCATATGCTGGTATCAATACCCGAAGGACAAAGAGTTCAAGGGTTATCGATTCGAGCATATGACTGTTAACCATAGTCAGAATTTCAAGGACCCGGCTATGAGGGTAAGTTTGATTTTTGTTTAGCTTTTGGTTATATTACAAACACTGGACTATGCTTGGGTGGGCACCCAATACGGTGACTTATACGCATGGAAGCCAACGGTGAAAGGTCCTCGCCGGCCCCGGAGGGGCGGCGAGGTAGCCGGCAGGCGGGGATCGCGCGTTATACGCTGTGACTTATCTACAAACAAATTTCTCCCGGTATACTGGTTTAAACGCATTGAAACCTTAAGCGCAATACGCTTTGACTTCTCTAAAAAACAATTTCCTCTTGTAAAGTCGTTACAATAAAAATATTTGTCTTGCTTTTCCATATATGGCTCTATAACCTGGAATATCCCCATTGAGTTGCTCACATAATGCTAATTGCTAGAAAAATTGTGAACAAATATTTTTTCACACTTATAGATAGCAGAAGAATTTTTAGATTTTTTTTTTCTCATCAAAAACCTTTGTGTGGATTATGATCACAGAAAAGAACTACCTTATTAAAAAAATATTTCTTGTTTTGAATTTTCTATGCATTGCAAAGTTTCTAATTCAAAATTGATGAAAATCCGGACGTTTTAAAAAAAATCGCGTTTTTTTTTTATTATTAAAATTATTATTTTTTATTAAAATTTTTTTTTTAAGTGAAAAAATTAGGATGAAATTGACGCAAAATTGCGTACATGTTCGGAGAAAACCAGACTGAAATATTAGAAAATTTTCAAGTGAAATTTATATTGCTTTTTTCTTAATTTTTAAACAAATTATTATTATTATTTATGCACTGTATGCAAAGGTTCACGTTGTATATGGCGGCCATCTTGGAATTGCTTACATCGGCCGCCATCTTGATTTGGCGTAAACAATCGCTTTGGCGGCCTAACGTATCGGATGCTACCACTCCACCACGAATCAATTTTCTCAGAAATCAAATTAATACAACAGACTAAAATGGTAGATATATGTGCTTAGTTGTACTATTTTACTCAAGTCTGCCAGAGATCATATTTTGATGAAACTCGTGTTGCAAAATTTAAATAAAAGCCATTTAACAATGAGCAATGGTAAATCTAGGAACCTAAAGATCTTTGAACTGCATTATGGTCAATTTTGATAATTCACTTCATGGCGATGGATGGTCAGAGTTCAAAATGTTTGTTTTCCCTTCCATGATTACTCGGTTGGTATGTAGGTAGGTATTTTTAAGTAACATTGTACTGGCGAAACACAACGGGCTATTGGAGATGGTCCGGGGTCAACTCCCTAGGGAGGACATATGAGGACAACACCACGTAATTTTAATCACGGTCAGAATACGAATCCATGACTACTCGGACGTTTCTTAATATGGATAGTTTTTATTTATGGTCTCTTGCGAACCATCAAGGAAGCTCATAGGGAATCCTGCGAGAAAAGATTGCGAAATTTCCAAATGTTAACTCGTGAATTCAAATAATAACTCGTGAATCGATTAAAGAGATCACTTAGTAATCATTTCAAATTGAAAATTCAAACATATTGGGTTGCTGTAAAAGTTCGTCCCCTTTTTTGACATGAAGAATAATTATTTCATTTATTAATAATTACATTTAATCTACATAGCATGTGCCGTTCAGTTTGATGACATGTCTCCATCTCTACTGCAGCTGCATAATATCGCGTTCATAGAATATTTTAGGTTTCTGGCTGAAGAACCGATCTATGTGTCAAAACTTCATGAACCACTTACGTCACGTGGAATCGTCAACTGCACCCTCGCCAACAAATATCTGCGAAGCATTCTCGACTTTTCGGAAAGAAAATAGCATCATATATCGAAAATGCTCCTACCCTTTCTAATGCTTAACGAAATTTAAAAAACACAACACCATAGCACAATGTTTTCCCGCTGAAACTCCTTTCAAACAACATCAAGCTTCACACGCCGACCAACTGGTCTGGTGGTTAAGGTGTTGGTCTCTATATCGGAAGGTTCCTGGTTCGAATTAGGGATGCGACATCGACAGCAAAACATCGATGTTCAAAATTAAGACATCGATGTTGATAATACATCGCCCAAAAACCATCGATGTTTTTAAACATCAGTGTATTTAAACTTTTTTTTACCATTTTTTAAAACATTTTTAGCAACCTCAAACATTAATGTTTGCCGGGGGGGGGGAGATTTAATTTGTCATTTGCCGTGTTTATTAATTTATAACTGTAGACTCCAAACAATCGATGATAAATACATCAATGTTTTTATAAAACATCGATGTTTTGGAAACATCGACATCAATGTCGTATTCCTACCTTTCAGACCCTTCACCCTTGACCACTTTGGTCTAAAAGTATGATCAATTTACTGATTATGAAAATTATGCTACTTTGTTATTTTTATAAAGGTACTTTTTCATTTGAAAATTAATAATCGGCAACGTAAAAACATCGACAAGTATAAACATCGATGTTTAAAAAACCTCGTCTTCAATACATCGATGGTAAATACATCGATGTCGCATCCCTAGTTCGAATGCGGGTCAGTACATGGATGTTTGTAAGCGTATGGTGTAGAGGCGGCTGGTGCACCTTAAATCTGTGGTGGCCGAAAGTACTCAGGTTGGGTTGGTGTGGAAGTTTGGAGAGCGGGTTGCCAGCTAAGGTGTTGCCTCGTCATCTGACCGTGGTTTAAAATAACGTGGTGTTGTTCTCGGATCTTTCCCTTGGGGATTGTTAAAGGATCTTCACCAATAGCCCGTTGTGTTGGTGCAATGCCAACGTTAATTAAACACTCACTCCCAATCCATGCTCATGCAACTTCAAATGAATCTTAACTTTATCACAACAGCTCATTCCGGATTATTTCTTCTTTCGTTTGTGAAAATCAACTGTATCAATGGGTTCAATTATCTTTCCCCGTAATACCCTGGCGTATTAAACATCAACCATACATTTCTTCTTTGTAAGACTTACTAAATTTAAAATCTTTATTCACATCATACAGCTGTATTCCTTTGGGGGATTGATCCCGGACCGTCATCAATAGCCCGTTGCGTTGCTCTAGTAAGACGTTAATTTAAAAAAATTACCCTTCCGTAGCCCTGCGAGTTGTAGGTGGCGCAGGTTCGATTCATCCTCGGATGTATTTCTCTCTCCTATGTTAGTAAAAATGTCCTTTGTGTGTGTATGCCCTTTACTTGAGATTAGCGTAACCTGGCCAAACAACCAACCCTGCGTGGGTTTACTGAATAGGGGGAATCAAAGAGAACAGAATTCTCACTCTATGGTCCTCCACAGAAGAAAAGGGCAAGTAGTTAGAGGGGAATAACAAGTTTTTGAAATTAATTTTCACATAATTGATAAAAAAAACAATAGTATTGTTGACGCTTGTTTGTATTATTGCAAATTAGCTGTATTGATCCCGGACCGTCACCAATAGCCCGTTGTGTTGCTCCAATTCGACGTTAATTCAACAACCTACCTATCGTAAATTGACCTTGGTGTTGCTTCGAACAAAAACTTTCTTATGAGTGTCTAGTAATAGCATAATCTATCTGTGGGGTCACGTATAAGGTAAATAACTTCTTATTTTTATTTATAAATTGCGTTGATAATTATTCAATTACCACATATTCTTAGCTGATGTTTGAATGAAATATCATCGAAACATGCAAGTGAGACCCAAATTACCAAACTTGACGTGTGCGAAGTAAATAACACTTCGGTTCGCGATGACCATCTAGCGCCCAAAACGGGACGAACTTTTGTAAACCCAATAATAGGAGTCTGGCGCAGTTCCAGACAGAAATAATTGTGGAAAAACAAATCAGTAAACGTTCATTATCAATTATTCATTAGTGCCGCAGCAAGAATTCGGGTCACAGAGTGGTGTCTCCCCATGAACCTGCCCTACTAAGTCAGACTTGCGGAAAGTCTTAATGTTACAAAGAAGCCCTTTTATACTTTCCCGTTAATTCCACTTTCACTTTGAAAGTAAGGATGCGACATCGATGTAAATGTTTTCAAAACATCGATGTTTTATTGAAAAAACATCGATGTATTGGATCGGATGTTTATTAACATCGATGTTTATACTTGATGTTTTTACGTTGTCTGTGTTTTATTTTTAAATGAAAAAAGTACCATAATAAAAATTTTAAAAATAACCAAGTAGTATAATTTTCATAATCAGTAAGTTGAACATAATTTTAGACCTAAGTAGTCAAGGGAAAAGGGTCTGAAAAGTTGGGATGCGACATCGATGTCACTATTTTCCAAATATCCATGTATTTACCATCGATTTATTGGAACCGATGTTTTTTCCACATTGATTTATTGGAACCTATGTTTTTTCCACATCGATGTTCATACTTGTCGATGTTTTATTTTTGAATGAAAAAGTAGCATAGTAAAAATATACGAATGTTCAAAAACATCGATGGTTTTTGGTCGATGTATTATCAGCATCGATGTTTTGTTATTGATGTCGCATCCCTATTTCAAAGTAATCGTTCGAGTAGCGATTTATCATAATCATTAAGTTGAACATACTTTTAGACCTAAGTGGCCAAGGGAGAAGGGTCTGAAAAGTTGAGATGCGACATCGATGTCACTGTTTTCCAAATATCCATGTATTTACCATCGATTTATTGGAACCTATGTATTTTCCGCCTTGATTTATTGGAACCGATGTTTTTTCCACATCGATGTTTATACTTGTCGATGTTTTACTTTTGAATGAAAAAGTAGCATAGTAAAAATATACGAATGTTCAAAAACATCGATGGTTTTTGGTCGATGTATTATCAGCATCGATGTTTTGTTGTTGATGTCGCATCCCTATTTCAAAGTAATCGTTCGAGTAGCGATTTCTCATAATCATTAAGTTGAACATACTTTTAGACCTAAGTGGCCAAGGGAGAAGGGTCTGAAAAGTTGAGATGCGACATCGATGTCACTGTTTTCCAAATATACATGTATTTACCATCGATTTATTGGAACCTATGTTTTTTCCACATTGATTTATTGGAACCTATGTTTTTTCCACATCGATGTCCATACTTGTCGATGTTTTATTTTTGAATGAAAAAGTAGCATAGTAAAAATATACGAATGTTGAAAAACATCGATGGTTTTTGGTCGATGTATTATCAGCATCGATGTTTTGTTGTTGATGTCGCATCCCTATTTCAAAGTAATCGTTCGAGTAGCGATTTATCATAATCATTAAGTTGAACATACTTTTTGACCTAAGTGGCCAAGGGAGAAGGGTCTGAAAAGTTGAGATGCGACATCGATGTCACTGTTTTCCAAATATCCATGTATTTACCATCGATTTATTGGAACCTATGTATTTTCCGCCTTGATTTATTGGAACCGATGTTTTTTCCATATCGATGTTTATACTTGTCGATGTTTTACTTTTGAATGAAAAAGTAGCATAGTAAAAATATACGAATGTTCAAAAACATCGATGGTTTTTGGTCGATGTATTATCAGCATCGATGTTTTGTTGTTGATGTCGCATCCCTATTTCAAAGTAATCGTTCGAGTAGCGATTTATCATAATCATTAAGTTGAACATACTTTTTGACCTAAGTGGCCAAGGGAGAAGGGTCTGAAAAGTTGAGATGCGACATCGCTGTCACTGTTTTCCAAATATCCATGTATTTACCATCGATTTATTGGAACCTATGTATTTTCCGCCTTGATTTATTGGAACCGATGTTTTTTCCATATCGATGTTTATACTTGTCGATGTTTTACTTTTGAATGAAAAAGTAGCATAGTAAAAATATACGAATGTTCAAAAACATCGATGGTTTTTGGTCGATGTATTATCAGCATCGATGTTTTGTTGTTGATGTCGCATCCCTATTTCAAAGTAATCGTTCGAGTAGCGATTTATCATAATCATTAAGTTGAACATACTTTTAGACCTAAGTGGCCAAGGGAGAAGGGTCTGAAAAGTTGAGATGCGACATCGATGTCACTGTTTTCCAAATATACATGTATTTACCATCGATTTATTGGAACCTATGTTTTTTCCACATTGATTTATTGGAATCTATGTTTTTTCAACATCGATGTCCATACTTGTCGATGTTTTATTTTTGAATGAAAAAGTAGCATAGTAAAAATATACGAATGTTCAAAAACATCGATGGTTTTTGGTCGATGTATTATCAGCATCGATGTTTTGTTGTTGATGTCGTATCCCTATTTCAAAGTAATCGTTCGAGTAGCGATTTATCATAATCATCAAGTTGAACATACTTTTAGACCTAAGTGGCCAAGGGAGAAGGGTCTGAAAAGTTGAGATGCGACATCGATGTCACTGTTTTCCAAATATCCATGTATTTACCATCGATTTATTGGAACCTATGTTTTTTCCGCATTGATTTATTGGAACCAATGTTTTTTCCACATCGATGTTTATACTTGTCGATGTTTTACTTTTGAATGAAAAAGTAGCATAGTAAAAATATACGAATGTTCAAAAACATCGATGGTTTTTGGTCGATGTATTATCAGCATCGATGTTTTGTTGTTGATGTCGCATCCCTATTTCAAAGTAATCGTTCGAGTAGCGATTTATCATAATCATTAAGTTGAACATACTTTTAGACCTAAGTGGCCAAGGGAGAAGGGTCTGAAAAGTTGGGATGCGACATCGATGTCACTGTTTTCCAAATATCGGTGTATTTACCATCGATTTATTGGAACCGATGTTTTTTCCACATCGATGTTCATACTTGTCGATGTTTTATTTTTGAATGAAAAAGTAACATAGTAAAAATATACGAATGTTCAAAAACATCGATGGTTTTTGGTCGATGTATTATCAGCATCGATGTTTTGTTGTCGATGTCGCATCCCTATTTCAAAGTAATCGTTCGAGTAGCGATTTCTCATAATCATTAAGTTGAACATACTTTTAGACCTAAGTGGCCAAGGGAGAAGGGTCTGAAAAGTTGGGATGCGACATCGATGTCACTGTTTTCCAAATATCGATGTATTTACCATCGATTTATTGGAACCGATGTTTTTTCCACATCGATGTTCATACTTGTCGATGTTTTATTTTTGAATGAAAAAGTAACATAGTAAAAATATACGAATGTTCAAAAACATCGATGGTTTTTGGTCGATGTATTATCAGCATCGATGTTTTGTTGTCGATGTCGCATCCCTATTTCAAAGTAATCGTTCGAGTAGCGATTTATCATAATCATTAAGTTGAACATACTTTTAGACCTAAGTGGCCAAGGGAGAAGGGTCTGAAAAGTTGGGATGCAACATCGATGTCATTGTTTTCCAAATATCGATGAATTACGAAAAATAACCGAGCAACTAAGTATTTGTCAGTGATGGCGACATTCGTCCCATCAGGTAGAGTTTTTTCCCTAACTGATGGGATAGTTAGTGAAAAAAGAAGTCGGCTTATGGTGCAGAAAGTTAACAAACTTCTTTTTTTACAAACTGTAAATAACAAATATTGGGGCATATAATAATTACAGGCCCCAATATTTTTTATTTACAGTAAATAAAAAATTAGTTTATGTTTGCCCCCCAACCATAAATTGATAAATAATTAATAATAACTAACAATAATTATTGTTATGTGCCTTCCTAATTATACTTATAGTAGGTAGTACCTATGTCAAATTGTTGTAAATATTATTTTATATTATTCAATTTGGAAATAAAATATTTGTTAATTGTTCTTATTAATTATTTGAATTTGTTTTGACAGTTAAAAAAAATATATTTGTTGTAAATTAATAAACAAGGCAAATGAGAAATTAAATCCCCCCCCCCCCGGCGAACATTGATGTTTGTGGAAGTTTTAAGAATTGAAGGAAAAAAGTTTGAATACACGAATGTTTAAAAACATCGCTGGTTTTTGGTCGATTATCAACAATCTATGTTTTAATTTTGAGCATCGATGTTTTGTTGTCGATGTCGCATCCCTATTTCAAAGTTATCGTTCGAGTAGCAATTAACGGTACAAAAGTACTCGGATATTAGAAAAACATGAACAGGGGAATTCCGTATTCTTTCTTTTGATAAGCTGAGTCCGGTTCCTGGTTGGAAAGATACGATTTCAAACATTTTTAACTTTGCATGCGCATAACACATTGACAGATGCTGAGCTTACCAGAATGCTTTAACTGATTAATTGCTTTTTTTTTCCGGTTATATAAAGCGGGATCAAAGGGATTAAAATGGATTCCGAACCACTACGAACATACCGAGCTGTTTAACACCTCGGCTCACTGGCTTGTGTAGATAAAACTAATTTGGAGGAATGCTAATGCAAAAATCTCTACCGGTATCTCAGCGGGTGCACGCAGGGATATATCCGAATATAATTCAAAAATTGATGCATATTCATTAAAAGAAATGCGATTCGATCTATCATTTTAAAAGATGGAATGTTAAAGGGCGCAGTTAGTGTTGAAGTCGATGTTCCTATATATTCTGTGATACTTCTAATTTTTTGCATTAATTTTTCGTTCTACGATAGTTTTCTTGTTGGAGCATTTCAAATTAGGTTCCAATCGATGAGAGCGAGACGACAGCAAACTGTCCTGACCTCTTTCGAACGCGTGTCACTTTCACCCCTTCAAAAAACTGGTACAACCCCGGACAATTTAGAAGAAATGAAAGATATTATTCAGCAGAATTTGAAAGATCTCCCCTATTCCCAAATTACCTTAAAATAAATGGAAGAGCGAACAATTGACCTGTTTTCAATTTTATGGTATCGATCAACTTCGAAAGCAAGTCAATTGTCACTTTCCGAATGCAGATGGCGTCACGAGTCATGTAAGTCGGAATTAACTTCGAATTATCTCCTCGTAGAAGTCTTTCAATCCAGAATATGTTTCTGTTCGGGGCATACTTTTTTGGAATTTAGAATGAAAATCAACAATTCTCAGGATATGAATCAATAGTTTTGTCAATTCAACAACAAACAATACCACCGGAAGATTTCATTTCCACTATTTATGTTCATTTCTTGTACGTATCGAAAACAGGGGTTTTAGTGGAGCCGGAACACCGTTCCGGCACTGCTTATTTTTCTTACGAGAAATTAATAAGAAAAAGTTAAGAATAAAACCGCTCCATTTTGTCTCTCACGCCCCCCCCCCCTTTCCCCATCCAACAGTACCATACAGGTCAGAGCCTCTGGTAAGAATTTCGCTCGAGCATGAAAAAAAAATTAAATAAAATAGTACCAGAAGAGAAATACTAAGTGCAAAAGGGTAGGACGACCGTTTTTGAGAATTATATATTTAAAAAATAGTGGAATGCTTTAGTAATGGCTTTGTGTTTTAGAGTTTCAAGTAGGTTAGAGTAGATATTTATTCACGGAAGTTCTTGTTGAATCTTTAACTTTATTCACTTGACAAATTAAACGCAATTTTCCACTTATAAATGATTCATTTCTGGCAAAAAATATTTTAAATATGATCTCCATTTATTTCTAATTTTGGTCTAACGAGCAGAAACGGACAGCTTGATATTTTCCTCCATCGGCAGAAAGCGGTGATGAGTGGGGAATAAAAGTTTATGTCTAAATTTGTTTTTCTCGATTGGTATTCGTGAAATAAGCATTTTTAAATGGAAATTTGCGTTTGGTTTATTGGGTTCACACAAAGTAAAAAGAATTAAATAAAGACAGGTTCAACAAAACGTTCATACAATTGCGTGAGGGAAAATGAAAATACCTTAAAAAGTTAATTTTGGCAAGAAGTGAAATTTTGCTTGAATGAACTGATGGGCTTCCTTAAATGAACATTTACAGTGAATGAAAGTGGGTTTTATGGCGCAGACAGCATCAAGTAAATAGACAAACACACACAGGGTAGGTAGATCTACTTTACTCTTAAAGATAACAATTAACGTCGCACTGGAGCAACACAACGTGCTATTGGCGACTGTCCGGGATCAAACCCCGAAGGGCTTCACCACGTAATTTTGAACCACGGTCAAATGACGAGGTCACACTTGAGCTAGCCCCCCGTCCCCCTCACAGTTTCCCACAATTATGCTTAGTTCGCGTGATCGCCTTGTAAGTTTAGGACCATTCGAATAGATGGCTGGCATCAAAGATAAAGCTAAAAACAAAATTTCAAGAAGTATCGTAGACATATTGATCTGCAAGATGCAACTGAAATATTTTATATGTTTTCCTGAAGTTGTTGTTGAGTTTAATAGAGCCCATGGCCTTGCATGCATGAACTGGTTGTCAGGTTAAGGTGGAGTCTATTACTACTAAAATGAGATTGATAGAGTTAGTGTGAGCTTCATAAAATGTACTGAAAGTTCTTGGTAGTTTTAAAATCAAGTAGTTAAGTTAGTGAGGATATTGGAAACTAAGAATTACATTATTGAGTTACTTAATCTGGTGCACCAGCCGTCGTTGTTGGGAATTCCCGCACAGCGGATAAAGCCTATTTAAGTCCGCAGAGTGAATTTTTTCGTACAGTAATGAGAATGTAGAGTTTACCTTTCCCTACTCTTAAAGATAACATTTTATTGCTTAGTGTATATATTTATGTAGTATGTTTATTGTAGAATTTTAAGTATCATATTATTAGACTCGGGATTTCAATTTCCGAGTAACACAAGGGCCCTGAGTCTGGATTTATAGGTCCATACATTTCAATTTCTTTAATGTTAGGATTATTATTAAAATTTAGTGAACTGAGAGAGAGAACAGAATTTGGTTTGAAGATGAGCGATTAATTTTCTTAATGCTGGTAGTTTAAAAGGGAGGATATGTATTATATCTTCATTGCGGTAGAAACAACGGGCCTACTATTGTTCTAAGAGTGGTGTTTTGCATGGTTTCAATTTTTTATATATTAGATTTGGATACGGCCCCCAAGATATGTGCTGCATATATTAGAACTGGGCGAAGGTAGTAAAGGTTAATTAGCTTTATAACTTTATTTTGTGTGGAAAGTGAGGAGTTACGTGTATGAGGGAAAATATTGATGATCTTGCTTTCTTAAATTTAGTTTGGATAGACTGTATGTGTTGTATTCAGTTAAGGTTTTTGTATGGGATCACTAAGTATATGGTTCGAGAGACCCAATCAATTTATCATCCATAAACTTTTTTTTTTTTTTTTTTGGGGGGGGGGAGAGAGTAACGGGTTAAAAGGATCGGGAGAGCATCACGTACAGAAAAGCAACATTTAGAACATTTGGCTTAGTAACTGAAAATTAGAGCTGAAAGTTTATGAATTGTTTATAAGTAGAACTAGTGGCAAAATGCGATACGAATCTTGTAGAAGTAACAGGGTAGAATGTAAATAAGAGTTTGTGCAAATGTGTGTGTGTGAAAGGATTTGCACAAACTCTTACTTTGTATTGTCAAGGTCATATTTAGAGGGCTAACGGTTTCAAATGAATTTCAAACTACTACGAAATTTCGTGTTCTTATCAGGATTCAGACACAGGACCTAATGAAATGAGGGTCCAAAGTCATTGAACTGTAGTTAGACGAAGAATGGGGAGATAGACTGAAGAGAGAGAGAGAAATGTTACACAACATTTTAATTCAATAAAAATAAAATTGCTGGTCAAATATTGTGTACTTAATTTTGCAAAATTGACACGTTTACCTTTCGATTAGGAAAACTTCACTCTTGACTTCTTCAACAAACTATTACAGTGGATGCATAAAGTATTTACACACCTAATATTTTCGTTAAAGTATGCGTAAAAAAGATCCCAAAACCTCATAAGCAATAATATTTTAATGATAGCATAGAATGATAACAAAAGCAAAATTATAAAATGAGCCCATTTATTTTCAAGATGGAAATCAAAAAGTATCTCGCAGAAGACAATATGCAAGTCAGAACGTTTCACAGAATTTGGTCCTATGAACTCTGTCCATTTAGGATACAGAGAGAAGGAGAAAGAATGTGAGTACTTCATTATATATCTACGATCTCAATATAAAAGATGTCATATATATATATATATATATATATATATATATATATATATATATATATATATTCAACTCTTTCATTACGTACCAAGAAAAAAATGAAAATCAACGAGAAAGCAATTTGAGTCTCTTCCAGGATGTTATTGACAACATGCTATTGAATGCCATGGAAATTTGCTCTTTAGAATCAAAATCGAGAATACATTAACTTCAACAGGATATAATTATTACTTACACGTATAGAACATACACTACTGTTCGTGAAAATTGCAACACCATGAAGGAATCATGCAAATTAAACGTAACTTGCAGGAAATGCAAAACATGTTAGGATATGCGAATTATTAGAATTACAAAACGATCACACATGTGGCGGGCCGAGAAACAGTCTCTTAACTTCCAAATGAGCTGTGTATAAAAAGCACTGTAAAGGTGTGTTGAAATCTGTGTATCGTCTTTTGACTGCTGAAAATGATTGATTAGAAATCAACATACCTTGCAAAAAACGCAGAGTGCCATACGAGCAACTAAAGGAGTTTAAACGGGGACGCATGATCGGACTCCATAAGGGTGGACTTTTGTATCGGGAAATCATCACTTGCACTGCACGTAATGCCACAACAGTGATACGTGTGTGGAAGAGATGAACCACGCAGAACCGGACAAGTCGAAACGCAATATGACGTCACCACGGGACGACATACACCTCATCCGCATGGCAGTGACGGACCGTACAGCCTCCTCTCGTGCGTTGGAACAACATTGGAGCACGTCTACAGGTGTTTCATTGTCTACTTCCAGCGGTTCGTCGACGTCTGCTGCGCCATAGGCTACATGCAGGGATTCCTCTGCGCAGGATTCCCGTGACACTGAACCACCTACGCCTCCAGCTACAATGGGCCCACCAACACATCAAATGGCGTGCCGATTGGCAACAATTCTTCTTCTTAGATGATTGATTCCCTCTACAATCTGGACTAAAACGATGGACGGGTACTCGTCAGACGCTACAGAGGTGAACGCTTTTTCCCGGACTGTCTTATTCAGCGTCATACAGGGCGAATACCTAGCGCTATGGTCTGGGGCGCTAAAGAATATTATGGGCGAAATCCCGCCTACTCCAAATTGTAAGAACCCTAAACAGCGGGCGCTACATCAGGGAAGTTGTGAAGCCCGAGGTCCTACCACTATTACAACGCATTCCCGGAGCTGTATTTCAGCAAGACAATGACCGTCCACATGTTGTTCGTAATGTACAAGACTTCTTTAGTGCACGACAGGTTCCGCTTCGTTTATGGCCTGTACGTTCCCCGGATATATCCCCATTGAGCATGTCTGGGAATACATCGCTCTTATCACTCGTCGGGCAGAGTAGGACTGAACTTTGGCATCAGAGTGATGCCATCTGGAATGCCATTCATCAGCATGACATTCAGAATATGTATCATTCGATCCCACTACGTGTACAGGCTCTAATCGCTGCTCGTGGTGGTTGCACAAGATATAGATTTTCGGCGTTATTTTTGTTTTATTGCTCTTTAAGTTTGATCGATTACTTGAACCACTATAAGTAATACGTGGAATAAATTTAATTTATTTCTGGTGATTCTTTCATAGCGTTGCAATTTTCACAAACAGTAGTGTATTAGAATATTGCCTTCAATCATCCAATATTGATATTTGGGTAAATCGTGGATTTTTAAGAGTCCGTAAGCCTTATATTTTAAGCGAACAGTAACGACAAAGAACAGGAAAAATCTAATAAGAAAACTTAAAACATTGTTTAATTCATGCCTATGAAACTAAATGCAAAAGTATTAGGTCAAAGCAGATGTGTGCTTGTGATTGCTTCTGCAGAGCACTAACACTAAATTTTTTTTCCGAACAATCAGTTATGAAAACAATTTTTGTTCTCAGAGAATGTCCTTTTTTGAAACTTTTTTATTGTACCTTTCACTTATTTTTAAATTTTTTCACAATGTCATTTGCAAGCAATAATATGAGGCAAGTCCGTTTGTTTGGCTTTTTTATGCAAATTACAATAAAAATGTATGAATGAGAATACTTTTAATTCCACTGTAAGTTTTAATTTAATATTAAATTTCTTGTGTTAGATTGTTACGCGTTTTAAACTTAAATATAAACCCTAAAAAAATGCCTCAAATTATATTTCAATTAAGCAATGAGTAAGCGATATTTAATCAACTTCCCACATGGATAAGGTTGCAATCTATAAATTTCAAAGGGGGATTATATGAACTTAATGAGATATTGATTGGGTCGTGGCGCAAATGTTCGTCCCGCTAGATTGCATTGTATCATAAAAGTTCGTCCCGCTAGATGGCATTGTATCGCAAAATTGAAGTGTTATCTACTTCACACATATGAAGTTTTGATGTTTGAAACGACGAATTTCAGCGAGTACTTGGGAAACAAATTGTTACTGGGTTGTGTTTTTTAAATTTTTTTAAGCCTTAAAAATGGCAGAAATTAAGGAGCATTTTAAACCAATTATGCTTTTCTATTTCCCAAAAGGCAAGAATGCATCGCAGACGCTAAAGAAGATGCATTGTGTAGCGAACTTTTGGATCAAACAATAAAATTTTCCTGTACGTGATAAAGTTCGTAAAAAATCAAACGTTTTTAATATATTTTCATTCGTTCGTCTTATTGAAATTTATCGGCGATGTTTGCATTTCTTAGCGACTTTGAAGCTTTAGTTTTATTAAAATGATGAGTGCTTTTAGAAGTTTTCTTCAGAAAAGTTTTCTTTCGTTTGAAAAGCAAATATCCTGACACATTGAGAACAACAGAACAGTATTTTGTAGCAGAAGGGACATTCTTTCCCACCTCTGTACATTGCGTATGCAAAACAGTAGTTGTACAATAACTCGCGAAGTTGACAGCGTCAAACTGTAGCTATTATGTCGAATTCATATTCTTTCCGTCTTGACAGCAAGGTCAAAATGTGCTTCACTACAAAATGGAAAACAATTATTACATGTCTCTCTATATTTGTTATTTATATTAGTATGGTTTTCTTAATGCTGCTGTTCAGACAGTAAAAATGCTGGATACGTCAGTTCTGTTCTAGAAGTTTGGATTCCGCTTTAAAGGTGCAGGCTATCTAATTAGCCCTCATGTAGATAGTACAGTATATGCATAAAAAATTAACCAAACTGCATATTTCGCATAAAAAACCCTGCTTCTTTTCAACATACCAAATTAGTTTTATAAAACATAATTCCCTATGAAAGATCACTCATTGCAAGCCTCTTGACATTCTCAAATAAAGTAATTCTGAAAGGGATTCGACCCCCATTAGTTTCTACCACAAGAATCTACAACTCTTCAAATACAGAGAAATTCCGAATTCAAATCTTTAAAGGATGCATAATAAACACTTTTTGTTACGGGTAATGTATCGATACTACCACGCCAAAGGCACGAATCTGCATTTTTGTCTATTTTCATCTAACTGCCTTTTTCGACTTACCATTTCATGTTTTACAAAGACACGAATCATTTTGATTCTTAGTGGAAATGCCGATTTTCATGAAAAAACAAACTTTGAATCGTAACTCGATTTTTCCTGAAGCATCCATACTTTGAACATCAACGAAGTATCAATTTGTAGATTCGTATATTTGGCCTGGTGGTAACATGTCCGCAATTGTTATGCGTAGGGTGCAAGAGGGCGCTATCTGGCAAGTTTGGAAATCATTATTTTCTTTAAACCTCGTCAATCGCAACGAGGATTTCGCAAGGGATGGAGCATTCCGCGATGGCTGACCTTCATCTAACCCAAGTACGTCAAACTCGCGGCCCTCAGAGGATATATTTTCAGCCCAGCCCCCCTACGTATCAATTTTTAACAAAAGTTTTACTAAAATCTAGTAGCTAAATTTTTTAAACATCTCAGTATTAATAAAGAACCACAACTTCGCCAATAACCACACCATTTCCCAGAACTGAAGTTGAAACAAGGTTTGCAGATTTTAAATCTTTTAAAAACAGGTTCTATTTGTTTTCTTCGTTTTTCTCGATAAACATGGAATCAGTACCTAATAATATGCAAATGGAGGTAATCCAGTTCTCTACAGATTTCAAGGCAAAATTCAGTGCAGTTGGAGTGCCTGAATATTACAAATATTTGACAGTCATGTTTGAAAACTCTCGTAAATTCGCATATGAGATTATTTCCATGTTTGGAAGTAGTTATCGCGGCGTGAGAAATTACTTTCACTTGTGAAAGGAAATAAGTCTCCTGTCAGATCCAGAATTACTGACATTCAGTTTTGAAAGTAATCACTGCGTACATGATATCCCCCAAACTAGGAAAGATGGTAGCAGAGAAGAGCTGACAAGTGTCGGGAAGAAAACATTAATTTTACCGTTGTTTTTTTTATACTGTGTTTTCGAAATGAATTTACATTTTTATAAAATTGAAGTTTTTGTTTTTGTACGGCCCTCATAAATATAGACCTTGTTTATTTGGCCCGTGTTAGCTCGTGAGTTTTGCATGCTTGATCTGACGTATGGGTTGCTTACACGCAAAGAAAAGAGCTGCTCAAAGATTGTACCCTAAACGCTTCCCCAATAGGCGAGTTTCAAATCGTCAAATATTTGAGCCGATTGTAAGAAGCCAAAGCATTTCATGATGGCAGATTGGTCAAGAATTTGAGTCATCAAGAAATAGAAGACATTTCATTCGGTACTCGCCTATTGGGAGGTGTGATTTTCGAGCATAACGCCATAAGTCGGTCATCGCAGGCTTATTTACAGTCCGAATAAACGCTCCTTCGAACCAATGAGCAATGAGGACGGGAATGGAAGGTAGGTAGTTGATTAACGTCACACTGAAACAACACAACGGGCTGTGGTCCAGGATCAAAACCGAGATAAGATTCGAGGACAACACGTAATTTTCAACCACCTTTAGATAACAAGGTCAACACCTGAGCAGGCACCCCTCTCTCCAAACTTCCCACCACGCAAACTTGAGGACATTTGAGGCCACGACAGATTTAACGTGCACCAGTCTCCGTGTACACGACGGGTTTTGGCAAGACCTAGTTTCGAACTCGCAACCCTCCGTTTGGTAATCTGTCTCTTGCAACAGGGCTGCCACAGCCCGCTGATAAGAAGGATTGACAAGTGTAAATAAGCGTGAGAAATCCGTGTTACGAATGGAGTTTAAAAAAAAGAAACAAGAAGTGTCCATTAGAACCAACGCGCAAGCAGTTGTGGACATTTGACAAGAAAAGCTTTATTTTAATTGCACCCTTAAAGTTTATCAGAGAATTTTGAATCATCCTGTGCAGGAGCTCATTAAATATGAATAAATAGTATAGGGGATAAGAAAGTGTCAGCTCCTGATAGAAATTTTACTCGAGGAGTTCTGAGAGGAAATTGTTTACAGAGCGTGTTTTTGACTGGATGAGATCACTCCTAAAATTCACTTTTATGATACATATAAGATGCTAGAAATGCATAATACTATTGTAACAATAGTTATATCAGTTTTTTTTTCAATTACTTATTGCATGACATAAGAAAGTACGAAGGAAATGAATTTCTGTGGTTTTCAGATATAATCATATTACATATTTTGAAAAGTACATACAAATAGTAGCATCAAGCGACAGAAAAATGTAATGACTTTCGAGAAATAAGGTTAGAATCCTTGCTTAATCTTATTTTACTACCATAACACACAAATATGTGAAGAGATTCTGTTGTCAGATCAAGTGACTCTTTTAAGCATATGGAAATCCTGCACATCAAAATGGAGTCTTACTCTATTTCGATGTAAAGGAGATTACAAATAATAACCGATACTCAAAATGGATCGAATGAGATGCAAAACTTTAGCAAAGCTTTTGAAAATCGAATGAGATCAAGATAATAGTCATACAAAATGTATTAACTCTGGGTTGAAAAGTCAATTTGAAAAATGTCGTCAATATGTTAATGATGGTAGGGGGGAGATATTGTTGGAGATGTTGTGGAGCTTGTTACTCTGCTCACTCCAGTCTTCACGCCATTCGTTCCATACATACCGCACAATATCCAATTCTATCCCGTACAGTATAAAATATATCGTATGGGATCCAAATAGTAAGAGTCACGGCATGTTTAGCTACATCAGCCACTTCCTAGCCAATAATTCCGACATGTTTCGGTATCAAACAAAATGTGATACCGAAACAATGAGCTTTTTATGGTTGGTTGGTTTTTATGGCGCAAAGGCCAGATCTGGTCAAGCTGTATACGAATCCGAAGTCAGAGCTTGTTATGGATTCAAAAAACACCATGAGCCTGGAAAGTGCAAGAAAGCACGTGGGATGCCGATAGACAGTGTATATTCTCATCATGAATATAATCCCGTCGCTTTCCAAAACTGTTTTAAAGGAGTGGCAAAAGTTATGGCAACAACATATTTCAACACAGATTTCCTTCGACTTCACTAGGCGAGCATTAAATTTTGTACATTTGAAAGGCATAAGATTTTGAGCTGTGGGGAGTTTTAATAGCTGCAGTGCACCCGGTATTTCACCATGGTTTGCAATGCTTATGAAAGGATCGCGATTTCTTGGGGATCTCCGTATAAGCTTTAATTCTAATATACACAGTCCAGTCACATTAATGTGACCACCTGTCAAAAGCCAGAATAACCACCTTTGGCAGAGCGGACCGCTGCGAGACGTGCAGGAAGAGAGTCAATTAGGTTTCTGAAGGTGTTCACTGAGATGTTGAGCCATACCGACTCCAGTGCCGTGGCCAGCTGCGCTAGATTACCTCCCTCTCCAGCCTGGATCCTTCCGGCAATTGTTGCAGGGTGTTTGCTTTCAGACGTTTCACGCCGTATACTCCAACGCCCATCTGTCCGATGGAGCATGAAACGTGATTCATCGAAAAAAGCCACCTGTCGCCACTATGTGGACGTCCAGTTGCGGTACTGGCGTGCAAATTCCAGCCTTCGTCGCCGATGAACAGCAGTCAGCATAGGTGCATTAACCAGGCGTCTGCTGCGGAGGCCCATGCGCAGCAACGTTCGCTAAACCGTTGTTGAGGATACACTATTGGTAGCCCCTTGGTTCATCTGGGCGGTCAGTTGCTCAACAGTTGCACGTCTATTCGCCCGAACGCATCTCTGTAGCCTTCGTTCGCCTCTGTCATCTATAGCCCGTGGTGCACCACATGTGCCACGCCGCTGATTTTGGATAGTGCCATTTTGTCATGCACGGTATACTTTTACCACGGCGGCACGCGAACAGTTCACAAAATTAGCCGTTTCCTAATTGCTTCCACCCTTGGCCCGAAAGCCAATAATCATGCCCTTTTGGACGTCGCATAAAACGCTACGTTTCTGCATTACGCCAACGATTGAAATGCTTTCGGATGCCCTTGGACATCCTTTATATGCACTCCACTGCAATGTGCTGCCACCTGCCTTTTGTGATTGGTTATTTCACGTTGACGTCGACAGTAAGTGGTGATCACATTAATGTGACTGGACTGTGTAGATGAATGTTTTAAATAACCTCATCCATGCTGCCTTCTACCATCTGCTTGGAGAAATGTCCTGAGATTTAAAATTAGGCTAGTCGGTTGACTTATAAATAAATCGTGACGGGCGGCGATCATTTCCACCAATATGAGTAACAAATATTGGGAAATGAGCTGCTGCGCTGGTCAGTACCGACGAAAAAGAAAGCAAATGTAAGATGAAGGTGGAACAGATGTTGAGGTCGATAGCGTGAAAGATGTGGGATGGTTAGTTGTTTCACACACAAGTAAAATTCACCGTTATTGAACGGACAGAGACAACTGTTCGATCCATCGCCCATGGTAATTAGTGTCACTACTTACTCAAAACATACTATGAGCATTAAAGTCGTCGAGCATAATAAACGATTGTGGCAGTTGATCCACCGAGACTTTGTTTCTGGATAGAATTATTTGTACAAATAGTAAGCATCGATCGTACTTGTATCCGTACAGTGCCAGCTTGGAACGGTATGTTGAGTGGTATGAGAGATGGGTAAAGTGGGAGGCAACACTTCCCGAAGCTCATACATCATTAATGATATTATCACTTCAAATACAAGCATTTCGAAGGATCTTCGCCGTGTCATCTGACTTCAGGTATGTTTTTTGAAGAGCGACATAGGCGGTATACAATCTGGGTTTTTACGTCATCGGGCTTATAACAAAAGTCACGAGTGTTCCACGATATAAAAGAACCTTACATTATTTTATTATTGGGGAATGAGTCTTGCACTGTCTTTGGGATCATCTAGTGCCAGCATTTCGAAATCGTCCTCAGAAAGGTCCAACACATGGTTATTTTTTATTTCCTCAGTTGTTGAAAGGATGAGCTAAGGATTTTTTGTAAAATTTCTTATAAAATAAATAGTAAATATCCAAAATATTAGTTTGATGTTTCATAGTTTTAGCTGGTTGTGGAGCCGGTTGAGAGTATTAATGAGTTGGTGTTGCAGCTTCTAGAAGATAGACAATATGTTGAAATATTGATATTTTCAGTTATTGGTGTTGAATTTTCTCCCGAAGCTTGACTATTTATGGAAAAGTTTGGAGTGCTCCGAAAAAGAAATCTATCTTGGTTGCTATTATTTTAGAAAATTTCTTTGTTATTGATGCATATAAAGTCTCTACACAACACGAACTTTTGGGCTTCAGAGAAAGAAATGCTTTGCACGGCTTTTACAGATTGCACCTTTTTTTTAAAGAGATTTTGAGTAGGCAGGAGGATCACCTTCACAGTAACGCTGAGGTGTTGCGGTGGAGGTTTCAGTTTTGTGGCAGTTGAAGCAACAGAGAGTTCGAAATAAACGGACAGACTGGACAACTGTGGAGACATCTTTAATATGGAATGACAGAGTTGGCAGGTCGAAAGTATCATTCCATCTCGTCTAAATGATCCTACGAATATCGAAAACATGCTTGTACCGCACATTTTCTAGAACCTCGTCCTCTGTTTTGAGTAAATCTGGTTCTAATACGACACCTTTAGATGAATTTAAAGAGCAACGTTCAGAAACAGATACTATGAAAGAACGATTGATGTTGAATTTGAAAGGATTAGCCATGTTATTTGTGTTTGTCAACTGAGCAATAAGCAACTCGGGAGCAAGAAAATAAAATGGTAAATGGGGAAAATATCACGTTCGATTTTATATTGGGTTGATGTAGAGTTTCGTCCCATTTTTGGTACTAGAAGCCAATTGCATCGTAAAAACAAATTGTTATCTACTTCCCACGAATAAAGTTTCGACGATGCTTGAAAGAAGGGATTTTTTTTCAGCGAGTACTTCCGAAAGAAATTGTATTATTGGGTTGTGTTTTTTAAATTTTGTTCAGCATTAAAAAAGGCAGAAACTGAGGAGCATTTCCGACATAGTATGCTTTTTTATTTCGGAAAAGGCAAGAATGCTTCGCAGACGCAAAAGATATGTTTTGCGCATGGCGAGGATGCCGTTGACGGTTCCACGAGCCGTAAGGGGTGCATTTTTAAATATCCTCAATTGGGCAATTGATTTTAGAATACAATGTTCTCACGTTTTTATTTTTTGCATTTAGTCACCCTAAATATAGTCGAATCCACTCACACTTCAGAAAAAATATTTGGTCGATGCAAAAGTTCATCCTGTTTTTGGCACTAGATGGCATTGCATCGCAGAACCTAAGTGCTACCTACTTCACACGTGTAAAGATTTGATGTTGCTTCAAAGATTGAATTTCAGCGAGTACTTTTGAAAACAATTGTGTTATTGGGTTGTTTTTTTAATATTTCGTTAAGTATTAAAAATGGCACAAATAATGAGCCTTTTCGCAATGCTTTTTTATTTTCGAAAAGACAAGAATGCTTCACAGACGCAAAAGAAGATACACGTGTCCACGTGCATTAAGAAGAAAATTTCGTCACCTGGATCAGTTCTTTATCCTGTAACCTCGGAACTTCTAAGAGAGGGGTATGCAGCTACAGGACAGATGGAGAAATGCCATCAAACAAAACGGCACATACTTCAGTAATTAAATGTAATTTTTAGTAAATAAAATATTTTCTTAATTTATACAGGGTGGTCCCGAATTCATGGTACAAACTTTAATGGTAGGTACAGGACATTGTAACAATGATTTATTGTATAGGAATGTATAGTCGCAAGTGACGCGGTGAAGCGAAAACAGGGGAAATAACGGCCGAAAGGAAAAACAAAGATTTTATTGAAAGCGTTGTTGACAAGTGTCATGTTTACAGTAATTGTTCAAAATTGCGTCCACCAGTATCGATACATGCTTGACAGCGTCGGTGGAGCGATTGGCGTACACGTTCAAAGATGCCTGGTATTTCACGCACCCCTGCAGCAGCTACAGATAAGCGAGCGACGAGATCCTCATCTGAGTCAACTGGAGTCTCATAAACAAGATGCTTTAGATGTCCCCATAAAAAGTAATCGAGGCTCGATAAATCGGGAGATCGGGGTGGCCAAGGGACTGGTCCACCACGCCCAATCCATCGAGTACCAAACGTGGCAAAGTTCTTGTGCTTGACTCGGGTCTATCAGCCACAATGTTCAAGATGCTTTCTTCCAGCCTTGGAGTGCGTACAGCTCTTACTCGACCAGCGCCATGTCTGTTGACATCGAACGCACCTGTTTCACAAAGTTGACGATGTAACCGTTGAAAAATTCTATGATCCGGCATTCGTCGATCAGGATACTCCGCGCGATACATTCGTAACGCAGCTCTGCCGTTACCATTTGCACGGCCGTACATGTAATGCATGTCTGCTTTTTCTGCATACGTAAAGTCACCCATCGTCTACGGCAGCACAATTGTGAATGGCGCTTTTCCCTACTGCGATGCATCATGTTCAACAGCGGCTAGACATCTACTGCTCTCTACCGGCAATGATACCAACCGATCACTCCATTTCTCTTTCCTTTTATTTCCCCTGTTTACGCCTCACCGCGTCACTTGCGACTATACATTCCTATACAATAAATCATTGTTACAATGTCCTGTACCTACCATTAAAGTTTGTACCATGAATTCGGGACCACCCTGTATAAAGAAAAACCTGGTCGAACTCCTGCATTATGTAATTTCGCGAATAGCTGAGCTGTTTAAATTTTCTTAAGGATGTTGCCACACCTTGTTTGGTGTTAAGCGTTTTGGAGACATTTAAACTGATTTTAATGTTTTTAATGATTCAAAATTTAATCTTTAGAAGTACTTGAGTTATCATGCTCAAAGACCAACATCCCTAATTACCAATTCTCCTCATGTGCGGCAGAAACATTTTTTTCTTCTGTGTATCACCGAGCTGGGCCGTCAAGCACACGTACTGGGTTCAAACCCCTTCGGACATGTATGTCAGATCTAATTAACCGCCGTGTAACAAGTGAAATATTCCGCTAGCGGATATATTGCGTTGATGCAAAAGTTCATCGCGTTTTCTGACAAAAATTCAAGATTTTTTTTTAAAATAAAAATTACATTTAAAATCATCATAGCATGTGCCGTTGTGTTCCATGACCATCCTCTTTCTATGCTGCTGCATCCTCCAGCGCTCATAAGTTCTGAGGTTTCTGGCTAAAGAACTGATGCAGGTGACGAAACTTTCTTAACCACTTACGGCAAGTGGAATCGTCAACAACATCCTAACCCAACAAAGCGCATATTTTCTTTTGCGTCTGCGAAACGTTCTTGCCTTTTCAGGAATACAAAAGCATAATAGGTCGAAAACAATCCCTATTTTCTGCCATTTTTGATGTTTAACAAAATTATAAAAGAACCCAATAACACAATTTTCTCCCCAAGTACTAGCTGAAATTCCATCTTTCAAACAACATCAAAAATAGAAAAGCATAATTGGTCCAAAATGCTCCTTAATTTCTGCCATTTTTAAGGCTTAACAAAATTTAAAAAACGCAACCCAGTAACAATTTGCTTCCCAAGTACTCGCTGAAATTCGTTGTTTCAAACAACATCAAAACTTCATACGTGTGAAGTATATAACACTTCGATTTTGCCATCCAATGCCATCTAGCGCCAAAAACGGGACGAATACTACTGATTCGAATATTCCGACACTATTCGCTACCTGGGATTTCCAGATGGTAACGATTCAAAAGTGACGCGCTCTTCGCATATAAACTGGGCGTAGCAAATTAAAGGGTAAAATATGCATGGAAGCGACTTGCTCGCTGAGCGTAGCGAACGCTTTCCAAAATACAACGACACAAGTTCAAGAGAAACAGATGGTATTTAAAGTAATTCCGGTCCTTAAAATGGCAGAATTCAAGCGAAAGAAGTACGAAATGCTGAAAATCCACACGAAAGAAATAAACGGACAAAAAGAAGAGACAACATGACCGCGAAAGACTGACATGAACTGCGGAAAAGAAAAAAGCGAGTTCTTAAACAAAATAACAAGGGTAAAAAAAGCTGGCGAGTAGGTGAATGAATGAAAAGTAGGCAGGCGGAAAACGAGAAAGGCCATCACAGTTTCAGTTTCACTTGGGGCAACCTGGGTAACAGTCAGAGACTAGTCGAACAGACTGCGGCATTCCCAGCGATACCGCCGAGGGCAAGTCTGGCATTCGATAAACGGGACTGACGTTACTTCAAATTGCTCGCACTTTTCGGATTAGTATTGCAAAATATTTGGCAAAATTAAAATATCGCATAAAAAAAATTCAAAAAGAGAAAAAAACTTTGGGATGCATGGTAACATTGAAAAGATGGATTAAAGGAATCAACTACCACACGCTTTGTATAGCTTTACCCGTGAGTTTATTATCAGTATATACTGAGGCAAAACCTCTCTCTCTCTCTCTCACACTTTTAAATAAAAAATTTCCTTAGAAAACCAAACTCTTCAGATTGCTCTTCATTCAAAATGCATTACATACTGAATTTTCATCAAATATTTGAGAATAATTCCACAAATCATACACCTTTTGAAAGATAGCTCCTTCAACGCAAGCAAAATATTGGGTTAACGTAAAAAATTGTCCCTTTTTGAGGCTATATGGTATTACATCGCAAAAACGAAGTGTGTGCACTGGTGAAGTTTTTATGTTGTTGGAATGAAAGAATTTCAGCGAGTATTTGGGGAAGAAATGTGTTATGGTTTGTGCTTTAAAAATTTGTTTTTTCACCATTAAATTTCGTTAAGCTTTAAAAAGGGCAGAAAATAAGGTGCAATTTCGACACATTACGCTTTTCTATTTCAGAACGGCAAAAATGCTTCGCAGACGCAACAGATATGTAGATATGTATTGCGTAAGGTGATGGTTCTGTTAACGATTCAGAAAGTGATTTAGAAAGTTTCGTCACTTGGATCAGTTCTTTAGCCAAAAGCCTCAGAACTCCTATGAGAGCGGGATAATGCAGCTACTGGAGAGAAAGTTCATCGAACAAAACGACTCATACTATAATGATTAAATGTAGTTTTTAGTAAGTAAAATAATTTGTCTTCATTTTTTGTCCAAAAAACTGGACGAACTTTTGCATCAACCCAATACAACTCTCGTGTAACAAGAAATGGCCTTAGGACGACAAACCCAAAATAGAATTTGAAGTATTAAGTTATAGAATTTTCAAAATGTTTCTGACATGTCTTCTGAGGTGAAATTTTAAACATGTAGTTTTTGAGTTTCGGCACTATTCCTTTCGGAATGCAATAAGTAATTAAGTCTGGATTCAGCATTGACTTCATGTTTGATGGACCAATTAAACGTGGGATCCACTACATTGCGAAATTTGTTTTCCTATTATGTTTTTCTAGAAACGTACAACAGAAATAGGTAAAAACGGAATGGGCAGGATGTCAAGACCTAGAACCGATTTATAAGCCCTTCAGAGTCTGCGGTTTAATAGTTTTCCGCTTTCAGTTTGTGAACATCAATCCATTCAGACAAGCACTGTTTGTGAGAAACAAATGTCCAACATATAACGAACCATGGGTCAAACAAGAAAAGGAATCAGAAAGGAAACTTCGGACATGGGAGCTATCAATGGAGGGAGTCAGGGCACAAGGGTTCTAATATATATATATATACAGAATAACAATCAATTAAACTCAAAGGTGATTCAGAAGTAGTGGATTAAGTACGAAATGAGTAAGAATGGAAAGAAATAATACGAAGTGAAAAATAGCTTACTTAATTGAACTAACAAAATTGAAATCCTCTCCACAAAATAAATTACTTTCTGAATTCAACTTTAAAAAGAATTTCCACGTTTTTTAAAACTCAGCCGTTCAAAGAATGTTCTAAGAATAATTCTGTCGTCCAGTCTCTTCCAATTTTTGCTCAGCTTGTCCATTTTTGAGCATTGCGCCATAAATCCCAAACCCTATTCAATCCTCCTTCACTTTATTTCATATATCCAGATCTCACAGTTGCGTTTTCGTCTTCATCATAGTCATAAACGCAATTGTGGCAATTGGGCTAATTAAATTCATCGAAAAAACCGGACAGTTAAATTCACAAAAGTTGAAATTATTTACTTCTGGGAGAGGAATTCTATTCGACAAAAGATCCACGTATTTCAGGATCCTCACATCGTCACTGTAAACTCCATTACCAAGTGCAATGGAAATGGTAATTTTAATTAACGTCGAGCAACACAACGGGCTATTGACGACGGTCCGGGATCAGTTCTTTAAGGGAAAGATCAGAGGACAACACCTTGTAATTTTGAACCACGGTCAGATGACGAAGCAATGCTGAGCTGGCACGCCACTCTACAAACTTCCACACCAACACAACGGGAGGACTTTCGGCTACGACAGATTTAAGGTGCACCAACCGCCTCCACACCATACGCTTACGAACATCCATGCCCGGACCCGAACCAGGAACCTTCCTATCTAGAGGCTAACACCTTAACCATTATACCGGTTGGTCGGCCCAAGTTAAATTACGAGTCCAGTTATACTCGATGAGATTCCATCACGAAAACCTCACGTGTATTAAGAACTCAATGTCAACCTTACACAATTGTTATATAATGTGAAACCATTATGCGTAGCATAAAAAAAAAAAAAAAAAACATTTTCGTCAATTTATTTAAATATTAAACATTGAATTTTGCAACTTCTGTGTACCCCACCCTTATTTATTCAGCAATGGTAGCTATTTTTAATACTTTTTATTTCAGAGTTACTCATTTATATATACACTCCTTTTCTATTATCACACATCTTGGAGTTTAATTGACACTATACTGCCTTTATATTAAGTTGGTTGGGTCTTAAGGCGCAAAAGGCCGTATTTGGCCAAGCGTCTTAATATTAGGTAGGTAGCTAATTAACGTCGCACTGGAGAAACACAATGGGCTATCGGTAACGATCTAGGATCCACCCCGTAGGGAAAGATCCGAGGACGGCACCTCATCATTTCGAACCACGATCAGATGACGAGGACAGCACTTGAGCTGACACTTCAAACTGTCTTCTTCTTAGGTAGGTAGGTATTTAATTAACGTCATACTGAATCAACACAATGAGTTATTTATCTTCATATTACGACATAAAAACACACATAATAGAAGATTCAAAATCTGTGTTCGCGTTTCTGCAGCTGCCCTCTGCTGTACATACTAGAGGGTGAAAATAGCCCTTTTTTCTAAATCGATATTTTAAAACTTTCATTTTCTCACGTTTCGGATTTTAATATTTTTTGAGTAATGGATTCTAAAATACCCTTGATACATTTTTAGAAAATTGTGAAGTGCCAAAAAAAAAATATTTTTGAGATAATCAGATAAAATTTAGTTTTTTGGTGAAAAACGCGTGAACTCTGCACTCATTCCTTGAAACGTTCAGCATAAAATTCATATCGGACACATTTAAATTTTAGATGTATGTGATACCCTGTGACACATCCCACTTCTGACTCATCAACGGTGAACACTGGCGAATTTTGGTAGGAGTTGCGAGAACATCCAGAAGTAGAATACGAGCGACTTCTGGAAAAGGGTTGGAAGTACGTTCTAGGACCAGTGATGGCGAACCTTTTGAGTTTGGTGTGTCAGAAACTGGAAAAAACCTAGCTTAACTCGGGTGCCGTGTTGTATAGAACTATCCATGATTTCGTGATATTTGCAGCCCTAGTAAAAAAAGTTATATTTTTTATTTATTTATTTATTAAAAATGTAAAAACAAATAATTCTTTACGTTAATGACTTTTTTTCTTCTGAATAGCATTTTCTAAATCTTCAATTGAAGGTTGCAATTTCTTCCACTTCAAACACATGCAAGTGCTAACTTCATCTGTCAGTTGGTTTCTTGTATTGGTTTTAATATTATTTAACGCCGAGTTGCATCCATCGGACACCATTAATTTCTAAAGTTCTGAAGACTACTGCATCGCGATTCTTAATTATTTTAATTTAATGTTCCAGGCTTCTAAATTGATTAAATCTTTCGCCCGAATTGGTCAAGTAACGAGTTTACAATATGCTGATACTTTCCATCTGGTACTAGCATTTGTACTAAACCGTATCTACTAAATGGAGAAAATATCCATTTTATAAATCAATAGATTAAAACTATTTGATTTTCATGAGTTTCCTACTTTGCTACTTTTTTAATTAAAGAATTCCAAAAGACCAGAAAGTTACATTAACAAAGAAACAAATTTTAATGAGAAATCACTAAAACATCTGGCTTTTGTAGTGGTAAGTGAGAGTTTTGAAAATTGAAATGTTAAATTCAAGACTACCAAATCTGTAAAGTGCACAAGCATCATTGCCAAGGCTGAAGTTATTCCTGAATATTTGAGAAACTGATTAAGTTAAATCTTCAATCTTTAGCTCTCACCAGCGCCCATGAGTTTTTAAAGATAAACTGCAATTAAAGCATCTTCTGTACACCAAGAAATTGGAATAATTAGTGAAAATTATATTAAGTTTGAGGATTGCTTCATGAACGATCTAAAATACAATACCATGTACAAAATACAAAAAAAAAATCAGTAAATTTGTTGGACTCGCTATTATTTGATACATAAATATCAATATCTTGCTTCAATCTATCCGAAGCGGGTAGATTTTTCGTGGGGATGTAAACAGTAAGTCAAGATAAATTCTAAATATTACAATTAGCATTTCCTGACTAAACTATTGATTTTACAGTCAATAAAGGGCCTTACCATGATTCACCAGTCAGCTTCATGTAAGCGAATTTCCTCTTTACTTTCACTTACATTGTGCAATTACAAATTCTCAAGAGTTTTCATGTCCTTTATGGAAAGGCTTGCTTGTAAACGGTTCTTTTGCTTTTGAGATAACCAAAACATTGATTGTATGAAAGATAAATGAAGGACCTAAACTATCTACCTGGCCGTTAAATTGTAAATAGAACAAGTGTCCAGTATTTGAAAAAGATTAGCTGATCTCGAGTTACTGAAAGTGACTTTATAAGTACCAGCATTACTTTATGCCAATACATTGACTAAGAAGCAATCTGAGACAATTATCCACTTTCAGTACTTCGGTAAATGACTGCGATTTACCAATCAAAACAATACCAATGTGAATGGAGTTAAATATATATTAAAACTGGTTGAACAGCTACCTCAGAAATAATTGTGTAATCAAACTGTCATGTAACTGATTCGATGTTTTGTTATGCTACAAACATTTTATTATGCATGTTAGCAGATGAAATCAAACTAGGTTACCGTGAATTATGATAGCACAGGAAGCTCATAAAAGCGTTCAAATGTATGCCTGTCATTAATGTATTCAATTTCGAGGGGGACATAACGATACAATTTGGTAAATACTTAAATTTCTGAGCCACCATTGACTTCCAATTCGTCTGCGGATAAATTGCACAGGAGATAGTTGTAAAGGTTTCTTATTGCATCTTCTCTTCCCACGGATGAAGTGTTATTCGATTTTGAGGAAATTTTTGAGGGTCACCTTAAGCTTTTACTGTATGAAATAGAGCCTAATAACAAGTTCATTAAATGTTTTTCACAAATTGGACATTTAATAAAATCTACTCTATTCTTAAATATTGTAGATATTTTTAAACTAAACTTTTAAAATTCAATGCTTTGAAGGTATATTAAAACATCAATTTATTTATTTTAAATTTGTGACACATGAGCCAAAATAAGA
Organism: Metellina segmentata; assembly: GCA_947359465.1. Taxonomy (NCBI): domain Eukaryota; kingdom Metazoa; phylum Arthropoda; class Arachnida; order Araneae; family Tetragnathidae; genus Metellina; species Metellina segmentata. The sequence continues at coordinate 112,301,861 of OX375872.1, read as the reverse complement.
AACCTTTTTAGAAAGCCTTTTGAAAATCGGAAAAAAGTGAAATTGTAGTTTCATTCCCCCTAACCTTAATATACATATTCTTTTTTCTTACTGCATATTTTTCAGAATGTAAATAAATATCATGAGTCAAAATTTCAAAACCTTGTGTACCCAAATGGAAATTAGAAATGTCGATATCGGAAAAATTATTTATTTTAGAAAATCGTATTGGCTAAATCAATGATCACGGGAGCATTGAAGCGGAATGCTCCGAATTCAAGCAGTGTTAAAGGTTTTAGGACAAACAAGCTATGTCCTATGGAAGGATATTGGTTCTATTCGTTCGGTTGGTTGGGTTTATAAGCGTAAGAGCCAAGTTGCACCAAACAGCGTTAAGTAAATGGACATACACACAAGGAAAGCTTTTTATGAACAGAAGACACTCGGCTAAATTCTGTTGGCCTGGAAAAAGTGAGTTGATTTATTCTCCACCACTCTCAAATAGGAAAGGGTTTCAGTTCTACACAATAGGGTTACATGTTGGTAAGGGGGGGGGGGGGGCTGTTAATCTAGTTTTCAATTATGAAACTAAGGAGAAATTAAGTAATTAGACCAATTTATACGAAATTGCGCAAATTCCGGGTTCTACAGAGGCTGTTCGGACATTTTTTGAACGATTTTAATGGACTGAAGATCAATTTTTTACATCAAATTTTTTTGTTTTAAAGGTTTTATTTGATAGCCCTTATTGTTAACTATCTTTCTACGCCTTACTTTCCATGATAATAGTGACTTTTGTAGTATAGGCAGAGGTATTTGTCCCAGTTTTCTTACTCCACAATTTTCCAAAATTAATGAATGGTTTTCGGTTGACGTTTCGATAATGCTCCTTTTAAAAGTCCAAAAGCCCAAAACTCCACGGATGACACATCTGTAGATTTAGCAGGAATGTCAGTAAAGAGTATTGACCTGATACCAGTTTCTTCTATTTTTACTAAGAACTTAAAAGTGTATTTACATGTGTGGCTGCTTACTTTATCCTGATGCAGGTGTACTGATTGTTGGCACTGTGGGTAAAGATATGGTATTTCTTTTTTGAATATTGGGGGTAAAATATGGTCTTAATAGTATGGTGGGAGTTGAGTTTTACATTTCGTCCACTCTTTATTTTCAATTTTCCATTGTATGCAATTCTGATAACAATCATAAATTCCTAAGAGAAAGTTTCTTTGAAAATTTTCTTTGAAGATATTTTTCTCCTCTTTTATGATGTCAAATTGTTCTTTTTTTATTGCAATCATTTAAATAAATACACACCCATGCCTCGTTTATTATCATACCACTCATTTTTCCATCTTTCTTCAACTAAATGCTGCAGTCATTTATGCGTTCTGCACTATGTTCTAGAGATAGACGATAAACATTTCATTTTTTGGCCTTTTTAAGATTCAAATCACTGTTAGTAATTTTATTTACAGTTGAAACTGAACATTTTAATGACTCTGCAATAGTTCTTTGACCTGGCGGATTCTCTTTTGAAATTAAATATCTTACCTTACAAATATTCTCCGAAAAAATTTTCTGTCTTGGATACGTTTTTATTGGATTCGGATCATTTTTCTATTTTTACGTTTTGTCCCTTTCTCATTAATGATATAGCATATAGTACCTTTAGTTATCAAAAAACCATGATTTTTAAAGAGTTTTTGAACAATTGAATAAGCTAATATTTAGACTGTTTCTAACTTTTGTCTTGTGGCATAAAAGGAAAAGGCTTGCTTACAAAATATGAAACTTGAAAATGAAAATATTGTGTTTTTAATCAGCAAATCAGCAAAAGATTCTAGTAAATCTGAATAAATCATGAAATTTAAATCAGGACTTTTTTATAAATATTACTTGAAAACGCAATCAATCAAAAGTTTATCGTTAAAATGTAGAAAGACCCTTAACGGAGAATAAGGTGATACTAAGTTGAGACTGGAATTTGCGATAAATCATGAGGAAAAGTGAATGAAATGCATTTACACGTATTATTTATAATTTGAAATTGTAGAGCAATCCATCTCTTGTGTTGATTTTTGTCAAAGTCATATCAAGCATTGCACTGTGTTCATGATTCATACTGACGAACCGATATGATTCGCATTTATTCATATTAAGCGCTTCACATTTGCCCTAGTGTTATAAAAGTTTTTATGAAAAGAAACAAATATGTATATCTCCCAAGAAATCGCCACATTTTCTATTAAGCCCTCGGGACACAAGTCATCCTATGTTGATTTAGCATAGGATAGCTTTGTTTTGTCGCTACACGAGGACTTATTACCTACTGCTTAAAGTGGACCATCCAGCCCCGATTCGAATTATTACAGGACTCAAAACAGCTATTAAGTTTGCATTGTGAATTAACACACCCTCATTTATATGTGCAATTTTAAAATTAAAAAAAAAAAGGTCGTCAATTGAAATAGTTATTATGAAAGCAATAAAAATGCATTTGGGTCTCAAAGTTCATAAAGAAAATGTGCGATCTTCCAATTGGAAAACCATTTTTGCGATTCTGTTCCAAGTGTTTGTTTTCCATCTCAACGTGGCTATGTAACCTACCAATGTCCAAGAGCAACTGATGCTGCTGCCTGAAGCTATTAACAATTTTTAACCCTGAAGAGATCTCACGCATATATCCGTTTTACAACCTGCAGTGCATGACCCGTTTTGACCTCTTTCACTAAAGCATCATTCCTCGGATTCTTCTTTCAACCAAATAATGTGGTCATTGAGTGTGTTGTGAAGTCAAAACACACTACACTACATGGAAATCTCTTGGCACTCTGAGGTTTTTCTTTCTCAATAAGACTTTCGGGAAGGTACATTAAGACTAATATTAATCTTTTGACTGAAAAAAAAAACGCATCTATGTTGGGTTGATGCAAACGTTCGTCCCGTTTTTTTATTAAGAATTGTGGGAAAATATTTTATTTACTAAAAATTACATTTACTCAAAAAGTATAAGTATGAGCCGATGACCTTTCTCCGTATCTCTCTCTCTCTCCTGTAGCTGCATAATCATGCGCTTATAGTTTTGAGATTCCTGGCTAAAGAACTGATACTGGTGACGAAAGTTTCTGAACCACTAACAGCTCGCGGAATCGTCAACATGAGCCTCACTCTACACAAGACATATCTTCTGCTTCTGTGAAGCATTCTTGCTTTTTTAGAAATAAAAAAGTATAATATGTCGAAAATGTTCCTCATTTTCTGCCATTTTTAATGCTGAACAAAATTGAAAAAACACAACCCATTAACACAATTTTTACTTAGTACTCGTGGAAATTCCTTCTTTCAAACAACATCAAAACGTTTGATCCCGGGACGTCATTAAAAGCCCGCTGTGTTGCTCTAGTGTGACGTTAGTTAAAAATATCTACCAACGTAGCATCTCTCCAGTAACTGCATCACCCCATGCTCATAGAAGTTCTGAGGTTTCTGGCTAAAGAACTGATCCAGGTGACGAAACTTTCTGAACCACTTATGACACGTGGAATCGTCAACGGCACCCTCGCCATACACAAAACATATATTTTGCGTCTTCAAATCATTCTTGCCTTTTCCGAAATAAAAAAAGTATACTATGTCGAAAGGGCTCCTCATTTTCGGCCATTTTTAATGTTTAACAAAATTGAAAAAAAAAAAACACAACCCACTAACACAATTTCTTCCGGAAGTACTCGCTGAAAAATTCCTTCTTTCAAGCATCAAAACTACATGTGGGAAGTCGATAACACTTTGGTCTTACGATGCTATCCCAAAAACGAGACGAACTTTTGCATCGACCCAATAAAAGGACGCAAATAAAACGTATCTAGTGTTCTTATAAATACTAAACTTCCTCCTCTCGAAGTTTTAAATAATTCATCAAAAGGCTAAGCAGAATAATAAATATTAACCAGTTCTGTCACCCACGAAGAGCAAATCCAAATGACTAAAACAAACGGTAGAATCTGTCTTGAGCCTGAAATCATCAACAATTTGTACTCTTACTCTCGTAGAAGTTAAGCAGGGTTTCAATTTGGGATGGTAATTTATGTCACTCATCCGTCAATTTATTTCGTTCAATGTTACAGTATATTAAGGAATAGTATTACTACCTTTTAAAAAGTTTACCGAATTACTAAATTTTGATTAGACACGTTTAATAGAAATACTCATTGGGAGTGAATTTTCTAACATCACTGGATAAGTTGTTATTTAATTTGAACATCAATGAAATAGGTAAGAATAATGAACTCAGTAAGTCATTTTAAGAATCCATAGAACTCCTAGGTTGGCATTCTCGAGTGCACTTTGTTATTCGGATCGGTGTTCACATTTGTTCATATTTTTCATCGTATCCAAAAATATTTTCCAAAGCAACATTAGATTCATTCCCCTTTCCTAATTATATGTCCATCAGTGAATTCAAAATTAAAAATTATGATTAAAAATACACAACTAATGGTACTTGATTTTGTGTGTTCTGCGTCAATATTCCAAGTAAACATCAGTATTAATTTTCGGACATTTGTAATGTTTATAAAAATACAAATTGAAGAAAAAATGTCCACAATTTCTTTCAAACTTACGAAGAGTCTTTGGGTTTTGTGTATAGTTTTAAACGGATAAATACCTCTAAAACCAAAGGTCAATCAAGTAAAACAAGGTAGTTCTAGTTTTCTCCTTAGTATCCGTCGCTGTCGAATGTGTGAACATCAAACACAAAAAGTAATCTTCATATTTACGATTATCAGAAGATTTAAAACCCGACATTCGGGAAGAATTGGACATGCTTCAAAATGTTTCACTAGCAGCCGTCAGTTCAGCTGTTAATAATAAAGACCATAAATCAATATCGAGTGACCTTGAGTCTAGAAATAGAAAGTGGTTTCGATTCAATTGATATCGAAGTGACAACCTACTCATTAAGAAATACTTGCCTCAAACATTAGATTCTTGTACATGAAAGATTACTCTCCGTATTCCTTGATCTAATGACTAGTGTTTAACGCTCTCCTTGAGATTGAGAACAAATCATTCTTTTGAATCGTACGCGACTATCCCAACGAGGGCCTAGACTGTAATCATTAAAATATACCTGCGGATTTTGAGAAGGCTATTTGGAATAATACCGCACCTGAATGCAAGAGCTCGAAAATTAAAATTCTGAGCCATACTTAAATCGGCAAAACTGAAATCACACAGAATTTAATGTTAGGAACTAGTTAACTTTTTGAGTACTAAAACTCTATCAGTGAAAATGCACATATATCTGAAATAGGCATTGGCGTGAAACTGTTTTTTCCCAATATCAAAAAGAAATTGAGTTACCTACGTAATTCTTACATTCAAGTGACAAAGGGCTCGAATCTCCCACGTGGTACACGAATCACTTGGTTCCACAATACTATTCCCAAATGCTCGCCAATGTTTACGACAGATAAGGACATTTGTTGCTTAGACAGAAAAACCGGACAGCGAAAAGAAATTACTCTACAAACCGATCGGAGGAAATATAGGCTGTATGAACACAATTTGAAGGGAATTTATTTCAATATCCTTCAGGCTCTTCAGCGGATTAGTATTCATTAGTTGTAGTTTCGGGATCATTTTTAACCATTTGAGCGGCACCAGATTTCCGAGTAGTGCTTCCTCCTACAACACACAATGGCAAAAACCGCATCTATTGGTTGAAGGATTATATTGGTCAAGGTCAAGACTGATTAGAAATCATGCAGGGAAGTGAACTCTAAGATGGCTAGACTAAAGTAAACGTGAATCCCAATCTTAACACATTGATGGGATTATTCAAGGCACTTTTCATTTCCATCTGGATTCAAGCATTAGGACACGAAATGTGGGAGGGTATGCTTCCGTTAAGAGAGGTCACGGAAAAGTACTCATTGGATACGACGGGAATGTACACCGGGATGCATTTTATTCGTCAGTCCATGCCCGGGGTAAAAATCTACACCCACATGCCTTATTGTATCGAAAAATAGTAACTCTTTCCTTTCTACGTTAAGGTCCATAATACGTGCCTAAAAGCTGTTGACCCTTATCAACGAGCTGATTTTCGTTGCTGGGAGGAAAGTAATCTCACGCGTGTTTTTTCGCATGCTCTGCACGACCAACCACGCAACAGAAAATGAGGGACTTTTTGCAAGTGAAGGTTCAGATGATGTTATCTTTCAAGTAATTAAGTCCGAGCTATATTAAGCCTGCTAAGATAGATAACTAGCCTTATATTTGATAATTCGGATGTGTTCCAAAAGACAAAAGGGGACCTACCATCCCCTTAAACACAAACTTTTGCTGTGTGCCATTCAGCCAAGGTTTTTGTAAGAAAAAAACTTTAAAAAAAAATTGTTGTAGCATTGAGTCTTTTTATGGGCTAATTGAGTATGATCACGAAAGAATTCAGAACAAAATGTAATTTAATTACACTTAGCTACAATAGTGTTGGTTTGGTTGTATTTGGTTTGTCGTTCTAGAGGGTCGTTTTTGCTACATGAGAGCTGATTACGCCGACTTAGTTGGGTTTTATAGCGCAAGGGTCATTTTTTTCCAAGCTGAGCTAAATACAGCGCCAAGAAATCGACATACACACGATGGAAGTTTTACTAATATCGAACATTTCATAACTCGTTTAAAAATACACACAGGGTGGAATCGAACTTGCGCCGCCTGCAACTTATAGGTTGTTAGTGCAGTGGGCAGACCCACTGAGCCTCCTAATCCCCTGGTTAGACCAAAGATCGGAAGTTGAATTAGCGTTGCACTAGAGCAACACAACGAGGTTCTTATGATCGGGGTTAATCCCGAAGTGAAAGATCCAAGGACAACACCTCCTAATTTTTAACCACCCTGGTTAGACCGGAGCCTACGACTTAAAATGGATTCCGAACCATTTCGAATATGGATGCCCAGAGCCGGATGGAATGCATTCAGGAATGCTAATACTACCCAACGAACTGCGAATGAGTGCAAAATGCGATAAATGTAGCCAATAGAAATGACTAAAAAGTTACTTGACCAGTGTGATATTTGCTCCAGTAAAACAGACATCTTGTTCTGTAAGCTTATTTGCAAGTGGTGGAATTGAAGCACACTTTTGAATAAAAATTGAGCATTCGAAGTGAATGAAAAACAATTAAACCAAGTAATAATGGGTGTAAAAAATAATAACCGTAATTTAACAATTATTTTCTTCAAAAGGATGATAATTTGCAATTTCATAACTTGTTATCTTTGATTTGGTATTTTGTATTTTTAATTAACGTCACACTGGAGCAGCAGAATGGGCTATTTGTTTTCTTTGATATTTATACAAAGTATTTCAACATAATGGATAGTGTGTCATTTTTTGTTTGACATAGGCTTATTTGATTCTTCTTTGATCAGCTATTTATTATTTTAATGACTGATATATTGGACATGCAAACTTATTTTAAATTTACCGAATAAGTAATGTGTGTGTGGTACAAAATTGTACTGTGGACATACATTTCATAACTCGTTTTTTTAGTAACTAATTTATTATTGTTTAAAAATTGTTAAATGAAATATAAGGAATTGTAGCTCATGTAAATTAATTTTAGGAATACAATGAGATAATTTTGGGGATAGAAATTTTCCCTGCGCGTATCCAATTATTAGTAATATAAGTAGTATTTTCTTATTTTTGTATGAACACATTTTATTTCAATGCACCGAACAATGAGTGACGAGAAAAATTAACAAACTTAATAATGGAAATGAAGCGATGATACATGCGACGGTATCTTCCTTATATCACTTTTATATCAAAAACTGAGCCGCGGTAGCTCAGTCAGTAGAGCGTCGGGCTCGCATCAGAAGGGTTGTGGGTTCTGTCCTCGGCGGAGCCTCCAATTCTGATGATTGCGAGATCGGCGCTTCGACCTGGCTAACGACCGTCGTGTTCACTAATGGTGACTGGGGCACGTTAAATAGGTCGTGGTCACAATGTCCCCCATGTTCCCATACCAAATCCATACCTCTGGGGGTACCTGATCAGGGGGTTATCGGCCTCTGATTGGGATCTAAATTACGATATGTGTGAGTGAATGGATGTATAAAAGGGACCTTCCTGTAAAACGGATGTGTCATGTATGTCGAGCAAAGTCGGACTTCCTCCCAATGGGGCTCAATAACATGGAAGGCGCACCCCCCTCGCCTCTTGCCGTCTTCGACGGGCCTGGCACTCCTCTGGTCTGCCAGTATAGGCATAAGAAACAACAACAACATATCAAAAACTGACTATTTCATAAAAAATATTCACAATCAAACGATTGATATCAAAATAGGGACTCCTTCCGGAAGTAATATTTGGATCAAGCACTTGAGAACTTTCGAAGGGATAAGAAATCTACGGGGGCATCCTCTTTGAACAAGATCGAACAAAAATAAAGAGAAAAGAAATGTTGCGCAGGAAATTCTAAGTTCTGCTTTAACCAAACGAAACTTTCCGTATTAAATATTAAAAAAAGTGGATTTTTATACAGTAGAAATTTGGATAATTTTTTTTCCCTTGGCATAAGAATGTATTCAGTTTTGAAATGGAAATCTTACGGCACTTTTTGAAAGATAAGATTTCTAATTTGATCGAGTTTGGAGTTAAAAAATTACTTTTTGCTGCAAGTCATGCACTTTCCAGCATCCAAAATTCACCTTAAAATATGGATGGTTCTCGATTATGGTGGCGTTCATCACTAATCATTGTAAAACTTCACTGTATACTTCGCATTGGAGCAACACAACGGGCTACTGGCGGCGGTCCAGTATCAACCTCCAAGTCGACAGTCAGGGATATATTTTACATTGTGAGCTAGACACTTTATGCTTCCATTTTTCAACCAACCTTCGATTTTTAAAATTTTATTCCTTTCGGTTATGTTTACCAAACTTATTGCCATTTTTGTCATATTATAGAGTCAGTCCTGTTTTTAAAACGGTATACTTTTTAGATTCTCTAACAAAAGCATGTAGAGAATAGGACAAATTTACTTGACACAATGTCAAACAACGTCTTAGATGTGTCTTTAAGAGCTTTTATTTCTAAATTAGTTACTATTATACTTTATGACATGTTAAAAAACTCTTTGACACTGTTTTTAAGTATCATTTGCAACTCTTTTCGGAAAATTAGTATAAAAGCTCTTCTTCACATTTTCATCAACAACTTTTGATATTCCACTGTAATCTGCCAGAATGCTGATAGTTTAGTTCGCGTTCATGCAAATAATACTTTAAAAGGTCAAAGGTCCTCGATTGCTCGTAAAACTGAAGGAAGAAGTTTATGAGGAGAGCCAAAAATAGGTAATTCTACTTGATGCTCGATGTGATTCATGCTTTCACAATTGCTCAGTTTTGGAACAACTAATTTTTTAATAGACCTCAAAATAGTAGTCCTTGTTAGCGACTCATGTTAAAAGTACATGGAAATAACTTGTGTGCAAAATGAATTAGAAATTCTGATGTAGGGGTGGTGTTAGTTACTCACGTGTTTGCACCAGCGACATTAATTCCAACTGGGAAAGTTGAACGCGGAAATCTCTAAAAGTTGAGCAATAGAATTCTTGACGTCTGATGTAATTATTTCAATCTTTGAGGGTACAGAGGACAAAAATAATGTGAATAAAGTGTTTTTATTCTCTAACATATATTTATTAGGTATTGTAAATTAAAATACTGTTTTAAAAATAGCGTTAAAAAGAACCATTTTTTCTCATTTTTAGCCCATTTCGTCATTATTTAACGCTTGGTAGAGGCCGACATTAAATAAAAACAAATTTAAACTACAGTCATTTATTTAAAGGTAAGAGGCAACTTTTCTACTATATTTCAAAAAGGATTTCGAAAAAAAAATTCGTCCCACCCCAGTTTTGAATCAGTAGCAGAAAATGTAGAATCTGAACTGAGATTCAAATTTTTTTTTCCACATCTAAACGTCATTTCATTTGATTTATAGGGAGATCAGCTACCATTCGAACTATTCAAATTGTTTACATAAAAGCATAAGAAATATCTTCTATTGATTACAACATATGAAATAAATACTTTAAGTGCTTAAGCTGTTTTTGAGTTTTAAATTCATCGCCAAAAATTATTGCTCCCCAAACTTAACCAAAATAAATATTGCCCCAACGCCAATCAACCAAAAAAAGTTAATGCAATACATTTATTAGAGAGCGGAAGCTCGTTAACAGGCATTTTTTCGGAGACGCCAAATGTTCATTTCAATTATAATAAATGCACTGTCAGATCGTAATCTGTTTGAAAAATATAACCTAATCAAACATAACTTATTTATTTGTTGACCCAAAAATTAACTATTAGTCTTTACACGGGTCTACTGTCAAATTTTTTTTGTCAGACGATGAGTTTCTGCTCTAAGCCAACGTTATATGTCAGTGTTTATCCTCTTCAAAACACATTACTAAAATATCATACCAACTGACACAATGTTATAAATACATCTGTTATAGTATAATAGCATAAAAGGTTTCTGTTATATATGATGAAAAGCAACTTTTAAAATGTATATGTATTTACTTGGATGAGAAGATCTGGAATATACACTTTGAGTGTCACTAAAGCTTCGTGTTGGCTGATGGTGTCATCTGGGTCCATAGCAAGAGTCTTCATGACAAAGTGCCGCCTCCTGAAAATAAAAACACAATTTTGATTACAAAATAGAATATCTCAATGTGTTTTAAACTCATGAAAGAATTAATAACTTGTTCCTAACTTAGTTGATATCGCAAATTTTATTGTTTCAGGTACTTCCATCGTCGCGTAGTAAAACCTATCCATGGATCACCTATTCCCTACAGTTTAATTTATTCCTTCATCCAATGATTTTTAAAACATTCTTATGGAACACTGGATATAAAATTGAAACTTTCATCGAAACCTTCGTTACTTATTCCGTAGATAGGCATTCCGCACTTTTAGAGGTACAGGTATTGTGATAATATTGCTACTACCACACCAAAAGCTCGAATCTGCATTTTGGCGATTTTCACCTCACTGCCTTTTTTGAGTAGACCATTTTTTGTTTTATACTACGACAAAGCCACAAATCATCTTGATTCTTTGTTGTAATTTTTAATTAATCTCGTACTAGAGCAATACAACGGGCTATTGACGACGATCCGGGAGCAATCCCCTAAGGGAACGATCCGAAGACAACAACACGTAATTTTGAACTACTGTCAGATGACGTTGATTCTTAGTGGAAATGCCGATTTTCATGAGGAAACAACCTTTGAGTGGTAACTGTATTTTTCCCGAAGCATCAAAACTTCGAACGCGTTTTCATAGAAACGTCAATTCTGTAGATTCGTGCCTTTGGCGTAATGGTAACAATATCATTGAAATTATTCTTTGTTACAACTGTATAACCAACTAGCAAAATACCCGACCCTACTCGGTTTGAATTGGTTAACTCTAGATTGAAGAGATGATCGAAATATATAATCACTTACGCCTTTTAAAGAATAAAACAATATTTTAACACCTTTCACCATCTTTATAATTTCTACAACTTACTTTGGACTCAAATCCTACACATGCATATCCATTCATGTAACACATTTCACATACATTTCACTCTTGTAGTATGACAAAACTACAAAATGACGAAAGCTGACACTAAAGTTACTTTACAAAAGACGATTTTGAGGGAGATTTGGAATTCCCTTTCTTAAGTTCTTTTCATGATCAACTCAATTAATAAAAATGACGATTTACAAACAATAAACAAACAAACACTCCATTCTTATTCACATAGATAGTGCAAATAATCTAACCAATTAGACGTTCGGCTTAGATGATAGTATTCGTAACACCTTTTTAACCATCGAAACTACTGAGAAAATAACTGCAAAATGTACTAAAAATTGAACCGTTTTATTTTATGGATGTGGAAGTGATTGGAATTCAAAAGGGAATGCTTTCGACAATCGAAGATGCGCTTATTTAGAAAGTCGTTTAAATATCTACGCGTTAAAAAAGTTAATCCACAAATAAAACATTTATAAGATTAACATATTCATTTCGATACATTTTGGACGGAGCTATTTGTTCTGGACACTAAAATTATATCCGTTTTTAAAACACTTCTCATAAAACGAAGGTTCATAAAATCAAATCTCCACTGCTGGCTTAGCACCGTACATAAGTTTATGTTTCAAATGTAGAAGTTTCTGAAATTTGCAGTACAATATAGCACACTATAATCGTATTATGGTGTGTATGCTGCAAGTAGATGAAGCTGTTTAATAAAAAGCTTAAATAAATAAGTAGCTTAATAAGTAGCTTAAAATAAAAAGTTAAGCGTTTTAAATAAATTTAAATGCGATGACGAAAGCTCTAAATATTTTTAGACTAAATATCAAGTGCGTAAACCATTATAATTTCAAAATTTGTATTTCATAAATACTTAATATATAGTATATCTTAGTTACAGTTACTTAAAAATATTCTTGTGAAGCTTTATAAAAAGATAGGAGTGTATATTTCTCCAGTATTTAGCTTTGTCCCAAACACGTCCTTTATGGTAGGTAGGTATTTTAATTAGGGTCGCACTGGGGCAACACAACGGGGCGACACATGACGACGGTCCGGGATCAGTCCCCCAAACACGTCTTTAAAAACATATCCTTTGAAATCAGAAAATAGTCGCTTAAAGTAAAATGACTTATAACTAACTGATCTCAGAACTTTGTTTTAATTTTATAATTCCGCGTTTCTGCATTTATTTATTGAATTTCTCGGATTACTTTAAATTTTAAAATTGTCTCTTGGTTTCTTCGTTGGCATATTTAATATTCGCTAACCATGGTTACACAAAGCAAAAACAGAAAAGGTGGGTTGAATAAGCATTTTAAAATAATGCTCAGATGCCTGATGAAAATTGGCTAGATGATTCAAAACGGGACAGTTCAAATGGATGATTCGAAGAAAGAAAACTAAACGTGTGGGAATTTTAGGCTTGCTGAAATGTATACATATAAAAAAAAAATTTTAACGGCTTTTAATCGGACATATTTCTTTCTGTGTTTACAAAATTTGTGGGGTCTATCATTGTTCGTTGTTAACAATCTAAGATGTTTTTTTTTATAAAATATAAAATATATATTTTTTAAATAAAAATGCTCTTAGAGTCGTTCTTTTTGCAATTTAAAAGAAGTAATAATTGTACATAGGATTTCATTTTTATTCGATAAGTTATTAAGTTATTTAAAATCCATTTTTTAGACCTAAACCTTATGAGTGCATTAAATCGTATGCAATTTAAAAGGTAAATTTATATAAAGACAATTTTTTGAATGTCAAATAACATGAGAAAATAATTTAATGTGTTAAAGCATTAACATGAACTTTTAAAAGAAACGTGTAAATCCAATACCATGCAAAATAGCATCATTAAAAGAATATACACTCGTGTTCAAAATTAAGAGTTTTTGCACATTGTATTTATTTTTAAAAAAGTACTGAACCGAAGGTACTAATTATGCCACCGAAGAAGAATGCAAATATTCAGTATCGAATACGTAAGCGTACACGTGCGTGTGGGCGGAGCTATAATCGTGGAGAGGATAATAAGCGCATGATGCGTTTCCGTGATTTGTATGCTCGAGCTCCTCGGCGACATTCGCTGTGTTTCTTGCAAGAGTTGGGTACATTTTATAAGCTATCGGGTAAAATGAGTAGCCACAAGCGTATGGATGACGGAATGAGATGGAGAATCGTCGGTAGATTGGAGGCAGAGCAATCACAAGTGCAGGTGGCTACAGAGCACCATGTAACGCCCAGTGTCATCTGCAATGTGTGGAAACAGTTTCAAGACACTGGATCCATATAGAGAAGACCGGGACAAGGTCGAAGAACCACGACGACTAATTTGGATCGTTACTTGGCACTTTCAGCGCGACGTCACAGGACTGCTACAGCTTCACAGCTCTTACGTGAGCTACATGCTGCCACTGGAACCCGAGTTTAACGGATTACTGTAGCCCGAAGACTTCATGAGAGAGGGCTTTATGTCAAAAGACCCGCTGTTTGGGTCCCACTCACTGCAGCAAACGAGAGAGCGCGTTTAGCATGGTGCAGACAACATCAGTATTGGGCCAGACTTTAGTGGAGCACCGTGCTCTTCACAGATTACCCGAGATTCAACCTGGACACTGATTCTGGACGTACCCTTATCTGGAGAGAGCCTGGGACCCGATACCATCCCTCCCACATCAAGGAAATGGACCACTATGGTGGTGGAGGTGTCATAGTCTGGGCAGGCATTATGTTGAACGACCGCACCCTCCATGTGTCTAACAGAGAGTCCCTGAGTGCTATGAGGTATAGAGAGATCTTAGCCCTATGTTCGACTTTTCAGAGGCGCAGTTGGCCCTCGGTTTCTGTTCATGGACGACAACGCTCGTCCACATCGGGAATTGTTTATCTAGAAAGTGAGAATAATATTCGACGTATGTATTGGCCAGCCAGATCCCCTGACCTAAACCCTATAGAACATCTCTGAGACGCTCTTCGGAGAGCAATTGCATCTCACCATCCCCTTCCATGAACCATTCCGGAGCTGTAAACTGCGTTGCTGCAGCAGTGGAACCGACTGCCACAGGGACTCCTCAACTGCCTGAGGCCAGTATGCCGTCGCGATGTGCGACCTGTCTGACTCTGTGAGAGGGGACCATACCCCATATTAGACTCATTTTCGGTTGGATCTCGCAACGTGGATTTTGGGCATTTCTGAACTGATGAGCTTTACTGACAATCATGCGTGCGTACCATGACTTTTGTGTGGTTCATCTCTTTCTCCCCTGCTAAACTGTATATTCTTACCAAATTTCATTAAAATCTGTCCATTAGTGTTTCAGAAATTCGACTTAATGTACAAATTCTCTTAATTTTAAAAACAACTTTCCTTTTTCGTAAAAATTGGTAAATGATTTAAGTGTAAAATAATCTGTAACGCCTTTTCGACATTTTTATAACTTCTACAACCTTCATTGGACACAAATCCTGCACATGCATATCCATCCATATTAAATAGATTGCTCAAAACTTTTTTTTGGACAGTTAAATTAACATTTATTAGGACACAAACATTACAACACATCGGTTAAAATTTAGGAAAACGAAGAAAGCATTCTGAATGCTTAATTGTGAAAATTATACAGTTGCCACAGAGACGTCTTATCAAGACGGAGTCTGAAAGCTAACTAACTGTAGTTTCGCACGTGCGTGTACACTTGAGAGACAGGGAACTTGTGACATCCATTTAACCCAGACACCTGGCGCTAATACTTTACAATATAATACATTTTACATATATCGCACCCCTATTAAATGTACAAAATGACGAGAGTTAACAGACACTAAGGTAACTACTACCAAAGACGATTTTGAGGGATGATTAAGAACACTTAAGTTTTGTATTTAAAAGCGAATAGGCTTTTTCTTGAAAACATCGTTTTGTGGCACGTGCAAGCATAAAACAACTTGTTTTAAAAAATTGAATGTCTTCATTACAGACGAAGCAAAAGTAACCTATTATCATTTTTTAATTTTAAATCGAATCGTAAAAAAAGCCACATTGACCTTCTGTCGCTATGACAAAGAATTTTTGATATTTCAAAAGTCCTAGGTCGGATATTTTTAACATTTGCGTTCTTTCAATAATTGCAAATTCCACGAAATAATTGCTTTGTTCTAACTTACATGCCATCTTAAATCATCTTTAAATCAAATACCCTGCGGTGGTGTTGCGTGTGATATGAAAAGGAAAAGCAATTTATTCAAATAAATATTTTAAAAAGAAAACAGATAGTTAAAATAAAATAAAAATTGGCGGGTAAAAAGTACGTTTTAAAGATATAAATTCGGTGATTCTCTTTTTTATCTTTTAATCTCGAACAGTTGCCACAACTTCAACTAAAAGTTATACAAAATTTGAAAATACAAAATTAATTCCGAGCGAAAAATAACAGAAAATATCACTACACGTGGCAAACCGAATATCGTTTGTCCCAAATATTCGGAAATAGTTTATATTTTGAAAATAAAATAAATAAGGCTCAATATACAAATGTATTAGAATTTAAATTAAGTAAAATAGTTTTTGAAAAAATAATTGATTTTTCAGCAGTACTTGTAAAACAATCCAAGTAATTGCTAGGCCCAATCTAGTTACTCCGATGTTTAGACATGAAACTTGCCTAAATATATAAGCAAAGAAATTCTGAATAATGTATTTGTACTAAAGCTCGAAAGCCGTTAATGTGCACATTATATAGCTAATCTGAAGATTAACTGATTTGCTCCGTTAACGTGCGGAATCAAGAGAGTTTTCCGCATTTAACCAAGGTAATGTGCACATTAATGGCTTCCGTATCGTTAAGTTCCAAAGTTTGTTTCTCTCTCATTTCCTTTCCGTACATCTTCCCTCTCTCCCTTCACTTTGAGTTTGATTTCGCCTGTTTCTCAAATTTCCTTTCCCTGCACCTTCCCCCTCTTCTTCCATTTTTAGTTTTAGTTTGGTTTCGCCAGCGTCTTGTCGTCGCCGGTTGTTTTGATTTCCCATAATTTGCGTCGGCTGCCAGTGCGTAGCATAGTTAATTCTGTTTTCAAATTCGTTTCTGCCTGTTAGTGCGTGAATTTGTGTCGTGATTTTTTTAAGCAGGTAAATTTAACTCCTAGTATGCAAGCAAGCACCGAATTGGTGAGTAAAATGGAGAAAAAATTCTTTGCAAACCTCTTTAGCGAAGATTTAAAATATAATAGTGTTTTAATGACAAAACGAAAGTATGATTCTATAATTGAAGATGTAGAGCGAATAAAAGTTTCCAAGAACAAAGAATCATCTCTAGATTATCGAATAATTCAAAGGTATGATGTGTTGACTGTATAAGGCTGTGAAAAACGCATTGAGCCGTTGTCGGATGCGCGAGAAAGTGTGAAAAAGTTTGTCCATGCCGAAAAATTGTTTGACATATTGTATTCTACTCATTTGTCAGTTGGCCACGGTGGAAGAGACAGAATGATCAATCAATTAAATGCACTTTATAAAAACATAACCCAAGCCCAAATAAAAATGTTTTTGGATTTATGCGAACCTTGTCAATAAAAAATGTGCGAAAAAAAGGATTGTTGTAAAGTCGATTATTTCATTGCATTTCAATAGCAGATGCCTGGTGAATCTCATCGATTTTACCAATCTCAACCAGATTCTTTCTATTATAGTTTTTAATTGATTGATGATCGATTCTATCAAATAATTTGTTGACTGCTTGATTGTATTAACTTGATTCTTTAGGTATCGAAAAATAAATAAATAACATTATGTTAATTTCCTTAATTGTAATAATATTTTAAACCGTTTGATTCTTTCTATTAGTTTTCTAATTGATTAATGATTAATTCTATCAACTAATTTGTTGATTGTTTGACTGTATTAACTTGATTCTTTAGATATCGAAAAATAAATTAATAACATTATGTTAATTTAAGCGTACAGAAACGTTGCTATTGTTCCAAAAAAATATCTTATTTTCACTTTGACGAGTGCCTAGTAAGTACTGTGCAGATTATCTAGGTAATTTGCAGATTTGTTCCAGCAAAGATCTTATTTTCACTTTAACGAGTGCCTAGTAGGTAATGTGCATTTTATCTGGGTAATATTGCAGATTACCTAGGTAATTTGAGAAATGAAAAAATTTCGGCACTTTAACGGATCACCCTAGTTAATCTGCAGAAAAACTTAATACTGTACTTAAGCAGTAACGTATTCACTAAACTAAAATACGGTGTATCATAATTATTAAATTGCATTAACATACATTGAGTTTATTTTATGTGTTACTTGTACAAACACAGGCACAAATTTGAACATAGAACGGGAAGACGGATAGACGTACGTTACCAAGTTCTGTCATTAAATGAAATGCAAATACAAACAGTATGCAAAATTTTATGAAAATATATTAGACCATTTGGACGTAGCATGGGCACACACATACAGACAGATGGACAGACACCAAACGCGCAAGAGACGGATTCGGCATCAGAAGGGTCCAAAACAGATAAAAAATTTGAAATGGGTAGAAAATATTCAATGTACAAGCAAACACTCCATTTTTATTTATATAGATCTTTAGTCCACGATAACTTAGAATTTAACTTTCAGCGAACAAATATTTTAGATACAATATGAGTGATGGCTGAGTTGGTTTAGGTTTAAAAGTTCAACAATTGGAAAGCTGAGCTAAATACAAGTCCAACTAAAATGCAATAAAAATTTTTAAATATCAACTAAACGACTAAACTACATTATAAAGAAGATTAAAAACATGCAAGTACTACCCATGTAGAACAAAATAAACACTAATTAAAATCAACAGGAATTTTATGTAAAACGTGTTATCAATATGAAAAGTTAAAATTCGATGTAATAAACAAAATCAATACAGTTTAAGTGATATACAAAGTTGTATGTTAAGAAAAGGAAATGCATAAAAACAGGAAGGCCACCCTTATAAAAAACAAATTAGAAAGTATAAAACATTGATTATTGTAAACTAAAATGTGGTATATATCCCCATCTTAAATTTCAAATCAAAACTTAATTGTGAAATAGAAAAGTGTGGTGTATTAAATATGCGATAAAAAACCACAACGTGATGTAAAAAGGGAAAGTGATGAATGTGGAGGGTGACCCAACAAATGTGATAAAACAGAGGATGATATGCTGAAAAGGTGTTGATAAAACCTTGATTGATTTGGGATAAAACCTTGGTTGATTTGGGATAAAACCTTCGAAGAGCTGAACAAAAAGTTAAAGACAAGATTGAATATTACGTTGAGATGGGCAGTAGGAACGAGATGATCAGTCGGATTTTATAGAACTCATTGTTGCTTTGCTCACACTCCAATCTTTGCGCCATTCGTTTCAGATGATGTATCATAGTGGGATGGAGATCCTCGTACGGAATGCGAATATTAAGGTAGGTAGTTAAATAACATCACACTGGAGCAACACAACTGGCTTATGAACTGGATCCAGTGTAAATGGCGGTGGTTTAAAAAATGATGATAAATAATTGGACTAGTCTTTGACACCTCGCACCGATTTCAGAAAAAAATGTGAGTTCTTCAAGGGGAAATTGCTACGAGCGGTTCCTCAGATCCAATGGAGATTCATCAAGTGTCACCCAAAAGATTAAAACAGACAAATAAATTCTTGAAGAGGCGATCATCAAGAGCTGTCTAGGTGGTAGTTGAATTAGCGTCACACTGGAACAACACAATGGGATATCCGTGACTGTACGGGATCAATCCCTAAGGAAGTGGACCAAGGACAACACCTGGTCATTTTTAACCATGGTCAGATGACGAGGTCAACACCTGAGCTGGCACTCTTCTCCAAATTTACACACTACGCCAACGAAAAAACATTTGAGTTCACGATAGATTTAACCTGCACCAACCCCCACGTACACCACGGTCTTTGGTCGGATCGAGTTTCGAACTCCCATGTTTTTCAACCCCCATGTTTCTAATCCATTGCTTTACCAATTGGACTAGCCCAGAGCAGCCAACCGCCCTTAGAGCTAGCTGTCCAGAAGTGAATTTTGTAGATACGCTAATTGCCTCAAGATGCGATAATAGAGTTATAGCGACAGCTAAAGACGTATGGAAGCGAATGGGGGCACACAATGAACAGGTTTTGGCTGGAAAAGTGAGAAAAGGTCCTAAAAACAGACCCACTGTGCTCTCGTAATACAGCTTGAATCAATGGCATGTCCGAACAGGAACAAATTATAGCTCGATTGGATGTTAAGCATGGACCCTCCTGATGTGTTTAGAGTACTATTAAGCGATTTAGCTTTTACTATCAGGATATCCTTCGACATGGAGTAAGTCCACCGAGGAAGATGTCTGAATCAGGATGCAGGTTCTGGAAAAAATGAACGCAGAATGTCTTTTCACCGAAAAAGCCATTACCGATACTCCAATGCGTCAGCTGCCTCAAGTTGCTGTTTGACAAGCCGCAACGGGCAGTGAATCTCAAATCATCCTTGTACAAATTACTCTGGACAGTTAAAATAATTCATTTTAAACATTATTTATTGATTTGGAAAAAATGGATTGTGTGCAGGAGGGAAGATCTGAGAGTTTGCTCCCTTACTTTGTATTCTGCGCGAAGAAATTCGGTGTTTCTTTTCGGGCATATTTGGCAAAGCTGTGCCAAACACAAGACCATTTGGGCTATTTATTTTTCTATATTAGTTTCTAAGAACTATTCGATGCTGTATGCCCGAATGTTTCATAGTACACGATGAACTGAATAGAAAATAAATCAGTTTATATTTATAAACGATTATCTACGATTTACAAAGATCTTCGACGTAAGAAGTATCGACCACCTTTAAATGCATCAGTTTATCCAAAAGATTACCAAAACTACAACTCAAGTGGCCAAGAGCATGCTTGTTTTGACTTTGTGACCCAGGCCACCCAGCCTACCGACAAAGGTTTAAGACTGGGCCGAGAGGGACTCCACAGTAAAGTGGAATTATTTTGCAAGTCTACAGACGAACACGCAGTGGTCCGCATCGCCGAACCCCGAGAGCACGCTTGGATTTCATTCGGTGAAACTTAAGGCGCGTTCTCACGGATCAAGTTTAAATGACCTGTTATAGTTGATTAACAAAAGGTGAATGAAAACTATAGTGAGAACCTTTGTTTCAATAGAATTGATCAACTTTTTAGTGGATCAAGAAAACTTTGACCCATTCAAACTTTATCGTTCAACTGATGAGTCATCCGCCATCTGCTTTCGAGTTATTTCCACGGCAAACGATTAATCGTGGTTTATTTTATTCCAGAAACAAAATAAAAGTGCTTTTTTATTCTATAGGCCAAGTTTGTATATTCGCGATCGTAAAAGATAGAGTGAAAATATTCAACGGATTTGAAATCTGCGGAAAATATTACACCAGTTCGATACCTTAAATGTGATTTTCTATAAATAAATAATTCTCAAATTGTAACTTTTATATTTCGCTTATAAAACTGTTGATCAGTTTCGATTGAACTGTGTGAACAAACGCTGATTTAAGTCATATTCAACTTTTATCGATCACCTATAATCGGTCAATTAAACTTGATTCGTGAAAACGCGCCTTTACTGTGATCTTTAAGCCAGATACGCAAGTAGAAAATCACTTTCAAAATAGCAATCGCCTACTCGCCAAATATGCAAATTTGTACAGGATAAAAATAACGAGGTTCATTTTTTTTTCTGAACGTAAGGGTTGATTTACAAAAAAAAAAAAAAAACATTATTGAACTGAGAAAACATTTGGAATGTCCCTAAGTTGTTTGTCTTGTGTTTAGCGCAGCATGATCAAATGTGGCTCTTGTTCGACAAAACCCAAACGAACCAGCTCAACGCAATCGTGCTGCTGAGGCTTATAAAGCAGGACAGTGCTCTGATAAAGTGTCAAATTTATTTTCTGTGTATTATAGTCCATCATTTCACGCTCGTGGAAACAATCCTAAACAAGTGGAACAATCTTCCGGATACCTGTTTAGGTTAGTTGATTTTAGTTTTATGTTGCAAGATCCAGAGAGACCTGTTTACAAATGTAAGCAACATTCCTAGCAAACAATCACCAAGCGCCAGCACTATTCCAAGTACTTGCTGTTTGAAGGTCGATATCCTTAAGGACTGTAGGGTTTCATACAAAAGGTCTCCGAACCTTAAAGTTTGTGTCCTTTTGAGCCCAAAAATCAAAGCAGAGCGATGAAAGGAGTATCATTAAAATGGGACTTGGCTAGTTGGGTTGTTTTGTGATTGGTTGGTATTAGAGGTTTTTATGGCACAAGGGTCGTACTTGGCCGTGCTGCGCCAGACACAAGACAATGTCAAGTCATGTACATATACACACCAGGAAAGCTTTAACGGCACAAAAGAGACAAATACACCCAGGGAGAAATCGAACCTGAGCGGCCTGCAACTCGCAGGTTGCTAGCGTAGTGGGCAAACCAACTTATCCACGGTGACCTCAGCACATGACTTGCACAATGGTTTAATGTTCTCTGGGCAGAGGATTCAATAGAGTTGAATAATAAATGGTCTGAGGAGCCTAGCGCATTTAAGGAGTTTAACTTTATGAGGTACGGTACTGTGACATTAGCTCAGGCAGTAGAGCGTCGGGCTCGCATTAGAAGGGTTGTGGGTTCTGTCCTCGGCGGAGCCTGCAATTCTGATGATTGCGAGATCTGCTCTTCGACCTGGCTAAAGACCGTCGTGTTCACTAATGGTGACTGGGGCACGTTAAATAGGTCGTGGTCACAAAGTCCCCCGTGTTCCCATACCAAATCAATACCTCTGGGGGTACCTGATCAGGGGGTTATCGGCTCTGATTGGGATCTAAATTACGATATGTGTGAGTGAATGGATGTATGAAAGGGACCATCCTGTAAAACGGATGT
Organism: Metellina segmentata; assembly: GCA_947359465.1. Taxonomy (NCBI): domain Eukaryota; kingdom Metazoa; phylum Arthropoda; class Arachnida; order Araneae; family Tetragnathidae; genus Metellina; species Metellina segmentata. Next base: position 112,279,307 of record OX375872.1, on the reverse strand, counting down.
GTCATGTATGTCGAGCAAAGACGGTCCTCCTCCCAATGGGGCTCAATAACATGGAAGGCGCACCCCCCTCGCCTCTTGCCGTCTTCGACGGGCCTGGCATTCCTCCGGTCTGCCAGTGTATGCATAAGAAACAACTGTGACATTCTTTCTGAACTCTAATTGAGACTGCTTTAGATGGAAGAGTAACTTGAAAGCGAGGGTAAGGATTGTTCGGATGTATTGGATCTCAATCCGATCGAAATTCTTAGGGATGCCTTCGGAAGAGTTGCCTTTCAAACTGCCTTTCAGAGGATTTTTACCCCAATCACCTGATTGAAGAGATGATGTGAAGTCATATTTCACGAGGCTCACGTGTGTTTATGCACAAAAGAATTTTCTTCTATCAAATGTTACCACTTAACAGATAAATAAATTCGCAGTGTGTTGTCTTCTTTTATAATTATTCCAATGAGCATAAATGACTCAATTATCTAGTTTCTTACGAAACTTGGGAGTCAATCAATGGGTCATTTTATATTGTGGTGTATCCTTTCATTTCAGATTGACTGTTTTGTGCTCAACTTTTGGAAGGCGGTACATGAACGGATAACTTTCCAGTAGAGCAGTAGTTGGTTTTGATACAAAAACGGTGGCTATATTCAACATTCCTTTCAATGTAAAAAGCTTGTTCTTTAAAAAAAAACGAAACGTTCTTATCAGTTGTTACGTAGGAACAAGCAATTAATAAAAGTTTAAATAAAAGATCTGGACATCGTAGCAGAACCACAAACATGTCATTCACAATTAGTTGTGTTTCGTCAGCAAAATGTTTTCATTTAATTCGTTAGTCGCTTTTTCAATATTTACGTTTGCAGATAGCGCATGTTGATGTTTAACCGTAATCGTATAACTAAGGGCAAAGGGTCTTAAACAAACAATAAGACTACTGTTATGCTATCTCAAGTATTCTTTCAGCATAAAGCGCTCTTAAGGATGAGAAAAGTGCGGGCTGATGGACATTATATTTTTATCGATCATCCAGGGCCGTAGGTGCACTTCAATCGAGAAAATACATCGACAAACATTTTTTCTCGTTTACGGAAGCATAAATTGAATTTTATACTTGGGATTATATTCTAAGGAATGTTTGAAAAACAGAAATCATCGAAATTTAGACGTGTTATTTGTTATTAAATGTAAAACACGATCAATTTGATAGACCGTAATCACATTTGATATCTTTGACGATGTATTACACTGGTGTTTAAAATTGAAGAACTTGCGTTGTTTGGTTTATTTGGTTTTTTTTTGGAGCAAGGACAAAAAAATAGACAAAAGAGAGAGAAAGATGCGCCAAAGTACCACTAAGCAACCAAATCACCATTAAAATTATGTAGGTTAACATGAAACAAAAGTAGCATACTGGAATCAAACTACGGAAACTTCAAACACCGAGTGGTAGTAAAGTCCGTTCCCTTACTTACGAACCCTTAGCGACCGCACTTTTAGAGCTAGATCAAATTTGAGCGCTATTTGTGGTTTTTGACTGTGCCGGTTGCATTGCAATACCAAAAAAGTGAGAATCGCTGTTCAAAATGTTTGAAATATTTTAACTGTATACGCAATTATCAGAACTCGATTCTTGTTATTTACATAACTCGAGCGCATACTTTGAAATCTCAAGTTTTATTTTGCTTCGTTGAAAATTGTAGTCGCTAAGGCTCGTCATAGGTAAAACGCTTTATGACCAGTCTATCGAAATTATGAGGTGTTGACCTCGGATCTTTTACTTCGAAAGTGATGCCCGACCGCCAATTGCTCGTTGTGTTGCTCCGGAGCGAAGTATATAAAATCAACTACCAATGCCAAGCAAGGTGGACAAACTTGGTGAGGAGGTTTAAAAAAAAATGAATAAAAATGACAAAGACCAGGATAGGAAGTTAAAAAAAGTAAGATCTCCATCCAGCAAATATTGATTGAATGGAGTTGAATTTATTTTCCGCTCTGCACATTCCACTCGATGTGCCATCTAAGGGAACCCCCAAAAGGCTCAAAGTTTACAGCATTACCGATTATTCCAACCGGACCTACCATCCAACAGATGCAATAGTCACGCCAAGGAACGATGGAATTCCAGCATGGCAATCTCAAGAGGGTGTTGTGGGCGTTTTGCTGACAAGCCTACTTTTTGAGTACGTGTAAGTTATTTCCAGGGGTAAAAAATAAATTTTAATACTTCCCATCCGGGTTTACTAATGTTTTGTCGAGTGATCCTCGCAACATGTGGTCTTGCGCTATCATGTTGGAGGATAGCACCTTTCCTGTTGTTCAAAACAGGACCTTTTTCTGCAATGGCTGCTTTGAATCGGACAAACTGAACACAATAAACGTCTGCAATAACGGTTTCTCCGACATTAAGCAGCGCAAAGTGAACCACACCATGAATGTTCCATCAAACATATGGGAGTCTAATTTCTATAGATATTGGAATTATTCTCTGCGGTTCACCAGTGGATAAAAGCCTTTGTTTTTTCTTCACTGTTATAGAGAACCCATTTCTTGTCTCCCGTTATGATACGGTCAGAAAACTGCTATTTTTATGGGGATTATGAGCAAGTTGCATAGAGAAGTTTGTCATCACTGAGCATATGAGCCATACACCTGCGTACTGAAACTTCCCAGTGAATTTCAAGTGGCTTTAATCTGTTGATCAAGAAATATTCATCCTTTCTGAAATTTCCTCAATTGTTTGGCAAGGATCTTTTTCCACAATAGCCCACAAAACGTCTTTATAAAATTAAACGGAACGACCAGTTACTGAGGCATCTTCAAAGTCAAAATTGCCGCTACAAAATCTATTGAACCATCATCTCTCTTTACGAACGTCTAAACCATTTCCTTAAATTGCATTGATATTCTCAGTTGACAAATTTGCGTCATGATAACAATTAAACTTGAAGAAAATACAATGCCTAATGAGCTTCTCCATGTTTACAGTTATTAGTTTCGTAAAGATATTTCGCTCTCACAGCCGAAAGTATAACACGTATACACTTTAACAACAAAAACTGGAATGAGCTCAATGCTATAGCAACCCAAGAAACACAAAAAGTATATGCCCGGAAATACGACATTACTTATGGATACCCCTAAAAAGTTTTATAGAAGTTGAGCATGGGGGACCGCTCCGTACGCCAAGATTTATTCGAAAAGCCTTTAAAAGATTAAACTTTTACATGCAAGGCATTTTCAGTTGCTCGACGTGGGGTTGAAAGGTAAGTTTCTGGTCAAAATGACTCCTAGAAACCTTACTATGTTCACCACTGCAATCCTGTTATCGTCCAGAAAAATCACAGGGTCAGGATGCAGGTTCCGACGTCTGCAGAAATGAACGCAGGACGTCTTTTGAGAGAAAACACTGAATCCGTTATTGACACTACAACGCGTTAAGCGAGAAACGGCTGTCTGGAGTTCGATCAATCGCATCTTTTCCCTGAAAAAAAGATGTTCAAGTTAACCACATAAGAGTTTCCTACACTCAGAACGCTATCCTAAGATGCGCCTTCCTCCTGGATAGAAGAGTGGGAGGGTGGAGTCCATTCGTACCTGGAACTGTCGCAGTTCTAAGAAATAATGAATGAACATGTGTAAGCGATTCAGTAACTCAAGGGCATTAAGGTCACAAAGTGTACCATGTAGCCAAGTGCGACTGTACGCCTCCTCGATGTCAGTAAAAATAAGGAAACCAAATGACTTATGCGCACGGCAACTTGGGTTTCGAGATTTGAGATGTCGATTGTGGAGTGTGCAGTCCTGAAACCGCTTTGAAAGTGGGACGACTCAGCTTTCACCAAGATGTAGACGGGACAATAATTCACCGTTCTTTCGAGGAGTGAGTAAAAATTAGGAAAAACCTGCAACCGTAGGGTGAGGGATTCTCATGGAATTTGGTACAGGGGTTTAATTTATGCAAAAACGATATCCAAAGTATTTTGCTTATTGTAAAACAAATTCAGGATTGCCTTTTGAGTCCCTCTAACAAAATGAACTTTCTACTGACTAATTATTTCACTGATCTAACACTCTTTGGATTAAGCAAAAAAGTTTCAAAATAAATCTCATGTGAAATATAGCACGTGAGCCATAATTAGGATGATTTTTTTCATTCTTATATGCATTTTTAAATTATCGAAGCTTATAACTCATTATCAGCGGCTATAAGAAAAGTAAAATTTACATCTAGTTAAAAATGTTTCTATGGCAAAAATAATAGCAATGGTACGGGAATTCGTTGCTCTCCAAAGGTGAACACATCCAATTTCCATTACTTATAAGACTCCTCTACATTGGTATGACACCGACTGCATTACACACCACGGAGTACAACAATGGCATGTAGATTTCGGTATTAAACGTTTATAGGCACACCCTGAAACGGCTTCCACCCTTAACGTATAAGTGGCGAATTGCATAGCCCTAGCCAATGACACAGTCCATTCGATCAGTAATTTGATGCACATGAGACAAAAAGGACTTTGCAATTTCCCTTGGAAAGAGATAACAAATACATCTGAAACAAGTTCTTTAGAAAAATCCTAAAAGTCAACCCTAGTTTTGATAAAGCCAGCGTCTTGAATTGGAGAGTTCATGTGAATCGAAATTCGTTTCCAAACATTAAATAATTGAACAGAAAGTACCTGAAAGACAAATGGCCAAAACAAGAATATCATAAACCAATACCCAAGCAATTTTTTGAACCTCCAAAACTCGAAATTTTCGCTTAACTTCCTTCCAGTAAATGCCGACCAAATGGTATAGCGGTTAAGGTCTAAGGCCTCTAGATAGGAAGGTTCCTGGTTCGAATCCTGGTACGGGCATGGATGTTTGTAAACGTATGGTGTAGAGGCGGCTGGTGCACCTTAAATCTGTCGTGGCCGAAAGTCCTCACGTTGGGTTGGTGTGGAAGTTTGGAGAGTGGGGTGCCAGCTCAGGTGTTGCTTCGTCATCTGACCGTGGTTCAAAATTACGAGGTGTTGTCCTCGTATCTTTCCCTTAAGGGACTGATCCCGGACCGTCGTCAATAGCCCGTTGTGTTGCTCTAGTTACGACGTTAATTAAAATTACCATTACCATTACCTCGAATCTCTCCCTTAAGGGATTGATCCCGGACCGTCGTCAATAGCCCGTTGTGTTGCTCTTGTACTAAGTTAACTAATAAATACTAATTTATTTTTATTACCTTCCAGTAAATACGTCGTAATTGGAAATTTTTTTAGTTAACGTCCTACTAGAGCAACACAACGGGCTTTTGACGACGGTCCGGGATCAATCCCTTAAGGGAAAGAGCCGAGGACAACACCTCGTAATTTTGAACCACGGTCAGATGACGAAGCAACACTTGAGCTGGCACCCCACTCTCCAAAAACTTCCAACCCAACGTGAAGACTTTCGCCCACGACAGATTTAAGGCGCACCAGCCGCCTCTACACCATAAGCTAACAAACATCAATGCCCGAACCCGGAACCTTCCTATCTAGAGGCTAACACCTTAACCACTATACCGGTTGGTCGGCGCTGTAAGTGATTCAGAAAGTTTCGTCACCTGGATCAGTTCTTTATCGCAAAAAACCTAAGAACTTCTAAAAGCGCGGGATGATGTAGCTACCAAATAGAGGAGAGGGGAAAAGGTCATCGAACAGAATGGCACATACTATATTGATTCAATGTATAATTTTTAGTAAATAACATAATTTTTCTTCGATTTTTTGTCAAAAAAAACGGGATGAACTTTTGCATCAACCCAATAGTATTCGAAAATAAGGCAAAGCTGCTAAAACATCTAAAGAAAACTGGCTTGAAAACAAGAGTATTGGTAACTTGAAGCAGTTCAAACGTTTAACTTTTTTAAGAAATGGCTCTTCGTTACATCAGTTAGAGTGCCAATAGGTAAAGTGCGAGTGGATTCAGAAGTTTGATTAGAAAAATGCCATGTTTTGATGCGATAATCAAATTCTGCACCGTTAAATTAGTCTAAATATGAAATTTCATTATTTTAATATCTTTGTATCCTGAGATATCCAATGATAAAGTTCATGTAGACTTCAAGGATCCTCTCCACATAGGAAGTCGCTGTTTCTAGATCGAGTTTAATTGTAGCTATCGCTACCCGAATTTCTAATTTGAACACAATTTCAAACGTATTTTTCAGCGATACGAGAATTGTTATATTTACTATGCAAGTGCGAACGATCTGAAAATAACTATTCGAGGTTTCTCGGACGTTTTTAAACTTGGTTGCCCCCTAAAATCGCAATGAGACGTAAATTTAATGTAGCGGAAAAACTAATTATCGGAATGATCTGAAATTTCGCATGGCCATAGTTGAAGTCCTTCTGAATCGATTCATATCAACATATAACAAGGATCCAGTTCATAATTTTTTTTAAACATTAATTTAATAATTGTTATTGCATTCTGTAGAATCGAGTGAATAGAAGAGCAAATGTGAATAGAAGCAGTTTTGCGGGAAAATTTGCTTTGTACATTACCCTGTTGTGTGTGTGAATGTAAAAATTGTAAAAAATACTATTTAATCTATCTATTAAGAAACAATCAAAACCTATTCACCATTAGACTGAAAATGACGCAAACTGTGACGTCAGAGGTTTTTTAGAAACCTTAAAAAGGCTTTGTCTTTTTTAAGACAATAACTGCTTCTAATCACCTAGCGAGAGATCAGAATCGAAACAGACTGAAAAACAGATAACTGTTATATGTACGTCTTGATGATAGTTAGAAGTAGTGCTTAAAAAAATGTTTTGCCCTCAGTCAAAAATTAAAATTTGTTTATCATGAGGGCTTATAGACCGCCACCGGATTTGTAAGGTATTAACTATAGATTTTAGTGTACAAGAAAAGGCTTAATATTGCTGTGAAATTTAAAACTGCTTCTATTCACCCGATTCTACAGCACTAAAAATTATTTTTTATGTAAAATAAACTATGGGATTTTGTTTGGGTTATTTAATAGTAACATGGTACAAAATATCATCGGATAATTATTAGTTAGGAAAACATAAAAGTCTGAGGTACTGATTTAACATTAGGAGCTCCAATCATTCTGTACTCATAACTTCGAAAAGGTAAAACCTAATGACATGAAATTTGGTATCTAATGTTAAATTTTGATATAAATTCGAAATTCTGACTACGAAATAGGGGGTTCCCATTAGAATTTATGAAGTTGATTCTCATTTTAATTTAAAGATGGCCCCTTATGCAAATTTTATGAATTTGAATTTATAGAGGACATTAGGGGTTCCTGTCAAATCTTTGGATTTTCTCTACTACTAAAATTGTTCTTTCTCAAGGTAGGTTGATTGGTTTTTTGTGACGTAAGGGCCACACATGGTCAAGTTTCGCCAGATACAAGACAAAAAAGTCAAAACTAAATAAAGATTGATATAAAATTTATCTATTTACAATTTTGAATTGAGACCAGCCCAATGAATAAAATCTAAATGTAATTCACAAAACCTAAATGTAATTCACAAAACCTAAATGTAATTCACAAAACCTATGTCAGAGATGAATAAAAACAATTTTTTACTACAACGACTTCCCAAAAGCAGAAGCATAGGCTCCACACATAGGATCTGAATAGTCTAATGTGAATCAAGATAGTGTTTCTGAGAATGTGACATCAAGTGGCTTGTTTTTCAATTACGATTTCACTACATCGTCAATAAAAATTCCAAAGAATGAATTCCAATATGATATGGTCATTAGTCAACGCCGATTACTTTACGCGCCAAACGTTAAAACTGTCGTAGCACTACAAAATTCTGTATGAAAATCGGTAGGTGCCCTCGAAACCCAAGAGACTGTAAATGATGGAAAGTGCCGATTCGCCAGGTGCGATCGTACGCCTTCTCCATGTCGAAGATTGAAACCAGATGATTCGTGGAACAAGTTGTCTACCGTAGAGCGGGCAACCCTGAAACCGCTTTGGAAAGGTGACAGAGCCCAAGTTGTCTCAAGGATGCAATCGAGACGAGAATTTCTTTCAAAAAACTTCCACTGGTTAGATGTAATTGGCCGATAGTTATACGTGTTATTGGAATGTTTTCCAGGTTTTGAAAAGGGCACGACTGGCACATCTCCAAGACAAAGGAAAAGTATATTACTCCCAGTTGTGGGGGTTCTTATTGAGCAGTAATAAGGTGTTCTGTCCGTCTCCTGAAGAGGCAATCGGGGTTTTTCGGTCATGTAGATGCCGTCATCTGACCATGGTACAAAATTACGTGGTGGTGTCCTCGGATCTTTCTCTTAGGGGATTCATCAAGAACCGTCGTTAATAGCCCGTTGTGTTGTCCTAATACGACATTAATTACAAATTACCAATTACCGTCATGTAGATGAAACCACGACACTTTCAACTCATTACATAGAATTGGGATTTCCCAACCATCACCCTCTGAAAGGTAGGTTAAGTTCAACAATCTCCTCGGCGGAATGCCATGTTGAAGCATACCCAAAGCTACCAAGGTTCTTAAGAAATCAAGGGTTGCTTGGTTTGGTTTTTATGGCGCACTACTTTGCCATGCTGAGAGAGAGACATATACAAGACATACAATATCAAGTAACGGACATACACAAAGAATGCACGCACAGAAGAATCGAACTTGCGCCGACAAGAACTCGCGCAGTGGCATGCCCACTGTGACACCATGGCCCCTATATGAAACATGAAACAAATCAACCTAAATATTCAGTAGACAGTCCAATTTGTAGATCAATCGATTTAGTAATTTGGTAATTTTGTTTAATAATCGTCGTACTAGAGCAACACAACGAACTATTGACGACGGTCCGGGATCAATCCCCTAAGGGAAAGATTCGAGCACAATGTCACGTAATTTTAAACCACGCTTAGATGACGATTAGGTTTGAAAAGAGAACACGCGTGTATGGTCGGTTTATCGCTTCACATGTTTAACCCGTTTTCCTTAATGTAGAACAAAACGTGTTGAATTTAATCCTGAGATCTGATTATCTAGCTCGAAAAGTTAATATAAATGACAAATTTAATTAGTTTTACAACTATTCCTCCATTAGGGCTAAATATCCGTGTATTATGACATCTCTACTATTGTAAAAGTAAGTGTTTGTGTATATGTATGTCTCTATCCAGTGCCCAGACGATTCTATGGCACTTACAATACGAGATTTGGTACACAGGTAGTCCGATTTTTTTCCCCCATTTAACGGTCCAGCCCTAATTTTAAAATTTAATCATCACATTTAATAGTTCACATCAGATCGATACCTAAAAGTATGATTTCTTTAAATAAATAATTTTTTAAATTATAATTTTTATATTTTTTCCCATACGAATTTGAGTTGACCAACCGGTATAGTGGTTAAGGTGTTAGCCTCTAGATCGGAAGGTTCCTGGTTCGAATCCGGGTCCGGGCATGGATGTTTGTAAACGTATGGTGTAGAGGCGGCTGGTGCACCTTAAATCTGTCGTGGCCGAAAGTCCTCACGTTGGGTTGGCGTGGAAGTTTGGAGAGTGGGGTGCCAGCTCAGGTGTTGCTTCGTCATCTGACCGTGTTTCAAAATTACGAAGTGTTGTCCTCGGATCTTTCCCTTAAGGGACTGATCCCGGACCGTCGTCAATAGCCCGTTGTGTTGCTCTAGTATGGCGTTAATTAAAATTACCTTACTCGAACAATGACTGGTTATTGATAATTATTAGTTAACGTCGTACTAGAACAACACAATGGGCTATTGACGACTATGGTCCGGGATCAATCCCCTAAGAGAAATATCCGAGGACATCACCACGGCCAGATGACGAGGCCAGGAACCTTCCGATCTAAATGCTAACACCTTAACCACTATACCGGTTGGTCGGGCCGAACAACTGAATGCAAATGGAAAAGTCTCCGTCTGAGGCGAGCTTTACGTACCTTGCCACGTGACATTAGAAACGTCATGTGTATTTTATAATACTTCGTCCCCAAACTCTAGGCACTCTATATACTGCCTAGGCATTCTATGGAATGCCTGCTTTGCATACTTTTCGGGTAACATATTTTTCCAGCAAACATAAAGTTCATGAAAATCTAATTGATGATATTTTAATAAACTAGGGGGTTCCGCCTGCTGGTCGCTTACGCTCGCCAACCCCTAACCAAAAAACAAGTTTAACCAATATTCCGAAATTTGTATGATCAACTGTTGATCGCAACGAATTTATTGATTAACCCGTTTCAAAAATAATTGCACCGTAAGGAAGAGTACATTCTGAGGTATACTGCGATATTTTCAAAATTAAAAACTAATAGTAATAAGATATAGATATGACAGTTTTTTAAAAAATCATGAAAATGTCCCGATTTTTCCTGAATTAAAAAAAAATATTTTATCAAGAAACAAACTAAAATTTCTAAAAAAACTCGACGAGCCGCAAAAATTTTCGTTCAGAGGTACTCTTTAAAAAAACTCACGGCTGAAGACTGAAAATTTGTATGTGTTTTGCTCACTCGCGGAAGAAATTTCGCTTTTTCAACTTTGACACTTAATAAACCCTAAACTAATAACCGCATCGGAAAAAGATCTTAACAATTGTCCAGGGAAAACGATGAAGAACAAGATATTTTTTCATAATTTCATATAATTTCGTATTTTTCTGATCCGCACTTTCTCGAGAAACCGTCTAAGAATCGAGCTAAACAACACAGTTTTCAATCCTGCGACAACGGAGGAAACTTTTTTTTAATGTAGAGAGATAGGCTCATAGTATTTGGGAAACGCCGAGCTGAAAGGATTCCGTTTATCATTCCAAAGGATAAAACAGCCAGAACCAAGAGCGTCGAGCATAGCGTTTAATTTCTTTCGTGTCGAAATGTTCCGCACCAGTAGTTCTGAGGTAGGATCATCGCGTAGGTATTTAAATCTATTTAGCAAAAACTGCGCGTCGTATGTGTCCACGTTAGAACCCGAAATATAAACAAAGGAAAGTGCGATTTCCGGGGTCACGCAAAACCCTAACACGCTCCACAACAAGAGTTCTTAAACGTGAACTAGCGCTCGGTAGGAAGCAAACGTGTTTGGAAGAAACAAATGCATCTTTGAACTTCCACATTTTACGCAGCAAGGTTCCAAACTACATAAGCCGATAAAAGAAAGTTTTGACTATTTTCTTCTTATGAAAGTTAGGGATGATTATCAGATAAACAGTGCAAAGAATGAGAGAAGACAAGCGTGAAATCGAATTCAAACACGATTTCAGATCCTTATGTAACAGCCACAAAGTACTCGAAATTATTCAAAAACAATAACAGCATAATCCTTTCACAAAAGGGGAAATGCACGTATTCGTGTGTATCAGTGCTTCTGGGCTGATTATTACTCCTGTCTACAAGTGAGTACGTTCAGTCACCATTCCCGTCGTCTGACCGTGGTTCAAAATTAAGTGGGGTCCTTTCACAAAAGGGGAATGCATTTACTCGTGTGTATCAGTGCTTCGTGTCTACTATTACTCCTGTCTACACGTGAGTACGCACAGTCACCATTATCGTCGTCTGACCGTGGTTCCAAATTAAGTGGTGTTGTCCTTTCGCAAAAGGGAAATGCACTTACTCTTGTGTATCAGTGCTTCGGGTCTACTATTACTCCTGTCTACAAGCGAGTCCGTACAGTCACCATTATCGTCGTCTGACCGTGGTTCCAAATTAAGTATTGTTGTCCTTTCACAAAAAAGAAATGCACTTACCCGTGTGTATCAGTGCTTCGGGCCTACTATTACTCCTATCTACAAGTGAGTATGCCGACCAACCGGTATAGTGGTTAAGGTGTTAGCCTCTAGATCGAAAGGTTCCTGGTTCGAATCCGGGTCCGGGCATGGATGTTTGTTAGCGTATGGTGTAGAGGCGGCTGGTGCACCTTAAATCTGTCGTGGCCGAAAGTCCTCACGTTGGGTTGGCGTGGAAGTTTGGAGAGTGGGGTGCCAGCTCAGGTGTTGCTTCGTCATCTGACCGTGGTTCAAAATTACGAGGTGTTGTCCTCGGATCTTTCCCTTAAGGGACTGATCCCGGACCGTCGTCAATAGCCCGTTGTGTTGCTCTAGTACGACGTTAACTAAAATTACCAAATTACCAACTTTTTCAAGTTTTTGTAGACTTGTTTTTATATTTAGTAGAGAGCGTCCTGTGAAAGATAAATTCCTCTGTCATGAATTGAGCTCAGGTGTCGTCTTGTCATCTGACCGTGGTTCAAAATTAAGTGTTGGTGTCCTCACAACTTACCCTTCGGTTTGATCCCGGACCGTCTCCAATAGCCTGTAGTGTTGCTTTAGTGAAACGTTAATTAACTACCTACCGCGTTTGTCCTGTTTCGGTATATTTGATATTTAGGGCATTTTTTATTCTTTTTCGCTCGGTCTCCTGGTTTGTCTCACATTTTTAAGGAAACAAAAAAGTCTCATTGAAGGTTTCATTTTTAACAAAAACGCATGACAAATGATTCCTCTGACACAAATCCTGACTCACAAGTCAGACAATGTCAAGAAAGTTTTAGACACAGAAACACACACAGGTTAAGTTACAGGAATCGAACCTGCGCCGGCTACAACTCGCAGGATGATAGCGGAGTGTGCAAACTCATGAAGGATTAACTATCTATGATTAAATCTATGAAGTATTAACTATCCGGGTGGTCAGTAAGCACATTTCCTGTTCAAACTCCTTTGCAAGATTTCTTTAAAAGGAATTTTGGTGGTCCCAAATTTTTGGTTCTGCTTTCAATATATAGATTTATAGCTATACATACGTATGTATGCGTGCATGTGAAATATACTTTTTATGTTATGACTGCTTGTAACATAAATTATTTTGTGAACAATAAGCATGCATGGTCCAATCCGCTTCTTGGTGATAGAGCCGTCCATATTACAAAGTGAGGAAAAACATTCCACAACATGGCAAGTAATGCAAATTTAAATAAATATTAATCACGGTGATCTGAACTTGAAAACTATAGATTTGTGATGTACACGAAGAGATAACAAAATTCATGCTATCATAATAATTTATAATACTACCATTGTTAGTTTGGTATTTTAATTAACTTCGCACAGAAGCAACACTAAGGGTTATAGGCGACAGTCCGCGGTCAAACCCGAAGGGCAAGATCCGAATCTTTCCCTAGGTTGGTTGGTTGGGTCTATTGGAGCAAGGGCCACACATGGCCAATCTGCGCCAGGCATATAAGACAAAAAAATCTAGACGAAATAAAGATTGATATAAAATTTATCTATTTGCAATTTTGAATTGAGACTAGCCCAATGTACACTACCCTACAATAATGTACCGGACAGCAAGATGTGATGGTATAAGGGGAAGAATACAGGCTTTAATAGGGGGATGGTCCCCCACGTGCTGCAATTACACTAGAAACCCTTTTGGCATACTTTCAACAAGGTTTTGATACACACCTATGGGTATTTGTGTCCCTTCCTGCTGCAAGACTGTCGCCAGCTCATCTGTAGATTTCGGACGTAGACACCACGTCATTTTGAACCACGGTCAGATGACGAGGTAACACCTAAGCTGGCATCGTACTTTCCAGACCTCAACATCACGCCAACATGAGGACATTTGAGGCCACGGGGCGCCGTGGTTTAGTTGGTTAAAGCGCCTGTCTAGTAAACAAGAGATCACGAGTTCGAATATGGCACAGTTTGGCCAAATCTGGCCCTTGCGCCATAAAAAAACACCAAACCATTTGAGACCAAGACAGATTGTAGCCCCCTTTGTACACGACGGTCTTTGGTTGGTTTCGAACTCGCAAGGTTCAAAAAATTCATTCTATAGGACTCTATTATTGTAGATAGCAAGTAGTTGAACTAAAGCATCACAACGAGCTATTGTAGAATTCCACCCGAAATCTCATAAATTAGTAAGTTGTAAAGCCCCTCTGATAACGAAACATGCCAATACATAGCGAGGCATGGAGTCCTTATGCCAACCTGTGGCAAATTATACCAACCATTCAGCAGCTCCAGATATCCCTGGCAATTGACAGAGTGTACAGACCAAACATGCTCAATGGGGGACATCTCTGACCAAGGATGGGGCACTCCTGAGAGACGAACCGGGAATTATCGTGCTGGTAAGCCAAGCACATGAAAGCACATGCACCCTTTAGCACATGAAAGGCAAAAAAAAAAAAATTTATTTTTTGCTGGACGTATTGCTGGGCTACAAAACTACCTCGTACCAATGGTGTAAGGGTGATGGCTTACTACACCATTACACTAGGAGCTACTGTGATGTAGTACATTAAACGTACAATAACAAAATATCTTCTAGATTTGATATACTGAATTTCTATCTCTTCGTGTACATCACACAATTAAGTTTCATTCCTATCTAGGGCCGCTGTAGCTCGGTTGGAATAGTGATGGACCTACAACCGGAGGATTGCGAGTTCGAATTAAACTGAAAGCCGTCGTGTACAAGTGGGACACGCTATATCTGTCAAGGCTTCAAATATCATCATATTGGCGTGGTGTGGAGATTTGGAGAGTTAGGAAAGAGAAAGCTCAGGTGTGACCTTGTCTTCTGACCGTGGTTCAAAATTACGTGTTGTTGTCCTCGAATCTTTACCCTTCAGGTGTTGGCCATGGATCTTTCCCTTCTGGTGTTTTACCCGGATCGTCGCCAATAGCCCGTTGTGTTGCTTCAGTGCGAAGTTAATTAAATACGTACCTACCACTCCTATCTAACACTGGCTTGGGGGTGTTTGGACAGTATATATTGTGAAGACTTCCGTTTGACGAGAATTAATGAGATTTTGTCGGAATAAATTTGGCTTGAAGAACAAAGATAATTTTTATTTTTACTTCCCAGTAAAAACACTGAAGAAAATTTATCTGATTCAACTATTAGGTATAAATGAAGGAAATGTACTAGATTAAGACCCACTACAGTAATTATTTATGCTTCACACAAACTCCCTTGGTTCACGTATTTTATACGGACAGTTAAACACAATTCTTGCCTTTGACGGAAAGTTATAAAATACAATTTAGAGAAGAATATAAACGTACGGAATGTGAATCCTCCATTTCATCATTGCATTAAAAGAGCATTTATTTCCCTAAGTATCAGCATATTTTAAGGCTTGTAAAAGCTTCAAAGCCTAAAAAAAATTTTGAGATGTCAAAATTTTTAAAAATTGAAGAAGGCTACGGAGAAAGAGATCAGTAAGATAGAAATGTAGAACCAGATCTTTGCAGTCTGACTCCTAATAGCAGCTGTGTGCAGTTCCAATTGGAAAGAGTGGGCGTATTTTTCTCAATTATCTGTACTCATTATGGCTTTAAAAAAAAGAAAGTAAAAGAGCATTGAACCTGATTTTATCGTTTTCCATTTTATTTCATCCAATTTCCAAGTCATTTCACAAGAATTCGGTTTCCTATTTGCTTGTAAAAAATATTTTTCGTTTATCACAAACTTTTGTTCGAGATGAAGCAGAATTATTTGTTAAACATTTTGCGAGCTATTAGGAATCGCAGTTCAAGGACACGACATCCAATCTGCAGATACGAAAGGCAAGAAACGAGAATCCATAATTACGTGCATTTATGAGATGCTTTCAGGATTGTCGTTGAACAAAAGCGACAGAAAGATATAGAACAATGTGACTTTACCTTGCAGAAAAAGAGCTCATACGTAACTCATCTGGTGAGTTGATGTACGATAAAGCGTTTCATAAAAGCGCTGCTCTATCACCAGAAATTATTACATGCGCCTTTCTTTTTCGGAAAGCCACTCACAAACCTTTCCGTCACATCGGAGGGGGAAAGAAGTGCTATCAGTAAAATCGAACCACATGTGTTCGAACTCAAATGAAACTGCTCAAAGTATTTAAAAAAAACACACAAGACATAATCTGATGACTTGGACCTAGAAATCTTATTCATGATTCTTCAGGTAAGAGTGCGCCATTTGGAAAACTGATTTGTAGAAGAATGGTGTAACTGGCGTTTTCAGTCCCCAGAGTGAGAACAGCATTTTTCAATTCCGAAACACAAAAAATATTTGTATTTTACTCAAATATATTTTCAAACGTGATGCACTGAGTTAAACCCCAAGTCATCATGCAGAGTTAAACGAGGCAGCGGGCAGACATTTTACATGTCTGTTTCGAAAGCACTTTTTAAAGAGCCTTAAACTGATGACCACATGCTTCGTGATTTTGCAGCACCGCCTCTTGAATAGTAAATCATGTCAACGGGTCACATTTACGAAACTGATCAATCATTCTATTTATTCATGTCAAAATACCCATCAATCACTTATGAAAGCCACTTAAAATGGACAGTTAGTGTGAGCAAGGCCGAAACAGTTGAAAACCTTCCGAGGTTTGCACAGAAAAGCCCGCAAACAAAAATAACGAAGGCATCACAACATACTTGTAAATACCGATGACCGAGACAAAAGCCCTAATAGAAAATTTTCGATGGATATGGGATAGTTTTTATACCGTGACAGAAAGTCATCACTTTCCTAATGAGACTTAAATGTGTCTATTTTTCGAAATAGATATTTCAAGGTCAAATATTAATGATGGGGTGCCTCGAAAAATCCAGCACGGTCTATTGATATTTTCACAAGTTGGCACAATTGATATTTATGTTTTTCATCTTAAGCCCGTTCAGTTTTAAAATCGATAAAAAAAAAATTCCTTTTCACAAGTGCACAAGGTAAAATAAACTCATAGTGAAATCGCAGTCAAATTACGTTTTCCTTTCTTTAACCCGAATAATTCCTATAGTATACGTATTGGTAAGAGTCATATAAATGAAGGAACAATGAATTTGGATACATCTTTTCGGAGATAACAATACCCGAATTCTGTTAATACAGTCTAATCTCGTAAAGACAAATTTCACGGGAAAGTAAACAATTCGTAGTATCCATAGTTCGTGCTATTCGAATTCAGAAAAAAAAATATTTCAAAACAAAATAAAATATCAATGTATATAAAACATTACTCTAACTGTACAATTATTGGTTCACAGATAAATGGTATACGTCATCACAAAGATTACAGATTGTTCCTGATTATACGGTCGATTCTTGACTTTAAACAGACAGTTATTAGTTTCACAGATAATTCTTGATTACACAGATATTTCCTGATTAAGCAATTTTTGTCTACTTTTCTATTTTTGTCATTTTTTTAGAAATTATTTAATGCAGTCAACGCTGTTTAATTGAACAGGTGAATTTTCACTACCTAACAATAAGCGGTGAACAATTTCTAAGTCAGCAATAGGCTTCCTTTGAATAAGGAACCCCTATTCATTCCTTCCACAGATAAATCTACAATTTCGGAGTCCTTAATGGTTCTTGATAATACGACTGGCCCTTACGTTTCGAGAATGTGTTCGTCTTAACCCGCGATTGGTATAACCAAATTCTTGTGAAACGAATGAGTTAGAATTATTTGAATATACATTTTGATGGGGATTGTAATTTAGTTCGTACTATCGGTAATTCGTATTAAGAGAGTTCGTCTTAATGAGGTTTGACCGTAGTAGAAAACTAAATTATCTCAAATATTGATTCTAGCAGTTGTTAAATTCAGAATTTACATCAATAAGTGAGAGATATTCCAGTTCAAATAGCTGAAAATAGATAACAAAACCTCAAAGTTAACACTCTGAGCTTTAAAAGGATTTCCAAACAGTGTTTTATCCACAATACACGAGAGGTTGTCGAGAAGGTCGAGTGGAATAAAAATTAAAATCAAATATAAATTGTATTAAAATTGCAGAACTCACAAATGTTAATATTAAAAATAAAAAAAAGACTGAATGTGTGTTGAGACGAGACAATCCTACCCAACATCATTACAGAAAGTGGAACGTGAAACAAAGATCTCGTTTATTATCATGAGCAATCAGTGCGCAACAGCATTCATTGCGTTGTATGAAGAATGCGAAAAGAGAAAAGGATCGCACTTGGAACAAGACACACATGAGAACGGATTGCACAACTGCTTACAATCAACGTCCCTAGATTTCAATTGGTGTCTAGCAAAAGTAATTGTCACAAGCTTTCATTAAAAGAGCAATGTTCAAAACGGTGCTTTTGCGTTCATAGTGCTAAACTGGGGGAACATCAAGTTGACTTTGAACAAATATTGTATGTAACATAAATCATTTTTTCGGTTCATGAATATTCGTACAAACGTAATACACTTTCGATAGACGCAACAAAAGCCTTAACAGACAATCGTGTCGACTGGTTTCCTTATTGTTTTTGATTCAATAGGATTCGTTTCAAAATATATTCTTTTTATTGGGTTTGAATTGGGCAGCGATACAAATAAGAAATTCCCATTTTCCAATGAGTACTTCTACATTTAAGTTACTTTAAAAGAATCGAGATAAAGGTATGAAAGCAAAGTGGTTAAAATAATTTCACAAATAGTATGCAATCGAATTAAATCTGCTGCAAGTGATTACCTCAATGCAGATTTTCAGATTATTCCCATGAAAATAATTTGGGTGCTATAGGGACCTTTGCTTAGTACCTGTAAGAAATTAATAAAATGAGTTCCAACAGGAAAACCACGAAATTGAAAGCTCTAAATAATTTGAACAGATTTTCCTATTTTGTTTAAATTAAACTACACCAGTCGTTATTACACATCAGCCACGAGAAACTTATCATCATAAAGAGCATCTTACCATGAAAAGGGGGGGTACAATTAAATTTCTTACAGCAACACCTAGTTTTGTCAATTTGACTTCAGATACTTAGTTATCGAGTACTACGTTATATCGAGTTCAGATACTATGTTAATAATCTAGTTTTACATTCATTAATGTTAAGGGAACTCGCAATTTTCAAAAAATATTGATTGACAGTAGAATATATAGCCTATTTTAATAATTTCCTATGATACTTCATTTTTGTTTCAACGCCTTTGTTACAAGCTTGAAAATAGACACGTGAAAACGAAAGCTGAGATTATTTCGAATTGTAAGTAATAATTGTTTATGGAAAAAATTAGTTTTTTTATGAAGTTTTCATCGCGCACATACAACGTATGATGCAAATTATTTTATTTGAAACAATCTTTCGAAAACTTTTGAATTGAGTGGTTGATATGTTCGTTAAATACAGTAGAAAGACCTCAAAGCGAGAGTTTGGTTGGTTTGGGGGTTTTATGGCGCAGGGCTCAAACTGGCCAAGCTGCGCCTGACGCAAGACATACAATACCAAGTAATAAACACACACAATGAAGGTTTTACAGACACAGAAAAGAGAAATACACCCAGGGAGGAATGCACCTGCCAGGAATCGAACCTGCACTACCTACAACTCGTAGGTTGCTAGCGCAGTGGGCATACCCACTGAGCAACAACAGCCCCTATCAAAAAGAGAGAGGGATAAAATGTAAACTTATTACAGGCGGTACAAAAAGACTAAGTTCGTACAGATCTATCGAAAAATGACGTGTTTAACAAAGCGCAAGTGTCGTGTAGCAGTCGTACTTTAGAAATATAAACATTACAGAACTTTAGATATAGAAATATTAGAAAACTAATATCTTCTTAGAATTTGAAAGATGGGTTAAAGTAATTTTAATTAACGTCGTACTAGAGCAACACAACGCGCTATTGATAGAATGTGAAAGAACTTTAAAAAAACACACATTTGGACAAATTTCGTTCGGATGTTTCTTGTAATACAGGATTTGTTATGACAGTCAGGATCAACAATGGACCATCAAAGTAAAATATTCTTAATGATTTCAAATACAAGACCAGCTTATGGAACTGGAATGTTTTAAAAAACCAGACTCTAACAATACTCGATTTTTTTTTTTAACATTTTCGAACTTTGAGGTCCTTTTTTTGAGAAACTATCCTTAGGAGAAGGTAAACTTTCACAGGATGTTCTTCGAGTATCGTACATTTGATGGAAGTGATCGTTTTGTTATATGTGTGTGTGTAGAGAACTTATTTTTTTGTAAGTTTAGAAAGAACGGCAAAATAATTTTGTAATCTCTCAAGTAATAATACATAATTTTTTTTTAACTGTGTAATGGAAATACAAATTTTTTACTTCGGTATAAGTAAATGTCTACTGTGTAAATAAAAATTCTTATCAAGCAGATTTTTAACTACGCTGCTAAACTATCTAAACAAAATTTAGGTAGTGTTTTTCTTTATAATTAATTTTAGTACGTAAATAAATCACAATTAATGTTCTAAAAAACAATAGCCTTGGTTTATTTTAATGGAAACCAATTCAAAAAGTCTGTTTCACAGCAAATTTCCTCCCGGTAGTTTTCTTCGTATCTCTTCCTTGGGGATTGATCCCGGACCGTCGCCAATAGACCGTTGTGTTGCTCCAGTGCGACGTTAATTACCAACCCAGGTGCAGAATTATATTCAGTGTTCTGCAACACAACTCCAGCAATTGCAGTTGTTCTGCAGGCATTTTGTCTGAATTTTGAAAACTGTAGCAAAATCAAAAGCAGATAAAAAGCACAATTATCGGCTAAATATGTATAACATATTTTTATAAAACATAAAAATTCATTCATTTACTTTATTTAAAACCAAGGCATACTTTCAGAATTTACGATTCTGTCGATAACTTTTGAAGTTGTATATTTGTCATTGTCATAGAAGATGTGTTGTTTATAAAGTGCGTGTGGTAATTTGGGCGGTGTAGGGTGGTTGTTCCGAAGCTAGAAAAGAAAAAAAGTATGGCAAGAAGCGCGCTTTGCACTTCAGAACATCGTAACTTACAACTAAAAACATCGGCCAATATTTTGATAAAATTAAGGAAAAATTGTTCTGCAGACTTTGTATTGCGACGTACGTCGCTGTTTCAAGCACTTACTGCTCCCGGGCCAAACAACAAATCCAGTAGTTTTCTCGTTCTTGTACATTTCAGTATTACCCATGAAGTAGTTGTAGAAAGAAATGATCTTTCGATAAAAGTATTGAAGCAGATTTCAATATTTGTTAGAAATAGTATCCCTGTATGCTCAAACACTTCGAAGATCGTATCTTAAACACTCCACTGTCCCATTTCATCACAGCGCTGATTTTATTAATTTGAGAACTACTATTTAGCCCTCCTGGTGGTTGTCTCAACGAGGTGCCTCGTCATTAGAAGAAAACTTAGAAGATCTTGATGGACGAGTTATCTCATTAGAAAACCGACAAGATCTTGATCTCGCCATCAAAAAAGAAATTGGTAATGTGACGAGATACCTCGTCATTAGTAAAATTTATCAGATCTCGATGAACGAGATATCTCGTCGAAACCACTTGGAGGGTTAATGCAATAATTAACATCAAAAGGGCTAAACTTAATTTAGCTTTTGATGAATGCTGACCCGAATATACTAGAGGATATACTAAGTTGCACAAACCAAAGACAGCGGATATGAGAAAATCATTTTTGCCAGCCCTAATTTGCAGTTTGATCAGTTAGTTTTACATTTAGCAATAGGTGCTCAAAATTGCAACTACCAGCAGTAATGCACGCCTGACTGCGTCGACGTATGGTTTCAAGGACACTTGTTGCCGCGATATCATCTTCAGAGTCAATGAGTCTCGTTCATGATAACTTTGGGGTATCCCCGCAGGAAGAAATCAGAGGTGCCGTTCACGATACAATCTCACAGTATCCGTTTCTCTCGTTTACCTAGGCGCATGTCTCAGCATCCGTGAAATGATACACGTATGAAATGATGATGTTGAACCTAGAAGTCCCTATGTAATTTTGTGTCCCTACCTCCTCTTAAAGCATGTAGTGGGACGTTTTGACACTCCGTGTGTGAAGTAATTGGGTGACTGTTCGCAATAATTTGTCATGTTTTAGCGCCATAGTTGAAAAAAACAATAATTACTTTCTTTGCAATGAATATTTTCGTTTTCGGATGAAAAATCTCTACATGTAGGAACTTCGGTATTGTGCAATCGAATGACATCATTTCTTAATTTCATCCCCCGTGGACAAAGATGGTGTCATTTAAGTGTCTTTCAGGGGAATTAGAACATCAATTCATCGAATTTCTCAGTCTTATTTGTTCCGAAAACATCCCTATATCCATTTGTATTCATAAATGGTAGGTGCACCGCCATCTTTACTCAAAGCTGCATGCGAAGTATATGCAAGATATCATGTTATTCACTTCGGAATTCAATAACTGTTTGAATACCATGCGAAAAACTCAACCTCTATTACGAATGCAGTGTATTGGTAGAACTCGATTCTGTTTGGAGAACATGCTGTGCTCTGCGTGTTTCAGCTGGGTTGAATGATTAGCAAACATCATTCCGATAGATCAGACTCGCAATCATACAAAGAGTCGGCGCTAGTACATCGCATGCGTAACGGGAAATGGGATTCCGTTTTCTGTCGTAAAAACTATGCGGAGGATAAACAGTGCGAAGGTTTATGTAGACCTGAAATTATGATTCATGCGTAGTCATTGTGTACGAGTGAGAACTACTAAAAGCGGCTTTCTTTAATACATGGTGTCGATAAGAATTTTAGCTGATAGAAAAATAGCTAGTGGTAAAATATTTTCATCGCGAGTTAGCCACAAAAAGATTACTTCTGTTGCAAACTCATGAGCAATCGCTCTGATTAGAATTACTTTAAATATCTTCAAATAAAACTAAAAATTTTATGGTGGCAATTCCTTGTTTTACGATAACTTAAGTCATATCAACCGACTGTATCATGTTTTGTACCAAAAACAGCATGGTACCTAAAATTATACAATTAATTTGCTGCAAAAGACTGATCAATAGCGAATACTAGTTCTCTCAGATAGCCACTCAAGCGATCCTTTTATTTTGCTGTTGTATGGGTAACAGAATCACTGTTTCTATACGAGTCAGATACGTCAATAATTTGATGGATAGCGGAATATTTAAGAGCTGCATTCAGATTGTTTGAGTGAACGGAGTTCAACAAGTCGGACAGCAAATGCCGTTGAAAGTTTTTAGTTTTCATTATTAGGGTCTAGAAGCTGCTGTCTAAAAGAATTAAGTTTGAATTCTGTGCTACTCTTCAGCGTCGACACTAATAGCGCAATAATAAGCGTTTTGGAACATCATTATCTCAACGTTCATTATATCCACGTTAAATTGTTTGAGTTATCTGGTATTCAAAACAAGTCGGACAGCGAATGTCGGTGAGAGTTTTTAGTTTCATTATTAGGGTCTAGAAGCTGCTCTCTAAAAGAATTAAGTTTGAACTAAGAGCTACTCTTCAGTATCGACACTAATATCACAATAATAAGCATTTTGGAACATCATTACCTCAACGTTCATTATATCAACGTTAAATTGTTTGAGTTATCTGGAATTCAAAACAAGTCGGACAGCGAATGTCGGTGAGAGTTTTTAGTTTCATTATTACGGTATAGAAGCTGCTCTCTAAAAGAATAAAGTTTGAATTCTATGCTACTCTTTATTATTGACACTAATAGCGCTATAATAAGAATTTTGGAATTTGAGGACCTGAACAGAAAGCCCGGACCCCACTAAGACTTTCTGAACAAAATAACAACTCTTACACATCAGAGTTCCAGTGCAATATCAACTCTAAATAACAGATGAAAATAATTATGCTAATATGTAGTTGCTGTAAGCTGCGATAAACAGTGACTGACGCAACAGTGACGGGTTAAATTGGTTAATTTGGTGATTAGTCACTTTTGTCATTCGTTGCTACACATAATTGGTGAACGTGTTTCGCAGATGTGAGGCTATAATCAAAGCGTGTGATATATATCACAAAATATCAAATTTGTCTTTATAATATTTTGAAAAGTTTCGTCCATATTATTTGATTGTTTGATTCTTTTTACGTCAAAAATGTGCATTTCTTACAAAGGAAATATTTACTCGAATTTATCTCAACGTTTAACTAGCATCGATAGAAGTTTAAGCTTATTTTGATTTAAATAATGCAAAACCGGTGATTTGATGGGGCAGTCTAAAGAACGGAGCATTCTTAAGTAGAGTTAAAATTCGTGGAGTTTTTCAAATCCTGCACTTTTGAAAAGTCAAACCATTGAGCTTAATGGTTGGCCATAAAAGTAAACCCTAGCGAGTATTAAAATGACAGGATATTTAATGGACATATGGCAGCACTCGATTCTTAACACAACAAGGAAGCGAGACAAGGACGTCAATTGAGTCGGAATTTTCACGGAATAAATAGCAACAATGTAAAACTTAGCACCAAGTATTCTACGAAGATAGGTTTTATCATAAGTTATCTCTCATCGATCTGAGTGCGTTTGCAAAGATTTTTGTTTTCAGACCCTAAGGCGCTTTTTTGTTCACCAACATTCCATGTCCTGAATATTAAACGAGTAATTGATCGTCCTTGTTTTACCTACTCTCTGCTTGTCGACACGCTGTTTACCACTTCTTAATGAAAACCACTTTTTGAACGTTATTGACGCCCACCAAGACAGCAACGCCTTCCTTATTAACATCCTGACAACCGCAGAGTACCTATTTGTCAATGCGCCAGCCAAGGCCTGAAAAATGTCGCGCTTACTGATGACAACTAAGTAGCAGTGAAACGGAAGTTTCGGATTGTACTCACTCAAAGAAGCGTCCAATTACTTTAACCACTCCTATCAGCAAATCGAGGTTTGAAACTTGCACTAAAATGAAAAAGTCCACGAAGTGCGACGGAATAAACTATTTTTATAAAACTATTGAAACGAAATTTTAGGTACATTAGAATTTATACATGTAGAACATATATTTCTAGATTTTCTTTTCTTTTGTAATCGGAAAATAATTTTTAGAAAGTGATCTTTTCAAAATCCGACCACAGCTACATAGCAGTTGTGAAGTTCATTTTGCTTGGCAAATTTCTAACCTTTCTTCAAAGTTTAGGTTGGACAGTTTTCCAAGGTGGTCCTACTAAGGCACGAGAAGGAAATTCTCAACCCACTGAAACACGTTATTTAAAATAAACGGCCTGTGCACGGGTTATTACGTATAAAACTTGTTAAAACAACTTTTATCCGTAATAACCCGTGCGAACGGCTTGTTTTCCGATTCATTCAAACGCGTACAGAAATAGAAAACCACAGGAGCATCGATTGGTTCGTTACTTCACGCTGACGAACTCTGAGCAGAGAAAGCTGCTGAAACAATCCGCGACTCAATCCCGAACAAAGTTTTTAAAGAGGTCAAAGACATCGATTTGAAGTGTTTCGGAAGAGATCCCGATTCATAAAACGGTCGAAAGTCACGTTTATACTGCGCTGACGAAGTCTTCGCAAGATTGGACTTGAAGATGAAAAGGCGTGGAGATTCTTTCACAGCAAATCTTATTCCTTATTCCCCACGAAAAATGAAATAATCCAATCGAAGCCTTTCTTTTCTCTCTATAAATGTTCATCCATCATCCATATAATGAAAGACATCAAGTTCAGTAATCGAACTAATATTGATTCCCGAACATTTTTTAAAAACCAAATACATTACATCGTGTATAATTAAAATTAGCCCCCCCCCCCAATATATTTATTGATATACCTTCGCAGTTTCTCTGAGAGATTTATCACTTTTTATGGCACTTTCAAATACAACAGAAAGCTTGTTTTAGATGATTGATATTGCGTCTTTAATCTCTTTACGTGATCTCATATAGTGTATAAATCAATAGATAATATAATATTACACCAACATATATATTGAAAACATTATTACATATTGCATATTGAAACAACATGCATTACATACATACATTACATATTGAAGATGTAACTATTTTCTCTATTAAACAAAATTAAGAAAACCGAAGCGAACGGAAAGTAAAATAATTCATTTATGCGAATGAAGAATTTTTTAGTTACGCATTATCATACTCTTTCCCAGCGGTGTTTTGATCTTTTGACTTTTGACGGACTTTTACCTGTCTTAAGAATATGCGTAGAACAAGCAAAATAATCTATTTTGTATAAACTTTTTCTTGCTCTTTCTTGCTGAGTGTTGTATCTGAAACACTTGTTTTGTCGGGGAAAGTTCATTTTTTAATGAAGTCTTTTTTTACCTGCTTATATTCTTAGGAAAATACTAAATACGTCTTGTATATACTAAATTTATTAGACATGTAAATACAATACCTAATTTTGAGAGTAAAAATGATTTAAAATGTCTGATCTTTCAAACTGTGGAGCGAGAGAAATTTTACCTTTTGCTGCCGAGAAGATCCATTCTGTAAAAACAATCTGTTTCAGATAACATAGTTGAAAATAAAGTAAGAGTTTGAAAAAATGCGCCTTCACTTATGAAACGGAAACGTCAGAGCACTACGAGTGACCAAATTTCAATTTCAGAAAATAACTTAAAACTTGAGCAAGAGACTTATCCGATTGGAAATTGGCCGGCCAAACGGTCTGGTGGTTAAGGTGTTAGCCTCTAGATTAGAAGGTTCCTGGTTCGAATCCAGGTCCGGGCTTGGATGTTTGTAAGCGTATGGTGTAGAGGCCGGCTGGTGCAACTTAAATCTGTCGTGGCAGAAAGTCCTCACTTTGCGTTAATGAGGAAGTTTGGAGAGTGGGGTGCCAGTTCAGGTGTTGCCTCGTCATCAGACCGTGGTTCAAAATTATGTGGAGTTGTCCTCGGATATTTCCCTTAAGGGATTAATCCCGGACCGTCGTTAATACTTTGTTGTGTTGCTCTAGTACGACGTTAATTAAAAATTACCAAATACCGATTGGAAACTGAATTTGAAAAGACAATCGAGTAAAAGTTACAATGTCCATGATGCTTAACTTTAAATGTTTAAGCTTTTTCTTATTGTTATTTGGTATTCTGCTTTTAAAATCCTTGTCCATTTACAGACCTCGCGCCATAAGACCTCAAACCCAATCCAATTCAAGAACCATTGCCGATTGGAAAAAATTACTATTTCCAGTAGTAGCGATAATTTTGAGCTATGATAACCCGTCATAGACCTATAGAAATACAGCGCTTGTCGACGAAACTTGCAGTCGCCAATTTGGTGATGGTTAATTCAAAATTGACAATCTTTCTTTTTATGCAAGTAATTGTTAGATTAAATATGTTTAAAATTGTTATTTCCAAATAGATAAAAAGAAAGAGCAAAATTTTAATATTTTTGCCTACGTTAAGGGGGTTTGGGAAACATCAGAAAAAAAATTTTATTAATTAATTTTGAATTTTGAATTTTGAATTTTTTTGTACTAATTACCCATCTAACTAATAAGCAAAATCACAACACAAAAGTTTTCCCAAATCAAAAAAAAAAATTTTTAATTAAAATTTTTTTAAAAAAAGGTGTCATTTTAAATTGCTAAAACTCAAAGTATTCTTGGTCAATTTTCAAAATTCTTGCAGTAAATTATTCACAAATTTATAAACTTTAATTCTGATTCAGCAAATTTAAAAATATTAATTCAATAAAAAATAAAAAATATTTGAATGAAAACTTCTAAAATTTTTAAGGTACTTTTTTTTAAAGTTATATTTTTAAAAGTAAATATTTATTTGAAATTTGCTGAATCAAAATTGAAGTATAATGTTTGAAAAATATGTATTCCAAATTTCAACCCTTAAACTTTATAGGTTCTTGACTTATAACAATTTGAATACAGTAAATCTTGAAAAATTGCATCATGGAGAAAAACGCATTTAAAGTTTAAAAGACAGATTTACAATTAATAAAATGTTTAAATACCCTTTAAGAGCATCCAGATAAGTATGTAACTCCTTCTTTCCTCTTAAATATTTGGTTTAGTTTGATTTTTGCAAGTTCTACCTTTTTTCTGCATAGTTTAAAGGTCTACATAGACAAATAACGTCTTTCACAGATGTTGTTGCCATGACAACAGCTGTCTGAGCGTAAGAATTAATTTTGTGGTTCGTTGTTTTGAAAAGCTATCTCTCGTTCTAATTAAGATAGAAAAATGATTCAGACGTCATTTTAAGCAGAAAAATACAGAGAATTTTTTAATATGTAAAAATTTTTTTCGAAAATTTGACGATTTTTGTGTCTTGGACCCCCTTATGGGGGTCTTTTTTGAGAAACAGATGTTATCAACCTGTAACATCAAGTTATTTCACAACTGCTCTTCAAAATTACTTGTCCTTGAAATGAAATTTTCAAAATATTTAATTTTGCATCAAAATATTTTGGATATCGTTATGTATACACAAACTAAATCCTTAATTTTATGATAATCCATCTCCATACGGTCACAGGTTTTTCTTATTTTTACTCATTTCATATAGAATGACCCATCTGCATCTAAAAATCAGCTAATAACATATCAGGATAAAGAATATACGAGAAAATTTTGGGATAAGGGAATGCAAACGAATTGAATATTAGTCATTAGCTAGACCAAATGTCTTGAAACGCGGTATCAATTTTGATTCAATTTCAAGTTGGCCATACAAATTTGTAAGATCATTGCTAATTATATTTTTGCGTAATTTGATACGAAGGTGACCTATTATGCAAACGAAGCTACGGACAAAAATCTCTTAAAATTAACATTATTTTTCAATCCATTTTCATACTTCGTTATTGCTCACCAATGCAAAACAGTGATCGAATTTATGAAGCTACTATATTGAAACTGTTTCTGCAATGGAGAAGTCACCAATGTACGCGATGGAATAGCAGAAAAGAAGGTATTCCACAGGGAGGCAGATTAGAATTTTTGACACTTCATTTATTTCATTTATTAGTTGGAACACTATTCCGGAAAAGAAACAAATTAATTCACAATCAATTCTCAACTAAACTTTTTTACTTCAAAATATTTTGAAACTAACTCACAGAACAATGGTTCAACGAGAAATTTGAATGCCTCTCTAATTTAGCTTATATCTCACAGGCAAAAACAGCTCTGTTCATTTACTTAAAAATATAGGTTGGTTGGTTTGTTGTTATGGTGCAAGAGCTCCGCCAAATACAAGATACAACGGAGGAGAAACAGCAAAAGGTAAAAGATCAGGCGTCAGATGGGAGGGAAGTTGTTTACTTAAGGCATCCGAATACGTTAAATATGTCATTTTTGACCAAAAGTTCCAAAAAAGGTTTTTGATTTTATTTGATAGAGTATTTATTTGACTTACCAAAATATATTTGATTTTTCTTTAAGTTAAATAGTCGCAGAAATATTAAGATTTTAATCAAGGCGGGGAAAAACTGGAAGTATGTATGGAAAACACCGGAAATGGCTGTTAAAAGACCAAAAACCTATCAAAATTTAAATCTAAAACTTACTTTTTTTGCAAATATCGTTTTAGAAAGGTTTTTCAAATGTTTAAATGGTTTTCCATTTTTAAAGAGAAGTGAAGAACAAAATGTTTTACACAAACAGTAAAAGCAAGAGAGAACACACGATGTATACTTCAAACTATTTTTTACTCTAAATTAATTTTTATGCACTATTTCCTCACTTCAAATGTCATAACACAAAAAGCTATCAATGGATTCTCGTAAAACTTTGAGAACTTGTTCTTTATGATGTTGTCTAAGGAATGAACTAGAATAATTATTCTGAATTGAAAATTTATTTAATTATGGCCATTTATTTAAGAAATAGGACTGTAAAACTATCAAAAATCGTGTATTCATTTTTCGATCGCTTGTAAAATTTTTTGTTTACTTAAATATCCTTTCCTTTTGTTTCTAGTTCATTTCCTAAACAATGCATGTAATTTATTTTGGTAGCATCGTTTTTCAAATTGGTTGAATAGATTTTCGTGTACCTCGTTTGAAGTTTTTAACAAATTTCTTAAAAATTTCATACATAATCATCATTTTTACAAAATTATTAATATATTTTTCAAATATTTATAGCCCGATGCTATTGTTTAATAACACTAAACATAAAAAAACGCCTCCCAATATCTTTCCGTAAGTATTTAACGTCGCATTGGAGGAACACAACGGGCTATTAGCGATGGTCCGAATCCAAAGGGCAAGATCCGAATCTTTCCCTAGGTTTTTTTATTGGATCTTTTGGCGCTAGGGCCACACATAGCCAAGCTGCGCCAGACATAAGACAAAAAAAATCTAGACGAAATAAAGATTCATATTTAATTTATCTATTTACAATTTTGAATTGAGATCTAGCCTAATGTATAAAATCTAAATAAATTTCGCGAAGCCAATGTCAGAGATAAATAAAAACACATTTCTATTGTAAGGACTCCCCAAAAGGTCTTGTAGGTTTGGGTTTGAAACTCCAAATCGGACTACTCTTATTATTAAAAGCTCTACATTCAGTCAAAATGCGTCGATCAGTAAAAATACAATGCAAGGTTGAACATAATTGGGCAGGTTCTCCTATCAGTAAGTGGCTGTGGGTAAATTGGGTATGGCCAATGCGAAGTCTTATCAGTTGTAATTCATTTTTCTATTCAAATTTGCATTGCCGTATCCTGTCATAAATGGTTGTATAGAGTGGAGTTCATCTTGAAATTCGTTATCCCAAGTATCATCTTGCCAATTTAATTTTATTTTTGTCTTTAAAAACATTTCAACGTCTTCAATAGTGATTGGTAAGTAGTTTTGTATCGTTGAGGTCTTTGCTGCAACGTCTGCCCTCTCGTTTCCGGGAATACCTACATGCCCCGGTATCCAACAAAGCGTGATTTTTAAATTTTGAGATTGTAGATGTAAAAATAGATTTATTGTTTTGAGTACTCAAGAATGACATTTTACTGAACTATTTAAAAGGGCTTCAATGCTGCTTTTTGAATCTGAGTATACTATCCATTTTTGTAAGGATGTTTAGATATGTTTACCAGAGCTAAAAATAAGGCATGTATTTCTGATGTAAAGATAGAGCTGTGCAATGATTTAATTTCCGGGCAACAGTTATCATTTCAAATATTTGTGCATCACCACCGTGCGTCATACTCTTTGATTCATCAGTACATACTGGCTTAAAAGATGAAAAATGCTCTGTGAGAATAAAATAATTGTAAGTAAAAATAGTTCTATAGTGGATAAGTTGGACAATATCATAAAATCTCTAATAATTTTAAAATTTTCATTACTCCAAGGTGGAGGCTCGTTTTGTCTAAGACAAAAAGCTTTCAAAGTCCGCGAAAGCTTTCACCATGCTTTAATCCGACTATAGCGCAATTCAGGAATTCCCATAGTGGATCGAGAGGTAAGCGGGACGCTGCACGCGACAAGTAAGACGATGTGCGCGACCGACGAATGCTAGTATTACGTCAGTTCTGCTGTCGACGACACGGTCCAAGAATTCTTATTTTCACTCGTGCTTATTGTTTTTTTACTATTATGTTGTGGAATTTTGAAAATCAAATTATTTCCTTCGTAAAATTTCAAACCCTACAAGAAGGATAAAAAAAAGTCAAACAGTAAAATCTTTTAACCTTCTTTAGTAGAGGCAAGTAAAATAATAAGAAGAAAATTAGTGATGGTATCGAAAGTATACCAAGTACTAGTGCTTCAGGTTAGAAGAAACAAAGAAAAATAAATATTCTGGTACTCCGTAAATTGCAAAACAAACGAAAAAGAGAAAAGGAAACTTTGTTAGGCGTTACTATAAGGAATATTTAAAGCTTA
The DNA here is from genome assembly GCA_947359465.1 of Metellina segmentata. Lineage (NCBI taxonomy): Eukaryota > Metazoa > Arthropoda > Arachnida > Araneae > Tetragnathidae > Metellina > Metellina segmentata. The sequence goes on along the minus strand of OX375872.1, from coordinate 112,247,652 downwards.
GTTTTATTGTAGCCCCTGAAAGTGAACTGTCGCCACTGCCTTTGTGTAATATGTTCCGAAGTTCTTCAAATGTCGCTATGACACCGTCCAAACTGACTCGCCATTTGAATTCGAAGCAGAGATATCACTGATATGCCACTGGACGTTTTTAAAAGATTACGTCGCCAGATGAAACTTCAGAAAAGTCAAATGAAAACAACGACGACTAATGACAAGTCTGCTTCAAGCGTCTTATTTAGTTGCTCTTCGAATAGCTGTTACTGTTGGTGGGGAGTTAGTAAAGCCTTACCATATTAGATGTCGTACTGAAAATTTTGGGTCCTCAAGCCACTAAAAAAAGTTGAGGTAAATTTAACCGCTTTCGGGCATCACTATTCAGAGAGTTGTTGACAAGGCCATCGATATTGAAAAGCAAATTGTATAGGGGATAAAGAAATCGAGATGTTTCGCAATTCAACCATACTATCCTACTTTGCTACGTCAGGTAAAGTGAAAATGAAGACTTGAGGGAAGAACTTCTTTGTTGCCTTGGTTAATATGGACGAATCATTAGTTCTGAGATATTTAATACTCTTGAATATTTTCAAGCACAGGGCTTAGACTGGAGCAAATGCGTTGGTGTGTGAGCGGACAGTGCTGCTAGTATGACTGGTCGTCGCTCAGGAGTAGTTACGAAAATAAAGGAAGTCAAGCACACAGAAGTTTAGTTCACTCACTGTATGATCCACCAGGATCATCCAGCTGCAAATAAGCTTTCTACTGAACTAAACACTATGATGAATGACGTGTTGAAGACCATTAACGAAATTCGTATACGAGCTACGAACTCGAGGCTGTTCACGACACTGTATAAGAGTATGGTCACATCACCAACATCTACTCCATGCAGAAATGAGATAGTTGTCGAAAGGAAGAGTCCTTGCACGCCTGTTCAAATTGAGGGAAGAAGTAGAGTAGTTTCTGTGAGAGCGAAAATCTGGACCTAGTAGAGCCTTTGTTGAATGAGGAATGGATGGCTAAGCTTGCGAATATGGCGGACATATTTAACCTTCTGAATGAACTTAATATTTCTCTTTAGGGGTCGTGTAAAAATATTTTTACGCTAAGAAATAAAATGGATGCAATAAAAAAGAAGCTGGCTCTTTGGAATAGTCGCGTAGAAGAGGAAAATATAGAAATGTTTCCACTTTTTGGAGAATTTTCGAATGCTGCTGATATTAACCAGATAGTCATATTCACCATATTCGCCAACATTTAAGAGCGTTAGCTGAAAACTTTAATAATTATTTCATTGAAAATGAAAATCCACCTAAAGGTAAATTCTGGATTAATAATTCCCTTTCTGGAAGAGATAAAATTATGTCCACTCTTGAGAAGAAAAAAAAAGCTGATCGAATTGTCTTCTGATGTCACTCTGGTGTCCAGACATGAAACACGTATATCAATTTTGTATATCCTTAATAAAGAATTTCCATCTCTGAGTTACAAAGCTATCAAATTGTTGGTCGTTTTCTCCTACTTTCTATTTGCTCAAAAAGACATTTTCAGCCAAAGACCAAACAGAGAAATCGAATGAATGTTAATATAGCGCATCGTCTCAGAAACAATGTTGCAATCACGTATATCAAATGTCCTTATAAAGAAGCAGCTGCAGATGTCGCACTAACAAAAAATTGTAATTTTATAAATTAGATTTAATAAATCAAATTCTTTCTACTTTGGTTTTTATTTTTGGATGAAACCGGTCCGCGAAATATTTCTCCTATTTTCGCCGGACCGCGGGTGAAGAACACTGGTCTAGGATTTACATCTAGACTGTCATTTTTTTAAAGAATACGTCATATTTCTAATTCTAAAACCAAAAGAGGGTGTGAATGATGGTTTCAATTAAAAATTACTTCCAAATATTAGGTTAGTAATGCTGTTAAATAATGAGTGAGATGGATTAGTTTTAATTTTAAAATAATATCTGAGGGCAAGTCTCTCACGTGTAAGTTTTAAACAAGGTTCTCCGGAATGATATAGACTGGACTAGGGAAGTTCCGTAAGCGCCAATAGATATGCGGTTACTTTAATGATAGTATCCAAAGTTTTCAGAACTGACTTGGCTGCAGAACCTTACACAACACATCCATAATCCAATTTGGAGCGCATCATGGTTCAGAAAATTCTCAACATAGATAGAATCAGCTCCCCAAGATGTAGTTGATAAATTTTTAAAATATTCAGAGTTATGTTACACTTCTGTTTCAAGTGTCTCACATGTTATCTAAATGTTAACTTAGCATCAAAAATTATTCACAAAAAATTAATTTCTGTATTAATAGGGATGATTGATCCGTTGAGGCGAATTTCAGTATTATGATGAATCCCTCTCTTTCGACAAAAATGCACGCAAACAGTTTTTCAACGCATCATGTTTGATGATGTACAAGATTTGGAAGTCATCGACAAAAAGACTTCTATGAACACTGTGAGGCAGTTGCTTTAAAATTTTATTAATTTTTACAATAAGCAATACAACGTCAGCACACTTCCTTGAAGTATGCCTTCTTCTTGTGAAAATTCGTCTGATAGTATGTGTTTTATTCAAACTCGGTGTAACCTGGATTGCCAAAAATAAAATTGTGAATGAAGATTAGTAGGTTTTCCCTAAGACCAATATCGAATAAGTCCCAAAGAATACCATATCTCCATGTTCGATCATAAGCTTTCTTCGTGTCAAAAAAGATTGAAACAAGATGGTAGGTTTTGACGAAAGTTTCACGATTGGAGGTTTCCATTAGAATTAGGTTATCTAGGGTGTTTCTTCCATGACGAAATACACTTTGGAAAGGTGAGAAGAACTGGTTCGTTTCTAAGTAATATACAAGACGTGCATTGACCATACGTTTCATTATTTTACATAGACAGCTGATAAGGGCTATTGGTCTATAATTACCAGGATTTTGAGGATCTTTACCTGGTTTTACAATAGGAAGTAAAATAGCCTTACACAACTATGTAGGAAATCTATGTTCATGCCATATTCTGTTAACATTCTATTAGCATGTCATTGTGAATGAGTTCTGGTCCCGCTGAGGTTGAATGAGATTTATGTAAAGCAGTTTTAAGTTCTTTAATGTTAAAATCTGTATTAAAATGATCCACCGTAAGGGATATAAAATTACTTCTCTTACGCTCTTCACTTTTTTATGTATGTAGTAAAGTTAGAAGGATAAGATTTTCCACTTGAGACATCTGTAAATGTCTCTTTCCCAACACATTGGTAACATTTCTAATAAAAGAGATGATTTGTCCATCATTTTTTAATGTTGCGATATGTGTAGTCTGTATATAGTACCTTGATATGTTTTTTTTTTATTTTGTCCATATAGATTTTGACGAGACATGACTGTGAATATTATTTAAGTATGATTTCCAAGAGTTTCTATGACTGCCGTCGAATTTTTCGGGCTTCTCCTTTTGCTTTCTTAAAAGCAATCATATTTTCTTGGGTTGGATTAGGGTCTTAGAAATTGCTAAGTCTGCTGCTATTAAAATAGTTTTTGTATTTTCAACTGCATGAACAATGTTTAAAATATTTATCATTTCTTGAGTTAGATCAGATTTAGATGAAAATAGGGGGCCAGTTCGCTTTATCATATTTATTGCGCACTGGTCGGATGGAAGGGTCTATATCATTTTTTTTTATATAAGTTAGAAAAGGAAAGTGGTCGCTATTATAAAGATCACTTCCTACGATGAAGTCCCAAGATAGTAATATAGATGATCAGCATATTGCCAAATCAAAGCAGTGGAAGGTTTTTGAGTAGATTGATCGGATATAGGTATTATAGCCATCATTTAGAAAACGGAGACAATGATCATCTGTCCTCTGCTCAATCTGCTGACCTCTGGGATTAACATCCGTACTACCCCATAAAGTGTAATGACCATTCATGTCACTAAGTATAATAATACGGAGCAGGTAGTTGATTAAATTGTTCTGCTGTCTTTGGTCAAGAATTTCACTTGGTGGTATATATGTAGCATATTGTCACTAAGTATTTTAAATTTATCTGAACGGCGACAGCTTGTAGATCTGTTTGGAGCTGGACAGACAAAGATGAGTAATACAGACAAGTTAGATGAGTTACACTACCACTAGCACAATTGTATGTTATATTATATCTTCTAATTTTTGTGTATACCTGCTGGTGTTAATTATTAAATAGTTAACATCGTCCCAGCCTAAGCCATTCGGTGTTAATAAAGTTTATTGTAGACCAAGACATACATTACCATAACAATCAATCAAAGCTTTCGCATCTTCAACATGGTTACGGTAGCCATGGCAATTCCAAGATATTACAATATTTTAACCATTTTTACAGGGACTTTGCGTTTGATACTGCTTATTTTATTTTTGTATGTAACCATTTCCTGGCCAAGGTGTCAGATGAAGAATTGGTCTTCAAGTTATATTTTTCATTGGTTCTATTAGATTTTATAGAATCTACTTTTCTTTTTTGGTGATTTTATTTTAAGTGTTTTTGACTTTAGGACCAAATAGTTTGGGAATGTTTTTGTTGATTTTTTTATTGGTTGTATCTCTCTTTTTCTTGGGACCTTTTTTTTCTTTATTTTGCATAATTATATTTTCAATTTCTTCATTGGGAATGGAATCTCTTAGGATAGCAACGGATTTCATCGTTTTAATTACAGATACGTAAGAAATATTTGTTGTTGGCTTCTGACTTTCTACTATTTTTTTTGCTTCGAGATATGAGATCTTTTGTTTTATTTTTATATGCTTTAGATTTCTTTTTTTTTCTATTGAGGACAAGACCTGGAGTAAGAAGGGTGATTTCCCTTACAATTGAAGTATAGAGGCTCATCAGTAGCTTTCACCGTGTTCGGGTTTTGACCATATGGCACAAATTGCAAGTGATCGAGATGAAGACTGGTGGTGTCCAAACCTCTGACACTTAAAGCATCTTTGAGGGTTTGGAATGTACGGTCTAACACTGCAATTTAGGTATACTTTAAAGGATGACGGCATATCTGGAGTATTGAATGTTAATACATGTTTTGTGCTAAATTTTCGTCTAAAATCTCGTCTGATCTAAATACGTTTGGCTGAATAAACATGTTGAGATTTTAATTATTCCATAAACTCTTGTTCAGATACATTGAAGAGATCGTATTTAGATATAACTCCACGACTGGAATTTAGAGTTCTGTAGGAGTTACATTAACTTTTATTTCGCCAGACGGATTTAATTTCATTAGTTATTCAGATTGATATGCAGATACGTTTCTATGAAAAAGATCACCAGGTCGCAATTTCTTTATTGCTTTTAGTTCGCGAGCAGCAGACTGAATATATTTTTGTACAGCAAATGGTGAAAAGGTCGAGTTTCCCTTCAGGGTTATTGACTGTCATAAATTTAGGAATTGAGCAACTGTCATTGTTGTTAGAGGGATTTGGGCCTCCTCTAGGGCACAAAGAAATTTTTGGATCCATAGATTAAATATTTAACTTCTTCGTACCCACCACGGAGTCCAACAAGGGGAAGTGATTGCCGTCTCTTTATATAGAAATTAAAGGAATCAGCTAGAAATGAATTATCTTTATTTTGAAAACCATCTTTCCATTTATAACAAGGCTCAACTGGCACGCTTTGTGTTTTTAATTTATGTACTAATTCTTATTATTAAATATTTTTTAAAGAAATTTATAAAATACGATTTTTAAATATTTTATTACATTAAATAAAAGTCATTCTTAATCAAAAATGCATCCCATAATTTTCATTCTTATAACACTGAAATTCTCTAATACCCTTCCAAACTTCGATCATGGCCAACACAAATTTGAGAAAGACTATACGAAGAACTAATACCTTTGATCAATGTTGTAAAATAAAAACATATCTTCCTATTGACGTCCCTATCTAAATTAGTTTCGTTCAGCTGCGCCTCACTCTGAATAGCATTCAATTTTATCAGTACACGAAAAGATCTTAAAACAAATCAACGAAACTCGTCGCTTTAATGATCTAATAGATGACTACTTTTGGCTCGGATTGAATTCCTTCCCCTAAAGTTCTCTTTGGAGCAGGAGAGTCGATTATAATGAATCGGATGGAATAATTATTTATAAGGGGGGGCATAGCTATTCAGTTCTTCAAGTGTTTATTATTCGATTTGACTGGCAGATCAGACAAAGGAACCTGTTAATAGAGTTCCCCAGAAATGAGCATGTACAGTTTCAACCCTATGTTGGAGGTGTGCAATGAAAACTCTATAGCTGAATTTTGGAAAACACTACTGCAATTAAGTAACCCGAAAACCGAATCTCAAAGCACGTTGTCTAGAAAACTTGTTTTCAGATTTTATATAGGTATATCATTGAATACTCATATCAGAATTAACGTTTTAAGCCCTCTTGGTGGTTGTCTCGACGAGGTATCTCGTCATTAGAGGAAAACTGACCAGATCTTGATCGTTTATATATATTGACAGAAGAAAATTGACCAGATTTTGATGGATAAGATATGTTGTCATTAAACTTCACCCTACCTTGATCTCGTCATGATAACAAAAGTCGTAAATATCTTGATGAGATATCTCGTCAGGCAAAATTGGTCAGATCTTGATTGACGAGATATCTCGTCGAAACCACTTAGAGGGTTAATGCTAGTGTGTTAATGTTAATTAGTGAAAACCCTTTAAATATAATTTAGACATTTAGGTGCATTTCCTTTTTCACCTGATTTGAAAGATAAACATAATATCGGTGCATTTACAAAACTAGTGCTTCTCGTAAGATGATGGTATATTAAGAATTAGTTGAAGCTATTATATTTCACAATACAAACAAGAAAGAGTCAAGTATAACATAAACAGCAAAGTGTAGATATTGCATACATCAGTGGACGATTCAAACTAATTTCAAGGTCACATAAAGCATAATATTCCATAATAAGAACAAAGAAAACGACCTAATTATACACTCAAAATAATACAAGAGGGAGGAAATAAAAAATTGAAATTCGAAGACGAATTCCGTCTATTAAGTTACAATTCTTTTTGGACTTACAACCCCCCCCCCCCCCCTTTTTTAATAATTTAAAAAACTTTTTTATGATTTAGACAAAAAGTATATAATGTCTACATTCCGGGATCATTCCATTTCCTTTTGACAGTCGATTCGAATGAAAATCGAAACGAAGAGATGAACAAGAATGGCCTCACCAATCATTTCTAGTCCACTGACACGTGCTGATTTCATCTCATTCAACAAATCCCATACGAGGTTAAGAGAACTTTGCTACATCTATCAAATAAAGCATTCGTGTTTAATTTTCTAATTAGCCTTATTTGGGGTTCTAAAAAATACGTCCATTTTATAAACAACGCGATAAGTACTAGTTACGGTCAATAAATTTCTAGTTCTACTTCGAGTTCTAGCACTAGTTATATCTGAGTAATACAATACGTTCTAGTTCCAATATATCACTCAAAAATGGATATACGAGTAAAATAATATAGAAAAATTTATAAAATTATAAACAAAAAATATGCAATTTCAAAAAGATAAACAGAAAGCAACATCATTTCTCCCATGCAGGAAAACATCGAAAGAGATTTAAAAAAAAAAAGCATACCAAATTTCAGCTGAGCATTGCAAATATATTTTCTATAGAACGATAAACGCTTTGCACCCTAATAAATGATTCCCGCAAGTTATATGGGGTGATTCAAAATCCCATTGGCAAACTTTAAAGGGTGATAGGGCAAATCAAAATGAAATCAAATTAACCATTGCGCGTAGGTGGTATTGTTCTTATTTAAAACTTCATTACTCGGAACAAAGATTTCGCAGATCATCAAACGAATTCCGAAATGGCCGGCATAGGCTGCGAATGGAAACGGAAGAGCTGTTCAAGGGCGGCGTTTTTGTTCGGCAAAATCTGCCGTCCCCTCAAATCAATGGGTGTATTTATTGCATATTTGTGACATAAAACGTCGCCTTCCACACGCCTGCACATTTTTCGGGGCCGATCGATTGAATCTCACTACGATTTGACGTCTCGCTTTCTTCCTCGTGTACGAGTCTTCCAATGAGGACCTGGTCTTCTCAAAATGCGGTACCTTTCAAAACGTGTGGCAATCAATGCTTCGACGCTGTCAGGCATGTATTACTGTTGTCGGTCCCTCCATTGAGCAACTACTGTCAAATGTAATAAAAATTGCGGTCTACTTCCTGAGCTATTCCGATAGCAACATTTAAGACATATGTTCTTTAACAAAAAATGCTTATTTTAGTGCATGATATAAAGTTTGGCCATGGAATTTCACATCACCGTGTATATAAAGCAGCAGTTTGTGTGATAAAAAGCGAAAATAAAAGTATCCAGACATTGACATCTCTTTCCATGTTTAGTGTACACGTTTTTTGTGTTGCGAACATTCAAATCGATACTAGTTTGTCCAAGAAATTTTAATTATTTAAATGTATTGAAATACATTATGTCTATATTAGACACACAGTCTATTCTTTTCACGGAGCAATAATTATATAACCTGCTGGAGATATCACAAAATGAAATTCAGAAACAGAAATCCGAGTTTCGTTGTAATGAAAATGTTAGGCCGAATATTTCAACACACAGGTCTTTTTTTTTTTTTTTTTTTTTTTTTTTTTTTTTTGCGATGTCCCCTTTGAACGAAACCGAAAATTCAGAAACAACTATATTAACAATCTAATTTTCTTGATAATTTGATTTTTAATTCTTTCCCAACACAATATTAAAATAAAATAATCTTCAAATTATATGCAAAAAGAGTTTCTTGATAGGCGATGACGAAATTAACGTACTCGATTGATTCGTAGTTTTGTATATGACTGGTAACAGTCACATTGAACATCACAACAAATTCAATCGTAACAATTCAAGTAAGCACTTATTTTACAGCTGCTTTTCAATTTTAGCTCAAAAAATCAAAAATGTGTGTGCTACTTATAAAAAGAGACCACAATTCCATATCTGCAAATTACATTTTTGGTGAGGTTTGAAAAATTCCCAGGCAATTCTTTCTGTATTAAAATAGTTATTTCCTGATTACCATATTCAAGAAAGGAGATTTAAAAAAAGCAGTATAGAGAGTGCACAGAAATATATACATTTATATATAATAGTAAGTTAATTTTCCGAAAATTGTGGTTACTCTTTCCACTATTCCTTACAGAAGTACGAGGTTTGGTTCTCTTTCTAAAACTAAGTGAAGAAATTAAACAAAACCAAGCTTCTCTTTTAGAATGGATCTTGAATCAAGAAAAAATATTTTGCGCAGTTCAAAAAAGCTCGTGATTCGCTCCAACTACGCTCCCAATGACCTTTGATAGATGAAAAGACTAGCCAACTGAACGAGTCAAGTAGATTCCCACGATGCGACGTGCTTGGAATAGAATTGAATTGAATCACACTCTTCGGTCTGAATAGTGTCTGAGTATCGAACGAGGAGCATTTCAAAATACGATAAACATTGTCATCGACTCAACTCTAATCATCCAGAAATCGTTGCTTTTCCCGAAATCGATGCAACCGAAAAGACAAGGAAATATTTTTCTCAGATGTCATTTTCAAATATTGACAAATCGGATTGAAAATTACCAAGTGCTGGAACATGTTTTCACTAAGTGGAGACTAAGTAAACTTTCCTATAAGAAATCCATTACAATCAGTTCAATCCGTCAATACTGATTAAGTTTACAATAAAATAAATTGTATTTAAAATGGCGATTAGAAAGTTTTTATGGAAAAATGGTGCCTTGTGTCAAAATTAAGAGAACATCTGATTTTCATGACAGGTGTTTTTATAGCGAACTCTAATAACTGATTTTCAACTTTTAAGAACTTATGTTCCTCTAAGTTGAGAAAAGTTTAATTGCTTTGTGCAATTCAATAAATCTTGAATAAAATAATGCTTAGAATGTACTCCAATATTCCGAAATAAGAAGCTACTTTTAATCAATGAGGAAAAATATCATCCATTAAGAATTACGTTCATCTAATGTGTAATCTTCTATTTTTAATTAGTTCTCTTATTACTTTTATACGAATTAAGCTCTAGTAATTTATAACGAACAAACATCGGCACTTCTTATCAATTCATTGGATACCCATCAAAATCATTAGTTAATGGGTTGAGTTAATAGGTGCGATACACAGATCAAATAATAGCTTAAAAAAGGATAGATAGATTAACCCTCAATGGCATCAAAGCAATTTTAATGAAGGGTGCAAGTGGCAAAATAACGAGACCATAAATACATTAATACTAAGCTAATTAACCAACTTGTCTTATTCTATTGGGCCAATAAAAATAAACAGCAAGCATTATTGTGTCATTTTTTAAATTTTTATGGTGTCCCAAAAAGAACAATCCAACACACATTCAAATTTAACAAGCAAATCTTGTGTATCGAACACATTCGTTGAAGGGTTGACAGATATTATGCATTAGTTTATGATATAAAACCACGAGTCCAACCTAAAATCGAACACTCTTTCAAAGGGCTTGACTTAAACCCACTCGAAATAAACGCATTGAAATTTCAAGGGGCAAGTAAAAGAGCAATGCATTTTTAAATTAATAAGAAATATTTTAACTTCCAAAAAGAAACACGTAAACAAATACATTTCTCAATATGATAGTACAATCGAAATGGAGGAGCCCATACTCTGAGCACCCGTGAAAGGGAAAGGCCTTCATAGAAAGTGCAAGTCCACATATAATAGATTGTAAAACGAGATAGCCCTCAATTAGGTCACAGCTAAAGAGCTCGGTTTTACAGCATCTGGGACCGGACGAATCTCCTTCGGGGCAATATATTGCCCTCATTCAGCAAGTTATTCTGTCACGCCGTTACCACACTTTCAGAACGCGATATGCCGAGAGCTGAAAAGTAAGTCCCAACTCAAGTGTCTGATGGATATGCCTGGGGAAGATCGACATCGATTGGCAGATTTAAACATCCGGGTTGGTAGAGGTTAATCACGTGATCAGCTTGTTTCGATACGATGGAAGTCAGAGGGTTGCAACAAAACAGGCAAATATTAAAATTACAAATCGTGAGTTCAAAACAACGAATTTATTGAATGAAGATTGATGTGGACGGTTCATAATTGCTAGATCAGTTGTCCAAATCGACAGTCCACCAAATCGATAGAAATTCTTATTTCCAGATAAACCATCCTAGCCATGGTATCGTAACGTGGTGTAGAGAATCCTTCGACGAAACCCTCCAATTTTCCATTGAGATTTAGGTTAAGAAGACCCAATTATGCACTCAAACTCAAATTAAACAATGCAAGCGAACTCAGGTAAGAACTTCAATGATCAGAAAAGTTCAGTGCCACGGCAGAACAGCTTTTTATTCAACCAAAAAAGCCAACGGAAATTTTAGTCACATCAAATGGGATTCGTGTTGGAACAGCGTTGCTTCAGGAACCCTTCTTGAGAAGAAAGGAATTCGATTAGTTCCATAGTTCTAGGCATTCGTTTATATTCAAAGCACGACATATCGTTCAGAATAATGCGAATGAGAACGAAATTTCTCGAGCAAATCGGATAGATTTTTCGAATTGGAAATATCACTTTCTAGGGGATACACACACATTTTAACGTTCACTCTCATATCTTTCATTTCCTCCATGAAGGGACAAGGCAATTTAACATAGTGAGAATGCTTGAATATTCGAACCATCAAGTGTGCAATATCAATATAATTTAACTACATCAACAGAGATATATTCAGAGGTGGGGGAAATGTTACAACAAATGCTGAACCTACATAAATATAATTTCGCTAAACTCCTATATATTGGATTGATGGAAAGGTTCGTCCCGTCTTGACTTTAGATGGCATTGCATCGCAAAACAGAAGTGTTATCTACTTCACACGTTCAAAGTTTTGATGTTGTTTGAAAGAAGGAATTCCAACAAGTACTTATGGAAAAAATTGTGTGAGTTGTTTTTTATAATTTTGTTAAGCTTTTAATGACGGAAAATAGGGATTGTTTTGACCTATTATGCTTTTGTATTTCTGAAAGGCAAGAATGTTTCTCGGACGCAAAAGAAGATATGCGGTATGTAGGGTGAGGATGCTGTTGACGATTCCACGTGCCGTAAGTTGTTCAGAAAGTTTCGTCACCTGGATCAGTTCTTTAGTCAGGAACCTCAGAACTTCTATGTGCGGGGGATGATGCAGCAAGATAGATGGATAAAATTCATCAAACAGAACAGCTTATACAATATCGATTAAATGTAATTTTTAGTAAATAAAATAAATTTTCTTGAATTTCTGTCGAAAAAACGGGACGAACTTTTGTATCAACCTAATATAGCAAACGTTCTGAGAACAATCGAACAAAATGCTCATAAATCATCTTTTAATGGGAAGACCGTCACCTAGTCTAAAATATGAAGTCGGAAAACTTCTCAAAGAATAGGTATAGTTTTAATTTTTGAAAAATACACGCTGTCACTGATGCGACAAAATATGTTCATCAACAAGTGGCACAGCATTGTTATTGCTCCAAAACAATACAACCGTATAAAAATGAGATTGAAGAAATTTAGAATCTTCGAAACTATTCGAATTTGTTTGAATTCTACTTCGCAGTGAGATAAATAAGGCGTATGACTAAAATTAAATAAATAAAGGGATGTGAGTGAAGAGAAAAAGAAATTCCTACACCCTTTTGTTTCTACAAAACCACAAAAAACTATTATTCTTTTATTCTTCAACATTAGTAAATAATTGGGAAGACTTAAACTGTTTCATTATGTTTGATTGATTTAAAAATATTTGAAATACTTCCTTTCTTTTCCTCGCAGTAGTAAAATTTATTTTCCTAGGTGATGGAAATCATTTTAAGGCTCATGTAGAAACATTTTCCATGTTGGTTTATAGGTGAAGAAAAAAGGAACTCTACCATAATAATATATATTTATTATTCGCACACAATTAAATATTTTGCTGAAATTTTCTGGGGCTTTTTTAAACATTTTTTGGGGAAATACAAAATTTCTAGTAAGTGAAAGATCACTAAGTGGAAGAATCTTTAATAAAAGTTAGTCTTCGTCCAGTTTAAACAATTTCCAGTGGCATGCGTATAAATCACTCGAATACCTTCAGTTGTCAGACGACGGGACTTGAGAAGAAATGGTGTTTTCAATCTGCTCCATTTGGATTTGACTCAAATTTAAGACCGGGATATATTTCCCTCTCAGATTATTCAGCTTCGTAGTCTCCCGAACCTGACTACCGAACACTTACAAGAACTGAAAAACGTAGTTGCCGTCAATCAATTGAAATTTGTTTTGTATTTTATTTAAGAAACGCAACTCGGTTCTCTTTTCGATCAAACAACTTGGAGGAAGAATGCTTATTTAATGAAATAAAGTTCAAAAGAGAGAACCACACAGAGTGGGTGTCTTTTCTAGTAGATTCAACTAGAAAGGTTCAAATTAAACTTGTATGGTGCTCCCCGCAAGCGTTTCTCACAAGACAATGTTTCGAAATCGCGAATTTAAAATGTTTATATTTTGTGTGGGCATCAAAGGGCATCTTTCTTAGAAAAACAAAAATCCATTCAAATTAGCAAATTGAAAGGGAAATGAAATTTTCGGATTTTTGTTACGATGGGAATTTGATCTGAAATAACGCAGTTGTTACAGAAATAGACGAATTTAACAATAAAAAAAGCGTTAAACGGACGAAAAAAACAAAAGACTAATCAAAATTACAATAAAGCCACAAAAAGGAAATATGGCTAAGGTTTGGTGTAGCCTAATGCGGATGTTATAATGCAAAAAAACACCGAATTGAATGACAAAATTTTATTTGTCCTAATGACTGGCACTAGTAGTCTTTCTGTGGTTTCATCAACAAAGCAAAACGGTTGAAAAGAAAGGACGAAAAGCAAAAATTATGTTAGTCAAAAGTTCTTCTATTAAATTATTTTAAAGTATAAAAAATTTTCTTTTTATCTCTTTACATTAAGTAAAAATGGAGCACCTGATGTAGATTTGTTAGGGGAAAAAGAAGAAACTACCAGTGCTTGTTTCAATATAAAGAAAGTGGTTTGCTTCACATGCAATCCACGTCACGATCTTTAACTACATACCTCCCTTTCTATGGGTTTATAACTATATATTACCATAAGGGTTTCGGAACAAAGGTGTCTTTGTGAGTAACCTTTAATTTTCAATCGAAAGCTGGTTAATGACGAGTTTTGATCGATTTCTATTTATTTTACCTCCCATACCTTGGATATAACTAAGGGGTATCAGTATCTCCTCATCGCAATATTTTACTTTTAATTATGTAAAAAACGGATTGAGATTAACAAAGTTAAACGTTTTAGCTACGCTAAAGTTATCTTAATGGTTGGTATCATCAATCATTATGTAGGTCCCTCGGAACCGAAACTCATCCCAAGCTTGATTTAAACACATTCATTTGAATGCATGAAATAAATCAATGTCATTTGTTATTAAAACTATATGAATATCGTAGTACTACGAGAAACATTCACTATGGTCCCTTCGAAGCAGTTTATCTCATCTCCTTAACTCGATTTATCAAGAAATAGAAAGGGTTAAAAAACCATGACATTCTTTGTGAGAGCAATTCATGATGAGAAATTGATTATGGAAACCTCTTCCCAAGCTCTCATCTAAGAGGTAATGCAAAACTCAAGCTTTAGACAATGAGTACTTAAATCTATTTCAAGAGTTTATCACTAATAAAGTCACTCATACCCTTGCACGTAAAATATACTCTACATCCTCGTTTTGACACTCAAAGAATTACTTGTTTCTCGAATGGAATGAAATAAGTGTTATTTTGCAAGAAAAATAATCATATAATTTCCCACTAAGTTATGAAAAGATATATACCAACAACCAACAAACGCAAAACCATCCTTTCCTGTAATTTCAAATTGAGGAACTTCAATTGTACATATTGCATTGTGCTTACCAATAGTAACATATATGCTTTAGGCGATACCGATTATGTTGTCCTCCATTATGTAGATATCCATTAAATGTCCTAGTTTAGCAAATTGCTGTCGTTTCGGAATGCGAAGATTATTTCCTTTGGTTTCGAATGAGTTCGGAAACTGCCGTGCATACTCCGCGGGAATTCAGTCACTAGAGAATCTCAGGCGAAAGTCTCGTGGGGATGGAAGCATTCAAGCGCACTTCAGTACTCTCGTTCAAACAGCTACCCAAATTCAAGGTTTATCTCTATGGAGCAACGGGCTATTGGTGACGGTCCGGATCAATCTCAAAAGGTAAGATTCAAGGACAACGCCCAGCAGTTTTGAACCACGGTCAGATGACATATATCAACACCTGAGCTGTCTCCAAACTTCCACACCACGCCAACGTGAGGGCATTTGAGGCTACGACAGATTTAACGGGCACTAGCCTCCCATGTACACGACAGTATTTTGGTAAGATTCAAACTCGCATCCCCTGGTTGCTAATCCGTTACTTCTAACCGGGCTAGTGAGGTAGATAGATATTTAATTAACATCACACTGGAGCAACACAACGGGCGGAACAAACTAAGGAAAAGATACGAAGACAACACCACGTAATTTTCAACCACGGTCAGCTGACGCCAGGCTAGAGAGAGAGATATATACACACACAGGGACTTAATAGGAATCGAATCTGCGCCACTTACAACTCGAGGGTCTCTAGCACAGTGGGCGTACCACCACGCCGCCTCCGAAGACGATAGGGAACGGGAGTGAACTTAATTAAACGTAACATCCTATCATAAGTCCTATCAAAATACGCCGACAAACCGGTATAGTGGTTAAGGTGTTAGCCTCTAGATCAGAAGGCTCCTGGTTCGAATCTGGCTACGGGCATGGATGTTTGTAAGCGTGTGGTGTAGAGGCGGCTGGTGCACTTTAAATTTGTCGTGGTCGAAAGTCCTCACGTTGGGTTGGTGTGGAAGTTTGGAGAGTGGAGTGCCAGCTCAGGTGTTGATGGTCATCTGACCCGGGCCGTCGTCAATAGCCCGTTGTGTTGTTGTAGTACGATGTTAATTAAAAATTACCATTACCTATTAAAATGCAAACTTCAAATTGTATCAAATATGAATGCGACGTTTCCCTCCCAAAGTGTCAAAGTATTTTGCAATAAGATTTTTCTGATTTGAGGTCGGCCCTGTTGGAAGAGTAGCGGATTAGCAACCAGAGGGTTCCGAGTTCAAATCCAACCAAAGACCGGCGTGTACAAAGAGCTGGTGCACAATATATCTGTCGTGGCCTCAAATGCCCTTACTTTGGTGTGGAGTAAATGTTTGGACAGGGGTTCCAGCTCAGGGGTGACCTCATCATCCGGTTCAAAATTACGTGGTGTTGTTCTGGGATCTTTTCCCTCGGGATTAATCCCGGACCGTCGGATGTGTTGCTCAAGTGCGTCGTTAATTAAATACCTTTAAAATTGAAATTGGATTGATAACAGCGATTAATGAATGCTGTGTACAAATTATTTTTCCAATAGTTAGAGGAGCAGGGATGGTGAGCTTCAAAAAGCCCAAAGAGAAGTTCATCCAGTGGCGTAACGTCATGGCAAATGAAGGTTAAAACCTCCTGCACGGGGTCAGTTTCGATTTTAACCATCCTTGATTCTCATCTCAACTAGGGAACACCGATCGTTTCAGCTTATGGTGGTTTCTTATTGTGAATGGTGTTTTACGTGCGTATTTTCAACATCCTCTCTTTCCCATGCTTTTGATAGAGGCTAGCATCCAGTCGGGATGCTAAACGGTCCTTGTCTGTGGTTATCGTCCCCTCCGCATTTGTAAAAGACTGCCTCTATCTTTACGCTTGGATTATCCTACTAGCTTCCAAGATTGTCTGTAATTGCGCTTTCTTAGTTCCTTTTCACCTTAAGGCTAGAAAATATTTGTATTGAACTTAACGGAATAGAAAGAACGGTGAATGGAGTAGACTTATATGGTAGTCTAAACTAAGCATACGATAAAATTCGATGCAATCTCAGTTATCTACACTACTATTGGTAAATGCAAAAGTTAATCCCGTTTTTTAGACAAAAATCAAAGGAAAATTATTTTATGTACTAAAAATTGCATTGAATCAATATAGTATGGGAAGTTCTGTTCGATGATCTTTCACCATCTTTACGGTAACTGAATTACCCCGCGCTCAAGTATCAGTCCTGAGATTTCTGACTAAAAAAACGGATCCAGGCGACGAAACTTTCTAAACCACTTACGGCAGGTCGAATCGTCAACGGCGCCCTAACCGTACAACATACATCTTCTTTTGCGTCTGCAAAGCATTCTTGCTTTTAAGGACGTTAAAAGCATATGTCGAAAATGCTCCCTATTTTCTGCCATTTTTAATGCCGTAACAAATTTTTAAAAACACAACCCACTAACACAATTTTTTCCCCCAAGTCCTCGCTGAAATCCTTCTTTCAAAATACATCAAAACTTTACACGAGTAAAGTAGATAACACTTCGTTTTTGTGATGCAATGCCATCAAGCGCCAAAAACGGGACGAATTTTTACATCAACCCAATATATAATTAACAGAGTGAAGATCAAATAATTAAATACACGCAGTTGTCAACCTGATTCGTACGATCTCTGTTCAAAAATGTCCCTTAATTTACCTCTTGGAATATGACTTTGTATTCACAATGCAAGTGAACGAGACCGTTGTGAAGCATTTGGAATAGTGTTAGCACGGAGAAAGCCGCCCGTCCGTAAGGACACTCACCCTTGGGAAGTAGACAGACTCATACAGGATGCACGCCCGGAACTTCCAATCCCCCTCCGCAACAGGCAAATTCCACATGCTACGAAACACAATTGGCGGGAGCTCTAACTGTTTCATATCTCTAATTCGAAACATCAAATTTGCATTTCAAATGATTGGATGTATTTCTCATTCAATTTACGCTTGAAAGTCTATTTTTAGAAACTGTTTTCAAGTTGGTACTTGTAGTCGAAGATGAGTGATACAAAATTTTGGGTTCTAAAATCTAAAAGGAAAATTTTTTAATTATTATGCGATTACCTACCACTTTTGAAACAGTCATTTAAAATCCCAAACTCAATCCAACTCGATAAAAGACTATTTTATCGTAAATTTTTGAGCAGAATCAATTGAGTCGAAGTATTTAGCATTTCAGATGAAAGGGCAGTATAAAATATGAATACGGCGAACACTTTGATACGAAAATTATTCGATTCTGTGCAGTAAATATTTCAATTCAAATATTCAATTTTAAAATCCCAAACTCAAACCAACTCGATAAAAGACTATTTTATCGTAAATTTTTTAGCAGAATCAATTGAGTCGAAGTATTTAGCATTTCAGATGAAAGGGCAGTATAAAATATGAATACGGCGAACACTTTGATACGAAAATTATTCAATTCTGTGCAGTAAATATTTTAATCGATTCTCGATTGATGTAGCTCAAAACAAAGATTTCACATTCGAAGACGATTCTATTTTCGTTAAAAACTATGGAAATCAAATCACCGAATATGATGTTACAAGTTTTCTTCAATTTCATATGGATAAATAAAATATGCTTAAACAGCTTCGTCTTAGGATCTACAGAACAACTGACTCCAGTAAATAAACATGCAAGCAACTTTATTACCTATCCCACATCAAATGCAAACTAAACAAATAAAAGTCACAGAAGCAGCAATTTCGATTTCCTTTCACTTTTTTGCGGTGAAGTCTTACAAACTAAATAAATTGTACTAAAAATGTTTATCTTCAAAATCGTGAAGCAGCGGTTTTGTCTAAGCATCTCCAAATGTTAATAATCCGATGCAGTATCAGGTAATCGAGTTATGTATTTTGTGACGCAATAGAGCTCAGGAAGCGCATGAATGAACTGAAACGACACCAGTTCTTATAGAACGAGTCTTCTAACACCCTCCATTGTTAAAGAACAAATTGTCGCTCATTCACGACGTTTCTGTTATCAACCATCCCATGGATTACGGGAAAAGCTCTGCTATTAATGACACACTCAGATTCCGAGAACAAAGGCGAATCACTTTTCTTTTCTTTCCGCTTACTGTAAGAAATAGAGCAGATAAAATAAAACCGCGACGCACGAATTTCGAGAATCTCCTAAAATAGGCAGCGATTTATATGGCAGTAAGGAAACGAACTTGCATTCCAACTTCCCTGCACCCAAATGGGTAAAGAATCGATTCGATCAAATATCTGTATCATATTTTTTCCTTACCTAAACTTTCCGTTTGGAATGCAAAATTGAAAAGGATTCGTAAAGTGAGTGCGATAGAGGGACACATTTCCTCCCTTCGACACATTTTGAATTTCCGCGTTACAAATGTTTTATTTCAATACTTGTTTCGTTGAAATTATTAAATGAGAGGGACACATTTCCTTCCTTCGACACATTTTGAATTTCAGCGTTACAAATGTTTAGTTTTAATACTTGTTTCGTTGAAATTATTAAATGAGAGGGACATATTTCCTCTCTTCGACACATTTTGAATTTCAGCGTTACAAATGTTTAGTTTCAATACTTGTTTCGTTGAAATTATTAAATGATAGGGATACATTTCCTTCCTTCGAAACATTTTGAATTTCCGCGTTACAAATGTTTAGTTTCAGTACTTGTTTCGTTGAAATTAGTAAATTGAATCACTTTCCAACTCTGTGTTCGTCTAGCTTACTGGAAAAAAATTTCATTCAAAATCAATGTAGTCTGGCCCAAAAGTCACTAGACCATTTTAAAATCTAACTTTTTTTGCTATTAATTTTTTCACTTTTTTTCAGATTATTTATGTGCAATCCTTGGAAAATAGCTATTGAGAAATTCACAACAGAACAACGAGTAAAAAGAATCCAATTTTATCTATGAAATCAACGATTAATTGTGCTAACCCAAAGAAGTTACATTGGTCATTTTAGCGGTAGACACCCACCATCTAAACAAGCGATAATTACAATCTACAAACTAATGAAAAATAATTTCCAAGTATATTTATTTTTTATAAAAGAATAAATGTGAATTTTTAATACATAAAAGAGTTATTCTATTTTTATATGGTCAAGTGACTTTTGGGCCACTCTGTATTTGCATGTTTGTTTTCTTGAGACGAAGATAAGAGTATTATCTCGGTGAATACTTAAAATATACTGAGATCTAGAGATCTATTAATATAATAAGGCATCGTCGCTGATAGAAAAGAAGTGAAACTAAAAACAGTCTCATTTATTCTACAGACCGCTTTAATGATAGATGTAACCTTCCGAAACAAATCATACTTCTATCTAGTGACACATTTTCGAAATTATAACTTAGGATACATTTAAAATTTTTCGTTGGAAAAAACGGTTTACTTTAAACCAGGTTTGTGGGAAGCTGTAATTTTATCACGGCAGTGAGTGACAAAACTGATTAAAAAAAAGGCAAGAATGGAGAAGAGGGCAAAAATAAGGGAAATGTTCTTGGTATTTATTTCAATGGAAAACGTGCGTTTCAAACATTTACAATTGCATTTATTTTGAACAGTTATACTGAAAACAAAATATTTTTTCATTTCGCTTTGATTCATATGGTTTTAGAACCCTTCGAAAGACAAAATATGAAATGGTTTTTTTTAAAAGAGAAAACTTAAAATATCATATGAATAGATTATTTGCACAGAACTAAAATTTAGGGTTTTCGGTTTTTAGGCCCCCTTATGTTGCTTTTAAAGCACTCCTAGACCTTAGACTGTTATATAATAAAATACTTCTACACCTTATCAGCCTATTGTAAGGTCCATCTGCCTCTGAAAAATTAATTATATGTATGAAAAACAAACAATATTGCAATCCGGAAAGTTTTTCCAAGAGATCTATTTCATCCTTGACGCTACTTAAAAACGGAATGTAGTTGAATAAAATGAATATTTTGCAAAATTTTGAACAAAAAATAGAAATGGTAAACGTTTGATCTCAGAATTTATAAAAGATGCCATTTTTATTAAGCATTTGTTCCAATTGCCAGAGGCTACAGTTAATCAATCTTTGTCTTAGCAAATATTCTTCAATTTGAATTATTTATTAAATTTTATTTCATTTGACATTCATTTTACTATGATGGTCTTACAAACATATAGGTGAATTACATATTCAATTAAGTGCCCATTTTATGCCGATTCGGCAGGGGGCTATTTTAAGTTACGATAGAAATAATAACTGCATCACAGGTCAGTAATGGTAGAATGGCATACAAGTAAATTAAAAGTAGCCTTTTTATTAATGTATATATTTATATATACCAGCGGTCATTTCAATCTGGAGGATATAAAATAGAAAACGAACAAGCTGCCACTTGCAAGGTGAAAATAAACATTTTTAATTAATTAAATACTTACACAAAATTTAGCGCTGGATTTAAAATTATAGCACGATATATTAATCTATACTTTACAAGCATTCCCTAAGAGAAATAACAAAATAATTTCAATCCGCGCAATTGTATTAATCTGGTAGTAAGGAAAGGTAGAATACAAGTTGGGATAGTATGACTTAAAGATCTATAAATCGTATTTCAGAAAGAAAATGTATAAAAACATTTCTCTCTCAAAGTCGCACATTCTAAGTCTATCAAATACATCTTAAACAAATTGTACAAAAGTGGAATATCTCCCTGCAGCGCCTTGTTCTTGAAATACAAGAAGTTGAGTTGAAAACCAAGTAAATAGAAAGGTGCAAATAGAAATCAAATGCATGAGCACCGAAAAGGATTTTAAAAAATTAACTCGATATGAAATGCTCGTGATTCATAAAACATTCTCACTCGGAGATAATATAAATAAGCATCTCCAATTCTCTTAAAAAGACAAATTGAGCAATTTGAATTCAACAGTACTTTTGGAGATTTAACATAGAAATGGCAAATTCCGTCCCATTGCTTTGAGGTTCAGCTTTTTTTTATTGAACAGAGGCTATCTCCCCGTGCACGACAGAAGTACAACACGGGGCTTACAGAAGTAAGTTGATTAAGCAAAGAAACAATGGAAAAACTAAAATTACAAGATTTGATGAATTAACAAGTTGTAACTAATGCGCAGCACCCAAGAAAATAAAACGCTCGGATCCTAAAGAATCTCCACTTTTTGTTGCGCATGAGAAATCTAAAATAAATCCAGCTTTCAACACTGTTCTGTTATGAATAAAAAGCTTTCTAGAGCTTTTGTTCTCACTCGCCCCTTGAGAGTTAGAAATTTCAAAACCGGTTCGCGCCCACGCTTTAAGTTTAAAAGACCGGTCTTATATTTGCAAGCCTTCCGCCAAGGGTTGTGTGGAGCCACAATCAATCGCACCTAAAGAGATTGTCAAATCGAAATAAATGACTTCACTCTCCCAGTCTTTTCACGACTTCGCTAAGTATCATTTCGTTGCAATTAGACACTTCCTGCTTCAGTTATTTCTTGCTACATTAGACCATTAAACTCCAAAGGGTTTACTTCAATCCTTTTTCGACTTCATACTACACGCAAGAATTTATTTGGACATCCATCATACAGACACCTTTTTGAATAAAAAAAAATGTTTTCTTTTCCCCCGTATAACGTGTTGGGATTGTTTTTAAGTTTGAATATTCTTAATTTACTCCTACAAAAATCTTATCAGTTTCACATTTTGCTTTTTTAAATGCTGATGTAGTCACTATAAAACACTAAGTATCATATTTTAAATAACGTATTTACTTTTTGAATAAAAAATATGATGTTCATACATCCCTAAAGCTGTGCAAGAAGCTTTCGACATGGGTGCACATTTAATATTTCTTCTTCCCTCCTAATTTACTAAAGAAAATTACTTGCGATTATCTTATTAACCATAAATAGTGAAATAAAGATTTCGTGTTTTCATGCACATTTTTAAAAAGGCCATTATAGTTTCAATTTCGAAAACACTAGAAAAAATGAAATAGGATAAAAGGCTGTTTAAAGTTTGTTTATAGGAATAAAGTACTATAATGTTTGTCATAACAGGTCGCAAAAAACTACATTAAATTTGTTTGTATAAACATTTAGAAGCATTCATTTGAACTTTCCTGCAGCATAATGTTCTCCCTTTTTATAACGTTTTTTTTTTGTTTTGTTGTTGTTGTAGTGTAAAATCGCTTAGAGTTGAGAAACCGGCTCCCCCAGATCCTCGCGTCTTGGTCGAAGGCGTGATTCTTCGTTTTTTTTAACTTTAATACTTGAAATAATAATAAACGGACTTTGAAAGTATGGAATTATTCGATTGCATCGTTTCGTTAGTAAAAATTCCGAAAAAATTTAACGAGAGTAATAAAAGAAAATCATCTGGTAAAATAAGAAATAACAATACAAACAATGTTGAAATGGCTTAAGAATTGGTAAAAAAGGCTATCTCACATAGTCGCAGTGCTTCGTGTGGCATGATTTTTTTAATTTTAAAGGACGCGTATAGGGGGGGAAGCTCGAAACGGGAGACAAATATTACAATTACTTATAAAGGAATGTTTAGAAATGTTTTTAAGAAATAGAAAAGTTTCAATTATTTTTTTTTTTTGAAAATTTTCGGAAAGAAAAGCACAAATATAAGAAAAATAAACATATCTAAACGCATAAAATTCCCAGACGTTTCCTAATTGCTACTATCAGAATAAGCTAAGGATAAAATTTTCGAAAACATGAGCAGATATTACTAAGCATCGTATACATTATCTATTGCAAATGAAGACATTGGACTGATATATTGCTCTCTGATTCGAGTTTATTTTGTTAGTCAATTGTAATGTTAAACGAAACCTATGCGTGCCAAACAAACATTTCACTTCTCTCTGGACTGATCAAAAGTAATGAAGCTCAGTTTTGTTGCTTGAACGTGTTAGACACTCCATTTTGAGTTCAAATCAGGATCGAATCTCCAAGAACCTAATATTATTTAAACAGTCATTTGAGAAAATTAACGTGTTTTAGACCCTATCCAATGTATTTGATCGATATGATTTCTCACGGTTTTAAATTTCGACCCACTTCACTGACCTAGGTGGCATCTTTTTTCATTAAATACTTCATGCTTCATAGCTTCAATTAAATAGTGATTTATAGTAGAATCCCGTGCAAAAAGGTATTCTCGTTTAAAATTGAATGTTAAAGTTCAATATTCTGTTTCGAAACAATTTAGCCTAAAGTTCAATGTGTTTGCTCATTGCACTAGAAACCTGCAAGTTGAGTCCACTATTCTGTATAGAAATAATTTGTTCTCAAGCTCTATGTGTTTGCTCTTTGCACTAAAAGCCTACGAGCTGTATACATAGAGGGTTGGATTCCCGTAATTTGAATGCATTCCTGTACAAGTTCAACTTTCTTTATGTGTATTCATCATTTGACGCCAATTTATAAGAGGATACTTGAGATCAAGCACAAGATGCAATGAAGAAAGCTTCAAGTTTTGTCTGTAACATTAAAGGTTATTAAGGTTTCCAAACACGTTAAAAATGTCATTTTTGACCAAAAATTCCAAAAACAGTTTTTAATCTTATTTGATAGAGTTAATTAGTTGCAGAGATATTAAGATTTCAATCAAGGCAATAAAACCGAAAGTTGGTATGGAAAACACATGAAATGGCCGTTACAGACCAAAAACCTGTCAAAATTTAAATTTAAACCCGACTTTTAATTAAAAATATAATTTTAGAAAGGTTTTTCAAATATATAAATGGTTTCTCTTTTGGAAATATTGTGAACATTTTTAAAGAGAAGAGTGAAGAACAAATTTTTTTACACAAACAGTAAAACAGCAAGAGATTGCAAACAATACAATTGAAACTACTTTTTACTCTAAATTAATATTTTTGCATTATTTCCTCACTTCAAATGTTGTAACACAAAAAGTTATTGATGGATTCTCATAAAATTTTGAGAACTTGTTCTTTATAATGTTGTCTAGTACATGAACTAGAATAATTATGCTGAGTTGAAAAGTTTTCAAATTATGGACATTTATTTAAAAATTGGGATAGTAAAACTATTACAAATCTTATATTAATCCTTCGATAGCTTGTAAAATTTTCGTTTATTGAAATATCCTTTTGATTCTAGTTCATTCGCTAGAAAAATGCATGTAGTTTATTTTGGTAGCATCATCTTTCAAACGGGTTAAATAGATTTTCATCTAGCATATTTGAAGTTTTTGACAAATTTCTTTAAAATCGCATACATAATTAGCACTTTTACAAAATTATTAACATATATTTTAAATATTTATAGCCCAATGATATTGTTTAATAACACTAAACATAAAAATATTATTAAAATGTTTCTATACCACATTTAAAAAAAAGGGTCGAACATGTACTTATACCTTAAAAGGAATTCATGTCTCCTTTGACGGTTGAACACAGGACGTGGTAGCCCGGTTAGAAGAGTAACATATTAGCACCCAGAGGGTTGCGAGTTCGAATCCAACCAAAGACCATAGTGTACAAAGGAGGCTGGTGCATATTTAATCTGTCGTGGCCTCAAATGTCCTCACGTTGCCGTGAGGTGGAAGTTTGGAGAGCTGGGTGCAAGCTCAGGTGTGACCTCGTGATCTGACCGTGGTTTAAAATAACGTGACCTGGTGTTGTCCGCAGATCTTTCCCCTCGGATTTGATCCCGCCAATACCCCGTTGTATTGCTCCAGTGCCGACGTTCATTAAATGACTAACTAACGACGGTTGAAACATTCAATCAGCAATTAGTTGAGTACTGTTATTTAGTAGCTAAAGAAGGTACTTATATAGGTAGGTTTAAATTCGAATACCTTTTACCAGCATGGCAGACTTGATCGAACACCTTTTCATCTATCGTGAATTTTTAAATTACCATTTTCATTTATTTTCCTTATTTTTGTGTAGCGAAAAATGAGTAGTGATAAACCAAACAGAAAATGTCAATCAATTTGCAAGTAACACACTAATACAAATTAAGGAAGCATATGAAGCTGCTGCCTTTTCATTTAAAAAATTTTCGACCATATACCCAAGATAATCATTCTTCATCACGAAAACAATTAGCACCTTCGCATCATATCAAATAGCATTAGCAACTGACCTTATCTGCTTAGAGAGAAATATCGCATCCAGATTCAATTCGGTGTTGAGATAAGCAATAGCAGCATTTCAAAGACATTGCAAGGTTCATTGGATTCGGTATGCATAAACATAATAGCTGAATTATTCCTTTGAGTTATCCTCGGGGTACCAAGGATTTCATTCAGGTATTGTAAGCTTTCTTTTCTATAAGCTTTCTTTTTTTCTTAAGCTTTCTTTTATTCATTGAATCCCTATATGGTTAAATTACCATAATTAGTACTTTATTAAGCTTCTTTTATTAATTATTCACAACATTAATAAATTATTGCAATTCATTTTTAAACCGATAATCATTTATATTTTATACATAACAACTTTACCTCCGGAATGCATTCATTTTTAATTTAACTTCTAGAGAACTTTTCGAACTAGGAAAATGCAGTTTATGATGTATTGTACACAAAAAATACCTAAACATAACAGACATCTTTAAACACCAACGTCAATTACATTTTGATCGATATTGCAAACAAAATAGGTTCTATATCCAGCTGCATGAAAAAAAAACAATTTCCCAAAAGCAGAGTTGATTGGTTGATTTGTTTGGTCATGCTACAAAAGACATGTAATATCATGTAATAGACAAACACACAATCCACACCTGATAATAATTGAACCTGTGCCGCCTATAACTCGAAGGTTACTAGCGCAGTGGGTATACATTTCAATTCGAGCGGCCCCAAAAGCAGACTTGCAGAATTCAACCAGTCTTTTTATGGTAACACGTGTATATTGGCGTAGGCCTTCCCCGCAGTCATTGAACAATCAACAGATTCCAGATTTTTATCAATATACATATAAGAAACAAATTTTTGGTAGATTTCAAGTCACGTTTTGGTCTTTTTAGGCAAAATATATAAAAAATTTCGATGCAATTTTTGAAACGCTTGTTATTAGTCTATCCAAGTCCCGTGGTTCAAGAAGCACTTTGGAAGAATTGCAATGGATATCCGTACTGGTATTATTTAAATTCCATTCCACTTTCAGAACAAAGCCACTTGGATTTTCAACATCACCCAGAGGAGACGGAACTTTTGTAAATTCGTCTTACAAACCAAACATTCCAATTACACTAGGAATGTTCGAAGTACATCAAGTAACGTTGTAAATATAATAGGTATAAGGAATGGTGAAGGAACAAGGAATATAATATTATGCTAGTCAATGTTGAGACAAAGCAGATTACAAAAAGACATTTAATAAGACGAAAATACGATAGCGATGATAAAACAAGCGAACACTATTTTAATGACAACAACCTACTACTGTTGCCACTCATCTTCTAGTAATGAAACAATTTTCTTTTATGTAACGAGATATGATATATAAATGGACCTTACCAAGTAATTTCAGTGCAATCAAAAGGAGAATATTTTTGTATACTATCTACCCATTTCACCTAGATATTTTGATGAGAAAATACCAAAAAGCTATTTCAAGGTAGGTAGTTGACGTTGCACTGGAGAAACACAACGGGTTGTTGACGATGGTCCGGGAATAATCCCAAGGGGAAAGATCCTAGGACAGCACCACGAAATTTTGAACCACGGTCAGATGACGAGGTCACACCTGAGCTGGCACCACGCTCTCCAAACTTCCATACCACGCCAAAGTGAGGACATTTGAGGGCACGACAGATTTAAGCCGGTCTTTGGTTGGATTCGAACTCGCAACCCTCCGATTGCTAATCCGTTACCCTTCCAACTGGGCCTACTACGTCCCTCACATTGGAAAAATCTTATTGCAAAATACTTCGACTCTATGGGAGGGCGTAAACATCGCATTCATATTTGATACAATCTGAAGTTGCATTTTATATTAAATTTAATAGAGTTCACACTCCTGTTTTCTACATCGTCATCTGACCGTGTTTCAAAATTACGTGGTGTTGTCCTCGGATCTTTTCCTTGGGGGATTGATCCCGGACTGTCACCAAGAGCCCGTTGTGTTGATCCAGTACGACGTTAATTAAAATACCTACCTACCTGTACCCAACAGTCTTTGGAGGTGAAGTGGAGGTGTGCCCACTGTGCTAGCAACCTTTGAGTTGTAAGCGGCGCAGGCTCGAATTTCCTCTCTACGAAAACATTGTATTCCAGATATCTCCTCTTGAATGGAAGAAACTCACTTTCATTTTAGTATTTGGGAGCAGACAAAACGTATTCATAAAGCTATTTCACCACCACAGCATTTGTGGAAAGAATATTTTCAACTTAACTGACTCATAAAACAAGTTGAGAAACAAAATAGTAGAAATATTAAAACGCATTTAATTTTTTTTATATAATTTATGAAAAATATTTTAAATTTTATCACGCCTTGTTAAAATTGTTTTTTAATTTAGAATTTAAAGTTCTTTTGGATTTGCGTATTCAAGTGATCGGCCAACACTATTCTAGGTCAATTGAGCAAGTGAAACAACGTCACAAGAATGTAATGAAATGCAATCAATGTTTGCTTTCGGTCCATAAAGACTTTCCTCCGCATGTCCAGTCCAAAGGAGAAAGTTGTTCTTTGGCACACCTGTTCGCTTCAAGGAAAACCAGCAAAAAAGGAAGATCCGATGGGAATTCAATGGCTGGGGCTGCGAGAACACGGGGGCGATTTCTACCAACATTTGCTCAAGGTTAAACGATAAATACTTCACACAGAATCGTGTTGTAGTGACGAAAGAAATCTCACGCCTAGATATATGCGAGAAATATTGCTCACAGCGAGTCAGAATTGTCGGACAATTGAGGCCACGTTCTAATATACGTTCAATTCGTTTATCCCTTTGAAGACCTTTCAGTCATCACTAAATCGTATTCAACTTCTAAAAAATCCATTTCGCTAGTTAGCCATCAATGCCCACAAAATAGTGCCACGACTAAAAAAAAAGGAATTTTTGCCAAAATTGTCAATTTTTCCGAGAATTCTTTCAAAATTTGATGCAGAATTCGTAATACGATACCACGTTTATTCGAGTTTCGTTTGTTGTCTGAATTTTAAATTTTATTTTTCTCAAAAAGGTGCAATACACCGATCAATTATTAAAAGCGGAAGACCTTAAAAATAAAGAGCCTACAGCATGAAGCAATTCGGAAGTTACAATAACAAAATTACATTTCTGCTGAGTGCTCAGCAAGTGATGATAAAATTTTAACTTACTCTACATGTTGAAATGAGTATGAGGTAAAAGTTATTTCATTTTATCACGAAATGGTTCACTTTTCTCGGAAACGAACCTATCATGGTTAGATTATACGTCATTGAGAATTTTCTTTGCTTTTATTCGTCAGCTCATTTGACCAGATAAATATACCTGTCATTTTGAGATCAATGCATTTATTCAAAAGATCTCTCCTTTGTTAGGATCTAAAAAGAAATACTTGGCCTTCAAATGGAGTTTTTAAATGCAGAGTTTTTTCGTTAACCTAACAGTTGTGTTATATTAGGAAGAAAAAAACGCGCACCTTTTTTTTTTCGAAGTTTTTCTTTCGACAGCTTGTTAAATTCACCTGATTCGAACATACTTCATTATACGAAAGTCGAATATTACATTGGATAAATTACAAATACACTTATACCTAAGTACAATAATGCTATTTCCATATTAGGCAAAATAACTTTGTGAAACCATTTGAATTCACTGATACAACTTACTGTGCTCATTCATGCCGTATCGAAAACCAATCGATCTGAAATATATTCGAGATGGAACCGAACTTTAATTTACTTTTCAGAAAATCAAAATCTCTCAAGGTCTCAAATACAGTTTAAAACAACTGAATGAGTTGTTTGTTTATTTAATTTTGATTTTATTTGTAGGTGTTTGAAGGAGAAATATGGACGACACAAAAATGTATCTATACCAAGAATTCAAATTAGGCTTTTAAAATAATAATTGTAGATGGAAAATTTTAAAGGTCGTCAAAAAAAAAGCCATAAACTACTACTTCAATGCATTTAACTCATGATATATATAACATTTTTCCAATACTACTTAATTTGCTTTTAATAAAACAGTTTTCACAGCCCCCTCCATCTCTTCTATTGCATAAATAACGCAAAAACACTTTATGAGCACAATATCATCTGCCTAACAAGAATATAGATCAAACATTCTCAAGAAGTGTGATTATTCCATTTACCTTACGAGTCGAAATGGATTCAAATTTGCTATTCTTATCAAGTCTAATTCATTTCTATTGGAATTACATTCAAATATGAGCAGATTTCTCTATTTTAGTAGATTTTATTTCTGCGAAGATTTCGGTTTGCTCTACAGTATTAATGGGAATTTGTTGTGAATACAAGAATTACCTTGAGAATACTTTCAAGCGGTTACTGAAAGTTTAATCATAGTTCTTTTCCTGTTTTTACAACACATATTCGCAACTGCAAATATTTTCGGAGAAACATTTTTGCTCAACGCTTTGTGGATCAATAAACCAAAACGTGCAAACTGACGATATGATGGATGTAAAATTAGCCTGTGGATGGAAAAACCAACTAGTAAAAGGCGTGATGGTAATTGGAGAAATTTTAGAAGAATCGACAATATCATAATTATAAAACAAAGAATGCGATTCATTTCGATCCAAATAAAAAATATATCACTAATGAGTTTATAAAAAAATTAATTTCTAATTCTGGAAGCAAGAGTAGAGAAGTTCGCAGACAGATCGTATTATTCGTAGTTTTTCCTCGTGAGACAGCCAAAATGAAAAATGTATCGCAATTATTAATATTGGAGTATTTTTAAAGAGGGCACGAGGATAGGCCACAATTACTTCCAAAATCATCGACGCGACTCAATTGAGTCAGGGTAAAAGTAGGTGATTCGGGCCATTCTTCCTGGCCATTCCCACGGTATTCATCAGCCCTACACTGAAATCGATACACTCTGTTCAAGAGACTAAACCACGGAGAAGTTTCTTCTCAAATCACTCGCAAGTTCTACTCTTGTGCAGATCTTTTTCTTGCTTTCACATCCGGTATTCCTTACGGTCAATTACAAACAGCGGTTTTGTATTGGAAAAAGATTTTTGAAAATATTTCTTTAACAATAAAAAAGTCTCGATAACAATAAAAATTTAATAACAGTCTGAATATAAAGATAGAAGGTCACAAAATTAGGAATTTGACCCAACCGCTCGAATTTGCGCTCAAAGGAAACGGATTTAACCTAGAAATGATTCAGCGCTGTTGTTTTTTTAGTGGTGTTATCAAAACTAAACTCATATTTGACCCTATAAACGACCCAATTTCATCGATATAA
Organism: Metellina segmentata; assembly: GCA_947359465.1. Classification (NCBI taxonomy): domain Eukaryota; kingdom Metazoa; phylum Arthropoda; class Arachnida; order Araneae; family Tetragnathidae; genus Metellina; species Metellina segmentata. The sequence goes on along the minus strand of OX375872.1, from coordinate 112,216,172 downwards.
ATTTAGATTTGTGCTTTAGATGTACGAAAGTGAAGAGTAAAATTTCATGTTCCTATATTTTGATTAAGTTATTTCATTCAAAATACGATAACTTGCAAAACAAACGGAAGTTTAGCATAATATTTTAATTCCATAGAATCTATTCTTTCTATTGGGCGGGTTTCGTACACATCGACTTAACAGACTTTGGGTTCGAATCCTGGTCTGAGCACGTAGTATGTTCATAGTGGTTCGGAATTCACTTCGCCATGGGTAGGTTCCCTGTGAAATTACCTCTCACGTAGCTCAAGTGAGCTCCTTAAACCATTTGTAAATTTTTAGGCAAAATCATTTCAGTTGATTTCCATGCAATCGCAAAACTTCAATACACAATCATAAGATACATCTCTGAATTAGCCAAACATTATCATTCGTTTCCTGGATTGTATGCACATGATGTCTAATGAGACCAACTGCAGAAAGGGAATTCCGAACACATCTCGAATCGGTATTCGAATGCAGAAACTGTTAAAGCGAGATGCTTTTTTTGATACATGAGGGCCACATATAAATCACAGTGCCTAGAATTCAGCTTTGATTATTCAATCAATTGGGATATCGATACCTACAAGTACATTTAACGTGATCACGCGTTTTTTAAGAAAAGTATTCAATTTCCTATTCACAATCAGCATCTATTGTGTGCGTGTAGCGTGGTTGTGCTGCTTATTGGATTATCTTATTTGAAACAAAGACTAGGTGGTAGATAGGGAATTGAATTCGCGTTGCTCTGAATACTAAATGAGGTTGAACCGCCAAAAAAATTCTTGGTTTTGTCAATGGGGGGGGGATGAACATTTTGCAGTAACTTCAAGAAAAAAAAATGTACTAAAAATATTGCAATAAAGTAAAATAAAAATTTATAAAATTAATTAGTTTGGTCATTTCATATGTTTACTTCATTGCAGTAGTACGCCAACCACCTTTACATGACAGTTTAGCAGGTGTTCGTATTACTTCAGTTGACACAAACTGACTTCGGAAAGTTGCTTATTTGTAGTGTAGGGCAGACATTTTAGTTTTTATTCTCTGTAACGTCAGACATATCCATAGACAGCGATTCTCACCTTTTTCATCTTATAGCACACTAAAACTAATTGCTAAATTTATGCAGGACACCAAAAAAATATTGCATTTTTTGCCGATCTGACAAAAAAAATAGGTATAATTTTGATTTATTTGCAAAAAAAATAATACTAGTAATTGCCTACCCTTTTTGCTTCAAAGTAGCTTTCTAAAAATTCCTTCTGAAACCATTTATGATACTTTGAGATAAATAATGCTCAGAAATGTTTTAAACGGGTATTACTTGAAATTATTTGTAAACACACTTGTTCAAAGTTCAAATCTAAGACATTGAAATCAAACAAGTGTTACACAATTTAAACGTAAGGCACTCCAGTGACATTTTTGTGACACGCCAGTCGAAAATACAGCAAAAGAGACTTGATAAAAAAAGATTGACATTGTTAGAAATGGTTTAGATTAAATTTCGTTTCAGTTACTTTCTTAAATTTTTTTTAAGAAGGAGTTTGAATAAACCAAATTCCTTTTTAAAAATGCAATTTCGAAATGTAACACAAATATGTACCTCAAATATCTCGAGGAGGACAAGATAGTTACAAAACCTTTTTAGGCCACTCATAAATATCGTGATTGAAATCAACGACTAGTTTGAAATTTATTCGACATTTTGTGGAGTTGATTCTTTATATTTTTCCAGCATGTGTGGTTTTCTTTAGATATTATTGATAGCGATCTCATGGAATACGTAAAGGAAACAAATGCTTTGCATGAATATTAATGAATATTGCATTTGAATGACTATTGTATGAATATTCATGCATTGCAACGATAGGAATCAAATCGCTATAACTACTACACTACACGCGATCATGACATGTGGAATTCATTCAGATCCTGAAAATACGTTAGAAGTGATACGCGATAAATATAACATGTAATGGAAGAGGAAATTCTCGGAACTTCATGACAGAATCTTTTTGAATATACCTTATAAACAAAATTATTTTCAAGGAAGCACATTCCATTATAAACGAATTCAACCTGCATAGTTCACATTTCTTGTCATTATGAATTGTACGGTGTAGCAAAAAATTAAATATGAGCGAGAAACCTATATCTAATGCAACAAAAACGATTTTCGTAATAAATTCCAAGCGTTCTGCATTGTTTATTAAATAACATGAATGCAATACATCATTTAAAAACACTCAATAAAGCGCACTACTTTCATTTAATGAGATCCAGTTTTATAACTATTCACGATACGCAGGACATTCAAATAACATCAGAAAAGAAAACATTCGAGTCGGTCTTAAAATGAATTGCTTCATTGCAACGTACTTGCGAGTTTATTTTGTCACGACTAGCAAGTGCAGAATTTCATTCCACATGCTTCGCAAAGTTGAATGACGCGAAAACTTACCACTGAATTTTCGTTTCCTCCAGTTTCGAGCGAAATTATCCAGCCGGGTCTCTCAGCAGTCCTCCCATCCTCCTAACCGAATCAAAACACAACTATTTGCAACACTTTCGTCAGACGGTTAAGGTCAGTGAATCCACATGTCCGTACAACGAGCGATCTGGACGGCGAGTGGCAGGGAGAATCGACCCGCCTCCGCGGAGCACTCCATTCGCACTGGAGGGGTGGTAGACAACGAAGGAACGTAAACAAACAAGAACAGGTGATCCTGCCAACCGACATTTTGCGCGCTCTTTGACACCCCATCTCTCTCCGAGTCAATCCAAAGAACATGGGGGATTTACTCGAATTCAGCTGTAGTGTGGAGTTTTGCTTATTTAAAGATTCCTCGAAATGCGATCGCTTGTGTCTCGGCGAATTATTTTTTCTCTTATAATTTCCCATTCAGACAGATTGCGTTAGCAACTATAATACAATAATACTAGAATACCTTTTTGCTTGTGGGTTTCACAAAGCCTCGAAACTTAAGCATTTGTTTTTGTAACATTTCGGAGGGAATGCGCCCCTGAAAGGTAACATAAGGAATTCCTAACAGAAGCAGCTTTGGAAATGGGTCTTCAACTATATGAATTGGGGCCCCTTTAGCTCCACTTTCAAGCGGAAAATTGGAAAACCGTGTTTCTTTTTGGAGTGACTAAATTCACAGCCTTGAATGAATGCTAGAAATTCGAGCAATTAGTTTTGCTTTTTTAAAGATTCCTCGAAATACGATCGCTTGTGTCTCGGCGAATTATTTTTTCTCTTATAATTTCCCATTCAGACAGATTGCGCGCGTTAGCAACTATAATACAATAATATTAGAATACCTTTTTGCTTGTGGGTTTCACAAAGCCTCGAAACTTAAGCATTTGTTTTGTTAACATTTCGGAGGGAATGCGCCACTGAATGAAACATAAGAAATTCCTTACAGAAGCTTTGGAAATGGGTCTGCAACTATATGAATTGGGGCCCCTTTAGCTCCACTTTCAAGCGGAAAATTGGAAAACCTTGCTTCTTTTTGGAGTGACTAAATTCACAGCTTTGAATCAATGCTAGAAATTCGAGCAATTAATTTTGCTTTTTTAAAGATTCCTCGAAATACGATCGCTTGTGTCTCGGCGAATTATTTGTTCGCCTTTAATTTCCCATTCAGACATAGACCTGCGTTAGCAACTATAATGCTATAATACAACTAGAATACTAGACTACTTTTTTGCCTGTGGGTTTGACAAAGCCTCGAAACTTAAGCATTTATTTTGGTAACATTTCGGGGGGAATGCGGCCCTGAACGGTAACATGAGGAATTCCTTACAGAAGCTTTTGAAATGGGTCTGCAACTATATGAATTGGGGCCCTGTAACTCCACTTTCAAGCGGAAAATTGGGAAACCGTGTTTCTTTTTGGAGTGACTAAATTCACAGCCTTGAATGAATGCTAGAAATTCGAGCAATTAGTTTTGCTTTTTTAAAGATTCCTCGAAATACGATCGCTTGTGTCTCGGCGAATTATTTGTTCGCCATTAATTTCCCATTCAGACATAGACCTGCTTCAGCAACTATAATGCTATAATACAACTAGAATACTTTTTTGCCTGTGGGTTTGACAAAGCCTCGAAACTTAAGCATTTATTTTGGTAACATTTCGGGGGGAATGCGGCCCTGAAAGGTAACATGAGGAATTCCTTACAGAAGCTTTGGAAATGGGTCTGCAACGATATGAATTGGGGCCCCTTTAACACCACTTTCAAGCGGAAAAATTGAAAAACTTTGTCCCTTTTGGAGTGACTAAATTCACAGCTCTGAATGAATGCTAGAAATTCGAGCAATTATTAAATTTCCGGAACTATTTAAAATTACGATTCTATCAAATTTATTGCTTTTATATTCCAATAATTCCGTTCGAATATTCTGGTATTCCATAAAATAATTTTGACAGTTACTGCAGAAAGGGGTAATATTTATTATGTATTGGGTTCATGCGTTTTTGATACCCAATACTCTTTTCGCAAATAATAATTGTTAACAGTTACTGCTAATTTTAATAACAGTTTTAAAACTTTTTTTTTATCAGTTTTGTGAATAGTATGTACTTAACAGTTTTTGCTGCTAATTTAATAGTCATTATTAAATGTTAGAAAATGACATTAACTGTTAATTTTAAAAGTTGGTTACTGTTTGTCAAAACCATAAAGTAATTTTTTTAAATGTTAAGAAAAGCATCTTTATCTTTTTTCAGTCTTCAATCTTTAAAAATTTATTTTTACTTTAATTTATAAGTTTTTACTCACATTGTAAAAGTTATTTTTTTTAAGATTTGATGACCAACTGCTGTTAGAAACATTCTTTTGCTCCAATAGTTAGTGGCATCAAGCAGAGAGAGGATATTAAATAAACTCTTCACCAGAGAGTTAATTTAATATTCATGATAATATTAATGATTGTAGTATGAATTCTTGATACAAAAACTTGTTTTGGCTTTACATTTATTGTAAAAAATTTATTTGTAAAGTTCCATTTCTAATTTTTAATTTTTGCGATTGAATTGAGAACAGAAGTGGCGAATCATCTACATTTTAAGGAGGGGGGGGGGGGAATTACCGATTTTTTTTTTAGATTTTGAATTATGCATATTTTTTTGAAAATGTTAAACTCTTATTTATTAGCTTCTATATAATGAACAAGTAGGAGTACCTAACAGTGTACTAAAGGACTTTTAAAAACCCTCACTATACCAATGTACCAAAAGTCGCTTATATCGGAAATTTGACGATATTGAAGTCGAAACACTCGGATAATTTGAATTAAATGGAGATTAAAATGATTATGCATAGTTTCGACTGCTTAAGCAACAACCACGTCACTAATTCCAGCTGGATATCTGACGCGTTTCAATTTTAAAAAACTTGCAGTAAACACATAAATTAATATAGATTCAACTCACAGGAAACAGTCTGTTAATTCCTTAATCACATAGACCAAGATTGTTTCCCGAGAGTTGAATCTATATTAATTTGTGTCTATTGCTAGATATACAGCTGAAATTAGTGGCGTGGTTGTCGCCTGCGAAGTCGAATCTTTGCAGAAATCATTTTATCTGCGTTTAATACGAATGATCGACTGCTTTCAACTCCAACAGAACCAAATCTCCCATAACGGCGACTTTTAGTAGTAAAATTATTACATCTCCCCATGTTTTGAAAGTCTGTAAACTAAATTTGGTTCCATTTCGTGCATCGTCATCTGACCGTGGTTCAAAATTACGTTATATTGTCCTTGGAACTTTCCCTTGGGGGATTGATCCCGGACCGTCGTCAATAGCCTGTTGTGTTGCTCTAGTACGACGTTAGTTAAAAATTACCAATTATCATTCCGTACATTCGATTTAGCTACAGATGCCTCCAGAGTAAAAATCATTTTATGGCCTACCTGTAGGTAAAACTCAATCACGATGAGTTAAAAAGTAGAGATGAATCAACTGTAAAAGGTTACAGAAATGAGTGCATTTCAAATTCAGAAATAAAATATGCTTGAAGATTTTTAGGCTTGTAAAACTTGTCCCTTTACTCAAAACATCTTGTTTCTTATGCTATTATAAATAAATTGTTCCCACCTAAACTGCTACTCTACTTTGAACCTCTAGCGTGCATAGATTTTTAAACCTTTTACAAAGCTGTTCTGTACCTTTTTCTTGCTAGCTCATATCGATCAACCGTGGTCGCTCTATCAAATGATACAACTCGAAATGAATATTTTAGTTCTTCAATCAATAAACGATTCGATTCAACATAATCAAATCGTAAAAAATAACTTTTAAAATAATGACTTTATATTTTTAATAAACACGTGAACGGAACTCTACACATTTCAAATTCGGAAGTAGACTTTCTTTTTATGTCCTGCGAAGTTCACATTTCTCTAGGAGAATACAGCAAAGGGAATTATTTCATAATCTTTCTGTAAATGAAATTCAATTGAAGGTCAGCAATTATTGGTACAGACATAAAATGATAGCGCGGGGAATGAAGCACAGGACAATAAAACAAGAATTTCTTCGAATTTGTCTAACAAAAAGACGATTGTTTTACAGTTAGTCAAAAAAATATCCCAAATTCAAATTTAAAAAAAAAAATGGCATTAGGGGACATCATCATATGAAAATGTGCACTAACAACGAAATTTCAAATGGAAATACCGTGTTTCGATGACTCAATCAGATTATGCATAGTTAAATTAGTCTAAATAGGAAATTTCAAGACTTACTATCCAAGATTACTTACTATCCGAGGTTTGTCAAACGTCTTTGAAACTTTTGGTTGCCCCTAAAATCGCAATAAGGAGGATAATTTAATTTAGCGCAAAAAGTAATCGTAGGAATAAGCTGACATTTTGCAAGACCATACCTAGAAGTCATTCTGAATCGATTCCTATCAAAATGTAAGGTTCTAATTCATAATTTTCTAAAACAGTGATTTAATAACTATAACTATTTTTAAAATAAAAAATATTAGGTGTAATGTGTTTGGGTTATTTAACAGTAAAGTTGGTTAAACAGTAACGTGGTACACAATATCAGTGCTCTAGAAATATTATTTAGGAAGATATGCATACAAGTGTGTGAAATTGATCTAACCCCCTCTCCCCCAATTAAGAGCTCCATTCCTTCTGTACTCATAACGTAGAAACGGTAAGATCTAATGTCATGAAATTTGGTATCTAAAATTTAATTTTGATATAGATTCGAATTTTTTTTTTGTCCGTATAGGTGGTTTCTGATGAAAATTATGAAGTTGGAGCCCAATTTAATATAAAAACGGCCCCTTGTGCAAATTTTATGAATTTTAATTTATAACGTTAAGTCCAGTCATACGACATCTTTGAATTTCCTTCGTTGTTAAAACTGCCCGAATGAAGAGGGGAGGTTCGTTTTTTTTTTTTCCGTGACTACATTTTGCAAGTTTTTGGTAACTTTCTTAGTAATTCTTTTTTAATTTTTAACACAGCGTACAAATAAATACTTTCCAACGTTTTTATTATTTCATAATGTACCTTGACACTTTTTATGTTTTAACTTCCATAACCTTGAAGTGATTTGTGGGCATAACTCAATAACTCAAAAAAGCGAATTTCGACAATGGCTCTTTTTTACAGACATGTATTTTATTCGTATCAGAGTTGATATTCGTATTCACTTGCAGATTCATACGCTAAATTGGAAGAAAGAGAAATGGAAAGTTGTCGCGTAATTGCCAGAAAAAAAACTAGCAGAAAACTATTGCAGAGACAGGAGAAAAACTATCAGGTTCCGTCTAAATATGTAGAAATGTTATGTAAAAGTCACGCATGTAAAATGATTTACCATGTATTATAATCTGTTCTGTAACTACCCTGAAGGTATTTCTCTCTTCTGTGCTAGTAAAATATTTCCTTGTGTGCATGTCTATTTACATGACGGAAACAGCATTGCTTGACGCAGCTTGGCCAGTGCACCATAATAAAACCAAACAACCTAATTTCCTTTCGATTATTCAGTTTCTTTGACTATTGAGTATTATTTTTCATACCTCTCTTTGAAATATTGAACATTATTTCAAAAAATGACTGGATCTACAACTTCTTCTAATTAACTAAGTTAAATAAAAAATGTAATATAAAAATAGTAAGGGTGGGTCAAAATAACTTACTTTAAATACTAAATTTATGAAATATCTCACAAAAAAAATTATTTGACACATTTTACAAATAGCCGTTCTTTTAAAAACCTATTGAGGCCATTCATTTTAAAACTTTTTTGATCTGCAGTGGCATAGAATCACAAGTTCTTGTAAACAAGATCTTAATGGTCACAAATAGCCCGTTGTGTTTCTCCAGAGTGACGTTAATTAAAAATTCCAAATACCATTATCTTAATGATGCTTTATGAACTGTAGAGCAGTACAAGCTGTTTATCAGCGGTAGATCGTGCTAAATCAATACGGTATGACTATCACCGATGTATTTTATATTGGGTCGAGGTCTGCCGCACTTCTAGGCTACGAGTTCAGATACCTCTAATATCCTACACGTATATTGGTCTTTCACTATTCTAGGACGGACACTATGATGTTGACATCCCTGTGCTACATAATTGTTAAGCTTGAATAAAACATGCTTCGTTTATCAAACTGAAATGTAAAAATATGGCATATTTGAAAATAAACATGTATTCAACTTTTCAACCACAAAGAAACTGTAGAGATACTATATCTCAAAACTACTGAAAATAATAAACTCAAATTTTGCAAACTAAAACCTAGATTTAAGACAGTCGAGTCAACTGCGCTCGAAATTTATGTTTCCATTGATAATTTTATCGATTGGAAATGCATTTATTAGTAATAATTCGAGGATAATTTTTTTTAAGATAAAAGGCATGCCTGGGTTGCTTAATTGTTTAATACAACTTTGACATACATAAACACTTTGGAAGGCCCACAGGAAAAGACTGAAACACTTATTTGACACTAAGCATTTTGAATTTCTACCACTCATCGTAGATTTGACAAAACGACAACGTCCACCGAAGCCTGGCATCCCCAAATAAAAATCAGATTTCGTGGCAATACAAAATATAAAAATCATTAAAACGAAGCAAAAACGATGATTTTTAGTGAGACGGAAGTTTTATTTTAACGTCCTGGATTTCCACCTCAAAAGCCAACCTAAGACAGTGGATGCTCGTTCCTTTGAATCTCAAATGATTTCTTACAATGATTGGTTAATGGTGTTTGTCATGCACAATGGATAACTTCAGTAGACTCTACCCATGCTTTCTACTAACACTAGCATATAATCTAGATAATGTAACCAGTCAGAGTGACCGAACGATGTCTAATTTGATTGACAGTGTGTGTAGTAGTGCCCAAGAATAGAGAGACACTGCACACCTAAATTGGACATGAACATTTATTTACAATGCGATGTAAAGTTTCAAAATACACGCCGCACCGTCCGATGCAAAACACGTCTGACTCCGAATTGTAAAACAGTTATATTCTTGTTCATGTTCTTTTTCAGTCATTGCACCCAATACTTCATATTCTTAATCGCATCAGGACCCATGCACTGTCATCCATCCATGTTCATCCACTAGAACAAGTAGCAACTAGAACACAAGAACAACTGTTCTTGTAACCCATCTGTGTTCGTAACTCCCTATCGGGTGTATCTGCTTCGTTACCAACGTGGGGAAAGACATGGAATCGTGACACAGTCCTTGCCCGCATGGTCTATCATTCTCTCCTCATCTTCCCGCTTTTGTAAAAGACTGCCTCAAGCTCCAAGGATCATCCTCAGAGTTGCGGTCTTTTAGGCTCCTTTTTAACAAAGCCAAAATCATTTCTTATTTGAGTTTTTTTGGTTAAAAAGATATGCTAGGCAACAGTATTGGCAGAATAAACTTCTCAGAAGCGAAGTACATAAAAATGTTTCACATAAAATATCCTTCAACGAAACAATTTCTACCCGAACAATAAATCTGAAATCTTTATTTGTAAACGATTGTTTATTATTAGTACTCCAAAAATCGCCATGTCATATATACAGTACTAGTGTTTTCAATCATGTCATTTCCCCGTGATGTGTTCTCTAAGCGGAACTTGGTGGAATTATCATGTTTATAAAATATTAAATATACCCTGAAGTTTTACAGGAGCTAAAGAATCATAACTTTAAAGAGCTTGAAGCATATTATTTAAACACAAATATGCAACAATGTATCGCGAATTCTTCCATTAAAAAAATTCATTTAAAGCGACATAAGAATCAAAATTTTAAAGAGCTTTTGAAGCATATTACTTATTTAAACCCAAATACGCTTCGATGTACCACTAAAAAAATTATTCAAAATTTCGTTTAAAATTATATAGGCTAAAAATAATATTTGTTTCACGATACCGTCATCCCGAGCTATCGATGTTACTACTGCTAAAAGAAACATATTTCGTATCAATTCAAGGTATTTTTATCCAGAAAATCCTGTGTTTTTAAGGTGTTTATATTATATTGATTTTATTATTTTACCTTGCTCTTCTCCGTCAGTGGATCTTACGCCATAAAACTCCAACTATCTACCAGAAAATCTGTAATCACACATTATCCTGTGCAAAACTTTGAGTTGAAGCAAACTTTAATTTGAAGACGGTTGGTAGAGGTAGGTATTTTATTTAACGTCGTACTGGAGGCAACACGATGGGCTATTGACGACGGTCCGTGTTCAATTCCCAAGTATCAAAACGGACCCTTGCACATTTATTAATATTCCGAGTCTAATTATACCTTTGAATTGTGCGACTATGGAGAAAATAATAACCAGAGGCGTTCTAATACTTTTTTGGCAGATGTACCTAACGCCATTTAATGTACAACATGTCTTGTGATTTCGATTCGCAGAAAAATTTTACAGCTTAATGAAATGAGTTAATCTTATTCAATAGTTATAGACCAGAATTATCGATTTGGAATTTTTCAGAAATCGCATGCAAATAGAAGTCAATCGCTTTTCCAATACTTAAATATTCCTTTTCCTGGGTTAATCCAATTCAATTTCTACTAAAGAGAAGGATAGGTGATATATTTGAAATACGAAACCCATTTTATAGTTGTATTTAGTCAATTTATACGTAGTTCGTTCCTTTCCAAGCCAATCGTACTTGATGAGATCCTTTGATCTTGAATTCGTTTCATCGAAATGAAAAACGTGCCGAACTCTTGATTTCATTCCCTTTAAAAGATTGCTTCTCACACATTCTTCCTCTCACCTCTTCCCAAGAACGATTCACAAACAATAGAATGAATGAGTCGGGGTAAAATGGTATCCATCTAAAAAGCAGTAGTATCTATGGATTATTATCTCATTCCAACTCGAAACGTGAGATCATTCAAACTGAATAGAGAAAAATAGAGATTCTCTTCGTACTAGACTCCTTCATAGGGAAGAGGATCTCAATCTAGAATAGCGTTCTTTAATGGATCATCGGAATTGTTTTCGATTACTCACCTATGCATTTTGAAAGGTTTCTTCAATTTCAATTTTGGTCTCACTCAAACATACACTTTTTCACTTGACACCTAATGTTTGGAAACATTGAATATCGCCTGGTGTCTAGAAATCTCCCTCGTGGCATCGGGATGTTTCGAGTTCTTACTACTACGACACTTGTCTTGTACGGAAGAAATGTTCCCCAACCCAGAGGGGCCCAAAAGGTGGTTCAGACATGAAGCGACTCTTTAAGAGTATAAAAAATTCCTTTTTCCCTCTCATCTCTCTCCAAATGAAGGACGCGTGTTGCTTTCTTTTTGAGAGCTTATTTTTAATTTCCTCCCTATACTCGACATCGTTCGAGACTAACAAGTTTTCAAAAAGTGATATTAAGTACATAACAAATGATTTCCCTTGCACTTGATTTGTGTCAGATTTTCTTATATTGAAAAAAATGGTTTATTAAATATGGTTTTCATTTCAAAAATTGAAATGTTGATAGTAATTTCTAACAAATTATAACAAACGCAATCAAAATATAGTATAGATATTTCCTTTAGCAGCAAACATAACTGGATATCAAAACATAAATCTAAATAAAAAGAACGATATTTTTTCAGAGTGGGAAAGAAGATAATCTATTAGGCTGATTCAAAAGTTCTTCCCGTTTTTTTTTTTTTTTTTTTTTGACAGAAATTGAAAGAAAATTATTTTATTGATTAAAAATTATATTGAATCGATAAAGTATATGCGGTTCTGCTTGATGACCTTTCTCCACCTCCGGAAGCTGCATCATCCCGCGCTCATAGAAGTTCTGAGGTTTCTGGATAAGAAACTGATCCAGATGACGAAACTTTCTGAACCACTTACGGCACATGGAATCGTCAACCGCACCCTTACTCTACACAACACATGTCTTTTGCGTCTGCAAAGCATTTTTGCCTTTTCCGAAATAAAAAAGCATACAGTGTCAAAAATGCTCCTCATTTTATGTTATTTTTAATGTTTAACAAAATTTTAAAAACAAAACCCCAAAACACATTTTTTTTTAAGAAGTAGTCGCTGAAAAAAATTTCTTCTTTCAAACATCAAAACTTTACACGTGGGGAGTAGATAAAACTTCGGTTTAGCGATGTCAACGCCAAAAACTGGACGAATCAACCCAATCAAACTTGTACAGATAACACATGATCGTAAAACCATTCGGAGAAATCGGTTGTAGTTTCTATTTTTCCAAGAATTCCACAAAGAACGCTGCGGGACTGCTTTACTACTACGTCAAAAGCAGGTGGATCAACATCCGCTGCTTTATCAACCGCCTTTCACTCTCTGATAAATTTGACGACATTTACAATTCCATGCCTTCATCCACGTTAAGAGGCAAAAACAGTTCAAAATGACACACACTGAAGTTCTTAATCGAGAATAAAGTAGTTTGGATCACTTGCTCTGAAGTGGAGATACTTTCTGTCCAGAATAGAGTAACTACATGAGAAGTACAATACAATTTCTAATCTTTTTAGAGACGCAGTAGGCAGGTTGAAAGAGCAGCGGATTAGCAATCGGAGGGGTGCGAGTTCGAAACTCGATCCAATCAAAGACCGTCGTGTACGCTGGTTCACGTTAAATATATCGTGGCCTCAGATGTCCTCATGTTGATGCGGTGTGGAACTTTGGTTTGGGTTTTGTGGCACAAGGTCCGTTACCGGATAAGAGAGAGAGAGCTGCGCCAAACGGAAGATTAATTCTACCTAATAAAAGCAGGTAAAACAGTCAGCCAAAATAGTGAATTAGTAGTCTAAAAGTTAAGGTGGAAGTTTGGAGAGAGAGGGATCCCAGCTCACAGAGGCTGACCTAATCATCTGACCGTGATTCAAAATTACAAATTGTTATCGGTCTTTTCCTTCGGGATGGATCTCGAACCGTCGCCAATAGTCCGATGTGTTACTTTAATGCGACGTTAACTACCTGACTTCCTCATTTCTTTGAATCAACGAATACTATGCAGAACCAAAATACAAACTAACGACAATTCTGGAAAATGTTCAAAATTAGTGTGCAGAATTACATATTACTGTGAAGTGTCAGAAAATTGGTATAGATACGTTTATGCAAAATACATAGCACCGCCACGTATTGGATGTTTCTGCCAGTGCATATACAAAGCGATAGACATCTGTGGAAGTACTTCTATCTTTTCCGCCTTGAGAAACCAAGTTATCATTTAAACGATTTTCAGAGGTTAGGTTATATCATTTTGGAAGGTAGGTATTTTAATTAACGTCGTACTGGAGCAACACAACGGGACCTGTAACTTGTGACAGTAGTGTGACCGTAAAGACTCTAGAGGAGCGTGACAAGCGTCAGAGCTGACAAGAATCGTTTCACGTGATAGGCGTGCAACACTGCCTCAACTAGCATCGGAATTCAATGCTGAACCCTCAACAAACATCAGCCTGAGAACTGTACAACTCAAAGATATGGGCTTACCCTTGATGAATACTTGACGCACACTCGAAAACACCGCAAATGGACACTTGATTGGAAACGAGTAGCCTGGTCTGACGAATCGCGTTTCCAACTGTTTCAGGCAGATAGATGGATCCGTGTGTGAAGGAAAATCCCATGAAGTCATAGATCCCGCATGCCAGTAGGGATTGTACAGGCTGGAGGTGGTTCCGTAATGGTATGGCGTTTGTTTAGCTAGCATTCAGTGGTAAGTCTACAAACGTCTCTGACAAGTGAACGCTATGTGTGCATCCTTTCTGACGAATTACACCCGCTCATGTCCTGATTTCATTCTGATGGGTTTGGCCTCTTCCAACAGGACATCGCATCGCCTCACAAGTCCAGACACGTCAAATTTTGGTTAGAGGAACATTCATCTGAGTATGGGAGTCTGATCATTACCACCTTAGTCACCAGATCGTGTTGTTATCGAACACATCTGGGATGCCGCGCTGTGAAACGCAGAAATCCTTGGAATCCAACAGACCTGTTGATGGCTCTGCAGGATGTATGGTGTTCAATGCCTACAAAATGCTTCCACAAGCTCGTACAGTGTATTTTTGCAGTTCTCGTGGGAGGCTCACCAAGTATTAGACTAGTGTACCGTTTACCTGACACTTCAGTGTGAACACTATTGCCAGCGGCTCGAAATGAATTTCATCCATATGACTCAGAATTATACTTGAGCATTGTATTTGATCCATGCACCACATAATTATAGCAAGTGATAATAATTTTAGAACTGGTAGCTTCCATTTAATCTCAGTTAAACTCATCTTCGTTTGAATATATTTTTTGTACTTTTGTCTTTTTCGAATTTAAGTTATAATCAAATATAATATGAGAATAGCAGATATAACTGATGTAAAGACGGGTGTAGATCAAAACTAAATGCTAGCTATCTGCATATACTTTCTTTTATACACATATTCCATTTCGTTATAATATTTTCTCAAGAGGGATTTAAGAGTAAAAAACTATCAATTTCGGAATGTCCCTACATGTTTTCATTTAGCTATTAAGATATTTTCAACTTTTCATGAATTTGCATGCATAAAAATGATGCGACACAGAAATAAAAACATAATTGCTTCGTGAATATTACTATTTCCGGTCACATATTTCAGGCATCAAACTCAAGTTCGAAGAAGCAACTATAAAGTATTCAGTTATTGCCAAACGACGCAAATTAAAATGAATTTCCTAATTATAACAGGCAATGGAAGGAAATGGTTCAACCAATCAATTTTTGCCAGCATTTGATATCGCTACGTTTTGTATTAATCGAAAGAAAACCCTTTTGCTTTGTATTCAATTACATCTTTCGAATATACTTTTGCGAAAAAACATCTCATATTTACTAACATTGCAATAATGTGATTTATACGAATGCAATATTTCGAAAAGAAATACGAAGCGTTGAATATTACCGTAGAAGAAACATTGCGATTCTGAAAGATTTTTCGAAATAGACTGCATTTCCAGCACTCTGTTTTCAGGAGTGGGATGAAAAATGAGTCTCTAGTGCCTGGAAATAGAGAGCTGAACAAACATTTAAATGTAATCCCGCATTTTGACGTGATAACGTCTTAGAATTCGATCTTGGTATAGGGGTCCGTATAGTGCGAAGTGTGCGAGCCGAAACTGTGAAATTTCAAATCATTTATAACTTTGTAACAAACGATTACACATGAATTATTTTGTTGTCGTTGTATCCACCAAGGACGCCAATCAAAAAAAGACATGACTCGTGACGGCCGCGTGTGCGAGGTGGGAGTGCGTGCGGTAAACAGTTTCTCAGTTCACTTCGAGTGTTCGCCATTTCTAGACGATAATCGAATAAAACAGATTGCATTATACAGGTTAAAGACTCAACTTTACGTACATGTATGAGAGCTTTCATTTCTATCCCCCTGATATAATTATATTTGACCTAATTTTTTTAATCTGCAGAAATAAAGACTAGAATCAACCCGAATTTGAGCTAACCATCACATGCGGACAGCGAGGAATCTGATTTATCATCACCGAGAGTTTCAACCTGAACCGACGAGGGATTTCACAAAGTCCGACGGAAAGCAGCAGCGGCACATTTCAAGAGGCTCGCCGTTAGAAGAATGAGATTCAAGGTAGAAGGTGTGCAGAACCCAGAAAGATATCACTGACTAGTGCAGGCTTTACAGACAGCGAAAGAAATCAGAGCAGGCGAAGAGCTCTTTGCGGCAAATGCATCTCAAATGGACATCGGCGACTACATTGATGCTGGGCCCAATGCTTCAGTTGCTGTGATACCAATGAATGCGTCTGTAGAGGACTGCAACAAGTGACACCGTGTAAGCAGAGCGTCGAGGAACACTGCCGCCTCAACCAACTATCCTTTGGAGTGTGAAATGGAGTGATTCTAATGCGTACCTCAAGCGAGCGTTCACTGACAACAAGTACGGTTTGGCGTGGAGCGTTCTCAACTCTCAAGGTCAAATGTTAAACATTTTACGCTCACTTTTATTTGTCTTACCTGTTGATTCATCCTGAATATACACTACCCTATAATAATGGACAGGACAGCAAGATGTGATGGAGGGAAGGAATACAAACTTTAATAGAGGGATGGTCCCACACGTGCTGCAACTATACTAGCAACCCTTCTGGGCATACTTTCAACAAGGTTTTGATACACAGCTATGGTATTTGTGTCCATTCCTGCTGCAAAAGTGTCACCAGCTCAGCTATAGATTTCGGACGTGGTTCCCTGGTCCGTATGCGTCGCTCTAACTCGTCCCACAAATGTTCTGTAGAGTTTAGGTCGGGACCCTGATGATTTTGAGACATACCCTTGAATGGATTCAAAGCAACAGGTGTTTTGAAATGCTTTCGATTTCTAAATTTTCTTTTAAATTTTTGTAAACGTGTTCTTTCACAAATTGGACAACATCTTTCCTTACATATATTAGTCAAAAAGTACTCTAACACCTCTTATTCACGCTCCTGGAGTCGTATAGTCAAACCAAAAGTTTCATGTAACTTGGAATAAGGTCTACTATAAATAAATTTAACTTTCATTTGCATAATGGTTCGTTTCCATATTAAATTTTGTATCAATTCCATTTTTAAAGGGTAAATCCCTGTTGTTGTTTTTTTAAATAGATTCTGATTTTCTGTATCAAAATAGCTAGAATTTATGTAATACATTTATTTTAGTCAGATTTCTGCTGAGCTATGAGGGGTTGGAAGTCAAAGCTTCTAATGCTAATTGAGTGATTCAGTCTTTTTCTAAAACTTTTCAAAACTAATAATCTAATCAAATAATTACAAGGTTGATTAAACTGTTGAATAACCCAAACAAAATATATGCCTTATCTCAGTTTCAAAGCCATATTTTCCAAACATTAATTAATACATTCATAATTACAAATGATGAATTGAAAGTTATATAGATTTTAAGTGCAATCGACTCCGCAATGTTTCAAAACTGGATGCGCAACATTTTACTTCAGCCTTTCGGTAATTATTAACGTACAATCCTTTATTCAAAACTATCCTTTGGTTTATTGAGGGTCGTCCTAAAATTAAATTTTGAATTTCTTTGGCAAAATTGTTTTTTTATGCAAAATTTTATGTTCCCAAATATTTTCCGTGTAGCAATACTTCAAGGTAAAAATGTTCTATAAAATGGCTATACTCATTCTCAGAGTAAATGGCGCTTTAATTAGACGAAATGCCTCAAAGTGAATTAATGAGACTTGACGAATCCGGTGGAAGCTTTCGTGCAAGCAGCCGTGTCCTCCAAGTCAGCAGCTCAACAACTCCGTGCAATCCCTTAGTAATGCCTTCTGTAGGTACGTGGATTCGACCTGAACTATGCAAACAAGCAGTTCAGCGCAAAAATTTATGTGTTTGGGGCTACCCAAGACCGGTACATCGGATTAACAGCCGACTAAACGGGGTTTCGTATTGTGAACATGCATGATCCCTAATGTCTTGGAGAATCTCTTTCCAGAAGAATATTTTCTGTTTCAACAGGTGATGTAATTTTATTTTTAGTTTGGGATATTAATTCAGAGCATTAGTTGTTCAAAACTGCTTTAAGTCTTAAGTTAACAATCAAATATGTCATTTATATTCATTCTTTCTTATATCAGTGTTAAAAAAAATTACAAAGTCATTGAGTCCGTGCAAAAAAAAAAGTATGAGGGCAATGGCAGATGTGTTCTTTAAATGTCTTTATGTATGGCTCCAATGCAATTCAGGATGTGTGAGATAAAGGCTAGTAATAAGCTGTACTTTGTACATGTAGGAAAGGGTTTCTGGCCATCGAAGAATGTCGACTTTTTTAAATGGCCAGATCGGAGCCTGGCAAGCATAGAGAAAGTTTTCCGGGAAAATTGAAGACAAGCAGCTTTCCTGGTATTTTACCGAGATACCAGTACTGAAAAGGTACTAGAGATTAAAAGTTACCGCCCTCCGAATACGGCATTTTCTCTTTGTCAGGTTGTTTATTTGCTCCAGCTTTTGCTAATAAGTCAGCTTCCTCATTGCCCTGAATGCCAATATGTGATGGGATCTATTGAAAATTTATTTTAGAATTTTTATTAAAATTTAATATTAGAAGGGCTATTTTTTTAAAAAGTGAACAGGATAAAAGTCTCTAATATAAAGTTTCAATAAAAAAAATTATGAAATAAATTTTTAATGGATCCTATCACATGTTGGCATTCCTGAAGGACAAGGATACCCTTCACAAAAGTGTCGTGGTAGCTGAATGGATAGATTAGCGTGGCATCAGGGTTCTTTGAAGAAATGCTGCATACCTCAACCCGATAGAGAATATTTGGTCAGTATGGAAATCCCATTGATTTGCTCTATTGATCAACTTCGGTCATCAGCTTGTGTAGTGACCAAAATCTTGCCATTCTGGAAATAATTTTGAAATAAATATGAAGACGGACCCTTAAACGAATAAAATACACATGTATTTGTAGCAGGCATTCTATTTCAAATCTAATGGCACTTTTCCCTAGACTGTCTGGTTATTCCAAGAAGGAGAATAACATGGTGTTCGGATATATTATTTACTAATTGTACATTGCAATGTATGTTACAGGGAATATGAATTTCTATAATGGAGAAAAAATTAATTTTTTCCCATACGAATTAACATACAACCACCCATGTGAGTTAGATGAGTTAGTTTGTATCAATGAAATGTAAAACTTTACTTTTTTTCTTTCAAAAACTTTCTTTTTCCAGAGTCAGTACCGGGAAAATTGTTTCTGGCGATTATACATGTATTTTTACTTTTAACGCTAACCTAGTTTAGAAACTTTTGACAAATTTTACAAATCATCCAGCTCCTTAAAAAGCGAAAGCATAATAAACAATTATATTAGCTTTCAAAACTATTGGAATTCGAAAAGGTATATTTAACCAATTTTACTCGTCATTGATACGAAGGATACCTCAAACTCAGGTTCTTCTTTCGATCATAAATAATTTAAAATTTCATATAGATTATTTATGCACTATTTAAAAAAACACACACAGCTAAAGATATTAGTGCTTAATATCAGAGACCTACTTTTCAAGTTGAGATTTGAAGGAAGTGTTAAACTTGTCTTTAGCAATAAAAGGACAGCTCTACGAGGTAAAAAAAAACTACATAGATTTCTGCATAAAAATAAATCAAGACGACATCAATCATACAAACATCGGAATCCAAGAAGGTCAGTATAATTAGAACTTTCAGTTGACACAAGATTATTGCCAAAAGTGATCCGATTATGAAAATATAGACAAATCTGCAGGTCCGAATAGAGAATTACTAGGAAAACGTTTATTTGGAAACTAACCTTGGAACCTGCTATGGCACACAACTTCGAACTTTACACAGATCTGTAGAATGCCACCTGAGCAGTACTCCCGAAGTGAACTGTGGTAAGCAAGAAGGTAGATATTTTAATAAGCGGAGGATAATATTTTCATAACTGGAGCAACACAACGGACTGTTAGAGACAATTCGGGATCAAACTCGGAAGTGAAAGATCAGAAGACAACACCACGTAATTTTGAACCATGGTTAAATGACGAGAACAACGTCTGAGCTGGGAACCCACTCTTCAAACTTCCACACCACGCCAATGTGAGGATATTTTACAGAGAGATTTAACGTGCACCAGCCCCTTTGTACACGATGGTCTTTGGTTGGATACGAACTCGCAACTCTCCGGTTGCAAATTAAATATTCTTCCAACCGGGTACCCAACATAACATGTGATACCTGGTCACTACACACAAACCCCACATTACTTATCCTTAATGTCAGAAGAATGCAGTGGTGTTGAGTTCTTGAACGCTTATACCTAATAAACACATCAGTAGGACAAACAGCATTTATTAGGAATCGTATCGGAATTTATATAATTTTAATTGAAAACTATTTCTTTGTACCGAAGAAACGGTACATTTTTAGACCTTCACTTGTGCTTCAATTTATCTTCCTAGAAACGACTGATCTAAAAGAAATAGGATCTCATCTTCATGAGCTCAGAAGGGTAGCCCGGTTGGAAGACTGGCCTTGACTGTCCTCACGTTGGCATGGTGTGATTGTTTGGAGAGTGTGGTGTCAGCTCAGTTGTGACCTCGTCATCTGACCGTGGTTCAAAATGACGTGGTGTTATCCTCTGATCCTTTCCTTCGGGTTTGATCCTGGACCGTCGCCAATAGCCCGTTGTGCTGCTCCAGTGCGATGTAAATTAAATTATTTCCTACTTCATGAGCTCAAAGTAATCGGGAGCTTCATGTTTTGAAACAAGCCTTGCATCCATATTTTCCAATTAATCAGTAGAAAGATTTAACAGTGTCTTTCAACTCAATTTAAATAAAGTACAATTTATAGTCATGGTTTGCTTATATTTATTTATCTTCAACCACTTTGCTATTCCCCTCTCCGGATTTTTCTTTTTCAATGACTCCATTTCTTCAAATTTAGGAATCAGCAAATCTCGTTGTCTCCCTTGCTTAGATTATTTGGTATTTCCTTGCATCTGAATGGTAGTAATATTTATATGATTGCATTTTACTGACTCTCATTGCAAGAGTTATTTAAGTTAGATCAGTCAAAATATTTTGGTCTAAATGCAAATCTCAGCGACTCCTTAAATTTCAATGAAATTAAGTGTATCAATTCCACTGTCAAAATGGGTGCTTGATGTTCCAGAACAAAGGGGAAGTATTAACTTTTTCCTCATCAAATGAGACATTAACGTTGAAATAAAGTCCGGAAACTGAATATATGTAACGCTAATATTATGGTCTTGCATAGGTGTAACTAGAGTTGTTGAGTAGAGGGGGTTAGTCCTCCGAAAAGTATGGAATGCACCCCAGTAAAAAGGAGGAAGAGAATAAATTAATTATATTAATATAATTAGTATATATTTTTTAATAATTAAGTATGTTATTATGATTGTTAATATGATTGTTAGTATGATATGTTGTAACTAATTATTAATACTCAATTGATTATAGTAATTAATAATTAATCATATTACTATGATATGTTGTAATTAAGTATTAATACTTATATATATATAATTAATTATACTAATAAATACTCATTAATTAATACTTAATTTTTTAAATCACACATTTTTTTTTATTTATACAATGTTTACCAGATAAAATTATGGAGAATTTTAAAACTTACAATACATTTAAATTAGAAAATAAAACGTCGATTTTTTCACAAACGTTTCGATTATTTCTGAACTTTTTAGATTTAAATTTGATTTGCTTGAAGCACATCGTAAAAATTATCTCGATTCTGACTCTGACGCCTATGAGTGCTCATAATTTTTATTTAAAGTATATTAACTATATACTTGTGAATAACAACAGATAACTATAATATTAATGATATTAAGACATGAAATCATTTATTAGTGATGGTAGAAACTTATATGGACATATCACTGTTGTCTTGTCAACAAGAAGAAAAATAACTTATACTTTCCACAGTAACATTTCTATTTAATTGTTTTAAGTAAAAAAGTCATCTCCCGAAAGTATTATTTAAATTCTAACATAGTTGCATTAAATATATCTTATCTTTAAACTGCAATGATGCTTTCGCGATGTTATTTTTAATACTCAAACATTTGCTAAAACCAAAGTACCGAAGATGTGCTGCGGTACTCCTGTGTGTAACAAAAGTAATCGAGATTTCTTGAGCAGACACAAGGAAAGAAATAGCCAAGGAATCCCGTAAATGCTTTTCTAACATGTTTAATAAAGCTGAATGATTGCAGAGCTATATGGTTTGTCTGATTGCATCGTAATCAATCAAGCCGCTTTAAAGAGCCCTTAAGGAATTTAGACTTCTAATAATATGTAAGCTGTTAGAAACACTTATTATAAAGTGAAACTAGTAATGAGTAATAAATGTAAGTAATGATGAGTAAGTAATGAGTAATTAACTCAATGAGTAATAAATAAATGTATGTCGAAAAGGAAATGAAACCACCAAAGACGTCCCTATTCATTGACGAGTAAGTATCGAGAATTAGGTTGCGTGGACTCTTGTAGTACTCAGAGACATAGGCGTCAATAGGGTTGATGAATGAGAGGGGGGGGGGTTTAGTCCAGAGAAGCATGGACTGTACACCAATAAAGAGGGGATGCATCTAAAGACTTCTCAGGGAAATTTTTTTATCTTTATGTAAAAATCACATTATATATTAATACATTTTTTCCTAGTATACTGATAAAATTATTAAATATTTTGCTTCTAGCAAATATTAGTCACTTT
Organism: Metellina segmentata; assembly: GCA_947359465.1. Classification (NCBI taxonomy): domain Eukaryota; kingdom Metazoa; phylum Arthropoda; class Arachnida; order Araneae; family Tetragnathidae; genus Metellina; species Metellina segmentata. The sequence continues at coordinate 112,193,325 of OX375872.1, read as the reverse complement.
CATTTCAAATAAAGTCATTTTAAACAATGTTGTTTTATTGTATCATACATGAAGAGCACATAGTTTGGTTTAACAACACATTCATTTAAGGACAGTCTTGAATTACACTAAAAACCTGCTAACTCAAACCCTTCATAAATTCGAGAATTTGGTTAATCCGAACAAAGTGTTTTTAAAATTTGTAAAACAAAATACAGTAAATTATAACAACATAATACATTAACATTATTGAAATAAAAAGCATCATTGGTAAGAACGTATATACTTTTAGATATTTTGATTATCATTAAATTAAAAATAATAGAAAAATAGTCACTAAACTTCATGAACTATTATTATATCTGGACGAAATTAATCAGCTTTTGCTGTGGTAAATACATGCACACATTTTCCTAGTTGTTTTTTCAAAAAACATATTCTAAGTTAAACGTAAAAATCAAATAAATAAAAATTTCACTTATGTCGTGCAATTATTTATATTAAAAATAATAATGCCGTGCAATTATTTTAATAAAAATAATTTATTTTTCATATTATATCTAGTTTAAATAGCTATAAAGCTTAAAGATCCGATTGCTCGTCATTAACAAATTTGACTTTCTTGTTCGACGAACATAATGGGTATGGGGGTTTAACCCATAACTCCCCCTGGTTACGCCTATGAACTAATGTACCATTGTTTCATTGATTTCATTTATTTATTACACAAGTGAAACACTGATGAATTATACTATGAATAGTTTGAGTAAGTTATTAATAAAGGACTAATTTGTTAAAAACTCATTATATTTGCAAAAATTTTCTAAACTGAATGGGGGGGTTGAACCCCTAACCCCCCTGGTTATGCCCATGTGGTCTTGTGATTGCAACCCGAATCGAAATGCCAACTGTCAGCTCTTTTCACTTTTCAAGGTCACCACAGTTTGTTATCTCAATCAACATTGTCCTCAAAATCGAGACCCGGATATTGCTGACAGATAGAAAAAATGTTCTAGATTAATAAATATAAATATTGCATGTAAGAATTATGCGTTTTTGCACGAATCGCTCGTAATATGATCCATTCATTGACCATCTGAAAATATATACACGGTTCAGGTGCTATCAATCTTGGTTTTATATTACTTTCATTTTTGTAAATTTATCTCATAATAACAGAGATTTTATTTCAACTAGAAAATATTTATTTCTGATAGAAAACACATATTTGTTTGTTGCAAACAAGTTGATTGTAATGATTTCGAATTCAATCCACATTTTTGCACACAATTTGATTAGTGTACCAGGCTCGTGCGTGCCTGAAACTGTAACCATTTAAGCCTTTGTTGGCTGGATGTTATTGCTTTTGCATTAGTAATCAAAGGGAGAAGAAAAAAGTAGAGCGGCAGGTGAGGGTAAAACGAAGGTAAGGACAGTTTCAAGGTTGCGTTGCTGGGGTTTACTTAAAAAAGTCGTAAGGCCCCGAGGGAATTTTCTAACGATTCAACATACTGAAAGATTGCAGCTATCTCTTATTGCTCTGGCATCATTTTGTGACTTAGAAACATTCTTAAAATTTTCCACTAGACTTAGAAGTGCAATGCATATTTGAGAAAGAAGCATATTTCGTTTCACGTTAGTCCAAAGCAGCAATCTATCTTTTGTATCTGTAATAAATCGTTTTCCATTTAGATTAAAATTAACCCAAAACTATTTCGGTATAGAAAGGGTAGTTAGGTAGGTATTTTACTAATCGTCGTACTGGAGCTACATAATGGGATAGTGATGACGGTCCTGTATCAATCCCAAAGAGAAAGATCAGAAGACAGCACCGTGTAATTTTGAAACACGGTAAAAGAAGGGAAAAGGTCGGTTGGTTTTGTGGTGCAAGAGCCATGCTATGCCATACTCAAGACAGACAACAAGTAATGGACATACACACAACGAAAGTTTTACTAACACCCAGGAAGGCAACGAAACCGACAAAGATCCAAAGACAAGTCTGTTGGTTTTTCTGGCGCAAGGTTCCATACTTTACCAAACTACACCTAAACAAGACAAAGTAAGGTAGGTAGTTAATCCATATCGCACTGGAGCAACACAACGGGCTAGTGGTGACGGTCCGAGATCAATCCCCAAGAGAAAGGATCCATCATATCCAAGGACAACACCACGTAATTTTGAACCACTGCCAGATAACGAGATAACACCTGAGCTTCCACCCCACTCTCCAAACGTCCACACCACGCCAACCATGAGGACATTTGAGGCCACGACGGATTTAACATGCACCAGCCCCCTTTGTACACGATGGTCTTTGGGTGGATTCAAACTCGAAACCCTCCGGTTGCAAATCCGATGCTCTTCCAACCGGGCTACCCCTCTTAGAAAAACGCCTTCATTCTCCTTTGATTGCGAAGCTTCTGGTTTCAGCTCTTGTTCATGATTCAGCTCTTGTTTCAACTACTTCAGAAGGAAATTTTACTTCATGTTTAAAATGTATAAAATTTTTGATGTCTTGTTCTGTGCACTACATAAATGTACTATAACCCTAGCTAGTTGGAGGTTATGTAAGATAGTTCAATCAGCGTCCCACTGGAGAAACATATCGGGCTATAGGCGAAGATTCGGGATCAATCCCGATGGAAAGGATCCGATGACAACATCTCGTAATCATTGAACCAAGGTCAGATGAAGAGGTCAACACCTGAGTTGGCACCCCACTCTTCAAACTTCCACACCAAGCCAATGTGAGGACACTTTGCCGAAAGATTTAATATGCAACAGCCCCTTTGTACACGACGGTCTTTGGTTGGATTCTATTTCGCAAACCTCCGGTTGCTAATCCGTTACTCTTGCAACCGAGGCCCGATAACGTAAGGCGAAAAATGACGTGAAAGGTTGACAAAAGGGAACAGAGAAATGGGATGAAAGCAGGAAAGCTTGGATATCTCGGGAGATTTGCTAGAGATAGACATCAGGACAAAAAATGTTGAAAGATCGAGCCATTCCAGTCTTGAATATAAAGAGGACCTGGTCATACCTCCCGCGTGGTTGTTGATGAGTGCGCAGAGATAGTTTACTTTGTCTCGAATAGGAAATCCTGCGATTCATCCTGTTCCCATGTTGGGGAGAGAACAGGATGCCCTAATCGAGTGCGGCCAATTAATTATAGATATCTGTCGTCAGCGTTTTGTTTTTGCGAGGCCATTCTGATTGCTGGCGTCAGGAAATTGGCCTCACTAACCCGTTCAATGAAGGGGAAAGAGCTATGAAAAGAAGCACTGATAAAAGGGTAAAAATGCGCCAGGAATTCATTTTTAGAAGCCATTCTGCATTGACCCGCATAGCTTACTTTTCGTATGAAGTGCCATCCACCCCCCAATTCTTTTCAAAGGAAGATATCAGTTTCGTTCAGCAGCTTTCCGATTCAACTTCAGTGCTTTTTAAAAATTATAGTTTCTATTTATTATTTTAACATCGTAATTTATTTTTTTTATACAACTATCGTCATCTAACCGTGGTTCAAAATTAAATTGAGCTGTCCTAGGATCTTTCCGTTTTTCTTCGTTTTGTTTGATCCCGGACCGTCGCCAATAGCTCGTTGTGTTGCTCCAGTGCGATGTCAATTAAAATACCTACCTTTCATACATTTAAACTCAAATTATTTTATGAGTGTAAAATGTAACAAAAGGAAACACTCAGAGATTCTATGGAATCGGTTGGTTGGAATGTAATTTAGTTTCATAATTTCAATAACGATCAGGAAATACTGACATTTATTGAAATAGCTTCTTTTTCTCTTAAAGCAGACCAGTACTTCCTCTCGGAAAAAACACATGAAAAAGGAAGGTTTGTAATCATATTAATAAAATTCAACTCACGTCGTAGTCATGTCCGGTCAGTAATCGATTTTGAGGTATCAGCGAAATGAATTCGGGATGTTTGATGGACAATTCAATGGATTCTTTAAAACAAAGTCTCAAGGAATGGAGGCATTTCACTTTTTATACTTCAGTGCAATTTTGTAACCATGTTTCGCCACTTTCACTGGCGTATTTGCTTAATGGCGGATTTGTCCATCAAAAGGGAACAGATAAAACCTCTCTAAATTTTCAAAACAACGTAAAATTTGTCATAAAATACAGAAAAGGTTGTCAAGAAATTTTGCACATATGTGACTTTTGGTTGACAGTCATGTTAATAAAATTGTTTTAAGCCCTGGTTTTGGTTAATGAATGATTTTTCCAATTTCGGATTAATTTATTACTAATAAACGAGGGATTCTAAAAAAACAATACTTAGTGCTAAAGAAAAATAAAGCTTTATTTTAGCTGTTTGATGATCTTAAGAAATTTTTCTTGCATTGAAAACGGCTTGGATTAAAACGAAATAAAGAGGAATTTATGGGGGGGAGGGAGGGGAGTAAAGATATACATTGCAAAGTCCGAACAGTTCGTTATCATCTGACTGTGGTTTAAATTTACATGGTGTTGTCCTCGCAACTATCCATTGGGGATTGATCCCGGGCCGTCGTCAATGTTGTGTTGCTCCAGTGTGACGTTAATAAAAATACCTACCAAACCGTTCATTATTCATCAAGTTTTTATTAATTCTCTCGAATTCAGATGTAAACAAAACTGAAAAACAATATGCTCTTAAAATGTTCAATAACTGAAAAGCAAAACTAATCACCAAGAATTTGAATTTTTCAATCCCAAAATCCAATTAAATTATTTTGAGACTATAGAACATAAAGAAATTTAATAACGTTTTAATAGTATTGATTATTTCATTAAGATAATTAATTACTGTTATCACTCTAATATTGCTGTGTTATTTTCCAAATTACGTTTATTTAATTTTTTGAAATCATTTTCATTTATTGCCCTTCAAATACTTTTCATCCAGTCAAAAGCGATACTACTAGTTCCTATAGAATTATCTTCTTAGTTCATTAGAGTGCATTGACCTTCAAATTCTTTTCGAATAGAAATCAAGGAGCAAATGTTGCATTAAGGTTGGTAATGCTAACGAAGGAGTTGGAAACTATTGGACGACCTAACGGAATTCATACAATGAGTTAAAAGTTTGATTTCAAATGCTTACCCAAAGAAAATTCCCCATCAATCGACCTAACCCTAGGACCAAAAGGTGTAGGTGGGACATTCCACTCTCACTTATAGGACATTGAGACAGATCTGTATTATGAAAAAATGACCTTTTATTATAGTTTTTTAATCAAAAAATCTTTTTGAACCTAAACCATCTTCCCTCAAAGTAAGCTTACCCCAAATATTTGTGTATACGGCCTTATTTTTATCTGTATAAAAAGAGCTAATATAAAACCGTCAGGAGTGGGACGTCTCAATATGACCAGAGATACATCATTTGAGCTATTACTTCTTTATACCAAATGAATGACATATTTATGCCTAAGTATGGAAAGTATACTATGCAAAGTTTTGTTGGGTGAACGAACTTTCATAACCAACCACACACAATGAATTAATAAAAAACATACTTTTACAAATAAAACATGATATTTTTCGTTTAATCTGGCTTATTAGTGCATTGGATTGCAGTATTTGACAGGTTTGGTCAGTTGGTCATTTTTCGCTAAACGAGGACTTGACAGCTGAAAGCGAAGGAAAACGAAATGGTATATAACCGAACAAATTGAAATGAAACAGCTGTTGATTACTCGTTGCTTTCAACGTTTGCTTCAGCGTGCAACCGTCGGTACAATTTCCGGAAAATTACATATTTTGAAGAATATTTTATCCAGTGCATACGAAGAGCCCTTTTCCCCCACTAAATGTTATGCAGAAGCTGTTCTTTTTGTGGCCGAAAGTGTGTCGCATCTGCGGAGAAATGCAGTATCGATCAATCAACACAATTCGCCACTTGTATCGACTGCTGCACAAGCGCTGCACAATTGGATTCCTCCTTCAAGGGAATCATGTTTAGAACTCAACCGAAGAGGACTTTTTCGCTATTTCCTTAACTTAATTGCAATTTATTTAAAAACAGTATGTTCTAAATACGAAATGTTAAGTTTTGAGGCTTTTCAAACAAATCATTTTTACTCGCAGAATTAAATAAGGAGCTAGATTTTGTTCTATCAATGGCCTGTTATGCTTTGAAAACTGCAATCGCTAAAGAAATGGATGCTTTAGTACGAGTGAGCTGCTTACAACAATGAAATTTAATGCAATTAAATATTTATAATAAGCTTTTTGATAAATGGATTTCAGAGTGTATCTTAATCAAATCGATCCTTGTAGAATATTTGATCCACTCGAACGCTCCCCACCCCCTTAAACTTTTCAACCTAGATGAATGTGAGTTAAGCAAAGTCAAGATGTTATTGCAGGTTCCAATTCAAAACACCAGCATTCATAGCTTCAGTTACGCAGTGCGCGAGAATTCATTTTCAAATAGCATTTCCAACTCAGAACCAGTGAAAGGGGCAGTAAATGAGGGTAAATGCAATGATTTCAGGTTATTTCAAAACAAAACTTTCCATCCATTATTCACCTCGAGGTTATCCATCAATTATTCACTTCGAGGTTATCCATCAATTATTCACATTAGGATTAATTAGATAATCCACAAAGACCCGAATGTTAATGAGGAAGATACTTTTACATCTACACTTTCTCACTCCTTCGATTTCGTCATGGGATTGAGTGGTCTGCTTAACAATGCGAAAAAACTTTCCAACCTACTTGACAAAGACATGTCCAATAACATTTGACTTCACTAATGAGCGCACAGATACGTAACACATGTCTGTAATTGGCCTATTTAAATCATTCAAATCAGTGGGAGATCATTTCACAACTTATTGCAATGCTGTCATTTTTGAAGATATGGCAATTACAATCAATCCTAATTGCCGCGTTCATTTCAAAAATATAGTTAAGAACTTCTTGTCGAATTGGCAGCTGTAACGCTTTTCAGTACTACTTTCACCGCGTCAATTGCGTCTGAATATCGTCAAATAGGTATTCAAACTATCCCTTGGAGCTTAAGACGAGGAAAAAATTTCTTATGGGATTTGGAAAACCCTGTAAGTGATGACAAACTGTTTTCAGGTAGGTATTTTAATAGGTAATTTAATTATAAACGTCGAACTAGAGCAACACAGTGGGCTATTGGCGACGGTCTAAGATCGAACCCGAGAGGACAGCACCACGTCATTTTGAACCACGGTCAGATGACGAGGTCACACCTGAGCTAGCACACACTCTCCAAATTTACATACCACGCCAACGTGAGGACATTTGAAGCCACGCCAGATTTAACGTACACCAGTCCCTTTTGTGCACGACGGTCTTTGGTTGAATTCGAACTCGCAGCCCTCCGATTGCTTATTCATAAGTCTTCCAACCAAGCTACCACGGCTCCCAAACTGTTTTTATCATTCCACGTAATGATTTCTCTACGGTCATTTTTGGTACACAAATAGAAGTCACTTTTGATTACCAAAGCATTTCAAATACTTGACATTTATATAGTTCATATTGTAAGTACAAATGAAATGTTCTTAAATGCATGAACGCCATCCATTTTGTTCTTAAAACTTTCAAGAATGCGTCAAAGAAACCAAACCTAAAGAATTAACATTAAGTGCGATTCTAGGGGTTCTGTTCAAATATACAATTACATAAAAAGTGCTACCCCATCAAAACGTGCTTTAAAAGTCCGTTAAGATATATGACTTCACGATGAGTATTTGCCAGCATGCAACAAACTCCACCAGTTAGAAACACAGTGACCTAAGCTTACAATGAGTAAATCAGTCCATAAAAACTTCAAAGCTGTATGTGAACTTGAAGCTAACTTTACTTTTATTTCGATAGAATTAATTTCCGTACAGGAAATTTTCATGCTTGAGATGGGTCATCTTTTAAGTCGACTCTCCTTAAAGCCATCTTAAATGTAGTATGCTTTTTTAAAAGGATTATTTTTCATTTCCAGTTCTTAACTCAAAAAGATTGATCAACCAGCGGAAATTAATGTGTGTTTGGTTAATTCATTTTAGAAAAAGGAATATATTTGAATTAAAAAAAACGGGTTTCTCTAAAGTACACTAACGTTAGAACTGACCGATATCATCATTTAAACATTCAAATCCATAGATAGATTCGAAAAATGTTTTCATCAAGGTAATTTTTGCTTGAAATTATTTGGGTAATATATATATCCGTATCTAGGTAGAAAAGTGGCGAATGTTCCGTTTGCAAGGATTTAGTAATTTTTATTTTTAATACCACCTACAAGAAATATTTTTGATGCTTTTCAAAATGCACTTTTTCTATTATAACTTTTATTATCTTGAAGTGATAAGTGGACATAACTTTTTCTACCAAGGTACTACATGTATAAAAAAATTAAGCCAAAAGAATTAACACATTAAAAAAATTATCTTAGACAGAGCCTTTATCTATTTCCTTTCCTTTAGTTTAAAAGAAAAGTAGAAACTATCTGTCCTAATTCATTGATCACGGCAAGCGTGAGGCACATGTTCCAAACATCTTGCTTTTCAGTAACTAAGATCTGTGATGGCTCCTGAACAGAACGCCATTGTTGTGATTGGCGGTAAATCTTGATGGATGAAGTTTTCGTGCCGTCGATTGAATCCTGATCAATAGACGACGAAAATGATAAAACCCGATTTTCGCGACTAGGACAGTGGTGAAAGCGAATTTCAAGCAGCTATTTCACGTAACGTGATCCGAGTTGCAGTTAGTGGATTGCATTGATCGAACGGATGATTCACTGCCACCGATGGGAATTCAAAATAGGTTGGTATAGTTAGTAGAAGAGTTCTACTTAGAAGATCGGCGATTGATGACAATTGAATCGGTCGAGCATTGGCTTTCGAATTCATGATGGATTGTTTGAATAAGAAATATTTTTGTAGTCTAAAATAGGATTGTGCAGCCCAGCGACAGAGTATTGAAAATTTTGGTTTGGTTTAATGCGCAATATCCGAAACACGGACACTACGACAAACATAAGATAAAACGACTATGGAAAGATAAAAAAGCCGTAACCTGAAAGTTACTATAAAAGCATAAGAAAACCAATGAAAAGTCATTAGAGCATTGATATTTTAAACAGCGCAAAACGCGATTTTAGCGCAATTTTAATAGCGTTAAAAAACAACTAAAAAAAATGCAACGGCTATTAAAAAGACATGACCTATCCAAACATTGTATGAAAAGTACAAAGCCAATGACAGATAAGAAATCAAAACGATTTGGTAAGTATTTTGATTAGCGTCACACTAGAGCAACACAACGGGCTATTGGCGACGGTCCGGAATGAAACCCGAAGGGCAAGATTTGAGAACAACACCACATAATTATGAACCACGGTCAAATGACGAGGCCACATCTGAGCTGGCACTCCACTGTACAAACTTCCACACCATGCCAAGGCGAAGACATTTTACAGACAGATTTAACGTACACCAGCCCCTTTGTACACTAAGGTCTTTTGGTTGGATTCGAACTCGTAACCCTCCAGTTGCTAATCAGTTACTCTTCCAACCGGAATACCGTGGCTGATATTTGGATCATAAGATCTTAAAAGATTGATAGGGCCATTCGTGGGGTTTTCTACAGCTGAAAACGAATCCAAATGACTTTGAGCTTCATTCAGGAAATGAACCGGTATAGTGGTTAAGGTGTTAGCCTCTAGATCGGAAGGTTCCTGGTTCGAATCCGGGTCCGGACATGGATGTTTGTAAGCGTATGGTGTAGAGGCGGCTGGTGCACCTTAAATCTGTCATGGCCGAAAGTCCTCACGTTGGGTTGGCGTGGAAGTTTGGAGAGTGGGGTGCCAGCTCAGGTGTTGCTTCGTCATCTGACCGTGGTTCAAATTTACGAGGTGTTGTCCTCGGATCTTTCCCTTAAGGGACTGATCCCGGACCGTTGTCAATAGCCCGTTGTGTTGCTCTAGTACTACGTTAACTAAAATTACCATTACCATTACCATTACCATTCAGGAAATGAGTGAAATTCATCATCTTTACTGTTTTAAATTCAACAAGTTAAATAGTACAGTTTCTATTGCCTCCACGAGAAATTCCGGTCCATCTTCAATAGCCCGTTGTGTTGCTCTAGTACACAGTTCATTAAAATGCCTACCTCCTCGTGATGTGCGACATTACTCGAAGGAATTTCATTTGTTTCAATTTTCAACACTTAAAAGCTACAGCAAACCACGAAAATGAGAGGCTTAGTGGGTATGCTCAATGCACTAGTAAACTTCGCGTTGAATGTGGACATTTCTCTCTTCTGTGTCAGTAAAGCTTTCATTGCGCGTGTCTATTACTTGCATGTCTTGTGTCCGGGGCAGCATGGACAAATACGACCCTAGCGTCATAAAAAAAAATCCAACCAACAACCACGAAAATAAAATGAAGGCACTCATTACTATACAAAGATAAAAACTCACACATTACAAATTGAGAAGCAAAACACTCACATATATTATCAATCTCCCTGTAAAATTTACTTTTTGAGCTGTCCCTTTTTCGAGTTTGTATTTGGTGATTATAGGTTGTCCGCAAATTGAGGAAGCAATAAGTAGGATGAGCCTAGGTAGCTCAGTCAGTAGAGCGTCGGGCTCGCATCAGAAGGGTTGTGGGTTCTGTCCTCAGCGGATCCTGCAATTCTGATGGTTGCGAGATCGGCGCTTAGACCTGGCTAAAGACCGTCGTGTTCGCTAATTATGGCTGGTGCACGTTAAATAGGTCGTGGTCACAAAGTCCCCCATGTTTCCATACCAAATCAATACCTCTGGGGGTACCTGATCAGGGGTTATCGGCCTTTGATTGGGATCTAAATTACGATATGTGTGAGTGAATGGATGTGTGAAAGGGACCTTCCTGTATAGCGGATGTGTCATGCATGAAGAATTCCAACCCTCCGGGGCAATGGCACCCCCTATTGGACCATATATGGCCCGCACGACAACAACAATAAGTAGGATATACTGTTTTCACAAGTTATTTCGATTCTAAAGGTCTTTCCGATTTTCCTTTAGTCTCAAAATTTTCCTTTTTCCTACTTTGTATCCAAGCGTTGTTGAAACAAAGCAATTGAAAGTTGTACCATTCAATTGTGTTTTGCAGGTCCTTTCAATGATGTGTTTCCATACGATTCGATATGTACAGTAGAGAGGGAAAACGAACCACCCCTCTTCAATCGAACAAATTTAAGTTGAGAAAATTTAAAGCAGATGTTTGACAGGAACCAAACGTCTTCTATAAATTCAAATGCATAGTATTTTCATAAGGGGCCGTCTTCATATTAAATTGAGCACCAACTTCATAATTTTCAATAGAAACTCCCTATTTCGACACACAATTTCAAATCAAAATATCAAAATTATCTATATAAAAATTTAACATCAGGTACCGAATTTCATGTCATTAAATCATACCGTTTTTAAGTATTCAACTAGTCATTCCGACACGCCTTAGTGCATGCGGTATGAAGTTGGGTTGCGAAGGCAACCCCACTCAGCACAATCAAAACAGTGGTTTATTTTTTATTTCTCAAAAAGAAAAATGAAAAGGGAAAAAAATGTGTTTTTCTTCCCATCCCTTTTTACAGATTTCTTTACGTTTGTTTTTTCGCAACAAGTGCATTACAGTATTTTGTTTTACATAGTATCGCTTACAAAGTAGTAGCTTTCCATAGTTTCCATTTCAGTACATATTCCCGTATATTTTCTGTTTCATACACTTTTACAAATTTCATTCATCTTAAATTTTAGTTGTTAATATTAGAGTTATCACTTCATAGGGGTATTTATAGTTGGTAATCGTTTTTAAGAATAGAAAGATTGACACTTCTAATGTTAAATCAGTCTCTTTGAATTTTATCGATATCTTACTAAATATTTTTATAGCGCTGTTATTTTGCACCATGTTACTGTTAAACAACCCAAACAAAATCCAATATTTTATTTTAAACATAGTTTTAAGTATGCAACAATAATTATTAAATTAATGTTTGAAAAATTATGAATTGGAACCTTACTATATTTTGATGGGAATCTATTCAGAAAAGACTATGTAAAATTTCAGCTAATTCCAATGGTTAGTTTTTGCGTTATATTAAAATTTCCTCATTATGACGATTTTAGGGGCAAAAAAAATTCTGACCAACCTCAGATAATACTCGGAGTGTTTGCACTAGGGATGCGACATTGACAACAAAACGTCGAAGTTAAATATTAAAACATCGATGTTGATAATACATCGCCCTAAAACCATCGATGCTCTTAAGCATCGATATTTTTAAGCATCAGTGCATTGAAACTTTTTTCACCCCATTTCTTAAAACTGGTTTAGTAACTACAAACCTTAATGTTCACCCGGGGGAGATTTAATTTGTTATTTGCTGCGTTTATAATTTTATTACTAAGATTTTTATTAACTGTCAAAACAAAGTCAAAAAATTTAATAAGAACAATTAACAAATTTTTTATATTTAAATTGAATAAGATAAAAAAAAAGTAATATTTACAACAATTTGACATAGGTACTACTAACTATAAGTATAATTAAATAGGTACATAACAATAATTATTGTTAATTATTAATTATTTATCAAGTTATGGGGTACAACAAAAACTTATTTTAATGTCCTGCAAATAAAAAATATTGAGGTCTATAATTATTATATGCCCCAATATTTGTTATTTACAATTTGTAAACAAAGAAGTTTTTTAACATTCTCCCCTTAAGCCGACTCCTTTTTTCACTAACTGTCACACCAGTTAAGGAAAGAGCTCTTTCTGATGGACAGTTACATTAAAAAATTTTACAATGGTACTTTTTATATTCAAAAATAAAAAATCGGCAACGTAAAAACATCGACAAAGTAAAAGCATCGATATTAAACAAACATCGGCTCCAATAAATCGATGGTAAATGAATTAGTGTCTTTTTATAAAACATCGATGTTTTGAAGACATCGATGGTAGCATCTCTACTTGGCACTTGAATAATAAATATATAATAATGTAATTTTCTCGGATCGTTTTCATTCGCATAATAAATACAACTATCGGATCGTTTGGATACGCTGCCAAATATGTTTGAAATAGTGTTCAAATTTGAAATTCGAGTAGCTATAACTAAATTAATCTCGATCTACGAATAGAAATTTTCAATGTGGAGATGATTCCTGAAATTGTCAACAACTTTAATATTAAATATATCCGCATAAAAAGATACTAGTTATGAAATTTCATGTTTAGACTAATTAACTATGCAGAATTTGATTAAATCATCAAAACATAGTGTTTTTAATGGTAATTTTTTTGTGCAAAATTTGATATGAAGTCGTCCCCTTATGAAGTTTATTTTGCATTTTGATATATAGAGGACGTCATATTCCCTACTGAATTAGATCTCTGAATTTGCTCTAGTTTGAATAGTACTCGAAATAAAGAAGGTGGTTCTTTTTTTCCCCGCGACTGTACATTTTATCTCATTTGAAATGCCTATTATGTAAACATTTTAATAGGCGTCGGGTGCAATTGATATGTTTATTCATTCCAGATCAAGGGCGTTCTTCTTTCATATTAAACTAAGCTTTTTTTTTTGGACTTGAAATTTTATTCCAAAAACCTAAATATACTTGAATATCAACTTTATTTTTCCTAGGAAATTTCTTTTTTGCGTAAGCAAAACAGTATCGTTTCAAGACATTCATATCGCTTCTGTGTATGATTCAAAAGACCTAGGTTGTTCAATTTACGTCGCGCAGCAAACAACACAACTTGCTATTGGCGATGGTCTAGAATCAATCCGAGGACACCTCCGAATTCGAATCACTGCCCGGTGACAAGGTCAATACCTGATCTGGCACCCTACTCTCAAAACATCCCCACCACACGAATGATAGGACGTTTGAGGCCATGACAGATTTTACGAACACCATCCCCCCATATAAGCCGGTCTTTGTTTGGATCATGTGGCTAGTTCATAACCCTCCGGTTGATAGTTTGTGACTTTAACAACTTGGTTACCGCGGCCTGGTACAAGAGAAATAAATTATTTTATATTAAAATATACAATCTATATTTTTTTGTTACATAGAAGTATTCATTTTTTAGTTCTAACTATACGAAACTAATTCATGCATTTTTAGACAAGTGTAGTATATTTACTTTTTTATTTAGAAACAGTAGAAGAATCTAAGTAACGATATGGTGCAAAATGATTTACCCTTCGTTAACTTAAATTATTCCATTATTCCTAGTTTATTATGGATACTCAGTGTAAGAGCATCCAAGTTCCGTAAGCGACGCTTCTGCTGTTTTCAATTTTAAAATGCTTCTACTTTCCCCACAACGAAAGACAAATAATTCCTTAAAAAACTGGTTCTCTGTTTTCCTCACAGCTTAGGATAGGTCCCATATTATAAGGATTACGTGTTTGTGTCAAAGTATCATTTTTAAGAAAGCTAAGCCCATTATTTGAAAGAAATACCAAAAGTTGCTCGGCCAGACCCAAAGTGAATTTAATTTCAATACAGATTTGTACCAACATTTTGTGCTTCTGAAGACCTTGAAACTGTCATGACAAGCATGCATCTTTAGTGCATTTGGTCGTGAGCTGTTCGACCTTGTTTGTGGGTATCATCACGCATTTGGGGTTTTCCCAGCTCTAGTAGAAGAAATTACACTTTTTATTCTATCCAAAATTACATGATAGAAGACTGGAAAGTCCCTTTCGACCCATTCAATTTTTGTAATAAACCTGAGCTACGATTTCCAAGCTACCATTATAGTTTGAATATTTTCATCTGTGATCGGTACCGAATTCCTAAATATTGCATTGTTTTCTTAATAAAATTTTATTGATTGTGAATTATCGATTATTTATCATGTAGAATTGAGAAAATACGCGAAGGAAGATCCACGGCGTTTAAATTTACACAGTAACACGCTTACTTTTAATCATCTTTATTTTGCGTTTCACATTTGAAAACACCTCCCAAAAATTCAAATTTCAGGATTTGTGATATACATAATAAAACTCCTTCATTGCATGGCAGTTAACAGGCTCTTTTGAAGACGAATTTCCTTCCATTTGTTTTTAAGATTTAAGGTTCATTATGCTGTTAGCAGATAGTTCATTATAATAAACATAAGGAAAGCTTCACCGACTTAAAAGTTTTGAGAATTACAACATTCATACGTTGGTGTAGATTTCTTTGTATATCTTAATTGTCAATATAACTTGCATTTAAGTATGAAATAGTATTTTATCTGCACATTTAGAAAACTTCGTAGCGTATGTATTAATTCCTGACCCAATGTTTCCAAATCTTATTCCATGCCGTATCACCAAGTAGTCACTATTCTCATGAATATCTAACAAATCTACCTGAAAAATAGCATTCATGTAGTTTTTCGTGGTTTTTCCGGCAAATGAAGCAATTGACTCAAATTAATGAATTAGAAACAATTGTAGCATACAGTCAAATGTTATTTCTCTGACATTTGACTAAATCAATTCCTAACTCAATTGCAATCTATTTTATCTCGTATGTAATTATACGGCGGTTTGTGGCTCGATCAACAGGCTGTAATGCTAATAGCAGGTTAAAGTCATCTTCGGATCCAACTCCCACATCAAAACTCTTAACGTTTTGTTTAGCGGATTGCGAAAGTGTCTCACTCTTTTTTGACTAGATTAACTCTCTCAAAAAGGGTCTTTGAAAAACAAAAATCGTTGATGTCTCGAGTGGACACACTATCAATTAGACTAAAAGTAACCATTGACTCTTGGAGGGAGTGTAAGGAAATAAATAATAGTGGGCAGTAAAATATCTTGCGTTTTCAGTCTTACTCCTTATTTGGTTTGGACAGGTATAAAGCTAAACAAATATATCAGACATGTTTTCAATTCTTTTCAATTTGTCTGTGATATTAAGCTGAAAAAAACGGTGCAGTTTACGGAATTTCTAAAATATATCGGAGAAATGTATTTGATTCTTGTTTAAAGTTTATTTGTTTGAAATCCAGAATTTCTTAGAGTAGCATGTGCGCCCTAAAAGCTTTCTAGAATGGTTTTGTTCATACTTCATAGGCACAATTAAAAACAACAAGTACATCTTCACACAGTACAATACTTCTGTGAACTTTGGTTTTAACAAGACATTGAGCTCAAACTTTTCTCACTCACATTGAATTTTTCAGATATAAACAACCTGTGCTTCAACACATAACGGAGCTTGTTGTACCACTGAACAATGTTCATTGGAAGAACCTAAGTGCACTTTTGTAATTCAGATGTTATTAGGTTTAATGCATTTTGACATGAGAAGTTTAGAACATCAGAACTGTTTCTCAATTCAAAATATTTAGGTATATTTATTTGGTTGAATTCATTCCGCACTAGAGCACACAACGGGCTATTGAAAAATGAAGGAAAAACTGTTTTATCCTTACTTTTTGAGTTATGTACAACCAAAATTTAATTTATTTCTTATTAGTTAAGACTTTTTCAAAAATATCAAATGCACGGAAAAACCGAAGCAAGTCACCGTTATAAAAATATAACACAATGCCGCGAAATAAAATATTCTTGTTAGTTCGATTTATTTTTGAACGCGGAATTTCAAATATGTGTTGTAAATTACTTTATCGCATATTAGGGAAACATTTAAGTGAAAAAATAAATTAGCGAAAAATAAATTTAGTATTTTTAAGTTGTTTCCGGACGAATAAAATATTAGAAACGATTCTTCTAAGCACTCACTTTAAACGAAATTTTTCATTTTCTAAAGATATTTTGCAATTTAAATTGTATTTGGAAGTGACCTTCGGAGAGCATATTTTCATTTGGTGATTCATTTCAAGTTGAAAGATGCGGGTCATCAAAGGAACTTATGTTCCGACGGCTGAGTGAGCAGGTTGGAAATAGATTGGGTAATGCAAAGAAGGCGTTGACAAGATCCGTTTGTCACACAAGTGCGTGGGTCTGTCTCTTCTAGCGAAAAATGATATTTGGAAGCAGAAATCCTTCCTACTGATTTAAGGCCAATAGAAGATTAAGCCTGCGTGAATTGCTTTCAGATTTTGCCTTGATAGTTGACAATAAACGTGTTTTTCATTCACTATGACCTCAATGATTCGATTGATAGGGAGATATTTTAAAATAAGCTAATTTAAGGCTTTGTTTCCCATAACAAAAAAATGACATTAAAGCTAATTTTAAAAGATTTCAATGGCGCAATTGAGAGGGAGTAGATGGCTGGAAGACATACACAAAACTACGCATGGAAAACGGCATAGAAGTAGATCCAAAAGTATTACGCACATTACTGCAAGTGGAGTGTTTGAATTGTAATAATTTAATAACAAATTTCAATCATTCGAAGCAAATCTAATTAATTCTGAACTGGCGAATTCTCTCCATTTACCAGTATTGCTCTCGTGTTGAAAGACAAGTCCATTTTAATCAGTTCTAAAATGATAAATCATGGCAAGGGAAAAGGTGCCATTAAATTTCTTCTAATTTGCGCTTCTCTGTGTGTAACTATTTTACATCAAACGACATCGAGCGAACTACAATTAATTTCGATAGATTATTAAAATTGAATCGCTACCTTCAAAGCTCTTCTCAATCACTGTGAAAAGCTTCTTTCTCGAACTTTTATTTCCTTGCTGATGGAATGTGTAGTTCAATTCCCAATATGAAAAAAAAAATTCCGATCCGAAACATGTAATTTTAAGTATTCACGTTTGAAGTATGGATCCAAAAGATATGGAAGATTTCTTTGGATATTAGAAAATTTATTTTCCCCTGAAATTGTGGAAAACCTGAGATATATTACTGAAATCTTGAATTCAGTCAAAAATCTACTATTTATTATAGAACTTTCAATTATCAAAAGGATAATTTGAAAACGAACCACGAACTGGAAGTCCAAAGTGAGTCAATGAACGTGAATAAAGGTGTATCAAGATAAATATTCGTTATATCATTCATCACAAAAAAGTTAATTGACGTGAAATTAATTGACCCGGTTTTTACATAGTCCTAAAACTAAGAAAATACGACCTGTGTGTGTGCATGTAGGGAGTTCTATTACCTGAGTAAAAGCCATACACAAATAAATCAAAGGGCCTTCACATAGAAAAGAGAAATCTCTCTGGGGGGATTACAGTAATCAGCTTCGAGAGTTCCGGTACTCGATTACATTTATAGTTGAGGAGTCATTATTTTCTAAGTTATGGAAGCCAACTATTGAACACGTGTGAACTTTCACAAAAAATAATGGTGACGGTAGCAGATGGGCTTGTGAACTCCATGTTAGCGGTTTCTTGGTGTTCGACATTTGAGGGACTGTAAAAGGGTTCAATTTATCTATCCAATTTTCTGAAGTAAAAGTCAAAAGAAGGTGGGTGTGTTATCAAATCTTAAACTTTATAAAGATTCTACGTATAATGAGCATATTTTTAGAGACAATTGTCCAAAGTCATAATTCTCGCACAAAGTCCAGACTTTAATCCTATTGAACATACTTGGGATTATTTGCAATATGGAATCAACATATTCCAAATTTCTAATTAATATTAACTTTGAGAATTGATCCTTATCGAAAGGGGTAATAGAATCAATAATTTATGAAGCACATTTAAAATCAATGCTAAATAGATTGAGAGAAGCCATCAAACCTAAAAAAGGCTCTAAAAAGTATTAATTTTACATCAACTGTTTTAAAAATTCATTTAATCCAAAGTGTTCAGTACATTTTTTAACCTTTTTCTCGTTACATAATTTTCAAATATCAGAAGGCAAATTTAACTGAAAACAAACCACGAACTTCACAACTAATTTCATATTTTTTTTATTTGTATTTGCAAAGTTGATTTGGTTTATTATTTAGAAAGATATTTTATGTACAGAAAAATTGTTATTTTATCAAAATATTAATATTTTTTAATGAAATTATCGAAATTAGTTAGGCTCGGATACTTCTTTGACTCACTGTAAGATACCATTTTCCCATTCGTTAAATATTTAAAATTATTCCAATTAAGTAATTAATTTTGTGTATTTTGCAATAGACACAAAATGCAAAACAATCGCAAATAAAAATGAAGGACCCGCTATTTATTTTCATAGAAGGTTTTTAATTTTCATTTTAGATACGAATACGATGAAATGGTAGAAATTGAAAAAACGTGAGAGAGAGAGAGAGAAGACTTTTTGCTTCACTTAAATTTTGAAGTTACAAAATACTGACATGTATAGATGCTATACTTGATTAATGTAAACTGTATGTATATATAATTTAGATTTATAATGTACTGAAATACGGTTTATTAAATATTTATCTGTAATATGTGCAACCAAATAAGTGTATTAGATATAATATTTCGTGCTAAGATATCATGTAAACAATATATAGCAAGTTTAATTCGATTAACATATAGGTATATTATTAAGCTCTAGTCTAAAATTATACAAAGGGAGCTATGCTATTTTGGATTCTGTCTTCAACTTCAAAAGTAACAAAAAAATCACGAGAAAAACAATTCTATCTTTCCGTTTTGAAGAGTACAATTTCAGTATTATTGCGTGAATTTTGTTGAACGAGAGGAGGTATTTTCATTCAATCCAATCAGAATCCCCCAAACTTGTCTAATTTATTTCAGAAATCACGAGAGAGAACAACAGGTGACTGACCTACGTGCATCACATATAGCGCCATCTATTAAGGAAAGCTATAAATATTTTACCACAGGTTGAAATACTTTTAAGCTACGGTTTAAAGTACGCTTTCAGGGGCTATAAGATTCTGCTTTCACAATTCCATACATTGAAATAAACAGTGAATTGAATGCAAACAAATCCGAATCGTTGAAATTTAACTCTTAAATAGGGATTTATTCTTTACGTTCTCATTGTTATTTGAGAATAATGAAATGTGTCCCGAAGTTTATTTCGATTAAAATATAGGTATGCTATTAAGCTCTAATCAAAAATTATACTAAGGGAGATATGCTATTTAAAATACTGTCTTCAACTTTGTAAGTAATCAATTTATATCAAAAAAAATTGCGAGAAAAAATATGCTATAGTTGGTATGATTTCACATACAATTAACATTTCACAAAACATAGCTTCGTAGATACTGCATGATAAACATAGCTATGAAAATTCCTTTTTTTATTTATTAAATTTATGTTTAAAAACTAATGAAATACGTTTGAAGAAGCATTTTCGAAAAATGATCCATTTCGAATAGTACATATTCCGATCACGCATTCGTATAAATCATGAACGTGGTTTTGCGGTGGGTCAGCTGATTGAATGAACAATGTGATTGAACTTGTTATTTTTAATTCAGATTTTAAAGTATTTTTCGCTCACAAGTGTTCATAAATTGCCCTTCCAAATTTTCCGCTACAAGATGCAGCATACTAAGACAAATTGGTAATAGAAGTTGATATTCAAGATGCTTAAAGTTCAAATGTCTAAAATTTCTAAGTTAACTTTCTTAGTGTTCCTTCACTTGAAATCTGAACTCCAAACAGTACAAAATTGCTACATAGTTGGAAGTAATCTGAAATAAATACTTAGGAAGTTAAAAGTGAATGCAAAGGAAAAGGTAAAACAACTTGATATGCAATCTAAATTCGTGACATTGATTCGGAAGAAAAGCGAAATATTATAGGAAAGTTTTAAAATTACATTTAAATTGAAAAGTTTTAAAATTACATTTAAAATTGAAAAGTTTTAAAATTGTTTCTGAGATAAAGCCTATTTCAAAAATTGTTTCGATTCAGAGAACGTGTGGATATTTCTTAAATATTGTGAAACCAATCATAAGGGACAGGAATTTCAAGTAAAAGCATTTCTGCTCTCCAAAAATCTAAAATGGGTACAACACAGTATCCTTATTTTTAATGTATCGATAATAACGATAGACAAATTGTCAAACTGTCTTTTCGTATTCGCGTTTTGTAAATTTCAAAACTCAAATCATTTTATCGATGTTTTTCAGACTCCACTTGTCCATTCTTTTTACAGAAAGATCACGTTCTGAAGAATCTGAAAGCGTACAACTTTATGTTAACTAGTTTCTTAAAAACAAATGATAAATGTTACGAACCTACGGAAGGACCTCATTCTAAAAAAACTTGACATTTAAGATTTTCTAAAAGCTCTATTCAGAACTATTAGTCGTTGATTCATATCTAGGTCTGATAATAACGTGCGGAGATAAACAAACAACGGTTTTCATTTTGCACACATTCTATTACTCTTGATAAGGAGGTATTGAATACTCTTTAATCTTTGGAATTATCTGATAGGTTTATAAAAAGAAAAGGCTTATCAATTTATTTTAATTGTTTAAAGCAAAAAATCCCTCTTCGGATTGGAAATGAATATTTTAGTGCAATTGCTAAGAAATAATTTTGTTGTTTCACAAAATAACTATTTTAGAATTGATTTGGGTCGCTCAAACTTACTTTTGTGAAGTCATACAGATATTTTCTTAGTAAAAGGCCCTTCATGAAGCGTACGACAAACTTCTCTAATTGGAAGGGTGCTTTAATTAAGGCCGGTTTGTATCTTATGGTAAAGTAATTTTAATATATATATATATATATATATATATATATATATATATATATATATATATATATATATATATATATATATATATATATATATATATATATATATATATATATTATATATATATATATATATATATATATATGTATATATATTAAAATTACTTTACCATAAGATACAAACCGGCCTTAATTAAAGCACCCTTCCAATATTTATCATTTTTATATTTATTACTTCGATTTTACCTCCTAATCGGTCTTATTAGAAATTTGTGAACCATTGTAAATCATCCAATTATTTGGATTAAAAATAGTTTAACATTTTAGCTAACTGTGAAGTTATTTAAGCAATTCTTGTTTGAATTCAGTCCAAACACTCAACTAAAAGTAAGTAGAACTGGAAATTTTAAATTTGAGATTGGAGGGGGCATCAGTTTTCAAGATTTTCTTGGGGACACTCTTTATACGTTTAAAATTTTTAAGGATAACCACTCTCTTAAGATTCTTAAAAAGACTTCCTAATAATAAACTTTTTAAGGAAGACTTTATGTTCTTAATTTTTAAGGACTGATTCATAAACTTGTTTGAAGATAACTTCATGTACTGAATATTTAAATCGCCCTTATGCTAATTAAGATACTAGAAAACACTACATATAATCAAAACTCTGAAAACAAATTTTCATTAAAAATCCTTTGCACTCATACTCTATTGGATTTCATCATGCTAATAACAGATTTTCAGTAGCTTCTATTATTTTTGCAATTCCTTTCTAATTGTAGTCTTATAATATTTTATGCTTTCAAAACTGGTTAACGATATTATAATGTTTCGAGGATTCTTTTAAAGAAACATTAAGAAATTCACTCTTCAAATTAACATATTCCATTCTGAAAAAAATTATCCTTTTCAGTTCTTTAATCTGTTTTACAAGGAGATCTCTCTGAAAGTTATAACGTAATTCAAAGTAGAATTTTTCTTTTAACATGTATATTTACAATATTTTCCCCCGAAATCATTTATTTCTGAGCATCTTCCGCTTGTGAATACTTGTTAAAACAATGTTCAACACTAATCTCTAACATCGGCCCATTTAAATAGAGATCCTTTTCTACATGCGACATTTCAAATACTCGGTGACGAAATCGTATTACTTAATTACTTAAATGTACAAGAATGTACAAAATCTCCTTCCATATGAAGAGAAGGGATTCTTTACCTTGTTAAAAATAGTCTCACTCGAAAGAACTAAATAGATGTTGTCCAAAGTTATTTTCTTCTAAACTTCTCAAACATGCATTAAGAAAACCTTAAACATGATCATATTTCAGTACAAAGTACACAACTTTGCTCCAAGAATGGGTCAAATGTAATTTGTAAAGATCTCGTAGAGTAAAACAATCCCACTTACCTTCTGGTAGCAGGAATGCCACCAGCAGAAGCATTGTTTTGGACTTGATATGAAATCCCATTGGCTGCGGAATGTCATGCGTTCGGAGAAATCCACACTTTGCAAATGAGATCACAAGTTCATAACCGTTTCTTCCAACCTGCAATGAAAACTCTCTTTAGCTCCCATTGCTATCAATTGAAATCAGAAATGGGACACAATTTTACATGAGCTTCGGGGCAAATCTAAGAACGTATAACAATGAGACTATTATATGTACACTTACTACCTCACTTCCATTCTTTGTGTTGAAATAGCTTTTTCGACAATTAAAATAACCTTATTATTAGGAACAGTTTGAGGTGTATTTAATTTCATCCAAATAAAACGGAAGTTTAAACGCGTTTCGATTATTAGAACCATATTTTTGAATATGCTTATTTTAAGTTGAAAAGTTACTGAAATTTATTGCTGAAAAAAATTGTTGCCAGCTGCTTCTTTTAAATATCTCATAAGTAACTCAATATTTCAGTTTGCGTAACGGTAACAGATAACAGAAATGCTTTTTGAACCGCTACATCAAAACTAACGCCTCTGAATTCAATCCAAATTCAACTTTGATAGACTTATTATTATGGAAATCTTGTCAGTGGTTAATCTTATTCTTTAAAGTTATGAGTTCATTTGCCAGAGCACAAGACAATTTTGAGAATTTGTTTGTTCGGGATATTTGTTGTTCCAGAACTTTAATGAAATCGATGTTATGTTTGACAAAGGAAATCAATTTCTTTCGAAAGTCAAAGTTATGCATTTCAATCAAAGTAAAGCAGAATTTAATCCCTCCATTACTCAAAGTGCGCATTCAGAGCGAAGATTTAGTATATCTCGACATTTTCAACGAAAGTCTTGCCGCCGTGACATTTCTTAGAAGTACAGTTCTCATTAAATCATTTTTGAGGACGTTCCTCCTAACACGTAGCCACCATTCATTCGGTGTTTCGTGGAAACACTAGTTCCATTCAATGTTTCGTAGAAATGATGAAAATAAACGCGTTAATTAATGTTGTTTACGCTCATGGTTGTGAACCCACATTCTCATGAGATTAAGACTAAATAGCATCGGCTACTAATTTGGAAGCCTATAGAAGCATATACCCCTCTAACTCTTTCAAGATTTCGAACTCGAATAATCTCCTGAAATTAATTCCATTGTTTCCGTTAGGTCATTCCAAGCCTCACGACTCTCGAAAATTCTAGATCACCACAAGGAATGATGTTCAGTTCTTACCGAATCCTATAGGGGCAGCTCTGGACTAGAATTAAATTAAAACTTGATTTAATAAAGTTCCCAGAATATTTTGTCATGTTCATTAAATATATAACAATTCTCTGCTCAGATGACAAAATGTTATAAGTCACTTTTTTATTTTTTTGTGACAGCAATTTTAAGATTCAAGATTTAACATGTGGTTCTGTGGTTTTTGATTTATTACTATTTTCCCACCTTTGTTTTCTCATAAACTGAAAGAAAGACTTACGACATTTTGCCACCTACTAAACATTAACAAAAAAGGCTCCAGGATGGAACTTAGTCAATTTTTTGGGAAAAGTGACGTAACATTTTGCCATTTGAGCACAGAATTTTAGAAAATGGAGAAGTTTTGTAACCCTACTGCAGTGTTTTTTCATAGTTCAACTAATAAGTTTCGAATAAAACAAAACACATTTAACTTCTGCGTAAGAAATGCATCTATAAAAAAATCCTTTGAATATACAGAAAATTCGGTCGTCATTAACATTATTTTCAATTTTATTACTTCGGGTTCAAATTCCTAATTTAAGCTGTGAAGAAGTAACATTTGTTCTATTCTTGCTTTGGGATATCCTTTTTTTAAGATTTCTACAAAGAGTTGACTCAATTGTGGAATCAAAACTTTTGATTCTCTCAAATAAAGTGGACACAAAAGACAGTGAAGTAAAGAATAGAGAAAAGTTGAGACTCAGAAAGGAATAAATTTTTTCAAAAAACAATTCCATTCTTATGTACTTGGAATAAAGGTCATTTATGGAGAAAGACCATTGGAAATAAAAACTGAAACGATTTTTGAAATTAAGATAGTCTTCATAGGGCTTTGCAGAGTGGAATCTTGATGAAGTATCAAATTTCTACGTGACTAAACTAATTGTTAGCTCATTGTGCCTACATTTCCTTCAAGCAGACGAAAACGGTGTCAGTGCAAATGCTAAGTAGGCCATGTCTTAACTATCAAATTAAAAAAAAATTTCAAATTTAATTTAATGTTTCAATAATTTTGTATTAGCTATTCTTCAATTATATTAGCTCTAGCCACGTCATAACTTTATGTACAAATGAACTCGATAGAAAATCAAATTAAAGGAATAAGAGCAATATTTTTCTCAAACACTAAAGTTGTGATTATCAGATATTTCACCACCATAAGTGCTTATTAAATATTAACTTTCAAGCTCTAATTTCTGGAATTATATTGAGAAAGATATTCAATATAATTTAATTCAATAAATGTTCGCAAACACAATTTCCAGTTCCTAGTACTGGTTCTACTTCAAGAATCAGAACATGACAAGCTCTACATTAAAGTAGGTGTAATTTTTCAAACTTTATACTCCGATGTCTCAAGTGGTTACACATTCCTCTCTCTCTCTCTTTCTCTCTCTCTCTCTTTCTCTCTCTCTCTCTCTCTCCACACACACACCACACACAACTTAGCATATACTTTCATATTATTTAATCGCACTTGCAACAAAAGACAGTAACTTCAGAAAACAAATTATTTTTTTCTACAAAACTTATCAAATAATGAAAAAATAACCTCCATAGGTGGAACAATCTTTGTGAAGCTTTATTCAGTTACAAATAATTGAATCTAATAATTGGCCGATTTGGAAGGTACAAACGTTTCACATAACCAGCTTATCAAATATCTGTAGGCTAGTATAAAAATCTGGAGTTCTTGATTTATATAAATTCACGTTATGTGAATGCGTATGAGAAAGTGCATTATTAGGAAAACAAACCCAATATTGCTTGTGATGCCTTAAATCATAGTCTTGTGCGTAATAGAGCGTAACAATAATTTTGACTGATGATACAAGAAATAATTCTATTTCAAACAGAACATGATTCAATGTTCCTTGCTAAGAAATTCAGGAGTTATTTCAACAACAAACTTCCGTCCGCCCTTATTTGGGATTGAATCTATTTTGTTCACAAATATTTTGGGACCAAACGACAAGATTTAATTCCACTTTGAAAAAAAAATCCGAATTTTAAGTTTTTATGTGTATACAATACCAGCATTGAATTTTACAATAAAATGGACATTTTATGAGATAAGTATTAAACTTAATTATAATTTAAATGTCCTTCTTTGGTCCATAACTTCACTTCAAAACTACAAATTATAAGTGAATAAGATAAAGCCCATTGTTTGTACCGTATTTCATTTTCTCGCGAGTTTATTTTTCTCTACTGTCCTGAATGCTTTCATGTCTGGAGTTTCATATCCACTGAACGACAGATCTGTGATGTTTGTGGGAAGACGAGTCTTCCTATAAATCGCATTTAGCTTCAGTGTGTATCATCAAACCATAAACAGGCAGAAGTCGAAAATAGCTTTCTGGAAATTAGCAAGTGGTCGCATTTGTTGCTTTGTGAACAAAAGCTACAAAATGACAGAGGGAATTTCATTTCTCGATCGAAAAACGCTGAGCCTATAATATAGCCAATTGTTTGTTTCTTTTGCTATATATATATATATATATTAAAATTTTCACGGACCCCTTGAGAAATTTTAGCTTTACTATTTGGAGCAAAATATTTAGATAGACGTTAAATTCATACTACAAATAAAAATGGCGTACTGGTTTGAACATTGAATATTTCCGTCCCATTTAATGATATTCGTTGTGGGTAATTTTAACGCAAAATCAGTGGTTTCAATGCTTTAAGTCTGTCTATATGTGCCCGCCCAATATTCAAACAGCTGGGTATATTTTCATGAAACTTTGTATACCTACAGTACTTACACCACTTAGCGATTAAACTTCACAGCTTTAGTCCGTCTGTCTTCCCGTGTTATGTGTATTTGTATGATTGTGTAAATATCACACAAAAACAATTTAATATATTTTAATTAAATGTTGTATATAGTTTATAAATATGTTTTAACTTTGTGCATTAATTAAATATATTAAATATATAGCCTTTTTGTCTGCGTTTCACGCTAAAACACCTGAATATCCCTTATCATACTTAAACCTACCTTATATATAGCCTGGCAGTGTTGAAAAAATTGAGATATAGTAAAATTAGCATTGTTATTGTAGTTGAAACTCAGATTGTTTACCTAGTACTGTGTGTGTGTACTGGAAAAACATAAATTACTTTTACAGAATTGAACTTATTTTTTCTCTCTCTCTCTCTCTCTTTCAGAAATATAC
This sequence comes from Metellina segmentata, assembly GCA_947359465.1. Classification (NCBI taxonomy): domain Eukaryota; kingdom Metazoa; phylum Arthropoda; class Arachnida; order Araneae; family Tetragnathidae; genus Metellina; species Metellina segmentata. Next base: position 112,165,835 of record OX375872.1, on the reverse strand, counting down.
ATAATTTCCTAATATTTGGGAAAGATAGTATAAAGAGGATAAAATGTTTAATTTTTCGTAATTGTTTCAAGCATAAATTATTTGGTTAATTTATCTTTGAACTGATTATTTGGTTCCAGTATTGTCAAAGACGTGTTCAATTCTGGACGGCTTGGTATCTTTCGTATCATGTCGACATCTTTATATGTTGATGAATGGAAGATATTTTCAGACATTTCATAAGCCACTTTTCAAATAGAATTACATTTCTTTAAAGCTGCAGTATAACAGTTAATGGAATAGAGCGATGCAAGATATGAATTTTAAATTTAGTTATATTCACACAAATTAAAGGTTGTGAATAAAAAAATCCCCCCTTTTCTGTAAAATATTCAATGGATAGCCGTTTGTCAATCATATTCGTCCTTTTGCTTGTATAAAACTAGCTTTCTCGTTAATAGAAACAACAAATTGGAAATAAAGGTTCTAATAATACAAAGAATGAATTCTCTTATTGGCGGTTGCTGAGTTGGAATCAATCTATATTCATAGTGATTCGGAATTAGTTCTAAACTGTAGGTCCCAGTCTAATTTGGTAAAAAAATAACCATCCAGAGACGAAACCAACAAACCGAAACTACACAGGATATTAATTACTATAGTCAGTATTCACGGTCAGATCAGAATAATATATAGTTCAATTATTGTACTTATTGATTATCTATTTTTAAAAGAAAGTAGATATCTGCTTTTTGTTGTCTATAGTAAAACGTCGTTGGTGTAGCAAGAGACAATTTTGCACAAAGTATCTTAAGTATCGTAGTATATTGAGAATTTGTCTTAAGCTTTCCCATAAGTAAAAAAAATGTTTTAACTTTTGAAATTGCTGTGTCTGTAACGGAATAACTAGAATTTTGTAAGGCAGTCACGGAAAATAAGTTTCTATAACCAAATAACTTATTACAAAAAGTGTTTAATTCAATTTGCACCAAATATTATTTAATTATATTTTTAAGCAACAGAAAAATGAGGAGTAGTATGATTGTAATGAGGAATTTGAATGATTTACAAAATCAAGCAGATGAATCCAGCCCATTGAAAGCATCATTTACCGCAGCTTGTGGACTTTTAATGCAAACGCCATCGGAAACAAAATATCTCCATTTCAACAGCTATAGTGTCCGTTATTTGAATCATTTTACAGTTTGATGCTTGAGGCACATTGTGAACGGCTTGAATTTCTAGATTTAGAAACTTGAATGGATTGCTAAGTGCTACAAGTCGCCGGGAGCTAGTATATTTTAATAAAAACAGGCACTATCTGAACAAATTAGTTTTTCGTGTAAAAGTCGAATAATTTTTTTAAAGCCGAATTTGAACGGTACTAAGGTGCACCACACAATTTTTTTGTAATTTTCTTTAATTTTTTGGTGTTCTTTCGAGATAGGTTGGTACAATATCTCGAAAGGAAAGGCAGATAAATATAGAATTCACGAAGACTAAAGCATTTGAATCTTCGAGGCGTTTCAAAGCGATTTGATCTTCTGATTTCCGAAGAAAGGAGTGAAACCTTTCGGATGCAGAATGGGATGCGAGAGTTTTTTTGGACCTTGGTCCGCATCCGAAGGGCATCATTTACCATCACTCAGCAATGCAAATGCAAGCACTTGCCTCCAAACTCAATTGCATCACGAATCCTCTCGGGAAATTCTCTTTGAGAGGGATTTTTCTGTCGAAAGAAATATATCTCGAATATCACCCAAACGCTTTAGTCCAATGACCCCCTTGAATTAATTTTCATAGACCCCTCAAGATTATAAAATGAAATATGGCAAGACCTGCGTAAGATCATTATAATTATTATTTTTCATCTTAACATTGGGAGTAAAATATTTATATCTACGTTAAATAGATCATGAAACGGTACAACGTAAATTAGTGGGGTCAACTCAAATTTCTGAAACTGAGAAAAACTAGAGTTCTGAAATAAAAAAGTAAATGCTCTACGAACTCTTAGTATTGAATAACATGCATTACTCTCAAAAGGCGCTTCAAAATTATACTATTAATGACATAAAAAAGTTAATTTAAATATGAATAATGAGCTGATTTCTAACATTTAGCTCGACAATGTTTTGAATTAATTTCATTTCAATTTACTAATATTAAAATTTCATGCTTAATAATTTCGATATTAGGGAAACAGCACTTCAAAGCGTTTCTTGCGAGTTCTGGAGTCATTCGTTACAGATAGTCAAAAGTCAGCTGTGAGCATTTGGACTTCAATGAACCTAAGGATCATGCAGCATCGGAGAGAGGTTGGTTGACCAGCAAATAGATTCATTATTCACAATGAGTCCATAACTTAAATAAAATAATGAATTTCCAGTTTTAGGTGTAAAAAACTAAATGGCATGCTTCTGCAGCTGCAGAACTGCCACATCTGTAGCTTCCAGTAGAGAGTTGAGACTCCATTAGAGAGCAAGTTTGCAGCATGCAGAATCATGTATTTGTTTCTACACATAAAACTAGATATTTGTTTTTTGGGTTATGGAGGTATTGAATCCAAAGTGCGATATCATGATCACCAACCACTGGAAAATACTTCCTTTGGTGCAAGTACAGTTGCTTATTTCTTATAACAGATTATAATTTTTAGAACAGAACGTCATAAAGAATATAAAAGGATGTGAGAAACTAGTGGAATACTTTATTTTTTCTCGAATGGTTATCTATTTCATCTAGTAAAATATAGTATGTTTTCCGTGAATCTCCTGAAACCTTGTCACTGGCCCCAATGTGGGAACTAGTAACCTAGGGAATATTAAATACATCATTTTTATACAAATCAAAATAGATTATGAATCAAGAGTCAGACTTGTAGACCACAAAACTGATCAAAAATTTTACTTGATCTGAGCATAAGATTTTTTTTCAATTCGGGACTATGAGTTTTATTTAATTCATGAATTAAAATAGCAGAACACTTCAAAATTAATTTATAAATACGCTCAAATAATGACTTAATTTGACTGTTACGAAAATTCGTTTGGGTTTATTTGGCTCATTCTGATCAGCCTCATGTTAGAGGTGAAGAATATATATATATATAAGATGGAGAGTATAAATCTATTGTGTTTTAAACAGGCTAATGATGAGAAAAACTACAGTACGTTTTTTTATTGCCTAAGGATTCCAACAAATCCCATTCTGAACTATCCGACCACTCAGGAATTCAGAAACAAACCTGATTTCATACAGATGTAATATAATTTCTAATGAATTGACAAACATCTATTCCGCAGACAGTCATATTGGAATGTCCTTTCTTACAATAATAACATCTGTACTACCACCAGTTGGTTTTGAGTTAAACCTTATTTTCTTCCAACAAATAATCAATGACAGCAACTATTTACTGAACTCGTGCCGTTATTTTAAAAGCTATGCCTCCAATTTTTAACTTTTGTACTCTCAATTTCGGGTTCCACTACTGTGGAGTTGGAAGATTTGTTTTTCAAATATTCTTGATTGAAGAGCATAGTTGACGTGATTTGATTCTAGTAGTTTTTTCGGCAAACAATGTGAAAAGTTACGCAGCTTCTGACACATCGAAAGGAATGCCATTCAATGACAATGAAGAAAAATTCAATGAAATAGATTGATTTAAGGACATCCACATCAGTACCTGCATATAAAGTTTTCTTTTGAATTGAACACCGGACTCCCAAGTCCCTGCTTAAAATTAAATCAGTGCTAAAACAAATTATTTATAATTAAAGAACGTGTGAACCCATCAATTGATAAGTCTCTATTGTCAGTGATGAGAAATTGTACGCCATTACAAAGACACAAAGTCTTCAAAGTCAAGTTTATTAAATAACTTATCTATAAAATAATCCACCCAATGTAAGTGTGCTTAGGACTGCTATGATTTGTTAATATAAAATGAAACGAGGTTAACAAACAGGGTCAAATTTGATAGCATCCGATAATTTGTAGAGCGAAATTTCCTCATGAAAAAGTTCTACCCTAGTTTAAAAATTTATTTAAAAATTATTTTGTATTTTTTTTTTTTTTAGTTTTCATAATTTAAAAATTTAATATAAGGAAGGCGGACAAATCCGTAAAGCCAGCATCATTAGCCCCATTATTACCAATTCAATTCATTCAAACAGAAACAATGGACAGCGACTTTCCTTTAGGTACGAGTTTGTCTTTTTATCAAAATAAGAGAGGTAAAAAAAACTATTGCTGATCAAAGTTATTAGAGCGAACAAACTACCAACAGAAAAGCTGAAATTTTGTAGCCTGATAAGACCAATTTTCTTCTTAAGATATTGAGGTTGCTATTACTATCTTTCTAATATTAACTTCATACTTAATATTGCGCGCACAAATTATATTAAATGAGAAACTACGTCAATTTTATCGGGCTCTTTGATAGTAAGGTCTTAAAATTTACAATCTAAGAGCCCGGTAAAATTGACGGCATCGGGATTGGCAGATTATTTCGGAAGCTATGAGTCTCGGAGAAAGTAGTTGAACATTAGGAATTCAAAACTAGATATAAAATCCAGAAATAGCTGAACCAAGTGACTTTGTAACCGAGGTTATATAACCTCGGGGTATATATTATACACAACCCTACAATAATGGACCGGACAGCAAAATGTGATGGTATAAGGGAAAGAATACATGCTTTAATAGGGGGATGGTACATCACGTGCTGCAATTACACTAGCAACCCTTCTGGGCATACTTTTAACAAGGTTTTGATACACAGCTCTGTGTATTTGTGTCCATTCTTGCTGCAAGAATGTCGCCAGCTCAGCTGTAGATTTCGGACATGGTTCCCTGGTCCGTAAGCGTCGCTCTAACTCATCCCACACATGTTTTATGAGGTTTAGGTTGGGACTCTGAGCAGGCCAGGGAAGACGTTTTACATCCATATCTTGATACCACTGCTTGGCAGAGGCTACAACATGACATGGAGCGTTGTCGTCCTGGAAGTAACATTCGTCCATTCCTAAAAATTGCCAGAACGTAGGAAGAACCTGATTGTCCAAAATGTTTATGTAGGCGTCGGCGTTCAATTTTCCAGGAACAACATGCAAAGGTCTCAGGCCTTACCACGGAAAACACCCACAAACAAGTAGTCGGATTTAATACAAATCCGGTGGCGTTCGGTCCATTATTGTAGGGTAGTGTATATTAATATTGGGTCCATGAGAAAGTTTGTCTCGTTTCTGGCGCTAGATAGCATTGAATCGCAAAACCGAAGTGTTATCTACTTTGCACGTGTTACGTTTTGATGTTTGAAAGAAAGAATTTAAGCGAGTACTTAGCGAAATTGTGTTGCTGGGTTGTATTTTTAAAGTTTTGTTAAGCATTCAAAATGGCAGAAAATAAGTAGAATTTTCTCCCTATTATGATATTTTATGTCCGAAAAGGCAATAATACGCCGCAAACGCAAAAGAAGAAGATTGACGATTGCACGTGCCGTAAATGGTTCAGAAAGTTTTGTCACATGGATTCGTTCTTTAGAGAGAAACCTCAAAACATCTATGAGCGCGGGATGATGCAGCTACCGGGTAGATGGAGAAAGGTCATCGAACAGTACGGTATATACTGTATTGATTCAATGTAATTTTTAGTAAATAAAATAATTTTTCTTCAATTTTATGTCTAAAAACACGGGATGAACATTTTTATCAACTCTATATTTTGATATATGAAGGATGCTTCCATTGTTTTAGGAATTGTGAACCAGATTTTTGTTTACGAAATTTTGTCTCTTATTACAATGTAATTTTTCAGTATAATTTTAATTTAACTGTATGTACTTGCCTCTTGCACGAGCTACTTTTTAAGGCCATATAAAAACCTATGGGGGAGTCTCTGATCCATTTGTTTGCATCCTGTAAGTCCTGAAATCGCCCAGCAAGACTATTTTTTTCAATTCTGGAAACAGATTCCAGTGGCCTCACTCGTAAAACTCTCCCATAGAAATAATATCGCAACCCGGCAAGAAAAGAGACACAAATCAAAGTTGCAGAATTTGAGAAGCATCAACTTAAAGGATACTATAAAACTTATATTGAAATATTATAAGCTTCTTTTAAATTTTAGGTAAGTATTTATGGTTTTAACTTCTATTATATTCTATAGAATAGTAATATAACACTCTGGGGCAACTCATACATATTTTTCAATGACATAACATCAAAATTTTTATTTTGACCTGTGTCACTTTTTTTCCGTGGTGCGATATGTCTACTCTTCGAGAATTCTCTTGCAAAAAATGAACGGTAAAAAAGCAATTCTGTCTGTATACGCATTATGCATTCGGAGATTGAAATTCCCTTTCCAAACATTCCTCGTTAATTTGAAGTCAAAAAGGAGGTTTCGATTGAAAATTCAGAAGTTTGTCTGCAATTTGATGTGAAGATAACGCCTGTTAAACTATATTTAGATAAACTTGTAGAACAATTACAGAATATGCCGAATGGTATCTTTGAATTTGCTTTACATAAATACAGATGGGGTTTATTTTAGCTGTGCATAACTCTATGAGATACTCTATTGCACATAACTCTACGTACTCAACTATTCTCGATTAGTGTCTTTTTGCTTGATAAAATTGCCTTTTTCAGAAATTAACTTGATTTTGTTGTAAATCTAGAAAAGAGCCCCGATACAATTTGACTACTTATTTTCAGTTAATTTTTTTTATTTTGCATGATTTTTCATTTAAAAATTATTACATTTAATCAGTGGTTGAATTATTCAATCACTTAATTATTACTCTACGATTTTTCTTTCCGTTTTGTAAAATGTCTATATTTAACTCTCGTGATATCATTAGTATTAATTCCCCAACGTATGGCTCTATATATTTCATGACCTTACGATTGTATTTCAGTAAAAAAAAAGTTTCACACTTGCTTTCAAAAAAGTGCACGGTGTAAGAAATACCCTAAGAAGCGAATACAGTTTACTCGTTTTGTATGTTGGTTTTCATTAACAGTACCTTTTGAAGTTCCCTTTTCAAGCCTTTAGATATGCATTCATAGCCTTCATACTAGATAGTTATTTTATTTCAGTTGTCTATTCTCTTTCATTTGATACCTCAGCATAATAGCAGCAAACTTGACAAAAACCGATCAGTTTTCAACAATTTTGCTCTAGGTGAGAAGACGTTCATCTTCATCTCTTCTTGCTCAGTGTCTTATTTATCCAATGCTTTTGTAAGATAGAATAGTAGTGAGGATAAAAACATATTTTGTTAATGTAACACCCTGTCTATGTTTTGCCAATGCAAGGTAGAATTGAAACTCCAAACCACTTTTCCTGCCTTAGAGTTTATTTTCAATTTAAGGTACAATAAAGAAAATAAGGTACAGTAACAGAAAAAAATGTGCCACCCTCTTCATTCGAGCAATTTTAACAGTAAAGAAAATTTAAAGATGCCGTTTGACAAGAACATAATTTCTTCTATAAATTCAAATTAATAAAATTTGCATAAGGAACCGTCTTCATATTAAATTGAGCATCAACTTCATAATTTTAAAAAAAAATCTTCTATTTCGACACAAAATTTCGAATCTCGTTCAAAATTTAACTTCATATACCGAATTTCTTACCGTTTCAAAGTTAAGGGAACAGAAAGATTGGAACTCCTAATGTTAAATCAGTTTCTTACACTTATGCATATCTTCCTAAATAATATTTCTATAGCACTGATATTTTGTACCATGTTACTGTTAAACATCCCAAACAAAACCTATCTAATATTTTATTTAAAAAATAGTTTTTAGTATGTGATAATAAATATTAAAATAACGTTTGAAATAACTGTGAATTGGAACCTTTTTATATTTTGATGGGAATCTATTCAGAAGAACTTGTAGTAAGGCCAGACAAAATTTCACCTCATTCCGATAATTAGTTTTTGCGCTAAATTAAATATCCCTCCTTATTCCGATTTTAGGGGGCAACCAAAAGTTTAAAAGACGTTTCACAAACCTCGGATAGGAATTATCGGATCGTTTGCACTTTCATAGTAAATACTATAACAATATAATCCTCAAATCATTTGCACTTGCGTAATAAATATAATGTTTCTCGGATCGCTGAAAAATACGTTTGAAATAGTATTCAAATTTGAAATTAGGGTAACTATAGCTACAATAAATTTCAATCTATAAATAGCGACTATCTATTTCGAGATTATCCCTGAAATTGACACAAACTTTAGGATTTTACATCTCGGGATATAAAGGTTGTAAAGTCCTGAAATTTCATATTTAATCTAATTTAACGATGCAACATCTCTGATTATAGCATCAAAACACGGTGTTTCCATTAAAAAAATTTATTTTTTGTGCAAAATTTGATAGGAAGACGTCCCTTTATGCAGTTCTTTTTATTTTAATTTGTAGAGGACGTTATTCCCTATTGAATGATACTTTTGAATTTGCTCTAGTATGAATATTGCTCGAAGTAAAGGAGGTGGTTCGGTTTTTTTTCCGTGAATGCATATTTCGATGTTCTATAAAGTATAGAAGATACTATAATTGCATTAAAATAGACATTCTAACACACGTCATTACTTAACACTACGATAAGTAAACAAATGGAGTTTAGTTCCATTTCTTTTAATGAAGTAGGTGACTTTTGTAAAAGTTCATTTAAAACTAGGTAATACAATAACGAATCTACTATAACTAATTGAGTGCGGAAGAATTAATGCTATTGACCTGTGAATGAGCACTAAGTTGTGATACTTATCAGGTACTAGAAGAATAGCTATATATATTTTACAGGATATATTTCACTTCTTTTACTCCACTCTAAACACAACATTCTTCAAATCTTTGAAACCTCAAGCACACACAATTGCACAGTGAGATGCACTGACAGTTTGAATTCATTAATTCTTTCTCTCGATAATTATTCTTACGAACGAACGCTACAAAGGAGAAATGAACTGAAAACAATCAAGAGTTCAGTTTTTGTATTGGTGAAGACGCCTAAGATTGGAATTTGTTTAATACTTTAATTAGAAAATAATTTTTTTAATTCTCACTGAGTAACAGATGGGCCGAGATTTTTTTTTTTTAAAGATTCCAGAACTTAGATTCCATTTAAAAATTTGTAAGTTTGCAATAGTAAATATATAAAATCCCGCTTTTAAGTTTGAAAAATAACACAATTTGGACAGTATTTTACAGTAAGAATTCAAAGCACATGAATGAAATTACTTCTAAAAAAATTCTGACGACAGTGTTTTATACATCATAGTGTGTGTCCGTATATATAAATATGCATTCTATATTGTATTAAGTAATTCCACTGTTTGTCTATCTGGCCACTCCATTTGTTACGTCATTAGACACGTAATTGCAGGTTATCAGTGTTTCCAATTATGATTTGCTCTTTGCAAGGACACGAAATTCAGCCCAATAGTTAGAGTAAAAGCTTTTGCTGAAAAACAGCAGTACCTGACTGATACAGAGACCTGGCAGTACCTGAGCAGCTGAGTAAAGACTTTTCGTGAAAAAGTTTTAAATGTCTTTTCATTATTTTAGGCTATACACACAATTGCCTGTGAAAATGTTTGTGATAAGAAAGTAAACTGTTATGATAAGAAAGTAAACTTTTGTGATAAGAAAGTATCCATGAACCTACATATGTTTTGATTTGATGGTTCAAGAAATAATTTTCATAGACAGGGGAAATGAACCACTTTGGCAGCAGAGCGGCTAGTGCTGACCTTGAACTTGGCTTTGTGTACTGTTTAAATGTTTTGTTTATTTTAATAGAATAGTGTGTGGTCATTATCTGAATAAATGTTTCTCTCCAGTCAGCCTCCAAGCGCCATGAAATACTGGTACTTTTAAAAAAAGTTTGAAAGAAGATTTTAGTGAAAGCTTGCTTTTTCTCAGAAATGTAAACATCGATGAAACAAAAGCCATGAGCATTCGTCTGAAATATATATATATATATAATATTGAAATTATTAATATATAATATCGAAATGGGGTTAATTCGACCAGTTTTGTTTATTGAAAAGGGAATTCTCCGTAAGAATTTTTTTATTTTGTGTTTCGTCAAAAAAATTACGGTTTCGGTAATTTTAGAGTAATTTAAACAAGTAAATTATTTAATGATAAGGTAAAAAACTAGTTTCAAATAAACAGTGAATATTAGACCAATTCGTTCATCATTCGAAACATACTATAAAAAATCAAATTTAACCAAAAATACACTTGAAATACAATTGCATATGTGCTAATCATTTCTTTCACTCTACAAGTAGATATTTTTACATTCGATACAGATATTTTATAGTTTCTGCAGAAAAGACAAGCAGCAGTTGTTTTCCTGCTTTTTCTTTGCTTATTCAAAATTAAAACACTTTTAATACTTTCGTATATTCCTGATTGCCCTTTCAATGGAACCAGTATAGATCCATACATACATCAGCATATCTTATTTGAAAACGCCTTCAAAGTAAATCTTGGAGACATTTATTTTTTACTATAATGCTCTTTTTTCTTTGGACCAATTATGATAAGAATGACTTGTTTCCGAAAGGGACCGGATTGTGTGTGAATCCAGGATTGTCTGTGAATGTCACACATAAACATTCGCCTTTCATTTGCTAATTCAAAAGACATTTCACGTAACAGTTGGGTCATTTGACATATTATAGCGATATTTATGTTCATATGGTAAAAATAGCTTCCTCAATTTTTGATTCGACGCCTCAATTTAAAATTATAGACGGAAGGACATCACATTTAGCTTTCTTGAACAAAGGTAACAGTATTCCGAATGTTACAGAAACAGGACAACGTAAAAAAATAACACCAAAAGAGGTTCATTAAAGGATGCAGTATGAATCATGATATTTGAGAAAACTTTCATAGAATGATCGTTTTATTAACCCAGGATATACAGACACAAATTAAGAAAAATTAATAGTATTGAAAAGTATATACGTGTAATTGTTAACAGGTTCACGTGATCTAAAGAGCTGGCCGCCCATAAATGCGCGATAGGTTTAATGTATTAGGCAACAATAACATGAACAAAAGAACTCGAAGGAAGCTCATTAGCAAGACATAGAACCCATTGAAATCAAGAAATAATGAGTCACTTGCCCATAGATTTATTCATTTTTCCCCGTTTATTTTCCTTCTTACATATTCTCGAAGAGCCTTTCCATTCTATCCTCCTGTCCGCAGAACAAAAACGGAGCGCCTGACAGAAATCTATTTTTAGACGCACGGATGCTGAGAGCGTATCGAAACAGATCTTTCACGAAACAGATCTTTTGAGGAAACGGCTCGTATTTGCGCACCGGAAGCTGGAGACGTTCAGGAATTGCGTGGAAAGCAAACCAACAAAAAAAAATTCCATCTGGATGAGATGCAGATCGGCAGCACACATAGGGACAGATACACAGGGATGGATACACATTAGCACAACGGTTTCGAGAGATATTGTGAATTGCATGCAACTTACCAAGAGGAAGAAATGAGAAACGATTTGTTTGTAAACATGAACGAAGCATCGGTATGGATGACGAGAAAAATCCAAACGATTCGGAGCTCTTATCCCTCTTCTCGTATAAATGTACTAAACTGTCGGTTTCACATTCGCTCTAAAGAAACTGATTCCCGGCTAAGAAACACGCTTCGATATTATCCCAAGACTTCAGCATCCCAATGGTACACATTGCTCAGGACTAATGGTTGAGATACTTGATGAGAGAGATTCGCTGGGGGAGGGGGGAGGCTGCGCTGTTGCTATGGTAACGAGGTAGCGGCCTCTCATCCGGGGTATGGGAAAAGCGGGCGCAAATATGTGACGTCACGAGTCTCAGATGGTAAAATCATGTTCAAAACACACTTGCTATAAATAGAAGGAATTCGTAGAAAATTCTTGTGCAATGCCGTACTAGTGCAGAAATACCTTTCTTAGATTGTACCGAGCAGGACCGACCGGATATATTTCAAGCAAACTTTATTCGGTGCAATAGTCCTTTCTTCGTGCTATTGCACTGCACACAACGACCCAAAACAAAAATCAGAAACAATATGAAAAATGCTTCAGTGAAACAACACGTGTGTTGGATGAAGCTTTCTTTACCAACCAAAGATGCAACACCTGCGTTTCTACATTTTGCTTTCCTTCCATCAGAAATTGGGAATATTGCAATTGAAAAATGTGAAACAGTATCTCCGATAGGGCAAAACATGAACTCAAACATGCAGCGATTCTCCCAATACCAAGACATTAACCAGTCCATTAGTAAGACTAGCAATTGCCATCTTGGAAGAATTTAGAGCTTAAAGGAGATGTATGAGAGTTACTAAGTTAATTGATCAGTTTATTTTTATGAAATATTTAGAAATAGAAGAGAGAAACCTTAATTTTAGCTTCAATCCTTCACTTTGCTGTAAATTTTTGATTAACTCAACCATTAAACATACGGGTTCCTACGTTTTCAGTAGGGATAGGAGTAAATCCTAACAAATAGAGTTGTCATGAAGGGCTCCAATGTGACGCATTTATACATGCATCCCTATGAGAAATGGTTCTGTTTTTACCTCAACAGAGAGAGACTTTGTGAAAGGAGCCGTTCTAGTGACAGACAGTACATAATCGGAGAGTATTTGATGTAAAACACTGCATAATTCAGTACGCAATTTGTCATTGATTGTTGGCGGACATACAGGAAATTTATGATGAAATCTCGTTTTTCCACATTTCTCATTTGAAGTGCTCTCTCTGTCATTTTCGGTCATTTTTTCTAAAAATTGACAACTTTTACAACAAGAAATAGGAATGTGAAGAATTGAATAGGAGATTGTTTTGAATATCATGTTTTTAAAATCTTATTTGTATATGGAAACCTGTTTCAACAACATCTTGAGAAACAAATTCCAAGCAAGTTAAAATAATATTCCTCTTTACCTTTCATTCCTTGTTCTTCAAGGGACCCCGCCATGATTCTCTGTGCTAGCAACCAGCGAGTTCAAAGCGGCGCTGACTTGGTTCCTGTAAATTATCTTGTATTTACCTCTTTTGTATCAATAAAACTTTTCTGGGAGTGTGTATGTCCATTACTTAACGTTGTCTGTCTTGTCTGTCGCAGCTTAACGAAAGATGGCCCCTTCGCTATAAAAACTCAAACAACTTTGGTTGGTTCCCTTGTTCTTCAAAAATACATATCCTTTTAGGGGTCCGGGACCTAAATATTCGAAAAAAAGATTTGATTTTGAAGAAGATTTGAAGAAGATTTTTACTGCTCATGTGAAAACTTGAATTGTCCTTTTTATAACGATACCTCATTTGTAGAAATCCGTTAATTGGAAGTATTTTTAAATATTTTTTAAAGTAGATACACTATTACAGCGACGTGCGTCCTTCCGAAGTTTAAAGCCTCATTTCTCAGAACATACATTTTCATGTTTGGGGGTACATTACTCAAAAACTACTTGCGATACATTCTTGAAGCTTTTTATAATTATTTATGAAGCACTTTCAAACACTTTAACACAAGGAATAAGATATAAAATGCATACTTTTTTTTAATTTTATCTAAAATATTTCAATTTTGTTTTTGTCATTTTTTTAAATTTATAATCTTGTGAATTCGAAAAAAAAAATTTTAAACATGTAAAGTCTTTAAACGTAATTAAATATTACACTGCAAAATTTTCAGATTAATACAGTAATTTATGAATAAATAAGATGCCCCCAAGGTTTGTGAATTTAACATGGGTTGTTTAATCTCAAATACTGAGATCAGAGATCGATGCGTGCACTCTGACTTGCTATTCATGTTGAAGCTTGTAATTAGAAAAGATTTTGAGAACGATGTGAAAAGCCATGATATCCTATTCTGTGCTTTTTGTTGTGTTTGTGATGTGTTTTTAATGTTGTGTTTTTTGATGTTGTGTTTGTGATGTAAATAAAACTTGAATGAAAAGGATGGAAGTCTGGATTGACTTATTACCGTCTGACAGGTAAGAGAACTTTAGAAATTCATTTGCGATCAACATTGCGAATCCTTGCGAAATAGAAATTGTTATATATTTGGTGCCGAAACCCGAGATACAGACCTTTAGATAAAGTAAATATCGAACTGAACAAATTTAATTAGCGAACTGAATATTTTAAATTTGCAAGAATGAATATTGAATCTTTGAAGCGGGTTAGAAGCACTGTCAGACGGGCAGCAACTGACACTATGAAATTGATAGAACGCGAAATAAACAATGAAGAAAAGTCAGTTGATTTCATTGATGGAACTTCTAGCGAAACTTTTAGACAAGGAAACAAATTTAGCTAAATATGACGTTAAATTCTGAATTTGTGCAAAGAAGTTGTTTCATAGTTGCCTATGGAGGTGGCCGGACCTCCTAAAGTTGAGTTAGCAAATACATTTCCAACTATACATTTCTTAATGCTTCTATGTTTGATTTAGATTTTTACTTTAAAATAATTTGTATTTTAATTTCACTCGGGACTTAAGGCTTAACCCTAACACATTTTTATAGATAATATAATCTTTTGATAGGAGAGAGATTCATTTTATACTATAGATTAATTAATACACTATACTATAGAGTTAAAATTCACTACATTCTAATTATGATCTATCAGGGGCTATATACACGGTGTCCTAAAAGTTCCCGTATTCCAACTTTAAAAAAATTTATTGCCCGTGGTTTTATTAATTATTGAATTTTATCGTCTGCTTATAGTTTTATCGACTCTTTAATATTTATCGTTTGATTTTCTTCGCACTCAAGTTGTGCGATAATAGAGTTCCACGTCATTTTGCTCTTCATTGCAAGATCAATTTATCACGCATTCATAGCATTGCGCTGTTTGAGGCTTATTTTGAATATAAATCATATGAAAGATGTAAAGAATTTTAGTGACATAAATATCCAAATGATGTAAAACCAAGTAAAGATACGCTATATCAACCTAATTTGTTGCATTATTAGAAGTGAATGAACGAGACTCGTGGTTCCAACAAGACTTTGCAATCTGCCATACAAGTTGTAAACCATGGCATGCTTCAAGATTTTTTTGCCAATCGACTCATCTCAAGAAACCTTTGGTTCCCTCATCTGGGCATCCCGGACTTTTTTCTGTGGGGATATTTAAAGAACAAAGTTTATGAAGATATTCACCAAACAATAGGTGATCTGAAAATTGCCATTACTCAAAGGATACAAGAAGTCACTCCCAGCATCTTGATACTTTGCATCTTTCTAAAAATATGCGCAAACAACTTCAGCTTTGCCTCCAAGAAAAATGCGGAAATTTTGAACATTTATTATAAATGTACGTTCAAATTTTTTTCCTACGTTAGGTTAAAAGTGCTTTATAATATTGGCATAAAAATAATTGTTTTAAAGTTTGTTGTTTATGTATAATAAATTCACGAATCGTCAGCATGGGAACTTTTAGGACACCCTGTACAACTGAATCAATATTTTATTTGGGAAATAGTTATACAGATCTGAAAATCCCTTTAAAGCTATTGAAATTAAATTTTCCCTGGTAATTTCGTAAATATATTAATATGCGAAATAATACGACGAATAATACGAAATAATATGGTGAATATATTTTGAACATTTCAAATGATTATTGGGAAATTATAAAATAAATTTCATTAGTTTTCGGTTGAGTGATAGTTAAAACAATTTTTGAATGTGAGAAAAAGTATTAACTGTCACTACTAACTACGTGGAAAACAGCATCTGTTCGCGAGTAGAAACATAGTCGCGGGGAAAAAAAGAACCACCCCTCTTCATACGAGCAATTTTTACAGTAAAGAAAATTCAAAGATGTCGTTTGACAAGAACCTAACGTCTTCTATAAATTCAAATTAATAAAATCCGTTATAAATATGATTCTTGAATCGCTGAAAAATGCGTTTGAAATAGTGTTCAAATTCGAAATTCGGGTAGTTATAACTACAATTAAACTCGATCTACAAATAGCTACTTTCTTTTTGAAGATGATCCTTGAAATTGACATTACTTTTAAGATTGACTATCTCGGGATATGAAGGTAGTTATGTGATGAAATTTCATATTTAGACATATTTAACGTTGCAGGATCTGATTATGTCATCAAAACAAGGCGTTTCCATTAAAAATTTTGTTATTTGTGCAAAATTCTATATGAAGACGTCTCCTTATGCAATTATTTTGGATTGGAAACTGTAGAGAACGTTATTCTCTATTGTAATGGAAATGGTAATTTTTAATTAACGTTGTACTAGAGCAACACAACGGGCTATTGACGATGACGACGGTCCTGGATCAATCCCCTGAGGGAAAGATCCGAGGACAACACCACGTAATTTTTAACCACGGTCAGATGGCGATGCGACACTTGAGCTGGCAACACACTCTCCAAACTTCCACACCAACCCAACGTGAGTACTTTCGGTCCCGACAGATTTAAGGTCCACCGGCCGCCTCTACACCATACTCTCACTATCATCCATGCACTGACCAGGATTCGAACCAAGAACCTTCCGATCTAGAGGCTAACACCTTAATCACTAGACCTGTTGGTCGGCGTTATTCCCTATTGAATGAAAACTTTGCATTTGCTCTAGTTTGAATAGTGCTTTAAATAAAGGAGGTGGTTCGTTTTTTTTACGCGACTGTACATTTTATCTTGGTTATATGCAAATATAGATGGGCATTATGTTAAGTAATAAATAAAAAATTATTCCGATGAATCACCTCTAAACTTTGGTTAACGTGCACTATAAAGAAACTCAATCTCTACTATTATAAAAGGAAGTGTTTGTATGTTTGTTTATTTTCTGCCCGCAAATTCCTGACGAATCTATGGCATTTACAGTAATGAGATTTTAGCACACAGGTAGTCCGAATTTTTTGTAATTTTTGGGTCGCTGCATTTTGGTGACCCCCTTAAAATATGATAACTTGGCCACCTTCGGGAAGAAATGTAATGGCGTACTTTCTTGAGATCGGAACGTTTTGAATGAAAGTTATCGTAAGAAAAAACATTCTTATTCCTAACGGCTTTATTTATTTAAAACTTTTTCGGAAATTGTTGCTATATTTGAATACCAATTATGTGCTTCCATTTAATATTGCAGAAAATTCAAAAGTGTGAGAGAAATATTTTTAAAAGTGTTATTTAAAATAATTGTTATACGCAAAACTCGCAAAACTTTTCACTCGGGAGAAATAAAAAATGCAGACGATAATCGCAAAAGATAACTTGAACTCAAAAATGAAAAAAAGTGTTTAGAATTTTAACACATGGTGATAGATACAGTGTGATTCATAAAAGATGGGCAAAACTTTAAGAGGTGATAGTACACATCCAAACAAACAACTTTCATCGAAGAATGCATGGTCAGAAACAAAACGCAAAGGTGCTGGCGCATTTGAAAAGTTGATCCTTGCAAATATTAAAGCTACATTCTTGTTGCGAGTTATTGGTAGAAGAACGACAGTAATAGCATGCAAATGTGATATGGGGAAAAAGAAGAACTCGTATGCAAATTTTTACCTCGATTAATACATAAAAACCGCTGATCCGAGTGTGCAACTGTCAATCGCGGTAGGAACATATCGGAAGATGTTGCCCTTCACTAATAAGGAAAAGGTTGATATGCATTTTATCTACTGAGTTGCAAATGGAAATGGTTCAGAGGCTCAACGATTGTACTGAGAGAGGTTTCCCAACAGGCGGTTGCACCAACAGTTGTGCGAGACGGGATCCTTTCTCGCTTCCCGATCGCATGCAGATCGTGCAAAGACGGAAAGAACGACAGTCGTGGAAGAAGCCATTCTGGATATGGTGGCTGATCAACCAAGTACTAGTATCCGAGCAGTGGCTAGGCAGTTACATGTATCAAAATCCACGACATGCCTAGTACTGAAGACTGAACGTTTGCATCCTTACCATGTTCAACGAGTTCGGGAACTAACTCAAAACGATTATCCTCGTCGTGTGGAAATCGCTCACTGGTTTCTGCAGAAGATTGCAGTAAATCCAGATTTTGTGGCAACTGCTTTTCACGGATGAATGTATATTTACGCGTGAAGGTGCATTTAATACCCACAATCAACATGTTTGGGCGGATGTAAATCCACGTGTCACTTATTCACATGCTCATCAGCGGCGCTTTTCTATCAATGTTTGGGCAGGAATAATCGGAGACCACCTACTCGGATCTTATGTTCTGCCAGAACGCCTTGACGGGAAAAAATACCTCACGTTTCTGCAACAGGTGCTGCCAGACATGTTGAAGGACGTTCTCACACACATTCAGAATGTAATGTGGTTCCAGCACGACGGAGCACCAGCCCATTATGCACAAGAGGTGCGAAACTATCTGGATTTAACTTTTCCGAACCGATGAATTGGGCGAGGTGCTCCTGTAGCTTAGCCATCACGCTCTCCAGATCTTTCATGTAATGATTTCTTTTTGTGGGGACAACTGAAGGCTCTTGTGTATGAGACCCCCGTTGAATCTGCAGAAGATCTCGTCGCCAGACTTTCGGCCGCTGCAGGGGAAGTACACGATATGCCTGGCGTTTTTCAGAAAGTTCGCCAATCCCTTCTTCGCCGTTGTACCTTATGCATAGCCACTGCCGGTCACTATTTTGAACACTTATTGTAATCACATGTCATTAAACTTGCTTTTGTCACTTATTCTCTCTTTGTGTTTATGTCTCTTATAACAACACCTTCGACGCCCTCTAGCACCTTTACGTTTTGATTCCGACCATGCATTCTTTGATGAAAGTTGTTTGTTTGGATATGTACTATCACCTCTTAAAGTTTTGCCCATCTTTTAAGAATCACCCTGTATATATTGATGTCTTTTTGGGCGTCAATTCGTGTAATATATAGATTTTAAACAAATATTTTCATGTAAGAAAAATCTATTCATACTTTTTAAAATCTAGCGATAAGATATGTTGGATTTCTAACTAATAATAAATTGTTTCTTTTAGCCAACTTTTATTATCTCTCTTGAGATATCGTCTGCATCTATTAAAATTTAGAATTTTATTTATCTCAAGTGTAAAGGGAATGAGTATGACGACATTCTTTAGATGTTGATTTTTAGAAATGTTCTATTTCTTAGTCTGGAGAACTCTCACTCGTGTTTTAAGTGGCAGGTGGATTTCAACGGGAAGAAAGCACTTAAAAATGTTTAAGGGTAGAAACGTTTCGCCAAGAAATCACTAACTCGTCAAATTCAAGGGTGTCATAGTTGCTTTAAAAATGAGTTTTGCAAAAAACTGATCACATACTCTGAATCGGTAATAAAAACTTTAGAAAATACACCTAGTACCCATTCCAAATGCGACGAAGATGTGAAAAGGTTCCCTTGTTAGTACAGTTAATATTTAAATAAAGTAGAAATAGGATTCTCTCAGATAATTTGCAAACAGAAAAATACAAGGAGAAAAAAACTCTTGCTTTAGTGGAAAATTCAACGAAATGGGAAAGTTGATTGGATTTTACGAGGGTCGTTTATTAAGAAAGGTAAAAAAGCAAGTTCAAAATCTATTTTATTTCTCAACATACTCTCCATTAAGAGCTACACACTTGGACGACAAGTTTCCGATTTTTTCATCACACCAGCAAAGTAGCTTTCCTCAAAGGTTGCAAAATACGCATTCACGGCGGCGATGGTATCCTTATTTGACGATAATTTCATCCCACTGAGCAAATTTTCAGTTTCGGAACGAAAAGAAGCGGTCAAATCCGGAGAATACGGTGGATGAGAGAATCTATTCCAACCCCAATTCGTGTAATTTTGCTATTACCTCTCTCGATATGTGGGGCGACCTTGGAGAAAGATAACATTCTTGTGCGCCTATCTTTGTGGGTTTTGTTTCAGTTCCGATCCAATAATGTTCCATAATAGGCTCCTATTATTGTCTTCACCATCTTAAAGTAATCGACCGGAATGATTCCTTGGGAACCAGTGGTCAAAAAAACAGTGGCCATCAAAAAATCAAACAATCAGAAAATAGTAACCATCACCTTTCTCAGCCGATAGGTCTTTGCTTTCTTGGGCGTTTTCACAACTCGCTCTCCACTGCTTTGACTGCTGCTTAGACTCAGGTGTACAGATAGCGTGGATCCAGGTTTCGTCCAATTAATTGCGGCTAAACATCACGAAACACTGCGCTGAAATGTCTTTTCAACAGCTCTTTCAAATAAAATTTTTCACGCAATATATTGTGCACGTTGAGTTTCGTCAATCTTTCACCATTGATTTGATTTTAACAATATCCGGAGTGGTAACCCTCGTCCAGTTAACTATATGAACCCCGAACAAATTCAGATTATTCAAACCCTCGTGCTTGCAAAATAGTTTTCAATTCAATCTGTTCATACACGCTACTTCTCCAGCTATACGCAAGGCTGAATATTAGTTAGTCAATAATTATTGCGACTGTAGTATATTTTGGTAGAAATCTGTATTCAGGGTTTTTACATGACCAAGCAAAATCTTAGCCTTTTTCTTTAGTTGATAGTTCTGTTAATTGCATTTAAATTCGTTGTGAGCCACGGTAGCTCAGTCAGTAGAGCGTCGGGCTCGCATCAGAAGGGTTGTGGGTTCTGTCCTCGGCGGAGCCTCCAATTCTGATGATTGCGAGATCGACTCTTCGACCTGGCTAAAGACCGTCGTGTTCACTAATGGTGACTGGGGCACGTTAAATAGGTCGTAATCACAATGCCCCCCATGTTCCCATACCAAATCAATACCTCTGGGGGTACCTGATCAGGGGGTTATCGGCCTCTGATTGGGATCTAAATTACGATATGTGTGAGTGAATGGATGAATGAAAGGGACCTTCCTGTAAAACGGATGTGTTATGTATGTCGAGCAAAGTCGGACTTCCTCCCAATGGGGCTCAATAACATGGAAGGCGCACCCGCCTCTTGCCGTCTTCGACGGGCCTGGCACTCCTCTGGTCTGCCAGTGTAGGCATAAGAAACAACAACAAATTCGTTGTCTAGATTTTATGTTTATTTATATTTATTATAGAAGATGCTTGATTAAATAATGTAATAAATTAAATTAACATAAGAACGACAGCAATTATAACTCAATAGCAAATATAAAACATGAAAACATACGAGTTAAAATTTCTCCTGGAAGTCAGGATGTGGACGACAATAACTTCGTCGAAGGCTGGCAAATACTGTGACATTAATTGAACAGATGGATTGGTAAGTACGCGAGTAGTGGTTGCCGAGTTGGTAGAATTTCGGTCTAGCAACCGGAGGGTTTGAAGTTCGAAGCGCGGTCCAACCAAAAACTGCAGTGTATGAGGGGCTGGTGCACGTTAAATCTAATCGAGGCCTCAAACGTCCTCACGTTGGTGTGGAGTGGAAATTTGTAGAGTCGGGTGCCGGCTCGGGTGTTGTCTTCGTCATCCGACAGTGGTTCAAAATGACTAGGTACGAACTTTCCGTTTGGGATTAATCCCGGACCGTTGCCAATGGCCAGTATTTTGCTCCATTGCGGCCCTGATTCAACCACCTGCCTACCTTGGAAAAGGAGATTTCTAGCGATGAGATATTTTTTAGAATGATTTAGCCTCATATAGGTAAAAAGTGGAAGTACTACCTTTTAGCTCAGAACTGCTGAATACCCCATCTCACAATCCAGCAATCCGGGAATTTGGAAAATATATTTAATCCATTCTCAACTCGTGTTTGCTGTTTTCGATTTGAAAAGTAAACACTTAGGAAAAACAGAAAAACTATCCTGAGCTTTCAAGCTTAAGTAATTTCTAAATCTGTCTTGTATGTGCTCTTTATTAGAAAACATTTCTTTCAAGTTTTGTCAACTGCTACATTTCTCGGTATACGCATATCTGATAAGTTTTGCAAACAGAAATAATGGAAAAAACTAAAAAAATGCGACTTCATTTAAAAGCCCTTTAGGGTCGATTTCCATCAAGGCTGAGATATTTCTCAAACATAAATTTTATAATCTACTTTGTATAATAAAATTACTTCGCAGACTTTGCTTGTGATCTATATCCAGGGGGCGTGTGCTCTCGGCAAAGCAATGCCTCAAGTATTGTTCCTTTCAAAAACTCCCACATTAAGAAAGTCTGAAGATCTCTAAAACCATTTATCGATCGCGATTTTCTGTAGTTAGTTCGAAACTTTTGTTCTACGTATTAATATTTTGAATTCTTACTAAACAATATAAATAAAAAATTCAACACAGCTGGTATAAATGCTCCATTTGAAATTCTTGGAGTAATTTGAAAGAATTCTAATCGAAGCTCTAATAGTTGTTTGAATTGAGAACAGAGGGCTATCAAAATAAGTGTTAAATATCCGTCTAGATTGAACCCAGTTGTGTTAACCGTTCTTACTAAGGTTACTAAGTTAAGTTAACGCGACTTCCGCTTGATTTTCAATTACCATTTGTTTATTGAACAGTGCTTTCGGTTATGCTGAACTGAATTTTTTTATCAAGTATATATAATTCTATGCAAGATAATGGGTATATTTTAATTATTTGAGGGCATATATATCTATTCTGCTACCTACATGACTTGATCTAGATCGGGGGTTGGCAACCTTTTTTTATAGGAGGGCATATTTCAGAAATGCAGCAGTTCATCGGGCACCGTGGGAAGGGGAAATATGGGAAAGTATAGGGAGGGGAAATATGTAAACATGAAAATATTAATGCAGCATAAATTTGTTACATAAATTTATTACATAAATTTATTAAATAAATTTATTACATAAATTTATTACATAAATTTGTTACATAAATTTGTAATAACATAAATTCAAATTTTAAATGAAAAAACATACTTTCAAAAATTATAATGCGATATTTGACAGTTCAAATCTGCGGCCGTTGTAATGTGGTACATAAGTTAAATACCCAGCATTGGTCCAAATGAGCGTCGGTGAGGTTTGATCGGTACTTTAATTTTAAGTATTTCATATTATAAAAACATTCACAGGCATGTCATCGCGCAAAGAGAGTTCAATTTTAGAGCACATTTTCTCAACAATAGAAGCTATTTCCATGCAATGAATTCTAGAATTTTAATTCATTGTCATTTGTTATAGTTAAAATTTCCAATTCTAAGCCCTCCTTATTGAAAGTATCGAAATAGGTTGCGATTTTATTAGTCACATTGTCCTCTGTATGAGAGAAAGGATTAATAAAAAACCGTAAGAAGACGCCTCCAATTCGTAGAAAAAAAAAATTCTTTCCACACATCTGGTATTAAATTCTTCCAACAAGGAATACAAATGTTTGGTAAACTCATGGGTGGTAGCATTTCCATCGTAATAATTTTCTATTCCCATTTTTAAATTTGGGAAATGTAATAAATCATCTTTCTTCAAATGCGATTTCCAGAGCGTCAATTTAGTTTTAAATGCATTAACCGCACTTTTCATAGAAGAAATATAATGATTTCTACAATGTAGTTTCAAATTTAATTCCTTCAATTTTACCGCTAAATCAGTTAGAAAGCCAAACTTAACCTTTACGCTGCGGAGCTTAGATTTTTTTTCAATCGTCTCACAGAACGGTCCTTTCGCCAGCATCTCCGACACCCCTCACCTAATTACCTAACTTGAGCGATAGAGCCTTGAGTGGCATTTACGACTTACGCTTTCCTTTCATAGTATTGTGTGGCGTTGCGTTTGGCTTGACAGAGATATATTCTGCCTTTCCCCCAAAGCATTCACAGGGTAGTGTACCAAACAAAAGAAGAAACCCTGTAGAAGGTCAGTCGCTGACAGCTCGTAAATGGTGATCGATGCCAGCGGTTACTTTAAAGGGGGATAACATCCACCGTACACAGATCTATACCATGCCGCTGGTGTAAACGAAATTTTAGTGATAACAATTGTCCAACTGCCGCAGTGTAAAGGTTAATAAACCAATGTTTTTGCTCTAATTCTAAACATATTTCGTTCCTGGATAAAAGAAATTCTTTCATCTGTGGTAATAAATTTTAAAACAGCTCAAGTACCTTTTCTCTACTGAGCTACCTAACTTCTGTATGTGTGTGATAAGATGAAATTATGCACCATCTTCTTGTAGAAGTAATTTAAACAATCTGTGTTGCATTGCCACTGCTCTTATTGAATTTATCACTCTTGTTACTGTTTGTAACAGGATTCTTGTTTCTGTTTGTAACAGGATTCTTGTTACTGTTTGTAAAAGGATTCTTGTTGCTGTTTGTAACAAGATTCTTGTTACTGTAGTCAACTCTTGTTACTGTGATACTGAAAAAGAATTATCTTTCAGCATAACACTTCTTGGTGAATAATACAGTGATAAGATGCACATTTTAGAATATCGAGTCTTTCTTCCATAGCCCAATGAAACCACTATTTCTTCCTTTCATTGCAAGCGCGCCGTCTGTTGTAATTGCGGACAATTTTTTCTAAAGGTATGTTCTTTTCCTCTACATACTTTTTAAAAGATAAATAAATATCGTTGCCTCTTCTTCGTCCTTTTAAAGGTACAATTTTCAGAAATTTTTCTACAGAAAAGTCGTCACAAATCATCTTTGGAATAATACATAATTGAGAAGTGTCCGACACGTCGTAACGTGTCGGCGGACTCGTCCACTTGCAATGAAAAGAATACACGATTTTGAATATCCTCATTCAACTGTGATTCAATGTCAGTAGCCATCATTTCGATTCTTCGAGTTACTGTGTCCTGATTTTTGGATGGCATTTATTGCCGTTATTATTTTGTTTTTATTTTTATTGTCATTAAAAAGTGTTTCTCCAGTTAACAACATGGCTTCTTTAATAATCTCACCTTCTACAAAAGGTTTCTTTTTCTATGCCAATAAGTGCGCAATTTTGAGAGAGGCTTAAGTGGCTTTCCTAGATTGGGAAATTGGTCTGGAAAATAAACTTTGCTGTCCAGTTAAGTTGAGTTTTAGTTCAGAAAATTTTTCTTTCTGATTTCCGAGTTTATAGGAAAATTTGTATTATGAGTAATGATGAAATGTCTCTCTACGTTGCATTTTTGATCAGTTGCTACACTTGAATTGCAC
This sequence comes from Metellina segmentata, assembly GCA_947359465.1. Taxonomy (NCBI): domain Eukaryota; kingdom Metazoa; phylum Arthropoda; class Arachnida; order Araneae; family Tetragnathidae; genus Metellina; species Metellina segmentata. The sequence continues at coordinate 112,140,723 of OX375872.1, read as the reverse complement.
AACATATAAGCATACACTTTTTTCTTAACAAAATTGTTCTTCAAACTCTACATTAAAATGATGTGTCTTCTGCTTCTTATTTCTTTTTTCCATGGCGGCTACGATAGTAAAAAATATAAAAAAAATTAAATTAAACAATATCGCAGGTATACTTACAACTCGAAATATAAATTCATGAAATGGCAAGTTTATGCACGATCAGAGATAGCGAATGTAAAGCAAGCACACCGTGGCTGGGCATAGTATAGGAGGATAGTAGGGACAGAAAAAAATAGTTCACTATATGCTGAATCAGATGTCTCTAGTAGTCGAAAACTGATTCATCTAGTCAACTAGTGTTATCTAGATGACGCTAAGATTCAGTTTTTATCAAAAGTTTTATTGTATAATTCGTACTATTGTTTAAAAGACGAAGATAAAATAAGAATTTTTGCTAAAACTATTCTTTACAACTACCAGTATTTGTTGTTCAAGTATCAAAAATTTTAAATTTAGATATTTGAATAACGGGCTTTAAAATGGCTTCGCGGGCACTACGTTGCCAACTCCTGATCTAAACCAATGGAATCTTTCCTAGAATTCTTTCAGTCAATACATATGGTTATTTAGTCATTGTGGTGGAGAATTATACTGTCTCCTTGGAGGAAACTATACACTGCTCGGAAATCTCGCACTACTCAGATGGTTAAATGTGGAAACATGTTGAACGATTCGTAGAAATCTGCTTTCCGCTTTTCAGAATTTTGAACATGCTTGTAAATATAGTTTCTGACCAGCAGTTAAAATCCCCGAAGTTTGCTTCTCAAAAATAAAAAAGGAAACATTGCTTCAAGGGTGGATGATATTTCACACCCGCTTTAAAAAGAACTCAGCAGGGTACGGATAATAATGGTAATTACCAGTTGGTGGAAGAGTTTGCTCGTAACCATATGCTAATGAGGAAGCTCTTTGTTTCGCAAACAATGTTTTAGCCTATCTATTGAAATAGGTCACAAAACAAGTTTCCGTTATTTGTGTTGTTTTTCACGTGATTACAGCATCGAACTAAAATAAATCATAAGATATTTTTAACCTTTTAAAAGGACGTCTTTATGAAGAAACCCCGTGAAATCAAAAATACAATCCGAATATTTTTAATTAAGTAGTTTTCAAGCTCTAAAATGATGCACTACTATTTATATAAATGTTAGAAAGTCTTTTTTAAATATTTTAGAGATGTAGACATTGCCATCTGAAGCCTTTGAAATGAGCTTTAATAGCTGATTTCTCAGAAGTGACGTTTCAGCCACTTAACCTTTCAAAAACTACCAAAGGTAAACAATTGACATTTTTATGAACTGGTGTGAGGATTTTATTCACGTTTTAACGAGAGCTTTTATGGATGTTTAAATACACTGGTTTCCATAAAGTAAGAAACAAGTGAAAAATAAGTGACAAACAAGGTGAAGTAACCGATGTGATGCAAATTTATCTGACATCAGCCGGCAGCAATGCCATACACGCGCTTGGAGGCGATCAGCAAAAAAAAGGAGAAACGTCATTTTAGACGTCGCATTTGACCACAGAATTCCAATGCAAAGCTAGCGGCAGACTTGAGGTGTGACAAAAGCAATTTCAAGCAACACAGTCAGCATCTCGACAGTTTAGCTGAGGTAGCTGAAAAACAATTTATTTTTTTTTAATTCTTTAGTCCTAGTGCATCAAAAAGTCCTAACGAAAATTTCATATGTAAGAAAACACACGCTTTAACGTAACTGGAAAAGTTGTGCGTCTCTTCCCGTAAATGCATAATTCAATTCAAATTCTTCGTAATTTACATAAATTAAAACACTTTATCTGTGATTTTTTTTACTATTTCACGGGATATTTGTTTGTTGGAAATTTTTTGTATCAAGGGTTACATTCCTCAATTGTTTCGCACTCTCAATAAACGTAAGTAATAAGTAATCAATTTTGTAACTAATGTCTTAGAACACTGATTTGTAACAAGCTTCGATTTTTTCAAAGTCAAATTTTCAAAGTCAAGTTTTTTCAAACATAAATTAAAACACTTTATCTGTGATTTTTTTTACTATTTCACGGGATATTTGTTTGTCTGAAATTTTTTGTATCAAGGGTTACATTCCTCAATTGTTTCGCACTTTCAATAAACGTAACTAATAAGTAATCAATTTTGTAGCTAATGTCTTAGAGCACTGATTTGTAACAAGTTTCGATTTTTTCAAAGTCTGTGAGGCATGGTTAAATATCTTTTAACATCGTTTCAATCTAACTTTTTTTTACTCTAGCCATATTTCTGCATTAGGATAAAGTGAATTTTGAAAATAAGTCGATCCATCCTAATAAGTACGCATTGCTGGTAGTAGGATGCGCGAAGTAAACGTTCCCCACAATTGCATAGAAAATGACATCTTTGATATGCCTTGAAAGTGTTTCTCCACAGATGTAAATTACTAAGTATTGATTGCTTGGTTGGTTGGTATTTCTGGCACTGCGTATACATTCGGAACACATTGTGCTAAACACATGATAAATAATAAAATAATATAACAAAAAACCTTTTTCAATTTAATAAACTTTCAATTATAATTTAATAAAAAAAATTTCCATTTCATTAAAATTTACTTTCTATAGATTTTTGAATCGAAAGCAGCATAAAAAAATCATGAATAAAAGGAAATGTGATCAAAACAGATATAACATAAAATCAAGTGATGTATGCAGGCTAAACTTCTCCAAGATGTCTGTGTGGAATTCATATCCAATATGATAATATTTCTTTAAATAAAAAAATACGCATTAACTCTATATACTGTGCAATCTCCTATATGATGAATTTTTTATATGAATATTAGAATAGTAACAATTCCCGCGCGCGCGAATATTTTCTTTTCGTTACCTTATTTGAATTTATTTTACGTTTTATAACACCACATAGTTTTGGTTATGTGTATATTTTTAAATGAAATTTGCAATCCTAAGAGAGAATTTGTCAATGTAGAATTAATTAATAAGGTAGAATATACTAGGTAGGTAATGTAATTAACATCGCACTGTAGCAACAAAACGGGCTATTGGCGACGGTCCGAGATTAAATCCGAAGAGAAATATCCGAGGACAACACCACGTAATTTTGAACCACGGTCAAATGACGATAGAATATAGGAAAATACACTATACCATGTATCAAAGGCCTTCAAATTTACCATTCGTCATTTTAGTTATGCATGAAAACGGTACTATCTATCCCAAATATCTGTGTCGCTATTCGTTATACTATTGATTGAAAATTAGTAGAAAATGAAATGAAACCTTCGATTCGCAGACTGAACGTGAATATTCGTGGTTGAATGCAATTCAAATAGAGCTTTGGTTTGTAACTTTATTGTCTTTTTTCTGCTACAGACAGGCTAATTAGACTAAAGCTACGGCTTCAATTGTTCCATACCAATATAAACATCGGTGACATAAGCAAGATTCGAACCCAGGGCTCATCGAACCGAGGTCAAGAACTCTCACCACTCAGCTACAAATCGGCTTCACAAAAGAATTGGCATTTTCGCAAAATATTTCAATGTGCTGTGTAAAATGTTACTAGAATGGATTTTCTCTATAAGGCATACCAACCAGACATTAATGGATATTTTACTTCTACTTCAATGGCTTTCGCATGGTACATATATTGTCGTTTTGGTCACTTTTAGCATTTAATTTCATTGCCGTTGACCAATCACCTATCTTATCAATCCGGAATTTGTTCTTTGGAATTTTTATTGACGATGGGTGCTGAAAATATTATTCGGAAAACAAGCCGACAAGCCACGTTCCGCTCGCAAAAAAAAAGTACCGCCACCTACATTTAGTTTGACAGAAAAAGTTTCTATAATACTTTTAACAATAAACTGTGTATACTAGTGAATTTATTTTTAATTTATTTCTTATTGTAACATAGTATGGAATGGTAAGTACTTTTTTAAATATAGAGAAATTTTGTTTTTACTGAGTTGCTCGTTGTCATACTTTTGTGTGATCCGCTTCAAATTCTTCGTGTCCAATTAATAATATACACCCGTCAAAAAAAAAAACGACTCTCCCGATCACAATTAACATCGCAAAGCAAAACGGAAGGTAGCAATCGATAGTGATGAATGTTTTCTACAAATATGAATATTTAACATTTGTCTAAGGGGCCGTCTTCATATTAAATTGGGTGCTTGGTTCAAACATTTCAATACGAACCCCCTTCTTTTATCACAAATTTGAATTCTACATACAATTTCAGGCGGATTTGATGAAAAAAAAAATAATGAAAAACGGAGAAAATCCATAAAAACCTTTGAGGGAGCGTGTAAATGCTTGAAGTTCAATCACATTATAAATATTAACATAGACGTGTAGTGGCCGTCGCAATCAATTACCTGTTGCCTTGGTATGGAGTCCATTAAGATGGTGACAAAGTCAGAATCCATTCCGATTGAATCCCAGGATCTGTTGGCAGAAATTTCTGTTTTCACTTTGTGAACCAGGACGATACTAATAATAATCATCGAATTTTGCAAACAGTCTCAATGCGTTACTAACTATGCACGTGATGAGGTGAAATTTGGAATTCCGATGTTTCAGTAACAGTTGAATCGCCTGGAGTCAAAATTTGCTTAGGTTTCTAATCATAATTTTATGAATATTAATTTCATAATTAATAAAAAATAGTAAAATTTTGTTTGATAATTAAAATGTTTATAGATTGTGTTTGGGTTTTTGGGTAGCAAAGGATGGAAAAACAATTTCCAAGGAAAATTAATGTTTTTAGCAAATGTAACAAAAAACGTGAAACACCAATTTAACATTAGGAGATCTAATTTTCAAACACTTATAAATCGGTGAAAAATCCAACAAAATTGATGTAGAATCCAAATTTATGATAAAAGATGGGGGTTGGTATTGAAATTTTTGGTGCAGGCACCCAATTTAATATGAAGACAAATTAGACAAATTTTAAATATTGATATTTGTAGAAAACATTCATCTCTATCAATTGCTACCTTCCGTTTTGTTTTACGATGTTAATTGTGCTATTGCGATCGGGTGAGTCGGGTTTTTTTTTTGACGAGTGTACTTGTGAAATAACCGATGATGGGATCAAGTCTTCCGGATTATTTTTGAACTTATTACAATTACTTATTAAATAATATCGATATCGGATGTCCGAGGCAAAATGGGCCGATTTCGAAATATGACGCTAATGGGCTGTGCAATCAAAATTATTTTTGGAAGCAAATAGAACGTGAAAGAAAACGAGCAACAAGTTGCTTAAAGACTTCGCTTGTTTGTCCAGGATTGTTAGTTATTAAGGTTCTACAGCCGAAACCTTGAGAAGTTAATAGGAGATTTCAATTTCATAAACGAGTCAAGCTGAATTCAAATATGTTGTACCACCACTTCTATTTAATAAACGGATTGACGACTGATGCTCAAAACAGAATATGCCAAGGACTTCTTTAGATGGGTAGCCGAGCATTCCTAGAAATGTTCTGGATGTTGTGTTAATAAATGTCGCAATCTATACAGGGTGGTCCCGAATTCATGGTACAAACTTTAATGGTAGGTACAGGACATTGTAACAATGATTTATTGTATAGGAATGTATAGTCGCAAGTGACGCGGTGAGGCGTAAACAGGGGAAATAAAAGGAAAGAGAAATGGAGTGATCGGTTGGTATCATTGCCGGTAGAGGGCAGTAGATGTCTAGCCGCTGTTGAACATGATGCATCGCAGTAGGGAAAAGCGCCTTTCACAATTGTGCTGCCGTAGACGATGGGTGACTTTACGTATGCAGAAAAAGCAGACATGCATTACATGTACGGCCGTGCAAATGGTAACGGCAGAGCTGCGTTACGAATGTATCGCGCGGAGTATCCTGATCGACGAATGCCGGATCATAGAATTTTTCAACGGTTACATCGTCAACTTTGTGAAACAGGTGCGTTCGACGTCAACAGACATGGCGCTGGTCGAGTAAGAGCTGTACGCACTCCAAGGCTGGAAGAAAGCATCTTGAACATTGTGGCTGATAGACCCGAGTCAAGCACAAGAACTGTTGCGCGTGACGTAGGTGTGAGTCATCAGACTGTATGCAGAGTGTTAAACGAAAATCGCTTACACCCCTTCCATTTTCAGAAAGTACAAGCATTGAATCCGGCAGATTATCCTCGCCGCGTGAACTTCTGCCTGTGGGTGATGCAGCAATGTGCGTTGCAGCCGGATTTCGTAGATTATGTGCTATTTACAGATGAAGCGACATTTTCACGCGAGGGTGTCTTTAATGCGCACAATTCCCATGTGTGGGCAACCGATAATCCACATGCAACGCGTCGACATGCGTTTCAACAACGTTTCAGTATTAATGTGTGGGCTGGTATTGTGAACGACTTTTTGATTGGCCCATACTTACTACCCACGCGGCTCACTGGCGGAAGCTATCTTATTTTTCTGAAAGAAGTGTTACCACAACTGCTGCATGATGTTCCGATCGCCATTCGTAACCGCATGTGCTTTCAGCACGATGGGGCGCCAGCACACTTCAGCATTGATGTACGGAATTACCTGAATGCCACGTTTGGTACTCGATGGATTGGGCTTGGTGGACCAGTCCCTTGGCCACCCCGATCTCCCGATTTATCGAGCCTCGATTACTTTTTATGGGGACATCTAAAGCATCTTGTTTATGAGACTCCAGTTGACTCAGATGAGGATCTCGTCGCTCGCTTATCTGTAGCTGCTGCAGGTGTGCGTGAAATACCAGGCATCTTTGAACGTGTACGCCAATCGCTCCACCGACGCTGTCAAGCATGTATCGATACTGGTGGACGCAATTTTGAACAATTACTGTAAACATGACACTTGTCAACAACGCTTTCAATAAAATCTTTGTTTTTCCTTTCGGCCGTTATTTCCCCTGTTTTCGCCTCACCGCGTCACTTGCGACTATACATTCCTATACAATAAATCATTGTTACAATGTCCTGTACCTACCATTAAAGTTTGTACCATGAATTCGGGACCACCCTGTATAAATCGTACTTTTATTGAGTTCATAAGTAGAAAAATCTTGGACAGATCTGAAAATCTAATATACATGAAAACGAAATGCTAATTTAGTATTAGATGGCTAAGTAAAGACTTCTTATCTCGGTGAGTTTCTGCCGTTATGTTGCTCAAGTGAGACGTAAATTCAGATACCAAAAATTAATTAATAAGGTCGGCTTCGTAGCCGTGCAGTTAGCAATGACCTCGTCATCAGAGTGCGGTACAAAATTACGAGGTGTCCTCGAATCTTTCCCGTAAGGGACTGATTCCGGACCGTCGTCAATAGCCCGTTGTGTTGCTCTAGTACGACGTTAACTAAAATTACCATTACCATTACCATACCCTTCAGGATTCATCCTACGCTGTCTCTAAAAGCCCTTTGTGTTGCTCCAGTGCGGCATAAATTATACAGCCTACCTAAGTGGTAGGTAGTTTAAAATAACGTCGAACTGGAGGGTATATAAATAGGGTAATAGGAGGGTATGTAAATAGGGTAATAGGAGGGTATGTAAATAAATTAACGTCACACTGGAGCAACACAACGGGTTACTCGCGAAGGTCCGGAATCGATCCTAAAGGGTGGGTAGGTATTTTTAATTAAGGTCTCACTAGAGCAACACAACGGGCTATTGATCACAAAGGGAAAGATAGAAGGACAACACCAGGTAATTTTGAACCACAGTCAGTTGATGAGGTCACACCTGAGTTTCCACTTCACTCTCCAATGGAATTAGGGAGTGTTAGCAACCGGAGGGTTACAGCAGAGTTCGAAATTCGGTTCAACCAAAGATCATCGGATGGTACACATTACATCTGTTAAGACATCAAATGTCCTCACGTTGGCGTAGTGTAGAAGTTTGGAGAGTGGGGTGCCAGCTCAGGTGTTGCCTCGTCATCTGACCGTGGTTAAAAATTACATGGTGTAGTCCTCGATCTTTCCCTATGGGATTGATTCCGGACCGTCGCCAATAGCCCATTGTGTTGCTCCAGTGTGAAGTTAATTCTACTTCCTTCCTGCCCATACTTTTTTGACGTCATCTGACCGTGGTTCAAAACGACGAGATAGTGTCATTGGATCTTTCCCTTCGGGATTGATCCTGCACCGCCATCAATCGCCCGAGTGTGACGTAAATTCAACTGCCTATCTAGATAGTTAACTGACTTCGCACTGAAGGGATCAATCTAAAAGTGAATGATCAAGGACAACGCCTAGTAATTTTGAACCACTGTCCGATGACGAGAACAACACCAGAGCTGGCACCCCACTCTCCAAACTTCCACACCAAGCCAACGTGAGGACATTTGAGGCCCCCACAGATTTGACGTGCACCAGCCTTTATACACGACGTGAACACTCTATGAGCTGGAAAACTTTATCGGATTTTTACCTCCGAGATTGAAAGAGAAACACGGTAGCCCGGTTGGTAGAGTAAAGTATTAGCAACCGGAGGGTTGCAAGTTCGATTCCAACCATAGACCGTTGTGTACAAAGGGACTGTTGCACGTTAAATCTGTCGCGGCCTCACGCGTCCTTAGAGTGGTGTGGTGTGGAGATAGGGATGTTAGCTCAGGTGTGAACTCATCATCTGACCGTGGTTCACATTTACGTGGTGTTGTCCGCGGATCGTTCCCTTTGGGTTTGATCCCAGACCGTTGCCAATACCCCGTTGTGTTGCTCCAGTACGGCGTTAATTAAAACACCTACCTACCTTATGTGAGCCAATTGCAGAGGTATGTAGGTATTTTAATAACGTCTTTCTGGAGCAACACAACGGGCTCTTGGCGACGATCTGAGAACAACACAACTTAATTTTGAACCACGGTGAGATGACGACTGGAGCAACGCAACGAGCCAATGGTGACATTTAGCTTTACAGAATACCTTGCTTGCCACGTGCGGTATCGCATTGTCCAGTTGAGAACTGTCCCCGAGCAAACTCTGAAGATATGAGAAGACAACAGGCACGAACTTTAAAGATGTAGCGGTGGCTGTTGAGTATTACACGTGTAAGGGAGTGCCATCTAATGGCGCCCATATCATAACACCAGGTGACGGACCGGTATAGCTATCCACAATGCAAGAGTCATGCAGAGTCAGATGCAATCATCGTGGTGCTGAAGGCAAAATAGAGATTCGTCTGAATACGATGTCATGAATGCGGCATTCTACGCACCATTTCCAGCATCTTGTGGTGTAGTTGGCAGCAATGGACGCCTTGAAATAAATCCCCGTCGCTCCTGATGACGTCCAATTTTGCGTGCTGATACAGGTTGTTGTACAACACACTCTAATTCTTGAGTTAAATTTCTTAATGTTGCAATATGATCCGTGATAGCCCAGGGAGCAGAAGGTGCTTAAAATAGCAACGTACGTCGCAGAACAATTTTTCCTTAATTTTATCAAAATTTTGGACGATTTTTTTTCAATCAGAAGTTACGATGTTCTGCAGTGCAAAGCGCGTTCCTTGCCACGCCTTTTTCTTTTCCGCCCAAATTACCACAAATCCTTTATAAATAACACATCTTCTATGTCAATGACAAAACATTTTACATCAAAGTTATTGACAGAATTGAAAATTCTGGAAGTATGCTTTGGTTTTAAATAAATAAAGTAAGTTAATTAATTTTTATGTTTTATTATAAATATACTAATATATATATATTTATACAATAATTGTTCCACCAAATGCCTTAGGGCGGGACGGTGTCAATGTAGAACTTTCTACAATAATTGTGTTTTACGTCTGTTTTTGATTTTACTGCAGTTTTTTCAAAATTCGGACAAAATCAATTGCAATTGCTTGTAGTTGTGTTACAGAACACTGAATATAATTTTGCACATGGGGTTATTGCCAATCGAACAAGATATCTGTTCTCTCGTTCGGTGGTCTTACAAGACTGCTGCAATCGCTCCATATTAGCATCCCTAACTTAATTTCGTCCAACTCGAACACCGATTTCTCTGAAAGATAATCAATGCACGGTCTCTCTCTCTCGATAGCATGGTGTTGTCCTCGGCTCTTTCCCTTTGGGGATTGATCCCTGACCGTCGTCAATAGCCCGTTGTGTTACTCTATACGACGTTAATTAAAAATTACCATTACTCTCTCTCTCTCTCGATAGCCGACCAACCGGTATAGTGGTTAAGGTGTTAGCCTCTAGATCGGAAGGTTCCTGGTTCGAATCCGGGCCCGGGCATGGATGTTTGTAAACGTATGGTGTAGAGGCGGCTGGTGCACCTAAAATCTGTCGTAGCCGAAAGTCCTCACGTTGGGTTGGCGTGGAAGTTTGGAGAGTGGGGTGCCAGCTCAGGTGTTGCTTCGTCATCTGACCGTGGTTCAAAATTACGAGGTGTTGTCTTCGATTCTTTCCCTTAAGGGACTGATTCCGGACCGTCGTCAATAGCCCGTTGTGTTGCTCTAGTACGACGTTAACTAAAAATTACCATTACCTCTCTCTCGATAACCCACAATGCTTCTGTCAAACTCAGATGGTAATGGTAATTTTAGTTAACGTCGTACTAGAGCAACACAACGGGCCATTGACGACGGTCCGGGATCAATCCCTTAAGGGTAATTGGTAATTTTAGTTAACGTCGTACTAGAGCAACACAACGGGCTATTGACGACGGTCCGGGATCAGTCCCTTAAGGGAAAGGTCCGAGGACAACACCTCGTAATTTTGAACCACGGTCAGGTGAAGAAGCAACACCTGAGCTGGCATCCCAATCTCCAAACTTCCACACCAACCCAACTTGAGGACTTTCGGCCACGACAGATTTAAGGTGCACCAGCCGCCTCTACACCTAACGCTTACAAACATCCATGCCCCCGGACCCGGATTCGAACCAGGAATCTTCCGATCAAGAGGCTAACACCTAAACTACTATATACCGGTTGGTCGTCGTCAAACTCAGAAAAATGATCAAATGACTACAGGCAGCGAGAAAACACATTATGCAAAAGTTCAAAAACTTAAAACGAGCTCCGTTTTACCCTTTTATACTGCTTACCGGGGGCGTTACCGCTGCAGATTATTTGCATTTACGCTGCTGGGCTAATCACTCGCTGCTTTCCATTACCTACATATTGTGCGAGGTGTAACCTCGTCATCTGACCGTGATTCCAAATTACGTGGTGGTGTCCTCGGATGTCGCCAGTAGCCCGTTATATTGCTTCAGTGCGATCGTAAATTATACCAAATGCCTACCTACATATTATGCAAAGCAGTGTATATATAACTACAAATTACAATAATAAATCCCATTAAGGAGTCATGTATTTTGTTTCTTTTCAATGCATTTCCTCGTTAAACCTTTTCAAGGTCAGTAGGTTGATTGTTTTGGGATTTTATGGTGAAAGGGCCATATTTGGCCATGCTGTACCAGACACAAGACATACAATATCAAGTAATTGACATGCACACACAATGAAGTTTTACTGAGACAAAAGATCAATACACTCAGGAGGGATAAATGCTGCTGACAGGAATTGAGCCTACGCCACCTGCCTACAGCTCGAAGGTTGCTAGCGCGGTGGATATACCCACTGAGCCATGACAGTCCATCAAGGACAGTAAAAAATTGGTCTTTTATACAGTTAAGACTGGTATATAAATATTTAAGGTAAATTAAGAGTCTGATAAAGCTATTATTGTATTGAATATGTAGATGGAATGTAAGACACACTGGCACCAACCCCCCTAATTTTTAAAACTAAATTTTTGTTTTGCAAAATACATTCTCATTCAATGTGAAAGGTTTCAAACATATCGCACCCAGGCAAAAAAGGTGACACAACTCAAAATTGCGGAATTTGAGAAACTTCAACTTAAAGGATACTATAACTTATAATGAAATTGTTTAAGCTTCTTTTAAATTTTAGGTAAGTATTTATGGTGTGTGGTAACTTCTATTATATCCTATAGAATAGTAATATAACAAGCTGGGGCAGCTCATACATATTTTTCAATGACATCGAATTTTTTATTTTTTGACTTGTGTCACTTTTCTTGCAATATAGTTAACAAAGGCATTTTTTTTATCATAGTGCCTTTTTAAAGGGTTAACACTCATCACAGTCCAGGACATTGAATAAAAAATTTTGTTAAAATACAAGGATTTATTTGAAGGTTCTGTTTTAAGGTAACTTTTCAATCCAATCCAAAAGCGATTTCGAAAAAAATTAAGCTCGCTCTATAATGTACAAATACATCAACTGACCTAAAATCAGATCAGCGTTTTCTTCCAGTTCATCATTCACCTAAGCTATCAATTGTAATCCATGAACAAATCAAAGTGGTGTCAATCTGTCTCAGTTAAGTCACCCAACCACATAGGAATTACTTGTCAGGAAGGATTGACAGTTAACCAAAGATGGAACTCGAGACTATACGTTACAGAGCAAGACATGGTGTGATACATAATAATAAAAATTGCTACTAGTTATTCCTAACTTAGAACTGTTTTTGAAATTATATTACTGACACTTCAAATATTTCTCAACTAATATACTATGTTTAGTTCAAATGGAATACTACCACTCTGTAAACTGCAATACAATGTGCGCTACTTTAAAGAAGGTTCATACACAAAAGAATACAACGAAAGTATTTGAGAATGTATGAATTCATATACAAATTTCATTAATTTTAAATTGTTAGTTTTATTACTTCATCCTGCAATTGAGAGTATGTACAGTACAAAGTCCCAAATCCGGACGTTTTGCCAACCGGCGGTTTTTTTTCTCTCACTTTTTTCCATCTTTCCGATAATTTTTAAAGAACAAAGAGATAAACCTGGACCTAATTGATGAAAAAATGCAAAATAAAGTAAATACATTACAGAAAAATTAGAAGATTTGCAAGTAAAATTTGTAGCATTTTTTAAAAATTATTCCTATTTATGCATCTGCTATTTTACTATTGCAAACGCAAAATTCGCTAGGGGGAAGGGGGTTGGATTAAATTTTTTTGACAAAATGGAAATAATCCGTAATCCGGAACGGCCGAGATCCGGAGGATTCGGATTTTGTACTGTAATGGCAATGCATCATCATCAAACAACACTCATGAAAGTTTACATTTTTCATCAGTCATGCAATTTGTATCTTTGTTTTAGGTATGAGATTTTAAGAAATGGTTGTGCCATTGTGCCCAAAAGATGAAACTATTCAAATAAACAGACATTGGCAAAGTAAGAATTGGTAGTCATGAATTCAATACTTTAGTTTTATTTACACACAGATGATATTTCTGTTATACATATTTTCAACATGCTGAACCATGATGGTACTTCAGCTATTCCAATTTACTCCTTTGCTTCATCAAATCTTTGGACTGTTCAATCTTTTCGGATTTTTGTCTTCTTTGTCCTTTTTCTTTAGGGAAGAATACTGGGAAACTCAAATTCCATATCTTCAGGCTAAAATATAATAAGAGTATATATGTAGGTATAAATTCTATTATAATTAATATACACAGTCCAGTCACATTAATGTGACCACCTGTCAAAAGCCAGAATAACCACCTTTGGCAGAGCGGACCGCTGCGAGACGTGCAGGAAGAGAGTCAAGTATGTTTCTGAAGGTGTTGACTGGGATGTTGAGCCATGCCGACTCCAGTGTCGTGGCCAGCTGCGCTAGATTACGCGGTTAAGGATCCATGGCGAGAACAACCCGATAGAGGTGGTCCTACAGATTCTCGATTGGGTTTAAATCCGGTGAGTTTGCTAGCCAGGGGAGTACGGTAAACTCATCCTGTGCTCTTCGAACCACGCACATACACTGCGAGCTGTATGACACCTCGTATTGTCCTGCTGGTAGATGACATCATTCTGAGGAAAAATAATTCGCATATATGACATGGTCCGCAAGGATAGATGCGTACTTGGCTAATCCATCGTGCCTTCCACAATGATGAGTGCACCTAGTGAATGCCAGGAAAACAGTCCCCAAACCATAATGCTCCCTCCTCCAGCCTGGATCCTTCCGGCAACTGTTGCAGGGTGTTTGCTTTCAGACGTTTCACGCCGTATACGCCAACGTCCATCTGTCCGATGGAGCATAAAACGTGATTCATCGGAAAAAGCCACCTGTCGCCACTCTGTGGACGACCAGTAGCGGTACTGGCGTGCAAATTCCAGCCTTCGTCGCCAATGAACAACAGTCAGCATAGGTGCATTAACCAGGCGTCTGCTGCGAAGGCCCATGCGCAGTAACGTTCGCTGAACCGTTGTTGAGGATACACTCGTGGTAGCCCCTTGGTTCATCTGGGCGGTCAGTTGCTCAACAGTTACACGTCTATTCGCCCGAACGCATCTCCGTAGCCTTCGTTCGCCTCTGTCATCTATAGCCAGTGATGCACCACATGTGCCACGCCGCTGATTTTGGATAGTGCCATTTTGCCATGCACGGTATACTTTTACCACGGCGGCACGCGAACAGTTCACAAAATTAGCCGTTTCCGAAATGCTTCCACCCTTGGCCCGAAAGCCAAGAATCATGCCCTTTTGGACGTCGGATAAATCGCTACGTTTCTGCATTACGCCAAGGATTGAAATGCTTTCCGATGGCCTAGGACATCCTTTATATACACTCCACTGCAATATGCTGCCACCTGCCTTTTGTGATTGGTTATTTCACGTTGACGTCGAAAGTAGGTGGTGGTCACATTAATGTGACTGGACTGTGTATATGCAACGTCAGCAGTGCGTTGGAACAAAAAGTATAGCGTTATGTTGTGTTTGTTAAAAAGTTATCTGCCTTAAAACAAAATATTTAATAGAAGAATAATTAATGGCACATATTAGTTGATAAGAGGAGTTTACATTTAAGTCCACAATCCGTCAACGTCCAGAGTTATGACACATTTAAGTCAACAGAGGACTAATCATATTGAGCCACTGAGATCTCACAGGTTTTTTAAAACGCACGGAAGATCGGCCACAGTTTCCGTCTCAGTTCGCTCTCTCTGAAAAACTGAAGACTCTACCACTGGCAGGATCAAGCCTTTTTTAAGCATAGTGAAGTTCAACATTTTTAATTAATATATTTTGTTTTTAATCAAGGAAAATTTATTTTTAATGGCAAGAGTTAGTTTTTCATCTGGGAGTTAATTTCATTAAAAGAAAAATAGATAATTTAATTTCACATTAGTTTACAAAAGACAGAGTGTCTCAGGTAAATAAATTATATACTCCTAACGTTATCCGAAATATGAAAAAAAATTTCATAGATAATTTTTTAAATGCTTACTTACTAGTTGCATATGCCATTTTATAGTCTCGTTCCTTTATCAAGTAGTTTTTGTGATTCTTCTTCATTTTACCTGCAAAAAATATAACTGCATCTTTGTAAAATACAAAATCAGCAAAGACAAAAACTTGTACCCTTACCCTTTTTGATTTCAAACCTAATTTTAGATACATTCACTTAATTTGCTCTAGATAGTTTTTACAACAGTTTGTGACATCCTAAATAATAAACAGGTAAAGCATAAAAATATTGTTAATAATCTGAACAGTTCAATTTAGTCTAGAGAGGCCTTGGGGGCCTTTAAGGGTTGCTGAAAATGGACCTAAGTTATGGAGTACGAAGTTTAAGAAGTTATTTTTCAATTTTGATTCTTGGGAACATCTTATTGAGCAGTATACATATATATGCAATGTAGCAGAATCAAACAGTTCATTTTATCATTCCTTATATTTAAACTATAATTAGCCAAACTTTAAACAAAAAAGTCAAATCAAAGAAATAAAAACTAGTTTATTATTAAAATGGAGCCCAAATGCATAGAAAATACAGCATTCCAATCATAATATTATTGATATAATATGAGGAAATCAACATACACTAATATGGCACTATGAAATTCACATGAACTCAGAGTTCACCTCATCCAAAAGTTAGGATTCATCAGGAATTCTCAGATGTGGGTTGCCTTTCACAAATCTGGGATAACTAAAAAGTAAAGAAATATGTGCAAGGAAAAATAAAGGAGAATGCATTCAATTATATACAGTAGTGTATGGATAAAAAATAACATTTCACTCACATGCATTTATCAAGCATATGCATTTTCAAACATTTGGCCTGAATAAGACCAACTTGGAGGGAAATAATATAAAGTAAGGGTGTAATAACATTATCATAGTAGTGATGGATAGAACTGAATACTTTTGAGAGTCGAATATTGGGTATTTAAGTATTACTCTCAAGTATTGAGTAAGTATTCGAGTACACAAACATAATTGAGCCTTTTAAAGCCAAAGTGGTGTAATTTCACTTTCTGAAAAATCTGAGTTAATGTTGGTAACAAATTCTGAATATGGAAAACTACTTATGGAAAGATGGTGTTGCTCCTAGTTCCGAAACAACCACACAAATGGCACCAAAACATTGTACAGTCAGTGAAGATATTTATCTGCTGACAGCCAAAGTGGTGCATCTGAAGGTTATACCATAATTCCAGTGACCGTTTGGATTTTAGTAAATTTTCATGCTGCTAATTGTTTATTCCACATCACAATGCTTGTTCTAAGTTATTTAGGTTTTTTAATGCGTGAAGCTATGACCTTAAAAAGTGAGAGAGAGACGGTGTTAGCACACCAAGTATACTTGCTGATAATGGATCTTGCAATGAATACGTGCCTTCTGAAGAGTTGATGTCTGGTATTCTTTTTGTTGTTGCTATTGCTGTGTTTTATGCTGTTTTTAACAAACACTCTATACCAGGGGTGACAATGACATGGCTTTCGAGCCATGTGCGGTTCTTTTGAAAATAAAATGTGTGTATGAAATGTGGTAAATTAAAACTTATCAGTGTCCAAAATAATAATTTTATTTGATTTCTTGTTACAAAGTTATTAGTAAACTAAAGCTGACCAATGCCCAAAAGTAATTGTTTTGTTTAATTTCTTGTTAAAAAAATGTTTCAAAAATATAAAAATAACAAAATTATTCCAAAAGATATGCTAGACCTTTCGAACTGCATTCCTCCTATCAGTCATGCATGCCAGCTATAAACCTTTACACTTCAGATTCCGCTGAAGACAACGGACCACTGCGTGCTGATGATACTAGGGATATGGAGTAGCAGAAAGTTTTGTGGGAGACTTCAAATTAAATAACATTGATTTATATTATTTTTTGGGCTTATTTATTTATTTATTCCTTTTTAAAATAAAATGACATTCTTGTTGTTAATGGTACAAGGTTTTGTCTGGTGTGGTCAAAGTGGTGTAAGTTACTTAAGTGCCTTATAATTAACTTATAAACTGGAGATAAGGGCAGAAGTAATATACATGAGCTAAAACAATCCCTATTGAACACATGGGGTGAGTAAATTTTTGTTTGATAGTATTCTGGAATTTTCAACAACTATTCTACTAAAAGTCTATAGCTCGAAACAGTGTTTAATGGACTTACACCACTTTAGCTTTAAACAGCTCAATTAATCAATAGTAATGGTGGCTCCATACTAACGGCACCAGCAACAGAGACAGTTGACATTTTGTCGCCTGTCTCTGTTGCTGCTAAAAAAGCCTTCATACAGCTAGCAACAGCAATTTATTTTCGCATAATCTTCTTTTTCGAAAGCAAAACATTATTTCTGCTTTTGAGTTTGCAAGATGGTAGACAGATCGCGTCCGTGTTTAATAAAACTTCTTTTACAGCGAAGACGATTGCTTTTAAAGTTTCTGACTAATGATGATAAGAAAGCAGTGGGTGAAAAACATCAACCGAAATCAGATTATGCTTTATTCTGATTTTCTATCAGCATGGCGACAGAGACAAAAGTTGAACTTCCTCCAAGACTTGAAAGCGCATCGACAGCAACAGACAAACCAGAAGAGACAAAATTTGTTTGTAATATGAATGCGCAACAATGAAGAGACATGTTTTTGTCTTTGTCGTCGTTGTTGTGAAGCTTAGAGTCAAAGAACTACAGTAAAAGTCTGTTATACAAATAACACTTGATTATAGTGAATATTGTGTAATAATTGAATAGTAACTTAGTGGTTTAATGTTTGAACCATTGCAACAGGAAATTGGTAGATCATTGGATTATTTATTCTCCATAAATGATTATTTTTGACAAGACAATCAAATTTATGTTATTTTTCTGAAATATTTTGACTAAGCTGTTTTTTTAAAGTAATGTTTTTTCACAAAACTCAAATTTTAAATTAAATTTTCTATACACTTTTTCTTATTAGAATGATCCATGTAATTTTATATTTTTGAAAAGTTTCAATTTTTTATTCAAATTGTAAGCATACAGATAACAGTGTTTACAAAACAATGTGTTTCTAGGAAAATTAAAAATGTGGGATAAATTACAAATTTACAACAGAAATTAAAAAATTTTAACTTTTCATTGCCATTTTTAATGTATGGAATAAAAAAAATTTTGGTATGCTTGATAAAACAACAAAAAATTAACTATGAACAAACTTATAAATTTTATGATCATGCATATATTTTCAGCAATTGTAAATATGTACCAAGTATTTCATTCACTATTTGCAATTCATGATTTCCAAATTTTAGTTCTCACTTTGGAATTATTGGATTTTCTATATATTTTATCAAAATTGTTAATTTACATCAACTAGAAAAAGAGTGTTTTTTTTCGAGTGAAAAACAATAATCACTTTCAACAGAAAACATAGCCAGAATTTTATTTTGGAGGGAGCCCAGAAGGTTAAAAATAAAAAAGTTTATACAGAACTCTTATCACAGTTTTAAAAAAAAAAAAATTGTTGTTTTTAGTAGCTAGGATCTGAAATTTAAGATTACTTCTTAAGCATATAAGAGACACGTCATTCGACCGAAGTACAAGAATGACTAAAATGGCTGTTTGCATCCAATAATAACAAAATAAATAACTAAATCTTGTTCCTGGAAATTCACATTTTACTTTTGCAACCAGTGTTGGGAGTGCATATGAAGATGAGCGAAGATGGTAGAGGCAAAGCAGAAATATATATATATATATATATATATATATATATATATATATATATATATATAATCATTGTTTCGATAAAGATTGTTATACTGTCAACTGGGAAGACTGCTCAATTTTAAGAAAAATGGTTTTTGGCAGTGTAGAACTTACTTAGCTGATCGTTTGTGGCACTGCAGTCATCGAGGCATTCATTTTACATGTAAATGAGATGACCTTATGTTTGACCACATTTTCTGAAACTTGATATCGTCAATCAGCTGTTTTTTCAAACATTCAATATCAAGAAAAATTTGAAGACTTCAAACTTTAATTTGTGCAGCCTTTTTGATGAGGTGAGTCCACATCAGTTATTAGTGACATGAAGATTGTAAAACAATTGGAGTTTTGGTGTTCAACCTCAACTGAAGATTTTATTTTAGTGTGTAATGTCAATTTGGGGTCACTTTGCCCACCCTCTAATTGTTATTTTGTAATCAAGTGCCATTTAAAAAAAAAATTATCATGACGTTTCTGCCAATTATGAAGATCTGAGCAGCCAGGAGGAAGAAGGTATTTCTTTGTGTGACTCCCTGAGCTCTTACACAACTGAATGTGATGAAGACAAGATCTTGAGTCATTATATATTCAATCGCAACGATAGAATTTTGAAATTAACAACTTTGTGGTTGTAAGAAATGTGGAGATTTGGAAGTTTCTTTCCTGAGGAGTGTGAAAGGGAAATCTTTCAATTTCAATCAGGTGCCGGATGAGGTGAGTGTTTCTGTCAATGATATTAAGCTCTACCCAACTCCTCCCAATGAAAAGTGAAATGTCTTCAAGTTTAAAGAAGTCTTCTTTAAATATTTAAGATTATTTTAGTCTTTTTTCTGTTGTTTCATTCATTCATTTAAATTGTTTAATAGAGTTATAAGTTTCTTTTTCAATTAAGTCATGTATATAAAGTAAAATTTCATTGTTTTGTGTTATTTTTGTTGTTATAGTGATTCTCTTGACACCCCTTGGGTGTCACATTGTTCTAAATTCACTCACAGCCTTGTTATATACACAAATCAGTTGGTGGGCAAAGTGACTTTATTATGCCAGGTGACTTTGCCAACCTTGTTTTTATTTTTTTCATGAACAGGAGGGAGGATCCATTAAAATAACAACTACAAAAATCATATCTGCGAGCCATGAACCAAACGTACAAATTTTATTTTCAACTTTTAATCAACTGGTAGAATGAAAATTTTCAATTTTAATATCAGGCAAAGTTACTCTAGTTGACAGTATTTTAAAAGATATTTTTTTTTTGAGAATGAAGTAATCTTATTTATTTAAAGGGGAAAATTTCAAGTATTTTAGAATCTTGTTTGCAGATATTTTAAATGTAAAAAATGAAAAAAGCAATAAATTTAGTTGAAATTAAATTGAAAAATAAAATATTTCATCTTGATCTTCACATTTAAAAGGTATATCAAATGTATAATGAACTAATGTGACCATTGCTTCAAGAAGATTTTAAATTCAATCTCTTAAGAGTGGGATTTTTCAACGTTATTTCATTTAAAATTAAATTAAACTCATTACACAATTCTACACATGTACTTTCATGATATGTAAAATTTTGTAGAGCAAATAAAACACTATAATAAACTATAAACAGGAATATGCATGCAATACAGCACTGCTACTTAGAATAAGTACTTATGTATTTAAATAACCTACGATGAGTACTTATTTATCTAAATACTATTGCCTATGAGTACTTATGTATCTAAATACTATTGCCTATGAGTACTTATGTATCTAAATACTATTGCCTATGAGTACTTATGTATCTAAATACTATTGCCTATGAGTACTTATGTATCTAAATACTATTGCCTATGAGTACTTATGTATCTAAATACGGTGGAGTGGTAGCAAACGGGACAGTCCTTTTTTCTCGCCAATGTGGTAACCTTCCCTTTTGGATATTTTTAGGGCAACCCTATTAAGAAGATTAGGATTAAAGACGCTATCTGATTGGAATTCAAACGTGTTTTGAAGTGAAATTAAACGTGCTCTGATTGGTTTAGATTTTTTTTTTCTTGTTTAACGATAAGAGATACCGACGCTTAATCCGTCACTTTGTTTTTTATCGTTTCACCGTGGTCTGTGTTTTATCGTTCCTCGTGCATTTTTTTCTTGTTTAACGACTCCGTCTTTTTTTTTTTTGAAGCCCGTTGTGTTACTCTAGTACGACGTTAACTAAAAATTACCAGTTAATTACCGTGTTTTTTTTATGTAAAGGTTGGTGTTTACTTCTTTTCAAGTTGAGAATGAGCCGTTCGCGAACTCGGATTGCCATGAATATATTTGCTTCCATTGTCAGGGCTATATTTATTTTAAACAACGGCGTAGAATATCCAAGATCAAGAAGCTTGACAATGATTCGCATTTTGAGGCTGTTCGTGGATCACGAGCAAATGTGCAGCATATTGACGAAAGGATGGTATATTCAAGGAGTTTGGTACTATTCCCGCAACTAATGTAGGCAGTAGCAAATTTGCAGATGTACTTGCTGCCGCTATAACACGGTGACATTGAGACCGTTGAGAGATATTATCCGGGCATATTCCTCCGTTAAAAGACGAATATTCTTTTGTGCATCGAATTTTCTAGCGATTTATAATGTGGCGACAAAATGAGGGTAAGTTTAATTTTTCTATACCATTTCGCAAAAAATTACTATCAAGTCCATAAAAATTGCTATCAAATCCATAGAAATTACTATCAAATCCATTTATGCAAAGATTCACAGTGTGAATTTTGCTACATGGACACCGCGCCATCTTGTTATGGCGATCTCCGCCATCTTGGTTTGGCGACCAAAACAAACGCCTTGGCGCTACAGTCCCGTTTGCGACCACTCCACCGAATATTTTATAAAAGGATTCGAAACTATCTAATTTGGGACACTATTTTTTTTTGTTTTAACCATCAGTGTTTATTTCGTTACTGTCTTTTTTGTTTTGATCAATCCTTGAGTTGTTGAGATTGCTGTCTATTTGAGGCTTTATTGCTTATACTTATGATTAGAGTATTCAAACACTAAAGTACTTGTGTATTCGATGCTTAAAATTATTTGTTGTACTCTATTATTTCCACTGTATTCAAATCCAAAAGTATTTGATGGCGAAACATGGCCCGTGCACCATTAAACCCCTACAAACAAGATTATTTGAATACTAAAGTATACTGATACAAGAATACTCATAGGCAATAGTATTTAGATACATAAGTACTCATAGGCAATAGTATTTAGATACATAAGTACTCATAGGCAATAGTATTTAGGGTGGAGTGGTCACAAACGGGACTGTAGCGCCAAGGCGTTTGTTTTGGTCGCCAAACCAAGATGGCGGAGATCGCCATAACAAGATGGCGCGGTGTCCATGTAGCAAAATTCACACTGTGAATCTTTGCATAAATGGATTTGATAGTAATTTCTATGGATTTGATAGCAATTTTTATGGACTTGATAGTAATTTTTTGCGAAATGGTATAGAAAAATTAAACTTACCCTCATTTTGTCGCCACATTATAAATCGCTAGAAAATTCGATGCACGAAAGAATATTCGTCTTTTAACGGAGGAATATGCCCGGATAATATCTCTCAACGGTCTCAATGTCACCGTGTTATAGCGGCAGCAAATACATCTGCAAATTTGCTACTGCCTACATTAGTTGCGGGAATAGTATCAAACTCCTTGAATATACCATCCTTTCGGCAATATGCTGCACATTTGCTCGTGATCCACGAACAGCCTCAAAATGCGAATCATTGTCAAGCTTCTTGATCTCGGATATTCTACGCCGTTGTTTAAAATAAATATAGCCCTGACAATGGAAGCAAATATATTCATGGCAATCCGAGTTCGCGAACGGCTCATTCTCAACTTGAAAAGAAGTAAACACCAACCTTTACATAAAAAAAACACGGTAATTAACTGGTAATTTTTAGTTAACGTCGTACTAGAGTAACACAACGGGCTTCAAAAAAAAAAAGACGGAGTCGTTAAACAAGAAAAAAATGCACGAGGAACGATAAAACACAGACCACGGTAATATTCTGCAGTTAGAGATATGATGTTCAAAGTCATCTGCTGACAACAAAGAAAACAGAGACATTCCTTGAACAGGAACAATCAATTTTTTTTCAAGTATTAATTTGTATCACTACCAATTGTGTCAAAGGCACAAATATTTCAAAACATTGTAAAAAATTCAATGTTATGTCTACTCACTCTGGATGACATTTCTAAGACACAAAATACTTGTTCGTACAAAACAAATTGGAAAGAAATTTTTGTTTCTTGTGCAACAAATGATATTCAACCCAACAAAATATCAGTATCACTAAAAATTGGAACTGGAAAGTTCTTGTCTTGCTACAGGTGATATCCGGCTCTTCCAGAAAAGGAACAACAAACGAACACAAGCGCCTCAGCGTACAGCGTAAGTGTCCGACAAGTTGACTCTGATTGGCTGGTATGATCATGTGCCTGAGACGTAAAGGTGTTTCATTTGGCTATTTATCTACGTTTTGGCGCAGATCTCTTTGACTGATAGGAACGATTTTCGAAAGGTTTTAACATTTTGATCCGAAAATTGTATCTTTTTATTATATAAGTAAATATTTATATAAGTTAGTGTTTTATGTATGCTTTTTGTTACATCAGAATGGTCCTAAACCAGGGATGGATACGACACCATCATCCTAAAGCAAAGGGGACGGCAGAGGGGCGGAAAAATATCAGCTGGTAGTGAGTTCAGGAGTGGTTTTTAGATTATTTATGTAAAATCAACGGAAGTTTGGAAAAATAAAAAAAGGGTATTAAAAATTAGGAAAAGTAATTTAGAATCAAAAGGAATTGTTTTAAAATAATTTGGATGATCTAAAAATATTTCCGCCAGTTGGGTTCGAACTCGGGAAGTCATCCTCCGCCGCCAACGCCAATCTGATGGTAAGTGACTTTAGCCATTTGGCCATGGTTGATTCACCAAGAGGAGCTCTTTAAAAGAAGAGTTCATTTTTGCCTCCCCTTATTATAAGTTGGCGAGAAATACTACTAACAACAACCATACAACATATATATGAGGAGCCAATCAGAGTCAACTTGTCGGACACTTACGCTGTACGCTGAGGCGCTAGTCAAACGAACAAACCCGCAAACATAAATAAACAAAAGAATTACAAATGTTGAGTTGTTTGTTGCCTTCTAATTCTAATTAGGGCAGTAGTAACCCAGTTGGTAGAGGAATCCGAGTGTTACGAGTTCGAAAATCGAACCTACCAAAGACCATCATATGCATGGAGCTGGTGACCGTTAAATCCGTCGTAGCCTCAATTGCCTTCACGTTAACTTGGTATTGAATATGGGAGAGTGGTGAGTTGACCTTGTCACCTGACCTACACTTAAAATTACGAGGTGTCCTCGAGGTAAGATAAGTTTGGGTAATTTTAATTTACGTTATACTAGACTAGAGTGCCTATATAATAAGAGTGGCGACATACGGGAAACACTTTCTGATTGGCTTAGAGACCTTTTCTACCGCCCGAAGCGGTCTTTTCCCAGCTCCCGTAGACTTAACATGGGAACTTTTTGTGTGTTCGAGAAAAACGTGTGTATATTAAATTAAAAAGAAAATATAGTTCGTGTTCCATTTCGTGTTCTAGAATGTCTATTTATAATTATTTTAGTGTTTTGTCAGTGTAAATTTGAAGACTTTTTAAGTAAATAGCTTTTTGTGAACAACATGCTGTTTCCCGCTACTTTGGGCCGACCAACCGGTATAGTGGTTAAGGTGTTGGCCTCTAGATCGGAAGGTTCCTGGTTCGAATCCGGGTCTGGGCATGGATGTTTGTAAACGTATGGTGTAGAGGCGGCTGGTGCACCTTAAATCTGTCGTGGCCGAAAGTCCTCACGTTGGGTTGGCGTGGAAGTTTGGAGAGTGGGGTGCCAGCTCAGGTGTTGCTTCGTCATCTGACCGTGGTTCAAAATTACGAGGTGTTGTCCTCGAATCTTTCCCTTAAGGGATTGATTCCGGACCGTCGTCAATAGCCCGTTGTGTTGCTCTAGTACGACGTTAACTAAAAATTACCAATTATTACCCGCTACTTTGGCGATGTAAACATCGCGCCAAAGGCTAGCAAGTTTTAAACTTTTGATAATGCGTTGTTTTTTTAGCTGTTTTCTTATTAAAGGTTTACAATAACCTATGCCAAATTGAATCATCAGAAGAGCATAGAGTAAATTGTAGCAATGCTTTATATAAAAAGAATAAAATAAATGTTTATATAAAAGTATTATTTTTGATGCAAACTTTCATCTTTATTTTGCTGCTAGATCTCGGAACAAAACCACCACATCAACATTTATCTGTGAATTTGGATATAAATGGGTACAAATGCTGTTAACTATTTTTTATCTTGAGATTATTCTTGTATGTTTAGGCCAATATTTGCTCATAATTTAGTTTCAATCTGTTAATTCTATTTTTCATATGAAAATGTGGTAAATTTTTTAACAAATGTGTACTGATGGTGTTGATTATTTTTGAAATTACATGTCTTTTGACTTGTATAAATGGATGAAACTTAAAATTAAATTTAAGTGGGTTAAAATTTTGTGTTATGTATTAAAAAGGTCAAATAAAAATGTTCAGTATCTTTTCTGGTTCGGTTAATGTAAGGAAAAGATTAATCACACTAAA
Source organism: Metellina segmentata (assembly GCA_947359465.1). Lineage (NCBI taxonomy): Eukaryota > Metazoa > Arthropoda > Arachnida > Araneae > Tetragnathidae > Metellina > Metellina segmentata. The sequence continues at coordinate 112,114,925 of OX375872.1, read as the reverse complement.
AAAAACTACATGTGTTGAACAGTTGTTTGAAAGAAAGTTTTATTTTAAGGAACTATGCATTAATAGTAGGACATTTCAAATCTATTTTTTATTTAATGTTATAAAATTAATGCATAAACTTCTATCACACAGCATGGAAAGAATTTAAAGAAAAAACTTGTGCCTGAGAGAGACAACACATTTCAGATCTTATTTTATTTAACACTAAAGTTATAAACTTAACTTTATTCATTTTCTTGTTAATATTCACGAAAATAAGTTCAATAAGTCGTGAGCATAAAAATTACGGGACATAAACACTATCGCCAAAAGAAAGAGAGAGGAGGAAATGTGGGAAACCGATGGAAGAAACATATTCGTCCAGCAACCGATTCTGGTAGAAAAATGGCTGCCGCGCATGTGCATTGGGCCAAATTTGGTCCCTTGTCGCCACTCTTATTATATAGGCACTCTATACTAGACCAACCCAAAGGGCTATTGATGACGGTCCGGGATCAATACATTGAGGGAAATATCCAAGAACAACAATTAGGTAAGGTAAGTTAATTTTAATAAACGTCGAAATAGAGCAACACAACGGGCTATTGACAATGGTCAGGGATCAATCCCTAAGGGAAAGATTCAAGGACAACACCAAGTAATTTTGAAACACGGTCAGATGACGAGTCTAGGATCAACAAAAAGTAAATTTCAAGGCATCGAATCTTCCACTTCACGATTGGTCTCAGACACTAATCCCAACAATCGGCTGCGTTTCTCCACCTGTCCCCAAGTTAGATAGGAATTTAATTAACTTCGCACTGGAACAACATCGTACTATTACCTATCCACAAAAAAAAATTTAATGTTTACTGAATTGGGAACACTTTAAAAGTAGACGCAAAAGGCCATACTTTTTCATTTTTCTAGGTAGATAAGTAGTTAACTGCGGTCACACTAAAACTAGTTATTATACATTCGAACCTTTTTGAGACTAACTCACATAATACGAACTAAATTCCAATCCTCATCAAAAAGTATCTTCTAATGTTTACTCAGAAAGCGGGTGTTACTAATCGACAGACAAATTTTCAAAACTTAAGGGCAAATGCATTATTTTCAATTATCAGAAGCATTGACTCTAAATTTTAGAAGATTTATTTGAGGAAGAGAGTAAAGAAAGAATATAAACAAAGATTCTCTTTTGGGGACCTAGGAATAAGCTTGCCTTTAAAGAAAGCTACTGCTGGCGTAGAAATTGTTCACTGCTTTCGTTTGGCGGTGAAAATTCATCTGCTTAGTTGGGTAATCAAGAATTTATGAATAATGGACAATTCCCTGTGTAATGTTTATGATTAATACAATTTATCTGTGAGCCAAGAATCGTACTAATTTGAATATACTAACTACGAATTTTTTTTACTGTCCCATGAAATTCGTCTTAACAAGGTTTGACTACCTATATTTATGTTGTCGTATTTCACATTTATGATTCGTATTGCATGTTTCTACACGAGTGCATTTTTCAGCTTCATAACATTTCCCTTCAGCCAATTTTGCAATGCAGGGTGTGACATCATGAGAAACTCCGTTGTGCTTGACCTTTTGGAAGGGTCACTGCAGGGTAGGTGCCTACTCCACAGTGTCATGGGAATGCCGAATATATTCTGATTGGTTATAGTTTGGCACCAGCTGCAGCTCTTTAGTCGCGCGCTTTACAACAACATGAGAAGAACAAGTGAAATAGAAAGTCCTCTGCAGGTGGTGTTCGTCCAGATGATCTCTGATTGGTTTCCGACTTTTACCTTTGGCTTTCTTTTTGGACTGCGGAGAGAGAACGTGAGATAGCGAGAGCGGTGTGTGACGCTTGGTACGCTGATGATACAGACTTTTATGTATTGCTGTAATGATATTAATGTGATGATGTAAATACTGTACAGTTTTCTTAATATTGGATTAATAAGAACTTAAATATCTTAGCTGTTGGAAGTTTTCTCCTACTGTACAATTTGTACTGTTTTCACGCTACCGTTTTGGGGCGACGACAGCACAGTTAAATTTGGTGGAAGCTTGGTGGGATAAAAAAAAAGATCTATATAAATGAGATCCACGATCCTGTGTCACTTCTACGACTACAGATAAATGCATAGTGTTGGTTTAAACATGTGTTATCGCCGAGGGCAAGTTTGTGGGTAGCATAAAGAACTTTATAACAACGGTTACTGGTGCTGTGTTCAATGACAGAATGTTCCTGGTCATATGTTGGAAGAGTTCTTCGTGCGTAAATAACGTTGGGTTGGTGTGGAAATTTAGAGAGTGGGGTGCCAGTTCAGGCGTTGCTTCGTCATCTGACCGTGGTACAAATTATGAGGCGTTGTCCTTGGATCTTTCCTTTAAGGGACTGATCCCGGACCGTCGTCAATAGCCCGTTGTATTGCTCTTGTTCGACGTTAACTAAAATTATCTTACCTTACCTTACCGTGTGTAACTGTTTATAGCAACAGTTACCGGTGCTGTGTTCAACGACAGAAGATTCCTGGTCCTGTGTTGGTAGAGGATAGTGAGAAATGTCTGGGACACGTAGTGGGTTCGGGGAAAAGGTCCCCCAGTGAGGTAAAGATTAAAGCAATACAGGAATTCCTACGCCCAGCACCAAAACACAAATTGCTCCTTTTGGGGCATGACTGTTTTTTTTTTCACTGTAAATACGAGATTACACGATTATAGCGGTCCCCTTACTAATGTATTAGTTAAGTTTTTCTCGTCACGTGATGCTACCAAGCAACCCGATTGGATTTGTCGTCGACAACCTGATTGGACTAAGCCACAAGAGCGCCCCACCTCCAAGAACATTCAGTACTAACGAAACAGCTATTCTTCATTACAGCTACACCGAAGATCGAGAGCAGCCGCTCAGGAGCTTCCAGCGTAACCGCACAACCCGCCGTGTACTAATGTATTAAAATTGAAAATTAAAAAGGAAAAATTTATCTGGAGTGAGGATAGTGAGAGGGCTGTCCAAGAGCTAAGAGCCAACCAATTTAAGAGTCCAGTTTTATATGCCCCAGATATCCCAAAAAATGTATAGTGCAAACCGATGCGAGTTATGTGATGCAGGAATTGTTTTGTCACAGATTCCGGAACGAGAGGAGTATCCCATTTTATATCTTAGAAATAAATTTTTCAAGGGCAGAGCATAACTAAAGTACAATCGAGAGGAAGTTGACCGCGCGCCATTGTGTAGAGCCTAAGGAAATTGAATCCTAATTTGGACGGCCAGTGTTTTTTTTTTTTTTAATTCAATTTCATCCCAACCCGCTCACATTTTTAATGAAAATGATTGGAGCCTACGCTTGACTAACTAGGTGGGCACTTTGCTTACAACAATGTACACTCTATCACAAAAAAAAATCGCCGCACCAAGAAGGAGTTGTGCTGAGCTCAATCAACTTGGAACGGCGCTGACTGAGGACGTAAAATCTGTGTGACGAGTCCCATTTCCAACTGTGTCCTGCCGACAACCACAGACGTGTCGGGAGACGTCCAGGACAGCGTAGGGAACCTGCCGTTACTATCGCAAGCCAAACATGCCCACAGCAAGGCGTTTTGGTTTGGGGTGCCATCTCCTTTGATAGCCGGACGACTTTGGTAATCATTTTTGACACACTTATAGCACAGCGGTACCTAGACGACACTCTACAACCGGTTGTGTTATCGTTCCTTTTGTGACACCCCGTACTTTCTTAACAACAAGATAATGGACGGCCGCTCACGGCACGTGTTGCTATGAATTGTCTTCAAGCTTTCCCAACACTTCCTTGGCCAGTAAGGTCTCCTGATCTCTCTCCCAAAGAGCAATTTGGGACGTTATGGGAAGGCGATTGCAACCATTTTGGAATGTTGACCATTTAGCCCTACAGTTGGAGAATATTTGGCAAGAAATTCCGCAGGACACCATCGCCGGGGACAGCTTGCCTCTAGGCCAGTGGTGGACCAACGCCTTATTGACTTCCTCCCTTTGTAACGTTCAAACTCTGAAATAAATCATTCAATTGTTCTGAAATTTTAATAGTTTATTTTTCTATGTCCGTTCTTCACATCCACCAATTTTTATCGCAATAGGACTCCTTCTTGGTGCGTCGATTTTATTTGTTACTAGCAGCTGTGTAGCTAGTCCGGCGTTGCTCGTGGAGTAAGGTATTAAACTGGTTTAAAATTTAAAGCAGATTTCAAATCCGTTGAAATTTTTAATCTGTCCTTAACGATTCCGATTTTAAGAAAAAACTAAACAATGCCAGTCAAAATGCTTTTCTCTCTCTCTCTCTCTCTCTCTCTCTCTCTCTCTCTCTCTCTTTCCTTCGCTGAAATGGAATAGGGCAGGAAATGTAATCTGCATTTCTTGCCCTTTGCGTTGAAAAAAACAAAAACAATATGTTTATTTTTGGAAAGCGAAAGTTGACGTGACATCACAATCTCTTGCGAAAATACAAAATATATATTAAATTTAAAAATTACTTATTTGAAGAAAATCATATATTTAGGTATCGATCTAATGTGAATTTTTCCGCATATTTCAAATCCGTTGAAATTTTTACTCTATCTTTAACGGTCTAGGAGATAGAAAAGAGAACTACATAACTAAAGTTAAAATTTTGTCAATGTCATCTGTTGGAAAATCATTCCTCCGCGGAAAATGAAAACGAAAAAATAAATTTAGAATATGTCATCTCTTTATGGTGTTGCCATTTCAAAGAAAACAATAATAATTAAATTTCATTAAATTCATTTAAAACTGTTCTAGATTAGATTTTAAAATTCGCCGCGACCCTAAAATTGAAAAAAATTTGGACTACCTGTATGCCAAATCCCATTACTGTAAGTGCCATAGATTCGTCAGGACTTTATGTGCAAGAAACAAATATACAAACATTTCCTTTTATACACTCTATAACAAAAAAATCGACGCACCAAGAAGGAGTTGTCCGATGGAGACAAAAATTGGTGGATAGGAAAACTATGTACAGAATAGAAAATGATTAAAACTTTAGAACAATTGAATGATTTATTTCAGAGTTACAGTAACGAGCTCAATAAGGCGTTGACCCGTATCTAGCCTGGATGCAAGCTGCCACACGGCGTGACAAAGACCGATAAAGCTCCCGGATGGTCTCCTGCGGTATTTCTTACCAAATTTGCTCCAATTGTCGGACTACGTCATCAACATTCCCTACCGGATGCAGTCGCCTTCCCATCATATCCCAGACATGCTCGATGGGAGAGAGATCTGGTGATCTGGCTGGCCAAGGAAGTGTTTGACAAGCTTGAAGATAGTTCATAGCAACACGTGCCGTATGTGGTCTGGCATTGTCATGTTGAAAAATAAGCCCAGAGTAATGCGAAAGGAACGGTAGCAAAACAGGACTCAGAATGTCGTCAACTTACAGTTGTGCAGTAAGTGTACCTCTAATGACGACCAAAGGGGTCCGGCCATCAAGGAAAATGGCACCCCAGACCATAACTCCTTGTTGAGGGCCCATGTGGGGTGCAATAGTGAAAGCAGGATCGGCACGCTGCCCTGGGCGTCTCCAGACACGTCTTCGATGATCTTCAGGACACAGTTGGAAGCGGGATTCGTCGCTAAAGACTATACGTCCCCACTCAGCATCATTACAGCCTGATCGAGCCAAGCACCACTGTAATCTGGCTCGACAGTGTGCAGGCGTGAGTGGCAGGTGGCGTAACGGTCGGTACGAGCGTAGGTTTCGCTCTCTCAGCCGTCTGTGAATGGTCATGGTGGACACTCGTGTGTGGGTCGCACGACTGATGGTTTATAGCGATGAATCAGGCGCTGTGATAGCTGATCTGACAATCACTATGTCCTCGCGATCTGTTGTGGCCCTACGTCGACCGCTACCATCATGACGCTGAAATCTGCCATTGTCCACCCACTCTTGCCAGCATCTTCTAATCGCCGCATCGCTTCGACTCACATGACGAGCGATTCTCCGATTTGCCTAACCTGCCTCTTCCAATCCAATGATACGACCTCTTTCAAACTCTGAAAGTTCCTCGTAATGAGCTCGAATCCTGCGGCGAGGCATTTTTTCAGTCGTTAAAAGGTATCCTAAATCGCAATGCAGCAGAAATTTTTAACAACAGTTCAAGAACAACTCTTTATATGTATCTGCTGGATGCGCAGATCCGATGCGCTGGAGATCGCTTTATTCATTCATTGGACACCAAATTTTAATCATTTGCATATTTGGTCAAAACAGTTTTGCATACGAAATTTCAAAGCAATCGGATGATTCCTTCTTGGTGCGTCGATTTTTTTGTTATAGAGTGTATTATTAGAGATAGAGTTTAACTCTACGAATATTACACCCGGTTATTTGAAAATAGACCGGGGAAGGTGCATGGGAATGCTGACGGACTTAGTAGAATGGAGTAGCGATTATCTGCTAGCAATGAATCTGCAAAATTTGAGAATCGAGTGTTAGAATGTTTTTTATATTGTGAACTTTTGCAGTGACATGTGTTTTATACAGGGTGTTCCGGAAATTCCAATACTTGGAGGGGAGGTTGAGTACATCGTTAGGAACCATAATTACATAGGAATGCACGGGTGGCTTCCTTATTGTAGACTCCGACTGCGTGCAATCAACATGAATCGTTTTACAAACGCCGAGTTGACGGACATCCACTTCATCTACGGCCTTACCGACGGAAATGGACACGCTGCTGTTCAGTTGTATCGGGAAAGATGTCCAACGAGGCGCCAACCAAATCATCAAATGTTTGCTCGAGTACATCAGAACCTTGCGGAATGTGGATCCTTCACAGCCATGATGCAGGATACTGGGCGGCCGCGAACAGCACGTACACCCATATTCGAAGAGGGTTGGTTGCATGCTGTGGACCGAAATCCTGGTACCAGTGTTCGGGCGCTTGCCCCTGCCACCGGAACGTCTCGATCAACTGTCCATCGCATACTGCAGGCCGAAGCCTTACATCCCTTTCATCTTCAGAGTTCAGTTATTGCATCCGTATTGTCCCCAAGACATGTCGCGTTCGCTCAGTGGTTTCTACACCATAGTGCGGCCGACACGCTATTTTCCAGTTCTGTTATGTTCAGTGCTGAAGCAACCTTTTCACGTGAAGAGGTGTTCAAAGCGCACAACGCGCACATGTAAGCCTTAGACAACCCACACGGAACCCGACCACGATCCGCACAACGCTTCACTGTTAATGTGTGGGCGGGTATCATGGGGGACAGTTTAGTCCGTCATACATCTTACCACCTCGACTGGACGCTCGCAAGTATCTCGTCTTTCTTCAAGAGGTACTTCCAGAAATGCTTAACGATGTCCCCGCACATGTTCGGCGCGGAATGTGGTTTCAACATGATGGGGCACCATCTCATTACGCAAGGTGTGTACGTGACCATTTGGACCGGACATTTGGAAACAATTGGATTGGGCGTGGCCATAGAGGAGATATAATAGTAGAGTGAGCTATGGCAACTTTTTTATGTCCGCATGATCATGTGACTAAAATCAGCAGTCACGTGACTGAGCTTCCTTCTCTCTTCGCGCATATTGTTTGCGCATTCCTTCTTCCCTAGCAAGTAGCAAATGAATTGAATACTCATGTTAAAATGTGTCTACGGTGCTGCGTATATGGATGTAATTCCAAATTTATTAAAGGTGGAAACATTACATTTCACAGGTGAGCGAAAAACTTTTCTTTCACATTTGTATTTTTCAATACTCTCTACAAGGTGTCCTAAAACTTCCCGTACTCCAACTTTAAAAAAAAATTATTGCCCGTGTTTTTTTTTTAATTATTGAATTTTATCGTCTGCTTATATTTTTATCGACGCTTTAATTTTTATCGTTTGATTTTCTTCGCACTCAAGTTGTGCGATAATAAAGTTCCACGTCATTTTGTTCTTCATTGCAAAATGAATTTATCACGCATGCATGGAATTTCACTGTTTGAGGCTTATTCATCGACGCCATCTTAAATTTGGCTATTTTGATTGAAAAGTCGCCAAGGGAGACCGTACAATCAACGATAACCAAATGTAAGTTCATATTTTTTTTCCTACGTTATGTGTTAAAAGTGCTTTTCACCATTAGCATAAAAATAATTGTTTTAAAGTTTGTTGATTTTGTATAACAAATTCACGAATCGTCAGTACAGGAACTTTTAGGACACCCTGTAGTATGATAAAAATGGATATTCTAACTTTTGAATTAATAAATACAACTTGCGGACATTTCCCGTTCTATGAAAAGATTTCATACATTTGCAATCAGTATGTATCTAAAATAATGTGTGAAACAAAATAACGGGTGGAGTGTGTTTCTATTTGTAAATTGAAATTTATACTGATTTAAAATATTAAAAATAGTTAACCGAAATGTAAAAACTTGTGCGAAATCGTTCTCTGTCTTGGCGATTATGTGCTTTGGCACAACTAAGAGTACTAAATTCTTTCGTGTCTCACGATAAAAATTTTATGAATTTGGTAACATCAATTTAAGTACATCACATAAATTACTTTCTTGCTGAGAAAATTGTTTTGTATCCACCCATCTGTGCAAACTGTAATTACATAAGAATAATATTTGAAATAAAAGATAGCGTTTGAAACTTTTAACTATATATTAAATAAAATCAATTTGTTAAAAATGGGATTAAAGCATTTTCTAAGCCGTATTATAATTGTGAATTTGTATTTATGATTTTTTAGAACTATGTAAAACAGTTTATATTTACTTGTAATAAGAATTTGTAAAGATGTGCACCTGCTGTGTGTGTGTGTGTGTGAAAATTCCTTTATTCAGTTCTTATGTATTTAAAATTTTTATTTTGTTCCATTTATTAGTTTTCCCAAAGATGAAGAAAGAAGAAAATAGTTTTAATTAATTAATCGAAGAATTACGTTTCTGTCTTTTAGTGCATTTAAAATGTGATGAATGTGACAATAAATTTTATTCGCTTACTGTTTCTTATTTATCTTTTGTATTTATTAAATATTGATTTCACACACAATAAGTAATAAAAATTCAATTTAAAAATATTTACCAAACTTTTGTACATGCCTAAAAGCATAAAAATTGTCAAAGAGTAATTTACATCATCACTTTGATTAATTCAAATTCATATATGGACACACAGCTACAACTTAATTAGTTTTTGAACCAGAAATCTAAAATTGCAAAATAGCTAACATCAAGGGTATTGTTTAAAATAGTTTTCTTCAATCTTAAAGATTATATGTATAACTTTTCTTGCTAATATTTTTATGCGTAACACTTTGAATAAATTTGTGTTTATGGAAACGTAAGCAATTAAGAATCCATTATATCAATGAAAGCTTTAGTGGTAACCCAAAGGTCATTTGAACAGGGAACCTTCTAATCTGTTTTCAGTATTTTTATTTTATGCATCAGTAAAATATTTATTCATGCAGTCATTTCCAAACATGGGCATTTATTTTTCAATTTATTCCAACTCATGCTAACCTCAATAAATTTTTCCAAAAGTTTGAAATATTTTCTGAAATTAAATCAGATAATTTCTCCACACTTAATACAGTTGAAGAACTATGTATAAAATATGGAATTTATCTATTGACTACAATTTATTTATCTTAAGTGTACTGGTTAACTTTAATCCTAATGAGAACTTAATTCTATAATAAAACTAAAAACATTAAAAAGTGATACGAATTCAAAAAATATTCAGAAGGAAAAGGTAAATATCCATTTGCATTGCCCAAAAATGTTAAAATGTAACTCAAATTCCAGAAATGCTCAGTATTATGCCCGTCGAATGGCTAACTTTTTCAAGAAAATGTCGCCAAGAGAGGCGATAAAAGGCTAAATCAAGCAACCAAGCTGAATTTTCGTGGAGCAGTCACGTGACTACTGACAACATGTTGCGGACGCTTTGCGAAGCTCTTCTCAATAGCGATGCTCAGTCTACTTATATTAGAAATCTATGGGCGTGGCGGTCCCGTCGCTTGGCCTCACAGATCACCTGATTTATCTCCTCTTTTGGCCTCACAGATCACCTGATTTATCTCCTCTTTTGGCCTCACAGATCACCTGATTTATCTCCTCTTGATTATTTTTTTCTGGGGTGCCATGAAGAGCATTGTGTACGATACGCCAGTAAGTTCTGAAATGGACCTGGTGGCACTAAGGTCCATCACTGCTGCTACGATCAGCGAAACGACACGTATCTTCGAAAATGTTCGTCAATCCATGTCGCGTAGGAGTCGTGCGTGCATCCATGCCAATGAGAGCAATTTCGAATACCTCTCGTGATGCTTGTAAGTCATACATTGTACTCTTTTGTTGTGTAATAAAGCGTTTTACACTAAATTCTGTGCTGTGGCCTTATTGTGTCTATTTATCACGTGAGGGTGACGTTTCCGCTCATGCTTTCCTGTTTAATTATCGTTCTTAACGCTGTTCTCTACCTCCCCTACAAGTTTGTACACGAAGTTCAGGGACACCCTATGTACATATTTTTTATTGTTTGTAGTACCATGGGTTTTAACTGTCATAGTATGTAGAATTCTTTAATGGCATCAGTTTGATTTTTATTATTGAATTGTAACTTTTGTTTCGAATTAACTTTCGAATGATGTACTTGAGAAATTTTAAAGTTTAATGTTAGGTAAGCTTTTCACACTGATTGTGAGAAAAAAAATGAAATCTGGGATTAACATATTTCAAGACTACACGTTCGCAGAGTATGAAAATTGAAATTGGTTATGGGGGAACGAGCTATTTTGTATTTTGTGTAAATATGGCGCATGAATAATGCTTAGGTTTCTCAGAGTTAATATGACTGGAATCAAGGGTTCTACCGGTGGTACAAGCCTGCATTTTCATATGGATTCATAATATGAAAGGGAGTTGTGACATCGTGAGAAACTTCGTTGTGCTTGACCCTTAGGAAGGGTTACTTGCAGGGCAGGTGCCTATTGCATTGCGTCATCATAATGCCGAATATATTCTAATCGGTTATTGTTTGACGCAAGTTGCTGTTCTTTCGTCTCGCGCTTTACGACTTGAGAAGATCAGGTGAAATAGAACGTACTCTACAGGTGGTGTTTGTCCAGATGATCTCTGATTGGTTTTCGACTTTTACTATTGGCTTCCTTTTTGGTATGCACAGAGAGAGCGAGAGCGGTGTGATTCTTAGTCACGGCACTGGACTGATGATATATACTTTTATGTATTGGTGTAATGATGTTAATGTGTGATAGTATAAATACCGTATATTTTTCTTAATGTTCTTGGAATAGTAAGAACTTAAATATCTTAGCTGTTGGATGTCTTCTCCTTGCGTACGGTTCGTACTGTTATCATGTTATCGTTTTGGGGCGACGACATCACAATGTGAAATGCTAGTTCGTATTGCAGCAAAACCTCGACATAATTCACCAAGAGTGGGATCACATTTGATCATAACAGTTTTACCCCAACAATCTTCAGGATATAAAAATCCGTGGGTACAATATTTGCATCCACTTTTACTAAAAATTGCAGTTTATTTTTCAATTTTGATCTCTAAACACGATTTTTTTTTGCCCTTGTATCAAATAGTAGATTTTCTTGAGTGAGCATTTTTTTCATGCTATCCAACATGATTTACTTTTTGGTTTGGTAAACAAAGATTTTAGGTAACATGCCTTTATTTATATTTATGATCTATTACATATCCTAGTCTGTTATGCAAGTTTTTTGCCTGCTGAATCTCAACAATGGTTAGTGATAACAGTATAGCTCAGAATATGAACCTTGGTAAATAACAATATTTGCATCCATTTACTCGTAATGAATTCATGTTGTTTCTATTCTGATTCAGAATGCATGTTTTAAGTTATCAAGAGTAAGATTCTGTAGAGTCAACTTGGGTTTTTTAATGTTACCCAACAGAATATGTTCTGGTTGGTAAAAAAAAACTATTTTTGATAATTTTGCCTCCATTTACATTAAAATATTAATGATATTTCATATTGTGTGTAATGCGTGTTCTCTTACGTATAGTTCTGTAAATAGAAACCTAATTATGAAAATTTTTGAGTTTGGAAGGTAACAGAGGACAATTTTAAAGTTTGATAGGTTTTTTTCATTTTATGCACAAAATTGTCCAAATTCAACATTTTTTAAAAAATTGTCTCTGAAAAATTAAATTCTTCTAAATGTGCTATAAATTACATATTAGACATATTTTTATTAGAAAATAACTTTATATTAGACATTGTTTTTATTAGAAAATAACTATGTATCAGTAATAAATTCACGAAAATGCGAAAGACAATACCTAAAGTTTCATGTGTATAAAAGATTAGTTCTGCATAAAAATACTACCATGTTCGAGAAAGTGTAACAATAAATATAATAAACTTAACAGACGTCTGTAGAAATTTGAGAGCTTTGTGTCTTGTTCCAAATTTATCATTCCATATCAATATAAAAAACATGATTTTTTTTAATTAAAAAAAAATCCGATTTCTTATTTAAATCTGATGTTTATAGTTTTAATTAATTCCTTGCATGTACAAGTCTAAATTTGTTAGGAATGTGCTATGCAAATCAGTTTAGTTTCTAGGTAATTTTGATTTATGTTAAGCATTAATATATATGATTTATAACATTAATGTAATAGGAAATATAGTAGGGCAAATTTTTTGAAAGATTAAAACGCAACAGAAATTAGCAAAGTAAATCACATGATGTAACAGCGTGAATTGTTCCATCTGGTTTTAAGCCAGTTTACATTACTTTGATTGTAACCCATAGCTAGTGGCGTGAAAATTTTGGACCTAGATAAATAAGTTTGCTGGATCACAAACACCACACACTCATAAATGTTTGTATAAAATATTTCAAATCATACACATTTCAGAATTGACTATGCATTATATATTGATAATATATGAATAATATGAAAACATCTTTAGTTCTTTTAATATAAAATAATTAATTTGTTCAAACTTGCTTTTAAGAAAAAATGATATCATCAATAGAAAATAAAATAAAAGGAATTGCATCATGAAAAAATTCTTAATTTTCATTAATATTTAGCTTGCAAACAAAAAACTCTGTTTGCAAAATATTGTTATTTGTAAGTAAACAATATAAAATGAGGCAAAACATAAAAACACAAAAACGTGAAAATAAAAATGCTCAATTTTCATATTCTCTGAGCATTGACAAGGATTTCACAGGTATATTCCAAGCAAAAAACAGAACGGACGGGGCTGTGTCGGGAACAGGCCGCTAGGTTTAAGGCGTATAATACGTCAGTGAGGCCATATGGTGAATGAGAGTGAAAGAAATTAGAACCAGACTGTTTTAATTCCACACATCAAATGTTCATTGCTTCGCACGTGTATCACAATTGGTACACTCGCTGTTGATGTTGAAGGTTGTGGCGCATTACCGACCTCTATGGGTTGGGTTGAACTCCATTAACCTTCGATTATAAAACGTTTATGTCATCAGAAATATTATTTGCGTCTTACTCGGCGGTAGCGGTACATAGCGCACTCGTGACAAGCATTTGTTCACCTTGAAGGTGCGACGCTTATACTTTCAACAACTTCCTCAGAGCCCATTGACACTCAGCATCGGATATCCGGATCTTCTTGGATTCCCCATCTTTCGATATTTCTTCCTGTTTTTACGTTTCTCTAACTTTTCTTGTGTTTATTATGCATATATTTGGACATTTTGAAATTTTTGCGAAATTTCCACACTTTGAAGTCCGATATCTGAACAAGTATTAAATATTTAAATTTTTATTTCCGTTATCTATATAAATAAGAATGGAGTGTTTGTTTGTACATTCAATATTTTCGACCCATTTCAAGTTTTCTATCCGTTTTGGACCCTTCTGATGCCGAATCCGCCTTTTTCTCGTTTGGTGTGTGTCTGCCTGTCTGTCTGTCTGTATGTATGTTGTGCCCTATACACGTCCACGCGGTTTAAGATATTATCATGGAAATTTGCATTCAGTGAGAACTTATCTTCATTTAGTGAGTGGAATTGGTTGCGAAAGTCTGTCTGTCCGTCTTTCTGTTCTATGCTCGATTTTGTGTTTGTGTGTTTGTGTAGGCATCACATGAATTGTATTCCAAGTATTTGATTGCAGTGTATTTTATTTTATACATTATCTATTAGTTTAGTGAATGCAATATTAAACATTTCTTTATTGTAATATTTAAATTAGCTTCATGCTAAAACACCTGAGTAGGTATACTTAAATCAACCATAATTTGGTAGTTTTGGAAAAATTGGAATGTCTATTGAATATTATGATTACTTCGATTGCTTTACCAGTACTGCTGAAAAAGTAATTATTCTTCAAAAAATTATATTTTTTAATGGAATTTCAGCTCTGATATTTAATTTATTTCGAGTCTTATTTTTGTTCTTTGCACAATGAAAACGATTTCCGAATATTTGAGACAGACGATATTTTTCAACGAAACGAGAATGAACACGATCGCGTGAGAAGTGATATTTTCTGTTTCTTTCGCTCTGAATTAATTTCACATTTCTAAATTCTGTGCACTTTTAGTTGTAAATTGTGGCAACTGTGCGAGATCAAGAGATAAAAATGAATCACAAATTAATATCTTTAGAACAATTTTTCCGACATCTTTTATTTGTTCTATTTCACTGTTTTCTGTTTTAAATATTTATCTATATAAATAAGAATGGAGTGTTTGTTTGTACATTCAATATTTTCGACCCATTTCAAGTTTTCTATCCGTTTTGGACCCTTCTGATGCCGAATCCGCCTTTTTTCTCGTTTGGTGTCTGTCTGTATGTTGTGCCCTATACACGTCCACGCGGTTTAAGATATTTTCATGAAAATTTGCATACAGTGAGTACTTATCTTCATTTAGTGAGTGGCATTGGTTTCGAAAGTCTGTCTGTCCGTCTTTCTGTTCTATGCTCGATTTTGTGTTTGTGTGTTTGTGTAAACATCACATGAATTGTATTCCAGATATTTGATTGCATTGTATTTTATTTTATACATTATCTATTAGTTTAGTGAATGCAATATTAAACATTTCTTTATTGTTATATTTAGTTGAGTTTCATGCTAAAACACCTGAGTAAGTATACTTAAATCAACCATAATTTTGTAGTTTTGGAAAAATTGGAATGTCTTTTGAATATTACGATTACTTCGATTGCATTACCAGTACTGCTGAAAAAGTAATTATTGTTCAAAAAATTATTTTTTTTTATGAAATTTCATCTCTGATACTTCATTTATTTCGAGTCTTATTTTTATTCTTTGCGCAATGAAAACGATTTCCGAATATTTGGGACAGACGATATTTTTCAATGAAACGAGAATGAACAAGATCGCGCGAGCAGTGATATTTTTTCTGGTTCTTTCGCTCTTAATTAATTTCACATTACTAAATTTTGTACACTTTTATTTGTAAGTTGTGGCAACTGTGCGAGATCAAGAGATAAAATTGAATCACAAATTAATATCTTTAGAACAATTTTTTGCGACATCTTTTATTTTGTTTTACTTTGCTGTTTCCTGTTTTAAGTATTTATTATTTTAATAAATGTGTTTTCCTTCTCATCACACGCAACAGCACCACAAAGTATTAGACTTAAAAATGTTAGGTAAGTCAGTATAAATTTTCAGTAAATTTTAAGTGTAGTTATGCCATTATTGAAAGAATAATGCCGTTATTTAAAGAATAATGCCATTATTGAAAGAATAATAATGTTTAAAAATCCGAACTAGAACTTTTTCTAACATTAAAAAATTCGTTGTAATAATGACAGGAGAAGATTGCGAAATTTCACAATGTCGCATACCGGAGGCAAGAGTGCCACAAGTAAAAAAATATTGTTTTGTTGACTATGAGTGCGAGAGCACTCGCCGTAAATCGTAATTTTAATTAATTGAGATGAATATGAAAAGAACTTAAGAAAGGGAATTCAAAATCGTCTTTTATAATAGTAACCTTAGTATCACCTTTCGTCATTTTGTAGCTTTGTCATGCAGCAATTGTGCGATGTATGTGAAATATATTACATGAATGGATATGCATGTGTAGGATTTGTGTCTAAAATAAGTTGTAGAAAATATAAAGATAGCGAAAAGTGTTAAAATACATTTTTATTCTACAAAAAACGTAAGTCATTATATATTTTGATTAACTCTTCAATCTAGAGTAAACCAAATCAAACCGAGTAAGGTTGGGTATGTTGCTAGTTATTCATAAAGCTCAAAGAAACAAAACAAATGACACCTCAAACGTCTTGCTCACACAAAGAACGCCGGAGCTAGACTAAATTTATGTGAGCGGAAGAGCTCATTTTCGTAATTCAACACACATGAAGGATGGTTCAAAAAATAGGCAGTTCGAGATTTATATTCACCTGGCATGTTTAAAACAAAAACCACGCTTATGAACATATTTGTGAGTGACAGCTGTTGGACAATGGCCCAAAAGAAATACTTGTCTGATAATTATGATCCCAATCAACAAATACTATTATTTAGTGACTTAAAAGGGAACGCGATTTTCAGTATAGTTTTTGGTGTAACTAGCAAATTCTTAACACTTGAATAAAATAAAATGCATCTTGTTCATAGTTATTTCCTTTTCAATCAAACACAATATAGAAAATAAACTTGATCACTTATTGATTGAAATCAAGCAGATTTAAAAGTACATAATGTGGTCCAAATAAAGCTTGATTATTTATGCTCCAAATGATCAAAACATTCATTGATAAACTGGTGGTAGCCACGTATGGATGTTTGTATTAGTTGGCAATACATATATCTATTGGCGAATGTACGGAATGGTAATGGTAATTTTTAGTTAACGTCGTACTAGAGCAATACAACGGGCTGTGGACGACGGTCCGGAATCAGTCCCTTAAAGGAAAGATCCGAGGACAACACCTCGTAATTTTAAACCACGGTCAGATGACGAAGCAACACCTGAGCTGGCATCCCACTCTCCGAACTTCCACGCCAAACCAACGTGAGGCGAAGGTACGGAATCAATTCCGAAGGGTAGGAAGTATTTAACGTCCCACTACAGCAACACAACGGACAATTGGCAACGGTCCGGGATCAAATCCCAAGGGAAAGATAGGAGGACAACACCAAGTAATTATGAACCACGGCCAGATGTCGAGACAACTACTGAGCTGGTAACCTTCTAGTTGTGTGGTTGCAGGTTCGCTTCCTGTCAGGTTCTATTCTAAGTGTATTTCTTTCTCTTATGTTCCAGGAAAATGTCGTCATCTGACCGTGGTTCAGAATTAAGTGGCATTGTCCTCGAATTTTTACCATTAGGATTTATCCCGAACCGTCGTCAATAGCCCGTTGTGTTGCTCCAGATCGATGTTAGTTAAAATACCTACCTATATACCAGTAAAAAAAATTCTTTGCGTGCATCCAATCCTTGACGTATTGTGTTGCTCCAGTGTGATGTTAATTAAAATGCCTAATTTCCTACCTATTCCTTGACGACGATATATAATTAGACCTTTGTGTTAAAGCACACAATTAGGATTACATGTGTGCTTAATCAATAAACCTATTCTGATTTATTTCCGGGTCATCATGTAGAGAGTGAAATGCCAGCTCAAGTGTTGATTCGTCATCTGACCATAATTAACAATTACGTGGTGCTGACCTCGAATTTTACCGTTGTGATTGATCTCGGACTGTCGTAAATAGCCCGATGTTTTGTTTCATAACGACATTAATTAAAATACCTACCGAGTTATCTGTCTGGCCGTGGTAGCCCGGTTGGAAAAGCAACCGGAGGGTTGCGAGTACAGATCCAACCAAAGAGCGTCGAGAACAAAGGGTAGTTTGCAATAGCGGATTCATCGTGTGCATCTTCAATAACAATAATCAAATCAAAACCCTTAAAATTTGATTTTATTAATCACAGTACTCTTTCCTAAGCTGAGTTATTCGCTATACTCAAAGCTGTTGATGGTAATGGTAATTTGAGTTAATGTCGTACTAGAGCAACACAACGGGCTATTGACGACGGTCCGAGATCAGTCCCTTAAGGGAAAGATCCGAGGACAACACCTAGTAATTTTGAACCAAGGTCAGATGACGAAGCAACACCTCAGCTGGCATCCCACTCTCCAAACTTCCACACCAACCCAACATGAGGACTTTCGGTCACGACAGATTTAAGGTGCACCAGCCACCTCTACACCATACGTTTACAAACATCCATGCCCGGACCCGAACCAGGAACCTTCCGATCGAGAGGCTAACACCTTCACCCAAAGCTATTGAATGGTCCTCCTCGAATAATATGGAGAGTTGTGTACCAGCTCAGGTGTTGCCTCGTCATCCAGTACACTTGCTAAAATCTGTAACAAATAATTGGTTGAATCAAAAACATCTTGAACAGGCTATGTTCGATCCCTCTTAATAATTTGCCCAGTGCTCTAAATGGTAGATAAAACTGCTTCATTCCCGTCACTGAAAAAATTATGATTTAGAAAAAGATGGAATAGTTAAGCATGCTCACCTTCTTACTGCTAAATCAATATGTCACACTAGTCTTGAAAGGCAAAATGTTCGTCTGGCTTTAAATGTTTTTAATTTAAGTGTGCGTGAAAGTTTAAAACTTGTTAGTCTCAATGATAACATTGCAAATGCTGTCGATACTGCAGATTGCATTGTTAATTGGTTTGACATAATGAATGTCAAATATATATTCAAAAAATATCATAAACGCAATATTTTCCAGCAGCCTATAACATAAATGAAAATAAGGATGCATTTTATTTCCTGCATAATATCATAAATTGGTTAGAAAAAAGGGAGAGTGTAACGATTTAAACTGGAATGCTTTTATGAGAAACACTCCAAGCTCTTAAACAAACCATAAATGCAGTCATTGAAATTACCAGATATTGCCTTGATGAGCTGCCGTGTGAATATGTTTTAACTGTAAAATTGCATAAGGATACGTTAGAGAGACGTTAAGGCAAATATAGACAACTTGCTGGATCACAATAATAACGTGTCCTTGATTCAAGTTTATGTGAGCTTGAGAAATTTATTGCATTAATTTGCTTATGTAGAATTATATTTATTTTTGACATTGAAAATTAAAATGACCTTTTAATGGAAAATTGTAAATATTTTAATTCAGGTGCTGGTGATGTTTTAAAATTTTGGTGCTGCTTGATTTCTTTCTATTATTAAAACGAGGGTAAGTTAAAATCAAATCTTTTTACATGTTTTATGTACATAGTTTTATTTTTTTCTGTGCTGTATAACCAATATCTTAAAGCTTTGGTGTTAATCATAATCATTCAAATATTTTTTGCAAACATTCATTATCTTACGTACCACTGACTAAAGAGACATTTTTTTTACTGAAATCTTTTACATGTATTTTTATTACTGTTATGATTTGTTTGCAGGGGGTTTGTTGATTTATAACACCTTGATAAAAATCATTAAATCAAGAATACTTTTTCCACGCTTTAAAATTGTAACGAATTTTTTCCTATCATCCTAACAAGAGGGTGCATTTGCTTTTTTTTGGAAATTTATTTAATTTAATTTTATAATATATTTTCTTCAGTTTATGTAATTTTGTATTTGCAAGTTAATATTTCTTTTACCCTAAAAATGACAAAATCAGTGTAATTCAGTCAGTACCACAGAAAAGTAATTTATCATAATTCATAAGTATGTCTCATAACAACAAGAGTCTAATAATTAAATTGTTAATTAATAATTAAGTAATTAAATTAAAGAGTCTAAAAATTAATTGAATCTGCAATTTAATTTTTTTTTATTGGCATTTTTTTTTTTTTGATTCATTTAAACATTTTAGGGGAAGAGAAGATAGATAATTTTGTTGATATTGTACACTCTTGCCATCAAATCAACAAATGTAATTTAAATTATATTTGATTTTTATTTATCCAAATAGTAATTTGATAAATAGTTTTGTATTTGTAAATAATAAAGAAAATATAAACAGTTTATAAAAATTTGTATAGAATTGATTTAAAAAACCATATAGATTTGATTTTTATCCACCCTGTTTGTGATGATATATATTTAGTTTTTAATATTAATACCCTTATTAATAATTAAATTTCAGTCATTCATTTCCTTCTTTTTCTCTAACTTTATTGTGTTTTTTGCTTAAATCAAAAGAAACAAGGCGAATTTTAAATTTGGTTATAAATTATCAATCAAAACCTTATAAATGCTTCAATTATTTACGTTTCGATGGTAAATATCTAACTCTTTTGCAACAAATATAATCACTTAACATTTACCGAGTCCGTAAAAAATACGTTATAGAATGCACCGATTGATTATCCTAACGGAAAAAATAAACAAATATTAAGTTTAATCAACTATTGTTTATCCTTTCCGAAAGGAGCAAATAGCGAGAATCGTAGGTTTCCAAGATAACAACGTTTCACACTGGAGAGGTTGGTCTAACCGTAATCTTCGGTATCGCCTGTCATGACGTCATTCCTCCTGTTGTGAGGCTTTCTTATCTATAGGAGGTGTTGGTTGAGCTGAGTCAAAGCCCACATTGATGTCACTGATGACACTAGCATCTCTATCTTGTTATGAAATCCTAATGAGAAACAAAATCCGGTGCAATGCGCATGCCCACGGTCTCTTCCTCTCCAGTATTTCAATATTTCGTTAAGGGGTGATATAAGTAGTGCAGAAGATACGACTACCGGATAGAGAGAGAACGATCACCAATGTTAAAAAGCGGCTCCAGTGAAGCACCTGTCATGACTTGTCGATAATGGGAGAACGATCATACGTTTTATAGTTGGCCGTTTTCTTCAAAATAGCCATTCTTTTTGTAGTAATGGTTTTCTGTGTAAAGTAACAGCTTTATTCACATGTAAACAATAGAATAGCATTCATAATCGTTCTGTTAAAATATCCTCTCCATTGGATTCATTTGGTAGCAAGCATTGCAGATCTTCTTGGAACTTCTAAAAAAGTCTGATATATTTGCAAAACTTTCTGAACCCTCTCGTAATAATGTCGAGAATTTATGGTCCTTTCTGACCGAGGTAGACCGAGATGGTTCTTTCAGACCAAGGTTCCTTTAGGTGCAGGAAGGTTTTTTCGTAGCTAGAAAAGAAAAAAAAAAGTGTGGGAAGTAGCGGGCTTTCCACTGCAGATCATCATAACTTATAATTGAAAAAAAAAAGTCGCCAAAATTTCGATGAAATTAAGGAAAAATTGTTCTGCAAAGACTTTGCTTGTTCTGCGACTTACGTCACAGTTCTAAGCACTTTCTGCTCCCAGGTTGAGTAATACAGGCTCTTTTTTGTTGAAGTCCTGCTGCAGTCCACCCCATGCTGCTTGAACCCTGTCAAGAAGTTCCAGCAGATTACGCGGTACAAGTGGAATGGTGACATCTCGTCCAATGTCATCCTATACATACTCGATCGATGACAGGTCTGCTGAGTATGCCGGCCATGGTAAGATATTGTTGTGTCGTAGACAAGCTCTAGAGACGGCAGCTATATGGGGTCGAGCATTGTCTTGTTGAAAAAGTGAGTGGACCTGGGAGTTTAGGAATGGGAGCGTAACTGGTTGTAAAATTTCTTGTACGTAACGCTGGCCTGTCAAAGATCATGTAACAAATACCAAAGATGATTTCGCGTCACACGCAATTGTACCCCACAACATGACACCAGGTCTTCTGAACGTGTGACGCTGCACAATCTTGGCGCTAACTACGTTGCCTCCACACACGGATTCGATTGTCGTCTCCACCCAGACAGAAACAAGATTCGTCAGTGAAGACTGTACTGTCATGTAAGAATTTGACGGACAGCTGGTTTAAAATTAAACTATTTATTTACATAAATTAAATATTTACAAGAAAATTTAAAAAGATAATTATGGGCACAGCCATCGACAACCGAAACCTGCCTGAAGCCAAAGTAACAAATGGCAAAACAGAGACGTCTGTCTCTCGTCGATTCTCGAGTCCGAATCTCTCCTAAAATCCACGTTCGCTTCGCAGAACCGCCGCTGACAACGAGAGGGAGGTGAATTCCGAGCCCTCTAGAGATGTTTATGTCCTCTCCAGAACAGAAACACCCCCACACAGATGCGAAAACCGTCTGTCATGCCGACTTGAGTCCCCCACCGCAAAACTTGATCCCAGACATGGGATTAGGGAACCGACGGAAACTCCAGCCGTGTATGGATCAAATGGACCGCCGGGCCGCCGATGAGCCGCACGTGCAAAGTCTGAAGTTGTTTCCGCATTCCGAAACATTCCAGCGTCCACGTGTTAGGGAAAAGGGTCGGCTAGTACCATATGGTACAAGACCATTCGATGCCCCATGTCCGTCTGGCACGACACCATTTCAGTTTTGACGGCGATATAATGCTGTTAAAGGCAGTCGTCGCTACGGTCTACGTAAGTTTAGTCTAACGTCTTGAAGCCGTCGAATAGTGCGATCATTTATTGGATGATCGAGAGAGGTTCCCACTGCCCGTTGGATGTCTGCAACAGTGGCTGTTGGATCAGTAGCTATGAACAAACGATGGCGCATGCTCAAACGATTCTGAAATTTGATTCTTTGCATCTCCAACGCAGATGTACCACTCCTCCAAATTTCCTTTGTACCAGTCTACTTCTTCCTCCTTTTTTTGTTCTCTTCTTAGAGTGCACATATTTTAACGACTTACATTTTAAAATTGTTTTCCTTGGCTGTACATTTTAATGTTTTACACTTTTTTAGAGATCTGACTGTCTTTTTGCTCTTATGCTTTTGCATCCGTATGTCATCCCTCTTTCACTTAATCTTTTAGCGTTATGTCATTGACTTCCATTTTTGCCCTCCACTCCTCCTCTGTGCTGGAGGTCCAAATACCCCTCCCGCTTCCCCTGTATAAGACTCAAAACCTAACGGTGAGTCGGGGGAGGCATGGTTAAAAAAAACCCTGTTAGTTGGGTATTTTAATTAACGTCGGCGATGGTCCGAGATCATCCCCATGGGAAAGATCCGAGGACAACACCGAGAGTGGGGTTCCAGCTCAGGTGTTGCTTCGTCATCTGACCGTGGTTCAAAAGTACGATTTGTTGTCCTCGCATCTTTCGCTTAAGGGATTGATCCCGCACAGTCGTCAATAGCCCGTGCTCTAGTACGACGCTAATTAAAAATTACCAAATTACCGACGACAACACCACGTTATTCTAAACCACGGTCCCACCTGAGCCTTTGTACGTGACGATTTGAGTGGATTCGAACTTGTAACCGTCCGGTTGTTAATCCAATGCTCTTCCAATCAGGTTACCACCAACCAACCCAGAGTTGTTCTCGGATCTTTCCATTCAGGTTTGACGACAGATTGTCATCAATAGCCCCTTGTATTCGTCAGTAATTAAAATACCGATGTACCGAGTCATCTGGTGCCACGGTAGCCAAGTTGGAATCGCTAAGGATTAGCAACCTGAGGATCGTTGGTTAAAAACGTGGTCCAGCCAAAGACCGTCGTGTACGTGGGGAAGGGTTTAGAAATGATCCAGGATTAATCAGAATTATCAAAACCTACGCACATTGCGGGTTATAAATGCACTCAATAAAATCAAAAAGAAAATTTACCTGACCCGAGCAGTTTGTTATCTACTCTATGATTTGGAAGACCATTTGATTTTCTGTAAAAATTAATAACGAAGTATTCTGGCTGCTTACTTACCAATTTGTAAACCTGCAAAAATTTTAAACTCTTCCGAAATTTAAAAAGCACCTTAACTTCATGGGAACCATTTATATATAAAACTAGCAAAATACCCGACCTTACTCGGTTTGAATTGGTTTACTCTAGATTGAAGAGATAATCAAAACATATATTGACTTAAGTTTTTTGTAGAGTAAAAATTTATTTTAACACCTTTCGCCATCTTTATATTTTCTACAACTTACTTTGGACACAAATCCTACACATGCATATCCATTCAAGTAATACATTTCACATACATCGCACAATTACTGTATGACAAAGCTACAAAATGACGAAAGGGGATACTAAGGTTACTACTATAAAAGACGATTTTGAGGGAGATTTGGAATTCCCTTTCTTAAGTTCTTTTCATGTTCAACTCAATTAATTAAAATTACGATTTACGGCGAGTGCTCTCGCACTCATAGTCAACAAAACAATATTTTTTTTTTACTTGTGGCACTCTTGCCTCCGGTATGCGACATTGTGAAATTTTGCAATCTTCTCTTGTCATTATTACAACGAATTTTTTAATGTTGGAAAAAGTTCTAGTTCGGATTTTTAAACGTTATTATTCTTTCAATAACGGCATTATTCTTTCAATAACGGCATTATTCTTTAAATAACGGCATTATTCTTTCAATAACAGCATTATTCTTTAAATAACGGCATTATTCTTTCAATAATGGCATAATTACACTTAAAATTTACTGAAAATTTATACTGACTTACCTAACATTTTTAAGTCTAATACTTTGTGGTGCTGTTGCGTGTGATGAGAAGGAAAACACATTTATTAAAATAATAAATATTTAAAACAGAAAACAGTAAAATAGAACAAAATAAAAGATGTCGGAAAAAATTGTTGTATAGATATTAATTTGTGATTCATTTTTATCTCTTGATCTCGCACAGTTGCCACAATTTACAACTAAAAATGCACAAAATTTAGAAATGTGAAATTAATTCAGAGCGAAAGAAACAGAAAATATCACTGCTCACGCGATCTTGTTCATTCTCGTTTCGTTAAAAAATATCGTCTGTCTCAAATATTCCGAAATCGTTTTCATTGCGCAAAGAACAAAAATAAGACTCGAAATAAATGAAGTATCAGAGATGAAATTTCATAAAAAAAAATAATTTTTTGAACAATAATTACTTTTTCAGCAGTACTGGTAAAGCAATCGAAGTAATCGTAATATTCAAAAGACATTCCAATTTTTCCAAAACTACAAAATTATGGTTGATTTAAGTATACTTACTCAGGTGTTTTAGCATGAAACTCAACTAAATATAACAATAAAGAAATGTTTAATATTGCATTCACTAAACTAATAGATAATGTATAAAATAAAATACATTGCACACAAACAAAAAATCGAGCATAAAACAGAAAGACGGACAGACAGACTTTCGCAACCAATTCCTCTCACTAAATGAAGATAAGTACTCACTGTATGCAAATTTCCATGAAAATATCTTAAACCGTGTGGACGTGTATAGGGCACAACATACAGACAGACAGACGGACAGACAGACAGACGGACACCAAACGAGAAAAAGGCGGATTCGGCATCATAAGGGTCCAAAACGGATAGAAAACTTAAAATGGGTCGAAAATATTGAATGTACAAACAAACACTCCATTCTTATTTATATAGATGTAGGGTAATCTCATTTGGTTGTTTTTGAAGTGAAACCTTGTTAAACAATGGGTATGTTACAATTCGAGACCTTTTGATTTTTTAAATAGAAGAGTATTATCTCTGTCTATTGTCTGTGAAACATTAAACGAAAAATTAAGAAAAAAATTATTCATAGTTACTGGTGTGTGAAACATTGCGACCTGTGCAATTAGTTTCCACTTACGAAAGAGCTCTATTTATTACAAACATGACGATATAAAACGATTTATTAATGGAATAAGAAAATCACGAGTATTATGGCTATATACCATATTCGAGGGCGCTAAACCAAAATCTTGAGTGATAGCTCTGTATGCATTGCTTTACTCTTTGTGTAGTTTACGAACGCACTGTTTGACGTGAGGCGTATAATCAATATCATATCAACAAATTCCAATTTTGTAAACAAACCATCATGTGCTGCGATGGAAAATCATGAACAGTTTTCAGGATTTAAATGGGAAGTACTTTTGAAACTGCGACAGCGCAATCAAAATGAGAGACAAAGATACAAAGACCTTGTAAATTTAAGTAAGTATTTATCTGAGATGGAAAGGCAAGTGAGAGACGACCCATGTGAACCAATCATACTGTGCCTGATAAAATATTTCGCTGAAGAATGTTTTTTTGTGACCGAATTTAAGATCAGAATCAGAAAAGCAAATGATTTTTCTTGTTGTTATTTTGGTGTAATAACATCTGGTTCTGGAGTGGTTTAGATTAATTTGATCTTAACCCATAACTAGCTATGTGTAACTTGTGAACGTAGATAAATAAGGTTGTGGAATCCTACAAACACAAATAAATTTGTATATAAAATTAAAAAATCATGCAATTTTAGAATTCATTTTACATTATATGTTTATTATATTAACAAAATATATATGTATAATTTCTTTAGGTATTAGTTAGACTTGTTTTTTAGAAAAAATCATGTCATTAATAGTAAATAAAAAAGAAAGGAACATGTATCAAGTTTTTGATAGAATTGCTCCTATTAGTTTAGTATCTATTAATGTTTAGGTAGCAAAAATATTTTTTGTGAGAAAAAATGTTATTTATAAATAAATAGAAACAAATGAGAAAAGACATGAAACTACATAAATTGAGATAAAAAATACCTGTTCAAATTTACTCGTGAGTATCGTATTTCATAGGTACAGTCATGGAAAAACAAACAAACCCACCACCTTTACTTTGAGCACTATTCGTACTAGAGCAAATTAAAAGGTATTATTTAATAGAGGAATAACGTCCTCTACAAATTCAAATTAAAAATATTGCATTAGGATGTCTTCATATCAAATTTTGCAGAAACAAGTTTTTTTTGGGAACACCATGTTTTGATACCATAATCAGATTCTGCACTGTAAAATTATTCTAAATGTAAAGTTTAATGACTACTATCTTTATATCATGAGATATTCAATACTAAAGGTAATGATGATTTTAGGGATCATCATGACATATAAAGTTGTATTTGTAGATCGAGATAAATTGTAGTTATAGATACCCAAATTTCAAATTTGAATTTTATTTGAAACTTGTTTTTTAGCGATCCAAGAATTACTTTATGTACTACGTAAGTGCAAATGATTTGAGAATTACATTATTATATTTACATACTGTGCAAGTGCAAAGGATCCAAGAATTATCAGAAGGTTGACAAACTTTTGGTAGCCTCCTAAAATGGCAATAATGAGGAAAATTTAATGCTAAAGTTGATAGTCAATATTAAAGTTAGTGACGCTTTCAGGTATCATCTCGACTTAGAAAGTCATATTTGTAGATGGAGATAAAATGGAGCCATCGTTGCTTGGCCTCCATGCTTGCCGGACCTTAACCCCTTGGACGTTTTCTGGGGTCACCTGAAATCACCCCTTTATGAGACACTAGTGGGTACAATGGAAGATCTGACAGCGAGGATTGTGACCACTACAGCAGAAATCTAGGAAACACCTGGAACCTTCCAGAGTGTCCGTCAGTCGTTTCTACTTCATTGTGTCATATGCAATGACGTCCACGGACGCCACTTTAAACAACTATTGTAACAATTTTGTTTGTTCTGTACATGCTGTACAATAAAATGTTTTCTGTACAAATTTGTTGTTTCATCCTAGTCACACTTTGCAGATGCAAACTCAACAATTGCGATTTTCACCCACTCAACGTCATTTGTGACCCCATGTTCCATTGGATATTTTGTTTGTCTTGATGTGTACTGTCACCCCTAGAAGTTTGTTGGTGGAGTTCAAAATACACCCTGTAGATTCGAAATTTTGGTTGATATAGGGGTTCTGATTTCAGCCCATTATGCAAATTTTAGGAACTTGAATTCATAGAAGACGTTAGTTTCTTTCATACGCTATCTTTGAATTTTCTCTGCTGTTAAAATTGCTTGAATGAAGAAGGGTGGTTTGGGTTTTTTTTTCCTCGACAGTACATTTCAAGCCTG
This sequence comes from Metellina segmentata, assembly GCA_947359465.1. Lineage (NCBI taxonomy): Eukaryota > Metazoa > Arthropoda > Arachnida > Araneae > Tetragnathidae > Metellina > Metellina segmentata. The sequence continues at coordinate 112,086,995 of OX375872.1, read as the reverse complement.
CTGACTTTCTTTATCCAGATTGTTTAAGATAGATCTGTTACATCTGTTTTTCTCTAATTAAAGTGATACAGATAATGGGCTAAACATCAATATATGATTCAGCATTTTGATTCATTACAAACCCTTTTTTTAATTCATTGCAGTGGATAGAAAAAAAATTTAAAGCATTTTGGAAACATATTTCAAATAAGATTGTTAAGTATAGTTTATTTAAATTTTTTAGCTAACAACTTGTACGAATCTCTGGATTTTCATCAGAAAGAAAACCGTCGACTTATTGTGATCAATGCTAATCTTGAGAAAGATGGTGGTGACTTTCAGGGTAGTGCTGATTACAGGTATGTTAAATGTTTTCGTTATATTTATGTTAGTTGTTGAGTGTAAATAAAAGACAAGTTTGGCTATGAAATTGTCATGTGTACACTAATGAGTGTAAAAACATAGCTATAACAAAAGCTAATGTCAAAATTAGTGAGATATGTGTCTAGAGCTGTAATCTTTTTTAGCTTGCACTCCTGTTTTTAGGTTCACAAACCATAAATTAAGAAGTGATAAACAATTGTATTATGTCTGATGATTGAAAAGAATTTACCAGCATTTTAAACATTTGTTTTATAAACATGCTTGCAACTTGAAAAGGAATCAAATCTTGTAGATGTTAAATGCATGATTTATTTACAAGTGATTGCATTTAAATAAAAATTTGCGGGCTCCACCCCCTGACCACTTATGCTCGCCAACCCCCGGCGATTGCTGAGCAATCCCATTTGGTTTGCTTCGTAACCCAACATTCCTTTCACAGATCCCATTCCAGATTTCACAAAACCAGCATTCCTTCGCCGACTGAATCTCCTGGACAGCGAAACTATCTTAATAATTCGTAGAATCCTGATTTGGCTTTCCGGTCCATGACATCAAAGCGAGGGCTTCGCCCCCTGCTTGCTTACGCTCGCCGACCCCCAGGGATTGCTACGAAATCCCGTTTGGTTTGCAAAGCAAACCAATACTTTTGCAAGTGATTTCGCTTTTTTTTTACTTTAACACTTAATGCACCCTAAACTAATAGCTGCATCAGTAAAAAACCTTCTGCATCTTGTTCCTTGTACAGTTTTAAGTAAACTGTGTTAATCTCCTAACTTTACGATCTGTAATTTTTCCATAAACCGTCTGAGAGCAGAGTGATAAAAACGAAGCCTTTTTCCTCGCCAAATAAAAATAAATCGGTTTTATGGCAATTGTTGCTACGTTAAATTTGATATCTGGCAAACCCGATAGTCAAAAATACAACCCACAACTGCGAGCAAAACCTGTTTTGCGAACTAAAAAGTAAGAAATTTGTGTGACCAACTTTTGATAGCATCAAATTTATTTATGAATCAATTTTTTAAATAATTGTACTGTAAGAAAGAGTACATTCTGAGGTATACTGCAATATTTTCAAAATTAAAAACTAAATAAGATATAGCTACAAAAGTTAAAAAAAAATTGTGTGTTTGTCCCGATTTTCAAAAAAATATTATCAAGAACCAAATTGAAATTTCTAAAAAAAACTTGATGAGCTGCAAAAATTTACGTTGAGAGGTACTCTTTAAAAAAAACCTCATGGCTAAAGACTGAAAATTTGTATATGTTTTGCTCACTCGCAGAAGAAATTTTGCTTTTTCAATTTTGACACTTAATAAACCCTAAACTAATAGCCGCATCAGAAAAAAATCTTAACAATTGTCCAGGGAATACGATGAAGAACAAGCCATGTTAATTTCATTTTTTTTCTGATCAGTATGTTCTGGGCAAACGATTTAAGAATCAAGCTAAACACAGTTTTCAATCCTGCGACGGCGGCGGTCGTAACTTTTTTTTAATATAGAGAGATATAAAATTTAACTTATAAAAGTTCTATATCAGCTTTGGAAACTTCAACAAAAAGTGAAACGCTGTAAATAGATGCAGCACAAATTTTAAAATTACTGTCTGATCAAAAGGCAGGTTTTTTTAAAATTGAATTTTGATGATGCTAATGCAATTATCTACGTTGTTCTTGATTAGTTCTAGAAATTGGGGTATTTTGAATTTTTTAGTCCAATTTTTAGAAATCTATCTTAAATTTGCTTTTTATAGTTCGCAAAAATATATTGTGTCAACTATTTCCTTGTGTTCACTGTAAGGGTAAAGGTCTATTTTGTTATAGAATCTTGATTGATATGTTCTAAATTCTCCATGCAATGTGATAATTTGGTTTATATAAAATTCTGTATGACTATTTTTGTGATAATGTTTGGGATAAGGTGATTGTATCTTGTTTTCTCTAATATTCCATCAATTTCGTCATTTTATGTTTAATTCCTTTCTGATACTGTTTTTAATTTGATTGAGAATTAGCTTTCAATGATATTGATATGTGTGTTTTAGAATGATTCCTCTTTCTCTCTCTCTCTTGACTTCTTGATGATCATCAACTTCATTTCCATAAATTCCAATGTTTGACTTTCAATCCCAGAAAATTATAGATTTTCTTTTAGAAATATCCATTGGTTTTTCTTTTTCTTAATAAGGTTTTGATCTATTGTGTAGATTGGGTATACTACTCAAGTTCTGCTTAATAAGCTTGCGTTGTCTGAAATTCTATATTGTTGAGAGTAAATTTGAGTTTAGTTTAGGAATGAAACAATTCATAACTGACCAGTTATTTTTCAGATATTTTAGATCCATCTGCAAAAGTTTCAAGGCTCCTTTCCTTTGGAAGGTTCTTACTCCATGGTATTTAAATTTATAGAGCAGGATGAACTTTAAAAATTTGTTTTATAGTTTGTTTGACACTTATTTTGTGTCATAACTGTCTGTTTCCTATATTTATTAATTTGTTTATTAAAATTTCATGTTATGCTTTCAGATTTATTGGTTGAATCCAAGCTAATAACTGAATTGTATCTAGTTATTGTCATAACATGTAATAATAAGTGGAATTCTCTCAATTTGCTGCAGCTTTTGCATTCTAACTTTTGGGCTATACTGATTGGTGTTTTTTAAGAATTTATTTGGATATTCATTACAAATATTTTCCCTTCTCATTTGAGGAGAGTTCTTATAAGTTGGGATGACAGTAACAACAGACCAACAAATATTTCTTTTGTTCTGTCTGAAAACAAGTCACTCAAAAATCTATTTATTAACAGACTGAGTGTCATACTTTTGGGGCCAGTCCAAGAAGCCTGTGCAAGAAAGTACACAGCATAACTTGTCTTGTTCCCGCATTATTTTGCGATTACTTTGAGATTAGTTGTACAAATTTGTACAGTAAATTGTTGTACTTTTGACTTTCTGAGCTCACTGACTTAAAAAATTGTGTTTTATGAATCCGTAGTGATTCTAGAAAGATTTTATGCACTTCCCTTATCTTTAGTGTTATTTCGTGTAGTGTTTTTTTGTTCGTTGACAACTTGAATTTCCCAATATCTTTTTAATGCTTATCCACTCTACTAGGTGGGTGTTTTGGCTAAATTATTTGAAAATATTAGGTTCACAATGGTTTGTCTGAGGACAGATACATATGTTATGGTATTTCTGATGTTAGTTGCATCAGACATCAGACAAACCTGGAACATTTACTGAAAAAGGAAAAACCGCAACCTAAATTTTTGGTTGTGACTGTTTTCAATAAGATTACTCATTGCTTTATTTAGATTGATGGTTTTGAAATTTATTTTTAGGCTGACAGTGTTGAAAATGATCACAACCTGAAATTGGGCTGTGGCTGTTTATTTCATATTCAAACTAAGATTGCCTTGGTCATACAAATAAAAATAAACTTAAACATACCTCAAAATTTAGTGAAAAGAAATAGAATAGAAAAGAAGGAATAGAAGATGTGCAATAATGAAACAGTGAGCAGGTTTAATTTAGTTTTCTTGTTTACTTTGGTATACTTAAAATCAAATTTTTTCAGTATGATTATTACTGTAATTGAACAATGGTATGTGTAATTGCAAAAATACTTAACCAATTCTAACAGAATTGAAAATTCAGATTTCATACTAAGATAATAATTTTTTTTTTAATTTTTAAATTTAATTACTCATCAATTTTGAACATCTGTTTCACATATAATTAGCATGATTTGTGTCAATTTAGTTGATCTATCTGTACACAGGAAACTAAAGGGGCTACTGAAATAAGCTTCAAAAGAGAGAAGACTTATTTTTTGTTATTATAGTCATTGTGATTTAAGCGTGGCAGCCATGGATACTGTACAGAACCTTCAGTCTTGTATGCAGCATTTCAGATATATACGGTACAAAGTCCAAAATCTGTATTTCTCCAGACCTCAGCCATTCCAGATTTTGAATAATTTGCAGGTTTTTTTTTCTTTCAAAAACCCTAATCTAACCCCTCCACACCTACGCAAATTAGTCGGCGCATTATAATTTCTGTCTTATTTAGGAAAAAGTAAATAAAAATCTTATATAAATAAACTATTTACCAGGCAATTTTTCCTGAGTGAGAGTGGGTTCCTTCTTTAGATTATCAGGAAGTAATGCACAAGTCAGGATGATTACATTGTGCAATGTTATAAAAACAGAAAAACAATTATTGCCCAAAACCAACAATTTTCGAGAAAATGAAACTTTTTTTTGTTTTTTTAGTTCAACAAGAGCTGATAGAAATGTGTCTGAAAGGAGATTTGTTCTCATGCAAGAAGAACTTGCTGAGTCCCATAAACAGAAAGGAGAAGTAAGTTACATTGTGTTGTTGTTGTTACTAATTATCCTTAGTCTAGATCAAGTCCAGAAGATCGCACACCCTCAAAAAGTCCATAACTTGGACAGGATTCACTTTCAAATCAGTCTTGACCATCCCCATACAAGCAAGAAGGTGACATGGTGGCTAGCTCTTGGTACGTGAGAACGCCCGAGACGTCGCCATTGGTACTTGTTCCCTCCTTTGCCAGGCTGTCAGCAATTTCGTTTCCATACAGGTCAACATGAGCAGGTACCCACTGGATATGGATCTCATTCCTGAAAGATAGGGACTTAAGTTTATGTATAATGTCAATGCTTGTCTGGTCGTTAATTCTCCTCCAACCTCTCAAGTGTTGGACAGCACTGCGACTGTCTGAGAAAATCCTAGTGTCTCGCTGAAGGTTGAGTGTAAGGAGATACTTCAGAGCTTCATTAATAGCAATGAGCTCTGTTCTAAATACAGAGCAGAAATCTGGATTCCTTTTCTTAAGTCTGACCGAGCTATTGGGCAATTTGATGAGAACACCACTACCCGTGGTACCTCTTTCACTTTTGCTTCCGTCTGTATATACCTTAATGACCCCTTCATGGGTGGCATTAATGACTTCTAGTGCCAGTTGTTTTAGTAAGTCTGGTGATTGAGATTTCTTATTTGTTGGTGCCGACAATTGATCATGGAAGGAAACATTCGGCAATTCCTCTAAAGGAGTCGTGCAAGGCTTTAGATTACAAGGCTCCACACATGTGGGGAGCAACCCCATTTTCTGCGCGCATCCCACTGGACTATCTTTCTTTAGCCACTGGTTGTCAGCCAGGAATTTGACAGTACGGTTTTGCGAACCATAGCTAAAGAGTTTTCCATAGTACTTAGACATAGAAATAATTCGCCTTGAACTGAGTGGTTGTAGATTGGCCTCAAAAAGAACAATATTGTTTGGGCAACCGTGTCTAAGTCCAGTAATAATACATGCTGCGCTTAATTGCACTTTTTCCAGCTTATTTAAGTTAGAGGCTGAGGCTGAAGTATAGATCTGTTGTCCGTATTCTAAAATAGGTCGGATTATTGAGATATATGTTGCTCTAAGTCAGGACTCGAAATAGATTTTCTAATACAGGTGCACCTTGTGCACCTACGTTTTTAAATTACGTGCACAGGTTAAATTTTCGATGCATATTTAAAAAAAAAACATAATTTAAGAGTATTAATGTAATGTGAACTACTTTATTTTAGTTTGGTATGTTTAGAGAGAGATAGGTTAGTAGTAGATAGTAAATAAAAATATTTAAACATCTACATTCTCCCTTCAGGCGCACGGCTGTCGCGACAGTCGTTTCAACAGAGCCACCTGTAAAATGTTTTGATCATCGGAAATTATAGGCATTACTATATAATTCTGGAAATTATATATAATTCTGGAAATTATATATAATTCTGGTGGCAGTGGCACAAGTAAACCTTTCTCCTGTATAAACCCGTTACGGCCCAACGATTTTGTTTTCGCATAGTGTGTATTTTGGAATTTTAACTACGTTCCTTTAGAGCGAAAGAGATCGATACTAATATTTTGTTCAAACATCAATATAACATAAAACAAGTTCCCCCACTTTTTTTTAACGTTAGGTGCACTGTGTACACCTAGTGGGAAAAAATTAGGTGCACAATTTTATTTTCATGTGCACAGTGCACCTGTGCACCCAGGTATTTCGAGCCCTGCTCTAAGTGTTTTGGCATCTGCTCCCCAATCACACCCAGAAATGTATTTAAGAATATTGAGCCTTCTTCTGCTCTTCATCAGTTACATTGATTCATACAGTTACATTGTAATATTATTAATTTATAGGCAATACATTGTTGTGTTAGTGTACAGAAACACAGAAAATTTATACTATCTGTTTGACCGACATCTTATGAAAGTTTATTTTCAATTTTTATATTGAAATTAAACTTATTAAATTACAACTACATGTATTACTTTGATTTGACATTTGCCCTGTTATTGAGTCAATCTCAAGGAATGAGTTGGCAGGTTTCCAGAAAAATTTGTTTGGGCAATTTGACTTTGGAAAACGGATTCGTGAATATTGTGGGAAGGACCAATAAGTGCTATTTTATTTTCAAAATTGAAGGATCAGCATTGGAATGAGTGCACTGGTTACCAGATTAAAAGCCTTTTGAGAAAGGGATTTCATGCATATTGTGATGGAAGAAATGACAAAATGCTGAGGTGCTGCACTGTGAATTCAGCTTTTCTAGCATTAGCAGAACTGATTTGAGATTTTTATTGAACAATTTGCCATTATAGGAGCCAAAAACTAATGTGGAGGTTTTATTTGTGTTTTGTTTGGATGTTTTTCTTTTGTTAATAAGGTTTCTTTATTATAACTTCAATATGCTGTGTTAAGTCTTAGCATCTTAACTTAGGTATTGGTTTTTGTGCTGCTAAAAATATTCAGAACTTTTTCATGGAGGTTGGCAGGCATGATAAATGATCAAACACACATCATTTTCATTATTATACATGCTGTTTAATTAAAGTAATCTTTTCTAAGCACTATACCACAGAAACTACTGATTAGAATGTTGGCAAATTGTCCGTATGTCTTAATGAATGTGTGTGAAGGAAATTTATGGCATAAAATTAGTTAACGAATCACTATAGGCATTTTTCGATTTGTATGGTATCAAAAAAGGAAATTTACGAAAGTACATCCGTCTTATCCCTATTACAGTCCTTTTGTATTCTCTGTTAAATTTATGAGATGTGTAACTGGCTGAGTAGTTTTGCAAGATCTGAATTCAGCACCCAAAGTTTTGGTGAAAAGTCTGAAAAAGTCCAATTTCTGCAAAAGGGTTACAATAAATGATCCTAAAATTTGAAGAAGCTGGGTAGTTGAAAGTGAAACCCAATGAGGCGAAATCCTTTAGTAGGTGGTTGAAGACAAACTGTCCAAAGTAGAAGACAGGATGTCAAATGTCATGGGCAGCAACAGTGTTGAATGTGTTGCACAATCATTGGACGCCTGTTGCCATGGCCCACAAAATCGTTTTGAGCATTCTGTACTATATTATCCTTACAATATTTCCTCTGTTCAACAACTGTTACTGATTCACTTGCATGAAAGACATTTTTGCTACAGTTGTTAGCTAGAGCTTTGGAACATTCTATGGACAGAAAGACACGTTTTCATCTGTATGGTGCAGTTAACTGCATAATTGTTGCATTTGGGCTAGAGGAAATCCCAATTCATGCCTGGAAATTCCTATACTTTCTTTAAAAATGACCATTTGATGTAGGTTTTTATCAGCATTCATTATTGGACCATTTTTCTCCAAAGTACTTGGACCCACAAGTCCCTTACATGTTCCGATACTAGCAATCATTATTTACCAATTCAGTTGTTCCAGCAGTCTGACGTCAGTTTCTTAATCAACTGTGCTCATGCTTGATGATACTCGTCTACACATTGCAAATTTGTTTTTCACAAGTACTTAGAAATCTTTTTTCTGAATGAGTCATCAGCTGGAACTTCAGCACAATTTGCCGTCATGTTCACTGTATCTGAATCCATGTGATTTTTAGCTATGAGGTATCTTAAAGACCTGGTCTAGTGCTAAAATGTTGCTATCTTGGCAGATCTTAAATTACTCATTCTATGTCATGTGCTTAGCATTTTCAGGCCTTGCATTCAACATGCTATTCAGATGGTAGCAGATAATGGTCAACATGTTAAAATATTTTGAATTGACTGTACCCAAATGACCTCTATGCTACATTGTAATGGTTATAATAAAATTGTAAAATGCCACCTGGAGTGATTTTTTAAGGAATATTTTTCATGGTCTCATTAAAACACTACTGAAAATGATTTAATTGCATTATGATGACTTATTTTTCCTGTAGACTGCTTAGTATAGGTGAACTTTAATTATAGACACCCTGTATATGATGTTAGCTTCAAAATCACAGCAGCTTCATATTCCAAATTTAAAAGATGTTGCATTGACTGTTGACAAATCTGTTACTTTTGAATTTATATTGAACTGGATGAGATTTTTTGCTTTATAATAATTTGTTTTGCCACATGAGAGCTAATTAGACCTGGCTGAATGGAGGTTAAAAATTATTTATTTATATACTTCGTAAATAATTTTTTACTTTATCAATATTATATTTTTTGTAGTTTGCACAGCAAGTGATTAATTTAAGAAGTGCTCTAGAAGAAAAAGAAAAAGAAGTAGCAACAAAAAATTTGGAGTAAGTTATTAGACTAGTTAAACTAGAAAATGTGTGTGTGTGTTTAAAAAATATTTTGACTTGTGCTGTGCAATTTCAAATGCCAAGTTGAAAAAGATAGCTAAGTGATAAAAAAGAATACAAATTATAAATAATAACAAATTATAAATAACTGAAATTTGTAAGATAATGTTTTGCTGTCTCTTAAAATTTTTTAAATTTTTTTGATAAAATTTGTTGACATTTATCTATCTTTAATAATAAAGGGAAAACACTTTCTTATCTTCCATGTATGAAAACAGTTTTAACACAATAAAGCGTAACACAATAATGATATAAAAATTTCTTGGTAATAATCTTTTGGCGAATATTATGCAGTGGGAGAATTATCGAGAATATTCTATTTTAAGTGCATAAAAATAAAAATATGGCATATATTTTTTTAATCTAAGAATGAGGTAATATGATTTAGGTTTAGTAAGTTTTTATACCCACATAAGCCATATTTTTTGATAAATTTTCAATTAACCGTGTATTTAAAAATTTCTCTTGTGTGAAAAGAATCCAGAAAATGAAAGACTGTAATGGTGCGAAACAAAGTATTAGAGCAGTATTGCCAACTCAGAAGACTGAAAAATCTCCAAGTTCCCCCCAAAATACACACATTTAAGAACAAAAACTGCTATATTTCTGATTTTTGTAAAACAAATTATAATTTGTGTTTTTTAACATTTTATTTAACCCATTAAAGACGACTTTAAAATAGTTTAAAAAAAAAAACTTTTTGTCTTATAACTTGTTTATTTAGATCAATTAAAGTATTCATTGAATTTTCCAGATTTTTCTAAAAAATTTTAAAGATTTTTTTAACTGGCAAGATTTTTGACCTGTTGTCTGTAGTCTGCACATAAATGTAAAAGTATTATATACTCTACACATATATCGGAAGACACAGATAACTCTTAAAAAGAACAATGAAAAATTTATAACACATTTTTAATTTGTGTAAAAATTTTGTGTGTGTTATAAATAAAATTTAATTATTAAACAATATGAAGAAATATTGACCAGTTGTAAATCCACATAGGTGGCGCCACCTTCTTCAGACACCAATTTCAGTGCCTTTGAGTTTTTCCCATATTATTACTTTTAGTATTTAAGGAAGAAATTCAAATCAACAGTTTATCCAAGTATATATTCTAAAAAGTAATTCAATATTAATATTTAATAACTATTATATAAAGCAATCCCATTTTTCTGAGAATTAGCGTCACTCCTAAAGTTCAAACATTTGCTGCACTCTTGGTTTTAGACTATGCTGCGAGATAAGTCTTGTGACACTCAGAATGTAAAGAGCCTGACATTTCTGGCATCTATAAACTGACCTTCCACCACAACTTTTGCACTGTCCAAACTGTTGGTCTGATTTGTAAAGCCAATGCTATATATCCCGTCTATCATATCTTTGTTATTGGGATGCATTCTTCTGCAGCACTATAGATTTTCCTGGACCGATGGGGGGGGGGGTGTTCCAAATTTTCCCAAACCTCTTGCAATAAATTTTTTTGAGATAGGTAAAGTAGTGATTGTGTCAAAATGTGTTCTATCAGTTTATCGTTAGGAGGAAACGTTTCAGACTCAATAATTAGAATATTACACTTTTGTGACACAAATCCATGGCAGATTTCATAAACACTTGAAAAATGATATAAAGCTGCTTAAAGTGTTTTAGGATTTAATATTGTAAAGTTTGTCATTGTCAACTAAAAAAAATTCATACATTTAAATTTATATGAACAATTAGCAATTTAATTTGGTGATAAAGCATATAATTTTGTTTCTTATCCTGCATTACTTATGTAGTATTATATTGTATTTCTGAATAAAACATTGCTCTAAATGTCAGTGAGGTGATTACGTGAATAAGTTTTCTTCAAGTAAACACTATCAAAGCTTTCTTAACTAATAACTATTAAATGATTTGGTATTGCAAATCCTTTGCCATAAATCAATCAAAAGTTATGTTTAAAAAGAATTTAATGATGAATGAAAATCTGGAAATTTTCTAATATGGCATAAAGTTATTTTTTGAATTGTAATAATTCTGAATAAGATTCAGGGATTATCACTTGTCTTGTGGCATGGTGGTTCTAAAACAAAATGTGTTAAAATGTAAAGTTTATGTTTATTGTTAAATTGGGTAATTTCCTGTTCCATCTTTTTCAAACGTTATTTTTATTTTATTTTTGTATGATGGAATTATAAAATCAAAGCTTTGGAATTTTTCATAGGAGGAAAGGATGTCACATCTAATGTCTGTTCTCACAGGATAAAAGCCTGATTTTTTTAATTTTTGTTTTTAAGGCTGTTAAAAAGTCTTTAGTTTAGCCCAAGTACTTTAAAATATTTTAAAACTTTAAATTTTTACTAAAACACTACATATTTCATTTTGTGTGCATTCAAATCAATGATCAATAACATGACCTTATTCAAGTCATTTAGTAATTTTAAGAAGTTTCATCAATGCATTTTTTACAATTTACACAATTTTCTCTCGCCCACTAAAACTAATGTCAGTGACACTTGATCTTAGACAAGTATCTCTGACTCTGAAATCCTACCATAGTAATCATGAAAGTTTTTTCACCTGTGCATTCACAGGTTGATCTACTTCGATCTATGTTAAATGTAGAGTTAGAAATTTGTAAAATAGCCCAGTAAGATTAAAGGATGCTAATTTATTTTCTAAAAGAGTGAGAACTCTTATCGTCCATTGAAAAATAGGTACTTATGAAGTTATTGATGTATGAATAACACAGATAGTGTTAAAATTAACTGTAACAATGTGTTTCCTGCTATTCTAATGTTAGTAAATTTGGTTTCTATTTTTTAATTAGTTAAATGTATGGAATTCTGTTTTTAATTTCTTCCAATTCTATAGCCCTCCAAGATCATTGTTTTTTTTTCCACATTTTTAGCACAACCTCTTACAAGTTCTCTGCACAACAACTGATTACAATCTCCAATAAATGTCACAAAGTTTGTAAACAATGCATTTAGCACAGCCGAGTCCTTAAGATATATCAACTAAAAGAATGATTATGATTTGCGTAAAATAACTGAATTTATTGCAAAATGCTTTGATGCAAAAAATATTTGATTTCAATTATTGTCATCAGTGGCACCATGATTGATAATTAGTATTCTTTGAAAGGCAACAGCAAGACTAGAGGTTTGCAGAGCCTAGAAATGTAATCATATTTCGTTTTGGAAGTAGATAATAATTTTATATTTGATTTTAACTTCATGTCCCTTAATCCCCAACTCACTCTGATCTTCTAGTGGTTATAAGCTAGTTTGGTTCTGACCGCACTGAGGTCATGATTTTAAAATATTATAATTCCTTAGACTAGATATTAGGGTGGAATTGATTGCACTGTTTTTTATTTATCTGACTATTGATTGCATTTTAGGATTCAAGAACTAGAAGCTTCATTGCATGCTACTGACCAACTCTTAAAACAAGTGCAGCAAAAATTAACAGAAACAGATAACAATTTACAAGTACGATAGTAATTTCTTTTTAATTTTTCATGTAGAATATTATGATTGTCTTTTTGATTCCATGAGACTTAATCACCTTTGATTCTTAATATCCATTAAAACTTTTCCATCAAGAAATTAAATTTAATATCCAAGACTATACATTAAATTTAGACAGTGATGGTTAGATTTTTTGTAATCAATTAAGTTTTTTTAAATTGAACTGGCTGTATATAACACCTTTCCTTTCAAATAGAGTTTAATTTTATGCACTACATTACAGCTAATTAACTAATCTAAAAAACGAAGGTATATCTGTTGCCCTTTTACAAATTTTAAAAGGAACTTGAAGTTCTTTGCTCTTCCACCTCATCAACTAACATTTGTAGGTTACTTACTTTAGCACCTTTAACTGTTTAATTTAAACATAACTGTATATTAGCTGTATTTATTGATAGATTTAGTGATTTTGCTTTTTCTTGATTTGAGTATAAAATAAATTACAATCTTATTTTTGATTCTGTGTTTTTTAAGTATTTTGTTTAATTGCAGTTTGTTAAAGATGAATATGATGCTCTGCTCATCACTTACTCAAGTATGGAGGAAAGGAAACAAAAACTGGAAAAAGAGAATCAGGACTTAATAGCTCGTTTAATAGAATTAAAAGCAGAAGATGCTGATCGGCTAAATGCTGAGACAGAATTATTTCAGAGGTTAGGCAAAGTTTTAACTTTAAGCCCTTAAATAATATTTGTCTTTCCTTAACTATTGTTTTTACTTTCACATCTTGTACATTAATGCTTAAAATTAATCTAAGTTTTTATTCTGATCAATCCTAATTATTTTCTTTTACTTGCATGCTCATGATCATGACTGTTACTGAATTTTGAAATATGAATTTCAGACCAATGACTAATTTAAGTTTTTTCGTTTCGAAATGCTACTTGTCACTGAAATGCAGCTGTACACTAAATAATGGTGTACAGAATTTTTTTTACAAAATGGAAGAAAAATTGCCTCTTACCTTTAAATAGATGCTTGTATTTGAAAAAAATTTTATTTTATGTTTTAGTAATGTGATTTTTTTAGAATAATATTATTTCAATTTGTAATACACTATAAATAAAATTTAGAGAATAAAAAAAAAAGCATATACAACACTTTGTACCCACAAAGATTGAAATAATTATGTGAGACGCAGAAACTATACTCAACCTTCAGAGATTTCCTCGCATGCCCTGTGCTCAACTTACCCACTTGAAATTAATGTTGTGACTACAAACACTTGCGTAACCACCCTAGTTTCAAATATCCTAATACCTTTTCAAGTTAATTCTGAGAGTAACACAGTTGAATATAAGTAACTAGCAGGGATTTTTTTGTTTTGTAAACTATTAAAATAAAAATGAGTTATTTTGAGAATGACTACAAGGCATCAAATAGAATGCTATTTTTAGCACTCCACATGAACTTCTACCTTCAGTTTTATCACCAATCGATAATGTTTCAAAGTATTTGCTAATTAAACACAAACTAAAATATCAACATTTAGTCAAATATATCCAGTATTCATGGGATATCAGATGTTGAGCTGAAAATGTAGAAAAAATGTGAAGAAAAGCTTCTATACCAATTGCTTACCCCAAAAGAGTGCTGCAAATGATATGCAAGCACTGTGACAAATAGTTTTAAGATATCCTAAAGTGAAAGATAATACTATGAATTAATAGTAAAAGTACTTAAAGACCATCTAAGATCTATTTTGTTTGACATGGGTTAATGTATAAGTATCCTATTTTCTATATGTTATTGTAAAAGGATCCAAACTACCATTTAAAAAACAACCGGAACTAACCAAAGAACATTACATAAAATGCTAATAGGTTCACTAGGTTTAGCTGTAAGCAATACAATTTTAGAAAGAGAGAAACTGGTTGGTTGGGGAAGAGAAGCATCATTTGTCTTGCTTCATAATGAATGTATCCCTGACTATCAAAGTAGTGAAAAAGTGCATGCTGCTGCGAAAAATTACTAATATTACAAACTATAAGTTATTCACCCATTCATTTAACGGATGCATACTTCCTTTACCCTGAATATATGCTCCTTACAATGCTCATTAATGTACACCACCACATTCTAGAACTGAAACTAAGGAGAATGATAAATGCTTGAACGAATGACTAAAGCAAAAAAAATTTTATTTCTTATACAGACTTTGATGCTATTGATTTCACCAAACTGATCCATTGACAAAACTTCTTTTGTAACTCGCCCCTATTTTTACAAATGTGTCAAATGATCAACTCACTGAGTATGTATAAATTCCTCAGCCACATAAACTTTTATGCTTCTTCGATACCCTTGACACAGCTGGTTGAAAGATGCTTAAAATTGGCTACAGGTATAAATGTCTCATTGGATGTAGTTCATTTGACGTCTTTATCCAAGCTAAGATAAAATAACGATGAATTATGCCAAAAATATGGTTATGAAAAGCAGTATAAAAACTAACTTAAACATCAAAATCATATTTGTATCCACTAATATTTAGAGTTGTAAAAAATACCATAGTTTATATATTTTTTTTATAGAACATATATTTTCACTTTTCATAAATATATGTTCAATTCTTTATTCTATTAAAAAACTGCAGAATTTTTTGATGTTCCATCTGTCATTCAAACAAAAAATACTGTACTTACACCAAAAATACTTTTATTACATTAACTGAGTTTATACATCAGTTGGTTAGATTTTTAACAGTTGGAGAATTTTCAATTTGTTACTTTTTTATGAAACATTTTATTCTGTTAAAATACAAAAACAAAACATCTGGCTGTAGGCTCAAGAGATGTAAAATGAAAGATATGTTTAGGCTTTTGTTTAAAAGGTAATAGGCAATTATTCCCCTTATTACAAATTCAAATTTAAAAAAAAATTTCATTTATCTGAACAGCCCACCATATTGTAAACTAAGTTTATCTAATGTACATGCCTGCCATCTTTTCTAGAAGTGTTCCCGAACAATAGGTTTTTTCTGAACAAACTTTTCAACTTCAGGGAAATATTTTTAAAGTCACTCCAATTTAGCCCAGATATTGGGGCTCATCTTGACAATCAAAAGAAACATCAAAATCAGTGGGTGCTAGAATTACAATTACAAACTGAATATAAAAGGACAACCAACAATCAAGCCTAATTTTGCATCTGACCCTATTGTATTAAAATATACAAAATTACTTATGCCAAGTACAAATTACAGCCAATCATACCAGCACTAGAGTAGGTTTCTTTTTATACTTTGAATTGCTTTCATAAATTAATGTTTTATTCAACTGTCAAGAATTTATCTTTTAAAATTTGATTTGCAGGAGAGGGCATTCAGATTGTTAAAAGTATTCGATACCTTTAACATACTGACATTTCTATCAGTATGTTGTCTTAAAACTCTCCAAATAGGGTTTTGTATTCCTCTTATCCCTCTGAGAGCAGCAAATCTATACTTTTGACAACATGCAATCCACCCTGCATGACTTCGAACCAATTTTGATTGTGTCCAAAAAAAATGTTTCCAAAGATTTTTCGAAGAATATGCAGGATATTTTCTCATTAAATGTGATGTAGGATAAAAAGCAATACTTTATTGCTCAGAAATCTTGTAGCACTTGGTTTAAGTCAAAATGAAACTTTCTTTGCATTAATTGGGCATATTTCCATTCATTTCATAATTTTTTTATGAGGGGTTTAAAAAGGATTTTCCTATTTTTAAGATTTTTTGACTGAAATCGCCAATTTTCTAAATGGTTGTGAATAAATATATTCATTTTGGAAATAAAGTTCTTTCGTTCCAATTCTCCAAAGCATAATACTTTACATTCATGATGCTTATTTATAAAGTACTGGGGGCTCCGCCCCCTGTACGCTTACGCTCGCCGACCCCCGGGGATTGCTACACTACCCCGTTTGGTTTGCTTCGCAAACCAATACCTCTTTCGCAAGTGATTTCACTTTTTTTTTACTTTACACTTAATGCACCCTAAACTAATAGCCGCATGAGTAAAAAATCTTCTGCAAATTATTCCCTGTACAATTGTAAGTAAACCGTGTTAATCTCCAAACTTTACGATCTGTACTTTCTCGGTAAACCGCTTGAGAACAGAGGGAAAAAAGCGAGCCTTTTCCTCGACAAATAAAAAGAAATCGTTTTTATGGCAATTGTTGCTACGATAAATTTGATATCTGGCAAACCCCGATAGTCAAAAATGCCACCCTCGTAAGCTCCGCGAAATAAAAAATACGAAATTTGTGTCACCAACTTTTGATTGCATCGAATTTATTTATTAACCAATTTTTAAAATAATTGTACCGTAAGAAAGAGTACATTCTGAGGTATACTATTTTTTTTTTCAAAATTAAAAACTAATAGTAATACGATATAGATATGGCAGTTTTAGTTTTGTATAGTAAATTACGATCTGTGTGTGAAAGTTCCGAAAATTGTATGACCAACTTTTAATTGCATCCAATTTAATTATTAACCAATTTGAAAAATAATTGTACCATAAGAAAGAGTGTAATGTAATGTATTCAGTGATGTTCTCAAATTTAAAAAATAACGGTTTTTGCTGTAGATATACGATTTTAACAAAAAGTATTGAAAATATTCAAAGATTCCGAATTTTGTGACCAACTTTTGATCGCATCCAATTTAATTATTAACCGATTTCAAAAATAATAGTACCGTAAGAAAGAGTACATTCTGAGGTATACTGCAATATTTTAAAAATTAAAAACTAATAGTAATAAGATATAGATACGGCAGTTTTAAAAAAAAGTAACAAAAATGTCCCGATTTTTCCTGAATTTCAAAAAAATATTATCAAGAACCAAATTGAAATTTCAAAAAAATTCGACGAGCTGCAAAAATTTACGTTCAGAGGTACTCTTTAAAAAAAACTCACGGCTGAAGACTGAAAATTTGTATGTGTTTTGCTCACTCGCGGAAGAAATTTCGCTTCTTCAATTTTAACACTTAATAAACACTAAACTAATAGCCGCATCGGAAAAAAATCTTAATAATTGTCCGGGGAATACAATTTAGAACAAACCATATTAATTTCGTTTTTTTTTCTTTCTGATCAGTACTTTCTCGGGAAACCGTCTAAGAATCGAGCTAAACAATAGTTTTCAATCCTGCGGCGGTAAGTTTTTTTTAATATAGAGAGATTTTCTTCTTAGGCCATACTTCATTATACACAATTTAATTGTGCAATTGCTTGAATGCTAAATATTTATACGTTAACATTATTTTTATGCCAGAAAAGTCTGGATTTTCCCTTGAAGGTTGGCAGGTATGAATATATCTGGAGGTTATCTGTGCTTATTAATCTAAGGAATGATAATTTTAAACTGTTCTTCCCGTTTTTCTTGCAAAACAAAAGCAGTGCTCAAAAGTCACAAATGATAATGATGCATAACTTGAACAGATAAAGCTAAGTTTATGGTTTAAAAGTCATTTTTTATAAAAACTGATTTACAGTACACATTTTGATTACATTTCCAAAACACACTTATTGTTTTCAAAATTATTCAGCATTACAGCATTTAAAATTGTTAAACCTTATGATTCAACTAGGAATACAATTAATATTGGTACTCATGACATTAAAGGATTATTTTATAAATTCAATTTTGGAAATTCACTTATTCATAATGTAAATACACTGAGTTCATAAATTTTGATATTCTATCCTATAGGACAATAAGTCACTGTTTAGATATTTCAATTGGCACCTAAAATTTTAAAAATTTGACCACCTATTTATAATTGTGTCATGAAATATTTTTAGTAATTTTGTAACACTTTAGTTCCAGTTGAATTAAATATGTGAATTTTATGTCAAGTAATTTGCTTTGTTAGTATTTATCATGTTTGTATGTTATGTATTTATATATAATTTATTGATATAATTTACTAAAGTACTGTTTATGCATATTTGAGTGAAAACTGATTTAATTAGTGTCAAAATTCATCCAATATGTAATGTTTTTGCAAAATAAAATTTGCTAAATTTTAACTAAAAGTTTTCCTTTTCAATTCTACTATTTCAGCTCTTTCTCTTTACACTTAAGTCTTGTTTATTGTATTTTTCAAGTCATCAATGCTGATGTTATTTATATTGGAATATAAATTTTTTAAAGTTGAAAAAACTCAATGTAATGAAGCCATCTAAGTTAATGCCTAGCTTGTTGTTTTAAAGCATTTAATATTTTGTTGATTATGTGTATTTATAATGCAAAAAATGTATCCAAAGTAGTCGATAATTTTAAAATTTTCTTTTGAAATATATTCCATAGGATTGAAACTAAAATTTCTTTTCTAAAACCTTTTAACCTAATTTATCAGGGATTCTTGGATACAAAATTGGATATTGTTTGAAAACAAAACAGTTGCAAGAACAAAAATGAATCCAAAAAAATTAAATAAACTGATTTTAGTATTTGAGTAATTCTTGACCTTTACTTTTATTAGTTCATTCGATTTCAGTTTCTTTAAAATATCTGTATCTTAATTTTTTAATTGTACCCAAGTTATACCCCATCTGAAATTAAAATTTTATTTTACACAGAATTATTGGAGAACTGTACTTTCTTTGTGCTCTTATCCTTGCAGTTGAAAATGATAATTTTGCTCTGGGTTGGTTTTTACTAAGTATTTAGACTGAATTCATTTAAGAAAGTGAGACTTTCCAACTTGAAATTCAAGCTCTTTCAAAGTATTTTTCTTTCCGATTACTTAGTCCACCTAAAAACTGCTGCATGAATTTTTAAATTATAGCAATGCTTCAATATCATGAAAAACCCAAATCAAATGTGTCCTAGGAATAGGTTGTGAGAAATTAGATCTTGTTGGCTGTTGGTTAGGATTGACTTTATAAAAAATCCTAATTTACAATGCACTAAAGTATCTTATGAACTGTTGAAACATGATCTTGTGTTTACTTAGCTGAGAGAAATTTTTATACAAATTTGGTTAACATGCATTGCAGTGATTTGAAAACTGTCCACTACATCTATGTACCCAAGTTCAACATTGTTTAAATGCTTACTCATCTTCATCCTTCAAATCCATTCACCACTTAACACTCATTACTATCTTTAAAATATTCATAGCATTAATAAATTATTACATTTGTATGACTTATATAGTCCTCAGACTTTCTACAAATTTAAATTTTTTGTTAGGTTTCTTAAAAATTTGATGCATATTTGTTGATTAATGACTTTCAACATCATTAATGTGAAGAACACGTAAAAACTAAGCATTGCTGTAAAATAACCAAAAAAAGAAGGTATGATATGGCAGTTCAAAATTCTTGCAACCAATCAATAAACCGTTGAGTTATACCTTGTGTGCTCTGATATTGATTAAAGGTTACGAGAAACCCTAATATTTAATAAAGCTACTGTTACAGAAAATGTGGTTACAGTTTATAATTGAGGAATGTGGAGAAAAATATAAGCTCACACAATTTAGGTTTTATGTATATCTCTGTCATCAAGTATAAAGGTTTAATGCTTAAGTAATCCATGGATATTCAATAAATATTTTGAAACAAAGTATAATTTCTCTTTCCAATTATGATTTATCTAGCTCAAAAAATTATTTAGATTATTATTTTATTGATATTGATTTATCTAGCTCAAAAAATTATAGATTATATTATTGATACTGAAGTCTTCAGTTTTACTGTATTTTACAAAATCGTAACGCTCAAAGTTTTTTCAATCAGCTCTTTTTTGTTTTAAAATGGAAAATCAAAGATGAAATATATAATAGGTTGTTTAACACAAAATCGTCTTAATTCGCTTTTTAGTTTTTAAATTTTGTATACTATTAAATAGTGGTGTCATAAAATAATAAATGAATATCTGGTTTAAATTATCTACTACTACTATTTTAGGAATAATCAAGGGACTACTTTACAAATGATGAATTAAAGTTAATAGAGAGTTGATTTAATGTCATATTTTATTTATCAAAATCAGGAAATACTCTAATTTTCATCTTTTTTAAACTCGTAATAAAATCTTTCACAGTGTAAATATTGCTTTTGATATAAAAGTGGTGGTATTTTCATAGTTTAACTCTGAGCATCATTCATACATTTATCTAATCTGCAACTTATTCCCTGCACAATTTCTAATCGTTTTTAGCTTTCTTGACCTTTAGAGTGAATGTTTCCTGTGATTCTTTCAATCAATAAACACTTCAGAAATCCCTTGATGGTCTGAGGGTTAAAATTGCTCTTTTCAGTTTCACTACCTCAAATAAATGCATTGATGTGCCAAAAATCATAAATACCTACCTTGAGTATTATGAAGTACTTCTAGCTCAGCTGAGTGCAGCAACTCGATTTGGCGTGCATTACATAAATGTCCAGAAGACTTCTGAATAAGCATTATCCACTTGGAAATTCTCTGCTGGGCTACATGAAGTTCATGAATGGCTGCAAATGGTCATCCAGCAATTACCATTTAATAATGTTTTAACAAGGACCAAACTGTGTCACAAAGACACCCCACACTAGTATGGACCCACCAAATTTCACAGTGCCTTGTTGACACCTTGAATCTGATCTCATGGAGTTCCACATCCAAACCCTACCATTAGTTGCTGAAAGCATGACTCAGTAGACCACGTCACATGTTACCAGTCTTCCTATGTCCAATTTTTGTGTTTACAAGTTCATGCTAAATTATGGCTATGCTAAAACATGGATGCTAAATTACACTACACTGATCTGATGGATATGTCTGGTATCACTTGCAGTGAATGTGGGTATGTTCTTAGCCAGTGTCACTTATCTAGTCCTGGCCTGACTGCCATATCCTGGTCTGACACTGCTATATCATGGTCATTGAGCACATGTGGTCAGCCACTACACTACCTATAGTGGTTGGTAATGCTTATAAGAGGTATTTTCAGTTTGTGTTAAATGTTTGCATAAATTCAGAATTTGAATTACCCATCAGTCTGGCTCCAACTTCAATTCCTTGTTCAAACTCCAATAATTCATTTCAGCCTGGCATAATGCTATTGCTGGTTATTCAGCCTGACACATTAAGTTACATCTCACAATTGATGAAAATCGGGCTGTGCACTTTTTATGATGTCAGCACTGGTTAAAAATTTGAATTCCATTATCCAATAACTTATGGGACTTCATTGTACTTCCCTCCATTTCCAGATTTAATAAACTTTGAACTGAAAAGCTATACATCAACTTTAAGAACAGACTAATTTTAAAGCAAACAGGAGTTCTTTCTTTTCAACCTATATTTTTATTTGTACTCTTACCACATTTTCTGACTATCTTACTTTTCCCCTACAGATTTTAATTATATTTATTAAAATAAATTTGGTTTTATCTACAGATGAGAAATTTTTTGCATAAATATTTTTTATTAAGACTTGATATAAACTATTTACAATTTTTCATATAATGAGATGTAATGTTTTAATTGCTATTGTTCTTATTTGCTTAGATTTTTACTTTTATGTAATAAACAAGTCAATGTATGAGTTATATGTTGAATTTAATTTAAGTTGGAAAGACCTTTTTCTTTCATGCTGTTATTACTGTCATTCTCTCATTGGCTGTAAAACATTGCTCTCAAATCTAAACTTAACTTTTTTCCTTTACTGCAACATTGGGATATATAATGTTATGTTAATAAATGATGCCTTGAGTAATTTTGAATTAATTGGTTTTTGAAATGAAATTGTAATTTTCATACAGTTATATTCTGAGATTTTGCCTATTGTAATACTTGTCAAAGTATTGCATACTTTTATTATTATCATTTGCATTATTTTGTAAATTTACTTTTTTTAAATCCATTAATGTGCCTACATTTCAGTTGTACTACTTACAATTATTGTCAATTTAGTCTTAAATTTTCTTTGCAAAAATAACCTGTTAGTTAATACTAGAGTATCAAGAAATCTCTTTTTGAAACCACTCTATAACACAATATGTTGCTAAAGTAAACAAAACAGTGTGTTACATTTAATATGAAGGAATTGTTAGAATGCTATGTATAAAAAATTATATGTTTAAGCATTTGACTACCTGAATTGTAAAAACATTGTTCTGTAACATCTAACACTTATATTAATCTTAACTGATTACAACAATTATTTTTGTGGTGAATATAATTTAAATAAATCAAGAGGTAAAATAATAAAATGGGAAATTTTCTAAAGCATAATTATGTGGGATCAAAGTGAATGTGAACTTTTAAAAAATTAAATGAATTCATTATCTTTTGAGTTCATTCAACTCTTATCTAAGCATATATATTTTGTCCTTTGATGTAATTTGGCTATTTATTTACTGCTACTGAATTTTGAAATTTTAAAAAATAATGTATTTGTAGTTCCTTTATTGTGGACATAATTATCCTTTTATTGTGAACATAATTATCCTTTTATTGTGGACAGTGGAGTTATGTGTATATTTTTAATAGTTTATCTCACCTATTGAAATCAATTGTGATTATAAATTATTTGAAAGACAAGAGGCAAACTATAAAAAATTTTTTTGTCAGATGTTGCAATTGAGAGAAAATGTATTAAATTTATTTAGTTTTCTGGAAATGGTCTTGGATGGGTTTTGCTGATTATAATGCAAGTCTGTTTTCTGTCGACTACATTTTAAAACATAGGTCTTAAGTCAAGAGTATTGGATTTAAAATTTAAAAATTACATAATGTTGTTTTGTTAAGAATTAAAGATATATTTATATTAAAAAACCGTTAAGAATTGGAAATTGTAATTTTATTCAGAATTATGAAAGTAGTTTTATTATTCTCAAGAGTAGTCAGTTCAGTATGAGTTAACTTGGGTCTTCATTTTCATGATGGAAATCACATCAAATGTCATAATTTTTTTCTATTGGTGTAGTCCAGCAACTTTTGCTAAGCAAAACTTCATGTTGGAAATATGTTTATTCTGTTCTATTAAACAAAATTCACCATCAAACATTTATAGTGATAAGAAAATTGTTATTCTTCTACATCTATGTGAGCACAGCTTTGTTTCGTTTAAATTTTTTTTTTTAAACTTGCTTCAGTTTTTGTATTTTTTTACTATTATAATCCAATATTCTCCTGTTTAGTATTACTATTTATATTTTAGTATAA
The DNA here is from genome assembly GCA_947359465.1 of Metellina segmentata. Classification (NCBI taxonomy): domain Eukaryota; kingdom Metazoa; phylum Arthropoda; class Arachnida; order Araneae; family Tetragnathidae; genus Metellina; species Metellina segmentata. Next base: position 112,063,270 of record OX375872.1, on the reverse strand, counting down.
ATCTGAGAAGTTAAACAACTAAAGAGTACACAGTCAATATGGCTGAAAATATAAAAATTGTTTATATATGTTACCTGAATAGTGCTTTTAACCAAACATTAGTTCTTAAATATTGCTAATTCCAGTTTATTGTTTTAGTAAACATCCAACTTTTATAATGAATGGATAATCATTAGATTCGCAAAAACTTCTAAGCAAAAGTTACGAGTCTTTTGATGCTAAGTGAGAAACCAAAATCTTTGCTCTAATTAACCCAATGTTTGAACTAATATTATGTAATATTGCCTTTACTACAGCAGAAATTATTTGCTTCAAATTACCCCCTACAGCAGTCCATTCATAAAAATTAAATTGACCCCTACGTAAACAGACCTGTATTAAACCACTTGATACTGAATTAGAAACTAAATATATTTCTAATATGTTATATTTTATACATATTCATACCATATGTATGATTTTATCAGCAAATAATAAATACTTTTTTATGTGTTAAAGGATAAATATGTAAGATTTTATGTTTGCATATTTTATATTATTAAATAAAGAATTCGGAAAATCAATAAATGAGATGACTTAAGTACTAATTTGTTTTGTCAAGATGTTAGTTTTCTAGGCATCTATTTGAGCAAAAGACTTTCAATTGCTTTACTTGTCAGGTTATTTACAAAAATGGCTTTGTTGGTAATTTATAGCAATTATACTTACAAGAAGTTTGTCAATGATTAATAATCAATTGGGCATTTGAAATTCTATGCATATTTTTGTATGAATTAAAAACTATATATACTATGTACTATAGTGAGCTCCACCCCTGCTTGCAAATGCTCACCAACCCCCTGTGATTTGACCATTTTTGGTCAAATCACAGGGGGTTTGACGTCCTACTATCCCATTTTCTACTACGCAATCCCATTTTAACCTCCCATTTTGCTACGCAATCCCATTTTTTGTGAGAGTTGAGTTCTCCATGGCCTTCCTTACAAAATTAGTTTTAGAAAGGCATATTTTATGGAATTTGAATCTAGCACATAATAATTCGTTATTCCTGATTGGACTCTCTGGGCCATGTGACACAGCAAGTTTCAATTAACAAAAATAAATAATTGTTGCTATGGCTATGGCAATAAATTTTATGGCTGGCAAACCCGTTAGAAATGTAACCTTTTCATCACCATGAAGAAAAACTTATATGCTGTTGCGAAATTTTAAATTATGCCTTTCATTGCATCGAATTTATTAATTAACCAATTTTAAAAATACTTCTACCATAAGAAAAAGTACATTCTAAGCTTTTACATGATATTTTCAAATTTTAAAACTAATAGTATTAAGCTATATATATGACAGTTTTAGTTTTGTAGCTAAAATTACGATCTAAAAATTCCAAAATTTGTTTAACCAACTTTTAATTGCATCGAATTTATTTATTAACCAATTTCAAAAATAATTGTACCTTAAGAAAGTACATTCTAAGGTTTTACGTGATGTTTTCAAATGAAAAAACTAATGGTATTAAGCTAGATGACAGTTTTTTTTAACAAAAAGTAATGAAAAATTCCCGATTTTCATAAAAATATTACCAGGAACCAAATTGAAATTTCTAAAAAACTCAACGAGGTGGCAAAATTCACATTTTGAGGTACAGTAAGAAAAACTCAAAACTGAAGACTAAAAGTTTGTACGTGTTTTGCTCACTTGCGTTAGAAATTTCGCTTTTTAAAAAAAAACTTTTACACTTAATGCACCTTAAACTAATTGTCGTATTGGAAAAACCTTCTCCATCTTGTTTCCTGTACAATTTTGAACAAAACCATGATAATTTCGTAATTTACTGATGCATGCTTTCTGGAGAAACCATCTGAGAATGGAGTGAAAAAGCAAGTTTTCAATCTTGCGGCGACAGTAACTTTTTTTAATAATTTAGAGAGAAACTTGAGTGATAAGGAAAGCCTATTTTTGAATATCTACATGCATTAAAGATTAACTGATAACATCATTAGACCCTTAAGTACTCTTTGCTTTCCAACTATAGTATTGTCTTGGATCACTTTCAATTCCAAACATTTTATTTCTTGCATTAAGAATGAAAATGCACAATATTAGACATCTGTTTTATTCATTTGCATATTACGTTAATAAAAATCTTGTTAGAATTTAAAACTGCATGTATAAAAGCATGTTAAAATGTTTTTTATTTACTTTTGACCTCAATGTATGTGTTTTTGTGCAATAAATATATTGTTTCTGTATCATTTATTCTTTTTGCTATAATTTTGCTTTTTCTTAAATTGTAATCTGGTAAGTTTTTGCAGTTTAAAAATATTTAAATAGACTTACAAATAAAACTTATTTTAATGCATAGATTTCATGCTATTCTTTTGTTTTAAAAGAAAATAACGAACACATACTTTTTAAAGGATATAAGAGTGTTGCCTAATGTGAGGAATGAATTGTTTGGACTTGGTTGATGAAATATATATCATGTAGTTATCAAAATGAGAGCATTTCACAAATTATGTTTAATTTACAGTGCTCTTAAAGCTTCTATTCCTACAGACAATTTATAAGGCTTGGCAAATGATGTCTCAACTAATGAGAGTTGATGAATTTTGGTATGAAATTTAAAAGGTTGATCATAGAATTAATCTTTTCCTATTTGCTTACAGAATTACTCTTGGTAAAAGTAGCACAAATAGCTCTTAGTGCAACTGATTGTATCATTATATAATAAATGAAAATAAATTTTAAGACTTTTCTATTTTCAATTTAAAATAAAAATAGTTTTGCTTATTTCTCTTCCGTTTTAAATTCTAATGTTTGATAAAAATAAAAATAAAAAAATTGCTTGCTTTCTGAGGATAGGAATGTCGATAATTAAATTTATAAATCGAAATCCAATAAAGATTTCTTGTAATAAGGCAGTCAAACTTTTGTGAATCTGAAAATATGCTTTCCATTAAAAAAAAACAAATTCTCTTTAACTGTTGAGGAGTTTTTGTTGATTAACTTGTTCTTAACAATTGGATGTTTTATTGTGATGGTATTGAGTTGTTATTGAAATATCTAATAAAATTGTAATTGTAAATTTGAAACAACATCCTAGAGTGTTTTAAGATTTTCATTGGGTGGCATGTATATATAACACTTAACTTAATCATTTGTTTAAATATTAAAATTGTTAACATCTTTATATTAATAATTATTTTCTATGTAGAGGAACTTACTCACTATGAGTGAATCTGAATCATGAAATACTTTTTGTTAGATTAAAGTTGTCTTTCTTTGTGTATTCCTTCCTAACCTGGTTCACGGGCCTACAACCTGAGTGACATGGATTTTGTCTGAAATATGCTTTCTAAAAGGAGATGCATTAGACCATCTGGTACTTCAATATATGGCCTATGTTGAATAGTTTAATTTCCTCCTATTATAACTATGTGATCACAGACATTGTTATTATCACAGAGCTTTACTGATCTTCACTTCACATGCTGTGGGCCTCACTCAGCTGCCAAATGCAGCCACAATACAGTCAAGCAGTTGCAATCATTATTGCATGCATTTGAAAAGGCTAATCTTTATTCAGCTCATGGTCACATGCTATTGGCCTATCAGGGGTTGCATCTATGAAATTCAGCCCATCTCTCCAAAAATAATTTCAATGTAATAGTATATAAAGCAGTGGAACAGATTTCCACCAAGTGATTTTTGCCCTATCTTTCCATGCTCTGTCTTCATGCTGTAGTAGATCACAATAGAATAACCAATGTTAAAAATAAATATTTAAGTGCTTATGATTTCCATTTTAAATATTCACAATTTATTATCATAGGAAAAAACAGGCAAAATTGCAGAAAGAATTAGAGGAAGCTGCTAAAGAACCTATTTCCATTGACACCAACAGGTTGTATGTAATATTAATATTAGAAATATTCATTTGCATTTTTTTTTTTTTTTTTTGCTTGTGTTACAAAGAAGCTATCTTTTATTGAGTTTTGAAAGTTTAAATTTGGAGCAGTGGGATGGAGTTTATGAATTAATTAATTTTGAAGAAAGGTGGTAAATCACACATCACACCCATGATTATATTTTGGATAGCCGTACATTTTCATTATTTCTGTTGCCTGAATTTTGGTTCTTTTATGCTTCAAATGTTTTCCGATTTGTTTAGTGAGTAAATTAATAAGCCTTTAAATATAAGTATTAACCCTATTAGGGAGTAAATATATTCTGTATTCCCATGTATGTTATGGTTCATGTGATCAATAAGTTTATATTAATAATAACCAAATTAAAAGGTTAAAGGGAATAGTTTATTTGAATTTATCACGTGAACCGTTGATTGTTAAATTCACCAGGCTTCATTGGTAATTATTAATATTTACTGGTAAATGTATGTATGCATTAATACTCATGTTGGCCAAAAGGCATGGTTATTAATATTACCTTATTATTTTATACTTGCGATATATTACATGATTAATAACGTATATATCCTTAAATTATTATCTTTTACTTGGGCAGATTCTCATAACAAATATTGATGCAATGAAAACACTGTTATTGAGAAATTAAGACCAATCTTTTAAAATGGTATTACAGTAATACAAATTTCTCTTTGGTTTAGGAGAATTTTAATAGAAATTCTGTTATAGTGATAAAGTTCTTTGAGCTAAAAAAAGGAATGAATGAAATTTTCTTGAAAATTATGCTCTATATTATGTATTTTCTCTTATTTGTCAAACCTCTTTGCTCTACTAAAACCGGGTATTTTTTTAGTATATTCATTTTATAGTGTACATATTTTGTCCCTCCAAATAATTTATGATGAGGGTCTGGTATGTTTAACACCTAATTTTACATGACTAATACAATAATAATCATTCTGTTGTATCTTAAATTTCTTTGCAACAAATATTTTAGTAATTCGAGAGTTTGTTGTAACAGGAATCCTTTCTATGGAGTGACTTGTGAAACAATATTTAATTTAAACAATATTAATATACTCATCAATACATACATCTATGTAATTGTGTATACAATACTTAAACTAGTCTATTTTTTATTCTAGGCTTAAACATACTATATGCTTAGATGCAATCGTGCCAAGAAAAGTTCAGTATAAATTTGTAAGTTTATAATGCACATTTCAATATGTAATTTATTGTGTATTAGATTTTTGAATTATTTGTAAAAAATATCTTGCACATACAAATACACATTTGTAAATGTAAAAGAACTGAAATATGCATTACAAAGAAAACCTGTTCATGTGCCAAATCAAGTGATGTGCAGGAAAACTTTTTTGCCGTCCAGTAGACAATTGTTAAATTTTGATGTAATGCAATTAGTTATGTGGAACGAATATAAGTGGTATTGCAAGAACTAAAAGAAACTTATAATACTTGACATGAAATCATGCATATTTCATATTCTATTCAACAAGGCCTTGTAAGACATGTCACAACATGCATTCTTTCATGCTAATTCAATATTTCTAAAAAAAAATGAAATTCAAATGAAGTCTATTTCTGATGCCTGTGAGACTACAAAAAGTGGAGTCTTTTTCATTTTATTGATTAACTATAGAATTGTTTCAAAAAAAAAAAAAAGATCAAAAAATAAATTTAATCTTTCTCAAGCTATGCAGTATCCAAGTTATGCTTTTCAGCAAGCATTGGAAAATATCTATTATCCAATATTATGTTTTTATTGTAAGTGCTTTAAGACCCCTGAAAAGCTTGGTCAAAATATTCAATCCAAGTTTTCTTTCAAGAATACAGGGCTTATAACACGTCACTTTTTTGTTTGTTTGTCACTTTTTTGACATTTTGTCTCTTTTTCAGGTGTTTAAGTTCTTAAATTCTACTTTGAGAAAATTTTTAGTGTGTAATTAAAAAAAAAAACATTTTTTCCTCTAGAAAAAGTCAACAGTCTAGTACATATTGTGTAATTTCCCCTTGCATTGGAACTTGTCCATGCTAGCTTCCTCCATGGCAGGCATGCCATTTGAGCGTCATTCAGATGGGAGGTGGCAATCCCCCTTGCTCTTCTGAATGACGCCTGTGTTTCTGCCAAAATCAAAACTTTTTTTAAATATTTATTTTGAAGTGATCGTAATGTAATGATATGCCTGGCACCAGCTGCTGTAATATTGATTTCGTTTCGTGAAAAGAATTGGAGCCTCAAGTATCACCAAATAAATTAAACTTGCCATCAAATAACCAGTAGCAACCCTCTAAATACAGAGCAGCAGAATATAGTTTCCTTCCTTTGTAATTTTCATAAATGCAGTGAAACACTTTTCCATTGAATTCCTCCACAACACCCTTGTACACATAGCCTACTGCTAAGGAATTTGACATAGGAAGAAGAGAATCAGCTTTGAAGCTTCGGAAAGATGCTTCTGAACTAGTTTTTTCTATTCACAGATTTTTTTTAATCAGTGGTCTAAGCGTTGGTCAACATACAAACCAATTCAAGGAGATTTGAAACTTCCAACTCACTCTTTCATCAAGCATTAATCGAGCAGGTGGCTAAGCTTGAAGCCAGCTGCTGAAAGGTTGCTTGAACAGTTGATTGCAGTGCGAAAGTATTTGCTTCTCTACATTCCAATAAAGAAGCCAAACATGATACAAAGACCAGGCTACACGAAAATTGTTCATTTACTTAGAAGAGAAACAATGAAGGCTGAGGTGATATTTGTCGTATCAGATGCAAGTATATATAATTGTGTGAGAAAGTATATATAATAGTGTATGATAGTATATAAAATCATGTGTGAAAGTATATACAATCGTCTTCAGAAAAATAAATGGACGAAAGAAACTGTCGAATTTTATGCATGTACCCCTAATGCAAAACCTCCACTCTCAACTTGAATTGTTGATAAGAACAACTTTGGGTATGATCTACAAAGATAAATTTATTCAAGATTTGACGATGGCTGAAATGAAAGATACACTTTCTCAGATGATGCTGGTCAGCAAAGACACTTTAAAAATGCACTTTCTTCCCTTGAGAAGAAAAAAACTATTTCTATATTCCTTTTCTACAAAAAAAGAATCAGACAATCTTTCAAAGAAATGTAAGAAATTCTTAATCTATGTCAAAAATGAACAACATATTTAAAAATCAGGATTACAAATTATTATTATTTTTTTTTATTAATATTGTTTCAAGATAATATGCTTTTTAAATGAAGAAAATAAATATCCTTTCAAAGAAAGAAAAGAAAAAGTTAGGGGCGACTGGGGTGTATCTTTTTCTTTTCTGTCTTTATACTTGAATATATTTGGCAATATTGCTATTTGTCACTTTTTTGTTCAATTAGTCACTTTTGTTACTTTTTTTATACCTTAAAACCTGTTATAAGCCCCGAGATTATGTTTCTTCAATTTATTAGTTTCTCAATAGGAACCAATTTTCTTCATGATGTGGATAATATCCATTGTTGTAATTTTTTTAGTTTTTCATAAAGACAAAGAGTTTGCATTTACCTAAAATAAGTAGAAAAAAGTTATACTAATATGTACACATTTAAAGGATTATTATATTAATATTTGGGTGTTAATATTTCTATATCATTATATATCAGTATATATATCATCTGTTGTATATTCAGTACAGAATTAATTTCAAAATGTTTAAATGTTAATAAAGAAATTAAATCTGCTCCAAAATATATCAAAGCTGCTCTAAATTGACCCAATTTGCTATCCAATACTAGTTAAAGTTCTGAATTTTCTATACTGCTGCTCTATAAAACATTAGATTGCTCTATATTCTTAAAAGAACTGTTCTGAATGTTGTTCACAAAGGAAATTCTAACTGTTTAAACTTTCTGGTGTATTATATTTTGTACTGAACCATAAACAAAAGTCTAACTTAAAATTTATTGGACAAGAAACCATTAACATTAGAAGCAATTAATAAATTAGAAGCATCAGTGAAATTATTTGTTCTTATGTATTTTGGCATATTAAAAATCTATATCAATATGGTTACTGCTGTTTGTCAACAATGATATATGAGAGCAATTTTCAACCTTTATTATCACATGCCACACATGAAATAAATACACAAATTCTGAGGCATATAAAAAAAAAATGTTTGACAATCCAACATAAAAGCTAATTAGATTGAGTTACTAAAAATAATAGTGATTACCATTTCCCCTCTAAAGTAGTTTAAAAAAAATATTTTTTGAAACAATTTATACTTTGTAGTAGAAAATAATACTCAGATTATTTATTCAGCTATTACTTGAAATTATGAAGATACCTGTCAAAAGTTTCAAACAAAACCATTGAAATAAAGTAAATCTTGCACAATTTAAAACATTTTACTATCCATCAGGCATACAAGTATTATTCTAGTGGCACATCAGTTGAAAATTGATGATATATATAATTGCTAGAAATACTTTTGCTAATTTCGTCAGTGTTAATTTCATATTTAAAAATAACAAGTTTTTAATTTCAAAATTTAAGTTTCCTTGGTGAGCTCTTCTACGTTTGTTCCATATCTAATTAGTACATTTTATGTTGTTTTAGCTGATTCTTTCCTATCTGGACAGCTGAAACTGCGATTCAATTGAGACTTTTACTACTATTATTTAAAATGTATGCTAATGTTTCACGAGTGCTTTGGATGTGGTAACCCTAGCTCAGAGATTGGCACAACTGTCAATAAAAACTGATTTTGCTTTGCCCTTTATTTTTTTTTCTTTCTGAGGTCAAGCTTTTTCTAAAGGTAAATTTTTTGTTTCATTATAAAAGCATTTTGTGCATACGATCACACAATCTAAAATTTTAATTTCAATTTTCATAACCCAGTCCCATCTACTTGCCTTAGATGGAAAAATGATTCACAGTTATTTAAAAGAAAAGATCTCGCCTATTTTCTGAACACCTTGTGATCTGTCCTCCCTTCTGTTTTATCCTCACTTACCCTTTTGCTTTTTTGTCCTCCCTCTGTCTTGTGTGTGGTACTAAACCATCTCATACCCTATAAAGAAAATTTCTGTTCATGCATCTGATTTACATAGCTCTTTTATGAATGCATGAGTGGTAACATAAGTTTTTTTTTGTATTTTGTTGAGGAATGGGTCGAATTGACCATTTAACTTCGTGCAGCCCAATATAAACTAGCCTATGAAATATAGTTGTCAAGAGGTAGAACATTAAAATTTGAGTTGGACATAGTAGCACAAACTGTCAAGTGGCTAAAATTCATAGTCTATCCAGTGGAACACAGAGGGCAGTCAGGAATCTCTTTTATGCCAATCCGGTGGAGATGTCCTTGGGGATAGTCATGTCCGTTTAAAATTCTGAAGTTGGCCATAAATATTCGCCTGGGGATATACATTGGGACCGGATTACATAATGGGCTTTCCCAGATTTTACCCTTAGCATCAGTCTTTTGAGTTTTGCGTATGTATCTCCTCACTGATCTTACAATGGTGGAAAATGCCTGGTTGTATGGTAAGGCAATATTGGTAACATAAGTACTCTTACCTTTATATTTATTACCTGTGGCTGTTTATTAAACTCGAAAATAGCTTTATTTGAAATTAAGAAAGTTTGTGAATTCCTGACTCATAAGTTACAAGTCACCATTAACTTAAAATTTTTTTGAAGTACTCACAGCACTTACTTTTCATATACTCACAGCATAGTTACTCATTACATTAATATATCTTTCAATATAAAATTTATAGTAGTGGTTAAAAATAAATTTAATGACTGATTAACTGTATATTTGGAAGTGATGTAAAAATTAATCAATTTATATTTATGTAAATACCAGAAAATGTTTCAGAAAATATAATTTGGTTTACTAACTTTTCTAAGCTGTTGATGCATGGTTTAAGTTTGTAATTTCCTTAAAACTATTCATTAATATACTTTAGGATGCTCATGATGGTGAAGTTAATGCTGTAGCTTGGACTCATTCTGATTTTATGTTTGCTACTGCTGGTGGTGATCGCAGAGTCAAAGTATGGGATATTGTTTCAGGTATTCTATCAAGTTGTATTGTTCATCAATCCTATCTTTACACAGAATTGTTTTGAATAATTGTATGTCTGTTAATTGCCTCGCATGTAAAAAATAAATGTATTTTTCTCTGAAATTTCTAATTGTATCCAAACGAAATTAATTCGCATTATTTGATAAATTTTAACAAGTTTGCAACTAAAACACCCCAAAATCAAATATTTCTAACCTTTATTGATGGTAGTAAACTAAACTGAAGAACACACAAACCTAAGAGAATAGCTTTTATTTCTAAATAACATTTTCCAAATTTCCACTTTTCTTATTTATTCACCCACTATTTTATGTATAAATACTAAAAGAAGATTACTGTCTTCACAAATTTAATTGTTTAACATGTGTTATTGTATTAAAAAATTATTTCAAAACCTAAAGAATTAACAGAACGTAGTTTTAAGCTACCAGAATCTAGTGATTAAAATTTTAAGTCAGAGTAGTAGAAAGCTTGTATTTACTTTGATGTCTTTATTTTTTCTCTGATCACTTTTGATTACCAAATAGTTTCTTTTCAAATATGAAAAAAAAATATTAACCTAAAAAATATCACCAGCGCTGTTTTTCGTTTTGAACAGTCAGTTGTATGTGTCAGTCACAAAGTAAAGTGGAATAATGGCACATTGGCAAATATATGATGAATAATATTTTTGTTTTATGCATGTAAGGTATCATACTTATATTACTCTTTCAGGGTTCAGTTTAGAAACATATTTCCATATTTAAAATTTTTTGCTTTGAGAATTGCTTTGGCTACATTAAATAAAAACATATTGAAATTGCATAGCAAGTATGCTGCATTGTACCTGAATGTTTAGTATTTTGCGTACAAATTGCAAATTGTATGCAATAGAAAAATTTATATATGATTGTCTGTTTTATATTTGAATATCATTATGTAAAAAAGTGTACATGTATATATACAATAAGGTATCGAACATGATACATTTAACTCTACTTTATATAGTTAAGATCTTTAAAAAAAAGCTGAAAGTTTGCATAATTCAATAATATTAAATTTATTGCCTTTTTATATTAAAGTGTAAAATGCTTTTATAATAGGACACACATGCTTAAAAGGAACTGCCCATGAAAGTAATTCCTCTGTATATTCAGTTGATTTTGATGCTGAGGTGAGCTTTCTTATTTTTCATGGTTTAATTTATAGAAAATTTTGTCTAAACATCTGTTTAAAAGTATAATACAATCAATTAATGGTTTTTTTAGTATTATAAGAATTTCTTGAGCTCAATTTATTTACAAACATGTTCATGCCATGTAACATGGTCATAGCTGCCAACTGTTGCGATTGCAAAATGTCTAATTTCTATGAATTATGTATGAACTTTACTTGAACTTTGAATTTTAAATTTTCTGTTTTAGGTGGTAAACATTTTTCTTGATTCAAAACTTGCTATTTATTTTCGTTCACCAGTTTTATGTAGTTTCTATCCCTTTGGCTTCTGCATTTGAAGACCATGTCAAAATCCAAAAACGATCAAGTGTCATGAACTATCACCAACTATTTGTTCCTCTCCTTTTCTAGTAATTTTACACCTCATCAGGGAACCGGCATTTGGTCAGGAAACCCATATTGTTTTGATGGGGGATTGTACATAAAGTACTCTTTATCAACTTATAAGTTGAATTTAAAATGAGATATTTTGTGTTTGCTGTTAATTGGCATCTAATACATAACATTTTTCAAACTTGTAAGGAAAATATGAATAAAATGAAATTGATACGAAAAACAATTTTATAATTCATATAAGAGTACTTTTCTTTTGATGAAAGAGTAATGTACAACTACTTATGATAAAGCTAGGAAAATATTTTTCAATCACATTCTGATAATAAGTTTTAAGTACATATTTTTTTTTTCAATAAATGTTTTAAAAGAGCTATTTCAATTTGTATTTCCCTCTAATGTATTTTCAATACATACAAGTTCGATTTTTCTGTTTTATTGGCACTCAATTTGTAGTTTTTTACTTTATTTCCTCACAAATTTATAATGCTAGAAGAAAACTATCCTGTACTTTTGTCTGATGCACACTTTCAACACAGGTTGTGACAGAAATGCATGTTCTGCGTGTAATTTTATGGGATATTTAATTCTATGATATTTTTTGTGCCAACACATATATAAAGCTGAAAAATTAAATTATGTAAAGAATGACTCCAAAGTGGAATTCTAAGTGAGAAATGCGAATTTCATGATTTGTTAATGACAGCAGGGCGATAATAAGTGTGACATATTTCTAGTGACCATGCTTTTCTCATCCATAGACTTTTGTTTTTCCAAAAATTATGATGGTGCATATCACCTTCGCACATAAGGTTTCAATACCTCAGTGTTTTTTAAGAAGATACATATTGATAAGTTTCCACTAACCACCAAAGCTTCCAATTCAGCAACATAATTAGTACATGATTCTAGTGAAAGCATAGGCTTCCTAAGTGACATCAAGTTACATCATTTGTAAATTCTCAGAATTTGACTTGATTGAGTATATGCAAATGAAAAGGTGTGGGTTCGTTCTGACCCTTTGGTTAGAAATCCATGAACTCCCATTATAAATTACCAAGGAGGCTGAAACTGGTTTTCCAACTGTGGGAAAATCACTCACTCTTTCTTGTATTATTTCTGGCTACAGGTCTAGGTAAGGGTAATATGTATAAGAGGAACTAACTTATTGACACGTCAATTGTTCACTTAAGAATCGCAGTCAGTCATCAGATCCAAAGACAGACTAAATAAGCAAGATGTAGGTTGTTAGAAATCAGCCCCATTACACCAAAAGCCTTAGTAGAGTAGGGATGAGTAATTACTCTCCTCACAGGTAGAGGGAAAGAAAAGCGGATAATTATTTAGGTTGTTCAACTCATGGCTGGATTTCTGTATTACTGGCCAATACATGTGTCAGTTAATTAATGTATCATTTTCTGCAAAAACAAGGAACTATTTCCAAATGAATTTGAGTGATAGTAAAGTTTTAGATATGAGGTGATTGTAAGAAGAATAACTGCACTGATTCATTACTTAACAATCACTATAAATATTTTTTATATACTTGATTGTTAGAAACCGTATCCACATCATATAAAAATTGTATACTATAAAAGAAAAATTTTAAATCTATTATAATATATTTTTGAAGAAAATTTATATTAGCAAGGTTTTGTGAGTATTTTGTGAAGGTATATGTTATGAATATGGTATTTATATTGCTTTTAAATTTATATTCAATGTCTTCTGTAACATTTTGTTAACATTAAGCCAAATTACTGTTTCTAGAATAATATTTTTTTTAAATCTAGTTTTACACATGTTTCATTAATTCTGAAAATCAACAATTTTCATATTTTGTTCAAAAACTATTGAAGTAAAAATTAAGAATATAATAAATTATTAGTTGTATGCTGCATATTTAAATAGTTTTATTAGTATGTTTTCACTTAATGTGATTAATATAAGATTGTTTCATATTGGGCGAAACTGAGCTCAATTTTGTCTATTACTCTACAAGGTCTACTAAAAGTAGGACCTCCACACTCTTATTTTAAAGGTTCAAAAACAATTGTGAATGAGTCATGAATTAATTTGTCATCTGCAATCCTGAATGTTTTTATTGATAGAATAGCCTTTCACACATACATAAAAAAATAAAATTTAACGTATTAATCCTAAATATAGCAATTTTAGACATTTGTAATTTTTTGTAATGAAAACACATCTTTCCTTCATTAATAGGGAAAAGCAACCAAAGAAACCTTTCTGATATTAATATTATATTTTTCTTTTCTGGTTTCAATTTGTTTTACATTTCAGGAAACGTTATTGCTTGCAGCTTCCTGTGATTTTGCTAGTCGGGTTTGGAGTATTAGTGATATGAAAATTAAGGTAAATGTTGAATTACTCTAGTCTTAGATGAAATTTAATTTTATGACATGTATAGTAAATTAACTATGAATTTTAAAGCATACTTTGACTGGACACAGTGGTAAAGTATTGTCAGCTAAATTTCTCGGTGAAACGGGTAAAGTTGTCTCTGGAAGTCATGACAGAACTCTAAAGATCTGGGATCTTCGACGTCGTGCATGTAAGTTTGATGTCCTTTATTAAGATTAATTGCATTGACTATCATGTATATTTTTATTGAGTACTATGATGTTGGCAAATTATGAGATGTGTTTAATAACTTTCTTGAGTTTTTTAATTTATTTAAATTGGATAGGTGTCTGATGAAAATCTAAGATGATAAAAATCATCCTATGATAATTTTTTATTCCGAATAAAATGATCAAGTTAAATCTGAAATTTAATAAAGATCATTTTTTTAAAATGGAAGTTGCAATTCAAAAATTAGTTATCAAAACAGTTCAAAAGAATCAAACAAGATCCATATTTCACAATGCACTCTAAATATGCATATAATTACCTAACTTATTTTTTAGTAACAAATTAATTTGGTTTTCTTACATTCATTAAAATTTTACTAGTATCTGTAAAACCTTAAATAATCAGAAATAATTTTAAGCCTAAGGTATGAGATAAATTATATATACATGCAGAATTATAGATTGTGTTGTGCATATGATTCTGTGGTATCCTGTGTGGTTTTTTCAGGCTTCCGTAGTTTAAAACAACTTTATATGTAAAGTGTTTGACTTTGTTGGATTGTATATTATCTCCCTTATTGCTTATAAATGCATTTGGCCTACAGATGCTTCATATTTTTAAAACTATGAAATGTTATATTATTTAGTTCAGATATATTAACTAAGCATTTCTGTAAAGGGTGGTAACTTATCCTTCCGTTCAAACACATTTAAAAAATAAAAGTATTTCAAAGATTTTGCTTTTGTAATTTTTCATTTTGTATCGTGTAACAGGAAGTATATTGTTTGTAATTTCCTTATAGGCATAAGAACAATTTTGGCGGGATCTAGTGTGAATGATGTTGTGACAAGTGATCGAAATGGTACCAATATTGTAAGTGGACATTTTGATAAGAAAATTCGGTTTTGGGATATGAGATCTGAATCCAGCACAAATGAAATTTTATTGCAAGGACGAATTACTTCACTTGATTTATCAGTTGGTAAGATGTTTTAAACCTTTACTTTCAGAGGCCATTTCAAATACAATGCATATTACAGAGTGATTTTTAAAAAAACTAAAATCTAACTGCTAAATCTTTTATTTCTCTATTTTATGTTTCACATTTTCGATGTGACAGTCTCATTGAGAAACTTAAGCTGAAGCGAAAAAGCATTATTAATGGATTCCAAGCACTATAGTATGGGAATGAATAAGGAAAAGCATGAAGATAATAAAAATTAACAATCAAAGCATTCTTCCATTCAGCCAGACTGTTTGTAGACTCTAATTTTCAATGGGAAGAGGAACTTGTGAAACGTAACTGTTCAAAAGTTGGAAAGACCAAAAAAGGTTTAAAATTTTAATATTAAGCAGTCAAAAATTTTAGTGCTATATTAACTATTCTAACGAGCAATTATTAAGATAAAGGTATAGTAGCTAAGATTGGTATCAAATTTATGAAATTTATTTGTTTAGTGAAACTTTGCTCATGTAATCAACATTTAGTGTCATAAAACGAGTAGTTGAACACAATATAAATGAGAAGCTGGAAGTTTGTTGTAGAACCTAAAATGTCAAATTATATGATTTTTACATGACTTGATTAATCGATTAAATGAAACTAACTTTATTCATATTCTCCAGTAACAATGTTATAACCAAGTTTTCTCACATTTAAAGACTAATTCGAACTTTATCAAAATCAAACATCAACTATAACTATTTAGCCATTAAGAATAGAATTTAGATGTCTTGTTTTCCATCTTCACAAACAATAAAAATGGTTTTGTTTAACTTTCTGTTGATTTATGCATAAAAAGACAATGTATGTTACTTGGCTTTGCAAATACACTAATACTAACCAGCATATAAATAATCTTATTTCATTGACATGTTGAAAATATCAGTTAATTCATCGCAAACCCATAAAAACAATTAAGGTAGTGATTTCTCATGTCTCATCGTTAGGCATTGGTTCTCATATGGTGAATAATTATGGTGAATTATATCTCATATGGTGAATTAATTTAAGTATAATTAAAATGAATCTGAAAAGTAGCAATTAATAGTTTCCACAAGTTATTTTTTTTAATTGTAAGAAATATAAGTCTGTTGAGAAAATATAAGGTAGCTTTGTGTGATCATTAATGTTATTAAGGATAAATACAGAAACCTGAAAGCATGCTCACTTCTAAGCCATGGTATACAATATTAATATAAACTTAAACATGTTTTAAATCTGTTGCTATAATTATATAATTTAAAATGAATTTCACTTTGTTCTAAAATCTTCCATTTGAATAACCTTATTTTAAATTTAGAAGATAGATAATTTTATTGGTTAAATTGTTATTAAATTAAAATTTGTTAAGATCACTTGCTGGAAGGAATTTCAATTTCCTCTTCATTTATAAGAGATACTCTAAGATAATCCTTTTGTTTGAAATCAGATACAAACCTTTTTCAAAATAGATACAAAACTAATTTTTTGGCTGAAACAAAGCTAATTAGTTACAAAAAAAATTGCATTCAATCAAATTACCAGAGCTTTTGTGTAATTTTACTTTTTTGGTTATTTTTACTTAATTTTTTAAAATCCAACATAGAGTTAAAAGGATTCATATAACACTGTTTTATTTCTAACCTGAGTTAAAATTTATTAAAATTATCCTGTGCTTTTTATTAAAACAAAATTTTGAATAAATTCTGCCATAACCATTTGCCATGCTCAGACATTATCTTTATGTTCTCACATCATAAGAAGCGTAAATAAAATCCAGTTACAACAGTATCAGTCACACAACAGATTTTACCTGGCTTGTACTAATTAGCAGATAATTTAATTCAGTTTGTAAATGCAGTTTGTGCATAATCACTGAGTTAAATCTGACCTGCAGATATTGTGCATGGTCTTTGAACTTTTTTTCCCGAACTAGGGGCCCTTGAAAGTTCTTGAAAATTACGGAACTTGGTGAAAAGTCCTTGAAAGTACTTGATTTTTTTTAACTAGTACTAATTGTGTAATTTCGTCTTGCATTTGAATTTTTGAAATTCTAAGGAAATCGTAGCTTTAGCAGTCAGGATGTCATTGGAAACCTGGCACGTGTCCAAAGAAATAAAATCAAATTCTTATTGCCAAAATATAAAAATTACAATTAAAAAAAAATTTAAGAAAATAACATTTAAAATAGCTTTTAAGTGTAAAATTTTCTGCAGATTTCAAATCTGTTGAAATTGTCACTGTCTTTAATGATCGCAAAGATAGAAAACTAGACTAGAGAATAAAAAAAAACCCTATCACCAGTCATAACTTGTGATTTACTTTGTTTCTCAAACAAAATAAACCATGACAGCCGTCTGTTGTAGTGCCAGTGAATGACAGCAAAATAGAGGTTGTGCAGGGACACAGGATGCAAGCTCCCATACTCTTCTTCGTGCCACCAAAAGAATTTATTGTATAATATTTTATCAAGACTAAAATCGATAAGTGTGCAAGTAGCCTGATAGTTAGCATTGAGATGAGAAGCCCACTTTGCAACAAAAAAATCACAAGTTCTGTGAGAAAAAAAATCCAAATTATAACCAAAATTGATGATAACTTTGCTCTTTTGGACTATCTGTAGTTTAAAAAATAGAGTAAAAAAGTTATATATTTTCTTTTATATTTTCACATTTTTCTTTTTTTCAACAACTTTTGCATATCCCTTGTTAGGTTGTTATAAAAAATTTTAGGTCCTTAAAAAATATTTTTTTAATTTTGAAAAGTCCTTGAATTTTTTTCGAATAAAGGTATGGGAACCATGTTGCAACTCCCAACTTGTAAGTTCAGCTGTTAGAGTTAGAAAGGAGAATTATAAAATCTGTTAAAAGAAACATATTTTAATTTACGCTAAAAGTGATAAAATGTGGTTTTTAGAGAGTAATCAGCAATTATTTAAATTTTATCAAAGTAAAAGGTTTAACACTCAACAGAAATTAAACAATTAATAAATTTAATTGCAGATGTTTCAAAGCATGCTGAATTAGCATACTTAGCTTAAAGAATGCTTTTTATATCAACACAAATAAATCATATCTAAATTCTATGTTTTTATAAAAAAGAATACAAAATTCAAATTCATAGAGAGCTTGTTAAATATGATGTTAACAAGTTGAACTGGAACTCTTAGTCTAGTAACATAGGTAGATAGCTTCACATGAAGCACAAGCAATATTATACAATTAATATATGTAGCTGCTTGAGTATATTTTGTATGATATATTAGGTTATGTGGAAAGTTCTGTGGTTTTTTTTTTTTTGGATAAATACCAACAAAAAGCAGTACAAAACATAAGAAAATATTATTGAATTTTTTATCTATGACTATTCTAATTTTTGTTCTATTTTTTCAAAAAAGAACATTCAGTTTATATATATATTTGTAAAGAAGTTATCGGGAGTGCTGTTTGACAGTCTCCTAAGAATTAAACTCCAGGCCGTTGAGAGAATTTTTGAAGTGACCTGAAGATGTGAAAATCTGAGGGGCATGGTCTGGTGAATGTGGGGCAGCACATTGTCATGCTAGAAGACAACACCTTGGCAATTGGTCAGTTCTGGCCACTTTGATTCGATTTCTGCTTTTAATACTGCCATTTGAGAACAGTATTTTTCCAAATTTATTGTCGGATTTTGTGACTACAATTCATAATGAATTATTCCTTTGTAGTCCCACCAGACACAAATCATTACTTTTTTGGGTATTCAGCCCCCTCTCGATGTTACTTGGGGAGGTTCATGTCGCTTACCCCATGATCTTTTCTTGTAACCATTTTTGTATAGTATCCACTTCTCATCTCCAGTAATGAGCCATTTCGAAAAATCAGTTTCTTCATTTCGTTTCAGCAAAGAATCACATGCCGAAATTCAAGCAAACATAGTCTGTGCTAAAGTATGGGGTAACCATACATCGTAGTGGCTTACATAACCAATCTTCTTCAGATGATCATTAACTTTACTTTTTGGAATATTTAGTCTGGAATAGTTCCTGAACTGTGTAACGTGAATTTTCAGCGATAGCATCTTTTAATAGGCTCTCGTTTACAGAGGATGGTCATCCAGAGTGGGCATCATCTTTGAGGCTGAAATTTCTGCGCCTAAATTTATCAAACCACCTTTGAACTGTGGCATCAGAAACAGTACTTTTTCCATATACAGCACACATTTTATGAGCTGTCTGACAAGCATTTTTTTCTTTCTTACTCTTTACGCTGCAGTTGGTAGACAATTGTTACCACTACAATTTTGTTTACACCAGCTGTATGGTATAGATCTGTGTACAGTGAATGTTATCCTCCTTTTAAGTGACCACTGGCATCAATCACCATTTACGAACTGTCAGCAACTGACCTTCTAGAGGATCCCTCCTTTTGTTCGGTACGTTACCCTAAAATGCCACTCAATGCTCTATCGCTCAAGTTAGATAATTAGGTAAGGGGGGGTTGGACATGCAAGCAACAGCCGTTCCTGGAGACGTTTGAAAAAATCTAAGCGCCACAGCGTAAAGGTTAAAATAAAAGAGCATAATATGACGGAAATGAACTTTTTGGTTCTCCCTTTTTAGCACTGCAGTGAAAAAAAAATATTATGACAACACAAGCTAGAATTATGCAGTGAAAACAGAAAGTCAGAATTTACACATCTGCTTCAATCAAGGTCACTCCTTATCAGCGGTAACAAAATAATAACAAAGCGTGTTTTCGATTTGAAAAACCGCTGAATTTTCCATATGACCCAATACTATCTCTTTTTGACTGTTACCTAAACAAAGCTTACTTAAAATTTCTGTTAAACATTCTTTATAGATGGTTATTCTTTACTAAGTTGCGTCAGAGATGATTCCCTTAAGCTGATTGACTTTCGTATGAATAATGTTGTTCGTACTTTTAGGTAAGGATAATTAACTTCCTATGTCATATACTTATGAAATAAGATTCACATGTTATTGATGTATGCTAAATGGAATGGAATTTTACCAATAATCACAAAATATATGTGACTTCAATGATCTTATGGTTTTATGTATGTTAAAATGTTTACTCTAATAGAAGAAATGTATGTAATGCATTTTAATTTAGAATAAGTTTTCAACATTATGGTTTAAAGTCCACTAAATTCATCAAATTTGTTAGTATGATGATTTTTTAATTCTTAGACTTTATATTAACTTCCATGAAAAAATTCTGCTGGAAAACAAATTTCCCTAATATTTTTTTAAAAAGCAGTATTGTTCTTTTTCTGCAAAATAAAACATTTAGAATACCTTCATTTCACAATATAGTATAATTCAAATATAACCTTTATAGCATATCCATCCTAAAGAAGGTTCTTATTAGTCATTAAAACAATAAGAATTTTTTTGATTAATGGCAAATAATTTAATTTTTATCTTTTTAAAGACTTGTAAAAAATACTTTGCTGTTAGGAAAGTAATTAATATGTAGAGGGTTAAAGAAATTGCAACAATTTTTAATACCAATATTTGATCTGCATGTTCATAAATTTCAAAGTAAAGCATATGACCAATGACAGCCATGTGAATATTTGTTGCTATATCAATTTTAAATCTCTATTAATTTGTCTTCATTATAACATGTCAGGTCCTAGACACTTTATGCTTTCTTTGAAAACAGTTGAGATAGGGCCATTTTAAAATATCTGATGCCAGAGTACAGTGTATGATGTGCTTGAAAATAGTGTCAGAGAAGTACTTTTTTTTCTACATAGTCAACTTTAACATCTTTGTTTTCTTAGTTGAAGAGTTAGGAAGTTAAGAATTTATATTTTTATATATATATGTACATTTATTTCATGTAACTCATTTTTCTTTCCAAAATAAATTTTAACTTCCTGCTGGTATGTTTGTTTTGTTTTGTTAGAAAGTGAATGTTAGAAACTATTTGTCCTAATATTTTATATAGCTAGTATTTTGTTACCAGTCCATGTTTATTTTCAAAACATGTCAAGTCCATTGGAAATTTTATGATGATTGCATCTATTTTCAAACTACATGAACATAGCATAAAGATCAAAATTTGCATTTATCATAGTGACATAATTTTACATTAATAATCATGTGCATAGTTTGTAATTAATTTTAGCTGCTGGTCAGAAGTTTTTAACTTTATGACGTATTTTTTGTAAATATGGTCAAATATTTTGCAGATAAAATATATTTAAATTCGTAAGGGTAAAATTAGACATGTATGTTACTGTTCTAATCAGTTTTTCTTCAAATAAATTATATTGATATAAAAGCAAAAGGGGTATTGTGTTTTAGGTGCTTGATATAATTGAAGTGCTTACTTACACTAACTGAATATCAGTAATTTTTTTATTGCCAGTATCTTTATCAAGTACTGTGTGTAAAATGCTTAGTTATTAATTTTCTCCTAACATAGTTGCTACAAAGTATTTCTTCATGTTATATCAAAACAAGAACATTGAATTATCTTCTAATATTTTAGGAACTGATATATGCTTTATTTGAAAACTTATGAACTTGTAGTTTACTCGTGCATATTCCATTTTGAAGTAAATTCTTTTGCTTCATTGCTAAAGGTAAATGATTTAAAGTGCAAAAGAATAAATAACATTTAATTGTGGAATGGAATTGAATAGATTTACTACAAGATTATTTTTTAATTAATTCAGCTTGAACTATGCATAATTTTTTTAATGTAGTGTTTTTACTGTCTTTAATATGTATACTTTAAAATAATTTTAGCTATGATGGCTTTCTAATTGGATGTGATTGGACTCGAGCAAAATTCAGTCCAGATGGCCAGTTCTGTGTTTGTGGATCACAGGATGGGTGTATATATATTTGGATTATTCAAACTGGTGCTGTAGAAAAAATTCTAAGAGAGCACAGGTATGTTATATTGACGTAGCTTAACCTCCTCTATTTGCAAAATATTCCAATAAGAATTCTGGGTTCTTAATATTTTCTTTAAATTATAAGCAAATATGATCTTTTAAAAGTATATTGTAATAATCATGTTCAAATATCTAATCTAACATGCAAATAGTATGTTACATTCAGTAAAATTTATTTTAATCTATAATGTTTTACTTTTCTGAATGTGTTCTCTCATACTTTAGATTTTTCAATATAGCCTTTACAAGTTCTGCAAAGTATTGATATCTATTTTTCAGTGCAACAGTCATTGCTTGTGCTTGGAGTTGGTGTGGAAGTTATCTTCTTAGTTGTGATAAGAATAGGAAGGCTGTCTTGTGGTCTGAATTTTGATTTCTCTTCATACTCTGTCAAATAAAATCTCATTATGCTGTAAAAATTCTGAACACTACATGTTTGTAAATACTGTATTGTGAAAGATGAAGATCATTGTTATGTACTATGTGTTTTTATAAAAAGATACATTTCTTAAGCATTAGAAGTTTTTTTTTTACATATTTCTAACTCTAGTTGTTTTAGTTTATTCACTTTATGAGACCCAGAGGGTTTAGTTTCTATTATTTCGGATGTACACTCAGATTCTTTTTGACGAAACACTCCAGCTGTAATGGTTGATGGTTTCAATAAATGTTACAGGGGATCTATACAACAGGTTATTGCTGTGGTCTGGGATCAATCCCCAAGGAAAATATCTGACCAGCTGCAATTTTAAAGTTATATTGATTTTACATTGTTGTGTGAATCAATGTGTAATTTAATTTCCTTAAATTTCCATGTGAATTTCTTTCAAAAGTAATTAAAACTTAAAGATGCCATGCAGTCCTAGTAACTGTGATATACCTTGTACACTACTTTTCTAAAGTTAAACACGCAGTGCAAATTCTGAACTTTTGAAACACATGCTTTAAATTTATGGAGTGAAATTCATTGTAGTTGTAGAACGGAATATGCAAATATCATGATGGACCCAGTCAAAATTTACTCTCCAGATATGTTCAGGTTAGGCATTAGTTGGAGATGACCCTTTTTTGAAGTCTTTCATTAGATGAGTTTAAATATTGATACAAAATATTTTTAAGATAATTTTGGT
This sequence comes from Metellina segmentata, assembly GCA_947359465.1. Lineage (NCBI taxonomy): Eukaryota > Metazoa > Arthropoda > Arachnida > Araneae > Tetragnathidae > Metellina > Metellina segmentata. The sequence continues at coordinate 112,040,065 of OX375872.1, read as the reverse complement.
TATGTGTGGATTAGATAAGGTCAATTATGGCTCTATGAAGATGACTGGATGATTCTCAACGCTGGTCTGATGTAAGGCAGCTTGAAGCATAACAGTCTATTAAAGATGTCGCTATATTCTTTTTGGAGTTAACCACACTGATTTTAAGTCTATGGAAACGATTTCAAACGAGTGGGTCAGATGTCTGACGACCTATTCCCAGTTGTCAAAGGGTTACCACATCCTCTGATGACAAGCATGTCTTTTGGCTGAGCGCAATCAATGAGCATCCATGTCAGCTCTGAAAGCAATGGTTACTACAACAATTGGTTGGATCTGCCACTGCTGTGCATCGAAGGCTGTATATAGAAGGACTATGTTTGGGAACCACAAATTTGTGTCACTTTAAGCATCATGGCGAGAAGAGCATGCGTAACTTTTGGAAGGCAGTGTGAAAAGTTAAAGTTTCAATTTTGAGTTCATTTTACATATAACTGTTTTTAGATATGATGTCGATATCTTCAGAGGTTTAATTATTTATTATTAATGCAATTTATATGATAGTTGGAATTTTATTACTCTTTAAAGTGGCAAAAGTATTGTACACTGCTTACCTGGGGCATTTCACTTTTTCACATTAGCTACCTGATATGGATCAAGACTTAAAGATGCAGGAATTCATTCTCATTTCCCACCACATCGTAGTTATGAAGATTTATCAACATATATAGGTTCAATTTCCAGGTTTTTAACTGCAGGATCCAACACAGGACAATGATCCACATTCCTGTGGAACTAGAAATTTGTGAACGTATCCACTGGGCTACCCCAGGCCTGAATTATTTTTTTTATATTATATTTATATATATATATTATATCCGGTCTGGTCATTAGGGTGTTAGACTCCAGATCGGAAGGTTCCCGGTTCGAATCTGGATGTTTGTAAGCGTGTATGGTGTTGAAGCAAGGATGAGATTCTTCCGACTTAAGTGTATTTCCCACTTATCTAAAAAATTTGGGAAAATAACCGATTTTTAAAATTAAAAAAAAATTCCGACTTTTGCCCTTATTTTCTATAAACGTAAAATGCGGCAAATGAGACATATCTCGGCAACATTGCTCTCGTAAATTTTTCCAAGCTGAAAAGTCTTGCAAATTCCTCTTTGAAAATAATCATTTGTGAGAAGCTTATTAGTTTGATGGCAAACCTGGGGTACTTGGATTTTGAACTAGTTAGCGTACATTGTTGCTGTAAATTTCGTAGGTAAAGGTACGGTTTCCAAAGAAAGCGGAGCTGTTATCTAGCGGCCTTGATACGGCGGAAAGGGTATAAATAAAAAAATTTAAGTTCATCAACTTTTAATGTGATTTTTTTTTCAACTAGAAAATAAGATGCTTAGTTATTTAACCGAGAAGGTATTTCGTCTTTTATGGCAACTTCGGCAAGCGGGAAGTTTAAATTTTCATTTTGAATATTCTAGAAAGTACTTTCAAAATCCGTTAAAACTTCTTTCTTTGGCGATATTGAAGTGCGCCAAGGCGGTGGCCACCGCTTTATACATAGACTGCAGCTATAATTTTTGCAACAGAAATTTTCAAAATTATGCTTCTTTTAAGGGCAATATTTATGATTGTTTTGACAGGTTAAATTATTTCTGGGATAATATGAGTTATTATTTTTAAGTTTTATTTGATTTAAAGTTGATTTAATTAGAAGGTAAGAATATTTGCAGGAAAATATAAGCCGACGGAAAATGATTAGATTTTGAAAAAGGTATTTTATATTCGAAAATAGGTTGTAAATTTAAATTGAACTAGGGGGCCAGCCCCTTGTTTGCTAACGCTCACCAATCCCCAGAGGATTGCTTTGCAATCCTCACTGGTTCGCTGCGCGAACCTATGCTCGCTTCGCTCGCATCAATGAAGACGTGTCCTAGCAGAAGGAATTGTTTACAAAATATGATATTCCCAAAATAAATATTTTTCAATTCTAAATTTGCTGCTTTGCAGAAAAGATATTTACAGTGCCTCTGGGATCAGAATTCAAATGAAAAGTTTGAGCAAATTTTGACTCGAAATATGATTGCTGCTTTGGAAATTGAATAAACAGCATGTTTGTGTGTACATTTAACCAGCACTCGAGCCACCTACACTTTCTTACTGAGTTTGTTGTCGAAAGTTGTGGTGCAAGCGTCTTGTTGAACTATAATTGTTGGCTCTGAAAAGATCCTCCGCTTTCTTTGATTTCTATAATAAACTGCAACAGCTCGACAAAAATTCATTTTTTTTCTATAAAATTTCATCCGATAACGCTACAAATTAAATTGAGGCGCGAGACTTCGTGGTAAACAAACAATCGTACAAGGTTGCCAAAACGCGATAACAAATAACGTCTTTTTTACGTGCCACGTAAGAGAATTATGTATATCAATTGAGTTATATTTTATTTTCCTCAGGAGTACAGCTTCAGTCTACTTTTATAGCGGTGGCAACTGCCTTGGCGCTCTTCTTAAGTCGCCTAGGAAATAATTATTTCAAATGCACGCAATAACCGTAATACAGATGGGTTACCTTAATCTGTCAGAACTCGCTGCTAGAAGTGCGCTAAGACCGTTGAAACCGCTATAAGCGTAGACTGTAGCTGTACCAAAACAGATTTTGATTTGTTTTAAATTAAGTATATACGGTAAAAAGCTTTAATTATGCAAATTTTTATTTTTAGGCTCGACTTTTTTTTTCATATAACATTTATGCTATTTAATAAAATTAGTATTTATTTGATTTATTCTTTTGTATAACATCGTTTTTATTTCCTGTTAATTTCATTTTTGTATCAAGGTTTTGGAAAAATTGAAAAAAAATCGTACCTTGGTGAGATGTTTAAAAATATGCATGAAAATGTTATTTTTATGTATATTTTTTTAACTTCATGCAACATATTTTATACTATTTACAGAGTCGCCAAAATATTTTGTTGTGCAAAATACGGTTTCACGCGCCTCTTTTTTTTTGTTTTTTTTGCAAAAGTCGAGTTTACGCGTATTTTCAGACTTTTTGTCCTCTTTCCCACTCTTATGCCTGTTGAAGTTTAAAGAGTGGGGTGCCAGCTCAGGTATTACCTCGTCATCTGTTATATGGTTAAAAATTATGTGGTGTTGTCCTCGGTTCTTTCCCTTAGAGGATTGATCCCGGACCGTCGTCAATAGTCCGTTGTGTTGCTCTAGTATGACGTTAGTTAAAAATTACTCAATAATTTGTGGATAGTAATAGTGGGATTTTATAAATTAAAGAATCTCAACCATTGCAGTTTTTCTGGAATAATTGTCGTTCATTAAGTCAATTGTGATTTACGCACAGAAAATCTCACTTGATAGATTTACAATCATCTTTAACTTTTACGCAAATGAGCAGTTTTCAGATTAATATCGAGTAAGTAGTTGAAATTTAAGAACAGTACTACTGTTATAATAAGTTAACTATTAATAAGCATCTGTATCAAATACTTATTCTTAGCATAAAACAATCGTCCTCCCGTAATAACCAAACTTGCATCTTAGACGATCACATCAGAATAGCCATACAATAGTAAAAGCTGTTTTGTTGTCTTAATCTTTCTGTTTTTTCCTATTAGTTGCTTGGAAATGGGATGGACAGATTTTTCTCCAGAAACAAAAGTTGTCATTTCTCTTTGCTCTGTCATAACTATTGCCTGTACTTAATTCGATGACATTTGAAATTTTAATGGATGATGCAGTTCTTAACACCAGTTAATATATCTCAAATCTAGAGGAATAGTGTCTCAACCTTAAAAAATGTAACGCAGTAAGGTATGTCTGTAATAATGCCTTAAATAGACTCAAGCACAATCACTGGGTTGGGGGCTTAAGCCTTCTGCTAAACCTGATGAAGAAAATATATCTTCGGAGGGGGCTTTAGGGGGTCTCAACACAATACAAATACTTACATCTTGATACATTTTCGTTTCTGGGGGCCCCACCTTTAAACACGAAAAAATATCATTTTCTTAAGTCATGGGCGCACCTGAGGGGGGAGCTACGAGAGACTTAGGTGCCTTATATCTTAAACAGATAATATATACTTTTTACTTCATGGGAGCATTAAAAGCCCCCCCCCCTAGATCCGAAAAAGCAACTATTTCCTTTAGGGTTACATCTACGTGCTTCTAGGCTTAGGTCAACTTGACCCGAAAAAGTAAATACAGTAGAACTCCAATTATCCCCACCCCAGTTATCCGGATTGATTTTAGATAAAAAAGAAATCCGCATTTTAAAAGAGTTAAAGTGTCGGTTGAGGGCATAAGAAACAGTGAAAATTCCGTGCAGCGCATAGGACTTACGCGAGTGACTCGTGTGTGAAAATTCAGACCCTGGATTCTCCAAATTCTCAGTGGCGATGAACTGATGGGCCGTCAGATGATGGGCCGACCAACCGGTATAGTGGTTAAGGTGTTAGCTTCTAGATCGGAAGGTTCCTGGTTCGAATCCGGGTCCGGGCATGGATGTTTGTAAACGTATGGTGTAGAGGCGGCTGGTGCACCTTAAATCTGTCGTGGCCGAAAGTCCTCACGTTGGGTTGGCGTGGAAGTTTGGAGAGTGGGGTGCCAGCTCAGGTGTTGCTTCGTCATCTGACCGTGGTTCAAAATTACGAGGTGTTGTCCTCGGATCTTTCCCTTAAGGGACTGATCCCGGACCGTCGTCAATAGCCCGTTGTGTTGCTCTAGTACGACGTTAACTAAAAAATTACCAATTACCATTCAAAGTATGAGAGAGGATTTCATTGATTACTCGGAAGATGACGACATTTTAACTTAACCAGACGCGGGACCGTCAGCTGGTAAGACATTTGAGTGCTTTGACGCAGCGCTAAAATGAATAGAGCGGCAGCCTGAGAGAGTGCGACCATCTACAGCTACTCACCGTTAAACACATGCGAGACTTGGCTGCACGGAAACGAGTAAAGACAGCGAAACAAATGGCTTTGACCGATATGTTCAAGCAATGATACATTTTAATGCTGTATGTAAGTACAAAATGTAAACAAAATTGTTTTCTTAATTATTAAATTACATTACATACCAAAAAAATTTTTTTTTTTACTGAAAAATAACCTTTTGTGGTTCGCATGTGGGTCTGGTCCCAATTGATCCGGATAATTGGAGTTCTACTGTACATCCTTTTTTAATTTATGGTTGCACCTAGGGCGCTACGGAGACTGAAGCCCCTTTAACAGCTGAGGAGCTTAAACTCCCTAGATCCGAAAAAAAACCAAATACATCCATTTTTATTTACGACTGCACTTTTGGGGCTATGAGGACATAAACCCCTATGACCCAACATAAGAAGATATCTTTTAAACTCATGGGTGCAAATACAAGGGCAGGGCTCCAGCCCGTATACACGAAAAAAGTATCCTTTTTTAATTCATGAGTGTATGTGAAGGCTTAAGCCCCTTAGACCTAACATAAGTAAATATACTCTTTTGAATCAAGTGGTCATCTGGATGAGGACCTCCTTAGACCCGAAAAAAGCAAATACGTCCTTTTTTAATTCATGCGTGCACCTACGGAGGCTTAAGACCCTTAGACCCAATAGAAGCAAATACATTCTTTTTAATTCATGGACGCATTTATATGGTTGGGGTTCCATAGCTCTACACAAGGTAATATCTCCCATTTTAATTCATGGGCGAATCTATGAGCTAAGGGAGGCTTAAACCACGTAGACCCATAAAAGCAAATATATCCCCTTTTTTATTAATTCATGGGTGCGCTTAGGGTAATTTAAGCCCCTTATATCCAACCCAAAATACCAGATCTTGACACCTGACCACTGTTCAGAGATCTTTCACTCTTAATATTACCAGAGGCTACAGAACCACCTCCACAGTCGTTGAACTTTTACTGGCCGGTCTAGAAACAATAGACCATGTAGCAAGGGAAAGGGCTACGACTCTTGTTACCAGACTCGGCAGACCCTCCTCAGCATATGGTATATCCTAGTTTCCCCACCAATTCGAAACAAAAAACCCAGACATCGCAGGACAAACACACATTCGTTACACCAAATCCATCAGCAAACACGCTACCAAATCTACACAGACGTGTCTAAAACCCAGGATGGAGTTTTCCAAGCTGTTACTTGCCATCGAGCAGCTTCATCCTGGGCACTCCGAAATTGCTCAGAAAGCCTGAGTTGATACTATAATGATAACCATGTTTAGTGAAGTCTTATATGGTCTTAATATAAATGTGTTTCTTTAGTTCATAATCAGTATTAACCTTTTCACGTGGAAATCTCATACTTGTGAATACTTTTGTGTTTAATACAGAATATAATTTAGTTTCCTGTTTGGACTTCAACAACAAGTTTTTTTCCTTACATAGTTTATTTTTTCTTTCTTGTTTTGATTTGGTCTAAAAAATGATAGACCTTCACATAAGCTACAAAGAACTTCTGTGAACTTATGAATTTCGTCTAGTTATTTCAAAAATGTCAAATATCCGTGCGGCATAAGAAGCCGTTAAGGAAATCCTAAGTGAACAAACCTCGGAGCACATTTCGATCTACAGTTCGCTCCTCCCAAACAAGGGGCCAAAATCCACCACTGAATACAATGCAGTTCCAAGCGCAAGTGTTTCGGAACACACAGTTCAGCGGACACTGTTGGATATGGGAGTGTGCAGCAGACGTCCCACTCGTGTGCCTCTGTTGACCAAGTGTCATCATTAACTGCGCCTACAGTGGGCCCAGGAACATCGAGACTAGACCATGGATGACTGGAAGAGAGTTGCCTGGTCAGATGAATCCCGATTTCTCATTCATCACGTCGATGGCCGTGTCAGGGTAAGCCGTCTTCCAGGCGAACAGTTGCTCCCCTCTTGTACAGCAGGTCATACACAGGCTGGTGGTGGCGGTATTATGTTTTTGGGGACGTTCTCATGGGCGACTCTGGGACCCGTAGTTGCGGTAGAACAGACCATGAACGCTGCGAACTATCTGAACATCGTTGCGGATCAGTTGCACCCTTACATGGCGTCTGTCTTCCCAACTAGAAATGGAATCTTCCAGCAATATAATGTCACAAGGCTCGGATTGTGTTGGAGTGGTCCCAGGAGCATACTGATGGATTCCATTTAATGTCCTGGCCACCTAACTCGCCGGATGTTATCCGATAGAGCAAATTTGGGGTGTCATGGAGCGGCAGCTCAGAGCTCAAACACCACTATATCCGAATATCTCGACTTTGCGTGACCGCTGCGTAGACATTTGGTACAACCTGTCTGCAGTCATGTACCAAGAACTTGTGGCATCTATGCCCAGGCGAGTTGCAGTTGTTTTGCAGGCCAAAGGAGGCGCAACGCGTTTTTGAGTAGGTGGTCATAATGTTTTGACTCTTCTGTGTATGTCACAATATTCGTCAACACCTTTTCATAAAGCTGAAACCAATTTAGGATCTTTGATTTGCTGATTGGTTATATTCGAAAACATTGACTGAGATGTCTTTTACTGTTTTAAAAAACAGTGGTAACTCTTTTATTTAAAAAAAATTTTTGCCTTGTTTTTAAAATCCCGGAATAGCTTTTGGGATGCATTTATAAAACAACTTTTAATGTATTCACCGTCTGTGTATGGTTTGCTTCTTTTAGCAACCTCAGGAGTTATAACAGGTTTTAAGGTGTAAAAAAGTAACTAATTAAACAAAAAAAAGTGACAGTAAGTGACTAATCGTACAAAAAAAAAGCGAAAATAAGTGACAAATAACAACAATGACAAAGATATTCAAGTATAAAGATAGAAAAGAAAACGATCCTCCCCAGCCACACCCCTATCTTTTTCTTTTCTTTCTTTGGAAGGATAGTTATTTCCTTCATTTAAAAAGTATATTATTTTGAAACGATATTAACAAAACAATATTTTTGTAATCATGATTTTTTAATTGTTCATTTTTGACATAGCTTGAAGAATTCCTTCCTTTTCTTTGAAAGGTTGTCTGATTTTTTTGTTGAAAAAGTCTGAAATTAATTTTGTCTTTTTCTTCTCAAGAGAAGAAAGTGCATTTTTTAATGTCTGTCTTATTAACCAGCATCATCTGAGACTTTTGCCGCCCCTTCAATCATTGCCTGAGCAAGGGCTACTTCTTTAAAATCTTTAGTTATTATCGCCTTCTTGACTCTTTCATTGACTTCCTTTGACAATTTTGAAGCACTGTCCAACGCCTCTTCCTTACACATAATTTTAAGTTTTCATTCTTCTTTTTTCCTTTCTTTTCTTTGCCAGCTGCTTTAAAAAAAATTTCTCTGCTTCCACTCTTTCTTTTTCTTTCCTATCCTCTAATTTTTCTTGTGCCTTTCGTTTTGTGAGAGTAAGTGACAAAAAGTGACGTATTGTCAGCCCTGCAATCTCTTGATTGACAATAAAGCTTGCAATATTAACATTGTTGGAAGATTGCACCCAATAATTAAATACAGAACTAGATTTTTCTTGACTCTTCTTAAGTTCCTCAACTGCTTTCTTCCTCGCTTCACTGGCGGGATATTTACAGCCAAATGACGGGTTTTTAGCTGTAAAGTGTCTCTCCAAATTTGATTTCTTGTTATGCGCCAATTTTTCTTGACAAATAAGACTGGTCGGAAGTTCATTTGAGATTTGTATAAACGCGAACGATTCGCTGCATTCAACTTTAAAATCACTGTTTTCGTCTTTTGTTTTCCACTTTGTAGCCATGTCAAATACGTGGCACCTAAAAACATGTCGAAATCGATTCGTGGCAGAACCGCACTCAAGTGGCTAAAGGGGCCGCATGCGACTCGCGAGCCGCGGTTTGCTGACCACTGCGTTAGCCGGGTGCCACTTGTGTGTTTTTTGTCAAAAGTGTATTTTTTTGCGTAAACATCCAGAAAAAAGAGTTGTATGCAATGTATACTGTTTTATTTAACCTGTAACGACAGGAAATCCTGTAACCGAAGTCTACCGTGTTGCCGCGTTCACTAATGTCAATAATAGGCGCATAGCGCCTGCGGCTTTGAAAAATACTAACGGCCGGAAAAGCATGTAAAAGTTAAAACATCCGGTTTCAATTTAATCAACATTTCAAAAAATCATTTCATTTCAAATATACGTAGATTGGCGACATTTTTATATTTGTTCAAAGTGGCGCCCGGTTAATGGAAAAGTACCCATTTCGATTATGCATATGTCTTTTAATACATATGTGAAGAAATTCTTATTTTTCCCCCGCAAAAAGACAATCCAGTCATGTGGTTTTGAATAAGTCTATTCTTTTACGAAAGTAAAAGGTTGGAGCGTAAACAAAGCGCTGGCTGCTACAATTGGCGTCATAAGTGGATTCTGGTTCTAAGTTCGTTGCCCTAAGAGATAGCAGTGATAATGAGTTGGCAGGGAAAACCACCCACGGCGATCACAATTCATGCTTTTTCATATGGCAGCCCTCCTACTAACGATCTTTCACACCTATTTAAGTCGCAGCACTGCAGAAAGCTTTCAGGTGTGGAATATCATAATCACCTTAATCAGTGAGATGGTCAGTCATTCCATTTTCCAGTAATTCAAATTTTTATTACATTGATGATCACTGACAGATGTGAAGTTATTTCTCATAAGAAAAAATGTGAGATTGAATGAGAATACAATCTAACAAGTACAGTAATAATTACTCGATTGGAGTTAAACCTAATCCCTTACAGTTCTGATTTAAGCAGCAGAATGCGGTTCTGCTGTCATTCCCTAAGTTTATCATCGCAGCAAATTATTTAACCAGATTACTTTGAGACTTTAAAAAAAAAGAGGATTATCTCCAAGTATGTCATTAGCAGGTCTCGCATTCTTAGTTTTTTTTTACCTACTAGGGGGCTCCGCTCTCTGCTCGCTTACGCTCGCCAACCCCCGGGGATTGCTACGCAATCCCGTTTGGTATGCTTCGCAAACCAATACTCCTTTCGCAAGTGATTTCACTTTTTTTTTACTGTAACACTTAATGCACTCTAAACTAATAACCGCATCAGTAAATAACCTTCTGCATCTTGTTCCATGTACAATTTTAAGTAAACCGTGTTAATCTCCTAACTTTACGATCTGTTCTTCGAACTTTCTCGGTAAACCGTCTGAGAACAGAGTGACAAAAGGGAGCCTTTTTCCTCGCCAAATAAAAATAAATCGTTTTTATGGAAATCGTTACTACGATAAATTTGATATTTGGTAAACCCGATAGTCAAAAATACAACCCACAACTGCGTGCAAAACCTGCTTAGCGAACTAAAATATACGAAATTTGTGTGACCAACTTTTGATTGCATCGAATTTATTTATGAACCAATTTTTAAAATAATTGTACTGTAAGAAAGAGTACATTTTGAGGTATGCTGCGATATTTTCAAAATTAAAAACTAAATAAGATATAGATACAACAGTTTAAAAAAAAAGTAACAAAAATGTCCCGATTTTCCCGAATTTCAAAAAAATATACTATCAAGAACCAAATTGAAATTTCTAAAAAAACTCAACGAGCTGCAAAAATTTACGTTGAGAGGTACTCTTTAAAAAAACTCACGGCTGAAAACTGAAAATTTGTATGTGTTTTGCTCACTCGCGGAAGAAATTTCGCTTTTTCAGCTTTGACACTTAATAAACCCTAAACTAATAACCGCATCGGAAAAAGATCTTTACAATTGTCCAGGGAACACGATGAAGAACAAACCATGTTAATTTCATATTTTCCTGATCCGTACTTTCTCGAGAAACCGTCTAAGAATCGAGCTAAACAACACAGTTTTCAATCCTGCGACAGCGGCGGTAAACTTTTTTTAGTATAGAGAGATTTAGTTCTATTCAGTTTGTTTAAAATATTTTAACATGTTTTTATGATTTGAGAACTCTTGACTAAAATATTCATATTTTATAACACCCAAAAATGCCGAATTTGGGAGTTGTACCTATAGATACCCAAACGGTTTTAGAGCCTTTTAAAGATCTAAACTGATTTGAAATCTACAAAATCCTTTTATGGTATATTTTGACCTGCTCCAATGTTCTAGATACTACTATTATGACTGACAGCATCATAACGTCTAGGCTCCACTGAAATGGATAAGTTTTGTTTATCAATCTGTATTGTTACCCAACACCCAACCAAAAAATCATAAAAACAAAGGTTGAATTGTTCAGAACAGCTTTTAGGATATACATTTTCTTCATACACTTTGATAAAGCACCGTATTTTGTTTGCAATATTCCTGATGAAAATGTTATTTTAACACTGATGTTTAATGTCTATAATGTTTCAATATTTTTTGTATGAAATAAATCAACAATTTTGTGCATTTTACGGTTTAGAAACGTTTAATAGAAATTGAATTCAAATGAATGTATTGCTAAGGTTAAGTTGCTATTTAATGAATACATATGTTTGTTTGGTGTAGTAAAAAATAAATTACAATTAATTATTAATTTTGTGAATAATTAATCAATGAAAAAGCACGTATTAGGATAACTCAAAATTATTTATTAGAACAATAAGATTGATTATTTCAAACAAAAAATGCCCTTAAAAGAAAAAGTTTACGATATTTTGGTAGCCCCAAGAAAAAAATTCTTTGTTCACCTCTAAAGGGACAAATAATTTCACAAGTATGTTATTACCAAATATTTTGAAACTCTAAATGAGCTGTTTCACAATTTAACACAATGTGAATTTGACTGTTTTTGTCCCAATGCTGTCCTAGACTAAAAACATGATAATTTTTTTTCCTCTTTTTTTCAACTACTGCTCTTAGTATATTCTCCTTCCAATTACAAAAATGCTTTAAATAAGGTAGCAACTTAATTCATAGTTTTAAAGTAAGAAACATTTACTTACGAAATACGCATGCACAGCATTTCACTTCTTATGCAGTCTTAACATTTACGATTAGGGCGATTATTCTATATTATAATGATTAGAAATATGTGTAAAATGAAACATTGATATATTGCTTGCATTATATAGTACATTCTATTAAATGTTTTGATAAAAATGTTTGAAGTTTAATTTGTGGACAAAATGTTAATAACCCTTTTTTAATGAACTCGTTAGTTTCGGTTGGAACAATACAAGAAAGACAAAATATTTCATTTGGTTGTCACATTTAATGGTTTCGAATAACTCATTTTACAAAAATTTTAAGTTCAGTTCGTGTTTCTTTTTGCGAATTCCAGATTTTGCAGAAGCTAAAACAGTTTCAAATGATGTAAAGAAGGCTATTGTTTCCTTTGACTCGCTTAATCTTGGAATCGGACAGTGATATTAGAGACGAGCATATTTGGAGTGAGGAATTCTTGGTGGTTTTCAGCTGCAATGGTTCGGTCGAATGGATAGCCCATTGCTCTCTTGTCTGGGTATTTCTCATCCATCACACCACAGTAGCTCAAAGCATCATTGCAGAGCTTCTTGCCATCTCCGACGATTGGTACCTATAAAAGAGTAATATTACATTACTTCTGTTAACGTATGATCTAAAACTTGAAGAATCATATTTTCATTCATGTAGGAAAGAATCGGAAGAATTCTAATTGAAAAGTATAATTTTGTTTTTAAAAACATGCTATAAGCATGGTTGCTTTCTTCATTATGTTAAGTTAATGGCGAGCGTATAATATAAGTACTATGAAGCTAACATTGAATTGGTTTGCTAATTGTATTAGAAGTGTGTGTAAGATTCTAAACCAAAACTTTTATTTCCAAATATTTTAATTGTGCACCAGATAACACAGAATAGCTACTTTATGATTAACATCTTGAAAAAATTAAGAAATGTTAGTTTCTTAAACGTTTTCCAGAGTGAGCAGGGAAGTGCTACGTTTCGCGATTCAAACTATGGTCACCGAACAAATCTGCATTTGCATTACACAATCACTCAGATTTTAGTTATGATTATTATTAATTCGTTTACTTTTATTACTCGAAAGCCTTTTTTTGCCTTAAAATGTCTTGGCTTCATGGAATCTTATCCCGAAATTTTGTGAACATGCCACTTATACAGAAAAAAAAGCATAGGACACAATGTGATCAGAAATCCTGGCAGGCTTTGAATAAAATAATTCAGTTGGATGTAATTATTGCTTGAATTGCCCCCTGAATCTTACAATATAAAAACTGAAAAAATAACATAATTTAAAAAATTTTCGGCACGTCGCGTGCAGAACAAAGTTTTAGACAAAATGTTATTGAATGGGGCTTTTATCTCTGTATATATTGTATCGTTGAAAAAGTACATATTTAACTAAAAATAACTAAATTAGACATCAAAGTTCCCTTTATTAATTAAGAAAAGCTAGATCTCTTGAATTTTTTTATGTCATTCTTACCTTGTCCTTTTCACCATCCGAGACCATGACGAACAGATCGAAGATCATGCCCTTATCATTTCCTTTGGGGACTAATAAGTGTTGTGGCCATCCACAGCTGCAGAACTCGGTGCGGTCGTCTTCGAAGTCTTCACCGTGCAACAGTTCTTTGAATGTGTAGGTTGAAGAAATGGTAACACTGGAGTCAGTTGAGCTTCTCACAATGGTATTTTTTCCAGCTCGCACTGAAAGTGACAGAATAGGCTTTATCAGAGAGTGGAAATCAAACACTTTCTTTCGTGTTTTTTATAAAATTAGTCTAAAAAATATTTTGCAATACGCGCACGTAACTTGAGATTACGCAATTGAAAATCGATTGTAAAAAAATTATTGTTGATAATCCAAACTAAATACAAATATTCCTTTTAGTTCAAAAAAATTCCCTTAAAAGGCATTTCCATACAGTTTTTTTGAAATACAAAGGAATAAAATTTCTGTTATTTTTGTGAAAATTTAGGAGATGTATTTAACATTTTCATAATCTTAAATATAATTCTATGTGTTGTAAAATATAATATTTACTATGTTATCAAATTTGTGTAGCCAAAAATTACTAATTCACCAATAATATTTTAATGTTTTATTTATTTATAGACTAGTTTCTTAAATTTCGATTTTTATATATCATTAAAAATGTTGACACAGAAAGACTGAAAAGGATTCTTACATTCTACATTGAACTTGTCCATTTCAATGTACAATCTCCTTTGTTCATCCAATGGGATTTCGTTGCCAAGTTCATCGTATTTGGGAGCCAAGAATAATCGTACAGTTCCCTGCTTCTCCTCACTGCTGCCGTTTGTAATTGAGATGATGTAAGAGAAAGATTCGTGGTCTAAATGATGGTATCTTGCCTGCGTCAGAAAGAAATAGGTTAAACTCATTATAAATATTAGATGTCTTGTACAATTTCTGTGTTTTTGTCTGTACACTAATATTTCAATTAACCATTCCAAAAATATTCAGAAATTATTAGTTTTCTGTCATACGTGTTAAGCAAACCTTTTATGCTTGTAAAAGAGAAAAACAATTGAAAATTAACAGTAATTATATGTGCTCTAAGATTCATTAAGTCCATTAAATTTTCATGCATGTTGGTTTTTATGAAACTGTACTTTTATTTATCATTGTTTTATTTCCTCCAGAATGATTGGTTACAAGCTGACAGCTTGGTTAAAGCTGAAATAAACTGACAAGTTGCATTTTTCAGTTTTATGACTATTAGTTGTCTAACGTTGGGGCACGTGTAAGATACTTTGATCCTTTTAGAAAAGAGATATACAACAATTCATTTTTTAAGTTTGAATTTCAAAATTAATTTAAGAAAAAGTTTCGAATGGTTACTTTTATAGTTTACTCAACATTCGTTGATGTTCACTGACACAGCTGAGTTAAAACACGAATACGTCTATTTCAAGTATGCAGAGCGTTTTTAGAGGAACTCTACATTTATTGTTTTGGTAAGAAGAAAAAACTATTTTGTATGTAAAAACAAATACACTTACCCTGACAGATCCTGGGCTTCCAAAGTGCATACAATGGGAAAGTTCCAGTTCATCCTCTCTGATAAAGGTGTGGATAACATTTGGGATCTTAGCGTTCACTTTGATTTCAGTTACTTGGATATCTTGGTAGTTAAGCTGAAAAAAAACATGATATTCTGAAATACCGTTATATTCTCAAAGTTAAGGTACATAACTATATAGATTTGTAGAAAATATATTCTCAATCTGGCATTCTAAGCATCCTAATTTGTTCAATCTACATTAGTATTACATTTTGATACAGATGTAGTGAAATAACTGTTGAGTTCATTTAATCTTTCGACTACAGGCTTTAACTGACGCGATTCTTATAACTTTCAAGGTACAACTGCTCTACCAGCCGTTGTCTAAAGGTTAAACTATTAAGGAACAAAAATGAATGTTTAATCAATTCGGTACTAATTTTTAAAACCATTACTATATTGAAAAGGACATGATAGCTTAAATTCCTTTGGCCGAAGATTCTATTTGTTCTACACATAACGACTTTCCTTTTACAAAGATGGCATAAGTTGTGTTGTGATCCACAGGGTTTGTAAAGATCGAGAATTATATATTTTTAATTTCTAAGTAACGTTCATAGGATTACGATGTGAAAAATAAATGTACGAAAGAAAAAAAATGACTCACATTATCCTTAGAGTACACTGGAAGAGTCTTTTTGTATTCTTGGAAGACGTTGTCGATGAATCTATGGAATCGGTAGAAGATAGGATCCCGAAGACTTGTAGCAGTATCTGTCATAACACCTGGCGTTTCCTAAAATGAAGAACTTTTTAATTTAAGCATTGAATTAATTATTGAATGAGAGCCAGAACTGTATATGTTCTGCTCTATTTGAAATGGCTTTTAAATTTGATCTATTATTTAGTCTGCATTTGTTATAATAGGTTTATTGAAACTATTTGAAGAAAAGATCATAGTATGAGATTTATGCAGAAGAGTAACTTTTAAATGTTTTATGTTTGATTTTATCTACTTTTAAGTTTCCATACTTTCGCATTCAGCATGTTTTCTAGGAAACTATCTTTATGAAAAAGTTTTGATCATTATCTATACAGTGTATACAATGCATTGTTTTCAGATGATTATTGGATCATTATTCATTCGCATTAACATGCTTCAAATGAGAGTTCCGACGTGAATTGTTCAAGCAATATGAATATCCCAAACAGTACGAACTGAACAAATGACCAAACTTACCCTGAATCGACCATCGGGATCATGAATGTAAGCCATCATTACGTGCCCCCAGTTGTGCAAATTGCCGTAGAATTGCCTGTTTTTGGAATCATAGCTGGACTCGAGAAGGTCTCCTAGGATGTTAGCTCCATTCTCTTCATCCAAAATAACGTCATTCCCTTCTGAGTCGGTCACTTTGCCGAGATGGATGGCTTCCAGAATACGTTCGGTCCATCTCTGCATGTCTTGGACATCAACGAGTCGTAGATCGTGCATGGCCAAGCCGCTGGGACGAGGAGCATAGTGACGTCCACTAGCAATATGAGTCAGATGAGCTGCATAGCCTTCAAGAGGTTCTCCGAAGTTATGGAATGGTACCATACGTTGTAGACCATTGGACAATCGTTCACAGTCGTATCTGAAAATAGGAGTAAAAACTCATTTTTTCGCTTACTACTATCGTTTACTGGATAAATGACAACATTTAAGACAGACAAATCCCAGTGCTTGCTGTAAAAATACTAAATAATGAATCACGTATGCTTAAACAGAGATAAGCAAATTTCTTGAATGTACTTCTTACGTAAATTGAAAGTATGAGACGAATATGCAAATATGTAATATAGAAAAAGTTAAAAATTATTTTGCGCGTAAAGTGTTTGTTCATTTTTTCTATTAACATTTTTGTGTTGAAGACACAAAATGTGTTTTGGGAAACCGTAATCGTGACTTTGAACAACGTGGTTTAAATGAGAAATATATTACAGCCAATTAAGCTATAAGTATTTTCTTTTGTTTACTTTTTTTTTTACTTCAAAATGATTTAGTGGTTTAGTATGATTTAATTTATTCATATTACAAATTTAGGCAAATACAGTTTGTGTGTTATGTATGAATATTCAATAAAATACCGAGCACATTATTTCACTTCACACTGCTTTTTATATTTAGAGTAGACATGTTTATACCTAGCACACATCTGTTGATGCATGTAGTAGAATAGTTCTCCTTTCCTGTCCTTCTTTTTTCCGAAGAATGTGGAGTCGTAGATTGATGGGTAAACTACATGCCAATGCCAATGGTGAGCATTGACTCCAATGTCCTCTCTGTAGTAGGCAAGCTTGTATTCAGGGTCCAAAATGTTTCCAGTTTCCTGAACATCGACGATGACATCTCTCTGAAAAAAACAAGTGAAACCTTGTTTTAAAAATATTATCACCGATTTTGTGAAATTTAGAATTTCGTCCACTGTCTTACAACAGAGAATTAGTAGTTTTAGTAAATTTTCAAGGTTGTTTTGTACGTAATTTTGAGCAGATCTCGTTTTGAAAGAAAATTAAAAACTCGCCGTTATTAATCTCTTTTGATTCAGTCCCTGTTAAACCTTTTATAGCTTATCACAAACCCCTTTAAATAGTAAGCCCTCATTTACTAGAATTTCAGCGTAAATATGATTGATATACATTACTTAAAAACTCGATAGTATAGACTAATTCTTAAAAATTATTTTTGAAAATCTTTTTATATGTTGTTTTATTTATTTTGCATTTCGCCTAATCATTCTTTCAACAATTCACATTTTTTAATAAAGATATTTTATTCAGGCGCATTTCTGTATAGATTTGAGTTTGTATCCGTTTGGAGTTGTTTCAGATCTACCATTGTTACCCTGACCTGACTCTGAATAATG
Organism: Metellina segmentata; assembly: GCA_947359465.1. Taxonomy (NCBI): domain Eukaryota; kingdom Metazoa; phylum Arthropoda; class Arachnida; order Araneae; family Tetragnathidae; genus Metellina; species Metellina segmentata. The sequence goes on along the minus strand of OX375872.1, from coordinate 112,022,252 downwards.
TATAGTCGAGGGGAAAAACCAACCACCCTCTTTATTTCGATCACTATTCATAGTAGATCAAATTCAAAGATGTTATTCAATAGGAATAACGTCCTCTACAAATTCAAATGCAAAATAATTGCATAAGGGGCCGTCTTAGTAACAAATTTTGCACTAACAACAATCTTTCCAGTAGAAATATCAGGTTTTGATGCCTTAATCAGATTCTACATCGTTAAATTAGTCTAAATATGAAATTTCATTACTACTATCTTTATATTTGGAGATATTCAATGTTAAAGTTGCTGTCAATTTCAGGGATCCTCGCCACAAAAGCAAATTATTGCAGTTATAGCTATCCGAATTTCAAATTTGAACACTATTTAAAACGCATTTGGCAGCTCGTGGAAACGATCCGAGTTTTATTATATTTATTATGCAATGAAAACGACCCTAGAATTATTATCTCAGGTTTGTCAGACGTTTTTTGAAATGTTGGTTGCCCCCCAAATTGTCATAATGAGGAAAATTTAATGTAATGCAAAAACTAACCATTGGAATTAGCTGAAATTTTGCATAATCATATTCGAAGTCCTTCTAAATCGATTCACATAAAAATATAGTAATGGTCCAATCCATAATTTTTCAAACATTAATTTAATAATTATTATTGCATACTGAAAACTATTTTTAAAATGAAATATAATATGGGCTTTGTTTGGGTTGTTTAACAGTAACATGGTACAAAATATCAGCGCTCTAAAAATATTATTTAGTAAGATATCTATAAAAGTCTAAGGAACTGATTTAACATTAAGAGCTCCAATCTTTCTGTTCTTAGCCTGTTGTGTTTGTTGCTTTGGTACGACGTTGATTAAAAATTACCAAAAAAATTACTTTCTGTTCTCATAACTTTGAAACTGTAAGGCCTAATGACATGAAATTTGGTATCTGAATTGAAATGTTGATATAGATTCGAAATTGGGGGTTTTCAATGGAATTTATGAAATTGGTTCTAAATTTAATATGAAGACGGCCCCTTATGCAAATTTTATGCATTTGAATTTATAGAAAACGTTAGTTCCTATAAAACGCCACCTTTGAATTTTCTCTACTGCTAAAATTGCTCGAATGAAGAGGGGTTGTTCGTTATTTCCGCGACTGTACCTGAGTATGAACGTGGGTACATTTCACAAACTGTAATAGAAATTATTTTGGGTTGCTTCATTTTTTTAAATAATAGATTCGAATTTTATTGACGTTCACAAAATGGTTTACCCTGACAAAATTGTTACATGGTTTGTGATTTTGGCATGAGCATTGTGAAATAAAATAGTTGCAATATTTTGACTCGTTCCATCTGGAAACATGTCAAAATACCAGTAATTTGCCTCGAAGTGAATCGAAAATTTAATTTAAAAACAAATCGATACGATAGTAACATGTTTTTGTACTTTACCTCATCTCCAGCAGGCTTGGTGGTTGCAATTGTGAAAGCTTTGATGAGGGTGTCGGCGGGAACGAACCTATCGGCGAAAATTTCTTGTATCGGTGGAACAATAATTCCTCGGCTGTCAAGTCGGTGCAAGATGGCCACCTCGGCAGCGAATGCAAACAGTGTAGAGTTCACAAAGGTACGAGCTTGTTCTGCTAAGTGAATGAAGTCGTCGAAGTTCTTAGCGCCTGTAAAGTAAAAAGATCGATTTAAGAATTTAATCGGATATTGTGTGTGAAACCAGATATTTTCAAACTCAGACGGAGCACTCTGTGCCACGTGAGAGGAAAATATTTGTACCTGACTTTTAAGAATATAATAATTTGCTTATGAAACTAATGGCGGTGGTAGAAATTATTATTGGGATATTCGAAGTGGTTGAGTTTACATCATTTAAAAACTGATAATGATGACTTTAGCTTTAAAGTGAAATTTACATTTCGATTTTAATAAGATATGAAGACAAGAATTTCCATTGCTGAAAAGAAATCACATATCTTTGGTTTTCGTGTTTTCGAAAGTGATAGATCTTTACTACAAGTCGCCGCGTCAAGCTGTCTATACATACTTTTGAGGTATCTTTATTTCTCTGTTCACACGAACCCGTTCATGTTTCTGTTATTTTTCATAACATTTTGTCATTAAATATTAGAATTCTAGCTACCTTGTGTTGAAAGTGAGTAGTTTATTTGTTTCAAAGTAGTTTTCATCTGTAATTCCTCATTTGGCATAAAATTCATGCCATTATTTCAAATACTTTATAGAAAGGAACAGTTGAGATTTACGTAAAGTTAGTAGTGGAAAAAAAGTTTGGAAAAGACTGGTCTAAACTATTTTTGTGTTTATTGATAAAGAGAGAACCACCTTGATAAATCTGGAGCTAGTATTCTCTAATCCAGTGGTTTCTTTTTTTAATAAAGACGTGGACCCGGTGCCAGCAAATTTATCGTAAATACCTTTCCAATTTTGTAAGTTAGCCCTCTGAACGTCTCGAGATTTCTAAGTAGAATAGTTTTGCGTTTCCCTCGCAACGCACATAATTAAATGTCCACATCTATTGGTTGAAAGCATCCTATAAACGATTCTATTGGCCAAGAAAGTCAAAACTAGTTGCCAAAACGAATTTATGCTTGTGAACCGCTCAGAAGGATATACTAACATAAGTATTAATTAAGGCATTATCATAAAAAGTATTAGTAGTAGTTTGTGCATATGGTGTAAAAAAAAGTTGACATTTATAAAAAAAATGTTCAAATTAGTTACTAATCACTTTACTAATGAAATAGTGTACCGCATTGTAATTTCCTCAGGTCAGCATCGTTAAATTAATTTGGACGTTAATCGTTAAATTAATTTTTAAACCCTTCTCGCATTCCCTTAACAGTCCTGCGTCTCTTATTCATATTCAAGTTTAAATTCTATTGGCATATTACTTTAAAAATTAACGTCACACTGGTTTTCAAACAAGCACTTACACACTGCAATACGAATTTGCGAAGAAACAGTATTAAGTGTTAATAGAATTTGAGAACAGGACAAACTGCCTTTTGATATTCAATTTCAGTGGGAAAATGTTCTTGTTGTTTCTTAGCTGATTGGTCACAAGATGGTTTTGCGTCTGAACTTTTAGCGATGCATTCACGAATATTATTCTACTCAGAATATTGCCACTGTAAAATATATGCATAAAAAATGCTAGGAAAACAAAAACGAGAAGACACGGTTTATTGACTGATAAATACTGCTCTAATCTAACTTTCCTCCATGTCTTTTCACGTTTTGGGTTCCACTGATGATTTTGGATTTTTCACATTTTATTTTATGTTCTATTTTCTTCTTTCAATATTTGTGAACAGATTTCCTTTAAAAAATCAAATAAATATATTCATATTTTGTTAAAATTATTGGTTTTAATATTGCCAAAGAGAGCTTTAGATTTTTTAACCTGTCTTGGTAAGTTTATTTAAAATGTTTAAGAAAAAGTACTTGGTTTACAGTTTTGTGTAAAAATGAAACTATGTTCAGTGTCAAAATTTTTTTTTTGAAGTATCGAAACTGTTGACTGAAGTAAAATAAACAAAGTGTTTTGTATATTTAATTACACCAAATTCAATGGATATTAACTCTCAGTACTTATACCAGACACGTAGATCTAATATTAATATTTAAAGATGAAAATTTAAAAGGTAATACGTGGCTATTAATAACAAATCGATATAGAAAACTCCTTTTAGAGAAACTCGGTTATATCCAGTTTAGAAATGGAAGTGTTGTGACTACTATTTTCTTTTTCAGAGGAAAGTTACGCAGTGTAGTGAGAAAAGATTTTGTGAGTATTTGTATTAATTTCAATGTTTACAAAAATATAATTTTCAAAAGATTAATTTCAAAAATGCTTTATACAATTTGAAACTACTTACGTGGAAGAAGTGAAGCTTAATTTTCTTGAATACGTATATCAAACACTTACGTAAAAGCAAGATAACTTTTATCTTAAGGGCTATTAAAGCTTTTAAATACATACGTGTAAGACAATAATTACAGAAATTAAGTATATTATATTTTTATTCTATCAGTCTATTTTGGAAACGTTTGATAAATCTCTATATTCAAGTTAAATTTGTTGAGAAAATCATTATTTTCATAAAATTCTTCCGTTCGTATTCAGAGTTCTATTTATCCGTCACTTTTTTCTTTATTTAGATATTAATTGAAGTAATTTGCGACGAGCTAGCTCTAACATTGTTTAAAATTAAGTAAAATTTCATAGCAATTTTATTTATTTCTTCCTTACATCTTAAATCATTTGAAACGAATGAAATGGCACTTACTGTAAGTTAAGAGTTAAGTAAATTATACTTTTTTTTTTCAGCAAGTCTATTTTTGAGACGTTTGATAAATATATTATATATTTTATTTATATATTTATAAAGTTCAGTTTGTTAAGCAAATTATTATTTTCATAAAATTCTTCCGTTTTAATTCAGAATTCTTCGAATTATCAGTGACTTTTATCTTTATTTAGATACTAACTAAAGCAATTAGGTGATATAGATCTATCTCTAACATTGTTTCATATTAAGTAATACCTGACAGAAAATTTTTGTTGTTTTTCTTCCACACATTGCAAATGATTTGAAACGAATGAAATAGCACTTACTGTAGAAAACCTCGAGTAGCCTCCTCGCTTCCTCCAGATGCTCGGGTAAGAAGCACGAGAAAAAGGCACTGTTGGGCAGGACTCCCACTGTGCTGAGTCGAGGATCAATCTGATCGCTGGGAATATGTTCCCCTGAAGCTGCGACATTCAAATGCTCGAACAGCTTCAGAACGCGCACTTGTTTCTCGTGGAGGACGGACATCTTGGCGACCTGTTCTTTGCAGCTGAGCACAACCGGGGTCTTGCACGAATCTCTGCTCCAACAATACAGCATCCATCACTTTATATATTCCGACAGCTAGCATCTTCTGCGAAATGTTTGGCCTTACAAGTCAGCGTACACCTTCCGGGAAACTTCACTATCTTTGAACGGGCTATTAATACCATAGATGAGCTCTTTTCCTTTTGATAAGATTCCCTTAGATTGCATTCACTGGGATGATACCAAAACATTAAACTCACATAGGAGTTTGACCGATAGAATTGAATAGGTTTCCAATTTCTAAAATTAAAACGGATTTAAGTTTCTGTAACTTTTAGTTTTGTTAGGAATTTTTCCGATAAAGTGAGGATATGAAGTCCCTTTCTTCTATGAAGATTCAACATTCAAATTAAAACACACACACACACTTTATCAACAAACAATTCATATAAACACGATACAAAATTTCTCAATACTTCATTTTTTTAAACAAAATTAAATTTCAATTCAGATTCGGGATTCGCTGACTGATTGCTTTTTACTGTCGCTCCTTCTTATCTCTCCAAAATTAAGTAATATATGCGTCGAAAATAAAAGATGTTTTCTGTATTTAGTAATTTTCATTTCTTTCTTCATGAAATATACTTTTTTACATTTCAAGTTTACTGAACAAACGTGAGAAATGTTATTTTATAGGGAGTTTTTGAAATTGGATGAACTTTTTAAGAAGTTAAAATACGTATAACGGAAAGAGTTTCGAGGAATTCATGGAAGTTGAATAAACTACGAATTTCCGATTAATGCATTTAAATGTAACACTTCGCGATTTCAAAGGAACAGAAAAACTGAAGCTTATTATTTTTTGTCTCATTTTATGACAAAGCTAATGAAGTTATGTTATGATTTTAGCAACTTTAATTTCACTCCCTTATCAAAAGACTTACTTCCTGAGAAAAATATATTTCTAAAATTGCATAGAAAGTTTTCATTTTGGCATGGTTTGGCATGTTTGCACTTATGCATCTCAAATTGAACGACTCTTACTTCCTTTTTCAAATTGAAAGTCGTACGCGTCTTCCTAAGCCTTCAGTACTAGATAGGTAAGAAGTTCTGAATTCAGTTATATATCCTTTAAAAGCAAAACTAGGAAGTCATTGAACTTTTAACATGAGTATGAAATCAAAAATATTAAAGCTGGGCTGAGAGAATTTGCAGTGTTGTTAATGTGCATAACAGGCACACATTTCACAGCACTCAAGACATAACTAGGTATCTAAAATGTGGGAAATAAGTAAATGGCGAATCAAGAAAATGTTTAAACTAAATGAACTGCTATAATTGTAATTTGTACTACACAAATACAATTTTTCAAATATGAAGAAAAGTGTACTAATTAAACAGAGAAACGAAAATTAAAAATAGAAAATTTATTATACGCATCAACTAAAAAAGCAACAAAAGCGCATATTAATTTAAACCATGCCCACAGAACCAACATATCAAATTAAATAGCTATATTAAGTAGTAGTATCAGAATAATTAAAAAAATGAGGATAATTAAAAAGAGAAAAGAAATTAAGTAAAAAATCAAATCTAGAGAATTATTATTGTAGAATTGCACGAGGAACGTAGTAGAACACACTCTGGCGGCGATACAGATAAAAGCCTTATGCCCTATCCTGTGTTAATTTATTCCAAACCTTCTGCAGTTGCCTGCTTCAGATCCCTTATTGTTCTAGGGTGGTGCCATTGATGGCCTAGCATAACCCAGGCATGTTTAATAGGAGACAGATCTGGGTATCTCGCTGGCCTAGGAAATATTTTGACAACACGGTGGCACTCCTCTGAGAGGCGAGTGTTGTTTGGCCGAGCGTTATCCTTCTGGTAAATAGCCCCTGCAGATAATCCCTACCCTGGTACAGATGATCACCGTGTGAGGCAGAAATCCGACCAGCGCTATTATTCTCAGTTTACTGTTTTTTCTAGGTTTGATTGCAAACTAGTGTAAGTCCTAGTACCATCACTTACAGCCGGTCTTCCCCAGTAATGGTATGAAGTGGTTTGACAACCCAGTGATACGTTCAGCAGATACTTTTTGCCTTTCATGTCACGTGCCCAAGGGGGTATTTGCCAGTACGATAACGACCGACGAAACAAGACTCACTTCTCCCAGAAGTTTCACGGTACTGTTAAAACCCTTCCTTTGAAGTAGATCTGTCTCATATTCAACATGTTTGAAATATGCTAGGCGGTCAATTGCACCACCCCAGAAAGATATGGGATCAAGAAGAAACTGTAGGATTGGCATACTTTGCCACAGGATAGTGATGTTACTAATAGTGATTTCGCAGTAACACTTCGTTTCCCTAAATATGACTTTTCTCAATAAACCAATGCGAATATTATTTTTCTCTTCCTGACATGTTTCCTCCCTTCAGATTTAACATTTGTATTTTCCGCGCAACCCTCGCTCCTGAAATTAATTAGCTTCTAAAATTGTATCCTTTCTAACTTGTATCCATTTCTTAATTATTTTCCAACTATTACCAACTTATTTTCCTTTCTCTCAGTAACTTTTAGCTTTTTCAACATTTTCGGTCTAGTTTAATTCATAAACTATACGACTTTTCGAAATACTAGTCAATATGTGATTTCCTCTAGCATTCAGTATGGATTTTCATAAGCTGTAATATAGATTATGTATTTCTAAAACTTTTAAGTGTTATATTTCTGTTTGTTTTAAAATACATTGTCTCACAAGAAATTAAAAAATATTGATGTTCTGTGATTGAAGAAATAAATTGGCTCGCCTTAAAAAAATAAAACATTCAAAACTCTTACATTACGATGTTTCATAATGCATTTATTACGGCTATCAACATCGCTGTGTTGATTCTTTCCCCAAAACTGCTTTGTTTTAAGACTCAATCTTAGAGAATGCAGAAATTCGTAAACAGTAAAGAAACATTATGTATCTAGGAGCCAAACGTCAAAAGAATCAGTGTGATAGGGCCCTTTAGTCTAAGTCCCTATTAGCTTTTTTACACACTTTTATTGATTTTTTTCCTATCTTACCGAAATAAAATATTTTGAATGAGAAAACAGAGAGTTTCCCTTAACCCTTTCAAGTGAAGTGATTTCATTGCGTAACCACCTTAAATTGCTCAAATAAACCAAATTTATCTCATGAATACCTTCCATTTAAATCATTTCAAGTATGTATATAAAATTCCATAAAGTTTTTATATTTTGTGCTTGAAAGGCATAAATGAAATTATACCATAAATTATGAACATTTTGTTGATGTAATAAATGACGAATTTTTTTAACCACTGATTACATTTCGATTACAAAACCTACACCCACTTTTAAACCTCTTCCCTTTGTTAAAACCCATAATTAATCTTTAGATTTTAACGCAACATCTATATATAGGCAAAACTAAAGCGTGTGAAATTGTTTTATCGAATAAAAGAACTTTTCAGTAAAAAATGTTCATGTTTCATTCACTAAAGAAATTATATAATCCCCCTGGTTGAGACTCATTAAATCTTTTAGAGGTACCTATTTTACAACTGCTAACTTATATACTGCTGTACAACTGCTAACTTATGTAACTACATTAATAAAAGCACTCTAGATTAAATATTGGGCTATCTCTAAGATCCAATCTATGGCCTCATAGTGTCAAAAGAATGAAACAGGTAGCACAGGTACGTCGAGAGTATATACACTCATTGCACTAAACATCAAATGTGACAGAAGTACGCAAACCACCTTGGCCAGACTTGCAAGTGGACATATAAAGTGCCTTTCCTTCGTGGACGGTTCAAAAACCTACCAGACCTGCAGGAAATGTTATGCTGATCAGGCGTCGCCTGAGCATGTCCTCCAGTGTCTTGGACTTACAAAGCAGGACATTACTTCTGACCCTTTGACTGTAAGGGACTTTTTATATGTCAACAACCTATTGGAGCTCGTCTGACTTCTGTCAGATGAGTGGGATTAGAAACAACAACACTCATTGCCATAAAAATTTGCGCACCAAGAAAAAGTTGTCAAAATGAAACGAAATTTTACACATGAAAGTACTACTTTGATATAAGTAAGTGATTTGTAAATCAAAGAAAAAGGATCCTTTATTGCAGAAAAAAGTACAAATGAATAGAAGTTTTAGTACTCTGTTGGACCCCCTCTAGCGCAAATGCACGATGCGATACGAGCGGGAATTGAGGCATACAAGTTCCGTATGATGTCCTGAGACATCTCGTTCCACAGTTGCTGTAAACGTGCCTCTAGTTCGACCAAACTCGTAGGGTGTCCAACTTGCCGTCCCAAATGATCCCAGATGTGCTCGATTTGTGACAAATCTGGGGATCGAGCAGGCAAGGGAAGGGTGGTAATGTGGCGGAGGCAGTCTTGTGACATCCTTGCTGTGTGTGGCCGAGCATTGTCTTGTTGAAAAATGGCTCCTGGGAGCCCTGCCATGAGTGGCATCACATGTGGCTGAAGGATGTCATGGACGTACCGCTTGACTGTCATTGTGCCATGGATTAATATTAGGGGTGTATCGTAAGCAATGGCACCCCATACCATCACACCAGCTGTGGGAGCGGTGTGTCGCTGTAAAGCGAAGGCAGAATTGAGGCGTTCACCACGGGGCCTCCACACACGAACACGACTGTCATCACTGCTCAAATTGAATCTAGATTCGTCGCTGAAGACGACCTGGTTCCATTCCGTTGCAGTCCAATCCCATCATGAGTGACACCACTCCAAACGGAGGCGTCGGTGGGTATCATTGGCAGCACACGTAATGGGAGCCGCGATACTAGATGTCCTTCAGCCAGGCGCCTTGCGATGGTTCAGGAAGACACAGGGGCACGTAGTGAAGGTGCTGCTGTGTCTGGATAGCGGCCAATGAGGCAGTTGGCTCTAAGCGTGCGTTTCGTATGATGCGACGGTCTTCTCTACGACTGGTCTGTCGAGGGCGTCCTGAGTCTGGTCGCCGTGTAAATGAAGTCTCTTCTGTCCACTGGTCCCAACAACCGAATTCGTAAAAACATGGCCATGGTGGAGGGGGGCTGATTTCAAATGTATATAAAAGTTACCAATCGGAATGTGGATCTGATGAAGGCTTTTGAAACGTTAATATTCTTTTATAAGTGTTCGTTTGATGAATTAAATATTCTGAAATTATTGATAATTCACGCTGTGTGAGCTTGAGCAAAGTGTGTGTATATATATATACATATAAGTATGAAAAACAACATTCTGCCCTAATTTTCGCTTATGATCAGCTTTACTTGATAATGTACTACCAACGTATGAAGCTTTTTAGAGTGACCTAAAGGCACCTGGTCATCGAGGAAAGGTTGGAGTTGTGTTTGACATCAATTCAATAGTTATAAAATAGGTGAGACGTCTGGATTCTAACTGTCCACCATGATCGTGATTTGCCACAGATTTGAGCAAATCATGATATTCATTTTTATTTAGTTCGGTATATTGGCCCAAAAGAAACATTAGTTATCTTGTTCTTTAGTAATCTTTGCATAATCGTAATCTTTAGGAACTGGGATAAATAACATATTTAAAACATAAAAACATCTGATTAAAGGTATAGCTAATTGAATAATTTTCCTCTACATTTGTAAATCCGTATCGAAGTGATTTAAAATCTATTTAGACATGATAGCCATAGGTAGGAATTGGTGGGATCTGTTGATTAGGAAAATGAGTAAAGTCGTTCGCTTCATGGTTTGTGTATGACTCGATTAATGTAATAATGCTCTTCGTTTCTGCTTGTAAGACATTTTTCTGCAGTCTTTTCTAAAACATCCTGATTTCGTACCGGCAGGAAAATGAGTAAAAACTTTCACAGATGGTTAAAAAATTTTGTTCAAAGGCACAGTAATATTTGTTTTAATGTGTATTTTAACTCTTAAATTTGATACATTTTGAACAATACAGGATGTTCAACTAAGCTTGACAGGAAGATTGGATATTAGTAACCGACTCTTACTTATGCATCAGTAAACAGCATTAAAAACTTATTCAAATTATACATCAGTTAACATCTACATAAACGTCTTCGCTATCTAAACGTACATATTAAAAAATAATACGTGATATAAAATTATTAATACTAACTACACAAATTTAAAAACAATGAATCAATTTTGGATTAAAGCCCGTTTTAATAATGAGAAAGCAAGTAAAAAAGCTAAAAATTCCTTGCTAAAAGAAAATATCGTTTTTGAAAAAAATTACGGAATAAATAAAAATGTTCTTAAAATACTTTTCAGACGAATGGCAGGTTAGATATACAAGGTTTAATTATTTTTCAATTGTCAATGGATGAGTTTTTTATAAACCAGGATATTTATTGATCCAACAAAAAATCAATATCAAAATCGATTTCATCAAAAAATCAGCATCTGTCATTATGGGGAAGGTACAGTCAAACATTTTCAATCGCAGTATATTAACAGAGCAAAGAAAAATAATTCTCCAAAACTACAGAGAGATACCTATGAATGACCTCATGTAGCGCAAACCACCCTATGCAGACTTCCCAAAAGCATCCCTGGAACAAACATAATGGGTGTCCTTGTGAGGATTCCTACAGGTATCAGAACAAGAGATAGAACACGTTTTATTTACCCGAGTTTACCATAAACTTGGTACCAAAAGTCTTCAGAAAGGCCTTTCTTAAAGTTGGCGAGTGGTGGGGGGCTGAGAAATGACTCATCAATATTATGGCTGCCGCGCAAACGTGTGACACTTTACTTAAACGAATTATCTCTTCAACGAAGCATCGTAGAGCATTGTTCTTTTTTTTTAATTGCTCGTAATGAAATAACCGTTGTTTTATGTTCAACAATATACACTCTAAACAAAAAAATCGACGCACCAAGAAGGAGTTGTCCGATGGAGACAAAAATTGGCGGATAGGAAAATTATGTACAGAATAGAAAATGATTAAAATTTCAGAACAATTGAATGATTTATTTCAGAGTTACAGTAACGAGCTCAATGAGGTGTTTACCCGCCTCTAGCCTGGATGCAAGCTGCCACACGGTGTGGCATAGACCGATAAAGCTCCCGGATGGTCTCCTGCGGTATTTCTTGCCAAATTTGCTCCAACTACGTCATCAACATTCCCTACCGGATGCAGTCGCCTTCCCATCATATCCCAGACATGCTCGATGGGAGAGAGATCTGGTGATCTGGCTGGCCAAATAAGTGCTTGACAAGTTTGAAGACAGTTCATAGCAACACGTGCCGTATGTGGTCTGGCATTGTCTTGCTGAGAAATAAGTCCAGCGTACTGCGAAAGGAACGGTAGCAAAACAGGTCTCAGAATGTCGTCAACGTACCGCTGTGCAGAAGTGTACCTCTAATGACGACCAAAGGGGTCCGGCTATCAAGGGAAATGGCACCCCAGACCATAACTCTTTGTTGAGGGCCCGTGTGGCTTGCAATAGTGAAAGCAGGATCGGCACGCTGCCCTGGGCGTCTCCCGACCCGTCTTCGATGATCGTCAGGACACAGTTGGAAGCGGGATTTGTCGCTAAAGACTATACGCCCCCAGTTAGCATCATTCTAGCCTGATCGAGCCAAGCACCGCTGTAATCTGGCTCGACAGTGTGCAGGCGTGAGTGGCAGGTGGCGTAACGGTCGGTACGAACGTAGATTTCGCTCTTTCAGCCGTCTGTGAATGGTCATGGTGGACACTCGTGTGTGGGTCGCACGACTGATGGTTTATAGCGATGAATCAGTAGCTGTGACAGCTGATCTGACAATGACTCTGTCCTAGCGATCTGTTGTGGCCCTACGTCGACCGCTATCATCATGACGCTGAAATCTGCCATTGTCCACCCACTCTTGCCAGCATCTTCTAATCGCCGCATCGCTTCGACTCACATGACGAGCGATTCTCCGATTTGCCCAACCTGCCTCTTTCAATCCAATGATACGACCTCTTTCAAACTCTGAAAGTTGCTCGTAATGAGCTCGAATCCTTCGGTGAGGCATTTTTTCAGTCGTTGAAAGGTATCCTTAATCGCAATGCAGCAGAAATTTTTAACAACAGTTCAATAACAACTACTTATATACATCTGCTGGATGCGCAGTTACGATGCGCTGGAGATCGCACTATTCATTCATTGGACACCAAATTGTAATCATTTGCACATTTGGTCAAAACATTTTTGCATACGAAATTTCAAAGCAATCGGATGATTCCTTCTCGGTGCGTCGATTTTTTTGTTATAGAGCGTAGTTCGTAAGTGTAATAGTTTTCCTGATATTTAGCCCGAAACGTACATTTTACGAGTTTTTTTTTTTTTTTTTTGATAGTAAATATTTAAAGTCCAACTCTTAAACCGTTAAGAAAATAAAAATTAGGCAAATTAAAATATTTGCTAAGATTGAGGGGATTTAAAAAATACTATAAACATGGCTTTGGATGCATAAGATAGTGGATAGCGGTTATTGTCTTATTATTGAAGCCAAGAACTGCTTGACCAGCGCGATGTGGTGGAGATCTTGAGAGTTAACACTGACCTCTCTGATGTATTAGTATGGACTAGTAATGTATTAGAATCACAAAAAAAGATTAAATAATAAACAAATAAAATAACAAATGTAATATTAACTCTAATGTAATATTTACCTGTTAATTAACTAATGCTAAATCTTAATATAATAAGTATAAATGATATGGAAGATGACATGCTATCTAGATAAGTGTTTGAATAAAGAACATTTTCAATTGGAAATGTCTCCCAAGCCCATTCCGCCGAGAAGTGGTTAGGGGCGCGCAGTGTACGATGATCTTAATTATTTCAATCTAAAATGGAAGGTATAAGATCCAACGATCTGAACATGTACATGTATATATGCTATACAGAAAATAACTCCAATATTTTTTGCTTGAAGTAGACTATGCTCGCTGGATGACTGTTTACCTTCTGAACTTAATGAATATTGACTCAGCGTGCCCTGGTGCAAAACAGACTCTTTCTCAAGGTGGTCTGTTTATAAAACCCTCTGAAACATCTTTTTCTCGAGTTCCAGTTGACATGGCTCTTGAACAAACAGTGAACGCTGACGCAACATCAAGACTTACTGGTATTACAGCGTTTGCTAACTCTGATTCAGCTAGGGCTAGGTGGATGAAAACTAGATAATTACGGAGCAAAATAGTGACAAGTTTGTTAGAAGGCAGTGGTGTATCCAGGAAACCAGACTCTAAACAGGACCTTCCAGAAAATCGGATCGAAAGAGACAACAAAGATGTTGAGTGTGCAATATCGTCACTCAAGAGCTTTTCCGATCCCTTTGAAGAAATGGACAGATAAACTCCTTTTAGAAACATATCCAATGGGCATGTTGTGGACGATAATGTAAGTAAAGATCTCCTAAGGGCATACTTCAAAGGCACAGAGGCCTTTGAAAATTTTAAGACATTGAATATTAGTGATCCAAGAAGTGTTGAACTGTGCTTCTAAAACTATCGAAAGACCAGATAAAAAAACTCCAAGTCTTAAAATGCACACGTGATCCTTTCGCAAGACTTCTCAATATTGCCTCTGAACAGAAGTGTGACATAAGGGATGTTTTGGCCTATCCTCTTACCCCAGTTCCCCTAGCTCTTGGACAGATGGATGGCTCACTGAATAAAACTTGCAAATCCAAACTGATGCATAAGTTGGAAGAGCTTCAAAAAGAAGATATCGTATATGCTCCAGTAACTGTGAACACAAAAGTCTTTGATGCCATGTTCATCCTGCACACAATTCAATTCCCGGATAACTATGGAGCTCTTCCCAACAACATTCTGGGATTAATCTGTAAAGAAGAAGACAGAGTAATTCTATAAGTGTTTGACCTATATGACACTCCAACTATCAAGGATACGGAACATGACATACGTAATGCTAAAACATTAGTGAGTGAAATAAAAGTGTTCGCGTACCTGAACAGAAAACTCCAAAAAAGTCTTTAGAGGATCTACGAAGCAAGTCGTTCAAGACATCTTTAAAAAAGTTTTTATCCAAAAATGGAGATTTTCCAAATATTGTCACTTGCTCACTTGCTAGGCAATAAAAAGTTATATGCTGTAGAACAGACTTGCTACATTTACTCATGTATAGGCACCAACATGAACGTAAATGATTTGAAAGAACCTGCCTGCCAACACAATGAAGCAGATACGAGGATAATTTGGCATATTACACATACGACTCGAAATGTTGTAAAGAAAAATGTTTTGGTGCGAGCAAACGATTCGGATATTTTAGTGTTAATGATCTATCACCAAAAGAACTTAAGGAATGCACACTTATGGCTTGAATGTAGGGTATCTTCAAACAAGTCTAGAAGATATATTAACGTCTCTAAAAAGCAAAAGAAAGAGGTAGTGAAATAGCTGACGGCCTGCCAGGCTTTCACGCCTTGACTGGTTCAGATTACACTGCTGCTTTTACCAAACAAGGTAAAATAAAACCATTTAATATTCTTACAAAAAGCATGGCTCAACAAAAAAATCTGGCTAAATTAGGAGAATCCGTCTTGGTGGATGAATCATTGCTGATTGGTGTAGAGACATTTGTGTGGTATGTATGGCCATCCTTCGTACGTCTCAGTATCAGAAGTGAGCTACAGTATTAAAAAAAAAAAAAAAACCGTCTCCTCTGCTAACACGTAAACCGTTGACAAAATGTAAGCCTGTTGATCCTACTCTTCTTCTTTCTCCTTCAAAAACTGCTTTGGAATAAAACGTCAAGCGAGCAATGACGTATCTTGGATGTGGAAACGTGCAAACTTCTGTAGCCCTCTGGAAAACATTGACACAACCTGTCATAGATGGAACTTAGAAAACGGGAAATACCAGGTTAAGTGGTATGAAGGGCCTATGTCACCTGGTATTATTCCGCCTGAAAATGACGATACTCCTGAAGAGGATCAAATTACTTTAAAAAGCAGTGATAGTGACACAGACTCCGATGATGCTGTAAAACTGCTTAAACAAGAACGCAAGTGCTAATTTTAAATTGCTTTTGTTTAAAGCATTTTTTTCCAATTTGACGTCTATTGCAAAAAATTAGCATTAGTTTTAAATTTAGTTATTTAACAGATAAATAATACCCTTATAGTAATTATAAAAACTTATTTTATAGGTCCATAAATTCGAGGTACTATTGTGAAGACACGCACAATACAATAGAAGAAATATACATAAAAATTAGTAATTTTATTTGTTTGTCATATAGTCTTTGTTTTTGATTATAATACATTACAAGTCGATACTAATACACCAGAGAGGTCAGTGTTAACTCACAAGGTCTCCGCCATAGCGGGCTGGTCAAGCAGCTCATGGCTTCAAGAGTAAGACAATAACCGCCATTTACAATCTCGTTATGCATCCAAAGACAAATTAATGGCATTTTTTTTAAATCACCACACAATCTTAACAAACATTTTAAATCTTACCTATTTTTTTTCCTTAACGGTTTAAGAGTTGTTGAACCTTATACATTCATTATGAAACCAAAAACTTCATAAAATATACGTTTCGGGCTAAATATCAGGAAAACTATTACACTAACGAACTATGTTGTTATTACATTAAACACACACAATAGTTATTTCATTACGAGCAATTAAAAAAAACAATGTCCCCGATCGAGAATGTATGGGATGCCATTGGACGAGATCTCACCACTCCACCTGTGCCGCGTAATCTGCTGGAACTACGTAACAGGGTTCAGGTAGCACGGGATGGACTGTCGCAGGACTTCATAAAGAAACTACACTCATTGCCATAAAATTTTGCGCACCAAGAAATAATTGTGGGATCGTAACGAAACTTGGCATGAAGGTAAATGTCGGCCAGATATGCAAATGGTTAGAAATGCAGCGTGATTGCACATTGCGTAATGCCACTATAGGGCGTTGAACTTCTGATTGAATTTTAAGATCAATTAGAGTAACTACGCAGTGAATTGAAATAAACTTTCACTTATTAGGCTGATATGAACGTAAATTACTATAAATACAAATAACGAAGTCTTTAAAAATCCAAACTAGAATTTATTCAAAGAAATAATAATTGAATTTAAGTTTAAGGTTAAAATATTACATTCGACACAGTTACATTAAAAGTAAATCTAATAACTTGATCGAAGAGATCAAGTAAGCGGGTACGTGATCAAACAAGAATGGGAATTAAAGCGGGAATACTGGTGCAACAGATTGCAACCGCTTTTATATGATAGTATGGAAGATCACGTGACAATATTTGCATAATCGTGATAAGATTTGCATAAAGTACGAATAAAATATGTTGGCTAAGTAAAATTAAAAAGAAAAGGAAGGTTTTTCCTAACAATGGCCCGCCTTTTGCTAGCCAATAACATTTAAAAAAATACCAGAATTCAAAGTTCTGAATATCAATCGTACTAACCTTTTAACAAAATAATTTAACAAAGATTAATAATATTTAAGACTTGGAGTCAATTCTTATAATCAGAAACACACAACAATATCTTATGTTGTAAAAATTCAAAAAGTAATAACAGAGTAAAAACAGTTCTCTGTAAAAATACATGAAAAATTTTCATTATAGCATGACGGGCTGGCATGCAAATTTGTTATGCAAAAATGGAGGACACATTTTTACGGACTAACAAAAATAAAAATAGACCAAATAGGCCTCCTAAAAGAGGGGTTCAATAACGACCACCGCCCTGGCTGCATACAGCATCCTCGTACCATGGCAGATTACAATTGTATTCCTTCCGAGAAGGTATTAGGAGCCTTTCGTACGCCTCAGCTGTATCCATCCAAAGTAGTGGACGATATCTCGCCAGTAGCCAGTCAGACATGAAAAAGAAATAAGTACATTCAAAAAATATTACAAATATGTTAAAATACAAATATCTTATCAACTAGTGATTTCAATCCTACTTTCGGTAATGGTTTGGTAAACAAATCAGCCAAGTTAGATTTTGTATTTACATATTTTAAAGTAAATAAGTTTTCAAGAATCAAGTTTCTAATAAAATGAAATTTGATATCAATGTGTTTAGTGCGATGGTTCTCTATAGATGATTTTGAAAAATTTATAGCTGCTTGATTATCACACAATAGGTGGCTTTCAAAGTTTACTTTCAAAAAGTTTAAGTTTTTCAGTTCATTTAGAATACGAATAATCCATACGAGTTCTTTGGATGCCTCCGTTAAAGAAACGTATTCTGCTTCTAAAGTTGATAAACTCACGCATTTTTGTTTGAAAGTACGCCACATAATTGGCGATTCATCAATAAATAGAATTAAACCACCCATAGAGATACGATCATCTCGATTTGCTGCAAAATCAGCATCACTGAAACATCTTAAATTTATATCATTTATATTAGAAATATTTAACTTATAGTTACTGGTTTGATGTACATAACCCAACAATTTTAATAAGGTATTCCAGTGTATAATACCTGGGTTAGATTGGAATTGGGACAATATGTTTATAGCATAGCTTATATCAGGACGAGTCCTCATAGCTAAAAATGCTAAACAACCCAACAAGTTACGGTATGGTAATTTTGACATCAATGAAATTTCTTCATTTGATTTCGGGCACTGTTGTTTAGATAAAATGGTTCCAACAGCAATTGGTAAAGATACAAGAGGATAGTTGTACTTTTTATATGTTAAACAAATTTTATTTATATATTCACCCTGATGAATCAGTAGGGTTTTACCATCTTGTTCAAACTCGACACCTAAAAGTTTTCGCGTCTTTCCTAAAATTTTTATATCAAATTGTTGATTTATTTTTTTGAACAATATTAGATATTAAAGATTCATTTATAGCAAAGATAATTATGTCATCAACATACATTAAAAGTACCACACTGTCGTCAAAAGTATAAATACAGTTTGCCCATTCAATTTTATGAAATTTAAGATTTTCTAATACATTGTGTATTTCCTGAAACCAATTTCTTCCTGATTGATGAAGTCCATAAATACTTTTATTTAATTTACAAACATAATCAGGTTTGTTAGGATCTTCAAAACCTTGAGGTTGGGACATGAGAATGTTCTCATCAAGTGATGCATATAAATAGGCACATTTAACGTCAATTTGACAGTGTGACCATTGAAATTTACATACAAAAATTGAGAAACACAATCTTATAATTTCAAAATTCACAACCGGGCTGAAGACCTCGTCATAATGAACACCTTTAGTTTGTCTGAAGCCTTGTGCAACTAATCGAGCTTTATATCTAACAATATTGCCCTTGTCGTCACTTTTGACTGTAAAAATCCAACGGCAACCTATTACTTTATTGTTAGGAGGTTTTTGTACCAGGTTCCAGACTTTTCGGTTATTCATGACTGAAATCTCATCTAACATAGCTTTACGCCACTCGTTAGTTTGAGGTGATCTCAAAGTATCATTATAACAATTTGGGATTGTAATATCTAGTCATGCTTCAGAAATATTAGTTTGAGAAAGTTTGATCTCTTCAGGTTCTAATTTAATCTTTTCAGTATGAGCATTTCTACCTTGGAAATCAAATCTTTCCATATTATACGGTAGATTATTTGCTTCACAGAATTTCCTGACATCGTTTTGTGAACGCAATCTCGTTTTACTTCCAGAAATATAATAGTAGACATCGATTCTCGAACCCTTCTTTCGAGGTACGACTTTCCTTATAAGTAAAAATTTTACGGGGGAAACTGGTTGTGTTACTTCACTTTTACTAGTTCCCGGTTTAGGTTCCAATTTAAATTCCGATTCACTACTCGAATCTTTAGAATTAGAATCACTTTTATTAGGTTCCTGATCCGTATCGGAGTCAGATGTTGGATAGTCACATTTTAAAGAAAAAGTTTTAGGAGTGTCCAGTACTGCTCCACTGCTATCACCAACATCCTCGGCGAAACTTACGTTAATAGTTTCTATTATTTTTCTTTCAGTAGGAAGCCAGATTCTATATCCTCTGGTTCTTTGGGCATAGCCAACCATAATTCCCTTCTTAGCTCTCATATCAAGCTTACGTCTGTGCTGTCTGGGAATACCCAAAAATGCAGTCGTTCCGAAAATTTTAAAGTGTTTAACTGACGGTTTATTACCACTAAAAAGTTCGAAAGTAGTCAGTTTTTGTTGGCCATGGCAAATTCGGTTCCATACATAAGTGAAACAAAATAATGCCTCCACCCAAAAGTGATTTCCCAGACCGCTATCATTCAACATGGTTTTAACACCATCCATTGCTGTGTAATTATAACGCTCTGAAACACCATTTTGTTCAGGGGTATAAGTATTAGTGCGTTCGGCTCTAATACCTTGTTCCTCAAATAAAGCTTCAAACTCAGAGTTACAAAATTCCAATCCGTTATCTGTTCGAACACATACAATTTTAGAATTCTGATAACGTTCAACTCGATTTTGATAACTACGAAAACATTTCGAAACATCCCTCTTTTCTTTTACTGGGTAAGTTGTAACTTTTCTTGAAAAGTCATCAGTGATCGAAAGAAAATAGCGGTATCCGCCAATTGCAGTATTTTGCATTGGGCCACAAAGATCCATGTGAATTAATTCTAATGGTTTGTTTGACCTTATTTTCCCGATCGGTTTAAATGATTTACGGCGTGATTTGGCGATCTTGCATGGCTCACATTTAATATTATCATTCTTAAATTTGGGTAAACCTTTTACACTTTCACTATTACTAGTATTTACAATGTACTTAGTATTAATGTGACAATATCTTTTATGCCAAATATTTAAATCATTTAATGAAGAGGTTGAAAGGTTAACTTTAGGTTTTAAATCCTTTTTAGGTATATTTGATACTATACTTTTAGGATAGTTAGGCTTTACATAGTATAAACCACCTTGCCTTCTGGCATAAAACAATTTGCGACCATCTTTATGAAAAACAGTTAAAACATTTCGATCACAGACAAAATTATGACCAGCTTTATCCATTACACTACCAGAAATCAAGTTTTGTTTAAGTTTGGGAGAATATAAAACATTAGTTAATTTTATAATTTCAATCTCACCATTCACGTAGAATTCCAGTTTCACCTCGCCTGTTCCTTCCACGGGGCAAGTCACACCTCCGATTGCTACAGCTACCTCTGTGCCTTTGATAAACTTGTAGTTGAGCATCAGATTTCTTTCACAACAGAAGTGTGAAGTCGCCGCTGTGTCAAATACCCAGGTCCCAGGTGTAATTCTTGAAGTTCCACTTGCATTAGCTTCGATGACTAAACTTGTCGTTAGATGCCTTTGGGAAGTTGAGTGGGGTCTTCTCTGGTTCTTTCTTTGTCTTCCTCTGCTTGTCTGTTCTTTTTGATCTTGTTTTTCAATTGGGGGTTTTCTTAAGTTGACCTTAGGTTGGTTGGAATAACAGCTTCTTATCTGGCATGCAACCATCTCCTGGTCTTTGTTACTTTGCTTCAACCTAGCTTCTTCAGCCAGTAGTTCACTCAGGACCTTGTCAGCTTTAAAGTCATCATCCTTCCATCTGTATATTGCTTGGACTATACCCGCATACACTGGTGGTAGGTATCTGATGAGTTTGAACGCCTGATACCAGTCCTGGATGGGTTTCCCGCAGTCGGCTAGCTGGGCTGAAATCTGCTTTAATCGTGCTGCGTATAATCCAATGTCCTCGTCCGGACATACATGGCATGAGAAGAATTCGTCAGTAAGGCCGATCGCTCTAGCTCTTGAATCAGGTCTAAAGTGTTCCTCCAGGATCTTCCATGCAGCTACAGGGTCTTCATTTCCCGCTATCAATAAGCGATATTCTTTCTCTGAAGATAAATAAATGGCACTGTAGGCTCGATCTTTCCGGAGATTATAATCCTTCATCAGCTTTTGATATAAACGATCATCGGTGCTGTCACCAGCTGATGCCTTGGTAGGGATCTTCTCCTCGTCAGTTACAATCCTCCAACTTCCTTTTTCCATCAGCAAGACCTTGATGTCTTCTTTCCATGTGCTGTAGTTGGTGGCATTCAGTTTCTCAACAGACGCCTCCATGTTGAAAAAGGGGAAGGGATTTTTCGTTAATTCTACACTTGTTGACCAATAGGCCCGCCGTCTCAAGTTATTTTTAAATTAGCCGGCGATTGATTATTTCGTGAGTTACTCTAGGCCCGTAACCTTTGATTGAATTTTAAGATCAATTAGAGTAACTACGGCAGTGAATTGAAATAAACTTTCACTTATTAGGCTGATATGAACGTAAATTACTATAAATACAAATAACGAAGTCTTTAAAAATCCAAACTAGAATTTATTCAAAGAAATAATAATTGAATTTAAGTTTAAGGTTAAAATATTACATTCGACACAGTTACATTAAAAGTAAATCTAATAACTTGATCGAAGAGATCAAGTAAGCGGGTACGTGATCAAACAAGAATGGGAATTAAAGCGGGAATACTGGTGCAACAGATTGCAACCGCTTTTATATGATAGTATGGAAGATCACGTGACAATATTTGCATAATCGTGATAAGATTTGCATAAAGTACGAATAAAATATGTTGGCTAAGTAAAATTAAAAAGAAAAGGAAGGTTTTTCCTAACAACTTCATTCTCCTTGGAGTATAAAACAGGTAAGCAGAGCTTGTTTGAGTGTACTTAATCTTTTGCAAAGGAAACGCTGAGGTAGACATGCCGTTACGCCGCCATCGAAGACAATATGAGCAGCTGTCAGAGGTTGAGAGGGGAAGAATCATCGGGATGATGGAAGCTGGGTGGTCAGCTTTGCGAGTAGCTCGTCAAGTAGGCCGTTCTGATTTTACTGTGAGGAGGTGTTGGGACCAGTGGACAGAAGAGACGTCATTTACACGGCGAACAGGCTCAGGACGCCCTCGACAGACCAGTCGTCGAGAAGACCGTCACATCATACGAAACGCACGCGTAGAGCCAACTGCCTCATTGGCCGTTATCCAGACACAGGCAGCACCTTCAGTACGGGCCCCTGTGTCTTCCCGAACCATCGCAAGGCGCCTGGCTGAAGGACATCTAGTATCGCGGCACCCATTACGTGTGCTGCCAATGAAACACCACCGACGCCTTCGTTTGGAGTGGTGTCGCTCACGACGGGATTGGACTGCAACGGAATGGAACCAGATCGTCTTCAGCGAGAATCTAGATTCAATTTGAGCAGTGATGACAGTCGTGTTCGTGTTTGGAGGCCCCGTGGTGAACGCCTCAATTCTGCCTTCGCTTTACAGCGACACACCGCTCCCACAGCTGGTGTGATGGTATGGGGTGCCATTGCTTACAATACACGGTCACCCCTAATATTGATCCATGGCACAATGACAGCCCAGCGGTACGTCCACGACATTCTTCAGCCACATGTGATGCCACTCATGGCAGGGCTCCCAGGAGCCATTTTTCAACAAGACAATGCACGGCCACACACAGCAAGGATGTCACAAGACTGCCTCCGCCACATTACCACCCTTCCCTGGCCTGCTCGATCCCCAGATTTGTCACCAATCAAGCATATCTGGGATCACTCTACGAGTTTGGTCGAACTAGAGGCGCCTTTACAGCAACTGTGGAACGAGATGTCTCAGGACATCATACGAAACTTGTATGATTCAATGCCCGCTCGTATCGCATCGTGCATTGACGCTAGAGGGGGTCCAACAGAGTACTAAAACCACCATTCATTTGCACTTTTTTCGGCAATAAATGTTCCTTTTTCTTTGATTTTCTAATCACTTACTTATATCAAAGTAGTACTTACATGTGTAAAATTTCGTTTCATTTTGACGACTTTTTCTTGGTGCGCCAATTTTTATGGCAATGAGTGTATATTACTCACTTCCAAGGCGCTTGGAATGTTGCATGAGGAATAATGGTGGTCATACGCCATACTGAATGATACCACTTTTTTAGATTTTTCTTAATAAAATTTGCTTATTAAAGTCTCAAATTTTAATCATTTAACTCATTCATAAAAAATCACTTCACCAACCTTGTAAATTTCATTGCATTCTG
The DNA here is from genome assembly GCA_947359465.1 of Metellina segmentata. NCBI lineage: Eukaryota > Metazoa > Arthropoda > Arachnida > Araneae > Tetragnathidae > Metellina > Metellina segmentata. Next base: position 111,998,347 of record OX375872.1, on the reverse strand, counting down.
ATAATTACTTCTAGGTACAGCTTTTTTTTGTCTTATGGTGTATAACTGAGGAAGCAATATCAATGTTATCAATTGCGCATATTGATTACTTTATTGCTAATTTATGAATATTACCACAAAGTATGCTGGTGTTCAAAATGAAGAGAATTTTCTCTTTGGGGCGATTATATATATATATACCTCCAGAACTACAGGACATATTTTAATGATATTAGTTATACAGTCGCGGAAAAAAATCCGAACCACCTTTTTTATTTTGAGAACTATTCATACTAGAGCAAATTCAAAAGTATCATTCAATGAGGAATAACGTTCTTTACAAATTCAAATAAAAAAATATCGCGTAAAGAGACGTCTTCATATCAAATTTAACACAAAAAAAAACAAATTTTCTAATATAAACACAATATCTTGATGCCATAATCAGATCCTGAATTGTTAAATTAGTTTAAATATGAAATTCTATGACTTTACTAACGTTATATACTGGGATATTTAATCCTAAAGTTTGTGCAAATTTCGAAATAGAAAGTCGCTAGTTGTAGATTGAGATTAATTATAGTTATAGCTACCCGAATTTCAAGTATTTTTCAGCGATCCGAAAATTATTATATGAATTACATAAAGTGCAAACGATTTGAGAATTACATTTTATATTTACTATGCAAGTGCAAACGATCCAAGAATTACTATCCAAGGTTTGTCAAACGTCTCTTAAACGTTTGTGTGCTCCTTAAAATCTCAATAATGAGGAATATTTAATGTAGCGCAAAAACTAATCATCGGAAAGAGCTGAAATTTTGTACGGTCATACTAAAATTCTTCCTGAATCGATTCCTATCAAAATATAATAAGATTCTAATTCATAATTTTTCCAGCATTAACTTAATAATTATTCTTACATAGTAAAAACTATTTTTTTAAATAAAATAGTAGATTGATTTTGTTTGGGTTGCTTAACACAGTAACACGGTAAAAATATCAGCGCTATAAAAATATTATTTAGGAAGATATGCATTTAAGTGTAAGAAACTTATTTAACATAACTGACTTAACATATAAAGAAAGCCCCTTATACAATTTATATGAGTTTGAATTTGTAGAAGACGTTAATTCCTGTCAAACGTCATCTTTGAATTTTCTCTACTGTTAAAATTGCTATAATAAAAGGTTGGTTCGTTTTTTTCCATAACCATGTACCATAGGTTGAAATAATACAAAAAATAACCATACAACAGTTATGATACATACGTAGGGCACATCAACACAGGAAGGTCTAAAAGTTTACAATATTGACATAAAAAATGGGTTAATATGGTTCCCCTGTTGCAGTTATAAAACTCTCAAAATTTGAATTCATACTGAAAAGGAGGCAGTTTATGAGTCCCTGTGGTACTTGGTCGTACTCCTCCAGGAACGCTATTTTCAGGTTCTGGTTGGAGGTGATCTGGGGGGAGGCGAGTTGCAATTGCCCTCCCAAAAGCGTTCCACATATGCGCTATAGGGTTTTTGGTCTGGAGATGTGATCCTCCGACGAATATCCTCACTCTCCAGATATTCGTTGACCAGATGAGCCCTATGTGGATAAGCGTTATCGTCCATGAAAATGAAATCAGGGCCAAAAGCAACCCTCAAATAACCTAGGGCTTCAAGATCTCATCCCTATACCTCACAGCAGTCACAGAGTCGCTGTTAAAGACATAGAGGTATGTGCGCCCATCCAACATGATGCCTGCCCAGACCATCAAACATCCGCTGCCATAGTGATATCGTTATCGGATGTTGGAGGACATGTAGTGTGTCCCTAGTTCTCTCCAAATGAGTTTACGTTGAGGATCAGTGGTCAGGCTGAACCGGGACTCATCAGTGAATAGAACGGTTCATACTGATCCCTGGTCCAAAGTCGATAGTCGATGTTCTCTGCACTATGCTAAACGAGATCTCTTGAGCGCAGAAGTGAGAGACTGGTCTTCTTGCAAACAGATCTCTCCATGTAGCCTTATGGAAACAGTAACCTGAGAAATTCGGCTTCTTGTGGCCACTTGAAGGTAACGACAGAGCTGATAAGTTGTTACGTCTCTCTGTAAAGGACAAATAGCGTTCTACTTTGGTCGTCGTGGCTTTTGTTTGAGCTCATAAAGAAAATATTGTATGTATAACATGTTTACACAGGACTATTCCCAAGACATTGGTCGAACATGTACAAATCTGACAAAGCTGCTCCATTGCGAAACCATTTGAATTTCCAAAAACTAGAACTTGTGTGACTTTTGAAATCTTTAAATGAAAGTTAAGATTAAAATATGGAGATTCATTTTAGAGTCGTGCCACAGTCGTAATATAACTATAGAAACATTGTAAAAGAATTGAAAACTATAAAATCTCAGGAAAATTTTTCTATATGTAGTAAAAGGCATAAAGCGGTTTTACGACCGTCCGTAATTTTTTTTTGTCGACATGAAAGTGTCTAGTACACCAATCCGGAAGGGCCTTGTTTTTACATATATGCTTTGAAAAATTCATACTTATAGCAAAACGTTTTGAATATATTTCACCTTCAGGAGTGTTGACATGAATATATTCTTTATCTAACTAACTAATGGTTGTATTAAACTTGAACATACCATTGACATCAAACCAGGATAAATGCAACATTTTTAAAAGAATTTGAATAATCTCTGGAAACTTTTTCAATTGAGAAGAAAATAGACAAAAAAAGAGAGATTTCCATGCCTTTTTACCTCAAAATTAAATTTTTAATCATATCACTTTCTGTCGAAGGTGCAACTGTCAATGAAAATTGTTTTGGTATTAGAGGAAATATTAAAATCCTTATATATAACTTTTTAGTTCAAAAATTTTATCTGCTTTCCATTACCATTATGTTAAAGAGTTGAATTGTATCGAATCATAATATTCGGGCATTAAAAAATTAAGTGTCTTATGTCACTTGTGTTATTTATCATTATGGAAATTAACACTACCATTCCTAACAATTTTATTTAACCATGGACACTGTTAAAAGTTTTATACTTCAGATAGACTTGAAATTTACAGAGTAATCAGTCAAAATTCTAGCAAGATTTAAATTCTGACTTAAACGATTTTCTATAATAATGCTTTTAATGTATATTTTGCTTCATTATATTTTTTAATAAATTCTTAAACTCCGGAAACTTTACAAAAGAGAATTTACAACATTGTTATCAGACTACTAGTTTTTATAGAAAAACAGAATTTAGCTTTTATGCAACGAAAAGAAATGCTTTGAATGGTTTTAAATCCCCCCCACACCCCACCCCCTGCTATTGCAGGTAATGTTTCCTTTAAAAATGAGTCAATTAATTGTATTTTACTCCTGGGGAAAATATTTTGAATTGACAGTCTTAATTTCATTAAAAATCAACTTCACGATCATTGAAAAATATTTGCAAGCATTCAAGATGCATACCATCCTGGAACTGTTTTTTTCCGTTAATTTTATATTTTTTGCACTAAATCCCTATCCTAGAAAACTTCGTGCAGTTACTGAAGTATCTTGTCTCCTTTCATATCTCCCCATTCGAATTTGTTTGCCTTTATACATGTTATTGACTTTTACACTGAATATAATGTTTTTGTATTTCATATATATTGTATTATGATTACGTTTCAAACACATTTCCTCACGGTAAGGAAACAGAGGACAGTTGAGGCGACGATTTATTTAAAGTACACAAGCCCCGTATACAAGACGGTTTTTTAATAAACGGAGTTTTGAACTCACAGTACACGTAGAGCAGTATCTGTGATGTTAGTGTGATTCTGTATGTATCGGAACTGGTATACAGTTATTGTACAGCTTTTTTTTTGCCGTTATCTGTTCCCCTGGGAAACACATCTTCTTTAGGTGTGTACGAGCTTCATTAATTCGAGGTACCCTAATGGTCTATTCTTTTCCTGTGGTTTACTAACTCTGGTAAACATGGGGCTCGCGACCCCAGGTTGCCCAAGCGATCTTTCTCTACCTTCTTTTATAGATCCTTTTTTTTTTCATAATTACTTGACATTGTCTTCGGTTTGGAGTAGCTGGGCTAAATAGGGCACCCTGCGACATAAAACCCAAACCAACCAATCGATGTTTGTTATTAATTTAATTTCACCTGTGATTGCAATAAAATTATTGCACGTAACACTTTTCTTGACTATTTACTTGTTAGACAGGTTCGGCGATATGCAAATTACCTGGACCACAAGTTCCCCCAAGTGGCTGAAATTGGAACTACTTTTTTTCCATCAGAAATATCGAGAAAGTATGTGTATTTGCAATTCACCCAGTAGTTTTTTCTACAGAGAGGTCTAAGACCTGTTTCAATTGTATCGATACAAAATAATAAAAAAAAAATTGCGAGTTTTTATCTCCAAAAAGTTTTAACAGCAGTGTAAACGTTGAATAACATCTGTTTCTACAAATTATGTACACACTATTTTCTAATGAACTGCAAAACTTTAATCTTGTTCGAAAAAGATATCGATTTAATTTGAAAATTTTACTTTGATTTTATTATTTTTTTGAAGAAAAGTGGTCAAATTTTATTGCAGTCTCCGCATTGCTGAAAAATATTAGTGCATATCTATATATTGGTCAGTTTTAACGTTTAAAAAATGTTATGTGTGAAGCTGCACATAGTTTATAATTACAAGTAATATTTCTAGAAAAGTATAATTTTGATTTTTGTTACATTTTAGCAATGGTGAGTAAATACCATCCTGATGCATTTAGTGGTATAATTAAAGAGGAGCCCAGTCTCACACATCTAAGACATAGAAAACAAATAATTGTGGAAAGCATACAGTGTGCTGAACCTGTAAAATATTTATGTAGTGTTATTTTATAAGTGACTACAATAAAGAGAAAAAACTACATCAGGAGGTATATCATTTCTATAAATCGTTCATAAATAGTTATGACTACCTTATCTGTAGAAAACAGAATGAGCGTGTGCAATAATTTGTTCATAAGCTAAATTTGTTAAGCTTATCACATTTCAGCGAGCTTTAAAATCACTGTAAGAGACATTTAAGAAATGTTTTACCCTCTGGGCCTAGTAAAAGTGAGCAATGCAAATTACCAAAATATAGTTAACTGGTTTGTAAAATAACTTATAAAATAGGTTTACGAAAAATGATAACGTAAAAATCCCCTAAACTTATGGGGAGGGACTTTCTTATACAAGTAATAATCTAAGTTTAGTTATTAAGCTACGGATTTTCAGGTTTTAAAATATTAAATTAGGTTTTTCGATTTATTACTTTAGATCGTAATATTGTAAGATTAACGCACTTTTTCATTAAAAAAAAATGACAATTTTTAAACCACATACTTGATTTTTTTTGTTTATGGCACTTTAAAATTTATAATTCGTCAGAGATATAGTGGAATGTCAACCAATTGTATGATTTTAATTTGATAATTTATTAATCAACTAAGAATAACTAAACATACTTAAAAGCAGGTCCAGAATTTAAGTCGACTGGTTTTTTCCTAAAAAGGATCAAGATTTCCCATAGTACAAGATTCACTATCTGAAGCAGAAGACAGATTAGAACTCTTTTAGTCTGTGTGTGTCAACAAATTCATCTGTATGGCCAGCCCTGTTCTTGTGATTGGCGAAAAATTATTTCCTTCAACCCTGTCCTTTAACGATTAGGCTACACAGATTTGATTTAATCCTCGTGTGCCGTAAAGAGATAAACCAAACTAGACTTTACATAAACGAAATACATTTTTTACATATTTATCTGACATTGTACAATAAAATACATTGATAAATTTAAAGCCTCTGCGATCTTCAGATATGATCATTTCATTCCTGAAAAAACACTCAGTGGAGTATAATATCAAATTTAATTCGAGAAATTTCGATGGCTGTCCACTGTGGATAGTTTTCCACGTTTCCATGGGAGAACTCGGGACATGTTGTTAATTATTTTTAATTTAGGGCTTCTTGATAGTATAGCGTCTAACTTCCTATATACAGATATGCATATTGGTTCAGACACAAAGGATTCTCTATACTCCCTCATGAAATATATTATTTTGATCAAAGGTAATGATACTTCCTCCAATCTTGTAATAGTAGAAGCTAAGTTGCTGGATTTTATGAAAGTGAGAGACATTAATTATTAAAGGATATATAAAAGCTTCCTTTGTAGTTGTGACGGCAACTGCCTCCTCTTTCGAAAGCGACTCCAGCACTTTTTAATATCCACCTGGTCATTGCCATAATACAATGCTGCAGACATTCACGTTCCTCAATATTAAGTTGATGCAAAAGTTCGTCCCATTTGAGGCGAGAGATTTAAATTGCATCATAAGAACCGAAATGGTATCTATTTCACAAGTGTAAAGTTTCGAAGTTTGAAATAAGGAATTTCAGTGAGTATTTGGGAAAACTGTGTTATTGGGTTGTGGTTCTTAAATTTTGTTAAGCCTTCAAAATAAGGAGAATTTTTGACCTATTATGCTTCTTTAGTTCCAAAAAGGCAAGAATGCTTTGCAGACCCAAACGAAGGTATGTATTGTATATGGTGAGGGTGCCGTTGACGATTCCACGGGCCGTAAGTGGTTCAGAAAGTTTCGTTACCTGGATCCGTTCTTTAGCCAGAAACCTCAGAACATTTATGAGCGTGGGATTATGCAGATACCGGAGAAATGGAGAAAGGTCATTGAACAGAACAGCACATACTATGCTGATTAAATGTAATTTTTAGTAAATAAAATAATTTTTTCAATTTTTTTTGTTAAAAATGAGACGAACTTTTGATCAACCCTATAGGTTCCGGTGGATGAGGGATATTCGTATGAACTTTGTGAACGGATTTAGCGCTTTTGAAAGCATCATTACTTATTGAAGATATCAAAGCACTTATACCGTTGGATGAAGGCAGCTTATCTCCTCAGCAAGGCGTGGAGATCATCTCTGCAAGTGACATGCAGCATCATCAGATAAAATGTCTCTAGGCATTCTACAGCTTTAGCACATAGGCTGCATTATCGGTCATCAGTAGCCTAAGCGGGTGTATTGCTTCTTTGTTCCACTGTTCTGACAATACGCTAAATATTCCTTCTTCTAAAATTTCTAATTGTTAGAGGAATTCAAGAAAGACCACTACACTCAGTTTCAATATGGAATACACTAGTGTGTTCTAGAAAGGTGCATTTCCAGACATTCGCTGCAAGTTAAAGTGAGATCGTACGTACAATATGGCTAAAAGAAACCATCAGGACGCCTTTACACGTGGTAGAATGTTCGGCAAGCTTCAGGAGGGGCGTAGTATGACGAGTGTTGCCCAAGAGTTTGGAATTGACAAAAGTGTTGTTTCATGAGCTTCGAAAGCCTTCCAAGGGACAGGTACAGCTGTAAGAAAAGTTGATGGCGGTCGGTAAAGGAAAACAACGGCAAGTGATGACCGATATATCGTCGTGCAGGCGAAAAAAATTCGAAACTAGACAGCGGGTAAGCTCAGCAGCTGTGTACGGTAACCAGACGACAGTTGTCCCGCTTTACTGTGACCGTACGCCTTCATAAAGGTGGCCTATTTAGCCGCCGTCCTGAACGCGGCATACCATTTAGAACAGCCCACTGGCGCCTCCGTTTACAGTGATGTAATGAACACAAAGACTGGATATCTCATCAATGGAGTCAAGTAGTGCCATTAATCAAGACTTTGTTTTTATGGACGACAACCCACAGGTCCCATGCTGTTCAGGAGCTTCTAGAAAGTGAAAATATCCGTAGAATGGATTGACCTGCGTTCTCCCTTGATTTAAATCCCATTGAACATGTGTGGGTTGCTTTAAGGAGACGCCTGGTGGCACGATCGTATCCTCCGGAGAACACTAGACAACTGACACAGATTCTCATTGAGGAATGGGAACTCTTACCTCAAGAACTGTTGGATAATCTGGTATTGAGTATGGACAGACGGTGCCACGCAGCCATTGCAGTTAGGGGAGATCATATTCTTTACTAAGGGACTAAAGGACTAATGGACTAAAGGACTAATGGACTAAAGGACTAATGGACTAAAGGACTAATGGACTAAAGGACTAATGGACTAAAGGAGGGAAAGTTTTCCCTCTTGGCCAGACATTGTTTTGTACCAACTTCATTCTGTCAATAATGCCTTTTTCTGCTTCGTTCCATACTGTATGAGTCCTATTCATTTTTTTTTTTTGATACTATGCTTTCTTCATCATTTAAGCACTACATTGTTCCTCTGTAGTATGAATTTCGTGTTTCACAGTTGATTTTTTGAGGTATTACGGCAAAATCAGTAAAGTTGCTTAAGTTTTTGACACTAGTGTATTTATAGACATTTTCACTCATTCTTTAAATTTCCAAGTGGTTTCGACGAGATTTCTCGTCATCAAAATGTTGTTGATTTTTTTATGATGACGAGATCAAGATATGATCAGTTTTGTTAATGACAAGATCTACCAGTAGGATTAATAACAGCGTTTTTACAATGATCTTGCGTTGATTTGTAATCGTTAATGGTTATGATGTGGGTAAGAAGTTAATTAACGGAGCACTGTAGAAACACAGCGAGTCATTGGCAACACAACTGGAGGAATAACATTGACTGGAGCAACACAACAGATAATTTCTCCGGGATCAATCTCGGAGAAACCGAGGACAACACCTCATCACTATGAATTACGGTCACATAACAAGGTCAAAACCTGAGCTAACATCCCACTCTACAAACTAAAACACGCCACTCTACGTAAAGACATTTGAAGCCAAGACCAGCCTTACAACAGCCCCCGCTTACACGATGATCCTTTGGTTGGACTTAGTTTCGAACTCGTTCCATTCATGTTGCTATTTGGTTATTCTTAGAAATGGGCTATCGCGACCTCACATTAACTATAGACATCGTACAAAAGAAAATTTCGTTCACATTTGGTCCATTGAGTTTTCAATAATTGCGTCTTGTCGGAAAAGTAGCCATTATAGGGGTGTCACCTGGATTCAAATTTAACATAGAGGCTTAAATTTAATTAAATTTTACAATAGTTACAATTATACTGATGACGAAAATGACTTACACCACTGTGTATTAACAAAGTCAATGACTTACAACTCTGTACGTGACTAACACCAGAGTATTTGTCAAAATGAATATAAAGTGAACTTGAGAACCTAAAAAAACAGATTTCATTCGTATTAGAAATAAGTAATTGTTTTTACCTATGGAATAAAATCAAAAACTGATAAATAGTCATTTATTATTTTCTTCTCGCTGTGTATCCCCAGTTTCCACAATTTCCAGTGGACAACGATCGTCAGGTGGCATCTCCTCACATTGAAGAGTCGTTCGAAGAGGTAGGAAAAATCATGTTTCACTGGTGGAACGTGTTTCAGAAGGTCCATCATGTCCTTCTTCGCTTCTGTAACTGTCCTTTCTCGAGGATATAGCGCATCTCAATGAACGTTCGCTAGAGATGATGGTCTGCCATCCCTTGCTTATTGTACACTCATGCCCATAAATTAAGGATAATGCCAGCTCCAGCAAATAAAGGTTCAGAAAGAAAAGAAACGTGACTTATTCATAAAGCCCATTTATTAAACAAAAGATAAAGAACAAAAAAGATTGTGTGTATGTATGATACCATTCATAAAAACTACGGTTTTTGCTCACTGGAGCAATTACAAAAAATATCGAACTTACAAAAACTTAACATGACATGGTAGGTATGATGGTTAATACATTGTATGTCTCCCAGATGATGAAATACAGTCCGTACAACGCCTAGGCATGCTGAAAATCAAATTATCGAGCTGATCTTGGGGAGTATCACTCCACTCAGCAAGCAATGCTCTCCGAAGTTGCGGTACACATGTAGGAGGTGGTTGACGGGCTGCAACTCGTCGGCTAAGCATGTCCCACACATGCTCTCTTGGATTCAAGTCAAGTGAGAATGCTGGCCATTCCATACGGGTGATATCCTAAGATTCAAGGCATTCGTTTACAATGATTGTACGGTGAGGACGGGCTTTTTCATCCATAAACACAAATTCTGCGCCCATGGCACCCCTAAACAAACGTACATGTTGTTCCAGAATGATGTCCCGATAAATTTGGCCTCTCATGGTTCCGATTTGAACATGTAGATCTGTTCTGGAGCCCAGTATAATTCCGCCCCAAACGAGCAATCCTGCACCACCGTAACGGTGTCGTTCAATGATGTTGTCTTGAGGCCTGCGAGCATAAAGATCAACATGTCCCAAACGTCTGTAAACGGTTTGCCTTGAAACTGTCGTATCCATGCCTGAAGATAGCTGACAAGAAAAGTAGGATGCTGCGCTCCGTCTGCTTCTTTTTGCAGTTACAGCCAAATACCTGTCGTCATTCGGCGTTGTAACTCGGGAACAACCTGTACTGTAACGTCTACTGACATTTCCATCATTTTGGAATCGTTGCCAAAGCCTAGAGATGACACTTTGGGCGATTCCAAGTTCCACTGAACCAAGTGAGTACGCCCACATTCCAGGCGGCCGATAATTCTACCACGTAAAAAATCATCCACATGCGTCCTCTGTGCCATAACTATTCGGTTGTGGCACTGAGCGGCTTACAGAACGATTGTGAACAATTTTACTTCATTGCAACCATTTCTTATATACACCTCTTACACTCTCGTCATTGTGACGTACTATCGGCGTCATCTGATGGCTTACTGTAATTTGGATATTATTCATGAAGATGTGTGCGATAATTCTATGATGAAATTTTTACTTTAGAGTTCAATTTCCGTGTGATTCTGAATCATCCTTTATTTATGGACATGAGTGTAGATTAAGTCCAGAAAATAGAAAGTCATCATTTATTGTTTCTTTATTTGGGATGATCTTTCAAAATCCTAATACATTGTATCTTTAACCAGTTAATGGAGTATTGTTCTCATTTTTCTTTCTACGTATGATACAGTAGTAGTGTTCTAAGTTAGCAACAAATTTGAAATCGTTATATCTCTTTTTGCTCAACGTGTATCTATTTTTTCTATTGCCTTTCAGAATAATACAGTACCAGTCATCATTAGTATAAACCAGTACATTATTTGCGTATAATTCAATCGATCCAAATTCTGTATCGTTTGAAAGGTGGATAAATAAGGTGGAGAAGTCACTTACCATAAACTTATGATCAATGATCTCTCAACAGCTGTCATTGCACTGTATGAACATCATCAAGTACAATGATAACTTCGGGTTACGATTTCGACCTGTAAACGATAATGTACATGTTTGGTAATGAAGCTCTTGATTTAAGATGTTTGATAATAGAGGAACCAACCTCTAGTGACAAACGAGAAGCAATAAACTCATCCTAGCAGTACATAATCCCAGCACCTGTTCCAAGATCATGGCATCTCAAACTGTAAGTGTACATGTTCCGCTTGTAGTATGCAACAGATGTAGTCAATACTGGGAAAGGGGAAGCTTTTTGTAGGTCAAACGTCACAGCATAGACAGAATCCTCTCCACCATCCTTCACAGTATTCTCATTTCTTGCTTGTTGCGCTTTTCTACTTTTCTAAGATGGAGTTCTTTTTCCATGTTTAGTTTTCGAATTATCTCCTCATTTTCACATGCTTTAATTTTTATGTCATAGGCATCACATTTACTACAGATATCTTTCAGTGGACTATGGAAATGCAAGCTGAACTCATCATTAAAGGTTCGGCGATAGACAGATTCAGAAACTGAATCAATAGTTTTTCCCTGCACTTTTCTTTATACAGGTCGTACTTGCACTTACATTCATTTCGGGTGGTGGAAATTTTCTGTTGGGATTCTCAGTCCTAGTATAGTACGACTGATCATAGAAATGAGTTAATATGGCCACCTCTTTCATTACTATGCCCGGTGTCTTGTGTTTTGGAACATGGTGTCCTCGACCATCAGATCCGTCTTATGGATCTTGAATACTTTCTTCAGAATTCATTGTATTGTATAGAAATCCTACTCAGAAGTGCGGAGTCAGTCGGCACACTGGAAGCATTTACAAACACAACGGTGTAAGTCCGACTTATACCACTGTCAGAACTTCCACTGCCATTTGTTGGCAGTTGAATGAAGCTCTGACTTATTCACGTTTTCTGTTTACAGATTGACTTACCTACACTGAAGAGCCAAAGCATTATGACCACCTACTCAATAACGCGTTGCGCCTCAATGCGCCTCCTTTGGCCTGCAAAACAGCTGCAACTCGCCTGGGCATAGATGCTTCATAGATAGTTCTTGGTACATGACTGCAGACAGGTTGTACCAAATGTCTAAGCAGCGGTCACGCAATGTCGAGATATTCGGACATGATGGTGTTTGAGCTCTGAGCTAACTCTCCATGACACCCCAAATGTGCTCTATCGGATTAATATCCGGCGAGTTAAGTGGCCAGAACATTAAGTGGAATTCATCAGTATGCTCCTCGAACCACTCCAACACAATCCGAGCCTTGTGACATGGGGCGTTGTCCTGCTGGAAGATTCCATTTCCAGTTGGGAAGACACATGCCATGTAAGGGTGCAACTGATCCGCAATGATGTTCATATAGTTCGCAGCGTTCATGGTCTAATCAACCACAAGTACTGGTCCCAGAGTCGTCCATGAGAACGCCTATCAAAGTATAATACCGCCACCACCAGCCTGTGTTTGACCTGCTGTACAAGAGGAAAGCAACTGTTTGCCTGCCAGACGGCGTACCCTGACACGGCCATCGACGTGATGAATGAGAAATCGGGATTCATCTGACCAGGCAACTCTCTTCCAGTCATCCATGGTCTAGTCTCGATATTCCTGGGCCCACTGTAGGCGTAGTTAATGATGAAGCTTGGTCAACAGAGGTACACGAGTGGGACGGCTGCTGCACACTCCCATATCGAACAGTGTCCGCTGAACTGTGTGTACCAAAACACTTACGCTTGGACCTGCATTGTATTGGGCGGCCATCTGAGCCACTGTCTCGCGCCGATTTTGCTTTACCAAGCGGGACAGTCTCCGACGTTGTCACCGTCATTTATCCAATTTGCATGAATACTAACAGTGGTAGATCGTGAGCAACCTACCAGTCATGCAGTTTCGGTGATACTTGTTCCGAGTCTTCGAGCCATTACGATTTGCCCTCTATCAAATTCGCTATGATCAGCAGCCTTTCTCATCACTCGCAAAAGTAAGTGCAAGAATGATTACTTACCTTCTCCAGCAACAGTTAAATACAATTCTCACTTAATCAAGTGCCTTTCACGTCATCCAGACGGGTTCATTGAAAAATGTGGGGATGGTCATAATGTTTTGGCTCGTCAGTGTAGGTCTGGTTTCTGTGTCTAACACATTTTTTTTGCAAAAGTGACTTACACCACTGTAACTTTAACCTGTCTAATTCTTAAATTTAATTTTTAAATGAAAGTAGTAGCAAATAATATAATAGTTTTTATATATCTCTCCGGAATGGTTAATTAAATAAATAAATACCCTTTACATTAAGTTTCAAAAATTTGGTACTCACTCACAAACTAAATTAAATCGTTAGTTGTAAAAAGGGAATATGTGACATTTTTCGGAAAAAGGATTTTATTGGCGGAATCATACCTTTATACTAAGATCCACATACTGCGTTAAGAGGAAGTAGCCTAAATGGGAGAAATAGACGGACTAAATACCCAAAACTTTGTAAAAAGGTGTCATGTGCTGCACATGCCACCTTTTTACAACTTCTGGTTGGCATAGGCATCTGTGAGCAGACGAACAGTAACTTAGTCTGCCAACAGAGCCCTCTACACATCGTTTCATGTAACAACTTGTGTGTTTTGATTGTTTGGTAGGAAGAGTTAGGTTTTAGAAAGTTTTTGTACAATGGAATTAGATTCTTCTGAAGGCAATGTGATTCATGGACGTGGCAGAAAGAGAACACAACAATAGAGAAGTGTACCAAAGAAACGTTATAAAGGAAGCAAGGGTTAACGAACAAGCAACATAAACCATGCTGGTAAATAAATATTTTTTCAATGAGTATCAATCGAACGTGTTCATGCTTATTGTGAAATCTAAATAAGCTTATTTTACAATGCAGGTAATGCCTTTAACTGCCACATCGACAGGCCCTGACTGTGTGACCTGTCCAAACTCGATTGTTTCTCCAAGCTCACGGAGGAAGATCTTTCAAAAATAACAATCGATTTTAACGAATTGCCTGATAAAGATACCAAAGATTTATTTTTGACTTCACTTATATTAAAAAGAAATATTACTCGTGGAAGTAGGAGTGATACAGGTACATCTACAGACGGATCAATACAATACAAAGACTTTAAAAAGTGAAAATGTTTCTCACACAGCGTCAGGGTAAAAGGTTCATCGACAGTAAATGTGTACAAAAAGACATTGTTTCTACACACGGTATAACAAAAACCAATGAACATGCAAATCTGTTTCTCTTTTCTGACTGACGTAGAGGACAAAACAAAAATTATTCCTTACTAAGAATTTTGTGGCCTTAGTTAAATTACGAATGTTTGAAAAAGCTGAAATCTTTATCCCTATTAGGGGTCATTCCTTCCTCCCCTGCGACTGGGACTTTGTGACAATGAAACGTCTAATTTGAAAAGCTGATCAGATCTAGTCACCTGATGAATATGAGAAGCTCGTGAATAAATCAAGCAATACCGGAAGATTTTATGTTATAAAGGTTACTACCGAAGATGTAAAGGAGTTTAAAAAGTGTCAGGCCCTCATTTTATAAGAAGACATGCAGTTCTGATGAAAGTTCTGGCATGTAAGAAAAGAGGACAAAGTAGCCTTCAAGATATCTTTTGTCCGCCATATTATCATCAACGAGCCAAACAAAGTTATAGCATCGACCTACATTCATGGTTTAAGTAAGAACACTTTCACGCTGAAGAAACCAAACGTTCTTATCACTGGATTGCCGGACCAACCAACATACAGGACAGGAAATGTCCCAATCAATGAAAAAAGATGGCTGATGTTAGAAAATGCCTCCAGTTCATATATATATATATATATATATATATATATATATATATATATGTGTGACGACTTTCTACAAGTCTCACTACTTAGTTCTCATAAAATACGAGCAGGACAGAGAGCAATGAAAAAGACGTCTTTATTAGACCACAGTCATGGTTCGAGTGCTACAAGAGATGGCGCAGCAAGTTACAAGCTGCGTATCAACAAATTAGTTATTTATATATATATATATATATATATATATATATATATATATATATATATATATATATATATATATATATATATATATATATATATAGTATATATATAATTTATGAACACCGCTATTAAAGTGATACACTTTTTAATCTCTCTTGTAGTATTTCAGTTTTGTAACCTATCTCCTTTTTTTACACCTGCAGATTCAATTATACTGAACAATCTCTGGAGCAGAATACGTTAATTTCGAAGGTTTTCACTTTGGTGTTCTGGGAAATCTAGCTATTTGAAAGCAAGGGAAATTTTAATTTTTGTTAAAAAAAGATAACAGAAAAGTTTATAAAAAAAAAAATTAACCTGAAACACAAAATGCTCCTGGGTAAAAAATAAAACGTCCTTAAAGAAGATAAAATGGGCCCAAAATGAAAAACCTTTTCAAGATTATGAGATTCCATCAAGTGGAATGGAAAAAAAATCTAAATTTAATAGACACTTTTATAAGTATAGTGATCAATTTAGTTAATTTTTGTTCAAATTGTTCTTCGTAGAATTAGAATAAAGAGGCGATTGTTTGGACAATCGATCGTAATACTATCATAAATTGCATAAGGATTCTATCTATAAGACAGTACAAAAGCGAGTATATTTTTAAAATATCCTGTAAGTTATAGAAATTATTTGTGTGAGACACTACAGCCATTCAGGTCTGCAGATTTGTTTCACACTGGTGCTGGTTTATAATTTCATTAACAACGTATATGAGGTTCAACAGATGTATGAAAATAATTTGAATGAATTTATATTATTTCTACTTATGTTTTATAAGAAGCCAATTTATATAAATAAGAATGAAGTGTTTGTACATTGAATATTTGAGACCCATTCCAAGTTTTCTATCCGTTTTTAGCGGTTCTGATGCAAAATCCGTCTCTTGCCGCGTATGGTATCTGTCTGCATGTCCATCTGCTAGTATGTGTGTGCCCATCTATGTCCAAACGGTTGAATATATTTTCATCAAACTTTGCATTCTGTGAGTACTTACCAGGCATGAGAATGCAAAATTTCAAAAAAGAGGAAAACCAAAATGTGAAATTAAATACATACGAGTCAGGTCTGTGTGCACAGGATTTCGCAACAGTAAAAATTAAAATTAACAACTCGAACATGCTCGAGGAACAATTTGTACACTATGGAGTTGGTGAGCAGTGGGCGGACCCCCTAGTAAACCTGGGCGATGTTCAAATTTTTACATTGCGATACATCGACATTCTAACATTGCAATATCGAGAGATGCTAACCATGCATTTTATATATAGTAAAAGCAAAACCTTATTCCTATATCACCATACATATAATTATTGTTAATTTCTTTTTCTCTTAGTTATTAAAAATCGCGGTAGGAAAAAAAAATAATAACAAGTATAGATCTACGTTGTACATTTAAGAAACACGCATGATTTAAAACAAGATTTTGCATATATATCTGTTAGGGTGTGTGTGCATCAAATGCCCCATCTTTTTAAAAAATTCATGGAAATGGTCTGTCATTGTTATTTTTGTTCGAAATGCAAAAAACAATATTATACATAAAAGTTTTGAAAAATTGTATAACATCCATGTGGTCCACCTGTACTAGGAATGTACAATAAAAGTGGAAATTCTGATACACAAAGCATCGTGAGTAAAACAAATTTTTTCAACATATATTCTCATGAAATAATGCAATTAAGATTGTTTTGTGATATAATAAAATTTTTATTATCCTATGCTATTAATTTTCTAATTTCATTTTAAATTCATACAAGTACACTCAATTTAAGAATCAGTCAATTTTGGTCGTTTTCGCAGATTTCTCTGTTTTTGTCGATCTTGTTCGACAACCTGCAGAATATTTTGGTAACGATTTTCACATTTTGCTGACTGTATGAAATCAGTACTTAGCTTGATCCCTCTTTCTGCAGTCATTGACAACATTCAATGCTTGTAACTTTGTGAATGATGTGGTATAGGATGCAGAATTTGACCATTCTGAAACATCTTCTATTTAAAAATTTGAGTCTAGTTCAAGCAGATAAAATAAAAACCAATAATATGATCCAAGTAAATCAGAAAGAGTTGTATTTAGAGTGAGATTTTTTAGGAAATTTGGGTTTTCCAAAATCCACACATGCCATATCTACCTTGCAATTTAAAAGCAGTATTGATGGAATTTGGTTTTGTAGCTAGCATAGCATTAGCGATGGCCTATTTTTTAAAGGGGTATTCCTCTTAATTTTACGCTGTCATCAAGAAGTTTTTCACAAGCTTTTCGTTCACTGATTATTGGGATATTTGCTTTTTCATGAAACAGCTTTGCTTGGGAAAGGACTAGTTTTGCAGACTCCCATTTAGTCCTATTTTCTTGGACACCTTCTTTAATATGATACATCATACACCTGAAAACTTGCAAATTAGCTGGAAGTTTGGAGCCATTTATTTGTGAATCATCACAAGTTATCATCCAAGACCAAAAATATTTGAAGTCAGTCTGGTTTCCATAGGGAAATCAGAACAAAAAGTTAAGTTAAAGTTAGGCCAGTGTACACTGTCCAAATCAGAATCAAACTAGCAATAAACAAAAGTTGAAAATCAGTTCATAATGAAAACCACAAGTTGAAATTAACAGGAAATGTATTGTAAACAAAGTTAAAGCTGCAGTCACTAGCCTAGTCAGTGTTACCACATGGTTTTGGCAACAACTTTATCTTGGTTGTAATTGATGATGCTGATACAGAAAATCTAAAATTTCAAAGTTGTCGTGGACCCCTTAAAACTGTTTGAAAGAACAGAAAGAATTGGTATGGTAACTTTTTATGGGAAATGGAACATTTGAGATTGGGGACAAACCCTAATATATGTGTGCGTGTGCATGTGTGTCCCCCCACACACCATATATGCTCAAGTAGAGATTCAAAATTAGCTTTTAAGAAAAACTTCAGCATAAATAGAAATAAAGGGGCATTTGATTCCTCTAAGTAATGACGACGGCATATGTGACCTAAATTGCCACAGAAATTCGCAACAAAAAAGGATGCAAACGGATTGATTGTAACATCAAGAAACAAGAATGGGTTTTAGGAATTCAACTTCATTGTGTAAAATCATTTTTGTTTAAATTATACTGAATTACAATTTCGCTAAAAAAAGTAATTTGGAATCGAAAGTCATCTTCAGGACTCAAATGACTTTGAGAAATTCCTTATTAATTTGGCGCTGAGCGATAACATCGCGACACCGGAAAACCGTGAGATCGGGGAAAATCGCGATGTCACGATGACCGCGAGATCTGCGCTAGCTAAGAGATGACTGAATAAGATCGGAAAAAATCGCGATGTCACGATGACCGCGAGATTTGCGCTAGCTAAGGGAAGCCTGTGTAAGATCGGAAAAAATCGCGATTTAACGATGACCGCGAGATTTGCGCTAGTTAAGGGATGCCCGTGTAAGATCGGAAAAATCGCGATGTCACGATGACCGAGAGATTTGCGCTAGCTAAGGGAAGCCTGTGTAAGATCGGAAAAAAATCGCGATTTAACGATGACCGCGAGATTTGCGCTAGTTAAGGGATGCCCGTGTAAGATCGGAAAAAATCGCGATGTCACGATGACCGAGAGATCTGCGCTAGCTAAGGGATGCCTGTGTAAGATCGGAAAAAATCGCGATTTAACGATGACCGCGAGATCTGCGCTAGCTAAAGATGGCTGAGTAAGATCGGAAAAAATCGCGATGTCACGATGACCGCGAGATCTGCGCTAGCTAAGGGATGACTGAGTAAGATCGGAAAAAATCGCGATGTCACGATGCATCGCCATCGTGAAACTGATGTGGTTGTCGTCCTCACACCGGTTTTTCACGATATATCGATACATCGCCCAGGCATACCCACTAGTACATAAAAACGTCACTAGGACATCCGGTTCTTCAAAGCTTGAAATATACTCTCATTGGCTAGGAACACTGATACGTCATATGCTTAAAAACGGCCTAAATCAGGTTAGAAAACGCGAAAAATTACTAAAAAGCGGAAAAACATGAAAAATCTAAAAAAGCGGAAATCCGCGGAAACGCGGAAGATTCTCATGCCTGGTATTTACACGTTCATTTAGTGATTGAAATTTAGTGCGTAAGTCTGTCAATCTTCCCGTTCTATGTTTGATTTTGTGCCTGTGTGTTTGAATAAGTATCACATAAAATTTATTAAAGATATTTTAATTCAGTGTTCTATATTTGGAACATCATATTTTAATTTTATGAATGCATTATTTAAAATTTCTTTGTTTATATATTTAGGAAAGTTTCATGTTAAAACATCTAAGTAAGTATTCTTAAACCAACCACAATTTAGTAGTTTTGGAGTAGCTAGTAGGCTATATTGAGCATTGGAATTTCTTAGATTGTTTTACCAGTGCTGATCAAAATCAATCATTTTTCCAAAAACATTTGTTTTCGGAATTTAAATTCTAAGAATTTATTTTGAGCTTTATTTTTTCTTTACGAAATGGAAAAAAAATTCTGAATACTTGTAACAGACGATAAAGAGAATAAAACATTGTAAATAAAATATAGAGGACAAGATCTTTTAAAATAGAACTGGTAGTTAATATGGCAAACATGGTATTTTTTAATCGTTTGCTTTTTAAATTTACGTTCGTTATAGTTCAAGAATGTATTTTGTAGTGAAGAGAGAGAGAGAAACAAATACATTCATTACTTTTATTTCGAAGTTTTTTTTTTAATCTGCTTTAAGATGTATTTCTAGATTTTCAATTTGATATTCTTCGTTTGATAATTGTTATCATAGTAAGTAGCGGTTTAATTAGTTTTAAGAACACATTTAATCACTGTATGATAATTTTGAGAAAAGCTTTTGTTTTTAAATGACATACAATATTTATATGCATGACATACAATATTTATATGCATGATATACAATATTTATATGCATGACATACAATATTTATATGCCTTCTCTGAATTGTTCTATTCATTCTGGGTAACATTGGCATAATCTAAAGTCTTTATTTAAAAAAAAATTTAAATTCTACAAAAATGTAAAATTTTTTAAGTGTGACATTAATTTACATTTGTAAAATTATGCATTTAACAATTGTGTACCTTTATTAGAGTGTGGTAGTTGTTTTATATCGTACCCCGGTTATAAAAGTGACATAACGCAAAATTGCAGAATTTGAGAAACATCAACTTAAAGGATACTATAAAACTTATATTGAAAAAGTATAAGCTTCTTTTAAATTTTAGGTAAGTATTCATGGTGGTAACTTCTATTATATTCTATAGAATAGTAATATAACACGCTGGGGCACTTCATACATATTTTTCAATGACATAACATCAAAATTTTTTATTTTTTGACCTGTGTCACTTTTTTGCTGGGGTGCGATATGATGAATAGGATTCAATTTATTAACGAAAGCGGAAGTTAGTTAACCAATTCAACCCGAGTAATTCTGCAATATAATTTAGAATATATCCTGGGTGCTCAATATTTATTAATTACCAATATACTTGTGAATATTTCATAAACCTATATTCGGGGAATGAGTGATGTTTACTGTAAGAAAATAGTATTGTAGAACTATTGTAATCAGTTGTATTGGTTGACACAAAAACTCGTCCTGTGTTTGGCGCTAGATGGCATTGCACTGAAAAACCGAAGTGTTATCTACTTCACACAGGTAAAACTGAAGTATATCTACTTTACACGTGTGAAGTAGATAACACTTAATCTTTAATTAATGATCGAAAGAAGGAATTTCAGCGAGTAGCTGGAAAAAAAATTGTGGTATTGGGTTGTGTTTTTAAAATTTTGTTACAAATTAAAGATGGCAGAAAATAAGTAGCATTTTCGTCATATTTGCTTTTTTATTTTCCATAAGTTGTAAGAGTAAGAATTTTCATTTCTGAAGAAACCAGTCTTTTTTGTTTTTTTGTGCATCCTCTTGGATCTAATGTGGAATCCATTCCCAATACCACCACCAGAGGAAGCGCGGAGAAGAACTGTAACAGTAACTTTGTTTTCCTAACTCAGTTACAGTTACAATCGTACTTGTGACAATGACTGTAGTCCTTCCTCCACGCGCAGGTGGAGCGCCGTTCATACAATTCATTCATGTGTCAGCGTGTAGGCTGTGCCGTGATCCGTGTAGCATTTTTTATACATAATTTTTAGAATAATTAAATGTTGTGTTTGTTCTCACCTCCAAGTCATGTAGCATCGCATCTTCATAAAACCCTAGACACCATATTACGCTAATTAGACCTGGTGTAGCAAAATATTGAACCATAGCTCAATCCACAAATGCTTTATCTGTGGTCAAGGAAAGTAACAGGATAAGTCGAAATTTGGCAAAATGAGATAAGTGCGTCTACTAGAGGATTTGTCATGGTGCCTTACGTGTTGTAGAGAAGTGGATAAGTAATGTGCATGGAAAAAGAGTAACAAAGAATACACTCAAAATAAATTATTACAAAAACTAGATTTACAAGAAAAGGGAAAATCTTAAAAACGCGCTCCTGAAAAGTAGTTTTTAAGCTTATCCAGTTATTCCCATTGACCACAGATATATATACCTATATACTATACTCGATCTTTTCAGAGAGATTGAAATTATTAAAAAATACTAATTGGATACATCCTATAGTAGTTGCCTAATAAAGTCAGGATTTTTATGGATCCTAGGACATTAAATATATTTTATATAAAGCGAACCTATCCCACACAGCACAGTAGACTTTAGTTCCATAATTGGAAGTGTCTAAATACTTCTCTGTACTTTCGATGATTGCATCAGCATTTTTACTATTTTCGCTCTCTGATGAAAGATCAAAGTCTCGTACAATATCGACCCTTTTCCGAGATATAGGTGATATAACATGAACTAAATTCTTTTCTTTCACAATTTTCTCCATGCTTTCTTTTGTATCAAGTTGTTGCAAGTTATACTGAAATTCGACTCATGGTTCCATTTGCTCCAAGTAGTGTGTTTTTATTGATATTCTGTAGTTGAAGTATGTTTTTCTTAGTAGTTATGAGTGATATCAAACAGGACGATTGAAATTGACGCAGATACTCAACCAAATTAAAATGACTCTATGAGTATGTACAAAGAATTTCGATAACAGTTCAGTCAACTCTAACGAACTGCGGATACCAA
This sequence comes from Metellina segmentata, assembly GCA_947359465.1. Taxonomy (NCBI): domain Eukaryota; kingdom Metazoa; phylum Arthropoda; class Arachnida; order Araneae; family Tetragnathidae; genus Metellina; species Metellina segmentata. Next base: position 111,975,891 of record OX375872.1, on the reverse strand, counting down.
AATTACTCGCAACTGAAGGCTGCACGTGAAATGCCCAATAATCTATGTCTCTATATATAAAAGGATGCGTGTGTATGAGTGTGTGTATATTCTCTATACAAATCTACACCGTTTGACCAATCCATACCAAATTTGGTACACTTATAATATAAAACACTGCGGACAACATAGGCTATTTCTTTTCTGTCTTCAGACCAATCTGTAGCCATGAAAATTGGCACACAGTTAGTCCTAAAAGTGCCCCTCGAAGCCCCAATTTTAAAATCTAAAGTTTGTTTTTGTGCAATAAATGGACATGGACAAGGAAACACGTTCTACAGGGTTTGTATATTTGAGTTAACACAGGGAAATGTCGCGGTCATATTTGAACCCCGAGCAACGCCGGGGTGTTCATCTAGTTGATGATAAATAATAGACTTCAAAAAAAGCTAAGGACTAGTATCTCCAAAACTAATCTAAAAGCTATAGCATGGCAGGATACTTATTGGTTTTTCTGCGTTGTAGGAATAATGGATAATCATCCTCAGGACAGGCAATCAACAAGACCCACAGATATTAATTTTATCTACAGGTGTTTTGAGACACGGCATAACATGAGTGTATACTGAAGACCACAAGTTGCCATTCGAGTCTTTTGAATTAGCCAAATTTAAAAATTAGGTCAAGCGTACAGAATACGCTTCCACAATTGACGAGGATTCTGTGGCTAAAGTTTATTGTTCGGTGCCGGAAATGATAGCAGTAATTACAAGTTGGCGGAATAAATAATCATCTATGGCGATCGCTATACAGGGTTTTGCTTAATGTCCCCAGATTGGCTCAGTACCGTTCTAGTAAACCACTCAATCAAGGTCATGTGCCTTCTGATCAAATCGCTCTATTCTTGAAGAAATCAGAGTAGTCAGTCGAACGAATATAGTCAAGTTGTAGAGAATCTAGAATTAGACGCATGCTGCATTTTTAGCGTTTAATTTAACTGTCCATGAAACTTTTAACACTATCTTTATAAACTTTAACACTTTAACTTATATATATATATATATATATATATATATATATATATATATATATATATATATTTTTTTTTTTTTTTTTTTTTTTGAGGAAAAATTCTTTCGTAACCTAAAAAGGGGCTAAAGAGAACTCTGTGAAAATGTAAGCTTAATATTTGCCTGTGGAAACAAATTGTATGTACAGCGCCTACAAAAAGCACCTATACACCACGATTATGCTTATAATTTTGAATAAAATGGCCAGTATGCGGTGACGAAATGTCTCAATCGATTTCTTATTAAAATTAGAAATAAAGCTAAATTTATAATTAGATAATTTAAAAATATTTAAACACATTTGAGGTCAATAGAGGCACCTACTTATCAATAAATGAGTTTTTATAGATTCATTGATAGTCGTTCTCAGGCATTCAAATGAATCTAAGATCATCAAAAAGAGTACGAGAAAAGTCGTAGACAAAAAATCTTTGTTCATTTTGAATTTTCACGGGACCCAAGAAATTTGAGTCACCAATTTTCAAGAGAGATAAAGTAGTTTTGAAATTGTCAAAAATGTAGAGAAAAAAGAAAAACCTGAATTGTTGGTCCTTCAGGGGCTGGGTTGAGTAAATAACTCAGGTTTTTCGGCAGAACTGAAAACAGTGATTGATCCCAAGAATCCCACCGCGAAAGTGATTGAAATGAGAACTTAAACTATAAGAAATATCCTGCACGATGCGTCAATTTATGACCAAAGAAACATAAACGAAGGCTTTACATGACCAAGTCAATGTAAATACGGAAAACTTTCTGATGAGAATAAATTAAAAATCGTCTAATTTATTTTGAACTCTGTCTTTCGTCTAAAGAATGAAGGCTCCATTTCAAGAGACAGTTACTTCATCTAGAAATGAGTTCATTTGTTTTTTATTCAAGTGAATATAATATTTGTTGCATTAATATCGCAAATTTAGGTTTCTATTTGTTCAACAGGCACATTATACCGTTGCTATATCAAGTATGAAAAAGACTTGTTCTAAAATATTCAGTTCCTTTCGAGACTTGGAGTGAGTGAAAAAAAAGCACATTCCTTTGTAATTCTCTAATCAAGCATGCACTTATTGACCACCGATCCCCTTAATGTTATATATATAATTAAAATGTTTCAAACGATTACAAAATAATATAAGGATCTATTTAAATATATTTCTATATTTGTGCACTTCCTATTGTTCCATCGAAACATTCGTAATTATTTTTTTTATGTTTTATGATGATTATTACATTATGTTTAATTATGTAAAACTGAAACAATCCGTTTTATATTTAATTGCAAAACTTGTTTAACACTTTAATAAATTCCTTGGCTAAGATATTTGTGTTGATTATAAACATTTAAAATATTTCGATGCAGGAGAAGACAGGCAATATTGATAGCTCATTAACCGTTTTCAAGGAACTAAACAGAATTTGAATCAAAATGTTTCACACGCCGATTGTATTATACTTATTGACTGTCCAAATCACTTCAATTTACAAACATCTAAACTACTAGTAAAAAGCCCAAAAAAAGATTACAACCAAGAACGTACGTCAATTAAATAAGGGTTGTAACGTTCTTCTAACTTACTTAATTTACAATTTATAAATTTCTGTAGATTTTATTGCAGTAATGAAAACTGCATTTCACTTGCAGTAAAATAATGAGAATAGCTTTCCGTTTCTAATATACTCCGGTTTACTTAGCCCCTCGTGTTTTAGAAAATGACTTTACAGTCACAATTGTATCATAGAGCGTAGCATTGTTTTTAATGCATAGTTCAGTTTTCAATCCGATCTCGGTGAAAAGTTAAAAAAAAAAAAGCGTGAATAGAGCGATTCCAATCCAAGTGACATTTTTCATTCGATGTCGATTCCGTCGATCTGCGCTAAAAGAAAGAAGTCTCTACCGGAACTAGGAGCGGGCCTCTGAAGGAAATAATCATTGAAAATAGACTCTCTTCAATCGGTGCTTTATTTTAGAGCCGATCGGTTCTGAGAAGTATGCCGTCCTATTCGCTCCAAACAATTCCTCGAACGTTGGGCTGATCGACGGGGTATAAAAGCCAATGACGATTCATAACGCTCACGGACACTCTCTGAGGATTCTTCCTTCTTCCATTTGAAGCTTGGGCATCTACCTGCAATCATGACCGTGAAGGATAAGCTCGCGAAGATCCTCCCTCTCTTCAAGAACTTAACTGCTCTGTCCCCCGAACCTTTGCCAGAGGCTGAACGGGATGCCCGTCTCAAAGCCGTAGGCTTCCTCCCCAGGGGAAGGCTTTTCTCCTGCTTCCATGAAGATCACCTGTATGAGGCACAGGCACTCCATGAAACTTTGTACGGTAAGTCTACTTTGCTCATTTCAGTTTGCCAGCCATAGTGCTTCATGGAAGAATTTTTCGATTCTTTCTAAAAGTACTGCCTGTCTTTTCCCTTAAGCATATCGAGCTAAATTTCAAGCTTATGCTTTATGTAGAACGAGATTGCATTATCAAAATACGTATAATTAATGTTTTGTTTGTATTGATGCAACTGATGATACTAAAAGCAAATTAAAACAAAAAAAGTGAAAGACTAAAATACCTATTTTCGCTTACGAAGAGACATGAAAATCGTCCTGCTCAAAATGCATCTGTTAAGTAAAAAACTTTTATATTTAAGTGAATTTTAGACAGTAATAAGAGGAAATGCGTTTACGATTACAACCGTTCGGTGTCGTATATTGTACAGACCCACTAGGAAATTCCCGAGAGGTTGCTGCTTCAAGGAGTTTCAGTAGAAAAACAAAACGAACATTTTTATGTTTTTTCCATTTTTATGTTGTAGTATGTAGCACAGTAAACTGTTATAGATCAATAATAAAATTAACTCTATTATATCATAATATGAGTGCAGATAGTTAGTTTCCAATTGAATTTAAAGCAATGCCGATCATGGTCGAATGAAGCGGTGAAACGATGTTAAATGTCTAGCGGCCTCGGTTCTTACCATTTTTGTGAAGAGGGATATAAATGTGCCACTCATTTTTTAGTTCAAAAGTAGACCCTTTTGGGTTTGATCTCCCGGACCATCACAAATAGCCCGTTGTGTTGCTCCAACGTCGACGTTAATTAAATACCTGCCTTAAAAGTAGACAATGGTCATGTTCGGCCTTGCTTCTCCGTGATCCCCGTTTGTTTCTTTAAAACAATGAAGATTTCATAGATTTGATTATCTTATATGATCTCAAAGCTAGCTTATGTAATCTGATAATTTAACTTGGATCAATTTTGTAATGTCCTGCTAATATTGAACAATATATTTGAATGAAACAAATGATATCACTCCCAAGGTGACAGTAAAAAAAATTGATTGAATTAATGTTGTTAAAATCATCGCCTAATTTAAAAGGCGTCGAATTGTTTAAAATTTCATATTTTAATTTTAATGATTCAATCTGTCCTACTTGAGGTCGATAGATTATCCGAGACAGTCGTCACTGTATATTGTGCTATTAAAGTGTACGTATACACTAGATTTTTTAAAATTTGGACTTAAAAATCCAATTTTTTCCAACAAGTCCATTAGGTTGATTCTTACAATCTCTCTCTCATTTCAGTGCGAAAAAATCAGATTAATCTCATTATAAAGTATCTAATTTCGATATAATCAGCTAATTAGCACGTTTTTGAACAGTGATAACTCCATGCTAATTTGTTCAGAAAGACAATTCCTATTGGAAATTATACCTAATATTATTTCTTATGTTCTGACCCTCCACCAAGTTTCTAGAGGTTATTTTTAACGATTGTTTTTACCAAGAAAAAGTCTAAAAAAAATCACAATTTTTTTAGGAATTATGACATTTAAAAATCAATTAAAAATGATTATTTTTTAACTAAAAACTCTGATTGAGGTTCAGAACATCCACTGTATTAATTATAATGATACAAAACTAACTATGATAGACCAATTAACTGTTGAGTTATCCATTTTGAACAAAGCATCGTACTGTAAAAGCAGTTTTTCAGAATTCGAGTTTAAAGTATTGGAAACATGTTTGTACTGGTGACAGTACCTAATGAAAGACCCTCGAAACTAGAAAAATATTCTGAATATTTACAAGATCTAAGTATTATTTAAAAGCTCAGAAATAGGGAAATATTTTGAAGCGATAAAAACAAAATAAATATTCTGGTCAATTTTCGTGATTTCTAGCGCATGCATACACCTTAATAATTTCGTAGTAACGTATGAAAAAGTGTGATTCGAATGCTTACAAAATTGAAATCTCGAAAAGCAATTTCCGACAAATAAACAGTTTGGACATCTTTCCTTCCTCAGAGGCTAAGGACTTTGACGATTTCATCAACCTCGCCAAACAGGCCCGTGACATCGTTAATGAAGGACTGTTCGCCTTTGCCTTGTCCGTGGTTGTGCTGCATCGCGATGATTGCCAAGGAGTTGTCTTGCCACCCATTCAAGAAGTTTTCCCCGATAAGTTCATCCCAGCAGAAACCATCAACAGAGCTTTGAAGGCTGACAAACAATCCACCAACGAATCGAAGGTAAGAACTTTTTGAAAGTGAAAAAGTCATGGGATACATAAATGAAATGAATCGCTGCAGTTATATCTGAAGTCACTTCGAATCTCAATTAATATTTTGTACATAAAGTGAAATGCATAGTCATAATATATTTGAAAATGTATTTAATTTTCGAGAACGAGAGTGTTTAGATTCAAACTTGCAAATATGGATAAACTACAACTACTATTATTGCTTTAAAGTTGTTAGCTTTAATTGTACATTAAAGTGTATCGATAAATGAATGAGATTAATTACTAGGAGAGAGAATAAAGTTCGTTTATTATTTTCTCGTCTACTCCAGCTCGAGAATGTATTTTTCTGTTTTTTGAAAAATAATAAATATATTTTCTCTCTGTATGCCGGAAATTGTAAACGAGAATAAAGTATTTTAATAGCGTTTTATTCTGCAGAGACCCTGCTAACTTTTTTAGGCAAATGGTAATTTCTAAAAATATGTCAATTTTATATTAGGTTGTTTTGAAAACGCTGATAAAATAAGAGTATTTTCTTTCTAAAAAGGTGATCGCTATTCAAAAAACTGGTAATATTCTGGACCCCGAGTACAACCTTGCATATTTCCGTGAAGATATTGGCATCAACGCTCACCACTGGCACTGGCATTTGGTGTACCCCGCCACATACAGACCCGATTTCTTCGGCAAGGTGAAGGACAGGAAGGGAGAACTGTTCTACTACATGCATCAACAGATGTGTGCCAGGCAAGTTATCCACATTTGAAAATTAAATTGCACACCATCGCAGGTGCAGAATTATATTCAGTGTTCTGCAACACAACTCCAAGTAATTGCAATTGTTCTGCAGGCATTTTGTCCAAATTTTGAAAACTGCAGTAAAATCAAAATCAGACGTAAAATACAATTATAGACTAAATATGTATTACGTATTTGTAATAAAACACATATCCAAATTAATTAACTTACTTTATTTAAAACCAAGGCATACTTTCAGAATTTTCAATTCTGTCGATAACTTTTGAAGTTAAATATTTTTTCATTGGCATGAAGATGTGTTATTTATAAAAGTGTTTATGGTAATATGGACGGTGAAGGGACGTTGTTCCGTAGCTAGAAAAGAATAAAAGGCGTATCGAAGAACGCGCTTTGCACTGCAGAACATCGTAAATTATGATTTAAAAAAAAATTGGCCGAAAATTTGATAAAATTAAAGAAAAATTGTTCTGTAAAGACTTTGTTCTGCGGAGTACGTCGCAGTTTTAAGCACTTTATGCTCCCGGGAACACCATACAATAATTAAAAATTAGTATTCAAATTCACGAAAGCTTGTTTTTTAACTTCATGAAGTTTCTCCATTAATAGAAACTAAGAGAGCTTCACAAGAAATATGCTATACATTTTTTATTTACATATTTTAGCAACCCTTTATTACATCTTTTAATGTGTGATAGTTACAAAATTTTCTAAAATGTTGGCATTGTATCGGATGAATTATTGAATTTAACAAGAAAATTGGATTTAACTTCCAAATAACAACTAAAGTTACCTATATGAAATAAGCACACAAATGTGTCGATTAATTTTAACCTTTAACGCGACAAAGAGAGTAAGTGTAATAAAATTTGCGTTGCCTAATTTCAGGTACGATTGTGAGCGTTTGTCTGTCGGTCTGCAGCGTATGTCCCCTTTCCAAAACTTCGAAGATAAACTGGAAGGTTATTCGGCTCACTTGACTTCTTTGGTGAGTGGGCTCAACTATGCCTCTCGACCAGCAGGAATGAGCCTCAGAGATATCCGTGAAGTTGATGTGCAAGATATGGAAAGATGGAGGGAGAGGATTCTCAGTGCAATCCACACTGGTCAAGTGATTGACAGCAACGGACAGGAAGTCCCATTGGATTTGGAAAGAGGTCTTGATATTCTGGGAGCTCTAATTGAATCCAGCTTCGAATCCCTCAACAAAGGATACTATGGAACACTCCACAACTGGGGACACGTAATGGTAGCCAAGATCCATGATCACGATGGAAGGTTTAAGGTAATTATGCTATAAAAAATGAAGTCACATTGCGATTTAAAAGAATTTACTCTTAATATTGCTTATACTTTAAGTAGAGAGTTGGTAAAGTAATTTTTGGAAATCTTGGTCCAGATGGATAAGGATAAAGCAAGATTAATTAAGCATTAATGACAAAATCTGGATTATCAGTCAGTTCTGTTCCCTTTGACCATAATCGGAATTTAAAGTCCCCTATTTTCTACACGTAGGAAAATCCTGGAGTTATGGACGATACCTCAACCGCTCTTAGGGATCCTATTTTCTACCGATACCACAGATGGATGGACAACATCTTCCAGGAGTACAAACGTCGTCTTCCCAGCTACTCTCCCAAGGACGTGAGTGTAATTGAATTACCCGTTAGAGAGTAAATACACTCAATATCGTATACAATAATCGATCCTTTATTGAATTGCAGTTGAGCTTCCCTGGAGTTCGAGTTTTGAACGTCACTGTCAACGCCAAGGTCCCCAATCTTGTGCACACATTCAGCAAAGATGGTTTCTTGGAGCTATCTAATGGAATCAACCTCAAGAATAAGATTCAAGTAATAATTTAGCTTTAGTTCAATTTCCTCCTCAGAAAGGGGAATTTAGGGTATGCAAAAAATCTTGACTTACACAACTCTGAAATTAACTTTTGAAATTCTTCAGGTTAAATATGAGCACTTGGATCACGAACCATTCAGCTACTCTGTTGTTGTAAATAACAGCACCGGTCAGGAAAAGAAGACTACCGTTCGTATATTCTTGGCCCCCAAGTATGACGAATTAGGAAACAGATTAGTGTTGGAAGACCAGAGGAGATTATACACCGAACTTGACAAATTCACACGAACACGTAAGTGTATTTTTTAATTCAAAAACAGTGCATAATAGTTATTTTCCCTTTTATGTATATATAATATGCGTTCTTTCATTTACGCAAAGTAAAAACAAAATTTCGATAGATTTAATCAAAAAAATGAAGGCTGTTTCGCAATAAGATTAAGTTTGATAATAAAAAATTTTCTATTCATAATTTGTTAACAAAATTTCTGTAATTTTAATATAAAAGCCACAGTTAAAACACCAATCCGGACTGAACATGTCATATTTTAGGCCATTTATTTTGCAATATAAATGTATGCATATGGTTTACAGCTAAAGCACACTTTTCAAATAACACTATTGTACATATTCAGCCAAAAGCGAAGAAAAACTTTTTTGGGCAAATTAGGCTAATATCCAAAACAAAATTCAAGTAATTAAAGTGAGGATAAAAAATTCTTATTTAAATGATTAGAATAAAGTGTATTAATTTGTTACGCATTGATTTTGTTCTCTCTCTCTCTCTCATAAATTAATGTCCACAATATCAGTTTTTCATAGTAATTATCTATTGACTGTGGATCAAAACCAACAAAAAACGAGCTTTGTGAGTGACTCCTATTAATGAGACTCCAGGGCGAAGTAACGAAAATGTCTTGACTTAAGACGAAAATAAATCGAAAGCTTTGTCTCTTCTCTGATTTGTAAGGTTGTATGAAAGAAATAATTTACTTTTAAGCGTTGTTTTTTAAGGTGGAGTACATTCACTTCACACCACAGGAAAAGAATTCATATAAGAAACAAATTGTTCTTCAATCATCAGGCATTTTTCCTATAAAAGCCTTTTGAATGAATATTGGAAAATAGCCTTCGTGACGACCGCCCCGTCAATCTCGGTTAGCTATGCTAATGCACACACACGTCATATCTAAGTACGAAATATAAGTTTTAAACTACCGAAATTTTTTTATTAGAAATACTTATTCTCCATTCTTTCCTGTAGCAATATTTGATTGAAGTATTTCAACAGAAAAAGCAAAAAGAATTGACTCGAGGAACTTTGAATTGATATGTGTATTGTAATTTTAGTGACTCCAGGAAGGAACATTATCACTCGCCAGTCCGTCGATTCATCCGTCACTCTGTCTCATGTGCCAACATTCGAAGAGCTAGAAAAGGGCGAAGGATTGTCCGAAAAAAGCAACGAATATTGCAGTTGCGGATGGCCAGAGCATATGCTTGTCCCAAGAGGAACAGCCCGTGGAATGGTCTTCCATCTCTTCGTCATGCTGACTGACTACGAACTCGACAAGGTAGGTCTCCGAAACTTTAGAACAAATGTTTCTTTTAAAGGGGGGAATTTTTAATGAAGGCATAGCATCTAATTTACAAATAGAAACTGTTAAAAAATTAACTTGATATCAGTTCAAAAAATTTTAAAATTTTCAAAAAAGTGACTGTGCTTACTTTTGATATAACTTGAGAAATTATTCATGAAAAGACACAGCAGTTACTTTATCTAAAAGCAGATATAAAATTTAAAAATTTGTCTTCACAGTTTTTTAATACATGCACATAAAAAAATATTTAAAATATTTTAACTAAAATTGAGCATTTTTTGAATTTATAATTTATAAAAACACTTATATTTTATAACACATCACTAATTTTTAAAATTGCTGAAGACAAATCACTTAAATATGTATGAAGAATATACATACCAAATTTCATGCAATTATCTTGAATAGATTTTGAGTTATATCATTTTAAAGTTGGGAAAAGTGTGAAAAATCCATCATTGAGAAAAATCACCTTAAAGTTTCATTAATGAAAATCAGTTACAAAAGTGAAATTTTTGTACTTGATGGATTTTTCACTCCGAGTACGTAAGTAAATCCGTTAATGTCTTCAGACTTTTGATTAGGGTTTATTTTGGCTAATAGTACCTTTCTACGGTACAATTGGTATGCAATTGTACTTTTTTTAGCAGTTTTTCGGATGTCGACCTATTTTTCGCTTGAAAACTTTGACAGCTTCAAAACGTTCTTTTGTTTATAACTTCAGTTCTACTCAAGATATCATCAAAAAATTGGTGTCAAACAAAAGAGAATTAAATTTCAAATTGTTTGAGAATATAAAACAAAAAAGGACTTTTTGAAGGTTTTTGGTGTCTCAGCCCCCCTTAACAGTAAGCGAAACCAATCATATCCATATAAATTCACTTCGGAGTCGCCAATAGGGTTGCTCCACAGTGCCACTTTAATTCAACTACCAAACTTATTTGTACTTTGAATAAAGAATTTGTCATCCGTTATTTAACAGCTGAGCTGTCCGTCAATAACTCGAACTGAATTGAATGTAGTTTTTCAGCGCAATAAAAATATTTCCACTAATTTGTTTTACTCTGCAGGTTGAAGATGCACCAGCTACAATTACTTGCTCTGATGCTGTGAGCTACTGTGGAGCTAAGGATCAGAAGTATCCGGATAAAAGAGCTATGGGATATCCGTTCGATCGCCCAATCAAGGCTAGAACACCAAGCCAGTTCCAGACTCAAAACATGTCTTTCACTGAAGTCCGGGTACAATATGGTGGACACAAAGCATAGAATATCCAGAACTTTTAATTACAAAAATTTGATGTTACACCGCAGAAATGGCTAAAACTTCCTTCACTGTAAATTCATAAAACGAAAAGTACAATAAAACTATTCGTATGCAAATGTGTATGCTTTTGTAACATTTATACTCTACATTTTTAAGACTCAGCAAGTTTTTCTACAATACAGATGGAATTTGAAAGCTTTTTTAAGAACAAAAAGGAATAAAAATTTATTTATAAACTTAGATTGAAGCTCACATAGAATAAAAAGCTGAGTACTCTACTTTATTTAATTGTTAATAGGACTCTATGCTAAAAGTTGTTTTCTTGAAGAACGACTATATGGGTGTAGACCAAAAATAAAGTACTTTTAGTTTTTTAAGGGATAATTTGTTCTCTTATATATTGTGTGTGTGTGTGTGTGTGTGTGTGTGCAGCCCCATCAAAAAAGAGACTATATCTTATCAGACTTAATAAACTTAAAACATTAATTTATTTATTGAATATCTAGAATAACACTTTCAAAGATTAATATGAGTTAATGCTGATGAAATTTTACTGTGTGAGCGATATAAATAACTTTATTTCAACAAAAGGTTTAACCAGAAAAAATTCACACAAACAAGATTAGCTTCAGTTTATTAAAATGTGTGAATATTCGAAGAAGAGATGGAATTTATTTTTATTCGTGTTAAATCTCTCCATTTTCAAAATTCGTAGATCAGTCAGTAGTAGTCAAATCAGTAGAAGTAGTTATCTCTCTATGTTCTTTGGGGGAAAAGTTCAAACACATTTGTAACAGATATACTCACCATTAAATTATACTTTTATACTATTAGGAAAGTATTAATCAGTGTAAGAAAAGCTATTTTTACAAAAGATAAAGTTCGGAAAACCGCGAATTAGTAATTAAATAGATTTACAATATTAATATGATATAAAGAAATATTTCAATTGTTGTTTGAAAGAGTTCGGGCTTAAACTTACTTAACGTATTAATGTTGTATAGTTATTAATTTGGAATTAAATTTACGATTTATCAATAACACATAAAATTTAATTTATATTTAAATTTAAGTATATACAAAATACAGAAGAGAATTTCTTCTTTTTAGATATAACACTAATGCGGAATATAGAATCATCATAAGTGTATTTTAGTTCAACATTTTTAAAAGTGCATGTACACGACAGATTTTAGTCTACTCGTAAAAATTATTTATTCTCAATTGAAATGTCGGTCGCGAGTCAACAAGTCTTAACTTTACAACACTTGAAAAATACATTTTGAGCAAAATTTATTCTTATATAAGACTTATATTCCAAAATGGTGTTATTTCTAACCGATAACTAAACCCTTTTTAAGTATAAATATCAAAAATGTGAATCGGACCCAAAGCTTATCGACTTCTATAGAATCTTTAAATATCGACGTATAAGTTAAAAATTAATTTCAGTTAAATTAATATTATTTAATTTACATTTATATTAATTTAAAATTAAATTATTGCAAAATTCAATGAATTCATCAAAATTAAATTCTAATGAAAAATTCAAAAAATAGCAACTAGGAGAAATTTTGCACAAAATAAAAGCTGGGAATTCACAGCAGTTGTACCATTATTATTTTTACGAAATTTTCCTGGATAGTCCAACGATTTTGCATTAGAATACGAACATCGAATGATTCAAAATTAGGTATTTAATGATAGGTAAGTAACTGAATTGACGTCGCACTGGAGCAAACCCAACGGGCGATTGCATTAATATGAGAAATAAATATCTCTTAAAATTCGAAAGGATAATGTTTAGAATTTTGGAAAACTTCTAAAGTCTCCCAACATGATACTGAAGACTGAATTTCATTGGTCAATTCTTTATGTGTCAATAAGCTTATAGCTTTGTTAATAAAATATGCGTTTTATGCAAATATTTCATACATCCTTAAATTTACCATAAAAAGGCTAGAAAATAACGCACCTACTTTTGAAGGACACCGTGATAGACAAAACGTTTATGGGTGAAGCTTAATCTAAATGTATTTTGCATAATATATAGAAATTGTTTCAGTTTTGTTGAGGTGTTATGAGCTCCTTCTTTCCTCTTCCCAGAATAGAAACTATTTACCTTAATATAGATAAAATATTTATATATCTAGCCATTTGAAGGAGTCCTTGAAATGGTTGAGAGATTGAACCGTTTTGTCATTCACAATTGGGGATGATGAAGCGATTTCGCATTGAATACATTTTTTTAAATGATCGCGATGGGAAGTATTTATAAATTTGAAGGAGTTGATTCAGGTTATTTATATTTCCACTATTATTGACACTATTTGAGCCCATAGGATGTTTCACGAGTTTAAACTATGCATGCAAAACGAACCAAGAGAGATAGGTTTGTCAAGGTTCTTCACACGACTTTAATACCTCAATCTCTAGTCGTAGATGCATACATTCAACTACACAGAAATGTTTTCCATAACGTTTACGTTGTATTAGTCTTGTGGAGAACGGTATTTTCCAGAAAACGATTTTTTATGATTCGTCAATCCAAAATTTTCTTATAGCTAAATTTGTTGTACCTGTAAGGCATCAAAAGCTTGGTTCTTTTATGAGCTAAACCTTAACCATTTTAAAGGACGATAGAAAATTTAGTTCATGAAACGAACATTAGTATCAAATAAAGTGAATTGTAAAACCGACAAGCAAATGGAAAGCACAAAATGAAAGTTCATAACGAAGCGTCAAATTACAATAAAGGAAAAAAACATTTTTGTGAAAGTGGAAGTTTCTTCATATAAAGGATGTGGTTTATTCATTATTTTCTTCACGGGGAGATAATTTAGAGACAAGTTAACATTTCCAACTATAGAAGTATAAGACTACAGAAGGATACCAACTAAAGAAGGATTTCCAACTACAGAGAATAGATAAATCAAAGTCTTTAAAAATTTAAGAAGCTAAATCTGTGAATCAATCTATATAAATAAGAATGGAGTGTTTGTTTGTACATTCAATATTTTCGACCCATTTCAAGTTTTCTATCCGCCTTTTTCTCGTTTGGTGTCTGTCCGTCTGTCTGTATGTTGTGCCCTATACACGTCCACGCGGTTTAAGATATTTTCATGAAAATTTGCATACAGTGAGTACTTATCTTCATTTAGTGAGTGGCATTGGTTGCGAAAGTCTGTCTGTCCGTCTTTCTGTTCTATGCTCGATTTTGTGTTTGTGTAGACATCACATGAATTGTATTAAAGATATTTGATTGCATTGTATTTTATTTTATACATTATCTATTAGTTTAGTGAATGCAATATTAAACATTTCTTTATTGTTATATTTAGTTGAGTTTCATGCTAAAACACCTGAGTAAGTATACTTAAATCAACCATAATTTGGTAGTTTTGGAAAAATTGGAATGTCTATTGAATATTACGATTACTTCGATTGCTTTACCAGTACTGCTGAAAAAGTAATTATTCTTCAAAAAATTATGATTTTTTTTATGGAATTTCATTTCTGATACTTCATTTATTTCGAGTCTTATTTTTATTCTTTGCGCAATGAAAACGATTTCCGAATATTTGGGACAGACGATATTTTTCAATGAAACGAGAATGAACAAGATCGCGCGAGCAGTTATATTTTTTCTGGTCCTTTCGCTCTGAATTAATTTCACATTTCTAAATTTTGTACACTTTTAGTTGTAAGTTGTGGCAACTGTGCGAGATCAAGAGATAAAATTGAATCACAAATTAATATCTTTAGAACAATTTTTTGCGACATCTTTTATTTTGTTTTACTTCGCTGTTTCCTGTTTTAAATATTTATTATTTTAATAAATGTGTTTTCCTCCTCATCACACGCAAAAGCACCACAAACTATTAGACTTAAAAATGTTAGGTAAGTCAGTATAATTTTAAGTGTAGTTATGCCATTATTGAAAGAATAATGCCGTTATTGAAAGAATAATAATGTTTATTAATCCAAACTGGAACTTTTTCCAACATTAAAAAATTCGTTGTAATAATGACAGGAGAAGATTGCAAAATTTCACAATGTCGCATACCGGAGGCAAGAGTGCCACAAGTAAAAAAATTTTGTTTTGTTGACTCTGAGTGCGAGAGCACTCGCCGTAAATCGTAATTTTAATTAATTGAGTTGAACATGAAAAGAACTTAAGAAAGGGAATTCCAAATCTTCCTATAAATCGTCTTTTATAGTAGTAACCTTAGTATCACCTTTCGTCCTTTTGTAGCTTTGTCATACAGCAATTGTGCGATGTATGTGAAATGTATTACATGAATGGATATGCATGTGTAGGATTTGTGTCCAAAGTGAGTTGTAGAAAATATAAAAATGGCGAAAGATGTTAAAATAAATTTTTATTCTACAAAAAACGTAAGTCATTATATATTTTGATTATCTCTTCAATCTAGAGTAAACCAATTCAAACCGAGTAAGGTCGGGTATTTTGCTAGTCCTAAATATATCTGCAACGTTGACACCTAGAATCGAAACTTAACTGTCGGACCTGCTATAAAACGACAGGACAACACGAGGTCTTACTTTTTGTTACTCATGTAGACACGAAAAGAAATACAAATAAAACCTCTAATACCTTTGAAGACAGAACATGTGTAAAGAATAGATTTCAGAGGTTTATTTGACAAGTACCGCTCATAAAGAGTAGTATTCTGCTGCTACATTGAAAAGATATTCTTATACCATTCGGTTATGAATTCAAAGTGATATAAAAAACAAAATTATGTGATAACAGTATCCAACAGAATTTTACTTTTTAAAATAAAATTTTATTCGAATTCCAAACTATTATTCAATAGGAAATAACGTCCTCTACAAATTAGAAAACATTGAATAAGGGGCAGTCTTTATATCAAATTTTTCATAAACAACTCAATTTCCTACGGCAACACCATGTTTTGATGCCTTTATCAGATTCTACATCGTCAAATTAGTCTAAATATTAAATTTCATGAATATGCTATCGTTACATCCGGAGATATTCAATGTTAAAGCCGTTGTCCATTTGACTGATCATCTCCACATTGAAAGTCATTATACGAGATCGAGATTATTTGTAGTTAATCAGGAACTATTCATTTGTTGCTTGACAGAAAGAATATTAAAAGGAACCTTAACCCTCCTGGTGGTTATCTCGACTAGGTATCTCGTCATAAATAAAATTCACCAGATCTTGATGGACGAGAAATTTGGAAAGAATGATAATCAATATTTACTGTTTAATTTCACCATCAACTTCAATTTTTAACAGTTAATGATAACTACTAAACTTATTCAGTGACTATTAAATAAGCTTTTCATAATAACAGTTGATAATAACTGTTAACGCAAATTAAATAACCGTTTAAGACTGTTATCGTAAAAACATAGTTTTGTCCTTCTCTACAATTAGATTGATTGTGTTCAGCTGTACAACACACGACAGGTAGAAGGCAATGTCTATTAGATTACATAATGAATATTTTCAAGCTTGTCATAATTTTTTTACCTCTTTTGGATGCCTCCGAAAATCACTGTAGTAACGAAATTTTAAGTGTAGCGCAAAAACTATCCAGAGGAAAAAGTTAATTTTTTAATGATAATATTAAGTCTTTCTGAATCAATTTTTGTCAAAATATATCAAGGTTCCTATTCATAATTTTTTCGATAGTATTAATTTAATAATTAATATTGCTAACAAAAATTATTTACAAACTTAACATTATGTATATTTCGTTTGGGTACCTAATTAGAAACATGATACAAAATATCATCGCTACAGGAATTTAGGAAGATACCTATAAAATTCTGGTAAAATAATTTAACATTAGGAGCTCCAAACTTTCTGTATTTATGAATGCCATGAAACTTGGTAATTGAAGTTAAATTATGATAGAGTAGAAACCTTGTGTCAAAATAGGGGTTGCTTATTAAAAATAATGAGGTTGGTGTTCAATTTAATGTGATGCCACATGAATTTATAGAAGATATTCTCTGTCGAATGCCATCTTTGAATTTGCTCTACTGTAAAAATTGTTTGAAGGAAGAGGTGGTTCATTTCCCCCCGAGACTCTACATCAAACGTTATATGAGAAATACAACAGGAAAATTGCTAAGATGTACGTGCTCCCTAAATGTGAAACCTTTGAGAGCATTTTTTAACGTTTAAATTATTTTTTCAAAATTTGTAACAATTTTAATCCTTGGTATGATTACTTGAAATTTGAAAATTTAGGTAGAAATGGATTCATTTTTACAAAAATGTGTGTGTGCATGGGTTACTGAGAACAAACGAGTTTCATCCCAATAACACATTTGTAACCAAAATTAGCGTATACTTATCTAGACTATCGGTTTACTTTCAGTTATTTTCATTGAACAAGTCGTTTTGCCAACCTATTTCAATGAAACATTAAGAATTATTTGAAAAATGCCCGAATCGATATTACTTTAATTTATTAAATAGATATCACAGTGTGTGTGTGGAAATAAACACGAAGTAACGCTCGATTCCAGCTGATCGGTTCTATTCGCGCGGTTTCGTAACTTAATACGTTGTGGTAGTTACATCTTAAAATATACGTTTCTTCATTCAAAAGTAATATAAAGTTAACCCAAGTTACACTCAGACTATGGGTAACATTAATTCCTTTTCTTTAATTGTTTAACATTTATTACACATAGAAGTAAAATAATTTATACTAAATTTTAACTATTTCATTCAATTAAACTATAAAAAAATCAAAATGTAACGTACAAAAATTCTTTAAATTTTAATTTTTGACGGAATAAAAAAAATTAGCTGAAAAATAAGTAGAATAGCATTATACATTTTTTGCACAGAAACACTTGAAGGTAATTCTGTTAGTCATGTATATAACAAACTAGCCACTGCGTGTCCAGCACGGCGTTGCCTGTGACAGTTCTTTTCGTGGGGTCAGATGTGACCACTGCTCGCTTACCCCCGGTGATTGCTACGAATTCCCATTTGGTTTGCTTCGCAAATTATATGGGAACTCGTAGCCTATTGAACATACGATATCACGGCGTTGCCCGTGGTGTTGATTTGCTTCGCAAATCAAATGGAAATTCGTAGCCTATTGGATAACAGCTCTCACGGTGTTGTCAAATGCGACCAAATTCAAATTACGAAGAGATCCAATCGGCGTAACGTCACAATCTCTTGCAAAAATATAAATATTTAATTACAAAATTATTTTTTAATGAAAATCAAACGTATAAGGCATCATACCGGTGAAAATTTTCCGCAGATTTCAAACCCGTTGAAATTTTCATTCAATTTTTAACGATCGCTGCGATAGAATGTAGCACTGAAGAACGCCAGTCATAACTTAAAAATTTCTTTTGCTTCACTCAAATCAATTGCTCAGGAAATCAAAATGAATGAATTTCGAATCAAACGAAGGTCATTCTTCGCGGCGGCGAAATTCGTATTGGAAAAAATATAAAAGTAACAATTAAAAAATTATTTATTTAAAGAAAATCATATTTTTAGGTATCGATCTAATGTGAAATTTTCCGCAGATTTCGAATCCGTTGACATTTTTACTCTTCTTTAACGATCTAGGAGATAGAAAAAAGAACTAAATAACTCCAGATAAAACTTTGTTTTTTCGTAAGCTGAAAAATCGTTCATCGAAAAATGAAACGGAAATGGCAAAAATAAATTTACAATCTGTCATCTCTTTTTTGTGTTGCCATTCTAAGAAAAACAATACTAATTAAATTCGAATGAATTAATTTTAAAATGTTCTAGATTAAATTTTAAAATTCGGGCTTCGCACAAAATTTGGATTACCTGCATGCCAAATCTCATTATTGTAAGTGTTTTAGAATCGTCAGGACCTGATAAAAAAGTCCTTAATATAAAGTATGAAGATATTTTCGCCGTAGCAAGAAGATTGACTCTGCGAATGGAGTGTTGGTTTGCGTACAAATCCTCGGGGTTTGGCGAGCGTAGGCGATCAGGGGGTGGAGCACCCTAGTGTCTATTTTTCTTGCAGCGTTCGAAAACGTTGGTGGTCCGCTGATCCGAGACCACAAAAGTACGATTGGACCAGGATATTAAAAATCTGGGTGGTCCGCGGGACCACTAGCTATAAGACAGCGAGTACACGTGTTTTCTTTTAAAATAAGTTTCAAACTCTCAATCCTTACTTCAGTTAAGCTGTCAAAATTTATTTCGGTCATGTGATCGAGAATTCCGAAGTTCGTACCAGCGTATACTGGAGTCGTTTCTGGTTTCTGCCTCCAAATTGCAAATACAATAATCGTCGTCTGTTGAATCATTGGCAGGTCCTATAAGAAAGTGCGCTGCGGAGTTTTCCAGGTCTCGCTATCGGCGGGAAGGGCGCACTTACTTAACCACATAGTTTATCACAGTGCTCGCTTGCGATGACAGGCTCGTCCGATTTCTGAAAGAAGGGCAATTATAATTCCTAAGAGACTTGAAAAAAAAATATATCTACAGTTTGACAGAAATTTTATTCGCCAATGAAAATATTTCGCTTGCCAATGGACAGTGAAAATTTTATGCCCTGAATTAACACGCAAAAACTTAATTCATTTATTATTTGCGGAGCGGATCAGCTATGATGGCAGAGGACCAGTATATTTTCGTATACAACGGTCCGTGGGACCAGTCACTTTTATTTTTATTTTCTAACGCTGCCAGACGATTAGGTAATGGTAATTTTAGTTAACGCCGTACTAGAGCAACACAACGGTCTATTGACGACGGTCCGGGATCAGTCCCTTAAGGCAGTGCTCCCCAACCTTTTTATCGCCGCGGACGTTTGATTAACGTTTGATAATTTTAACGCGGCCCGCTGGGGGGGATACGTTGATTGTTTATAATTTTAGATTGTTTTGATTCAATAATTTTAATTCAATTGGATTTAAACATGCCTTCAAAATAAAATACAGTTACATCAAAAAATTAATATAATGTGATTTAACATTTTATGTAACTCACTAGAACGCTAAATCAATAAAATAGTTTCCCAACCACAAAAAACCCACGAAGCGCTCGAACTCTTTTAAAAGCAAAGATAGAACTTGAAAACAGTTGTCACATTTGTCAAAATTAGAAAATAGAGACATACAGAATTACAGAATTCAGAATTGAAGCTCTAATAGCAGAACAAATTTCAAGTTCTGATTCACCGCCTCCTAATTTGAGTTGACATTTCATAGATAAGAACCGCACAAACCCAAGATAAATACACCAAAGTAAATAAAATGAAAATAATTTAATATTTCTTGGACGGCCCGGTACCATTTGATCCACGGCCCGGTACCGGTCCGCGGCCTGGGAACCACTGCCTCAAGGGAAAGATCAGAGGACAACACCTCGTAATTTTGAACCACGGTCAGATGACGCCAGACGATTAAGAAAACAATTCAAATGTATTTTTCTAATATTATTTGTGCATTAGTAATATGTATCCCTCACGGTTTGGGGAAACTATAAATAACCAAACGGCCCTACTAAGAAGTCTTTCCTGCATTTAAATAAAAGCTCATCCAACTCAACTAGCCCAGAGAGGAACGTCACCCTTTCCTGTTGCACCCTTCCTCAATCTATTTTTGATCAGAACACAGAACCTCAGTGCACAATACTTTTCAGAAAATGTCTGTTGTGGATTGGGGTGGGCCGAAAAACCTTTTTTTTTTTCAAAATTCTTTTAGTCCTAGTGTGGTAGGTAGGTATTTCAATTGACGTCGCACTGGAGCAATACAACGGGCTATTGGTGACGGTCCGGGATCAACCCCAATGGTAAAGATTCTAGGACACCATGTCATTGTGAACCACGGTCAGATAGTGAGGTCAACACACCTGAGCTGGCATCCCACTCTCCGAATTTCAACACCACGTCAACGTGAGGACATTTGAGGCCACGATAGATTTAATGTACAACAGCCCCCACATACACGACTGTGGTTAAATCAAGTTTTAAATTTGAAACTCTACCAAATGAACTACCAGTCACCCCTTCGCTTTGAAACAATCGCAAATCGACAAGAAAGGTTTTTATACACGTTTTAACGTCGCTGGAAAAGTTGCATGTGACCGCGAGTTAAGTACATAATTTAATTTAGATACTTAGTAATTTATATCTGTGAAAAATGATAACACTTTCAAAATTCAGCTGTCAAAATGCTGTTATGTGCACACCTAGTTGGAGAAATCTGACGAAGATTAAAAAAATTTAATAATTCCAGGAGAAATAGCATAAAAAAAGAAAAATTTGTGACTGTTTTCCTGAAATTTGATACAGGGCTTTAGTTTATGCATAAACTAGCCACTGCGTAGCTAGCCCGTGGTGTAAGGTATTAATATGGTGTAAAATTTTCCGCAGATTTCAAATCCATTGAAGATATATTCAATTAAAAATTATTTATTTAAAGACAATCATATTTTTAGGTATCAATCTAAACTGAAATTTTCCGCAGTTTTCAAATCCGTTGAAATTTTTACTCTATATTTAACGGTCTAGGAGATAGAAAAAAAAAAGTGACTATAGTTAAAATATCTATCGTCTGGCTGGATAAACATTTCTCCGCGCAAAATGAAAGCGGAAACGAAAAAAATAATTTTCTGAGCGTTTTCCGAAGCGATGAAAAAAACTTGGCATGGCCCCAAGGTCACGTTGGTAGAAAAGTCAATATTGGGGTTATTCTGGTTTCGTCCGAACGAAGAAGCCAAGTGGAGAATAAAACTATTAAATTCATTTAAAAATCTTCTAGATCAAATTTTAAAATTCGCCGCGACTCAAAAATTCGGACTACCTGTGTGGCAAATCTCATTGCTGTAAGTGCCATACAATCGTCAGGATTTTACGACCCCAAACACTTCCTTTTATAATATTAGAGAAGAAGATAACGATATCCAAAATATTTCTGGCCGCCGCCGTGGCATTTTTTTATTAACGTCACAGTGGAGCAACACAACGGTTATTGGTGAAGGCCTGGGATCAATCCTCGAAGGGAAGGATCCGAGGATAATACCACGTGATTTTGAACCGCGATCAAATGACGTGATCACACTTGAACTTCCACCACGCCGTGAGGACATATGAGGCTACGACAGATTTAACGAGCACCAGCCTCCTTTGTACACCAAGGTCTTTTGTTTGGATTCGAACTCACAACCCTCCGGTTGTCCTGTTCAGTTGAGAATTTTTTTGAAAGTATAAGTTTTTTTTCTTCTCACAAATCAGTCCTTTATTAATAACTACTAACTATTTATGACACAATTAATCATTGTTTTACTTGAGTAATAAATAAAGGAAACAATGGTACATTAGTTTATAGGCGCAAACAGGGGGAGTTCATTTCCTTTTCGATATACATTTATTTATTACTCATAAAGTTCTACAGTTTCACTTTATAATAAGTTTCTTAACAGCCAACATATTATTAAAAGTCTGAATTCCTTAACGGGCTCTTTAAAGCGGCTTGATTGAGTACAGTACAATCAGACAAGCCATTTAGCTCTGCAATCATTTAGCTTTATTAAACGTGTTAGAAAAGCAGTATGAGATTCCTTGGCTATTTCTTTGTGTCAGCTCAAGAAATCTTGATCCATTGTTACAAACAGGAGTACCGCAGCGAATTAGAAACAATTAGGTAGGCGATATCAGGAACCTACTTTTGAAAATTCTCTTGGGAAACTTATTGAAATTTTACTATTTAACTTAAACTGACATAAGTAAAGAAGCTGTGATCTCTGGAAACCAAAGGAGAATAGTTATTAGTGATATTATAATTTAGTTTCCAGGCTTGATTTCACAACCCAGGAGGCTGAGATACAGAAAAATAGTTAGATAAGGCGAAATTTGGAACACCTACCTTATTATTAAATTTAATTATATTATGTGTGACTTTTCCTCAAAGTATATCAAAACAAAAAAAACCCTGTAAAATTGTCAATAATTTATAGAAATATTGGGTTGCAAACAGGCTACTTTTAATGATGAAAAATCTACATTTGCATGACCTTAAAGTTTTAATATCAATAAACAGAATACAGTTCCGGAAAATAAAACGAACCAACTCCTTTATTTCGAGCACTATTCATACTAGACCAAATTCAAAAGCATCATTCAATAGGTTATAACGTCCTCTAAAAAAAATTCAAATCCAAAAACGTTTCATAAGGGGACGTCTTCATATCAAATGTCGCACAAACAAAATTGCTAATGGAAGCAGTGTTTTGATGCCATAATCAGATTCTGTACGCAGTTAAATTAGACTAAATATAAAATTTCACGACTTTACTAACTATCAATATATTCCAAAGACAATCAATGATAAAGTTAGTTTCAATTTCAGTTAGCGTGTCCATATATAGACTATTCATAGATCAAGATTAATTTTAGTAACCACAACCAGAATTTCAAATTTGAACACTATTTGAAACGTATTTTTCAGCAATCCGAAAATATTTACTATGCAATTCTGCAAACGATTTGAGAACTACATTATTATGTTAACTACTAGCCACTGCGTGGCCAGCACGGCGTTGCCCGTGACAGTTCTTCTCGTGGGGTTAGGTGTGACTACTGCTTGCTACGAATTTCCACGCATTTGGTTTGCTTCGCAAACCAACATTACGGGCAAAGCCGTGATGGCTTCGTCACTGTCAAATACGGCCAAATTCGAACTGCGAAGAGATCCAATTGGCGTAACGTCACAATCTTTTGCGAAAATATAAATATTTTCAACTGAAAAATTATTTATTAAAAGAAAATCAAATGGAATAAGGCATCGATCTACTGTAAAATTTTCCTTGCCGTGAGTTGTTTTCGTGGGGTTAGGTCTGAACACCACTGCTTGCTAACTCTCGCCAACCCCGGTGATTGTTACGCATTCCCATTTCATTGCGAAGAAATCCAATAGGCGTAACGTCACAATTTCGCGAAAAAATATAAAAAACATTCAATTGAAAAGTTATTTTAAAAAAATTAATTTTTTAAAGTTTCGATCTGATGTAAAATTTTCTGCAGATTTCAAATCCGTTGAGAAATTTTCACTCTATCTTTAACGATCGCTGAGATAGAAAAAAAAAAGCACTGAAGAAGGCCAGCGTAACTTTTTATTTGTTTTGCTTCACAGGTTAACAGGTCCTAACAGGTTTCAAGGTCTAAAAAGGTGACTAATTGAACCAAAAAAGTGACTAATCAAGTAAAAAAAGGTGACTAATCGAGCAAAAAAAGCGACTAATCGAGCAAAAAAGGGTTAAAAAGTGACAAATAACAATAATGCTAAATATATTCAAGTATAAAGATAGAAAATAAAACGATCCTCACCAGCCACCCCTATCTGTTTTTTCTTTCTTTGGAAGGATATTTTTATTTTCTTCATTTAAAAAGTACATAATTTTAAAAATATTAACATGAAAAAAGTCGTAATTTAGGATTTTTTAATTAGTTTATTTTTGACACAGCTTGAATTTCTTCCTTTTCTTTGAAAGATTGTCTCCATTTTGTTGTTGAAATTAATTTTGTCCTTTTCTAAAAATTTCCAGAACTTTCTGCTAATACACCAAGGGCAACGTGAAGTATCCTTTTACAATTGAAACGGTACGTTTTTGAATCCACTCTTGCGGTGGAACGTAGCGCGTATTTTGAAATTGAAAAGGCGAAAATAAAAAAAAAGGAGTTTTTAAGGAGTAGCACATAAAAATAAGGAGTTTTAAGAGTGCTTAAAATCGAAAATCCAGTTTAAGGAGTTCTTAAGGAACCTGCAAACTCTGTTTTTTCAGAGGAAATGGGATTCTTTTTAATTCCGCACCCCAAATTTTTCTTCTCCAAATAGAATTTAAGAACTGAAAACCCCTGAAAAGGTGACAAAAAGGTTACATGTGAGGAGCACTGTAATTAGGTAAGAGGGGTCGGACATGCAGATGGCCCTGCTTTCCTTGAACTTCGCCACTTGGTTTTACTGATACCCTTTTCCCGTAAGAAAATTTCCAGAACTTGCTCCTAATACACCGCGGCGGGCAACGTGAATTATCCTTTTACAATTGAAACGGTACGTTTTTGAATTTATTCTTGCGGTGGAATGTAGCACGAATTTCGAAATTGAATCTGTGCAAACCCTGTTTTTTTTATAGAAAAAATGAATTTTTTTAACTGCGCACCAAAAATTTTTCTTCTTTAAATACAATTTAAGAACTTAAAACCCCTGAAAAGGTGACAAAATGTCAAAAAGGTGATGCGTTAGCAGCCCTGCTTCACTCGAATCCGTTGCTTATATTGGAAATTATGAAGTTGGTGCTCAATTTAATATGAAGACGGCCCTTATTCAAATGTTCTGAATTTGAATTAAGAGAAGACTTATAGTTCCTGTCAAACGCCATCTTTGAATTTGCTCTACTGTTACAATTGCTCAAATGAAGATGGGTGGTTCGGTTTAATTTCATGCGACTGAACATTTCTGAAATCTAATATTTTGCAGTTTCTTATTGCTGTGACCTATTTAAAAACTAATTGTCATTAAAATTAAGTGATATGTAAGCAACAGATAATTTGACCATTTTGCATGAAATGATTAATTACTAAAAATAAGATTTTATAGATGGAATGCAGTACATCAGTCATAGAAACAGTTTCTCCAATGAAAGCATGAAGCAGTGATGGAAACAAGGATTCATGCTATTGGTTAAAAATGGAGACGTAATTTTTGATGACATCTGGTGATAAAAAAAAATATTCATAAAATTTAGCACCTTGTTTGCTCTAGTGAAAAACACCATACCCCTGAAAATTATCTTGCTGGCTTTTTGTCGTATACATAAAAAACTGATTGCATTGACCCATACACATTGTCCCATGGAAGACCTTTCTTTGTTACACTCCAGAGAAGTGAATATAAGTGAATTAAAAAAATGTAGGAACTGTTAAATTATATAGAAAATTTTACCCGATTCTTTTGATGACAATAATGAACTAACCGCAGAAAATAAAAACAGGTTTTCATAAAACAGTTTTTAATACACCTAGTTTTTGTCAACACAAAGCAAATAAATTTTTAAAGATAAAAAAATGAGGGCTAAAATTTTTTGTAAACAATGTAAAAAATGAGCAACATCATTCATTGGAGAACATTTCAGACACAAATGTGGCATAGTTCTGTGCATAAGCAGACACGTGCATAGACATCAAGTACAAACAAATAGGATCAAGAAGTTTACACATTTGAGAAACAATTGCTTGCAAGTAAATCAAATATTGAAATATTCATAAATATCACCAGTTCAAATAATTACGTGTGAGCAGTTAGATAAGGAAGGCTTGGAGCAAATATCAAAAGTCACATTATGTGTACTTTTTAATACTTAAATATTTGTCATGTTTAGTGCTAGTACACTGTATATTGAATATACACAACTGTTATAACGATATTTGTTAAGTGTAGTTGTATTGCTACAAGCCCTGTATACACAGCTTTGTTTTTATAACACATTGCAAAATATTTTATCACTTCCTAGTCCAACAAGAAAAATATTTTTGATACATTTTTAATATTAAAAATTAAATACTCTTCTTGACCCTAAAGATACAAAAATTTCCATTAGCTTTATTGTACTGGTTTCGCAGGTGAGAAATAAAAGGACATCAACAAGGAGACTGCTAAAATTGTTAGATGATCTTTATGAAAAAGGAAGAGTGGAACCATATAGTTATCATATCTGTCAGACAGCACAGTGATTCTTGACTAGATATGATTACTCATAGGTGCTGTGTACTAAGTATTAAATAATTACATAAACCAGTTAAATTAGTTGAAATATGACCTAAGTAGATGGGACCCCTCCCCAAAACCACACAGCTTAAAATTTTCATATATTTATATATAATGCTCATATTTATAAAATTATAACAAACATATTTTTAATTAATTCACATAAAAAGTACTTATGTTTTGAAGTATGAATATGAAAAATGGAACATAAAAACAATTTAACAAATAAATATTTGTATACATTTTGAATAACAAATTACAGCAGATATTTCCCGAGCCTGGACATTACAACACATTCAAAACATTAAATACACCAAATGCAGTTCAGTATCAATACACTTTTGGGCAAGGTTTACAATGGCTACAAAACAGAAACACAGCATTAGGTAATGGGATCCAAGAATGGAGAGTTCATAAATTCGCAGGAAAACATGTTTTCTTTGCGAACTCATGATTTTATATCTACATATTTAAAAACTACAACATTTCTACAATACAATTCAATTTAAAGATTAAAATATGACATACAAAACAATGGCAGTTAATAAATGTATTGCATAACAAAGCATACTTCTTTAACTTGCATAATACTGATAACATTAAAAATTTTAAAATTCAGTAGTAACTCAAATTACCTTTCACACAAATGTTCACATTCACACATTACATTATTCTTGAATAGATCAAATTATTTTAAATTATGAGCAGAGTCAATGCTTCAAAATATTAAATGAGCGAAAATTAATTTCACTTATTAATATTTACATTGAAATATTACAAAACAAAATATATTTTGTAGTACTAAAATGAAAATGTAAACATGATTCTTAAGTTCACAAGGTACAAAATATTAACATACATATGGCCTAACAAACTTAAAAACTAAATAAAATAGAGCTTTTAGTGGAACTTTTAGCATGCATACTAGGCTATACTTTGAGCAGCAAAATATTTGACACTGAAATTAATATTCAGAGCTTTTAATGTCTAGTAATTATATGAGCTGCACTAAAAACAGCAAGAGATGATTGTGAATTAAATTAAAATCATTAAACTCTCCACGACACTGAAATTAAAATATATAGCTTGCCATCACATATTCTAATTTACAAATTTTCCAACATTAATACTAAAAATTATTTGATAACAAAAACATGAAACTTATATTAGTATTTTCTTTGATTATCACATAAATTAAAAAGTGAAGAACAAATAAAAAAATACAACTTACAAAACCAGACTATTTTGCCACATACAGAGAAATTGCAATATAAAAGATTTAAGACAAAAAAAAAATTTATAGGATATTTTCCACTTTGATTTTATCGGGAATATCGAAATTATCAGAAACAGCCAACTGATGATTTAAACCTAAGTTGATAATTAAACTAATGAACAAAATCAAGGAATTCTAAAGAACTTGTGGTAATTTTTAAAATATTTGTGAAAGCTAGTTATTGCCAGCTTTCTGCATACCTTTCCCCAAAAGGCACCAAGGTTTCTGGGAGACCTTGAGTGATCCACAAAACTACCGAGTACATAGTAATCACTCCGAGGACACTAATACTCAATCTAACAGTTCTTAAAGATTTTTTAAACACTGCGAACTTTCATTCAATACATATTTATAGAATGCCAATGAAATACCACTAATCAAAATTAACACACAAAAATTCAAACTCACCTCCAATTTTTCAAAAATACTACTTTGAAGTTTAACAAATCATCTCAATAGAACTTGATTCTCTAGAAATTTTGGAATTCTTGACCAATAAAACATTTTACTACTGCATAGTACCCAATACTGTTTCGAACATTGTGAATATTCTATGATAAATGAGTATGTAAATACATATTTAAATAATTTGCATAATATATAATGAATAAGGCAATAAATATTTAGTTTTTATATAAAAATATATATGCAAAGTGAAAAATTTAATACTTAGCTTTAGAAAAATTTCCATTACATCTTGATGCACTACACAAAAATAACAGAGAATGCAAGTTCCACATACTACAACTAATATACAAATTTTGGATCCCAGCATAGAAATTATTATTCTAAACCTCATACAATGGCACACTTAGTTCTTCCAACTGATGAAAGACAAGGGGTGTATAGTAGAGTAAACAATTCTTTACCCCAGCAAAACTGTCAGGATGATCATTTTGGTGAGGGATACGAACAGAAAGATAGGTTATCGTAGAAAAGGAAATTGAATAATTTCCATTCAGCGTTTGGTTTCAGACTAATTTAAACTGTAATTAATATAGTTGTAATAGTTGCATTCAGTAGTTGTAATTAAAACAATTCAAAACAGAAAATTTTAATTGATAATCCTAAATAAATCTGTCTATTTTCAACAACTGCAGAAAACGAATTGAGATCATAGAACACTCAGAAATTTTCTTTTGAATCAAGTTCTATTGAATGATTTATTAAACAAATAATATATACCTTTCAGAATTAATTTATAATACGTACTTGAATTTTTTTTTCTCACTATAAACAGTTATGCCCTAACTGTCAACTTTTGAAAGAGTATATCTACAAAAGAATGTTTTTGAAAAAATACTTTTTAATAGTCAAGATTAGAAGTTAGATTGAATGAGCTAGCAAAAGTCATTCAGACATATATGTTAGATGGTCCTGTATTTTTACCAAAACCAATCTCATTAGACACAAGGCCAACATGCATATTTTAAACAAATGTTTTCAATGAGAAAACTACATAATGCGAGTGGTAACCAAGATAAAACAGTTTTGTTCATTTCTGAATCTTTCTAGTACTTCAAAGAAACAATTCTTTTACTCTCAAAGTTTTAGATTCGAGAAAGATTGCTCTAAACAAATAGTTTTGACATATTTAACTAGGTCAGCATGAACTTGTGCATAAGTTAAAGTAACTGATAAAATCTATCATGCAAACTGCATTAAATTTTTAGTACATTTCAGGAGCAAATTAATTTTTACTGGCCGTGTGATGCGGTTTAAATAAATTAAGTGTAAGAAAAATGAGTTGATTCACAGAAAAAAAAAGTGATCCAGAATATATATATGATTTATCTACTTTAGCAAAAATTATTGAATTCAACTATTGCAACAAGGGTCAGCAACCTAGAGAACGTTTATCCTCATGAATGACATTTTTTTAAAGTCATACTTTCAGAACTCGCCAAGCAAACAGGTAGCAAGTGAAATAAAAAAATTAAAAGGTAGATAATAAATTTTTTTTTATATTTTAAAGAAATTTTTTCTTTACAAAATGACCTATATTGTGTCATTGTTTCCTTTGAATTTTTCAATGTTTCAAAGCAGAAATATTTCCAAACTCAATAGGTCATGTTAGAACAATAATTGAGACACTTAAAAGACAACATTTTACAATACATAGTATTCATCACAAAAAAAGTAGAACTAAGTTAATGAAGTTTTACAACCTAATCAATAATTAAATGACTCCCTTTATAATAAATTTAAAATTTTCAACATTTAAGAATTCTTTCTTTTTTTTGAAATTTCCCATATTGATATATTAAAATTCATGTTTTTAAAATTTTTCAACAGTTGATCCCAACGACCATTCACTCCCTATCTAAAAGGTTACACAACTGGTACACTTGACATAAAATAACTTTTAATACACGAGGTGCAATAATTTTGTAACACTTTTTTTCATGAAACCAGAAGTTTCGTAGTACTCTTATACACAAACAGATTAGTTCAACAAGAATTTTATTATGTGGCAATAAAATAAGCAATATTCAGCGTTGCAGTGTCATTTGAATGTTACATTTCAGGAGCAAATAATTTTTTTACTGCTGTGATGGGGTTTAAATAAATTCAAATGGTTTTGTTCAAAAATTTCCTTTAAAGGACAGTAAGAAAGGCGTTTAGTGTCAGGTGGGAAAAGCTTACAAAAAAACTTTAGGGAATGACTTATTCAAAGATGTGCTGAATTTTTTCAGATACCTAATAATCTTGGAAGACAATAATTTAGCTCTAATAAGCACATCATAAATTAAAAAAAACATAAGTTTTCTGAAATCTAAACACACTGAATGCTTTCGAAAACAATATATATTGAAATATTAATCGGTATATAATGTTAAAAGTACTATAATACTAGACACAACAGAATTTTCTTTAATAATTTAATACATTTTCTGAAATTAGAACATCAGATATATTTACATCTTTCTCAGCAATACCAAGAGTTAAGTTAACTTTTATAAAAATACAGTAAAGTATTCTCGTGAAACTCAAAATATGATTAAATTTATTTGCATTTTTGTACAGATAAATTTAAAGCTGTATATTTCCTTATATTTATAATATGAAAACAATTTTAGAACTTTCATAATATACATCATTTACATAAAATTATGATAAAAAATTAAAATACTTTTAACAGTGATGGTGCAGAAAAGATCTGCAAACTGCCAATGACAAAAAATATTAGTAAGAAAATGAATACATGCTACGAATAAATTATTTTAATCTGAACAAATAAAGATATTAGAGGTTTTAGCAATGAAGAATGACAATAACCTGCTACAGCTCTAAACATAAAAAGAACCGTTTTTTGTTAAAAACACATAAAAAGCATTAATTATACTTTGGTCCATATTCATCTATAACATCCCAATTCTCATACATGTTTGCTAATCTTGAAAAGGATGTCATCACAAATTTTCAAAAGAACACAAGTGCAGCAAAAGGTACACTTACAAAACGACGAAGGCAATGCAAGCACAAACAATTATACTGACTCTTAAATATTAAAACTTAATTGTCGCAAAATGTTTACTTCCTACACAGTATGCTGCTTCTAAAAATTCATGCAACAAAGCAATTATGATTTTTTTTTTAATAAATACTTCTGAGACATTATTGACATTTCTTTTGTTCGGTTTGCACTGCATCAAGGTTCAAATTTACAATATGATGGATAATTGAAGTAAATTTTACATAACTTGAACTATGTTAATAGATAAGATTCAGATTATAATAGATGAAATGCCAAGGGTTTACAGATATCCATTATTTTTAGAGCATTGCTTTTCAACTTATTTTAAAAAGGAATGAAATTATGAGTCCGTTTTAAAAAGGTAAAATTTGTTTAAAGGTTTGAATGAAACAATTTTAGAGCCCCCTCTTATCAATGCACTTATCACACAGCATTTGAAAATGAGAATAGGAGAAACTATGCATAGAAGTTAAACAATATACTTGCAGATTTCAGAATATCAACTATTATAATACAAGATTTCAATACCTCATACCACCAAGTTTTTTTTTTCAAATAAAAAGTGGAGAATATTTTATTTGTCTACTAGTTATAAATCTTCAAGTTTTATAAAATAAATTTGTATGGTTTTGGCAGGACAACTGTTTTTTCAGTGTAATCAGCTGACATGTGTTTGATATTCTGTTGATACTAAACTCAATGACAGTAAAACTAATTGTTGCAGGTTAATAGTTACATTATTTATATTGGGGAGATAAATTGCTCCATTATAAAATGATTTTCTAACTCGCTCCTGAATCAGAAGATCAGAAAAACTTTAACACATGGAAAAATAAATATCATTGATAGCTTTGAAATAAATCTGCTAATAGGATAAAGACTAAAATACAAATATAAATTCACAAAAGACGAAAAACGGTATTTTTTGTCATTTAATTGAAGAACTTACTTTTCCCATACTTTCCTCCAAAAAACCTACAATTAAGTAGAATTGGAAGCAACTTCCTAGAACAATGCTGACACTTGGTAAGATCTTACTATTTTCACTTGGTATAAGTATGAAAAAAATATAGATAGAAGTACCAAGATCTCAGTAAAGAACAAGCAACACTGAAAGCACCTGCTCTACTCAGCACTTAAATTTTCAACTTTTAGTACATTAAAATTGGAAAAATTTGGTATTCATAGGATGACACATTTACTTTCTAAAAACATTTTAAAACTAATTTTGAGATTATATTTTTACAATCTTTGACCAGTACAAATAAAGGAAATGTTCCCGTCACTGAAGTCAACCAACACAGTAAATAATTGCACAGCCAATCAGTAGTACATAAAATTTTTACTTTATACTCTCAATTACAACATTTGATTTGCACAGATGAAACAGTTATGCAATATCATATATGAACAATTTGTTGTAGATGGGTTCATTTATACATTCACTGGCAGCAAATATATTACATATTGCTACACTGTTTGAAACTAAAATATTCTTGAATATAGTCAAAACAGACTAGAAATGTTTTCTTTCTAGAATGTATAAATAAGCTACATAACTTCTTCACCAACATACATTAATGATGTTCTATAAACTGTAACAGAGAAATCAGACTAGATTAACATAAATGCAACAAATATTTAAGGAGGTGCTTAATTCTGACCTCAGATATGATTCAGGGCACAGTTAGACGTCCAACCAAATGCATAAAGATGAAAGAAGGATGAAAAGTTAGATCATCGCAAATCACTAATATTTGCTTCAGAGCCAAATAATTCAACAACTTGCTTTTGATAGTGATCAACGTTGCGACTCATAATGGCCATGCAAGGACCCAACAGTCGTTCGAAAGCAGCAACATCAAGAACTGAAAGTTAACGGAATAAAAAATTAAGAATTATATGAATACATTTTATTTTTATGTTTAAAATCAATTAAATTAAGTGATAATCAATAATTGCATGTTTTTAATTTTTATGTATTAACATCCATCACACTAAATCCTTAACAAAATTGAAATAATGATTGTTTACAACTGGAATCTTTTCCTAGGGTGAGCTCAATTTTAACTTTCCATCAAGAAAATGATTTTTCGTAAAGAGTGAGAATTAGGTACTTTAGTTCAAACATTTTTACTATAAACACATGTAAGTTTTATATAGAATTGAAGATATTTTATGTACGACTAGGCTTAAACTTATTTGGTACACAAAATTTGCATACTTCAGCAGTATGAATAAGCATCCACAATTGCACTAAAAGGATCCATTCTGTATCTATTGATCTAGAATAACTTTTAGGGTTTCAATTGATGTATTTAAAGTTTAGATTTCGATCTATCATTTCTATAGTTTTTTTTTTAGCAAGGAATTGAAAATATTTACTCTTCAAGTTAAAGCAGCTTATTGAAAGCAGTCAAGTTGTGAGTTAGGGAAATAAACCAGCTTTTTAAGAAACAAAGCTACTCTAGTTTCTTTAGTTATGCTAATTGGCTGAGAATGAGAGGACAAACAAAATATGGACATTTTTCAGAATTTGAGACATCCCTGCATGTTTGTAAAACAATTTGTTGCGAAAGGAATATTAATCATATATGTTTTGTATATAAAGGAAATAGTGCATATCCTCAAGCAACTAGGAATGACTTATTAAAACTAAATCCTTTGCAGGGTGGAAAAAGCATTCTTCAATTGGTTACAAGAACGAGGTTATAGACAAAAAGGCTGAAGATTATAAAAAGTAATATCAAATTAATACAAGATATTTTTCAATCACTCAATTAAATACATATTTAGTATGGTTTACAATGGAGTGCAAAATTGTTACAACAAAATATAAAAGCAGTGAAGAATAGGAAAAGTTTAAACTATAGTTCCTGTTTTACACCACAACTGTGGGAAACTAAGTACCAACAAAATTGAATACCAGGCACTGAGTGAAAGCAATGCATCTATGTTCCATACTAAAGGTTAGCATTTTAGAAGTTCCTCATATTGTAAAGGTCATGAATATCCATGATGTACAGAAATTGCTTTAAGATAATGTAACAAAAATTAAAGTAAAACAAATCTTAATTCCTTGTAAGAAGGAAAAACATGCAAGCTTTGAAACAACCATTACCAAAGATAATGAGATAAAATTATCAAAAATTTAAATTTAGCTTTTCAATATACTTACAAGCCAATTTTACATTTCCAACAGCATAAGCTGAAGCAGCACGAGGTTTTTGAGTAACCAAAGCCAATTCTGAAATACAATTAAAAAGCTTCAATAATTTGCAAACAAATATATATATATATATATATATATATATATATATATATATATATATATATATATATATATATATATATATATATATATATATATATATATATATATAAACATTTTTAAATTTTGTTTATATATATAAACCAGGAATATTTGTATTAGAATATCACCTATTTAAGAATAACCATTTTTAGGCAAAATATAAAATCTTTTAAGATTTACCTGGTAATGTATAAATGCAGAAAAAAAAATTTAACCAATCCTTAAATCGACAATAGAGCAAATTCAATTATTCCAAATGGAATGTTTCCAATAAATTCATATACATACAATTTTCTTAGGGGTTAGAATCATATTAAACTGCAAACAAACTCCATAATTTTCAATGACAAATGACCCATTTTTGGGTCATTTCCCCCAAACATTTGACGAATACTCAATTTTTAATCTATAAAAAAATTTAGCATTGAATAATTTCAAGTCATTTGCAACAGCTGTTTCACGTTTATAATTATAAAAAATTTGGAATAATCAATATTAAACTAGTTTACCTTTTAAAGTTAATTGTTAGTAGCAATATCACTTATGAAAATCATAAATTGCCATCTTTTATAAATTTTGAGGGAAATCGATTCCGGACTTTTCACAAGATAGTGCAAAATTTCAGCTTTCCTCTATAAGCAGATTAGTCATTTCATTCTTTCCAAGGCTAAAAATAGCACATGTTAAATTTTTATTAGTGAAAACACTACAGAACGGAAAGAGCTGATATTTTGCACCTGGCTTAGATAGTTCTTGATTTATATTGGACATTTTGTTGATACCAAGCAGACCCAGTAGCTGAGTCTTAATTAGCACTCTGGATTTGATCCCAGTAAGTACGTTCATAATAGTTTTGTTTCATCTGAAAGAAAGGAATATTTTAGGATTGCAATGGAAATTTTGGTCAGATACCATGCTGGCATGTTACCACAGTGGTTGTTGCACTGGGCATTGGTTCAAAAAGATCTGGATTCAAATCTAGTCTGCTAATTCAAGTTACACAGCAACTGACCATACAGGATCAAAGTCAAAAACATATTGTTCACTTCTCAGAATTTCTTCATGACTCTGAAGCTAAAAGAAGTTTTATTTAAGGGAGGCATGTTTAGATTGTTCCACAAACTATGTATTTACTCTAGACAAAGGAAGAGAATCAGAAGGTACACCTTTATAATTAATTTCATTAGCTCACATAATTTATTTGAAAAATATGCACGGCAAGCACTGGAATCATCTTAATTATCCCACCTAGTCTTGCTTGAGTTAGACCAGGTCTCAAAAATTGTAAGTTCACTCCTTTAGTTAAAGGACCTAGCAATTCTAATGCATAAAAAATGATGCACAGGCAAAGACACTGTTCACTTGGTGCAAAGAAGAAAATTGTTTTTCCTGGTACAAACTTCATTGGACTTAAAGCCTGCTTGTGAATTTTAAAAAGGCAGTTTAATTCACCCTGTTCTTAGAGAAGTTGGGGGTTACATCAGTATGTCCATGATAAGGTATTTTACTTAGATTTTACTATGGTGTCATGGGGAAAAGTGTACATGACTTTATACTTTGAATCATCATTTAAAAGAATCAGCAACATAAAATTAAATTTGCTAGAACAGAAATTATTCCATTTATCAACAGACATCACTTATGTAAATGGGATGTAATTTACTTTTAATTTCAGAATTACTCCTGTAACCATTTTAATATATTATGTACTTAAACTGTGTGTCTGCTTGGTTTGAATTAAAAATTAAAACTTTTTAAGTGTTAATAGCACCTTAACAGACATTGTGCTACTCAAACGGATGACAAAAATATTGAACCAGAAAAGCATATGACAATTGCAAGCCTGACAGAAGGTCTTAGCTCAATTGAAAAGGGCTTAAAAATTTCAGAAAACAGACTAAAAAAAAATGCATTATAGCTACAAAGCAAGCTAAATAAAATTGCTGTGAAAGCTAGAAAAATTTAATTATTATTAGCATGCTACACAGAAATTCTGCATGAAAAAAGAAGGCACTGTGTCGTCAGACCAATTTGTTAGATTTTACGAAGTCATCGAGATAACTTTTTAACATAATGCATTTATCTCTAATATTATAAAAGTGTTTGTCTGTTTGTTACCTGCACGCAAAGTGCTGACGAATCTATGGCACTTACAGTAATGGGATTTGGTACACAGGCAGTCCAAATTTTTTGCATTTTTTGGGTTGCGGCGAATTTTAAAATTTGATCTAGAACATATTAAAATGAATTTAATTATTATTGAATGCAACAGCATAGAAGATCAGATTCTAAATTTATTTTTTCCTTTCTGTATTGCGCAAAAGAATGATTTTCCAGCAGATGATAAAAAAAAAATAAAGTTTTAACTGGAGTTGTCTAGTTCTTATTTGTATCTCCTAGATCGTTATAGAGTAAAACTTTCAACAGATTTGAAATCTGCGGAAAATTTCACATTAAATTAATACTTAAAAATATGATTTCTTTAAATGCTAGTATTTATATTTAAAACAAATCTGTATAAAGACCTGCAATTTTATTAAATATTTTCTCCTAAACTAGTCTTTGGTCCCAACTAAACAAAATTTATATGTATATATATGCAAAGCTCTAAACCGGAATAACCGAATTCGATGAATTTTTGTAGGATCTTCCTATCGCGTAACTTCTTGGTATTACTTTACCAAGAAATGGTAATGAACTATCTGTTTGATAGTTATAAGGAAAGGGGAAATAAATAGCAACATATATTTTAAATAAACAACATTGTAAATTTGGCTTAAGACTCTTTTTTTACATAAAACTTCCCTACATTTTTCGTTTGCTCCTCTAGTTGAATCATGAGGCTCTCAGAAGAGCTTTCACATGAACAGGCTACGTTCAACTGGCTATGGGAGAAACAGTTTTTTCTTAAATACACACCAGCAACTTTCAAAGCTTTGTTTATTGCCATTGCAAAGCACACTTTGACAAGAAATTGCAGTCGTTTGAATTGAAAGTGGTTGTCGGAGGGAATCGAAGGAATGCAAGGCATGAAAACTGTTTCTTCTGCACCATATTTTGTATAGATGGTTGCTTCAATAGTTACTATGTAAAGACTTGACATGCAGCCTGGTACCATTACAAAGCTTAGGAGGTGTAATATTTCGTAGCAGCATTCCAAGACACTAGTTTTTAGGAAGACCAGAGTAAGATACATCAGTAAAAAGAAATTCGTTATCGTATGACAGAACGCTGAACAACAATACTTGCAGGGCTGGTTACATCTAGTGATGTAAGGATAAGGCGAGAGACACCAAGTGTTAAGGAGGAAAAACACTAAGGTATGAGCGGTTCAAAATGCAATGGCATCATGGGACCAGAACACCTAAAACATAGTATGGGCCTTCCTTAACAGGCTATCACAATGTCAATATCAGAGATCCATGCCTAATTATGTGTATTGGGAAAAGAAAACAAAAACAGGATGCTATGCGAAATAATCTGCGCAATATTATATATGTGGGAGATGATACAAATAAAGAATAAGAATCAGTACAGGGTGGCAACAAAATCCTCGAAAAAAAGTTCCCTGATAGTGTAACAAAAATTTCCCTGATTTTACAAATCCCTTAAGAAATGTCGGGATTTGTAATTGGTATCGATATACAGAACACACACAACAATATTTTTAAATATTTAGGGCCAGAGGGTGTAAAAGGATCATTCTCCACGAATATTTTGTATTTTTTCTCATCAGATATTTTTTTAATTGTTATTGTAAGGGTTGGTATCCTTAATGGAACTCTTAACAATAGCAATTGAAAAAAAGTGGGAAAATAAATAAAATTTTTTTGATTATGAACTTTTTACACCTGTTCCTACATAATCCAAATATACATATAACTAAAATGCATATATACATTAAAAATTGGTACAACTTTAGTCTATGTTTAAAGTGGTGGCAAAGATAGTGGCGTTTTTTTAAGTGCACTTCTAGTAGCGAGTTAGGGCAGTAAATCGTGCATCTCTAAATAGGCCACAAACAACAATAATTACCGTTTTCATAAATTTTTTTAAAATTCCCTGATTTTTTGTGAAACATGGAAATTTTCCCTGAGAATTCCCTGATATTTCCAAAATTTAATATCCCTGAGAATTATGTTACCACCCTGCAGTAGAAAGTGTCAAGCTCAGGGCAAAACAGTTGTAAATACTGAACAAAGAGAAAAAAAAACGAATTTTGAAATTACAACTCACTCCTATCTTAAAACAAACAAAACTTTAGAAGCGTATTTCCTATGAGGGTTTACATTAATGATGAGTCGTAAATCACTGGTGTTTAATATTACTCTTTCCTGTTAACATATTCTTATCAATTCATTTGTGTGATGCAATCCTTTTCATGATATGCAGGTGGGGGGGGGGGGGGGCGCTTAGGTCAATTTTAAGACTGTTAGGAGTCAATATTTTGAAAATCCTTTTCTTAGTGCACCTCTACAGTATAAAAATCACAATGCAAAATTTCAGCCTCAAGTTCTTGAGATACAGTGATCAGTCAGTTAGTGAGTGGTATTCTACATAGATATACAGCATGCAAATAGGACAGTGTATCAATGTGAAGAAATCAATAGGGTACATACTTGGGTCATATTTGCTTTTTTACATTTTAGGGTATTTTCGAGGTTTTAAGGTCTAGAGTATTGTTTAAATAAAGTTTAGTTTTTCTGCATTAAATGGACATGGATAAGGAAACATTGTTGTGGTCATATTTGAAACCCAAGCAATGCTCGGTTATTCAGCTAGTTTTAAATAGAGAAATCCTCCCAAGTCTAGAACAGGGATATTTTTGTTTAGTATAACTAAGGAACGACCTACATATTTGTATCCTGTCCTGTCTTCATTAAATTTTACCAGTTTGGCCATAATGAAATTTGTAGTCTCATCTGGGTAAAGTCAAAATTTTTTAAATAGAATAAACAATTTTGTGAAACAATATACAGGATGTTTTAAAAAAGCAGCAATTAAATGTATATCTTCAAAATTATTCATACTAAAAATACATAATCATGCAAGGCACTAGATAAGAAATATAGAAATCCCATCAATTAGTTTTGGTAAACAAATTGGAACATTCCAATTATATATTGCAATAGTAGATATTTGTGCATAAAAAGTAGATTTTAAATCAATGTTGCTATAAGTTTTTAATAGAAACAAAGAAAGAGGGAGAGAGAGCACAAAACAATTTACCTCCAAAATATTGCCCTTTGGTCAAGGTTGTTAATTCAATTTCAACTTCTTTATTGTCTTCTGTCTATAAAGAGTAATTAATTTAACACAAATAAAATTTATGTTTCAAATCGTACTGATGCTTCAAAATTAATTCATGCAATCACTATCAGGCAAATCCATTTCATTAGCATAACAGGTATTTTCCCTAAACACATATTCACGTATCTACTTCCATAGTTTATTTTAATCTAGTAAATAAACTTCCTCTCATATAATACAGTTGTTCAGCTTCTCAAACAATATTTTAGACTCAGTAAAATAATATTTAAGTAGGTAATACATTACATGCTAATTAAGAACATACAATAAGATAAAATACCATACACTTACAAATTTTTGGAGAAACTGATCAATAGCATGAGAACAAGTTAACAAAATAAGTCAAAATCAAAATATTTTCTTCAATCAATTTAATATTTCTAATTTCTCTTTAATGCTCATTATTATTTACATAAACCTCCAATGCTGGTATGTTTTCACGTCTCAATTTTTCCCATGTGTGATTTTTGTAAAAGTTTACTATTTGCAGTATTGTTACTTATCTCACTTGGAATAAATAAAAGCACTCTATCAGCCCATGAGCAAGAACAAGCTTAGTATAGTGAATAAGCTAGTCTGAGGGACGGTTGAGAAAGGGGATGATGTGATCGAGCAAAGTCTGAGTTTAATTGCATTTAGAGCAAAGGAAGGTGCTTGCAACTCAATTAGAATTTCATTGGCATCAAAGTGAATTAAAGTAATGTTGAAAGGGAAGGTGTAAAAGTGTACTAACATCTAAATGATTAAAATTTTTGCTGATATATTACCAGAAGTAAACTTTAAAAAGCTGATAAATATCTCAATCTCACAGAAGAGTTCAGCCTCAAGCTTGTAATCTTTCTAAATATGCAAGATAAAAATGCATTTACCTCTTTGATCATGGTGATTTTCACGCTTCCACCTTCAATAAAAAACATACCATCTGCATCTTCCCCCTACAGTAAAAACTTAAAATTAACTAAGAGAATTAAAAAAACAAAGACATTCTCACATGCTTTAGGTTACATATGCATTACAAAACACATATGTGGTGGAAGCATTTTGAATAGATATAATTATAAGTGATGCATTATTTAGAGGAATAAATTACATTAATTTCGTAGTATAAGATGTGAAATGTGGTAATAGGAGTATATTTCGGAACTGACATTTAGACAAAGTTTCAATGCAAATCAAATTAAAATTTCCAAGAAAATACAACTGATATTAAATATTATGTACATAAACGGGAAATGAGCAAGATAATTTTCATACATGGAAATGAGCAAAAATAGTCTCCCAACATGTAACTAAACATTTTTAACTGATCAACCATTCAATTAGGGCAGTTTTTTTTTTAAATTCTGGAAACTGAACAGGGAGCGCTTTTAGAAACCTGATCAGAAAACAAGGAGTATGAAATCTTATACTTTTGATAAATAAAATAATGCACTTAAGATTACTTTTTGACATGGAGTAAAACTTTCAGTTTGAAAAATCAATGCACAATGTATAGATAATAATGTTAGTGTTTTATTAAACTATTGCTACTTCTGACCATGGGAGTGTACTTAAAATTCCATCTCCACAGATCACATAAAATTAAAGAAAATGTAGTTTGTGAGACTTGCAACCACAAACCTTTTGGACCAATTCTATAACCTCCCAGGTTTATCCATACTAAATTTTACCAAGCAACCTGCATAACTCTAACCAGTTAAAAAATTCTTTAGTTCTATACATTTGCAGGGTAAAAGTAATAGCTGGGAAATCTCATGCTTAAAATGTAAAAAAATTACTAATTTACCACTTGGTAATAATTGTTTAAAAATAATTACCAACCCCATATTTTGCTGAGTAATGCAGATTAATTTGTGTGTAGTATCATAATCATAATTTATAAAACAATCTTGACTTCACAGCACTTGCCATAATTGGATTTTCAGATTGACATGACTTTTGTAAGTTTGCTTATTATCTAAAAATTTGTTAAATACATGTTAATCCAGACCATTATCATCATGACCCTCATTAACTTCATATCCATCTAATCAGAAAATGTAGTATGCATTTCCAATCTCACCCCTTCAAATTATGTTTGGCACAGAATGTTAAAATAATCTTTACAGTTATACTGAAAGGTTCAACAATTCAGATACATTTTATTGCATTACCACTTACCAAAAATTAAAATATTTTAAAACTCTCAAGAGTTAAGGATAAAATGTAGGTACTATAGGAGCAATGTTAACATAAGTAATCTGGTCACTTATAAACTACATAAATTATTATTTTTTATCTATTACCAAATCCCAAACATAAAACTAACGCAGAAATGTAATCTTAACCTTCGAGCATCGTTCGAAAGTTGAATCATATTAATATAACATTTTGGATAGTTTAACATACATAAAATAAAGACAACTTTTACCTGCTTTATTATTAGTTCCCCATCAGCATATGCTTTAGGCATCAAAGCATCACACAAATTCATTCTTTCATATTGCTAAAAAGAACAGTACTTAGTACAGGAAACAAATCTAGGATGTTCATATTTATATTATAAAAATACTCACTTAAGAAGCAATGACAATGCAAAGAAATATCTGTTGCTAAAAACTAATTCTATATATGATGGTTATTTCAGAACATCCTTGTATGAAATATTTTCAACAATTTCAAAGCAGAATCTGTGTTTGATACAAGATCACTATCAAAGTGTTAATAAAGTTATGAAAATCTAAACTATTATTTCAGAAAAATAAATAATTATTTAAACATTTATTTCACCTACAAACCTCGCTATTTCTAGCAGTTCTTAAAAACTAAAATAGAAGTATCACACTACTTCAACAGCATTTTCCTATTTACCATAAAGTACTGCTCTTTTGGACAAGTTCCAATCCTAGTAGCAATATAAACCAACCCAGTAACCTAATTGCCAGCTTGTAAACTACTCTTGTGGACATATACTTTAAAGCAGGGGTTCCCAACATTTTAATAACTGCATACCACTTGAAATTTTTGTCGTACCACCAGTCCTCTAATTTTTTAGAAACATATCTGTCAGAAAAGTGTGCAATGGCTTGTTTTATTTTAATTAAAATACTAAGAAAGCTTCATATTTTATGATTAATGCACTTGTACTTCGTATTAATGATGTTTTAATAAAGGAAAAAAAAAACGATTATTGAAAATTACAGTTTTATTTCTTACTCACAGGTCTAAAAACAAATAATTGTCTAGTGTGAATGATCAGTGCGTATTTCTCATACATAAAGATAAAGGAATTCTTCGTAAAACGATTTAACAGGGAAAGATATCAACTTAATTTCGCCGAGATAGCCATTGAATAGAATTAGATAATCAGCAACGAAGTTTCTCTTTAAATAATGTGCTACTGTTAGTGTCAGTTATTACACTGTAATAAAAACGTTAATAAAAAAATTGATTTCATATAATCCCATTTTACCTATAATGTGGTTGTACATACTAAAAAAATCGAACAAACTTTGTAGAATATTTGGGTAGCTCATATCATCTTTGCGTACCACCTGAAATGTTGCCGCGAATCACCGGTTGGGAATCCCTGCTTTAAAGGATAATGTATCACTGACTGTGATGACTATTCCTTCAGACATGTTGTGTACCGGATGCTATTTCTGGTCTACAAGAGCAATAGCCACAATGAAGCAGGTTGACTTTAGATGGGAAAGTGAATGTGATAAATAAAAGGCAATGTTTCAGTTCAGCTTAATTTTTGTCAGTCTATTGTAATTCCTCCATCAGTGACATTCTGATTTTTTTTTTCATACAATCTTTCGTCTCTAGTCCTCATTAGCCACCTTACCAAATTAGAAGTGATTCTGTTAGTCAGATTGAATGACAGATAGCATTTAGTAGTGTCAGTTTAAAGTCAGCCAACTTAGTAAAAAAAATATGGTTCACAGAAAATGAGGGAGAAAAATTCTACTTACTAAGAGAATTTCTGAATATGAAATTTAACCTTTATGAACAGGGAGGCCATGCATCTTAGCATAAGGAGATACTGGCCCACATTTCTCAAAGAAAATAAAAAAGAAAACTCCAAGCAGACAACTAAATTATAGAAGATGCAAGGGGATTGAACCATCTGACCTCTTAATTCTGGATTTATCAAGTTTATATGAATGTGGGTTTTATGTCTACTGAAATGCTTATGGTTCATATATAAAGCAGATCAGAGATGATGCCAAATATAAGACAAATCAAATGAAGTAGAAAGAATAATTGCATTTTCACATGAACTGTAATGTATTGTAAATAAAACATTAGTTTTGTACTCAAATTTGAAACCGAAGGAAGTGAGTGAGCAGGTTATCAGTGGTTGTCATAATAGGATATGCAAACACTACAATAAGTCAAAGTTAATCAATTTATATCAAGCATTGAGGTAAATAAGATGCGTACCTCTAGTGTTTGTAACATAGGCACACCTTCTAAAAGCATTTCGTATTCTTTTCTCTTCTTAAATGCACTTTTTAAAACTATTCTTCTAAATGTTTGACGGTTCTGAAAGAG
Source organism: Metellina segmentata (assembly GCA_947359465.1). NCBI lineage: Eukaryota > Metazoa > Arthropoda > Arachnida > Araneae > Tetragnathidae > Metellina > Metellina segmentata. The sequence goes on along the minus strand of OX375872.1, from coordinate 111,931,132 downwards.
GTGAAAATATAATTAGTGATGTATAATGTGATGCAAGATATGGAACCGTAATGAATAAAATGTATTTATTTTCCATGCAACAAACATTTCTAAAAACTAATTCAAAATCTATTTTGCACAATTGTTCACATAGCAGCTACTAAAAATTCATGAATTTTGCATTATTTCTACATTTTTAATAATTTTTGTTATATACTTAATTTGAAGTGAAACTTTCACTGCAAAAAAAAAGCAAGGGCTAAAAAGTATTAAACAACTTAATGTATAAACTTCAGGCATGACTAGGAATACTTACATAACTTCAAAAAATTATATAAACCAGAAAATCACTTCTAAACATGCATCATAATGCTTGCATAATTTGCAGATGCTAGATTGCTTGGATGCTATTATAGTTTAAATTTCTGAGTTGCTTTTGACAATCTGATTAATGAGATTTTATCTAACTTCAATTTGAAAACTGTGGAATGTATGTTTTCCCCTTCATTTTTACACAAATATAAACACTACTATTATGTAGAATGTATTGATTTTTTCAGTGTTTCAAATATACAAGGGGATCAGAGTCAAGTGGGTTAAAATGATACTAAGTACATTGCTGAAGTGTTTAATTTTCTCAGAAATTACTAGCTTTAAAAGATTTGATTGCTTAGTTTTTCCCACTTTACTTTAAGCTTTGTGGTCTGTTTTATGTTAATGGCAACAATAAAATCTCATGTGGCCAACTTCAGGACAAATGCTATCTTGAAACATATAATTATAGCTTGTAATTTGATGAAATTAAATATAAATGACCACAAAGCATTCACTACACAATTTTATTGCTTCTCATATGGGAACTATTTCTTTTTGCCTCCACATTTAATTATTACTCTATATTAATTTTATTTTAAGCACTATACAGAGCATTTTTGCGAAAAGTTTTGTTACATAATTATGTCATAAAGCTCATTAAAAACGACAAAACGGATTAAAACAGCAAACCCAAATTGTTAATGAAACAAAGAGCAGGGCTTTGACACAATATGAAGTGAATAACATTTTTAAAAAAAGTTTATCCAGATTTTGAAATTGACTTGTGCAGGAAAACAATTTACTTTTAAAAGTTCAAAGTTAGGAAGCATATTTGCAGTTTATGTAGGAGCCTTCATTTCTATAATGCATAAACACAAGTTGCCTGGAGCACATGTAGTCAAAATCAGGCAAGATGTAAGGCCTCACTTTAACAATGAATGATTAACTTGAACATTAGGGCAGGCATATTTTCCATAATCATGCAACAGTTGTGCACACACGCACAAATCCACTTCTATTCTACTTAGTTTCTATATCTGCCACAAATGAATTAATAACTTAACCTACATCAAAAGAAAGGTAATTTCTAAACACTAACACACAGATAAAAAATTTGAAAACTAAGTACATTACAAATTCAAAACCGAAATGTAAACATAACTAAGCAAAAGAAGTGAAACTAACGAAAAAAGTATGATAAAGTTACAAATGAATCTGAAAACAAGAATGCTACTAAAGTTCAAGATCAAACGAGGCCAGATAGAAAATATTTATTTTTTAAGCCAGATCAAATATAAAAAAAATACATCAATGGGAAATTTTACTTATAATGGCGGGTACAAAAGACAAAACTGAAGGCAAATAGAACAAAAGAAATGTAACAAAAGGCAACAGAAGAAAGTCCCACATATGTATAAATTTAGATAAAACGTTTATTTTTAAAGGTATTTTAAATTAAATACTTTAACTCATTACATTTCACTATATTCTTGAGAAGACAGTTGAATGTTCATTGTAAATCTAATTTGGGGATGAAATGTTACAACTTAATAAATTTTTAGATTGATATTTAAAATTCATATTTCCATTGCTAGTATGTGCAATGAGTGAAACGCACTTTAAATTGTTAAACATTTGTTAGGAAAGTTTAGCTCATAACTAAAATCAACTTTTCCCAACACGATCTTTTGCATGAATACTTTATCTTTCTTAATGTTTTTACTTATTGTGTTTTCAGAGGTTTAAAAAGATTTTGAAAATTAGTTAAAAAATTTAATCTGCAACAAGATAATATATTAATTTGCTGGGATTTACTTTAGTTTATTATATATGTTCCTTCTAGAGCTATCTATGAAATGCCATCAGCTATTTGGAAATGCAAAATAAGTACCCTGTCTCATTTGACTTTTCAGTTAAACATAAATGAATTTTGCCACACAATGTGGAACGACAAAACAGTCAAACTCTTGTTGAATTCAGTAATTTTAGCAATCTTACCATAGCCCATAAGGAACCATCCGAAGCTGCCTCAATTGTTGCTGCACGAGGCATGTTGTACATTAATGCAAGTTCTCCAAAACTACCAGCATTATCATATTTTCCAACTAATTTATTCTTTTCCTGGTCAGTATCAACATGTATGTGATATACACCACTATAAATAATCGACACAAAGAAAAATTATAAATGTTCAGTAATGTAAATAGTCAACATTGTTTACTAATATATTTAATAATGAAGTAATAAAATATCTACATTTATGTGAATAAACACTTTCTCATTCTATAGCTTATTCAAATAGGAATTTTATAAACTTTGCTAATTGTTAGATCATATAAAATACAGGTCAGAATAGTGGCAAATAAAAATCCTGGATATTTTATAAAACCAATTAAGAATACTTAAATTATAAACGTGTTCATATGATCTGTGAAGCATTTTCCTTTCCAATTGGTGACAATTTATATTTTTGATACCTAAAAGTATAACATTTAAAATGAAACATTGTAGGCCTTTTGTTTGTGCCCTTTACACTAAAACTCTATTGTGACAAGTGAAATGCAACATTAGGCAAAACAATTTACTTTTTAATTTAAAATGCTCAAGTTGACATAAGAACAAAATTAAGAAATTGAACTTTTGTAAACCAAGTCCCAAATTTGTAATGCACATACGCAAAGCAAAATGTACTGAGAACGAGAAGAATTATATTACTTTTTGGTTGTTCATTTCATTAAATAAATTAATAAGTTCTAATTCTTGGAGTTTAATTGTACACCACAATGGTGACTACTGAACTATTTTGACAAGGAATGGTTGTTCTTACAAAGCGATCCAGTGTGACCAGCGGATAAGACTCTTGAATCCACACAGTAACCTGATTTTGAATTCTTACTCTGTATTGGACTGAGTGTCTCCTTGAACTTTTGCTTTTATAACCATCAAGATGGAAATGACTGTATGAGTAAGATGATTGGGTGTATGCTAAAAATAGTTATAAATAATTTGCTAAATCCAGCCTTTGTGCCATTCTTCCCATACAATATCCCAAATAATACGATAGATCATGGCATGGGATGCGAATATTAAATGGCTACTACCATGTGCATTTGCTAATTCCTGCTCCACCACAGCTGTCGAAACTTCTGCTCTCTGCAGTCCAGTTGGCTGGTGACCGCTTCCCTTCAGAACTCGAAACCCCATGCATACTCAGGAAAGTATGCACAAAATTTGGTTGCGATTCGCCCAGTAGTTTTTCTGCAGAGAGGTCTAAACACCTCCTGTTTAATTTAGATCACCCTGTATGTTAAAATATTGTTAGATAGCTGCATGCAAATTTGGGAACATATTTTAAGTTATTACAATTTTCCGTAGCAAAAATAGATCCACCTGTAATTACTAAAAAACAAGCATAGCATTATGCAAATATTGTAAAACATCCTGTATAGAAAGTATTAACAAATTTCAATACATTTTACTTCCAGATTAGATACTAAAGTAGTTACTTATGAAACCTAGAAACTTTAGTGTGTTGAAACAACATAATATTATTGAATTCAGAAACAGGTAATCTCATTATGTGATCAGTCAAATGAACTGCTCCCATCCTTCAGTTTGTAACTATTCAAATTCTAGGAGAATTCACGATCAAAAGAAAACTGTTAGATAGTGCGAATTGTTTAAAAAATTGTTAATTTGAAGACACAAGCTATTATGACTCATTTTAAGACTACTTTAAATATTTGAGATGTAGCAAGATCACCAGACTCTGGAGTAATCCAAATCCCCAATCATGTGTAATCTTAGATTACCAGCAAATGAAGACACTTCCTATTTAAACCAACAGGCATAAAAAAGGTTAAATTGTCCAAGTCCTGACGTACAATTAGTGAGACAGTTTTGAAATTATGTGACCTCAAAAAGTTAGCAAACAAATGATGGTGTGTTGGCATGAGGAGTTTTCGGTAGCACAGGAAGTGTCATTGATCTTTCTAACTACATATAAAAACATCCAAAGTTACCAGTTCTTTCCACTAAATTGACAATTTGAATACCTTAATGCAACAAGGTGGCAACAAAATCCTCAAAAAAAGTTATTCGATAGTGTCACAAAAATTTCAAATTTTACAATTCCCTTAAAAAATGTTGTGATCTGTTATTTGCATTGATATACAGCAAACACGGCAATATTTGAAAACTAGCCACTGCATGACCAGCACGGCTTTGCCAGTGACAGTTCTTTTCGTAGGGTCAGGTGTGACCCCTGCTCGCTAACCCCTGGTGATTGCTACGAATTTCCATTTGGTTTACGAAGCAAACCAAATGGGTATTCCACAGGGTGGCAACAAAATCCTCGAAAAAAAGTTCCATGATAGTGTGACAAAAATTTCCATGTTTTACAAATACCTTAAGAAATGTTGTGATCCGTAATTGGTATCGATACATAGTACACACACCACAATATTTAAAAATATTTATGGTCAGATGTGGTAAAAGGATCATTCTCCACAAATACTTTTTCTTATCAGATATTTTAATTGTTATTTTAAGGGTTGGAACCCTTACAATAGCAATTGAAAAAAACTGGGGGAAAAAATACAAAATATTTTGATTTAAAACTTTTTACACCCGACCCTACGTTATCCCACTCTGCATCAAAATCAAATGCAAATATGCATAAAAAATTAGTACAGCTTCAGTGTACATATAAAGCGGTGGTAAAGGTCTTGGCGGGTTTTTTTGCGCACTTCTAGTGATGAATTATGGCAGGTTAAGGCAACCCATCTGTATTACGCTTAGTGCGTTTTCATGGCAACCTTGGCAAGCAGAAAGTTTAACCTTTTGACTACGGCCGGTACAGCAGTTGTACCATGATCGTGCCAAGGAAGAATTTAGACTACAGTAGTTAAAGGAGTTGTGCCTTGAAAGTTACAAGAATCACGCTTGTTATAGCTATAGCCGTAGTCAAAAAGGTTAAATTTTCATTTTGAATCTAATATTATAAAAGGATGGGTCTGTCTGTTTCCTGTACACAAAGTCCTGAAGAATGTATGACACTTACAGTAATGGGATATGCACACAGGTAGTCCAAATGTTTTGTAATTTTTGGGTTACGGTAAATTTTAAAATTTATCTAGAACATTTTAAAAGGAATTTAATGAAATTTAATTATTATTGAATGCTACAGCATAGAAGATCAAATTCTAAAGTTATTTTTTTCGTTTTCATTTTGCACTGAGGATAATTTTTTCAGATGATAAAAAACAAATAAACTTTTAATTGGAGTTATTTAGTTATTTTTGCATCTCCTAGACCATTAAAGATGAAGTAAAAATTTCAACGGATTTGAAATCTGCGGAAAATTTTACATTAGATCAATACCTAAAAATATAATTTTCTTTAAAATAAATTTTTTTTTCCACTTGAATATCTTTTATATTTTCGCAAGAGAGTGTGATGTCACATCAACCTTCGAGTTAAAAAAATTAACAGTCTACATTTCCTGCCCTCTAACAGTGAAAGAGATAAATTTCTTTTTGTGGCTGGCATTGTTTAGTTCTTTTTTTGTAAAATTGCGATCGTTAAAGATAGATTAAAACTTTGAACGCATTTGAATTTTGCGGAAAATTTGACACCAGATAGATACTTTATATGCTCAATTTTCTTTTAATAAATAATTTTTTCAATTAAATATTTATATTTTCGCAAGAGATTGTGATGTCACACCGAATCGCAAATCAACACCACAAGCAACTCCCTTAAGGCTATTATCTAATTTGCCAAGCAAACCATTCTTCATAATATTGATAATTTGGTTTGCGCATTCCCGAGGAATTCATCCCAATAGGATACGAATTTCCATTTGGTTTGCGAAGCAAACCAACAACACAGTCAACATCGTGATGGCTGTTATCCAATAGGCTACATATTCCCATTTAGTTTGCTTTGCAAACCGTATTTGTAGCGATCAACATCGAATGCCTTAGGGCAGGACGGTTTGATATGACTAATTTGTAGCATTAGTTTACCGGGAGTTAGCGAGCATTTTGGGTGGCATTATTTAGTTCTTGTTTTGTAAAATCGGGATCGTTAAAGACAGATTAAAAATTTCAACAGATTTGAAATCTGCGGAAAATTTGACACCAGATAGATACCTTATATGTTTGAATTTCTTTTAATAAATAATTTTTTAATTAACTATTTATATTTTTTGGTATTGAAGCAAACTACCACATGGGCAATGTGACCTCCACGAAAAGAACTGTCAAGGGCAACAACCATTGGCAATGCGACTCCCACAAAAAGAACTGTCACTGGCAACTCCGTTATGGTTGTTATCTAATAGGCTACGAACTGCCATCTGGTTTGCGAAGCAAACCAATACCAATAACCACACAAAAGCAACTGGCACTGGCAACACCCGGCTAGCCACGCAGTGGCTAGTATTCTATAAAGTTCTTTCAAAATTGATTAAACTGTCATTTGATTTCATTGGTTCATTTTAAATAATTCCTTTCTTGGTGAATTTAGAAATGCGCCAAAGCCGTAACACCGTTATAAAATGTAGACTGAAGCTTTACGAAAAATTTCTGCAAAATTGTTATTGCAAGCAAAATATTTTTTATACACAAAAAGTATTAATTTAATGCCGAAAAAATCATCATTGCCTACACAAATTTCAAATTGTATGCCAAAAGTTGTATTGCTGGCCTAACGGCGACAAGATGCTCCGGCCGCTAAAACCACAGCGGCAGTTTTCACGATGCTAGAAAATTACAACGCCAGTGTTCTTTAGTAGAATTAGAATTTCGGTGAATACGATTTATTCAATCCTCAAAATTACTTGTAATCGTGCAAGTCTAAACAGGACAATCGACAATAGTTGTAATTTTTACAAAAATTTTAAAAACTCCCTGAGATTTCCAGGTTCTGTTACCTCCCTGTCGTAGCCTATTGGATAACAGCCATCACAGCGTTGCCCGTGGTGCTGGTTTCCTTCGTTAACTAACACTACAAATATAAAGGGCTTTTTATCAATAAATATCAATTTTCTCCTGAATGCTTTTTTTTTAAATTTAATTTTGGCTATTTCATTTTTGGGACACACTTTGATTTAAGAAACTTTTAAAAGTAAAATAAATGCTATCTAAAGAGGAAAATAACATTTAAATGAGACAAAAAAACTTACAAGGAGAAACAGAAAATTAAATTTTTCATCTAAAACATGTCATGGTTAAGTAGTTGGTAGTATAGGCAATGAGTTATTATTGTTAAAGGGCACCCACTCTCAAAGCAAATGGAAAATTATGAAATTTTTAAGGCCTTTTCAATGCTATTTTGCATTTTTTAAAGACTACATTTCATATACCACAATAGATTAACCCTTGAGTGTACAATTGAATGTATTTTCATGCATGGTATATTTGCCCCTCCCCCCACAGGCCCATTTTTAAAAACCTCATTTTTAGTCAACCAATACATATAACACCATTAATTTTTGACCATATTTGACTACTTGACCTTGGGCTTTGAATGCAGGTGCTAAATATGTTCTTATATGTATAAAATATGTAAATAAGAACTATGCATATAATTAACCCTTCTTTGCATAATGGTGGAAATTTCCATCATAACATTGAATGCCCAAAAATTATATAAAAGAACAAGTTCACTAAAAGTTGATGGTGTCTGGATACCTTTTTAATGTCCATTGCATAAAAAAAACCATAGCTGTCAAAAATAAGCAAGTGTCACTATTAGTAAAACGAGTTTGAAGTTGTCATTCCGCTGTTTGTTGTAGTTGCAATAAACGTATGATTTCGTTTTATTATATTTGAGTTTCTATAGCTAAAAAAGTGAAAATGAGTGGAAGAAAGGTTTGTAACATGTGTTTCTGTTATTTTTAGAGCAATTTCTGAAAAAGTTTGCGTTTAATTTAAAAAATACCACATGATACCATCATATTGTTTTTTGCTATATTTATACTATAAATATATACTAAGACTTTTTTAACCATTTTTCCTTTAATTTTGAACATGAATTATATCACCTTGATTTATTTCACCAATAAAGAAAAAATCATGCAAAGAAGGGTTAAGAATCACCTGTATAATCTTTGATGAAGAATACCATTTATCAGTGAACCACAAATTGTATCATAAGTACTATAAATGTATCAATATTTCATTCTATTGTTGAAATAATGTTTTTTTCCCTTCTGAATTCAGAACATGAACTAAGGATAATACAAATATTTTATGGTCCTGTGAAATTCATATTTACAAGGTTTGGCTATACTAAAATTTGGGTAAACACAATTGTTTCAAAATTTAAGCAGTGTAGTTTCCCAAACAGTTTTTAGTTATGTTAAATATTAATATATATGATGGTTTAGAAAATATAGGAGGGTAAATATCTGTAAAACATGGAACAGGAATTAGCAAAGTTAATCACATGAGAGAACAGATAGGAAAGCGCAACACATGCCAAGCATAGGCAATGTTTTTTCCATCTTGGTTCTCTCTCGCACTATATAAAATGCTTTGATCGAACCCATAATCACTGATGTAGAATTTTTTTGTTACACACATAAATTCATCTATAAAAATTTTCACAAATCACGCAAATTTCAAAATATTTTTACATTATATATTTGTGGTATATTAACAAACTTTCTTCAAATAATGTAAAAAATAATTGATGAGGAAAAATCAGTTCACCAATAGAAAATAAAAGGGGGGGGGGAACTTATCAAGTTTCATTATAAAATTCTTACTAGTAGTATAGTAACTAATATTTAGCTAGCAAAAAGTATGTTTGTGAAATTGTTTTATTGGTAAGTTAACACTAAACAATGAGACAATATGAAAATGCCTAAAATGAAATAATACCCATTTTTCAAGTTTTCTGGTTATAGACAAGTATTTCATAAGTACATTCCAAGCACACAAAAAGGGTTTATACACAACATACAAGAAAATGTAGTGAATTCTGGTAAATTTCAAGCTTTCAATACAAAATTAATCATTGCAATTGTAATAATTAAAATAGTTTTCCACTTCAATCCATAATCTATTTCGTTAAAATACTACTTCAATTATCTGATGTGAGAATTAACTTTCACCTTCCAAATTTCAATTTCATACATAGCCATACTAGTAAAGTTAAGAAGTCTAAATGACTACAATATTAAATAATTAACTAGGAAATCTTAATTAAGTTGACAGAATTTTAATAACTTGAATATCTATAGTTTGAACATCTTCATCCATCACATAGAGAAGGGTGGTTCAAAATTGGTCATGTGATCTAACAGGGTCGCAACGAAATTTTTGAAAAATAGTTCCCTGATAGTCTCACAAGGATTTCCCTGATTTTATAATTCCCTTACGAAATGTTGTGATCCATGATTGGTATCGATATACAGTATCCACACAATATTTTTAAATACTTAGGGTCAGATGGGATGAAAGGATCATTCTCCACAAATATTTTGTATTTTTTCTCATCAGACATTTTAGTTTCTATTGTAAGGGCTGGAACCCTTAATGAAACTCTTACAATAGCAATTGAAAAAATTGGAGAAAAACTACAAAATATATTGACTATGAACTTTTTACACCTGTAACCCTACATTATCCTACTATTCATTAAAACCAAATGCAAATATACATAAAAAATTCTACAAAAATGTAATTGCAAATAAAAAATATTAATTTAATACACAAACTGTATACCACAAACTGCCTCATGGCAACGAGACGCTGCTGCCGCGAAAAACCCCCGCTGCATAGGTTTTCATGGTGTTCAAAAATTACGACAACAGGGTTCTTTATTCTAATTACAATTTCCGCGAATACAATTTATTCGATTCTCAAAATCAATCGTAATCGCGCATCTCTAAATTGGACGAATGGTAATAGTTACCGTTTATGTTATTAATAGTTCGCTGATTTTTTGTGAAATTTGGAAATTTTCCCTGATTTTTCCAGAATTAATAAGTTCCCTGAGAATTCCCAGATTTCCAGGTACTGTTACCACCCTGTCTATAATCACAAGGAATGTTTAAAATAAAACCCACACTGACGAACAGGCTTGTGATTGATACCTGTTAGTCAAAGGTCTAAGAGTGAAATACATATCTGGTAATTATGATTCCACATAATGAACTGTTATTTAGTGTTTTCTAAGGGAAGATTATTAAAAGTATGATTTTTAGAGTGAATCAAGTTCAAGTAAAAGTTCTCAACTTATTTGGATAAAATAACAAGTAACTTGTTCATAGTTATTTAATTTTCAATACCATTAAAATCAAAACCCTGCTGCTTCTCTCCAATTATTTTTACAGAAAGGATGAAGTAGCATAATTAGTTATTGATGAAATATTGATAGGAAAATGCCACCAGAATCATTAGAATTACAAAATGCTACAAATTTATATGAACTTATAATATAATTATGATAAATTCAAAATTTTACATTTGTGGTTGCTGTGGTGAGCACAAAACATGCTTATACTAATGAAAATGAGTTTCCTTAATAAACATTAGCCACTTTTCAACATATTGAATCTCTCCAGCTCCTAACTTTCAATTTTTAGAGCATTTTTCACCTGAACATGCTTTTTATTAGAATATTTGCAGTGTTTCTAAGTCATTCAATGAACTTGAACAGTTAAGGAGTCTATTCACTTCATTTCATCATTCTGATTGAAAGTCTTAACATTGAATGCTGATTTGAAAGTCTTTAAAGAACAACATTGCAAGTTAACAGTTTTTATCTTATTTTGTATTACTTTAGTTACTCTGCCTTGATTACAACCTAAGGGCAATCTTCTGGTTCAATACTAAACTCACCACTCCAAACTCAATATGAAACAAGAGCATGGATTAAAAATATAGGCATTTTTATTCAATTATAAGATACAGGGTTCCCACTCTTTAGGCACAGTACAAATTACATTTTTTAAAGCCTCTTTTCCCATTTTAAAGGCTTGGTAGATTGCAATAACTCGTTAGTGCACGGCTACAAAATTTTTTCCCAGGTGCTACAGTTGGAACCAACAACCAGATTTTAAAATAATTCTTTGTCTAATCTACATATATTAAACAAAATCGGATTTTAAAAATATTCAAATAACTTTCAGCAAAATTAAGGCTTTAGAAGTTTGGTATAAACCATAAAGAATGAAACAATAAAAACGATAAAAAGTACTTTTTATACCTCAAGCATTCAACAATTTCAGTGACATTTAGAAGCATAAGATAGGAGATATAAAATGGATAAATGAATATAAATATACAATTCTACTTTAAACAAAAGAATGACTATTTGATTGTAGTGACCAAAAATATGTAAGAAAAACACAATATTCAAAAGCACATAACCAACACAAATTGATTTGTGTTAAAATATATTCTGCATCAATGGAAAAACACTCAATAATAGAGGACACATTCACAGTTATAAACAATGTTCATGAAAGAATTCGTGAGCCAGATTCTAACCTGGAAGCAATACATGAATGTTTCGATGCATCATCATTCAAGCTATTTTCAATTTTCATGGGCTCAAGTGAGTAATATAAATAAATGATGTGTTGTTTTAAGTTATGTCCTTTTCAATGAAACATAACTGATAGAGCTGTGCTGGAAAAATCAATCTGGGCTAAATACCAAAAATAACTAAAATAGGCAGTTTCCATTTCTGTTTGTTTCGTTTTAATAGTTTAGTTAGGTTGTTTGTAGTCAGTTATCAGTAACCTTGAAAGCTACACATTCTGTAGTACTTAGAAGACATGGCATTATTAATTTTAGAAATTATGTTACTTACTTATCAATAACATAGAAATTGTCACCATCATCACCTTGTTTGATGACCATGTCTCCAGGTTTAACCTAATGTGAATAAGGGAGAGAAAAAGGTAACTTTAATGTCATTTATATTGTTTAAAAGAGGCAAAAATATTTTAGCCTTAGATACCAATAATGTCTACAAATTTAAAAAGAAATATAATTACAACTAACAAAACCTGTAGAGTTAAAATGATCATGCTCCAGAGTAAAATATATGCATATGCAAACTCTTGATTAAATCTTTCAGGAATTAAAAATGCAATTTTCAGGAGTATTTTCAGTAATGTTGTTTTAACACTTATTAAAAAGGTGACAATTTAATCAATATGTATGCTACATCAAACTCTGTAAACTATTCTCAGTTATTATTTAGTTAGTAGCACTCCTGGCTGCACTAATTCTGCTTTAGAGAATTATTTTGATAACATAACTCAGCCATCTTGTAGTTGTATACAAAATTTTGGTAGTTTTTCAAGACAGTATATTTCTTAAGTAGGTAAGTTTTCCTAGCATGTTTCCAAGTTAAACACAAAAACATTAGTACATTTTCTATTTAAATACAAAATTATGAGATACAAATTTATATTAGCCTCTGCAAAAGGTATATTTTTAGACATAATATTGTAAATAAATATTATTAATGATATAGAAATTGTGTATTTTCTAAACCAGTGATTCTCCAACTTTTTGCCTTCAGGGTAAAAACGGTTAAAATGTAAAAAAGAGGAAAATATACGCAGCGTTATTTTGAACAACAAAAATAGCTGAATAAGAATAGTATATTTGTGTAATAATGTGTGTACAGAACAGTGGCGCAGGCAAAATTTTTTTGAAGGTGAAGGTAGGCAAATTTAGTCTGATAAAGCCCTATAAAGTCCACTAAAACCCATATTTGTCTTTGGAAGTACCTATAACCTCCCATGGTTGTGCCACTAGTACAGAATGTGTTTAAAAGCATGTATTTTTGACTATTATTTAGCTTTATAAGCTCTACAAAATCCACTATAAACAATGATTGTCTTTGGAGGGGGGGGGGGGGATACCTTGCGCATTAACTCACATTTTACAAAAAAGAAAAATGGGTGCATGAAATCGTATTTCGCACAAAAATAAAAATATCTTGGCAACTCTAAACAGTATAAAATAAGTTGCATGAAGTTAAAAATGTTATTTTTATAAATATTGTTTAACATCTCATCAATAATGCAATTTTTTTTAACAGTTGCAATTTTTCAAAACTTTGATACAAAAATTAAATTAACATGAAATAAAAATGGTATGTTGCAAAAAAGAATAAATGAAATAAATACCAATTCTATTAAATAACATAAATGTTATATGAAAAAAATAAGTAGACACTAAAAAAAAATGGTACAGCTTCAGTCTACGTTTATAGCAGTGGCAATGTTCTTGGCATTTTTTTTGGCATACTTCTAGTAGCAAGTAATGATAGGTTAAGTTGACCCATCTGCATTACGGATTTTAATACAACCTCGGCAAGCAGAAAGTTTAAAATTTTTACTTTGAATGTTCTAGAAAGTTCTTTAAAAATCCGTTAAACTGTCGTTTGATTTCATTGGTTCATTTGAAATAATTCTTTCCTTGGAGACTTAAGAACTGCGCAAAAAAAATAAACTCATTAGTATATATATATATATTTTTTGCATAAAATGGATTGTGAATGGATATCGGCATGACATAAAATGCCAGCAGCATACCTTTGATAAATGGAGCTTTTAATTTCTACTCTTATACTAAAAAATAACGCCTGCTTAATTCGCCTCAAACAGTATTCATACATTAACATGAAAACGTTTCATTTTTTTTTTGTCAATTGCCACTGGGTGTTGCTGAAAGCATTTGCTTGTGCACCACAGCAGTTTGAGAAGCAGCTTTAAACAATAAAATCATATGCATCATTAGAAATTCAAACTCTTAAAATTATTTCGAATTTTAACTGTACAAATGTATGTAAAAACATTGAAATATTAATTAAAACAATTACCTTTCTTTCAAACATCGCATCTAAAACTTCTTGCATTTGTTGCTAAAAAAGATTTTAAAATGTAAAAATGCATATTTTCAAGAATCAAGTTACATTAAAGTTTCATCAAAGTAAATCAAATATCTACTTACAATATCTAAGGATCTGAAAAGCAAAATGTTTCTCACAGCTTCCCCAAGGCGCTGCCGTTGTTCATCTGATTTAGGATAGATAATCTGTAAATAAAAATACTATGTAGATAATAAGTACTTTAAATCACTTAATATAATTTTAAACATGCTGTGAACTTACACAAAAATTCAAGCTAGCATTTTATCAATATAATCAGCAAGTTAAATATTTATTATTGCACCCGTTAGTAAAATTGGACAATTGATAATTCATCCTATTGTGCATACTGACTAGCTGAACACTACAAATCATGAACTTTAAAAGTATGTATTGAGCACAGCTTGAAAATATCTGCCAACTTTTTACTTACGAAGCATCATACCCACAGTCACTGTAATATTTTGGGCAGTAAAATTCAACATTTTTCTTTTGCTGTATTTTATAGAAATTTTAATTTACATTCCTGTGAGTTAAGAGTATTATAAAATAAAGGTTTAATATGATATATCCATCTAGTAATGTTATAGTAAAATTAATAATGGTCAGAGGGTGTCAAATAAAAAACAAAGAAAACTCAGTATTAAAGAGGGTTTAAATAGTTCATAGCCATCCCTAAAATATTTGCACAATGAATAAATCTATCAATACCTGTTGTATAAATACTTGGCATTAGAATCCATAAATGTTAAGCACTTTGAAGCAGTTCTAAACAATGATAATCCAAATCCTATTAATTCAGATATATACATATATATTATATATATATATATATATTATATATATATATATATATTATATACACAGTCCAGCCACATTAATGTGACCACCTGTCAAAAGCCAGAATAACCATCTTCGGCAGAGCGGACAGCTGTGAGATGTTCAAGAGAGTTAATTAGGTTTCTGAAGGTGTTCACTGGTATGTTGAGCCAAGCCGACTCCAGTGCAGTGGCCAGGTGCGCTAGATTACACGGTTGAGGATCCATGGCAATTGTTGCAGGGTGTTTGCTTTCAGACGTTTCACGCCGTATACGCCAACGTCTACCTGTCCGATGGAGCATAAAACGTCATTCATCGGAAAAAAGCCACCTGTCGCCACTCTGTGGACGTCCAGTTGCGGTACTGCTGTGCAAATAGCATAGGTGCATTAACCAGGCGTCTGCTGCGGAGGCCCATGCGCAGCAACGTTCGCTGAACCGTTGTTGAGTATACACTCTTGGTAGCCCCTTGGTTCATATAGGCGGTCAGTTGCACCTCTATTCGCCCGAACGCATCTCTGTAGCCTTCGTTCGCCTCTGTCATCTATAGCCCATGGTGCACCACATGTGCCACACTGCTGATTTTGGATAGTGCCATTTTGCCGTGTATGGTATATTTTTACCACAGCGGCACGCGAACAGTTCACAAAATTAGCCGTTTCCGAAATGCTTCCACCCTTGGCCCGAAAGTCAATAATCATGCCCTTTTGGACGTTGGATAAATCGCTATGTTTCTGCATAACGCCAACGATTGAAATGCTTTCCGATGCCCTAGGACATCCTTTATATACACTCCACTGTAATGTGCTGCCACCTGCCTTTTGTGATTGGTTATTTCATGTTGACGTCGAAAGTAGGTGGTGGTCACATTAATGTGACTGGACTGTGTATATATATATATATAAAAACTTTGATTGTTTAAGTTTTATGGTCCAAGATAAAAAGATGGATAAGCTGCAACAAACACAAGCCAACAAAGATTTACAATAAAAATCAAACATCAAAATTAAATGTAAATATTAATTCAATAAAACTAAATATATAAGTACATGAAATTAAAATAAGATTGAAGTATATTTACAAGAACATGCAATTTAAAAGGTGATGGATTATAAATGTGGTAAAAATTCTGAATGTTGAAGAGGTAAAAGGTGGTGTATGAGTGGATGACCCAAATCTGATAAAAGGAGTGATGAATATTAAAATATCTACAATAATGATGTGAACAAATCATTGCATAAGGTTGATGGCAAGATGGGGCAGTTTCACCCAGCATAAATATTGATGCATGAATATAGAATGGTTTACACCAAGAGTAGTAATAAAACACTGGGATGGTAATGGCAGTGATGTGGTTGGAAATATACTGTGCAGTTTATTGTTCCTCTGCTCACTCCAGTCTTTGCATCATTTGTTCTATGTGATGTCACATATAAAATGACAGATCATTGCATGTAACATGAATATGGCAATTTTTGTTGCCGCATCGGTCAAAAAAACTGTATCCAACAAAATTTGAATTGGTTTCAACAAAATTGTAACCACATTGGTTGAGCTTATTAAGTTTTAAAATATCATGACATAGGATATCTTCGAGAATGTTAAGGTAGGTTCCAAGACAGTTTTTGGAAGTCTTCATATAGAAAAACTCACCAACACTTAGCTGTAAAATTTATTTTACGATTTAAAGAAGGCTAAAAATTCAGCTGTAAAAATAGGAACAAAAAGATGGGAGTGAAAAGCTGAGCCAGACACACAAACAAATACGCAGCTGACATAATTGGGAGATTTCAATCCATCAGTGAATATGTGACAGTGAAAAATAAAAAAAGCTGCCGAAAAATAATAGGGTTGGTATTTGAAAATTTTTAATTGTCGAAGGTAATATTGAAAATAGTAGTTGCTCTGCCACTTCTATGGAATGAATGGAAGGATTACCCAGGGTATTCTCATGCAAATTCCTCAAGTTGGTAAGCACGAAGGGTGATTTCAGAAGAGACGATCATAAGAACAGTTCAAGATTGAAGTCATAGTGACAAAAAAAAAACACACACGCTGAAGCCAACAATGGTTCATGGCTTTCGTGACACAGATGGATGGCTGAGTGGATTAAGCTGTACAGTAATGGCCCACAAAAAAAAAAAACTTTAGATCATTGAATATAATTTAGTCATTAAATAGAATATACACATTTGATGTCATATGCACTAGCATGTATAAACTGATAAATAAAATCCTAGAACAGTTCTACTATTGATAACTGAACTCATTCTATAAATGCATTTACTATACTCTACATACTACACATATTCAATCAAATCTACTATACTCTACAACCCTAGTATTACAATAAATCTAAGACAGGATAAACATACTCTTTCAACATCATCATCTTCATCATCCTCTGGATTATATTGTTCAGCAAAAACTAAAACGAAACATATGTATTAGATTTGGACTGTTATAAAACTGGTGAAAATCAACAGAACTTAAAATGTCTATTTCCCTTACACATAAATTTAGAAAGACAGCATTTGAACTTTTGAACAATTTATTTTTAGATTGATAGTTCTTAAGTCTTGTAGCCCATTTTTCTAGCACATGGGGGCTCCGCCCCTGTTTGACTACCACTGGGGATTGCTACACAGCCCCATTTGGTTTGCTTCCCAAACCAACACTCCTGTCGCAAGTGATATTTTTCACCTTTTTTTAACACTTAAAGCACCCTAAACTAATAGCTGTATCAGTAAAAAACCATCTTCATTTTGTTCCCTGTACAATTTTGAATAAACCATGTTAATTTTGTGTACAGTAATTGTTCTGATCTGTACTTAATCGGCAAACTGTCTGAGAATCGAAAATCGAGAAAACAAGCATGAAGCCACAGCAAGATTCAAGGGCATCTGGCAAACCCGTCAGTCAGAAACTGTAACCTTTATTACCGGGTGCAGTAGAATGAATGCAATGGTACGGCAATCTAAAAAATACCAAATTTGTATGACCAACTTTTGATGGCATCGAATTTATTTATTAACCAATTTCAAAAAGAATTGTACTATAAGAAAGAGTACATTCTAAGGTATACTGTGATCTTTACAAATTAAAAAAAAATAGTAATAAGATATTAATATGACAGTTTTAACAAAAAAATAACAAAAATTGCCCAATTTTTCTCGAATTTCAAAAAAATATTACCAGGAACCAAATTTAAATTTCTAAAAAAACTCGACTAGCTGCAAAAATTCACGTTTAGAGGTACTCTAAAAAAAACCCGACCAAAGACTGAAAATTTCTGTCTTTTGCCCACTCGCGTTAAAAATTTCGCCCTTTGAATTTTGACGCTTAATAAACCCTAAACTAATAGCTGCATCGAAAAAAAAATTCAAAATTGTCCAGGGAACACAATGAAGAACAAACCATGTTAATTTCGCAATTTTCTAATCCATACTTTCTCTAATTAAAAATTTTGATAATTCAGTCTTTAATTTCCTAATTTTATGGAAAACTTATTGTTATTACATTATGTTGAACATTGAAAATTTTAACGAGTTTGTTGACACCACTAGAAAATGTCTTTAAAATAACTTTGTTTAATTGTAGTGCTAAGACCACATACTTAAAATTTGAATAGATTTTCCAATAAACCAATCAGAATAACCTAGTACAATTTATTTTTCATATTGGATTATAATTGGATTCACTTAAAAAATACCACAGTCACACACACACACAAAGTTCACAGAATTGCACTTGAATACTTTTATAATCATAAAGTGATTAGAATGTACCTAAAAAAGCAGAAGAAAATTTTCCATTCACAAAATTACATGGACTTCAACTGTACAGAAATAAAGAAAATAGCTACATTTTTTATTAGTTTCCATAAAACTCAGTCAGATGACTTATTTAACAAATCTAAGGCTGCACATCACAATATTTATCAAGCAGCAGCCTTTCTTATGACATAGAAATTTAATTTGTTTTCCCTAGCTATTTAAAAAAGTATATATTTTTTATATCCATCTCAGCTATTGTACTTTTAACTTCCTGACAAAATCGGCTTTTGTAAGAATGCGATTGAAACGAAAACTAATATTAAGTAGGTGAAATGCTTTCTGATTGTCTGCTTGTTATTTGATTAGTTATTGAAAAAATGGTGTATTTAATCCATAATTTATACATTCTCAAAGAACTCCATCCATCACTTCCCCATTTGGGTGTTAAATATTTCTAATTATTCCTTTTAGACAACAGTGAAATAAAGTGCATAACCATACCTAGTTGTGAATAAATGACAATAAACTTTTCTCTAGAAATTACTACACATTAGACCTACAAATTGAAAAATATTTTAGATACCTGATTTCCGTCTTGAATATTGGTTTTGTGATTCTAAAAGGAAACAAAGAAATATTAGAATATATTCATAATCTTTTGCACAATTTAATACAGTAGAAAAAACATTTCAACCAAATTAGTATATAACTTGAGACATTCTAATTTTGTTGTCCAATACATACATTAGATTTTTGTAAATTTTAAAAGTTTTAACCTCTTATTTGCAATATATTGTTGCTCATAAATATTTAAATTGTGAAAATACGGCAATTTTTTATTCTATAACATTCATATATATTATTGAGTAAATAGCCTATATTCCCATACACAAATGTCCCGATTACACTAAAATAAAGCTAATTTTGTACTTAAATGTGCAACCTTTTTGTGATATTACTGAAGCAAGTGAATGTAATTTGACTGAATTTTTTAAAAAAAGTATTTATAAAAAACGAAAAAATTACAAACTTGCATTTATCTTTGTCATATAGGAATTTCAGATTAGTAAAAGCAAGGGTTTACAGTGAGAAAAAATGTAATTAAATACACATAAAAACAGTAATAGGAGTGTAGGTTAATCCAACTCAAAGGTTTTTGATAAAAACTCAAAACTACAAAAATGCAACCAAGGTATTTTGGTTTCAAAAGACTGAAAAATCCAAAAGATCGATTGTAACAATTTAGAAGGGTATTTATTATATATTTATATTGGCAGATAATTTTTGAAAACTTCAAAGGGACTGTTTTGGTAAATCCTAATGAAAAATCCATATAAAAGAGGTTTTTGATTCCATTTGAATAGAAATAAAGTGATCAAGGAGCATGTGGCTGTTTTAATATGTCCTGTCAAAATACTTTATTCTATTTTGGATGTCAAGAAAATGGCAGATTCTTTAGTTAAGAATACCAAGTTTTAACAGAAGATAGTTTGAACTAACCTTAATTGACAAAAGCAGTATCTCCATAACTGTAGATAGTGTAAATGGATGAAAATTCCGGAATCAGCACAAATATACTCCAAAATAGGTTTAACTTTTATGGTATGAAATTCTAAGTAGATTTTGATATTTGATACTTGGAAGTTTAAAAGACTATTGATTAGTCTATTAAAAATTACACAACTTCCAATTACTGGTGAAATACACTAAAGAGCCAAAACATTATGACCACATACTCAATAATGCGTTTCGCCTCCTTTGTCTTTTGGCCTGCAATACAGCTGCAACTCACCTGGGCATAGATGCCACAAGTTGGTACATGACTGCAGACCGATTGTACCAAATGTCTAAGCAGCGGTCACGCGAAGTCGAGATATTCGGACATGATGGTGTTTGAGCTCTGAGCTAACTCTCCATGACACCCTAAATGTGCTCTATCGGATTAATATCTGGCGAGTTAGGTGGCCAGGACATTAAGTGGAATTCATCAGTATGCTCCTCGAACCACTCCAACACAATCCGAGCCTTGTGACATTGTCCTGCTGGAAGATTCCATTTCCAGTTGGGAAAACAGACGCCATGTAAGGGTACAACTGATCCGCAATGATGTTCAGATAGTTCGCAGCGTTCGTGGTCTGTTCAACCACAACTACAGGTCCCAGAGTCGCCCATGAGAACGTCCACCAAAGCATAATACCGCCACCACCAGCCTGTGTATGACCTGATGTACAAGAGGGGAGCAACTGTTCGCAAGACGGCGTAGCCTGACATGACCATTGAAGTGATGAATGAGAAATCGGATTCATCTGACCAGGCAACTCACTTCCACTCATCCATGGTCCAGTCTCGATGTTCCCAGGCCCACTGTAGGCGTAGTTGATGATGACGCTTAGTCAACAGAGGAACACGAGTGGGACGTCTGCTGCACAGTCCCATATCCAACAGTGTCCGCTGAACAGTGTTCCAAAACACTTGCGCATGGACCTGCATTGTATTGGGCTGTCAGCTGAGCCAGTCTTTGCTTTACCAAGGGGGCCAGCATGGCGTTACCCGTGACTGATCTTTTCTTGGGGTCAGGTGTGACCACTGCTCGCTAACCCATGGTGACTGCTACTAATTAACATTTGGTTTGCGAAACAAACCAAATGAGAATTCAGATAACAGTCATCATGGCATTGTCAAATTAGGCTAATTTAGAATTCCGAAGAGATCTAATCAGCGTAACGTCACAATCTCTTGCAAAAATATAAATGAAAAATTATTTATCAAAAGAAAATCAAACGTATAAAGTATCTATCTAATGTAAAATTTTCCGCAGATTTCAAATTCATTGAAATTTTCAATATAACTTTAATGATCCCAAATTTACAAAAAAGAACTAAACAATGCCAGCCGAAGTAAATTTTTATTTGATTCCCGTTCCATAGCTGGAATTGCTTGAGGGCAGGAAATCCAATATGTAATTTTTCGATTGTGAAGGTCAAATTCTTATGGGGAAAATTTTTTTAAGTTTTAATAAAAAATTATTTATTCAAAGAAAATTAATTTTTAGGTATCAATCTAATGTCAAATTTACCACAGATATCAAATCCGTTGAAATTTTTACTCCATCTGTAACGGTCTAGGAGATAGAAAGAAGAACTACATAACTTAAGTTAAAACTTTGATTTTTATCGTCTGCTGGAAAATCATTCCTCTGCGCAAAATGAAAACGAAGCAATATATTTAGAATCTGATCTTTTATGCTGTTGCCATTCCAAAAAAACAATAATAATTAAATTTCATTAAAAAATGTTCTAGATTAAATTTAAAAATTTGCCACAACTCTAAAATTGCAAAAAATGTAGACTACTTGTGTGCCAAATCTCATTGTAAGTGCCATAGATTCATCAGGACAGTCCACACACACACAAACCAGGATTGGCTGGGTTGGACCCAATGGGTTTTTTCAAAAAAGCCCATTTGAAAAACCCACAATTTTGTATACATTTTGTTTTGTTTTTTTCAAAAAAAACAACAACCTTATTTTGCCCATATTTTTAAAATAAAGCAAAAATTTCAGTGATACAAATTTGTAGTCATAAATTTTTTTAACAGAATTGATAACTTTTATAGAAGATTTATTTTTAATACACAAGTTTTGTACACATATTATCTATAACAAGCTACTATTCTTGAGTGTCATTGTCTCTTCAGGAACCTTTGGCCAATTTTCCTACTTTCTCTGTTACTAGTCTATTTAACAACTTTGTCCATATGTTGCTATATGTAGAAAACACACATTCAATGGATGCCAAACTTGGTGGGCAGCTGAGGAGTTGAGCAAAAAATCTGCAGAATCATTCGGGCAACTTCCCAGATTTCTGTGTTAAGCTCCATTAGCAATCACCACTTCGAAAGTTTACTTTTGTACAAGTTCAAAACATTTACATTGAAAGTATATTGGGGAAACAACTCACTGTCTTTGATTTTGAAGGCTAAGACACAATAATTCGAGTCGACTCACTATTCATTTTCATTAAAAATTTCAATATATTTGTGAAAATTCTTGATGAAAGTGTAAAACGCATTAAACTTGCGAATTCCAACATGTATAATTTGGAATTTGAGGCATGAATCCACCTGTTTCCTTTAATAATCCATGAGACGTTATGGTTGCAAAAAAAGTATTTATTTACCTCCACAATATGTTTAAGGACACTTCCATAAAAAAAAACATTCTAAAATAAATTTGACCAAAAATTTATTTTTAAATTTCTATTTCAATACTAAGTACTTTTAAATTTTTTTTTTTTTAGTTGGTTAAAAAAAAAAATTAAATAAATAAATTAAAAAAAAAAAACACTTTTTCTTAAAAAACCTAGGTGGGTTGGGCTTTAAAAAAAAAAAAAAAAAAAAAAAAAAAAAAAAACGGATTTTGCCAACACAGACACAAACATTTCCTTTTATAATAGTAGATTGAAGTACTTCAAATAAGAGAAACGAACTCATTTGCACAAAAACCTTTCTTGAGAAAAATACTTGAAGGTGTATTTGATAAACAAGCGACGATGAAATGAGTTTTCATCATACTTACTGGGCAAAAAAATTCATAATTGAGACTAGGGTGTAAAAAAATCATGATTAAAAAAAAATCCTAGTAAACGGATTTTTAAAATTTAAATCCGATTTTTTTAATTAAAATTTTTGTAGGCCATATACACTGCTTACATAATAATTATACAAAAATTTGTTAAACAAAAAAATTGAGTTTTTGACATGGTAATACATTTAAAAAGTGAATTTTCAAAATAAAAGCAAAAGGTAAAACATTTGCTTAACTTTAATAGTAAGTTGACATCCTACAATGAGTAAATTACATCATCATGTTAACAAATTTATCAGTAAGTGTAAGTGACAGACATAAATTATAGTCTGATTAGATAAACATTTGTTATGGGTCACTACTCTTAAAGTGACAGGTGACTGTTCATGGTGCATTTTGCAAAATGAAAGATATTCATGGTGTTTAAACATTCATCTTTTCAAATAGAAAGTTCAGTTGTATTTATTTTATAAATTATTAATCACATTAATTGTGTTATTTTGTATTTATGTCTCAATTAAAAAAAAAAGTTGAAAAATCACTATAGAGCTAAGCCATTGGCCATAGTCAATTAAAGGGGTAACAAGTAGTTTAGGCCTACTAGTGGGGTCATGGACAATATAAATAGCTAAAGACATTTCTAAGTATAACATTAATGTACAATATTATCCCATGCTTCCCACACTTGAATGAATGAATGCTTTATTGTTTGTAACAAATTTTAAAATTATGCATAAACATTGTCAAAACGTTCAAATAGATGTCATTTTCTTTACTGTTTGCCAGAATCTCTTACTCAACCTCAACAGATCACTAAGTTTATAGACACCTCAAATTATTTGCAAGTGTCTAGTGCCAAACATTTTTTCAAAAGCTGATTTGTACTGGATGTAGCCATTAGTGCTGAAATCACTGAGTGCAGAAAGTTTAAAGCATTGAATGAGTTCTGTGATTTTCCTATAGTGTATTTACTTAATTATAAAAATGTAAGATTGGTTGTGAGATTTAAATCAATGATTTTTTTTTAAAACAATCATTTGATTAAAATTGTGATTTTAATTAAATCTTGACACCTTGATTGAAACTTCTTTATCAGGAAGAGTAATAGGAGGACAATATACTGTGCTCGTCACTGAAGTTTATTCATTTCGATAATGAAGAAAATAGGTTCACACACCCCGATCCTAAATTTGAAGAGATCAGGGGTCTTTTCCGTCTCCTTGTAAGCAAATTCAGCCATGCCTAAAAGTGATAAGTATAGATGAATCCTAGATGTTTTTTAAGGATAGAGCTTGAAGCTATCCATCAGTTAAAGATCACAATTTAAAATAAAAATTGTACAGTGCTTCATTTGATTGCTACTCTTTTACAGAAAGATACTTGTTTCTTATCAGAATTTTGGATATAGGGTGGTAATTTAAAGTGTCCTCTCTCAGCAATGAGATTTTAGGAAAAGGATATTACTGATAATAAGCAATTATTTGGTAAGCTGAAAATCTGATTTCCAAGATTAATGTGCACAAAACAGTAAGGTCTAATTTAAAAGAAAATCCGCTTAGTTCATTGAGATCCAAAAAGGTTTTGAAAGTGTAAATAATCGAATTTCAAAAGGGAAAAGTTTAGTATTAAAGAGGATTGATAAAAAAAATCAGTATCACTTTTAAGTATCATGCTCGGTACAGAAATAGTTGGGAAGAGGGAGTTAAAAAGGGAAAAACATGAGGAAACCACAAGCTATTTGTGATAATACATGAGACATACATGGCAGGAAAAACCCAATTTTCAATTGAATTGCAAACATTTAATATATGAATGTTTTAACATCCAAAATTAATGAAAAAAAGGGATGTTTAAATTCATAAATGTATATTTATGGAAAAGGTGGAGCAAAGCGGTAGCATTTGTTGCCATTAACACATTCCCTGCCGGCCAAGTTAGGATGTGTTGATAGTTATTGCCCAGCCATAGAAATGGTTTTTTTCTAGAAACCGACTTACTTTTTACAACAAATATGGTTGAAAATTGCACCAATACCAGAACAGATCGGCGAAAGCTAAGCCAACATATTAGCAATTTCATCATCTGTTAGAGGCTTATTAGATTGCATTTTCTTTCTGGGGGCGTGAAGGCCCTATACAACTATCGTCTCTACAACTGATATTATAATATTTTTTAATATCTAATACAGCTGTAAATTCGAAACCATATACCTTTACAACTAGCAACCATTACTCCACGACAACACCTAACATATGTCAATTGAAGCGAAGAATAAATGTTGAGGCGCAGTTCTTCTCGTGCGAACGGCTACGGAGACATCACTCCACACCATGCGTTGCTGCGTGATTGGCTCTTTAGAGTCGACGCCACACCATGTGCTGGCGCTAGATCAGCAATGAACATGGTAAAGGTGAAAATGAATGGTCGCCACTCGCCACGTGGTGACTAAATGTTTGAAAGTGGAGACTGAAATTTTGCTAGTTACCACACTTTTTAAAAACATTAGTTTATAAGGTAAACCTTCCGATTTTGTGTTGAAAAATTGTTCGGTCGAAAAGACCGGCGCGCTTACACATGTTACAAAAAGTAGCGCGACTAACGGCGGGTTAAAAAAGAGAATAGGTTGGAATATAAACAAAGAGCTTCCACAATTGGCTTCTTCAATGCAGATTTCTGGTTCTAATTTTATCCTTTAGTGCTGAAAGCGACAGCAGTGATAATGCATTGATGAGTATGGGAGAACTATCTATGGCAATCAATATTCATGCTTTTAGGCATAGAAGCCTCATTCTAACAAGCATTCACTCCTTTTCAAAAATCGATTGAAAAATTGGTTGAGCGGAACATATTGTAACTGGATTTAATGTAAACAAATGATGCTCTATATACAATGCTGAAAGTGCATACTAAGCAAATAAAAATAGTTAGAAGGATGTGTGTGCAATACATATATTTCAAATCTTTACTTCAAGGTGGTTGTTTTGGGGTTTTATATAGCAAGGGCCATATTCCCCCAAGCAGAGAAAAACACAAGATGTCAAGCAGAAGACAGTAAATCCTCATGAAAAAAGAAAAGATCACTCAGGTATCTCAGCTCTGTGAAGCCTGTACCCACCTAAGGGAGATGTGCTCCTGAGGGTTTTTGCGTGCATGTGTGTTTCAGGGAATTTACAAAATAAGATTGTCACTTCAGCTTATGAAACTACAGTAGGTACAAAGACCGAAATCCAGCATTGTCCAAAATCCGGACGTTATGCTAACCATCGTTTTTTGGTTTCTCTCACTTTTTTACATCTTTCCGACAATTTTTAAAGAACAAGGAGTTGAACCTGGACCTAATTGATGAAACAAAGCAAAACAACAGATATGTTCAGAGTCGATAGCACACAGAAAAATGAGATTTGTAAGTAAAAAATTATTCCTATTTATATATCAGCTATTTTACTATTGCAATCGCAAAATTCACGTGATAGGGGTTGGATTCAGGTTTTTTTTTTTTTTTTACAAAAAATGCAAATAATCCGAAATGGCTGAGGCCCGGAGAATTTAGTACTCTATCAACTGTTTCAACCAGTATACAGAACGCACAAGGATATGAAAAATCAAGTTAAAAAAAAAATAGAGTCTGATTTTTATGGTCAAAGTTTTTACACTTCTAATATTTCCACATCGAAATACACCAAAAGTTTATGTTATTTGATGTATTTAGAGAAAACACACACTTGGGATTTCTAACAGATTAGAATCAAATATAATCTTGCAGCTCATTCTATCCCTTTAAATGAATTATATTTTATAATACAAATCCATAATTTGACATTTCAGATAAAATTTAACAAGGATACAAAATTTGATTTAAAAGATTACAGCAATTTTAAATTTGTTCAGAAGAAATAAATATCCCAACCTTATTGTTGCTCAACTTGATTTAATGATGACAAAACTAATTTCAAAATATTATTCTAGATGCCAAAGTAGTAGTGGTGGTCATAAAGCGGTATTATGGTTAAATAATAACTTTACATGCTGTCAACTAACTACAATATGTTATCTCCATCTTTCCAATATCTGATAATCTGGGGCATATTTTCATTGAAAGGAATAAAAAAACTTTAGCTAGAAATTTCAAATTACAAGAAATCATACTGAATGTTTTTGGATGAAAATTTCCAGGTCAGGATTTGATTCCTGAAATACTGGATTCTATTAAATAAACTATAGTGTGAAAGGGGCAGTGAAGTGACATGTTGATTCCTTTATCAGAAAAATATTCCATGATCAAGAGGCAAGAGGTCAGTTCAGATGTTGCAACAAAATAAAGCTGATGATGGACATATTTATGAGTGACATCTATGGTCAGTGAACAAAGGGAATTAATTGTCTGTTAGTTGTCATGGGGGGGGGGTATCTTAATGAGTTATTTCTCTAGTGTTTCAAAAAGGGAAAACAAATCATTTTCAGTTAAAAAAGATTAATCTTGAGGTGAGAAGTAAAGCTTTAAACCAGGGTGTAAAAAAAAAATCAGGTCTTTTTAAATTAAAAAAAATTTAGATTTATTTTTATTTAAAACAGATTTTTATGACTTTAGTTAATTTGTTGCTCCAAAATTTTGAAACAGGATGGAAATGAGACATTCAAAGTATAGTTCAAAGATACAGTATAGTTCAAAGATAGTATTGATGCATGTTAAATAACTTATTCTCTTTTGGCCTTGTTACTTTTATTCTTTCATTTGAGTTCTTATTTTTGTTTATACAAATCCCAGAAATTATTTAAAAAAAACATTTTAATAGGAAAATAGAATTAATTTTTTTTTCTGGCTTTTTCAAACTTATTGCAGTGTAAAAATTAAGCTATATTGAACTAAAAAGTTATGTTGTTTGAAGAAAAAAAAGAAAAAAAAATTAACATTCCACCAAACAGTGAAATATTTGACCCAGTAGAAGTTGTTGGTGTAGGCCTTCAAAGTGTAGTTGTTATTGGGAGAATAGTAAGCAGCAGGAAAAGAGGAGATAAAAGACTAGCTAAAAGAAACAAATAAAAGGCCTACCGAGATTAAATGACTTGAAAAAGAAAAAATGAAGCTCAATACAAATAAGGAGAAATATAAGGGGAGGAACTACTATTTGAAAGAGAAGTTTAAAAATATGAAGTCCACAGCAGAAGGAAGCAGCAGCCACTTCAAAAATCTTTTATGAAGAGAAAAAGTTTCTCCCAGAGTAAAAAGTCTTGAATTTGGAGTTGCATTAACTACCCGGATAGAGGAAAATTACAATAAAATAAAGTAAATGCCAAAAAGCATTTGGTTTGGTACGGTTTGGGAAAATAATTTAAAAGTATCAAAGTTTGCACAAGATCCCACTTTAGACACACCGGGAAAAATTGAATAAAATAGATGGTGAGAAAAACATTGTTGATGTAATTAAAGAGACAAGCACATACCTAACAAAAATAAAATGAGAATTAGATCTGACATCGTGAAGTTTTTCGAGTAAGACAGTGTCAGCCCTATGGAACCAGGCAGTAAAGACTGTAATACTAAAAACAAAATTTAAAAAAAAAGAGAGAGAGAGAATCCTAATAGAAAATCTTAAAAATCTCCATAAAGAGCTTAAAGTAGAATCTGGCTATAGTATTCCATACTCAACGTTCTGGTTTTTCCCCAACTATTTTGGGTATTGCAACCTGATGCAAGACACATGTGCATGTGAAAAGCATGAAAATGTTTCTTTAATTTTTGAAAAATTAAAAGGCTTTAAAGTTCTTAATTACAGTGATTTAGATCAGATGATTAAATCTATGCTGTCAGGATGTAGTAAAAAGTAAAGAAGAATGTCTGGAAAGAAGAGCATTAACAGGGTTCCCACTCTTTTTTTCTAACTAAAAATAAGGACTTAAATAAAACATTGAAGAAACCGTATTATACAATGAAATACCCGACTTTCGACCAAATGGGGATGCTCTTGCAGATTAGTTAATCTTATAAGAACGGTAGTATTTAAAAAATTTAATATTCAAGTCTATTTTCTAACAATTATACACAAATAATGCCACCCAAAAATGAGATTTTTCAAAATAAGCCGTCTGATTTTTACAAAATTCAGCAGTTAATACATGGGCATTTATGTGTGCACGTATTAGTAATATGTGTAAGTACATAAACAAATTATAGAATGGAGACCACAAGAAAAAAACTTTGGATGTTTTTCTTTTATCTCTTTGCAATGCATTTGCTTTTATAAAAAGGAAAGAGTTAAGTTTGAAAGAGGACAGGACTTGGTGTTGTCAGTCTCAAAGCTGCTGTTGCGAGTTTGATTTCTTTTTCGTATTCTTTTCAGATTGTTTCGTTTATACTTTTTAATGGTCTTTAGGGGAGTGTATGAGCAAATTTTTAGCATATTGTTGCTCATGGGTTGGAAACAGCATTTTGTGTTGCCTGGGTCAGGCTCCTATCTGATCCACCAACACTTTCATTTTCGAAAATTTCCTAATTTTTTTACTTTAATTTATTTTGGTTTTTGAAATAACAGTGCTTACCTTGTTATGTCTGCAGCTTCAGCCTGCTTATGAAATGGAAATTACTCACCCCAGTAATTATTTTACAATACACTTTCATAAATTCATAATGAAAATAAGAAGTAAATTCATTTATTGGCACATCGGAGGTTTCAATAAAATAAAATTAGTGGTAAACTATTAATTTACTAAAAGAATTGTAAGTTGCGTACGTCAGAGTCAAATTTGACTGGATCGGAGACCGAATGAATTTCAAAGAAAATATTTTGATGTAAACCAAAATAAATCATAGAAATTCAAAAAACTTTTTATAAATTTATAAAAAAGTTTTAAAAAAATGCAATTTTGTTGAATAGATATTCAACTAGTTGCCACCATCCCAGCCTAAGCCATTCGGTGTATTGCCACATAATTTTGCACCACGGTCAGATGACGAGACATATGATCTGGCACCCCACTCTCCAAACTTCCACAACAACCCAACGTGAGGACCTTCGGCCACGACAGATTTAAGGTACACCAGCCGCCTCTACACCATACGCTTACAAACATCTTTTTAATAAAACAAAATTAATTTGAAAATAATCATCTAAGCTGACAATGGAAACAGATTGTGCATGGCATAACAAAACCAAAATGAAATTCAAGAAGTCGGCCATTGAGTATTTGTCACCCGGATACAAAGAGAAAAAAATTATAAAGCATAGAAAAATTACTTTCGCTTTCGGTCAGCGGCCAAATATGATGAGAGTTTGAATCTTCCAGTTTTCAAATGACTTTTCCTGATTCATTACCCGACTATTGGTTCTCCAGCACTCCGGTTTACGTTTTTGCGATCTTCTCTAATGTTTTTTTAATCGAATGTTTTTTTTTTTTCGGAACTCATAACTGATTGCTTCACATTTTCTGAGAAATGTGAACTATTTTATTTTATATTTCTACCCCCTGAAAATCTTCATTTTTTTTTTTTTGGGGGGGGGGTAGTTTTTACAAAGAATTAAAAGCATAATAAAAAGATAGATTTAAAAAAATTGCAACACATCGGGTTACCACTCAGATAGCAGTGTATTAATTAAAATAAATTATCTTTATATTGGTTCCAATTCACCTACTAACTTAAAAACACACTTCCCCATAATTGTAATAAGTTTCCTCTATGAGGGCAACTATTTTGTGTATTGCAAGAGCCACTCACAAGTCAAAAACAGACTGATTTTCATGGGTTTTCAAGTTTTTAAAGTGTTTTATGTGCTCATCAAGAGTCCGATCGACGATTTGTATACCGTGTGTCAAGGGTTGCCATTCAAGCAAGCCAGTTTCTGAATCATCACCAAAACCGTACTTGTAAGCAGTTTTATCGACGATCAGCTGCTAAAAAGAGATCGGAAATATTGTAAACAAATATCATTTGAAAACTGAATTTTGTTTTCAAAGGAAAATAAGCACTTTCTAAGGACTATTGATGCAAAATAAGTACTTCTAAGGGCCCTTAGAAATGGAAGGTCAAAATAAGCACCCATGGGAACCCTGATTAACAAACACGTTGAGACAAATGAGTTTGAAAATGTGATTACATGCGTTGAGCAATGGAAGAGGAAAGAAGTTAAGTTTACAGTTAAAGGAATAAAAGAAGACAGCTTAGAAAATGGTTAAATCAAAAGAAGAAATAGAAGTCAAAGAGTTAGTTAATAAATTTAATGACATGTTTCATCTCATGAAGCATGCTTGCAACCTAGTCCATCAATACAGGTCAATTTTCAACTTTAAAAAAAATAACCTATTAACAGATGAGATACATGTTGATTTCAGCCAGAATTATTAATGTAAGTACACCAAGGAGATACAAAGTTTGCATTTCAGAGGTTCACATGATTAAATCACATTAAATAGATAGGGATATTGAAAAGTGAAAAACTTAATGTTCTGCCATTCTGCTCATTGCCTGAATCTTGGTGACCCGACTCAAATACATTTAATGAACATATAATTGTCAAAGTATTTGGAAGAAAGAGTGTTAGCTATTATGTGGCAAATGTCACTGAATGTTTTGTAGCAACGAACAAACGGTATAGTGGTTAAGGTGTTAGTCTCCAGATTGGAAGGTTCCTGGTTCAAATCCGGGTCAGGGCATGGATGTTTGTAAGCGTATGGTGTAGAGGCGGTTGGTGCACCTTAAATCTGTTGTGGCCGAAAGTTTTCATGTTGAATTGGTGTGGAAGTTTAGAGAGTATGGTGCCGGCTCAGATGTTGCCTCGTCATCTCACCATGGTTCAAAATTACGTGGCGATACACCAAATGGCTTAGGCTTGGACGGTGGTAACTAGTTGAATGTTTTGTAGCTTCTTACCAGATCCGCTTCATGTCAAGATGCAACAATAAAACCAAATATGTTTTCTCTGATGAATGTGAAGCAACAGTACAAGATGAGGTTGTGGCCATTCTAAAACAACCGACAATGAACACTCGTGAACAGTACATTTTTGATAATACTATCGTGTTGGATGAAACTGAAACATTTTGTCACCTCCATGCGAACACTTATCTCCATGGGACTATATATCACCTCCATGTTTTAAGGAAATAAAAAATTGGCTTTAATTTGCTTTCTTGACCTCTGTTTGATGGCTGTACAACTTCATTGCCCTAACAGGACACTAAATACATAAAATAAACAATAAAACTTTAATTTTATTTTTAAGAAGTTTAACTGTCAAAATTTCATTTAATTTCAGAATGACCTATATGTTATTTTATTAGAATAAGACCTTCAAAAAGGTTTGTTTCCTGTAACATTCTGAGCAAAAATATTAGGGTGGGTAAATAGGTACAAAAAAGTTTTTTTTTTTTTTGCTAAATGTTTTTAGCAAATACGCAAAAGGAAATATTAACTGAGTATTAATGTTAGATTTAAAATTAGTCAGAGGTGTGATCACTGATGTAAAATACCTGGGTATATATTTATTTTCGCAGGTCAATATCCTGGGTATATACCCAGAAATTTACTCAAATTGAGTATTTATCATTTTTCTTCAGATTTAACTGCTTATTCACCACTAAAGAGTTTATTTATGACATGTCTGAACTGAATATATAATAAACAATTATTAATAGATTACGATCGCTGTGACATCGTAATCAATTAATCGTTTTAAAAAACATGTTTTTTTTAAAAATTAAATCACAATTTTTAAAAAGTCTAAAGAAACCTTTAGGATTGTAATTTTTGTATTGTAATTTCAGGGTCAGTTGGGTTACAGGAAACAAACCATTTTTTTTTGTTTGGCGTAAGTTAAGAACATCTTAGATCAAATAAGTAAAAGTAGTATGTTTATGAAAAAAATAATGACACTTAGTAGCAATGATAAGTTTTCAGAATTTAAAAGTTTTTTTTAATTTGCACATAAATCTTTATAGTTGAAAATTTTAATACCTCCATTTTTTGTTTGTGAAATGTTAGTTAATTTTTATTTAATTTAATTAGGAAATTTTATGCATTCATCACTAGGAATCCTTTTTACTGCTAGTATAACTATTCTGTAGATGTTTACAAAATAGATTATGGATTGAAGCGGAAAGTTATTTTAATGATATGATGCAATGATGAATTTTTTTATATGCAAGATCCAAGTTTCACTCAGTTGACATGTTCTAGGGCAGGGGTTCCCAACCTTTTATTAACTGCATACCACTTGAAATTTTTAGAAATTCTTGGCGTACCACCAGTCTTATATTTTTTAGAAACATAAATCTAATGTCAGAAAAGTGCCCAATGGCTTGTTTTATTTTCATTTAAATACTAAGAAAGCTTCATATTTTATGATTAATGCATTTGTATTTCGTATTAATGATGTTTTAATAAAGGAAAAAAATAAAACGGTTATTGAAAACTAGTTTTATTTTTTACTTACAGGTCTAAAAACAAATAATTTTAAATAATTAGTACCAACAAAGCAAAAACAAAGATTAACATAATCAAAAATCAATTTTTAGTGCAAAACTTGTTGTTTGTCTTTTATTAAAATATCAATATCAGGAGTAATGGAGCTTAACTTCACTCTTAATACACGAAAGTGCAGAAAAACCACTCTCACACAAGTAACTAGTAACGAATGGCATAAGCAATAGCAGAGCTTGTTGGAAGATCATTGGGTACACGGTTTTACACCCGATCCAGAAGTTAGTTAACGATTTCTCTTTAACTGTCTTTCATGGAACTATCGGGTTAGATCGATAAAACTTTCTTTTTTATTTCGACTCATTTGGTGAGGTTCCAGAAAAGGATTTCTAATCCAGTCAAATTTAGAATAATCTTCTTTATCTTTCTATAACGTGGTTGTACATACTAAAAAATCGAACAAACTTCGTAGAATATTTAGGTTGCTCATATCATCCTTGCGTACCACCGGTTGGGAATCCCTGTTCTAGGGGATTGTTATTACACTTATTATATATATTCGAGTTAAATTTATGTATATTTTCATGTCTTATCCCATTTTTTTTAATTTTTTCTTACAAATAACATTTTTTAAATATTTTTTGCAAGCTAAATATTAATGAGAAACAGGATTTTTTTTTCATGAAATATTTTATGCTCAATTCCATAATATACATAACTAAAGAAATTCTACATCATACATATATACAATGCAAAAAATTCTGAAATTTGTTAGATTATTGAATAATCTTATAAAAAACTTTATATGGTGTTAGTGGGATCCCCGAATGCTATTTATCTATGTACAAAACTATCTTACCACCAGTTCTGGGTTAAAATCACGCTTATCTAAACTACTTGAGAACCAGATGAAAAAGCATTGCTTGTGCATGTGCATGGCACTAGTTGTGCTGTTCTATTTACTCTATTATGTGATTAACTTTCCTAATTCCAATATCACGTCCGAGTACAGAATCAAATTTTTAAAAAATAACAAGCAATCTTCCCCGGAGAGATTATTTTATTTACAATAACATTAAACTTAAATTTATGAAACAGGAGCATTCCAGAAGACTCGGTTTGGCTGCTTCACTATTATTTCTATGCTACACGAACGCTAATTAGACTGAGACTTAACATGGATTTGTTAAACAGGCATAAGCTTATTACAATCATAAGGCATTTCATGATATCTAATTAAATGGTAGAAGTAATAGTATGTATGATTCACCTGATATAAGTAAGTAATCTAAACAATTTAAATCAAATTGATCCATTGAATGTTCCTATTTTTCCAATATAACAGGAAATACATATTTAATATTGTGATTACAAAGATTTTAATTAAATTTATATGAACTATTATGAAAATTGAGAGCATGAAGAGTAACTGTCAACTCTACTAGTTATCTGAAAAATCAACTAGGCAGTTTTGCTGTTTGAAAGTATTCTATACTTAATCTTTAAGATGTGTACATAGATTTCTAAATATGTTGGAAACAAACCCTAATTATGGTTATTGGATTAAGAGACAAATCAGAAATGACAAAATACTTAAAATCTACCTTAATAATGATACAGATATCATTAGATGTATAGAAATCATTAGATACATCTTTTACTTGAATCCACCAGATTCAAGTTAAAGGATATAAGCAATCTTAGTCGGGTGTAAACAAGTACTATAAAATATACAAATGTAAGATATAACATCACACTTTGAGTATTTGTTTTATAAATAATTTCACATCAAGTGCACGATACTTTCCCCCTTTTAATCCAATTAAAACCTAAACGTATTCTATTCGGTGAAATTACAGGATTGTGTATAATCATAAATATGCATCATGAAGAAGGAAAACATTTCGATCTCTCTTTAGGGTAGATAATTTTTGTATGCAGCATTTTGGAAATGTAAACAGCTTTCAGAAAAATGTCAACAGATAGTTATAATGAAAAATAAACATGCATATTGACAAAACAAACAAATTTAAAACTTATAGGATATTACATACTTCGAACTGGTGGTGGATCGTCGATGTCATCTTCATCACTCAGATTATCGTCCTCTTCACATGTTACAGATGTTACGGGGATAGATTGCTCCCGATTATTGGGACGACCTTCGTCTCTTAGCTTTGTGAAATAGTTAACAGCATAGTCTACTAAATCAGCCGGTTTCTCCAGCAGAACATTCACAGTAAAATCTAATAGCAAGCTAGTAAGTTCGCGTGGTACTTCAAGGCGTGGACGATTCATAGTCTCAAAATGTTTTAGTTCATTCACAATAATGACTAACAAAAACACAACAAACAAACGGTCTGCCTTGCACTTACGTACTTCCTAATTCCTCTTCTAAATTTGCATTCTGTGTGTGAATTAATCTCTTCCTCCCTGTCACACATTAAATGGAGGGGAGAGAAAGAGCAGGAAAATTTTTCCGGCCTCTCAATGAGATTGGCTGATCCTTCTAGCCAGGTTCAGTTCATAGTTGCATACCGCCACCTGTCCGTGTTTGTGAAAACTATATTTGGAATGAACTAGAAATGCTTCCTTTCAGTGGTCTGCGAAATGGGTAATGGTAATGGTAATTTTTCGTTGTACAAGAGCAACACAACTCCGGTATGGGATTTCAAAATTTTGGATGTCTCTAGTGCGTATTCGTTTTGAAAAATAAATGAAAGCACTTGCATTGTTCAACCTTTCAAATTTTTATCATTCTGTCCCTTTTTGTGTGTAATTACCAAACCAATTTAATATATATATATATATATATATATATATATATATATATATATATATATATATATATATATATATATCTTTGCTCTCCACTCAGAACACTCAAGTTGAAAAGTCAAGGCATAAAATTAATCCCCGTTTCACTTTTCAGGTACTTTTATAATATCTACCCGATCTACCTTTTATGGTGAGATATCTGCCTTCCATTCACAGCAAAACCGTTTGAATTTTCTAGTAATTTTATTACATACAACACATACATAACATCAGTATATACATCAAGACAGCAACAGAATAATGACAACAAAAAAGGAAGAAATCGACACTCGCGCGTGTACCCGCGAGTGCGAACTGAAACCAACTGGGGGGGGATGTTTGAAGCAGAGAAGGAAGAGCAGAAACTAAGCAGTTTGCCTCACCCCATCTGAAAAAGCCTCTCAACACAAGTACGGCGAATGAAACTGACTTCAGTTAAAAAACATAAGAAAATTGTCATTTGTTTACAAACGTTACTGGAGCTGTAAGAAATGAAATGTTAGCTAGAAAGTTAACTGGCATCGACTATTACATTCTGAATTAGATTTATAGGTGCTTGTTCCATTTTAAGATTAAAATTATTATACTCTTAAACTGTCACGTCCTGATGAAACGATTTGATTGACAGCTCGATCTTTAATGTCCTTCATCGTGTTTTTCCAAAACTATGATTAAGATAGATGTTCTAAATATCGCCTATCCCAGGGGTCGGCAACCTGCGGCTCGTGAGCCTCATGCGGCTCTTTTGATGTAAAGTTGCGGCTCTCCAGTTCCATACGAAAAAATTAATAATTTATCATCAAAACCCTTAAAAAATAAGAAAATATATTTTTAAGTACCTAATTTCTCAATAGCTTCTATTTTCATAATTGTTAATTACAAATCTCTACGCTTAACATGACAGTAATGCGATAAATTTGAACTATGGTTTTGTTCTTAGAGATGAGACTCCGTGACCATGTTTATCTTTCAGCCAATTGCATTCCATTTCCGTCTCACCCAAACAGCCACCGTCTAGAGTCTAGACAACACGTCTAGATGATGAGATGGTGAGATCTCAGATGGTGAGTACGTCAAAGATTGTTTTATACGTGCATCTGAAGAACTGTTTCGTAATTTAAAAAACAAAGCAGAAATTATGAAAAAAATCAAATATTTGCCATTATCTGCTAAAACAGTACAAGATAGAACTGCTAAAATGTCTTCAAATGTACCACATATGCAAGTGGAAGACATTCAACTGGCTTTTGCCTTATCACTTGCTATAGATGAGTCTTGCGACATAAAAGACATTGCACAAGTTACCCTTTTCGTCAGGTATATGTCGTCCCAAGATCCAAAAGAAGAATTGCTAGGAGTGCTACCGCTCTCAGGGCAAACTCGTGGAGAAGATATAGCAAATGCTGTGCAAAAATGCCTGGAAGACAATGGAATAGATAGAAATAAAATCGTTTATGTAGCAACTTTTATGTGATGGAGCCAGAAGTATGGAAGGAATACATAGAGGGGTAACATAAATTCTTCAGAAAAAAATAAACCACGAAATTCTAACGTTTCACTGCATAATTCATCAAGATAACGTATTGCAACGTTTTGCTTTGTGCTTGAGTGAAATAAAAACATTCTTCAATGAAAAAAGCAATGACCATCCCAAACTGGGAGAAGACAAATGGCTGCAAAAATTCAACTTTATGGTAGATACCACAATGAAACTAAATTATCTAAATCTAAAACTGCAAGGAAAGGGCAACCCAGCCTATGCCTTGCTTGAAGAAGTAGTTTGTTTCGAAAAAAAAAATACTTATTTGTGTTGAAGACATGGAGAGCGGTAAATTACTTAATTTTAAAAATCTGAAGCAATATCGCGATGAGACCAATGCAACTATTGACACGAATTACTGCAGCATAGCTTTAAAAAACATGAAGGATGGATTCGCTGAGAGATTCGAGCAATTCCAAACAAAAAAAAAATAGTACTCTCACGTTCATAGTAAATCCTCTGAACACAAATACAAATGAGTGAAACATTGAGCCATTTGGAATTGATGCTGGATCGCTTCAAATGCAATTGCAAGATTTGAAAACCAAAGACTTGTAGAGTGGCAAGTTCACAGAACTCAAGAGCAAGTTGGAAGAGTTGGAGGTCCAGAAATGCATGCACATCGCGCGTCACAAGTGGACAGCTCTAAAAGAAATTCCGCGAGTTGAGGCCCTTATATTCGGCGCATGGAATAGTCTTCCAGAATGCTACAGTGAGGTGAAGAAGTTGGCATATGGAGTGCTGACGATCTTCGGGTCGACATATTCGTAC
Source organism: Metellina segmentata (assembly GCA_947359465.1). Taxonomy (NCBI): domain Eukaryota; kingdom Metazoa; phylum Arthropoda; class Arachnida; order Araneae; family Tetragnathidae; genus Metellina; species Metellina segmentata. The sequence goes on along the minus strand of OX375872.1, from coordinate 111,892,212 downwards.
GAGCAAGCGTTCTCTTGCATGAATATAATAAAAAGTAAAGTTAAAAGTCAACTAACAAATAAAAATCTAGAGTGTATATATATATATATATATATATATATATATATATATATATATATATATATATATATATATATATATATATATATATATATATATATATATATATATATATATATATATATATACATATACTATAATATTGAAACGAAAATTTTTAGTGGCTCTTTAAAAACTGGGAAATTTTGTAAATTGTAACTTTTGGCTCTTCCATTTCAATAGGTTGCCGACCCCTGGCCTATCCTAACTAGTTATCTGTATCTCAGCCTCGTGGGTTGAGAAATCAAGCTGGAAACTAAATTAATATAACTAGGAACTATTCTCCTTTGGTTTCCAGAGAACACATAGCTTCTTTACCTATGTCAATTTAAGTTGGTTAGTAAAATTTCAAAAAGTTTCCTTAAGAGAATTTTCAAGAGTAGGTTCCTAATATCGGCTACCCCTCTTCGTATTACCCCCCACCAGGCGAAATTAGTAAATACTATTTAAAACGATATGGTAGTAGAGCACACATACCTACCTTTAGTAAACTAATTTCAAACTGTTGAAACGACGTCGATAAAGGATTTAAGCATTTGTATTTATTTTTAATTTAATAATTTATTAGAAAATTGAAAAACGTATGTACAATTAGTAGGCCTACAGCCTGATAGGTGAAATCCTGGAATAGCCCTAAGAGGAGCTCCCTTCATTAGCTTCAAGTTCTGCTTCTTTCTGGGGAAAACTATCAGGAGAGAAACATAATGGCCGACAGCAGACATACAGGTGACAGTGGTATTCAGCTTTCTCCTCTCTGCCGATGACATTATATAGACTGCCGCTTTCCCTTTCGTGCAAATTACTTGCATATTTTTGCTTTGCACAGTTGTTATACCAGTTTCACCTGCACTAAAAATTCTGGCAGAGTTGAACTTGATATTGTCAAGTTCTACTTTAAGAATATTGAAAAAAGATTTCACGCGCTTTGTCTTGACCCCAAGATTCTGGTTCTTGACAATGACTGCGGAGTTCTTATTGTTCTTGGAATTTTTTTTCAAAAACAAATTCAACCACTTTCGATTTGCACTGTTAGTTGTTTTAGAGTTTCGATGGGGAAGATTGTTCCTTAAGGCAAGTTGGAAGGCGATCTTCTTTACATGATTTCAAGTCAAGCCAAAAAACTTGTTTTCCATTTCCATGCAGTACTCAGCAAGTTTTTTTCAGGTTTTTTACCTTCCGAATTTATTTCTTACAACTGTATATTTTTCTTCTTTTTTTCCCTTTTGCACTTTTTTTAATGTAGTCTCGAATCGTTGATCTTGGTAATTCAAACGCTTTTGATGTTCTCAGCGTTTCCATTTCTTTGTTCCGAACTGCCCGACATGCAGCCTCGAGACTTGACGTGCTCTATGACTACCTTTTCTTCTCTTCGATTGGTATCTTATGTACGAGTCCTGTAGCAATAAAAAACTAAAAATTCAATCATAAAATATTAAAATACAAATTTAATTTATATATATATATATATATATATATATATATATATATATATATATATATATATATATATATATATATATATATATATATATATATATATATATATATATATATATATATAAAATTTGAGAAGAAAATAAGATTGAAAAACTGCGAGGTAGATTGGTAGGTAAATGAAAATAGGTGCTCTTAGGGACGATATTAAGATCACGTCGGTAGGCGATATTAGGAACACAGCTCAGTCAACACAAACATGCACACGACAGAGGTTAATAACAGCTATTTTCAAAAATAATAACATCTTTAGAATTATGATTTAATGTACTTTCAAGTCATATAAACGAAATTATGATTAGGAAACACTTACCTGGATATTCCCTGAATTGATTGGAGACAAAAAAAAGACATTGTGTTTGAAAAAGTGCGTCGCTTGCTACGTCGCAGGTGTAACGCCTGCACTGCCGTAGGCGGTTGCTCTTTTGAGCAGTTTCTGTAATTTTGCCACACATGCTGTCAGTAAAATTATTTAGCACCTCCTCTATCCGTTTGGTGTTTCGTTCTTTCATGCGACAGTAACGGCGGATACCTCCTAGCGGTTCACCGCTTGCTCTCCGCCCATGCCATTGTATGGTGAAAATTGCTTGCTTATATGTTTTCTATCACCCCTTACATTTTTTCCGATAAGTTTCGAAACACCCTGTATATACCTTATTATTGATTCTTCCGTATACGTATAGTGTGCAATACGCCTCATAGAGCATAGACATATAATAGAACTAAACACTAAACATTTCTTGGGCTCCACGAGAGCAGTCTCTGTAGCAGTGGTATCAAGATGTGGTTGTAAAACGTCTTCTCTGGCCTGCTCAGAGTCCCGACCTAAACCCCATAGAACAGTGATTCTCAAACTGTGGGGCGCGCCCCCCTAGGGGGCGCGAGCACACTAGAGGGGAGGCGCGAGAATACCCAAGATAAAATATAATTAAAAAAAATTGATTAACTGACTTAAAGGAAAGCACACATACACATAGAAAACAAAATACATTTCGACATATTTAATAATTAACTTATTAAAGTAAAACAACTTCTAAATCAAAATTTTTACTTAATCAAAACATACCAAATCAAAAACAAATTTAATAATTATTAGTGACTTCCTTGGGCCTATCTTGCCGAGCAAAGTTTTTCGAAGGAAGGCTTAATATTAGAAATAGCCACTCTCAGTTCTGTTTCTATATTTAGCCGAGATCTATATTTTGTCTTCAAAGAAGCCACATCAAAAAATCCAGTTTCACAAAGGTAGGATGTAGAAAATGGTAATAGAATGCGAAATGCCTTTGTTTTTAGTGCAGAAAAATAATCGAACGGAATCTATAATCCTCTACTCCTGACCAAAATCCAAATAGTGATTTGTTACTAAATTGTCTTTTGGTTTCGCCACTTGTAGTGAAGTCTATGAATTTTTCTTCCTCATTAATTGAGAGTCCTTCGGTATTCTTATGAAATGGATCCCTAACCCACTCGTAACTTGCTATCAGTTTGTCGCGTCAGCAAGAAAATACTTTTTAAAATTCTTTGCCAGCATGGCTAAATGATTTTCAATAGTTACAAAAACAACTTTCACATGTTCTTCTTCAGCCTTGTAAATTTTAGTACAATCATTCACATTTGCAAACATTGTTAGGTTTTTTTTGCTTTAAATTTCTGCTCCACAGTTACAATTTTCTACAAAAAGCATTAACTTTATCACTCGTATCCAACACATGTATATTTGCTCCTTGGAGTTGAAGATTCAAGTTATTTAATTTCTCGAATATGTCGACCAAGTAGCTCAATTTCATGACAAATAAACCATCGCTAAAATTCTTGGCTTCCGGTCTGTTTTCTTCTTCTAGGAAAATGGCGATTTCTTCTCTTAATTCATAAACTCGTTGCAAGAATTTCCCACATGATAACCATCTTGCCTCGCAATAAATAGTAAAGTTGAATGCATTGCACCCATGTCTTTACAAAGTGCGGAAAAGATTCTTGATTTCAGGGGTCTCATTTTGATGTAATTTACTACGGTTACAACTGTAGTTAACGCAACATTCAGACCAGGACTCATTTCTTTGGAAGCCAAAGCTTCTCTGTGGATCATGCAATGTGTCCAGACGCACTGAGGCGATTTTTGTTTTACAAGTGCTTGTATACTTTGGAATCTTCCGGACATTGAACGAGCACCATCGGTCCATATTCCGACGCAATTTTTCCATTATATGTTTGCCTCGTTCATAAATCATTTAAAATAGCAAATAATGCGAGCGATGTTGCTTTGAGTTCTATCGGTTTGCAGAAAAGTAGTTCTTCTACTACTGACATATTATTACAAAATCGAACATAGGCAATGAAATGAGCATCTTTATTACTATCTGTTGCTTCATCAAGCTGTATTGAAAACAATTTGTCACGCAACTTCGAGAAAAGCTGACACTGTACATCTTCAGCTATATCACCAATTCGACGAGCAACAGTATCATTTGAAAAAGGTATGAACTGCAATTGTTTTGAAAAATTATCTCCAAACATAGTGTCTACAATCTCAATTGCTGCAGGCAAAATAAGCTCTTCACCAACGGTGTGAGGTTTTTACATCTGGCTATTTTATATGAAACTTTGTAGGATGCAATTAAAGCTTTTTTATTCACAGACAAAGTTTCTTTAAAAAATTATTTTTGCTTTTCATATTATTTTAATTTTAATTTGAAGAATTCTCTGGGTTTGTTGACGTACTCACTATGAAGCGTTTCCAAATGTCGTTTAAGTTTATTAGGTTTCATGCTGTCTGCGGCCAACATTTTTGAGCAAATGATACACAGGGGCATTTCTTCTTCATTTACTTAAAGGTAACAGGTAAACAAATTACAGGTAAACCCCAAATTTAAGAATTCTTGAGAACATTTTCTTGATTTTATTTTCGGAACCGCACTCGTCTGTGTACTTGTTGATGCTTGACTATCGTCTAATGCTCGTTTACGCGCGATTAAAAAATTATCCATGGATCTGCATAAATCTGCTGACGTGAATATTTAATATGGTGATTGCAATTAACACGAAAACATATATAACATACGATAGATTTGATAGCTATCGACTCGAATGAGAATTGAAACTTGCGTTATCGAACATTTTCCTTCTTCCTATGAGAAAACATTTGCTGTGCGCATGCTCGAGACGGCTTACACAAACCATATTACTGATTTTTTCTCTTTTCTATAGTCATGCTTCTGTTTTATTTCTTTTATTATTCCAAAAAAAAAGTATTCCCAGTTTCTAAATTTAGCTCACCCCGTCTAGGTTAACTGTCATTAACGAATTTTTGTACTTTCATATTCTTTTAACGTTATCTCCCTGTTTGGCTTTCATTTCAAATATAATATTTAAATTTTCCCCGCTTCCATTCGTTTCATGTGTTCACCGCCCGCTTGGCAAAATGCCAGATGTGGTTCCTCGCCAACGTTGACTCGCTTTTACTCTTGTTTTGGCAGTTAGTTAAAAATAATTTAAAAACAGAAATCAAAATACTCAATATATATTATTGTTGTATACATTTTATTGTATGCGGGGGGGGGGGGCGATAAAAATTATGATTGAAAACTGGGCCGCGAATAATGAAAGGTTGCGAAACGCTGCAATAGAACATTTGGGGACGAGTTAGAGCGACGCTTACGGACCAGGGAACCACTTCCAAAATCTACAGCTCAACTGACGACATTCTTGCAGCAGGAATTGAGACAAATATCCATAGCTGTGTATCAAAACCTTGTTGAAAGTATGCCCAGAAGGGTTGCTAGTGTAACTGCAGCACGTGGGGGACCACTTTCACCATTAAAGTATGCATTCTTTTTCTTATACCATCACATCTTGCTGTCCAGTCCATTATTGTTGGGTAGTGTATGTGTCTTTCGGAACCAACAAATATTTCTATTTTTATTCACTGAAAACAAGTGTCACTAGAAAATCTGTTTATCACCAGAAGCTGAAATTCACATGTATAGGGCAAGTCCATACATAAAACAAAGTTTTATTGATTAATTTCGACATCATGTCATCGATCATCATTTCTTCCCCATGGAAATGTTGAATAGACTTGAACTGATACTCTTTCAAGAGGGATTTTGCTATTTTCAAAAAAGGAATCAGCGTTGTTTAATATTCGTTTTCAGAACAAAACAATTGAGCACTGATTGTTCCTTCGTTTCCTAACTTAGTTACCAAATGTTTGAAGAAAATCAATCGAGCTTAAATAGAAAGAACCTTTCAATATTAGCAAAAATAAAATATTCATCCATCATTCCCATAATTATGAAAATTTCAAATTTATTTAAGGGGACCTAGCACCTTAAAAATGACAAAAATACAGAATTATTTTTTTGCTTTAAAAGTAGCCTTATATTGTTTAAAATGTTGTCCTAGAAAATCAGACTGATTCCTGTATTTTTTTAAAGTTATAAGAATTTTTGTGAGTGTGATCACAGTGCTTCGAAACCAAAACTAACTGAAAAAACTGATCTGACTGAACTAACCGCATTACCTCGATAGTTGAAAGCCGGTTCTCATAAATTGTAAGTTGGGACACTAATTAAAGAGGAACATTTGGCAATGATTTTGCCAATAGAACTTTTAGAAAGATGTTCAAGGTGCATGACGCAAAATGCAAATTCAAGTCTACACAGCATGTCATGTGTCCAAAGAAGAATTTTGTGCCAAAAAAACGTGTCGAAATGGCCACATCAGAAGCAGTTTGTGAGTACAATATAGGGGTTGTTGTTGTTGCACATCCCCCTGTTGTAGGAAAGCCTACACCAGGTCCAGAAGGCCCCGTCGTGCCAGATCCCCATATACTTGCAAAAAGTCCTGATCAACCAACAGCTGCTTATACGAAGCGCCAAGACAGAGAAGAAGGTGATCAGGACTGGCAGGTAGGGGACATGAACAAGGAGGGAAAATTCTCTCCCCGTTGTGAAATTTTATACTTTTAAGAAGGCCACTTCGAAATCTGGCCATGGCCGATTGGAAAGGCCGAGGGCCACAGCATGAGATTGATAGTCCATGGCGATTGCCAGCATACCAATGGTGGGATGGCGTACGGCACCACACGGAAAGCAAATGCTGTTTTCCCAGGGAGTGGACCTCAGTGGGAGTGAGACGATTCAAACAGTCCATAGGGAGATCACAGCCATTCTTGGCGAGTGCATCGGCTGTCTCGTTGCCATACACCCCGCGATGAGATGGATCCATTGGAGGCTTATTGGTGTCTTCAGGCCAATCTCGCAGAGAAGCTTCAGAATATTCTGGTCTGGGATATCAAATATTTTTGGCCAATTTTTGAAATACTGTATAGCACTCCTACTATCAGTCAAAATCCAAATACAATTTTTATCAGTGGACTGTGCATAATTAAGGGCTGCGCCAATTGCTATGATCTCCGATCTAAAGACTGAACAGTGGTCAGGGTTTCGGATGCTGCATTTGACCTTGTCCTCAGCGCTGTTGATGAAAACACCACTCCCGGTTCTACCGTCTTCAAGTTTGCTATAGATGACCAAGGCATCAGAAGGGATGCTATTGACAACCTCCAGGGCCAACTGTTTCAAAAGGTCTGGGTTATCCGTCTGTTTATTGGCATGAGTCTTCAGTTCATCATTAAAACTGACATTCTCAAGGGACACCGTAGGAGGCAAGCAGTTAAAAGTGGTCGAAGGAATAATCTCACAAAATCAATAAAACCCTCCTTTCTCACAAATTCCATCGGGGTGTCTCTCTTTAAACGCTGATTACTCCTCCACTTCAAAGTGAATTCAGCAGTCCTGTTAAAATCACCAAGACTTGACAATTTATTAAAATATTTAAAAGAACCAATCCTAAATCTCGTAGTCAGAGGTAAAATGTCAGCTTCGTATAGGACCACTTCACTGGGGCAGCTATTCCTTAACTCAGTGATTATTCTTGCTGCACTCAATTGAACTCTGTCCAAGATCTTTAAGTTAGAAGCAGAAGCCGTTTGAAATATCTGGTAACCATACTCAAGAATGGGACGCAGGAGGGAACAAAAAGTAAGTCTGAGGGTGGAAGTATCAGCTTCTCAGTCTCTACCTGAAATATACTTCAAAATCTGTAGACGCTTTCTAGCTTTATCTGCTATTTTCTCTATATGTTTCCTACAGTTTATCTCAGGATCCAATGTAAAACCCAAGTAAATTGGATATTTGTCACAGTCCAGTAACTGATTAGAAAAATACACTGCAGGAGAATAATTGTAGAGGTGTCTATTAGTGGTGAAGAAGCTACTAACTGATTTTGAGGGATTGAAGTTTAGCCTGTGAGAGTACAATATAGGGGTACTTTCAACTATTCAACACATTCAGAAAGGTACTGGGATTACGTTAGGATCTGATAAAAACTTGGACAAATAATTGATGCTCGAAAGAATTATCTGCGAAGGAACCGTTTAAATGCCTTATTCCAACGTGCTCGATAGTTAGTGAAAAAAGAAATCACAACAAAGGAATCGACTCTTAAAAAAAAAAGAAAGAATCACTTACGTTCCAGGGAAGTGTTAAACTTCACTCATATGTAAAAAGCAGCTATAGTAAAAATTTCAATCATTTTTATTTGTAATTTTTTAGCGTAATTTTAATTTTAAAACTTTAAACTGCTTTTTCTCCTACTTCATTTTTTGTATACATCTTATAAATAATTGAAAATCCAAAAGCTTTTTTAATTTTCAATCAATTCACTTCAAATTTTTTGTACATTATATATAGAATCTTATTATGAAATACAGGTATGCATTTTTAATTATTGTGAGTAGAATGTTTTTTAAAATATAATTGTGCACTAAAGTGGCGTTTTTTGTGACATTTTATATAGCGTTTCAAGCGGTTTTTTTAAATCTGAAGATCTATTCAATGTATCTTCAATTCCTTATCTGTAAATTTAGATTATAGTTAAAGGAATATTATAAAAAATAATCAAGCTTATATCATAAAAATTAAAAAAGAAGACACACTTTAAAAATTCTTAATTTTTTCAACTTTATCTTAATTAAAAAATTTTTCAACAAATTTTGAAGAAAATTGATGGTTAAAATTTTTATGTATATTTCTCAGACATACGATAATGCAAAAAGTTTGTTTAAAAGTGTTGTCAGTAAGAAAATACTTTTTAAAGTACCGGGTCCCCTTAATTACTACAATTTATAAATTTTAGTTTTAAAAATTCATATATCTCCTGTTTTAAATATTAAATATTATGGGTTATATCGTAAAATATATTCCAAATGATGAAATTGAAGCAACAAAAAGGCCCTATAGTAATTTCTAATTGTTTTAAATCTTTCAAATATTGCAAGCTATATATCCTAAACCATCACACAAATTAATGCTAAACATAAATCAATAGTATCTAGAAACAACACCGTCTTTTGCATTCCTCATGTCTGACAAGTTTTAACTTATGGGGCAACGAAATAATTAAAATAATAAAAATCCAATTTAAATAAGTAAATCTGTATTTTTTATTAAGAAAAAGATTTTTCCCACCCTGTTGTGAGACGATTTTTGTTTTATGCATGTTTATATAAATTGCAACTTGTCTTCTACTTATTACAGATACCGGTGATTGCCAGAATCGATGTACCTCTCTTAAAACGAGTAGATCTACAAAGACAAAAGTGTACAAGTAACTTCACAAGTATGAATTCTTATTGCTTCACAATTTTACGTCTTTTTACTGAAGAACAAATGACTTCACTAGATAATTTCTTCTTTGTGGTATTTACCAACTCATTTTAAAATTTCGAATAGGGAAGCAATTATATTAAGGTATGTGCCTACCCTCAAATCTTCGTTTTGTTGAAAATTTTTAGTTTTTTTTATTAGTTCATTTTATAGGCCACACATTTAGGATTACAAAAATGCTTTGTTTTTATTTTTACTATGACTAGAAGCAAATGTATAGTAGAAATAATAAACCTTGAACAACCCTTGTTTGTGCTGTATTAAAATCTTTAAATGCGTTTTCAGAGAAAGTGTATTTTTCGTTTTCTTTGTTTGCGATAGATATCATGTTTCAAAATATTTTATGATATAGAAATGAAATTTTGCCACAATTTTTATTCATTTGTAGCTATGTCATGAAACAAAATCTAACTTCTCTACATCATTTGATTTATTTTAATGACTATTCTTTTGAAAAAATGAGATTTGAAAAGAAGAAAATTGTGTTTCTGTACAAAGTTTGGAATATTTCAATAACTTTTAGAACAAAATATTTGTTAAAAATTGCTTATATTTTAGAACTTAATGAAAATTTCATTCAAATTGCATTTAAATTCATATAGTTTTATACCCCATTTTAATTAAAAACACGTATGTTTCATTAAAGTTTTATGTATTTAAAAATGCTTCGTAGGTAGGCACATACCTTAGTAACGTAAATTTAAATATTTAATACAGTATGTTTATTATAATAAAATCTCACAATTTATCGCATTTCACAAGCATTTTATATAGATAGATCATAGTTATTACAAATATTTTCTCATTTGGTCAACGTAGTTCTATGAATATTCTTCTAGAAACAATAGTATGCAGCTAAAACGGAAAGCTATTTACATATACAGCATAAAATATCTTACAACACATATTATTGTAAGATAATTTTTCTGGTGTGTTCAATTTCGAATGATTTATGTTCATTATGACTATTTAACACATTCTTAGTTTTCTTTCTTTTTCAGTTAATTTAAACACATTCAAGCAATTATATCTGATTTGGTACCTCGATTTTAAACACGTGTTTCAAGGAAAATTTTTACATGACAAATGTAGTGACATATAATTTATTTCGATGTGCCATTCAACATACCAAACTGTTTTGTGTACTTTGTATTTAGAGTATTAAATTTAAAAATACAGAACATCTATAGTTTGTTTGGACAGTGAATTGTATTAGAAGTGATTTATTACATTTTAACTTTAAATTTATTCTTGTTTTAATTGTAGGTTATTAGCGTTAAAGTAAATAATAAACATAATATTAGAGGTATTAATTGCTTTAAATAATTTTTATATTTTGAATCATACTTCAGAATTTCATGAAAAACTGAACAAAATTGAGATAAGTTCAGGTAAAATTTTGACTCCTGCATTGTACAGAATAATACAAAAAATCCAATCCCTACTTGAAATGTTCACTGAAAATAAATATACACCTAATTCAGCTTGTTTAACACGAATTTGATTTAACACGAATTTAAAATAAATATTTCATATTTTTTACTTTTTTGTTTTGTTTTAACACGAACGGGCGAAGCCAATTTTTAAGAATTTTCTTTTGTCTAAATATTTAAGAAATTTTTTAAAATTTGTGGCATAGTAGTATCATTTCTACAATGAGGGACGTACTGGGAAGTTTCAACGTGAACTTAAGTTATTAACAGCCTCTTACAGAGAATTATACAACGGCCTAACCAAAACACGAACAGCGATTAATGACTGAATTCGTTCGTAAAACCGATGAAGCATCAGCAACAGAGGAGATTCGTGCTGATTTTCTTCATGAGATCACAGAAAGAAATTCATTATTAGAGGAAGAAGACGATGCCGAACATTTCAAGTGATAGCAGTGGTATTCCAGTCGTGTGCAAACGTATGAGACGGTTATTGTCAGAAAGTGAAAATAAATAAAATTTTGTTATGTGTATAACACAGATTTTTTTTTCATCATGAAGACTATTTTTCATTTGAAATGCAAATTTATTTTAATACATTTTCTTTACATGTTATTACATGTACATTTTGCTGAAATAAAATTATAAGCTTTAAAACGAATATTTTCATATGGTTTTTATAATTATTTTTACTGATTTTTTAGATCAGGAATCAATCTTCTTTTATTCCATAGATACACTGTCTTTTTTACACGTATTCTTTAGGAAGGTACCTATCGTGTAAAAACAAAATTAGTTGTACACTTAAATAGCATTACTTTCATCAGCTTCTTACAAACGACGTGTTGAAATTGCACTCTGGTAACATGCTAAGTTACGTTCTTGTAACATAACAGGAATTATGTCAAGCCACGAACACAATAGAGCTCTTTTAACTTCTCTTTAGCTTTACAGAATTTTTTTTTATCATAGAATGAATCATAAAATTACGACAAACATCCTCGAAACAGCAATTAATCAAAGTAGTTCAAAACCGGAAGTACTTCAGCATTATTAGGTTTCTACAAACTTCGCTTGACATTTTACAGGATTATTCATGCTATACCTATTGTTCAATTCCTGAGGGTTTCGGAAAAGAAATAAATCGTCCTTGATACACTTTTGTTGATCATATATGCAAATTTTGATTTATAAGTTTGATTATTTGATTATTTTTGATTTATTTGATTTATAAGCGGAACTTAAGATCAGATTCACTTATCATTTATCGAAACACGTCCAGTTAGCATTGCTAGTCTACATAGTTTTACTTCCAAAACGATAACCTCATAGTGTCACATTAATTTTTATCTACTAAATGTTTTTGTTTTAAGTTTGCCAGACCGCCACTATTTTATTCTCGACTAAGTGTTAATGCACGCACATCACACCACTCCGAATCTAAGTAGTTTTGCATTCTTAATCTGGGCCTGTCTTGATTTTCTAGATACAGTGAATATAGGTTTAGTAACGTCAGTGATCATGAATGTCATTTCACACAAATTTCTGACCTCTGCAGTGAAATCAATTTGATGTAATACTCCTTAGATAATTGTTGCAACAATTCTAGCACTTTTGGAATAAATAGACCAGATGACAACGGATGCTTTGGTCGGATTTCAATCATTGAAATGACATGCAACTTTTAAAGCCAAAGAATGCTATAGTAATTAAATTTTTCTTTTAACACATTGATTTAACTAAATTCCATTTTAATTCCGAATTTCACAAAACAAATGAAATGAAAAAGAATCTGGTAGAATCACTCAAATTAAAAACCAGAAACACTGGAACGAGACGAGGCAGAACGTGCAACGAGTATCGAGTGACTATTTTAAAATATGGAAATTAGGGGGCTACTAAGAATTTCAAAACAGCCAATCTGCCACTCTTTATTGGACTGGATGCAACGCAAGTGGTGTGATTTTTGTCTAATTGCAGAAATATAGCTCTGTAAAAAAATTCTGTTTATTATTCATGAATATTTAACTTTGTAATTGCAATCTTACTCTACAGTTTGCGCGTTTTTGTACTGTATAATTTATTTTATACGAAAATTATATTGATTGATTAATGTTTAAGTTTTTGTTTAAACTGTTGTTTTAATCATTATCTTTCTGATAAATTAATAACGTATCGTTACAAATTCATGTATTAGATTTCAAATTAATGTTTTTAATATTGTATTAGAGGGCCATAAAAATGTGTATGAAAGACCTCAAATTTGTAAAATTTGTCCTTAACAATTGTATTTTCAACTTTAGGCCCGTTTCCAAATAACATCGCTATACTTAAAAATGGTCCGCTTCCAGGGGTTCCCAAAAGCAATTCTATTGATTTGAAAACAATTAAAGTTTACTGCAAAATCTAAGCCAATATCTACCCTCTTAAGAAACCAAGTGATCGCTCCAACTCTTAAGGTCCTCAGTCCTGTACATAAGGTTTGTTAAGATTCCAGAAGGAATGCTTCCCCCCATCATCAAAAAATTTCACTCGCAAAACTAGTTGAATTTATCATAACCCACCCATCTTGGACAACGACGAGGAAATGACCTAAATTACTACATTAGATTATGAACACTTTCTCAGTCCAAAGAACAATTTTAAATGACCCACGAGATCTGTGGAACACGTTTTCTGTAATGTTTTAGAAGTATTTTACTTCTCAGGGTCTTTTGAAGGGTATGCGAAAAGGTTAAATCATGAAGTAAAACGAACTCATAATCTTACTTTCATATTTCGTAATGAATGATAATTTTAACACACAATTAAATCAATAACTTTCAATTTATTGAAATAATATTACAAAAGTATTCTATTTACTTATACTATATATTTTGTAAAGAGTTATAAGAATTAGGAGCACCCTTCCCTTTATAGATCACGGAAAGGAGTGTTACAAATCATTCCTCCCAATGGATCCTACTTGAGACTGAAACGATACCATCCAGCACACAAAAAAAAAAGTAATTCATATTCCGAGCAGTGATAACTGACTACAATATGGTGCAACCAATCGGTAGATAGTGGATGAAACTCCTCCGTTCAATTCTTCTTCGCGAAATCATATTATTTGGGAGCTTTAAATTGAATGAGTCAGGTAAGAAGAAGAAGAGATAGTTTCATAAACATGACGCAGAACATTCTCCTTCTTCGCCACGAGAATGTCTATTGAAATTTTACAACTACTAATTAAAATGCATATTGTTTTACGAAATGGAAAGATTTATTTTATAAAATACATCTCCAGTTGGCTAAGGTTTGAATGTGAAGTGTAAATAGCATATGATCTAAGAGTATACTGGCAGAAATATACCACGTGAAAATTCCTTCTTCTTTACACTTCAAGAAAGTGAAATAAATTACAGTATTACATTGAAAATAAAGAATATTTTTTTATTAATTAGGAAATTTTTACCTTTTCGGGAAGAAACTGAACCTTGGCCAATTACAAGTTCTGTTTCTCGTATAAAGTAGACTTTTTGAGCTAAAGAAGATTTACATTAAAATAGCTGACTTCTCGATGGCATAAAATACATTAGTTTCACAGAATGTCTTTTCTGAAGCGACATTTTACGACCTATCGAGCAACTTTTATTTAATACATTTCGTGTAGTACGTTCTTCTTTCTTTCAAACGTATGGCATTGAATACACAGAATAGATTTGAAGTGCTTCTACATTTCCGGACGCTTTTCAACGAGGTCATCGTACTCAACTTATTAGCCTTGATAGTGGAAAAGCATGTCGTCTGACAATCATTTAATCAATTTTATCACCTCAGTGGGAGAGGTGCCTGCCCAAGTTGATTCTACTAACAAGTCGACGAAAACAACATCCCGCAGAGTTCTACGTTGTTAAGGCATTCACCTGAAGAATTCCTGTACTGAGAAAGAATGAAGGGAAAAATTATTTTTCAGCTTTTAGGAAGAATTTATGTTATAAAGATAACTTTAAATTTTAATTTTTTCAAACTGGTTATTTTGTTTTCATCGTTTTGAAAATAAAATGACTCTCAGATACATAGCACATTACGTTTTTTAGAAGAATGAGCTTTTTCTAAGTGAAAATCTAATATAATTACATCTTCAAAGTCAGATATCAGAGTAGTTATTTTTAACATAAGAAAGAGTATGTGTGGTATTATTTGTTGCTTTATATTTGTAATTTGTGACTTGAATTTATCATATTATGGTGCATTGGAAGTGCATATTTAGGTAACAGGTTATGTTTTCAGGGAGTTGATATTATTTGGAGTGTGTGTTTTGTGCACTCAGTAAAATTTGCAATTGGAGGATGTGCGATTTTAGTGTTTATATATATATATATATAAACATTCATTGATTCTAAAAGTTATATTTTTACGTAACCAGAAAAAAAGTCATACAACTTTAGAAACTATGTAACACGACCAGACTTAAGAATTGTTATTACGTAGACAAGCAGCAAAATAGTACTGAATAGAAATAATTGTAAATATTGAGAATAAGAAATTCCGAATTGTTTTACCCGAATATACGAATATACCTTTCTCCTGATTTGAAGCATCCTAAAAAGTGCAAGTAAAAATATCGTAGAATAAAAACCCACCGTCGTTATGTTCACTCCACAACATATTTATTTGAGTAAAAGCTGTCAGTGCGTAGTCCCTCAAAGACACTTAAAATGTCGAAGTAAAACTTATCCGGTCGATGTAACGTGCTTTCTTTTAGTAGACACTATAGTAGATAATACTAAATACTGAAGTATTTAGTAGATACTTTAGTAGATAAGCTTTAAAGAATTTCATATGTCCGAATAAAGTTTAAGTTTCAATTAAAGTAACTTTTCTTACACTGGATGTTTTAAAAAATGTTGAGGGATTCTTAAAAAAATGGCGTTTGGATATCTCTTGAAATATATTAAAATAATCTGCATGGATGTCTACTTTGCAGTCTTTGAATGGCTGAAGAATTAAAAGCTGTGTAGGCGGGAATGAAAGAGATTAAGATCAGTATGGATAGATGAACATTCCGCCCTGGGCAATTTTTCTTGAGTGGTGCATCTCTTTTCTTCTCCTTTTATAAATTAACAAAAGAATAACATGAGTGGCTTAAAGTAAAAGTAGCAGATACCATTTGGGTTGGTTCCTATCAGCTTCATGACTCATAAACTTAACGGCACCATTTACTCTAAATTAGACTTGAGAAGTTTAGAAATCAATTTATTTTTGAATCAATGAAAAATGCTCCAAGAAGTATTCAAAATGTGTTTGAAACATCCATTTTGAGAATTATTTCCATATTATGTTATCTAAAGAATAATTCGTGTTTTACAACCATCTCCCCGTGTAATTGCTTCCGTATGGGACACCTCATAGACTACAGATAATTCCTCACGCAGTCGTGGAAAAAAGTATAACATCGCAAAAAAAGATTATATACGACAAGAAATATTTTAATAATTTAATGAAATGCATATTTTTATGAAATGTAACGATACTTCATGATATAATGAAATCACAGCAAAAATACATTTAAATTTATTAAGTTTAGCTACATTATGTAAAATTTTATAAGAAATTAGAAAAATTACCGTACAGTTGAAGTTGGAATAAAGTATAAAGTCGATATGATTTATTCTTTAGTAAGTGATGTGGGAACCTCATTTTTCTATTACTTGTATTAATCATTGGTTGATAGAACCATACAGAGCTTGGAAGGTGTCCGGGGCAATGTTCCACGAATTTTTAATTTCGGTTTTTAGATCAGACTTGCTGCTGTACTGTCGCCCATTCTTGTAAACATCTCGAGCTACAATGCCCCAAAGGTTTTCCATTGGATTCAGGTCACAACTCCGGGATGGCCATTTAAGAGTTTTTACATCGTTCGCCTTCGTCAAGGATTTTGTGGAGCACGTAGTATGCACAGATTCATTGTCTTGTTGAAATGTCCAATCGCCTGATGTAATCAGAGGAGCAACTGGCAACAAACTGTCTGCCAGCATGTCCTGATATAACACTGAATTAATTTTGTTATCGACAAACACAATTTCAGTTGAACCACCGTGCTGCAAATGCGGCCGAAACCATGACAGATCCCCTCCAAATTGGCGTCTTGAAAAAAGGCGGTGTTCTTTAAGCAGATCATACCTATAAAACTTAAATTCATCTGGCCCATCTAAATTAAACTTTTTTCGTCTGAAAAAAACCCACATCATTCCAGTTGGGGCCAGCCGTTAAATGCTTCCGGGCAAACTTTAAACGTCAACCAATATGCCCGCTTAGAAAGTGGAAGTTTTCCTTTTAACTTCTTGTATACAGCATTAAGATTTCTATGCAGTGCTTTTTTTTATTGTTAGGCTGATACAGGGTAACTGCATCTCATCTTTAATTTGAGAGGAAGACAATTTTTGCTTGCAGGCGAGCCGCTGGATTTGACTCGCGTGCCTTGAAGAAATTATCTTTGGCCTTCCTATATTCGCAGTTTTGTGCATAGCTACCAGGATTAATGAGAGAGCGGTTAACTACAGCCTTAGATCTTCCAATTTTTCGTGCAATTTCAGTACCACTATAACCAGCATTTTTAAAAGCTAGTATTTTGCCTTGTTCAGTTTCTGATAAGTATTATCCTCTCGGCATTGTATTAAAATACACAAGAATAAAACAATTTTGTATCCATAAAACTTGTACTCGTTTCTAGAATCGGAGAGAAATGCTATCTCAGTTTTTTTATTCTTTCAGATGATGTAATCAGCAGACGACTTTTTTCTTTTTTCCAAGCGACCATCCACCGATTTTTATAATTTTTATATAATACAAAAAATATCAAGGTTTTTTACAAATATATTTTTGTTTATTATTTGGTAGCATTAATTTAAGTCGTAAAAATTTGCATTGTTTGAAATCGCAGTAGTTTTTCATATTTGGTGATTTTTTACCCGACGTTATACTTTTTTCCAGGGCAAGACTATAGATCTTTCTATAACAATGTCATTGATTTATCATAAGCTATGCGGCGACTATCCATTGTTACACTGAAAATTGTTGCTGCACTTGGATTCAGCTCTATTTGTTAAGATCTGTTCTGCAGTTCCCATTTTTGTTTCATTATTTAGATAAATTTTCTCTCGTGTATTTTCTAAATTTCTGTGAAAGATAGTCAGTTAATTGGTCCGCTCAATTGGAGGTAAAACGTATTGTCCATTACATTGAATTGTTGAACCATCACCCCAAACATAATTTGGAAAGGGGAATTATTGTTTACTCTTCTCAGCATATTCATCTTATGTTTCTGATTTATTAATTCCTAAAAGAATATTAATTCGTTCTGAAAGAATTCGATTTAATTTATTTGTTTCCGGCAGTCAAAGAAAATTTATTCGTATAACCAGTGAAGCATTTTCAATAATGTAGTGAGATAGCTCTGGTTTGTGTTCATTTTGTGAGGCTCAATTAGAACTGTACTTTGTTTATGATATCGAATTATAATGGAACCGGCATTCGGGCAGGAGACTGGATGAACGGAGATTCTCGGATATTAGACCTGTCCAACTTTAATGAAAGTCAAATAGAAGGTTTATTCAAAATAGATCTATGATCAGATGATAAAAGGAGAACCAAAACTGAATGATGAATAGAATTAAAAAAATAATTTGCCACAAAAATGAAAGTTGTTTCATGTACATGCACTGTTTGTTGCTCTAAAGTTAGTGTTAACGCAAATAATAAATTTAGGCTGATTGGATTTACTATTTCTGACCACGAACGGTTGAAAAATCTTTCAAGATCTATCACTTGATTTTAATCTCGTAAATCGTCTCGGATGGAAAGCACTCGTTTGAAAGATAAAAGAGTTTGACTTGCGAAATTGACACTGACCACAATGAAACGCAAGGGATTGGAATCTGGGGAGTTGAGGAAATAGTAAATGATCTTTAAAACGCACACATGGGATTATGATGCTGACCTAGGTTTTTGCTATCAGTTTGCTACTTTAGTGAATTTGATTAAACCATATGTTTTCGCGATTTATCTGTTATTTAATTGAGTAGAATAAACGCTGATTAAATATGTTCAAAATTCAAAATATATGAGTCTTCAATTTCATGAAATTAAAATCAAAACGAGTTTCGAGTTTATAGTGGTTTTCAAAACGAGTAGTATCTTAAGAATCTTAATTTGTGAGTGTCAAAATAAGCGTAAGTTCGAAAAATGCAATAACTTGAAAAATATAGATGATACATAAATGAATGATTAATGAAGATAGAATGTTTTAAATACTCATAAATCGTGCGATGACGTCATCGGCTGTTGCAATCGCAGCTGAAAGTTGTCACGAAAATGCGACGGCCGCTCAAATAAATTTAGTCTAGCTCCGGCCTTCTTTGTCTGAACACGATGTTTGAGGTGTAATTTGTTTCATCTCTTTGAGCTTTATAAATAACAAAGGAAGTAAAACTATAAATATTTATTACTTGTTAAGATATCGGACTTCAAGGTGTGGAAATTTCGCAAACATTTCAAAATGTCCAAATATATGCCTAATAAACACAAGAAAATTAGAAAATTATAGAAACGTCAACAGAAAAAATGATAGAGAGGTGGAAGAAGATCCAGACATCCAATAGTGCACGTCAACGGCTCGACGAGAGCACCTCAAAGTTCAGGCACCGCTAGCATTATTTAGTCTAGTTCTGGCCTCCTTTGTGCAATCACGACGTCTCTTTGTGCTTTATAAATAATAATAAAGAAACCCAAATATTTAATACTTGTTTAGATATCGGACTTCAAAATGTGGAAAATCGCGAAAATTTAAAAATCTCCCAATATATGCACAATGAACACCAGAAAAACTATAGAAAACGTCAAAAGAAAGAAGGATCGAGAGATGGGGAATGCAATGAGATCTGGACATCTGATGTTGAGTGTCAACGGGCTCGGAGGGAATTCTTGAAAGTATAGGTGTGGCACCTTCAAGGTGACCAAATGCCTGATATGAGTGCGCCAGGTAACATGACTAATTTGTTTTCCAATCACATATAAAGAATTCTGGAAATTTTTAGCTTTCTATATACAATAGTTTTTTATTTGTTAATTTTAAGTGTGAAAAATTGGGCAATTTTTTAGGATTTTAGATTTACAAAATATTCTAAATCTGTGGACCAAATTGTCCTTTCTTTTGCCAGACTAAAAGAGAGCTTATTTTCGTGGAAAATGTATAATCTTTCTAATTATGTGTCACATAATCTTAAAAATGTTCTTATTAATTTTTAGGAAATTCAATTTGACTTTTGACCTACACAGAAACAAAAAAGTTTATTTTTATTTGTTTTCTACGAAATATGTGTTAAAAGTACACTATTTATCTTTGCTTTCTAAAAGCTTCATAGTGGGACATGCATGGGTTCATAGTTAAAAAATATTCGAAATACAATGATGTAAACAGTACTCGTAAACATATGTATCTCTTTTGACCTGTTTGTCCAATCGAGATTTAAGAGGGCTTGTTTCACAAAAAAAAAATGTATAAACCTTTCTGATATATTTATTACATGTTACTATGAGTGATATTTTTTTTATCAGATTTTAAGGTCACTCGATTTGACCTTTGACATTCAATTCCAAAAAAGTGTGATTATTGTTTTTAATATGTTAAAGATACACTGCGATTTCACTTTTTCAAATAGTGGCAAACGAATTGAGCTGTCTTTTTCATAAATTATAAGATTTACCCTCTGGAGCAAATCTTCCAGTATGAAAGTTTATGTGAACATTTTTGCTTGAATAGTTCAACGTGAAAAATATTTTGCCTACCCTATTTTGCACATGAAACTTTTTCACACTGAGGATTCAAATAGCTACTGCTTATATACAAACAAATACATATATTTTATCGTAAATATTGAACGTACTGTAGTACAAGAACATCCCGTGCTTTCCGAACAATCTTTTACGGTATTTAAATAGAGAAGTAAAAATCGCATGGATACTTATCTCAGATAAATTAATTTTAATTAATTTAAAAGAGATCACACAATTTCTAATTATTTGGTTTAATTTAATGACGATACAATTAATTTAAGAGTTAAAATATGACATTTGGTTTTTATGTAAGAACAATTATAGATCCATTTGAAACAATTAAATAGTTCTTAATAGTAAGATTAAACATAAACAACGCATACAAAATCTTCAATAAAAACTAAAATTTTCAGTCCTTTAATGAAAATTTCATGCAATCTTTTCCAGTAAAATGCCAAATATTTATTTGAGGAATTTTAATAAGAAGGAAAATGCAAAATGTGGTTGTTGAATATTTTATCGATCAATGTTCTGTTAGTTAATTCATTTAATTAATATTTACCTGCAAATTAAAAAACCTCAAGTCTATTGTAAGATTAATTTCCATCCCAGTTGATGCATGCACTTCGACATGCACTTTTGTAGCTTTTGAAAGAAAAACTCACTGAAACTGTTTTACGTTTACTCCAAATGCTGAAAGCATCACGATAACGCTGTGCAGCCGGCAAGCAGTAAATCATAAACAATGATAGCCTCTATGGTTTGCACACCTGGCCATAATCCCACTTCGAGATTTAATTCTCCTGTTTGGAACAATAGTACTAAGCAAATATGCAGCTCGTTTGAATCTGAATTTTTTAATTTGATTTGTGATAGAACTATAAACATAACACTATGTCAAACCTTTCTCCATAAGACCTGTATTTAAATTTGAATTTTATGTCTGAAATTTATGGCCTACTGGTCTTCAACCGTAGGATATTCCTTTCCATAATCGTTTCAGTTACAATTAAAAATCCTCTTTTAAAAAGCAATTTCTGAATATGAAATATTATTCTAAGATACCAAAACAATACACAGCGGTTAATTTATTACCTATAAAAAAGAGTGAGACGATTAAGAAGCACTCTAAGCATTTGATATAAATTTTTTTTAGTTATTGCTATTCCTTGTTATACAAACCAGAAACGAACAATTGATATTTATTACTGAAATGTAAAATTCCAGCCTCTAATATAATAAACAAACGGTTTATATGAACTACTGTTTTGAGCCCCATTTTATTTCCTTGCTTATTGCCAGCACTGAAGATTTATCTTCTCCTTCTGCCGATAAGTCTATGCGAAGACGACATTACATTTTGGTGCAGTGAGATTACCTTAAACCAAAATGAAACAATTCTGAATGAATCATTCAAGAATTTGCTGAAGAACATAAGTTACATTTCAATTCTATCAAGCCTGTGACTAGTCTCTTTACCACACATAGGCACCTTCATGGCACTATTCCAAATCTAATCCTTTCAAGTCAGTTACTTAGAAAAGAAAAACTTTTTATTTATCATTCTACTGATCCTAAATCCTGAGATAAACAATAATAGATATATCGAGCGCTTGGACCAATAATCAAGAATGAGGGTACATTTTTGGTAGAGACTGGAGAGCAGATGCTATCACTTTGAGAACCACACATATTACTCTCATTCGACCAATCCTGGGATATATGTTTATCAAATTTATCAAGTTACCAAAGCACAGCCAACTAACCGGTCTAGTGGTTAAGGTGTTAGCCTCGAGATATCGGAAGGTTCCTAGTTCGAATACGGGGCAGTGCATGGATGTTTGTAAGCGTATGTTGTAGAGGCGGTTGGAGCACCTTAAATCTGTCGTGGCCGAAAGTCCTCACGTTGGGTTGGTGTGGAAGTTTGGAGAGTGGGCTGCCAGCTCAGATGTTGCCTCGTCATCTGACCGTGGTTCAAAATTACGTGGTTGTGTCCTTGGATCTTTCCCTTAGGGATTGGTCCCGGACGTCGTTAATAGCTTGTTGTGTTGCTCTAGTACGACGTTAATTAAAATTACCATTATCATTACCTAAGCACAATAAATATGAAGGAATTGGAGACTTAAAACCAGTGAAGCAATAATAATTAATGGACTGTGAAATAGCTGCCCAATAGATATAGTTCTTTATGAGACTGACAACCAACCTTTGTCAATAAGAAAAGTTGCAAATATGGACAAGTATATTAATATAGTTAGAAGTTTTGGCCATCATAACTGAACAGCCTAATTTTTTTGGAAGTGAATTAGTAACTAAAGATTCAAAAAGGTGATAACCTCCTCAGCCATATTTAGAAATGTGGCTTCAGTGTCTATGTTAAATCACCTTTTTCTAACAGTTTCTGGAGAATTCTATCACTAAACAATGCTACCATAGAATATCAACACCGATTTTCTAATGCTAAAAATGCATCCTCGATGACGAATTGGTGATTAGTTGCAGTTCAATCCAAACAATTTGATCTATATAACAAGAATTGAAAAGACAAGTCACGAGATCAATTCATCCGGGTTGATGTTGGACACATTTCCCGAAAAACTGAAGATCTTTAATGAAGCCTACTGTAATATTGAATCTTAAATTTTGATTTAATACAACTCAGATTGTAGGAATAGGCTGTTTCAGACGATATTAAAAATTCCAATTTGTAGATAACTCTTTAAACAGAAATAAAAAAAGAAAATGGATTAAAAATGCAATATTTTTTCTATTCCGATGATTTTCGATATTTTATTTTTGAATTTCTGTTGTAAAAGTCTTCAGAAGTATGGCCGTCAAAATTCAAATTGTCAAATTTATTAAAATATTGTCAAATTTCTGTAAAATACATAGTTTATAAACGAATTTTATTCTCAAAGGACCTCATAAAAATTTTTTACCCATGATTTTTTTAATACCACGTACAAAAAATCGCGTCAAGTTTAAATCCCTAATCTTTCAAATCGGAATATTATTCAAAACATATTTCTATGTTATGTATTTTTTAAAGATATTTTCACACTCCGATGTTTCCTTTTCCTTAGTTGTTGAGCTCATAAATCGTATAGCATAATCATGCTATTGTAAATAATCGAAGAATAAAAAAAAAATGGATTACTTTAAAAGAATGATGCGTTTGAAATAGTTAAAAACTATTGGTAAAAAATAACTTTATAAGAATAAAGCTAATTTTAAGGTATCATTTTATATGCTCGCTTTAATTGATGAAATTATAATGTTAAAAAATACGCGATGAAACTGCATTAGCAATAAAAAGCGTTTGTATTTTTTCTTATTAAAAGATGATGCATGTATAAAATATGATGATTACTTTTACGACTTCAAAGTAACAATTCTAGCTCAGTTCTTTCAAATTCCCATTTTCTAATTATTTGTGCCATAAATCTCTAATCCTTTAACGTCCAGATAGATTTCGCTGCCAAAAGCGGAATAGAACAGTCATCTTAATATGCTCATAACTATTTAAATATGCATTGATGGACGGTGCCACAATTTTGGACATTTTTCAAAAGTCTATTCCCTTTCCTTCCTGCTTAGGGAAAGTGAAAATGATCTTATCACAGCGTTCTATTTTTAGAAGGCCTCAGGGAACATCTTTGACACAGAATTGATTGGATCGAAATAGCCCCTTCCATCCAGCGGCGGGGGAAATGTTCGTGTCTCTGCTTCCATCTTGAATATTCAATTTCATCCACCGTTTAAAACAGAAAAGCGCACCGGAGAGAGCAAAAGTAAGAGACTCAAATGTAATCTCTTTTGGGGAAAGCAACACATTTTGAGATTGCAAACTCCGCGGCAGAATAACGCACGAGGCTTACAAATGAATGTAGGGCAAAACTGACAACATTAATGATACAGTAAGAATTCTTCAATAACTAGTGAATAGTATAGCTTAATAAGAACGTTGAATTTGAAAACATAAGGTGGGTGAAAATGAAAATCAAACTCAAGACAGATTAAATATATGTGTGTGGCTCGATTGAAACTCAGGGAAAGAAGTATTAGATTGTAAAGGAATTTGGTAGATGGGGGTAGTTTATAGTATCAAAAGCAAATGATTAAAATCTCAGATGAATACGTAAGTGGGATGCTTGTGCAATAAAGTCTGAAATGTGACACGAAAGATGAAAAAAAATAGCTTCAAAACAAAAATTTCACAGTGAATTTGATTCGTATTGTTTTGCTAATACATGCCTCGTTGCTAAATGAGACAACATTACGAACTACGGAAAAAGTTTAAAAGAAGAACAATTATATGTTTTGAAAATATTGTGAAATATTAGAATAAATGCTAGTACGAATATGCATATTTGGAGGCAATGGAGAGAAAAGGGTTCTACGCATCGTCTTGAGGGATCTGGAGCACCTATGCCTACGTTAAAGGGAAGATAGGCACTTGCTATGAATGGTGCTGATGAATCGTAGAGACATCCATAATGTTAGCGTAACAATGGAGGTTGGTAACGTATCAAGCGATGTCTGTCAACATTGTTCGTCGACGATTGCTGAAGCAACGGCTCGTGGCTCGGCGTCTGTTACTGCGCTTTCCAATCACCGTATACTATAGAAATCAAATGATTCAATGGTGCAAAGAGCGAAGACATTACAACGCTGAATGGGAGTAACTTCATGTTTCTGAAGTCAAGAAACAATTTCGTAACCCATTAAGGATGGACCTTGTTGCAGATTCAATGGGGAACGGCATCTAGAAGAGTGCAGTACAGAGCGCCATAGTGGTCCTACTTAAAACGCAAAGGTTTAAGATGTTATTTCATTTGATTCACGATCTCGCCTTATACGGATAGCAGACACTAGGGATAGTCAGCTGTATATCACAGATCTGGAAACTAGAAGTCATACCCTTTATGAAGACCCTCCTATAAGCTAACTTTCAAGCAGACAATGTTCGTCCTCATGTTTAACGTACTTCTGTGAACAGCACATATTACTGTTTCTTGGGCTTCTTGGTCACCTAATTTGCCCTCATCGAATACATGTGGGGTATGGTTGATTGAAAATGGATCCACGTGTCATCATCCACTATCACAACTGACGAATTGCGGATGCGAGCTGAATCTGCGTGGAACGACATTTCACAGACAGGCATCCAGAATCTTTATCGGTCAATGTCACGCCGTGTGCCAG
This sequence comes from Metellina segmentata, assembly GCA_947359465.1. NCBI lineage: Eukaryota > Metazoa > Arthropoda > Arachnida > Araneae > Tetragnathidae > Metellina > Metellina segmentata. Next base: position 111,866,435 of record OX375872.1, on the reverse strand, counting down.
CAGTTGTAACTGCTAAAAGTGGACATACAAATTATTGACATTTCCTTTTGACCTGCAGCTCCGTAAATTGTGCATCAAATGTCATAGCTCAAATGAATCCCGTTGCTGCAAATGAAGTCTTTGTTGGTGTTGTATTTTCAATAAAACGCAATGTATAAGTGCATATCGTAAGTAGAGGATGAATAGTAAAAATGAAACAAATAATTTGTACAATATTTTCTTAACTAAAAAAAAAAAAATTCAAAATGCTGCAAAAAACAAGTGGATTGTAATTAAGAGGTTAAATTTTGTTTCGATACGAAACTCCGTTTCATATCTCTTTCGCTACAAAGCTCAGAGTAATGGTGAATATATTATACAATAAATCCACCTACATTGCCTCTATATTCATGAATTGTTCATAGCAGAGCAAATTGTAAGATACCGTTCGATAAGGAATAACGTCTTTTGACTCTATACGTGTACAATTTGTATAAGGGTTATCGTCATATTAAAGTTTTTACGGATTTCATAATTTCCGATAGTAATATCCAATCTTGACACAAAAATTGAAAATTAAAAAAAAAATCAAAATTTAATTCAGGTGGGTAGTTGAATTTATGTTGCTCTGGAGCAGGCTGTAAATTTAATATATCATACTAGGTTTTAAGTTATTTGGGTTATCAGAGCAGAGACAATTCGGAGCTCCTAATCTAAAATTAGTTTCCCATTCAATCACGTTGGGTTGGTGTGGAAGTTTGGAGAGTGGGGTGCCAGCTCAGGTGTTGCTTCATCATCTGACCATGGTTCAAAATTACGAGGTGTCGTCCTCGAATATTTCCCTTAAGGGACTGATCCCGGACCGTCGTCAATAGCCCGTTGTGTTGCTCTAGTACGACGTTAATTAAAAAATTACCATTACCGTTACCCATTCAAAAATAACGTTTCAATCTGTCGTTTTTTAGAGAACCTCCTAAACACAACGGAGATTTTCAGTTTTAAAATGATTTTTAGTATGCAGTATGAGTTTTGGCAATAATATTGTTATGTGAACCTTGAAGTATTTTGATAAAAATCAATTCAGATGCACGTTTTATGTGGCTATTCCAAGTTTCTAAGTTCGAATCCAACCAAAGACCATTGTGTACAAAGGGATGGTGCTCTTTAAATCTGTCGTGGCCTCAAATGTCCTCACGTTGGTGTGGTGTGGAAGTTTGAAGAGGTTCGGGTGTCAGCTCAGGTGTGACCTCGTCATCTAACCGTGGTTCAAAATTACGTAGTGTTGTTCTCGGTTCTTTCCCTTCGGGTTTGATTCCAGACCATTGCCAATACCCCGTTGTATTGTTCCAGTAATTAAATGCCTTCTTATAGAACCTTTTAAATAATAACTTTATAGTTAATGTTTCCCACAGAATAAATAAAGAAAATAAATAAATTTAATTTGAATTCTTAACTAACAACATGGTAGAAAATTTCACCCTGGTAAGATTATTCAGAAGATATATATAAAAGTCAGAGAAACTAATTTAACATTAGATGCTCCACTCCTAATCCAGGAAGGTCTGAAACCAAGGATTTGAAACTTGGTACCCGAGGTTAAATTTAAAATTATATTTGTTTATGAATTTAGTGCCTCTTTTCTCTCCATCCTTTTTATTCATATATATTAATAGATGATCCTTCAAAACAAATGTGAGGTGTGAACTTGCTTGGATTAATTGGGAAGCGGCGAACGACCTTTAGTAAGCGCGTCAAGCGTTTCCATGGTTACCTATACACCACAACACAATATTCAAGCGCACGGAACTCAATCTGAAAATCCCGTCATAAGAACAATGAATGGATCTTGATAAAAACAAAGGGGAAGTTTTTGACACAGGTTTGGGGATAATCCAGTTTTGTTTTGAGGTAAATACTTATTTGCATTGCACACTTCATCTATAGCATCACTGCATTTCAAAGTTACTTTTATCCCATAAAGACTTTTTATATTAATATGTTTTCTACTTACATAGGACTGCTTTACCGAAATGAATTACTTTCACAGCACCTAGAATACTTTCTTCTATCAGATTTGAAAAACCTTAGAAAACGTTTAGATACAATTATTTAATACTAAAATATATGTAATACAGTTCGTTTCATAAAAATTATCGAGAAGACTTGTATGAAAAGGAACTATTTAGATATATTTTAACATTCAACCACTTTGGAAATTTTTTTCTCGATTGATTTGAATTAAGAAAACGTTCGTCGAAATATTTTTCGAACTATAAGAACTGTCAACATGCCTATGGAATCCAGCGGACTGCCCAGTGGATGAATATGACCAAGTAAACATGAGTTTGTTGATACTCATGCTTAGACTTTACATGGCTATCAAATAAAGTTCTTCGATTTTAAACACACTTTTAAGAATGTCCTAATGTGTGTTTAAATATATTTCATATTTATTTTTCAAATTACTTTCAAGGAAAAATTATTAATCATAATTTGACTAATTCCCACATATATGACTTTATAAGTGCAATATCATATTCAATATCCCATATTTTAAAGTATTCAGGACCTTACTTTCAATTCGTACCCAGTTAATAGCATTAGGAAGCATTAATTGTATCATGCAATACTTGAAGTATAGTACTAAGAGGCAAACTATTATTCCGATTGAGTGTAGTAATTACAAACCCCGTCTTAGAGCATTTTAGTGAACAAATTAGTCTAGAAAAAACTTAATAGTCGCGCGCGCGCGCGCGCGCGTACCTAACAAAATAAAAACTCCCTTTAAAAAACTGCATACCTAATAACTACGGCTTTTAACTTTAACATAATAAAGTTACTCAGTAGCGTGATACACTTCAAATGAAGCAAACTTTTGATCGCTTGTTTATAATTTTCTATGTATAGTTGCTTTTTGAAAATTTTTCAACGATCTTCCAAAATAAAGCTTTTTAGCTACATCACTACATACAAAAGTAACTTAATTACTGCTTATTACCACAGAAATCATAAAATATCCTATAATATTTTAAATACAACTAAGTGAACTATTGTTTAACTTAACTGATACTGAATGTACTTTTTGACACAGTAATTTTTTATGTTTTGTTTAAAATTTGTTTCTAGCTGATATTATTTATTTTATACTACACGTATACAGGGCTCGAAATAAGTCGCTGCAATCACGGCAAATGCCGTGAACTAAGCTTAAATCTTAAATCTCTGCGATGATCAATGGTTCTCATGGCACGTTTTACAGCGAGTATTTGAAACCGAATGTTTCATTATTTCTCTTTGAAATACCATCTATTAAAAAACATTTTAAAGAAAATAACTATGCACCTTAATGAGGATAAGTGCGGATGGTCCTTCGCTTTCAGATTTTAAGGCTGATCAAGTAGTTCAGAAATGGTTTTGTTCAAGTGATCGCATACCTTGCTTTTAGCTATAGTTATGAAACAACTGCAATTTTCTGTAGCCTACTTATTGACTGATGCCTTCGTAAACTTGATGATAAGGAAATAAACGTGTGTCTACAGTATATTATTTGAGTGTTTCTTTTCATCTCAGATGTATTTTAGGATTTCATATGAAATTGCAGAAAGCTTACAAGAAAAGTGAAGTATTGTTTTCTTCTTCTCATTGCATTATTCATTCAATTGTTTTAAAGTTTAGCGAAAAATTTGCAACCGCAATTTACTGTTATTACGGAAATTTTAAGTTTTGACATGAGCTGAATAGTTTTTGCAGCCAGCTTATAAATGTTTACAGCAATATTTGCTGCCAGCTTCAAAATCCTATTTCGAGCCCTGCAAGTGTATTTCTCATAGTTATACATTTCTGTTTTATGAAAGCACTCGTCAGATTTTTTTCGTATTTCCATAGCAGAACAGAAGAATAAATGCGCTTTTCCATAATTATAAATTTGATTACGTTTTCCGTTTCATGAGTAATGTCTTTTTTTTATAAGGTATACATAAGGTCCAATAATTGTTTTTTTGAGTAACAGATCTTAAACGAGCGTTAAAACAGAAATTCTGTGTAAAAAATATGGTTTTAAACACATTTATCTCGTTTTCTTTGTTATGTTGCTCCGTTGCGACGTTAAAAAACAACCTACCAACCCTTTTTGTACAAAAATAAAATTACAATACCAAATGTTTCTATGCTTATATTTTGTAATATACTAATTTACATAATAATAGTGATACAAAATGGAGTACTTAATGATAACTATACTGTAAAACAAGAAATATCAGAAAAGTTGGGGAAAATTTTAGATTAATACAGAAAAAAATTTCATGAAATTGAAAACGAAATAGCTTTTAACAAAATGCATGTTTTTTTATTAAAATAAGTAAAGAACTCTACATGTACTCAGTTCACCCCCAAAATTTTAACGAAACTCATCCTCCCTTTGAAGACACTAAAACATCGGAATTACAATAACCAGACAAGTATATATTTCCCTCAATGACCCCACTGATGAACTGTGGACCATTGACCAACATGTGTCCCTCACAAGCCTGTTCATCAGCTTGGGTATTGTTTGAACATTCCATGTGACTATAAAACACGCATTGCAATTTTGAACAATACTTCTCCATGTGATGGGTAAAGATGCCCAAAATATATTCACTCAAATAATTAAAATTATGACAACTTGGATTCTTTTAAAGATTGTTCTTGTTATGTACAATATTTAGTATTGTAGTCTGTTCTGGAAAAAAATTGAGACACGTAATCACAACGAAAATATTTCTGTAGAATCATAGAAGTATATTCCAATTTTACTCACAAATATTTATAATCAATAATTTTAATATTTTAATATTTTTTCGTAATATGCTGGTTAATTTTTATTTAAATTTCATTATGATATTTTATGCATTGATCCCTAGAAATTCTTTACACTGCTAGCACAACTATTCAGTATTTATGAAATTTGCAATGTGAAAGTAATTAACTCATCTAATAATTGAATGAATATGTTGACAAATATAGATTATGGATTGAAGCAGAAAGGCTATATTTTAGTGATTCTAATGATTGAAATAATGAACTTTTCAGGGCAAGATAAAAATTCCACTGAATTGGAATGTTCTGGGGGTTATGCTATTACACTTGTTCTATGCTGTTCATTGAGAAAAGTTTAATTTTCTGTGGTTTTATGTACAAACCCTGTTTGTGTGTTTTTGGAATGCATCTACAAAATACTTGTCAGTGCTCAGAGAAAATTTCAAAAATAGGCACATTTGATTTCAATTTATGAATTTTTACTGTTTTCTTATAACTAAAAATATTTTACATGTACATACTTTTAGCAAGCTAAATATTAATGAGAAATAGTACTTTTACATGCCCCAAGCTCTTTTTATTTTGTTTCCGATTGGAGACATGATTTTTACTCAAATAAAAATCTTCAACCAATTGATTATTTTATATTTTATAACTGAAGCCGTTCTATGCTTGTTATATTCATATATGATAAATATATAATGCAAAGCAATTCTGGAAATTTATGATTTTTAAATAATTTTGTACAAAAAAAAATCCATTTTTATGGGTGGTAACTTTGGGATCTTGCAACTTTATTTATCTAGGTCCAAAAATTTCTCGTCACTGGTTAAGGGTTAAAATTAAAGCGATCTAAATCGATTGAGAACCAGGTAGAAAATATTGCTTATGTTTGGCATTTGTGAAACTATTAAATTTAGTCTCTCGAGATTAACTTTGCTAATTAATGTGTCGTGTTTTAATCTTTCAAAAATTTACCCAGCTAAGTTTCTTAATACATTGATATTATATACATCATATATATTAAATGTTTAACTTAAATGAAAACTATCTAGAAACTACACTGTGATTTGCCCTGTGTCTTATGTCCAGTAAGTTTAAACTTGCACGGGCAAGGAAATTAATTATAAACATAAAAGTAGGATTTAAATAAAAATTCTGATTTAAATCAAGTAAATCCAATTTAAAAATCATGACATTTTTCATACCCTGATTTTATGACAATATTACTGAAAAACACAAATATTTTTACGGGTAGTTATAACTTTAGGGGAAACATTAACAGAAAGTCCCTAGAAGAAAAAAAAACAGCAACAATATATTAAATATAAATGAATATTAAAACGAATGTTCCGAATTAGTAGGTTTGAAATTATGTTGTACTGGTTCATAGAATTTCGGAATATTGTTTGTATAAGGTATTTTTTTCTATGATGTATTTTTTTTTTAATTTGTTTATCATTTCAATTCCGCTTCCCACTGTAATTGGAGTTCAATAGAAGTGTTAGATTCCTGTTGTTAATCATTCTGTTACATGCTCGTGACAAATATTAAGCTCTCATCGAGAGAGAGAATAACAGTAAAATAACATTTGTCTGTTGATCGTTAAATAGATGAATTTGGTTGGCTTTAACACTTGCAAGATACTTAGCATTTCAGTTTAAAGAGTAAAATGCTAAAATTTATTAAATTAACTTTATTCTCAGTTATGTATTAAAAATAGATAAGAAATTTAACGGAAAAGTTTCCTGTTAACCTATGGAAAAATAATATTTGATAGTTGTGCACTTAAAAAATAGGTATGACAAATATATTTATTATTAGAGAGATTGAATATATTAAAGAGACTAAAATGAATATTAGTTAATGCCAATTATAAAATAGTCTGATCAACAAAATAATTGCTAAAATTAGTAACGAATTTGATAAAATTGTTTAAGTTGTATCATTGTTTTCGTTTGAAGTTCTCTCTTCATGTACAAACTCTAATGAGAGCCTTTTGTATGGAATTGGTTAAAAATCAGATGAGTGAACTAACGATATTTTTTGCCACTTCGAGGCAAATTACTTGCAAATACAGCATCCGGGTTCACTCCAATATGGCATTTTAGTTGTTCATTATGCTTGGATCTACTGATTTTATATTGACAGGAGGGTTACAAAAGTTCTATTATTTCGAAAAACTACTTAATAAATTAAGAAGATTGCTATGAAAATTCGCAACTCATGGTAACGAGTCTAAAATGCTTTTTTGTTTGAATACGTAAGTAGTTTAAAACAGTAGATTAAATGAAACTGTACAACCGCGTCCTAAGAAAAGTATATAGTATAATTGTGAAGAATACCACATACTTTTAAAATAATCCCTTATTTAAAGTAGATAGTGAGCTCAGGGAAGAGTTGGTTCATAGATGCAATAAACAAAATTACACAATAAAATAAATGAATAGGGGTATTCTTGAAACAAATTTGATAGCCGAATTCTATAGCCTCTTTGACATCGAGGAATATAGTCATGATACAGCGCTAATATTTAGAGATTTAATCGATGAAATAACTATTAGCAAATTAGTTATTTTCCAAGGCCTTAGGTGTGGTTATCCTTGAAATACTTCTTATTTATAGTTATTTCCTATTCCAATTTTAATATTATTTCAAAAGCAATTTATTAAAGCCCTAATAAATAAGACATTAATTACGATTCATTATTTGCAATGAAATAAAGCAGTGAACAATAATGCCAGTGATTACATAACGTTGAAATTTTTGTATTTTGTAGTATTTTACAATGTTTAAAGGAACATTAACAATAAATCGCAGCGAAATAACTAGTATTTTTCTTAGCATGTCACTTTTGAGTGCATAAAAAACGTGAAAAACCTTACACAAACAACCTTATCCTAATACAAAACTGGTAAAAGAAACTGAACTTTTTTTTTATCATTTCTGACTATCCTGCTAATCCCTGTGAGGGCTGGTAACTTGCAAACTACGTCGGTTTCTTCAATTTCGTACTCAACACACTACCACAAAAATTAGGTTTATCGTCCCTTGCCGAAACCTTTTCCAAGTAGTGGATGTTTTGTGAAGTTAAATCAACCTTAGATGTTATAATTGACACAAAATATAAAACAGCTATTTTCCTCTTAGAGTTGTTAGAATGTAATCACCAACAGCTAAACCATTTACATCCAACAACCTTTGTTCTTGCTCCTCCTCAAACTTTTTCTCAATGATTTGCTGAAGATAGGTGTCGGAATCTTCAGATGCCGAATCAGGCGGCAGTTCTGGATTGTTTCCTTCCTCCCAAGAAATATGAAATAGTTGCCTTTTTTAACTTTTTGCAACTGTTTTACATAAGCACATACTAAATCATTTTACCTATGAATTATATCACAGTCTTAAAATTTCAAAATAACTTGGAAACAGATATTGGTGACCCGCTGTTGTACCAGGGACAGCAGCGTAGGTTGTCCATAGGTATGTCAGGCAAAAGTGTCTCTTGTTACAACAGCTGGCCATATTGAATTCGATCGCTAATGTGGAAGTGTTTAAGCTGGGTGAACTATCCAAAAAATATGAATTAACTCTTGAAAAGCAGTAAAATTGATTGCTAAACCATGTGTGTCTGTAAAGTACACTGAAGAATGATGAAAAATCGAGGAAAACTACTTCAAAATCTTACTTTAGGTGGGCAAAAATAGAAAAATGCAAAATACGACTTATTTGTTGAAGTCACCACCTTCAACACAGTATGAGTGACTGACGGCATCCTAGCCCAGTGTTACCAACCTGTTTAAACGAAATTCCCATCTCTTCTATTTTTTATAGCGACTGTCCCAAGGTATGACTGTACCTTAGATACACCACTCTCCCCTACGAACTGAATCCAAATAGGAAATATGTGTGTGCTTGTGGCTATTTTTATTCATCTTTTAGTGAACAAACATGCTTGTATTCCTCTTTTATATTACTTTAAGGGGTCTCATATAACTTGCTAATGCTTTTTCATTCCCATTTTCTTACATGTACTTCCCATACTGTAAAACTTAGGTCAATCTGATGCGTACTTCCTGGTTTTGCAATTTGCACGGTCAGCTATATCTTTCAATATTATGCAGGTTTAAATATTATCAACCGTCCTTTCAAAACAGAAGGGAGATTAGAAGGTTAAACGCTTTGATAGGGATTTTCCTACGTTATACTACCTTTTAAATAGTAGATAAGATTTGAATAGAGAGAGAGAGAAAGCGTTCTAAAATTAAATAGCAATTATTTATGTTCTACTTCGAAAAATATTTTCACGTTTGATAACTTTTAATGAAAGAAATTATATCTTTATATGTATCCTTAACATTTGTGAAAATGTGTCAATTGTTTTAGTTGCAATCTTTCTTTTACAGTCGAAGCATTTTTCGAAATATTATTTCGAACCCACAAACCTCAAATGTTATTAGATTTGATAGTTTCCTTTTCTTATATCACTACCAAATTAATGGACGAAATGAGAAATAACTGAATGATAATGCAAACACACACACACACAAAAGGTTTCCTTAAACAAATTTCTTTCTGAGGATATTGAATCTAAAAAAAGCATGGTAATACTGTTATCATTGTCCACTTTAATTATTTTTTTTCTGAGTTAATATAATATGTTGGACAATCCCAGAGATGAGAAGCAGACCCCAATTTACATAATGCGTGTGAGAGAAACCACGCCCATCTTTTTAGTTGTTCATCACCATCCTAATGACCATCTTTCAATAGAAGGAAGAAATCTTTCAAATGGACGTCATGTTCTTTGATTTAAGGGGAACAGTTCCTCTTAAAATACGAAGTGTAGAAATACTTGTGAAAAATACGAAGTACAAGTAGCAATTTTTAAAATAACAACCAAATGAATAATTCTGTACCTTGGTAGAAACCAGGCCAATGAGTATTTTGAAAGTTTCTGGTAAAAGCTGATTTAGAAATTTTGATTTCTGAAATTTTAATACAGCATGCAAATCATAAATTTCAATGCTTCTATTAATTCATAATGTACTGACAGGAGCACAGTAGCACTTTTTTGAAATATAACTTTCAGTAGATAGAAGTGAACTCGAAATCAGTAAAATTGGACGTAAGCTCTATTTTTCTACCGAGCTCGAGAGCATAAAGAGAAAATGATCTATGTGTATATAATGCTTCACAAAATAATACGAAAGATCTTAAGATAATATATCATACCGTGAGGTTACTTTATAAATACTGAATTTACAATAACAAGAAGAGATAATAAAATTACTGGAGTTGCAGATTTAAAAAAATTGCGTTTGGTATCTTATAGCACTCGAGCGTCAAATCTTTACTTGATAGTACGGGACATTCAAGTCAAGAGGGTAGGAGGACAGAATTTAAAGATAATTTAATCTTATGCGCGACACGAGTAGAGTGTAGGATTTCATTTGACCCCAAATACACATGACTAAATAACCATGGTCAGCCGTACTAATGGTTGAAAGAATCTTAGAAAAGTTTATGACTCTAGACTGGCTTGAAGTCATACAGGGAAGGCTGCATGTTGCCGAACGTATGAATCCCCAGAGGGTTCAAAGCACTTGTTTATGTTTCAAAAGATAATCTATGAAAAGTAAATAACGTGCAAGAATGCGAATCAAGGGTTCAGTCATATGACATAAATTGTACAGCAGCAGATGAGAAAAACAATGTATCTTTTGCACATCTGCAGGCATTCATTTTTATCTGCTAACCAGGAAGAGAAGTTATTGACCGCCCAGACTAGCAGCCGATAAATCTCTCGTACTATCGATCGAACCTCTTCATTACAAATCATCATTCCATTCCTTCACGCCCCTTTTCGTGGGGATACTTACTAAAAAGAAAGAGCAACCAATTAGGCATGGAATTAGGTTTTTTTTTTAGAATACCTAACCAAGTTAAGGAAAATCGATGGCAATAAGTTTGAAAACGAAACAAAATGCCATTACAAACTGAAATTCCTTCTCATTTATGATTTCGATACATTTTTACCAATTTAGATGAAGCCTGGTTTGTCGCTTTATGGTCCGTTTCTGCTACACAATTAGATTGGAACCTACTTGAGCTTAGGATAACGGTTTGAAATAAGAGCTCAAACCAAATGAAAAAAAGAGACCTCATACGCTCGAAAGTAATAGCGGGCTTTGACGTAGAGCGTCAAAGCCCGATATTATTAGAGGTTACTGTATTTAATATTCTAGAAATCGGGATAACATTCAAGTAAAAACTATAGAATCGTTTCAAATAACTATACAGAATGGAATTCGTTCCAAATTTTCTGTGTTATTTTATTAGTGTATTTGATCACAGAAATACCATTGAATTATACTAACTCTGTTCATTGAGTCCGAGAGAATTCGAAGTTTCCTCATCACTGTAATTTCAAGGGTGGATTTTACATGCACAGACTGTAAATTCAAAACAACTTTAGGGATGGAATCGAGTTATACTTTTCAAGAGAACTCAAAATATCTCGTGCTATTGCTTTAATAAATAAACTATTATATCGCACCAGTAATATATGAATATTCTGAGAACTAATGTATAAATATAATCTAATTAACACTATAATTTCACATTTTATTTCATAACTACACATTTCAATATGTCGATTCTTTCCCAGCATTTTATTAACACAATAAACTAGAGTGCATTAGAATCTCTGCAGCGAAGTTTTTTTTACTTTCCTTCTTACAGTAAATTGTGAACATGGAATACAAGTTCTTTTATTCAACTCCGATGGTATTGCTATTGTTTATTCAATTCATTTCTTCAATAATTGTTGTAATTTGAGCACACACATACGCATTTCTAGTAAATTGAACGGATAGCTAAACGATTCCTTACTAGACCATTCTTGAACATTTCACTACTGATTGCGGTAATCTTATTTTCGTACGTATTTTGTCTGGAACACAATAAAATGTACATGGGGGATGTTGTCTTTTGACTCTGTTCAATTGAAAAATCGCAAGAGGCTTTTCTAAACGTATCACAAACAAATTCGAAGGGTATACAACACTTGCTTTATTGAAAATAAAATTGTCTGCTATTATTTTGTCATATTTGTAAAGATTATTTGGTCCATTGGATTAACGCCTACTGTATAGTATTTTAGTTTGATAGAGCAAACAATATACTTCGGAAAAATTGCACAGCAGTGTTATAGTATCTAAAGCCGAACATATAATTTTATTTTCTTAGTAAAACGAAGTAAACAGCTTCAGTAAACGTGGTGAACAAAATAAATCAACATTTCTTTGGTGAGATATTTTTTAAATGTACGCACGAATAATTTATTTGTGAAAATTGCAAGGAAATATTTTTGTCATTTCCTGTTAATTTTTAATGAGAGAAATCCCTTAAGATCTATGGCAACACTTTTCAAGATCTTCAAATTTGATAAAATAACTGTAAATCATTCGTAGAAATGTTGGAAATATATCGAACGTGTATTATTTCACAAAATTACTTTACATTCAAATTACATTTTTTTTTTGTAATTTTAATTTTGTTATATATTTTTTCATTTAATCATATCATCATTAATTTCATCATATCATCATTCATTTCATCATATCATCATTCATTTTATCATATCAACGACATTTCTGATATATTTTGACTATGTTTACTTATTTGTAATTCATCATTTATTCTCTTTCTTTTCAAATTGACAATACTATTTATTTCTATCTCAGAGGAATTCTTTGTAGAGCACTTCATTTTTTTTGGTTAAACATATCTTGTATTATACTTTATTCCTTCCCAGAACACAAAAAAATTTATTGCAAATTTTGAGAATTAAAATTGTTTTTAATATAGTATAATCCGGTTAGTTTTAAAAAGCATTGGTACTGCAGACATGTATGGTTTATAAAACGCCATTCATATTTTTGACTAGGAAATTCCAGTGGTCAGACAATATTTTGAGTGCGATTCGAAAATTTTGTTCAAAATTAGCAGTTTTTCAGACTTTTTGGGTAAATTTTACACAGTAGTTTGGTGTACTGGACATGTGTAAAAGTAAAAATCAAAACTTAATTCATTTTTACAATAGTTATATTTAGAATTATAGCGGACACATCGAATCCAAACATTTTTCGTTGAAGCGATTATTTAATATAACAGTTCTATTCAACGAATTTCCCACTCAACGAACTTTTGACGGCATCTTGCAACTTCGTTAAATGGAGAACTTTTTTATTTGCCTTTTCATTCAAAGCTCTGCTCTTTTCACCACGTTACGAGCTTCGAGTTCGGGAAAGCTTGAGTTAATTCCTTTTTTAGATTTAATGACTTCAGTATTCCGGCCGAGATTATTTCCGGCACAGCATGTTGCAGTATATTCTGCACCCTGATTCGTTTCTTTTTCTCATTAGTCTTGCGAAGGCGCGGCAATAAAATCAGAGATTGGAGTGCAATTTGTATTATCAGATTCAACATTTGAATATTTCCGCTACCATTATTCATAAATGCATACATATGTGCAACTAGAAGTGTGCTTTCAGTGAAGTGTGCGTTACAATTATCGAATCACAAATCATTTGAACTATTTATAACTTGATACGATTTCATAACTATTTTTAGTAAAACAGTTTATACCACTTCTTTTAACCCTGTGAGATTTCCTTGCAACACCCTTGGTTAAAAAAAATCCTCGGTCAGGAAAATCAAAAAGGGTCAGAAGATATGCAAAGAAAACTGCAAGTTGCAGAACGGATACATGCGTTTGAACTCCTCAGAAGGTTAAGCCGTTGTCGTCTTAATTTTAAAACTCTAGTATCCTATTTTCTTCACATCATAATTGGTATACCGATTCTGTAAATTTCGAGTTAGCCATTTTTTATTTCAACAATTTTACTCTGTGAGTGATGAAAATTCTAGAAGCACGCGGAGAAAAATATATTAACTCGGAGTATATTTGAGAAATTACTGGCAAAGTTCAATCCCGTTTGGAGATTAAATTAGAAACGATCAATCTCTTATAATGAGATCCATCATGAAAAAAAAGGAATAGTAATTACTTTTTGAATAAAAGCCACCGACCTTTTGCTGTAAGCACAGCCAGCAATTTGTATTTTCTCTTCTCTCACTCACAAATAAATTTCATTCATTTGTAGCTTCACAACGCGAGAAAAGTAAAATGTCAGACCAGAATAGTTTAACCTTCTTCTATGTACTAAAAAGGCAAAATAAAGGAAACCTGATATGCAATGCACTGAATATTAAATTCGCAATAATACCAGGTTTTACAAGAATCCCTAATTTTTTAACTTTCAAATCAATTGAATGGAACTTGGTCAGTTTCTTGCTACATTCGAGTATCTGTAGCGAAAGCTACATGGATCTGTTTTAAGCCAAGCATTGTTTAATGACTTGTTTAACAATTCAAGTATTGAGGTATACTATTAACTATGCAAGTTGAACTAGAATTCGGAGTTGGAGTCGTTTCAATACTCTATTGTGCATTGAATACATAACACAATGGAAAAGACAGAGATAATCGAAATATAATCTGATTAGGGGAACAATGTAACTTAAGTTTATCATCAAAAATTTCAAAGAATATATTTACAAAATTCACTAATTCTGTCGATCTGGAACACTCAGAATTAAAAACTTCGTTGTTTTCAATCACTGCAATTGAAAACTTCGTTATAAAATGTGTGGTAATGTTTTTGATTGGGCTTTGCGGAGGTTTTTTTTAAATTTTATTCTCATGTGCGTGCAAATTATGAAAAATAAGAAAGATGAAAGAGTAATGAATTTAATTTCATATGGAATCATTGATAGTAAATATAAAACATTGTTTATTACTTCATCTTTTGCATCCCTTTCTTATGGTAAGTGAAGAAAAAAATTTGAAAACATCCTGGTGTATGTCTTATGCTGTTGTTTGTACAAATAGCTTGAGGTAGGAAGGTTGTTTGCGTTTCAAAGGCTATATTTGGTAAAGCTGAGCCAAACAACGTCAAGTTAATGGCTATACACACAAAGAAAGCTTTACTGACGCAGAAGAGAGAAATACACCCAGGAGGAATCTCTTGGGGTAGGAACTTTCTCAAACATATTTCTTCCATCCTTAGTACAACTCTTGAGCAATGTTTTGAAACCGAACTTTTTCTGAATTAAAATAATCTCATGTAGCTAAAGTTATATTTATAATCAATATATTGAATCTGAAATCCAAAACAATGTAATACCATATTTATAAAATATGGTAAAGTTACGTAAAAATCTTTTACAAGTACACTGACGTTCATACATTAATGGTGAGTTGTAATATGCAAATTTGTTTGCCCGGAAGTTGATCTTTCGTGGCGAAAGAAATAGAAACGACCTATTCGTTGATCATAATTAACATATTTGGAGTCACGTGGCAGCACAAGATTGCTAAGATGTAAAAATGTGCGACTGTCTGGTGACTGAAGGATTTTTGTGTGTTTGCTGTTGATATTTGGTAATTAGTTGTTATGACACAATATTACTAAGAACACATCTCGATCGTCCAACGGAAGATGCAGTCAATGAGTTCGGAGTGGACCAAAGCGTAGTCTCAAGGCTATGAAACAGTTTTCCTAAAGTGGAATTTTGCCATACAGTCCAGCAATGGTTGACCACCCCAAATAACCCCAGCGCTATTTGGGAGGTGCATGGCAGAACGAAATCCCCCACCGCGTGCCAAAGACAGCCTGATTATTGCTCTGAAACAGGATAGGCGAAACCTACTTCAAGATTTATCGAACAATCGTATAAAAAGCACGCGTAACGGATGAAATTCGTGTATTGTAGTGATGGGTGGACATATGCCATATTAACCATTGACAGGGTAAAGTATTCAGAAAATTTTGGTCACATTTTGGTTCCGCTTCGCCAAATACAAAAAAAAGGAACGTTTTGTTAATTTAGCGTGTTTTTCAGGTAGATTCATGTAAGCTTATTATAATATCAATCATCCTCCTCCTTGCAGAATTCGTTTTTTTCTAAAAGCACAACTCACCCTTAATTTATGGACACCAGTGATTTTGAGAAAACAGAGGCAACCAAATTTTTATTAATATAACTTGTGCTTGAATTTAAAGAGTGTTCACTTTAATATATCAAATCTATATTATTTATAATTAATGACTGTCTTTTTGTACACTTTTCAAATGCTTTTCTATCACCTAAATTTTGGTAAATCCTCCCTAAAAGTGCGAAATTGCGTACCTGCAAACGAGAATGCAAATAGTGACTACATTCAAAACTGAAATTTTTTTTTGTTATGGTACTTCTGTCGATCAATTCACTCAACACAAGGGCTAAGCTTTTTATTGCGTGCAATTACCTAGATTGCAGTGCTAACTATGTTAAAACTGTTTGGATTTGATCACCATGACAACCATAGACAACACCAGTCGCTTTGTTTTTATTTGTTGGACTTACATCTCAACAACACGGTTTAAATCGCTCCAATTCTTTTAAAAATTGTTTTCATGCACATTTTAACTTGACGCTGTTCATCTTAGCTTGACCAAATATCACTCTTGGGCCATAAACTCAACCAACCATGCAACTTTACCATACATTCATTCCAAACTTTATGATAAACGGTAAAGAAGAAACACATGTTAATCGATCTGTAACATTTATCATGCGAACAGAAAGGTACCTTTTCCCATTTTATTAATTTGAAATCCAAGAGGAATATCACCTAATCTGTGTATTATTTTAGAAGTGAATTATTGTAGGACATATATTCCTGCTTTAATAAATAGTGGAGACTTTTAGCGAATTAGTCATTCGAAGGCCAAAAAGACTAGGTTTAGGAAATGTCAATTACCGAGTTATTTTCTTGGCAATGTTTCAGCAGACTTGGAAAATGAATTAGGGTTTCTTTCAAAATCTTGAGTAAAAAGGGATAATTTGTTTTAGAATGAAATGACTTCTTTCAACACCGAAAAAATTGTGTTTCCTTTCCCCTGAAGTTTACGATTAAGATTATTTAGATAAGATGTAACGTCTACCATAGAATAAAATTTTTAAATCCACTGATCATCCGTTAGTTTAAGACCCTTCTCAAGGAGAAACGCTTTAATTTCAAATGAGGAAGCGAAATGTTTGAAAACGTTTCCGCTTCAAAGCCAATGTACCTTATTAAAGATCTGTGCGCATTCACTCTCCATTTCAACTAAAAATTCTTTAAATTGGCGATGATAAAGAGATTTAGCTACAATTGTGTTGACAATTTTGATCACCAATTACATAACATTGCAAATTTCTATTGGAAATATCTACGTCCAAAGCGCTTCTTGATGAATGAAGCAATGGTAAACAAGTATCTCGTGATTAAATTTTCCCTTCAAAATAGAAACAATGTCTTTTATCAATCCGGTCATACTTTTTGCCCCATCTGTTGAAATTAAAACAATTTTATCGATTAGAATATGATATTTCTTAAAGCATTCAATGACAGCATTAGCAATATCCTCGCCACGTGTTTGACCTTTAAGTGGCAAAAATCGTAAAAGTTCTTTAGAACCCGAAGAACGAATTAAATTGAACAAAAAGTGAAACGTGCGCTGTGTCATTATGTCACAAGATTCGTCAACAGCTATTGATAAAGCTGAAATCAATTTAAGATCTTCGATTAGCTGATTGGTTATATTCGAAGACATTTTGACTGTTCTGTCTTTTACTGTTTTAGCAAACAGTGGTAACTCTTAAATTTTTTAAAGAATTTCTGAATTGTTCTTAAAATCCCGGAATATAGCTCTTCGGATGCATTTATAAAACAACATTTAATGTATTCACTGTCTGTGTATGGT
Organism: Metellina segmentata; assembly: GCA_947359465.1. NCBI lineage: Eukaryota > Metazoa > Arthropoda > Arachnida > Araneae > Tetragnathidae > Metellina > Metellina segmentata. Next base: position 111,848,805 of record OX375872.1, on the reverse strand, counting down.
TTGCCTCTCTTGACTAATTATAAAGCTTGCAATATTTACATTGTTGGAAGATTGCACCCAAAAATTAAATACAGAACTTGATTTTTCATGACTCTTCTGGAGTTACTGAACTGCTTTCTTCCTCGCATCAACGGCGGGATATTTACTTTTTACCAGCATTTAGTCGAAATCGATTCGTGGCAGAACCGCATTTAAGTGGCTAAAGAGCCGCATACAGCTCGTAAGCCGCGGTTTGCCGGCCACTGCACTAAGCGTAAGTAGAATCCAATTAAGCGAGATACAATGAAGCTAAATGACGGGCAGGTATGGTTCCTCCTATAATTGCTGCATGTCGATTAGTTCATCCCTCTGTAGCCACCGATTGCACACTTGCATCACTGTAGTTTGATTTCGTCCAACACCGAGCACTGATCACAACCCCGGTTTGATGACCACTGATCCAGAAGAAGACAAATTCCATAGGGGCCCATCGTCACATCAAATTACACCCACACTGTCCGATGTTCTACAACAATACACTATACTAAATTCTTTTAGCCATTGTCTGCAAACAAAGACACTTGGACTGGAAAAGTCACATAAAAATTATTGTATTGACGGTCTACAAAATATAAGATGGTTGCATTCAAATTTTTTAAAATGAATTTCCTAACTAATGTTGCACATTAAAATTATCTTAAAAGGAAACACTGCATAGATTTTGTTTGGGTACTAATATATTACAAAATTTAAGTGCGACTATTTCGGTGGATCCAAATCAAAGTCTGAATTTTTGACACGAGATTCTCTCAATTTTCCATACTCATTATTTAGAAACGGTGCAGAAGAGACCAAGCATTCGAAACTCTTGACCAAATGACTTGAAACTGATCCGAGGTGAAATTTCGATATCAATATGAAATAATTGGACACCAAAATTGGGTATTATGGATTGTCATAGGGAACTCTGAAGTTTGTAAGCAGTGTAATATGAAGATTATAAATTTTGAAGACATTATGGCCCTATTGAGTGGTATAAATGAATATGTTTTGCTATGAACAATGCGTGAATAGAGCGGCGATCGGACCGCCATGTACAAGGCGGTGCATATTAAATCTGTCGTAGCCCCAAATGTCCTCAAGTTTGCGTGGTGTGGAAGTTTGGAGAGTAGGGTGCCAACTCAGGTGTTATATCCTCATCTAGCCGTGGTTAAAAGTTACGTGGTGTTTTCCTCGGATCTTTCCCTTAGGGATTGATCGAGGATCATCACCAATAGTTCGCTGTGTTTCTCCATTGTGACATACATACCCTTTTTTCTTCCTAAGTTGCATTTTTAATTATCATCAATAATTATGTGAAAAATATGTCCACTTGCCAATTTGAATGAACAAATTTAGAAAACTTTCGCATGGAATAAACTGAACGACTTACATATAAGTTGACCTTAATATCCCCAAAAATTAACCATTGTTCAGAGATGTTACTGAATATCTGATGTCACTTGTTTTCTATAGCAGATGGGAATATCGCATTAGAACTGACTTTTATTAGGTGTACTTGATAAAGTGAAACTCTTATGCTAACAAGGTGCAAAAAAAAATCATTATTAAAAAAAAAAATCAAGTAAACAGATTTTTAAAATTTAAATCAAATTTTTTTTATCTAAATCAAATTTTTAAATTTAAATTTCTGTAGGCCCTATACATTGTTTTTATAAAAATTATGTATAATTTTGTTAAATAAAAAATTGAGTTTTTGACATGACATTTAAACCAATATTTATTTAAGTAAACAATCAGAATTTGTGACATGGTAAATCAATATTTATTTTACTAAAAATCATAGTTTGTTGCATGGTAATACATCTAAAAAATGAATTTTCTTAAAGCAAAGTTAAAACATTTGTTTAACTTTAAAACACAAGTTGACATACTAAATAGTTTTTCTTGAGTAAATTTCATCATCATGTTAACAAATTTATCAGTAAGTGTGACAGACCTAAATTATAGTCTGATCAGATAAATATTTGTTATGGGTCACTACTCTTAAAGTGACAGGTGATTGTTTCAGGGTGTATTTTGCAAAATGTGTGTGTGAAAGATGTTCAGTTTAAACTTTCATCCTTTCAAATAGCTCAGTTATAATTTTTATTTAATAAATTAGTAAGCACATTAATTGTGTTATTTTGTATTTATGTTTAAATTAAAAAAAGTAGCTGAGAAAAATCACTATAGAGTTAAGCCATTGGCCACAGTCAATTAAAGGGGTAACAAGTGTAGGCCTACCAGTGGGGTCATGGACACTATAAATAGCTAAAATCACTATAGCTACAGTCAATTACGGGGGGTAACGAGTAGTTTAGGCCTACTAGTGGATTTTTCTTTAGCAGTCTTGAAATTTAGAAGTTGGAATTTTTTAATTACTAGGGGGCTCCAATCCCCGGGGATGCTACCAAATGCCATTTGGTTTGCTTTGAAAACCAACACTCTTTTCACAGATCCCATTTGGTTTGCTTCACAAACCAACATTCCTTTCGCAGAGTAATTTTCCTACGACGACGAAACTATCCTAATAATTCGGTCCATGACGTCACAGCGAGGGTTTCGCGCCCTGCTCGCTAACGTTCGACAACCCCCGGTGATTAACCGTGTTAACCTTGTAATTTTCTGATCTATACTTTCTCGGTAAACCGTCTGAGAACAGAGTGAAAAAAGCGAGCCTTTTTCCTCGCCAAATGAAAAAAAAAATACTTTTTATGGTGATTGTTGCTACGATAAATTTGATATCTGGCAAACCCGTTGGTCAGAAAATGTAACCTTCATTTCCGTGAAGAACAATAAATGCTCCGCGATCTAAAAAATACGAAATTTATCTGACCAACGTTTTATTGCATCATATTTATTTATGAACCAATTTAAAAAAATAATTTTACCGTAATAAAGAGTGTATTCTAAGCTTTCACGTGGTATTTTCAAATTTTAAAACTAATGCTATTAAGATATAGATATGACAGTTTTAGTTTTGTATTGGAAAAATACGATCTAAAAGTTCTGAAAATTGTATAACTAATTTTTAATTCCATCGACTTTATTTATTAACCAATTTAAAAAATAACTGTACCATAAGAAAGAGTTCAATCTAAGGTATTCAATGATGCTTTCAACTTTAAAAAATAATAGCATTACGCAGTGTCAAACACTAGTACAAACAAAATGTAGTTGAAAAATCACTATAGCCATAGTCAATTACAGAGGTAACAAGTAGTTTAAGCCTACTAGTGAGGGTTTTCTTTGGTAGTTAGAAGTAGGCATTTTTTAAGTATAACATTAATGTACAATATTTTCTCATACTTCGCACACTAAAATGAATGCTTTATTGTTCTTAACATATTATAAAATTATGCATGAACATTGTCAAAACTTTCAAATAGATGTGAACTTGTTTTTTTATTTTACTGTTTGGCAGAATCCCTGACTCAACACTCAACAGATTACATAGTCCATAGACACCTCAGAAATTTTGCAAGTGTCCAGTGCCAAACATTTTTTAAAAAACTAATCAGTACTGCGTGTAGCCATTAGTGCTGAAATCACCACGAATGTAGAACGTTTAGAGCATTTGGCGAGTCCTGTGATTTTCCTAGGGTGTATTTACTTAGTTATAAAAAAATATAAGACTCGGAAGGGAGTGGGGCTGTGATTTAAATCAATGATTTAAAAAAATTATTTGATTAAAATCATGATTTTAATCGTTGATTTATATCAAGTGATTAAATCATGACACTCTGTAGGCTACCATTTACAATCGCACAAAACACGAAAACATGAATTGCTCAAACTAGTAATCAAAATTATTAGGGTTAGATATAACTCAAAATGTGCATTTACTGCTTTATATTTTGTTACAGTTCGTCCTATGTCAAGTCAATTCACATGCCACAAAGTTATGCCAGAAGTTCGTCCCTTTTTTTAGACAAAAGTTGAAGAAATATTATTTTATTTACTAAAATTTACATTGAATCAATATCGTATGTGCCGTTCTGTTCGATGATATTTCCTCATTTCTCCGGTAGCTGCATCATTCTGCGTTCATAGAAGTTCTGAGGTTTCTGGTAGAAGAACTGATCTATAAGACGAAACTTTCTGAACCACTTTACGGCACGTGTAATCGTCAACGGCACCATCCATCATCCTACAAAACACGTATCTTCTTTTGCGTCTGCGAAGCATTCTTGCCTTTTAGGAAATAAAAAAGCAATCTATTTTGAAAATGCTCATTATTTTCTACCATTTTTAATGCTTAACAAAATTTAGAAATCGTAACTTAATAGCACATTTCTTCCCACCAAGTAATCGCTGAAATTCCTTCTATGAAAAACATCAAAACTTTACACGTGTGAAGTAGATAACACTTTGTTTTTGCGATGCAATGTCATATCGAGCGAAAATTGGGACGAACCATTGTATTAGCCCAAATAACTATCTGCTTGAAAACTTTCAGATTAATTTTGAAATTCTGAGGTTTCTGCCAGTTTTCTACAAATTCTGAGGTTTCTGACTAAAGAATGGATCAAGACGACGAAACTTTCTAAACCACTTACGCGGCACGTGCAACCCTCACCCTCACCCTACGCAACACAAATCTCCTTATACGTCTGTGAAGCATTCGTGTCTTTTCGGAAATAAAAAAGCGACAACGGTCCGAGATCAATCCCCAAGGGAAAGATCCGAAGACAGCACCACGTAATTTTGAACCACAGTCAGATGACGACATACATTTTGGGAATAATAAGCATAAGGTCAAAAATGCTCATTATTCTTTGTTATTTTTAATGCTTAACAAAATTTAAAAACACGACCCAATAACAGTTTTTTCTTCCAGGGACTCGCTGCAATTACTTCTTTCAAACAACATCCAAACTTTACACGTGAAATATAACACTTCAATTTTGCAATGCAATGCCATCTGGAGCCTGAAATGGGACGAACCTGTTCATCAACCCAATATTAATCCACAAATCCATCATCTTTGATCTTTTGAAGCAGCAATGAAAGGCGTAATATCGATTACCGTTAGCATTTAATAACTTTAATACCTGAAATGCATTGAAATAAAATGCACTGTGTAAGAAAGTTGAACCACGAGCTGAGAATGACTACCGAACATCTTTGTTTGGATTGGTACAGCATGGAAGGTAAGGAATGGCAGCGTATCATGTTGAATGACGAAACGATATCCTGTCCAGTGATGGCTCCTGCCCGATTACTACTGCAATTTGCGAGTGGCAGTGACCCGTCCAGAGCTACTATTTTCAGTTTGCACCTTTGTAACTCATAGTGAATGGTGTGGAGAGCCATCATTTACAACAGCTGGTCCTTTAGAGCACTAGTACAAAATATTTTGACTGCCCACGATATTTCCAGCAGATCCTAGAATCTATTTTGTCTTTCATGTCACTTGTCAAGTGTTCAGTAAGATAATGCCTGTCCGCACGGATCGATTCTCCCTGGAGTGCCACCGTGGTGTTAAAATCTTTGGTCAACGAAATGTTCAGATCTTTCTTCATTGAGCCATAATTTATACTAATTTATGACATTTCTGAAGCAATTATACAATAACAGGGTCGTCTAGATTTGATATTGTGATGATTTCATTTTCGTTATGCATAATAACACTTGTTAAGTTCCATTTTGAAAGTCTTGATGCAGTTGTACTAAAATCGGGTTTCATGTATCAGTTCCAAAATTTGTTTTAATTGGCATTTAGATTTTAGATTTACCATTCACATGATTGGGTATTCAAAAATGTTCAGTAATCAAATTTCACAAAATCCAACGTACATTTTTAACTATAACATACGGTGAGTTTAGCAAGTCGATAGTTTTTGATGATACTTTCTGCTTTAGGGAGCTGATTTCTTACTCCTTCTACGAATGAGGGAAATTGAATGATTTCACGTTCAACAGGTACTGGTATTGTTGATTAGCGAATTAAAATGACTGAGTCAGACATAAAGCAAACATTGGAAATTCCAAACTTCAATATAAATGTCTTGAAATTAAAATTTGGATTTAATCCTACTTGGGGTTTCAAAGAATAACACTAAGGAGTGCTAAAAGATCACTGTCTTATGTATTCAAACGGGAGTCGAAAGAATATTGATTATTAGAATCTCACGATCGGCTTTAGAAAGCACAACTGGGTAGGAGAAATAATAGTCTTTCTTTTCATTAGATTTAAGTTTCGTTGTTGTATTACGTACCCTAATGGATACTTTAGTTTCCTTGCCTTTCTTTTGCAGGAAACTGGAATAGAAACGCTGTAATGGGATGTGGTAGTACCAAGCCATCAGCTTTACAACAGGTAACGAAAATACCCATTTGATTCTTTGAAATAAGAATTGAGGTGAAAGAAAATATAAATGGGAAATCACATTTTCCTTAAAAACAGTGAACCTTATTACGAAATTAAATTAAATTTAGTAGCGACTTTTTTAACGCTGAAGTCATGAACCTGTAGCTGATATGAAATTACTCTAAGCGATTGTGTTCCAAAATAGATCCAGTTAAGCTATTTGTTGATAAATTTATTTAAGTACTGCCAAAACTAAAGTAAAAATTTAAGCAATAAATTATATTAGCTACATGTCAGTGGAATAGATTTGTGGATGCTTCTGATGGATGTCTGACCAATTTGAGTCTTCTGCTGAGCTCACTATCTTCAGAAACGACGTTAAATACACTCTATAACAAAAAAAACTCGACGCACCAAGAAGGAGTTGTACCGGGCTCGATCAACTTGAAACGGCGCTGACTGAGAAGTATAGTGACGAGTCCTGTTTCCAAATATGTCCTGACGTCAACCGCAGACGTGTCTGGAGACATCCAGAGCAGCGTGGGGATCCTGCCCTTAGTATCATACACCACACATGACCACAACAAGGCGTTATTATCGGGGGTGCCATATCCTTTGTTTGCCGGATCCCTTTGGTTGTCATTTCTGGAACACTTACAGCACAGCGGTACGTAGACGACATTCTACGACCGGATGTGTTACCGCTCATTTTGCGACACCCCGGACTTCTTTTTCAACAAGATAATGTCCGGTCGCATATGGCACGTGTTGCTATGAATTGTTTTCAAGCTTTCCCAACACTTCCTTGGCCAACTAGGTCTCCTGATCTATCTTCCATAGAGCACATTTGGGAGACTATGGGAAGGCAATTGCAACCCTCCAGGAATGTGAACCATTTAGCCCGACAGTTCGGGACAATTTAACTAGAAATTCCGCAGGACACCTTGAGGGAACGTTTTCAGTCTATGCCACGCTAGGTGACAGCTTGCATCCAGGCCAGAGGTAGACCAACGCCTTATTGACCTCCTCCCTTTGTAACGGTCAAACTCGAAAATAAATTATTCAATTGTTCTGAAATTTTAATAGTTTGTTTTTTCATGTATGTTCTTTACATCCATCAATTTTTATTGTAATCGGACCACTCATTCTTGGTGAGTCGACTTTTTTGTTATAGAGAGTAGAACGGAATGGAATAATTCGAAGTTATACAAAAAGAAATTGGGAAATTACTATCAACAATCTCTGTGATTAGTATTAACCCTCCAAGTGGTTTAATCGAAATATCTCTACAATAAATCTCGTAATAAAGATTTGAGACCAATTTTACATATGATGATTGAAATCGTCATCAGGATTTAGCCGAATTTATAATGATTACAAGGTTAATATCTGGTAAGTCTTTTTAAAAAACAAGTGATATATCGTTTATAAAGATCTGATTAGTTTTGTTAATGACGAGATATCTCGTAGAGACAACCATCAGGAGGGTTAGTATTCAATTACCTAATTCACTTTCGTAGTATAGCATACAATCAATTTTATGAGAACTATACGAGGGAAAATTCTCTCCAAAATCCTATTTCAAAGGAAATACATTCTCTTTAGAAGTGTTTTTGAAATTATGTGAATTAGTAAATGAAATTAACGGTTTTCACATTATACTAATAAAAATAATCAGTGTATTTCAGAATATTTCGTAAAATGTTACAAATTAGTTATGTTCTATAGTGAATTTATGTTGGTTATTTTTGTAAAAGTATGTTATGATCTAAAAGAAGAAAAAAAAACTTCGAACTTTGTAATGTGCGTTTGCGTATATTGTAATGTGAGAATATATGCACGTGGTGGTATTTATTTGTGAGATATGAATTGGCATAAATTCATATGTCAAAAGGGAAATTATCTGTTTTTATTAAACTATACATATGTATTTCTGATTTTTCAGCTCTTTCATACATTTTACAATAATTGTGTTTTCAAGGTGCTAATGTATTTTTAGGTAAGGTAAATTTAATATGAAAGCTATTCTCATAAGATTGTACTTAGTGAAGAATTGGAATTAAAATGCCATTGAACTTTAAGAAGTTATTTTTGCAATCGTACCCAGTTTGTATAATTGGTGAACTTCGGCATTTTAATAAAATAAACAACAGGACCAAATTTTATCTGAAATTATTCAACTATGAGTAAACTCAAAAAGTTAATCGGAACAATCACAGAAATATCTCAGTAAAATGATTTTTAAAACATTACATTCTAAAAGCAGTATGCTAGTAAAAATAAGAAATGTTATCAAAAAAGTTATTTTACAAAAAACCCTCGAAGAATGCGTTTACAATAGCAAAAACTTTTTCATCTTTATTTTCCTCAAATCCTGTCCTTTGAACGTCATCGTTAGTCGCAATTTCTGGAGGAACCGATGCTTCGAAAGAAATGACGTGTGTCGGAAAATTGCTAACAGTCTCTGTGGTCCCACAACTTCTGGTAGAACTCATGTTCTATCACGAACTTTCATGAAATCAGTTTAAACACTGGAGCAGTTGAGCAAGTCTTGTGTAACGGTCATTTGGGTTGGAATGCGCACAACACATGGAGTAGAACTTCAACAAATGACGCATAAAGATTATGGATAACCTGTCAGTGGCCATTTCGATGTAGCCAAAATTCGGCATCTTCAAGACAGAAGACTCGAGGACAACGCTTGTTAAAATGCGTTATTCTAAAGTATTAGAGGCACAACTCCCTTTTGAAGTAGGCCGTGAAGCACTAGCGTCTTTCACTCGTGAAAATAGATATGTCTTCTTTGATGGTCTCAGCTCAAGAATCGATCTCTGAGAAGCAGTGTGGAGCTATGTCAAATTGCCGTATTTTTGACACAACGTACGTGACCTTGCTACCGGAATTTCAAAGTTTGTTTGGTTTGACCCCCACCACGTGTGGAGGATACGTTGTATCTCCCACCTGTTGAAGCCTTGAATGGGTTCTTTGGTTTCTAGGCTGTAGATAAAAAAAATGAGATGATATATTTATTTCATCTCATGCTTAACTCAGACTCTATAACATGCTGTGTGTTAATATTAATAATCGGTATTATTGAAGACTTCTATCAATTTCAATTCTATAGACGACATGTTTATGTTAACTATGTCAAAATATGCATTTTTTCATCGATTATTTTCAAGTATGATAAATGATTTGAGGGCCAATAATGTTATTAAAACAATTTCATTTAATCTTTTCTAAAATTAGATGCTCTATACATTTTAACTCAACTCTGTGTAATTCAATCTTCTGTCAATTACGGTTTCTTACCTATGCAAGAATGTCTTAACGGTTTGATAAAAAAATTCCGTTCATTTGTCAAAGATGCATGCGAAATTCATTATACGCTGAAATTACACTAAATGAAGGAACACTAACTTAACTGCCGTTGGGGCACAATTACTGACATTTCCGCTTAGTGGAAATCATGAATCGGGTTATAAAAACAAGTTATATTTCACAGCAAGTTACTTTATCACCCAAATAAAACAGTTTTATATGGAAATATTTTATCGAAAATATTTCACGAAATCCTAAACAAAAGAAAAGACAGAAAAAGAGCATTTTGACGGGAATAGGAGGATCTATAAATTTCAGCTTCACATTTCAGAACTCAGACAAGGGCAGTTTAGTATGTCAATATTTGTTGGCAAATCTTCCGGCTCTATCGATGTTATTGCAGTTCTTCTTATATGAACAATTGAGGGGCTTAGAAACATAGTGGAGTGAGCCTCAAAAGCACATTTTGAGAAATTCTAGCTATTGAGTCAACTTTCATAAAAATACCAATTTTTTGGATTTATTTTTTTACAATTTAGGTATTTTACATTGTTTTTAAATTAGATATAGTAGCTAAATAATTACTTGAGTTTTAAATAAACATTAGTTTTGAGTTATCTAAATAGAGGGGGGGGGGGTTCTATATTTGTTATAGGTGTTTTTGCAAACATTGATACAGGAATATAATGAACCGATAATAAATTAATATTTTCAAAGACAAAAAATGAAATGTAAAATTGAGACTTTCAAGAAGAGTTAAAATGACATGTACCATCTGAGAGAGAGAGAGAGAGAGAGAGAGAGAGAGCGGACTCATTCCTTGAACTTCCTAAAAATATGAATGCGCGATTTGAAGGTATGCGTGTAAGTATTTCAGGATTCCTTTTCTTTGAGGAATGAATTTTTGACATGCAATTTTGTCGTTCAATATTACTCAAAAACCTGGGACGTCTTTTTTCTTAGGTGTAAAATCATGTTTATTGCAAGTCCCCATTAGTGTTCTCTCGTTCTTTTGTAGCTTTTTTCCAAAGCATCAGTACTCAAGAAATCATCTTGATTCATCTATAAACTTGTTATTAGCCCTGCTGATTTATTAACGCTGTACCAGTCTTCAAGAACGAAAATTTATTACTTTCCTTCTCACTGAATCTGTAGCCTCCCCATGAACTTCTAGTCGATAACATTAACAGATTACTTTTGAGTCAGCTGCAGAAGAGTCGGACAGTTTGATGTTTCAGTTGTAAGCAGTTTAGTATGTACTTTTATCTTATTTGCAAGTGTTTTCTTACTCATGAAGCAATTTTTTGTCTCCCGCAATCTTTTCATCCCAAACATACGCGTACTCCCGATTTGCTATATCGTGGAGACCTGAATTATAACAGTAGATGTTCATTTTATAATCGGCATTTGTAACAGTCAATTTATAAAACGGTAAAAAAGCTATTTTATTAATAGGATTTTGAGTCACTTTCATCGAGAGATTATTAAAGTAATCTAGTTCTTTTGAATGCTAGATTTTTGCTTATAGAGGCCATGTTGGACTCACACTAGAAACGAGAGGATAAAGAGATTTGAAACTAAGAGAGTGATTCCAAGTGCTTTCTGTTTAGATTTGGTACCAGTTCTTTTATTCAAAAACCAACCTTTATTCTAGTTATTTTTCGAGTTTTATCAAAATACAAGCTTAAACTAGCGTTGCCGATCCTTCTAAAGTCAACTTCGCATTGCAAACAATACCAGACTTAACGATTAGATTTCAAATGTAATTAGTTTTTTCGGTTTCGTATGCTTTTCTCTTTTTATGTATTCAAGTACAATTGCATTAATTATTCCTACTCTTTGTTTTGTTTTTGATATTTTTGATAATTATTATTCACTGGGGAAAACTCTTCTATGAGGAATACTAGTTTTGCGTGACACTGTTGAATTTTGTGAACGAGAAGCATGAAATGGTTATTTTTCTGTTGACCATTCTACAAAGAGCCAGTCCGATTTCATGCATCGAATTAACCATTAGTGAATCAAATATTCTAGGCACCCTATCAGCACACAACTTTTCATTGGATTCTTAGGATAAAGTTCATAATGTCGCGTGCACTGAACATAAACACATCATTTGTGGCATCCCATTGCAATTCTAGGATTTTTAATGTTGAATCGGATGATGGCTGTCCAAAGTTTATGCAACAATTTTTTTTGTTCAAATTTCAATTTTAATTAACCAGAATTGGAATTCCACTTTGTCAGTCTATATACTTTCTTTTTCATTAACATACATATAAATTTTTTTCAATATCATCGGATAAACGTCTTTAAACTTCTTCAAATGGTGCTTGATACAAGCACTCAGAAGGAAAGGGCTTGATCCGGCTCCAAACATTACACGGAACATTCGATAGACTTGAATTTTTGGAATGTCGAATATCACCCATCCACAGGAATCTCATTGCATCACGGTCTTCCGGGGTGATTGAGATTTGCAGGAATGCTTTTGGGAAATCTGCTGACGAAGCAATGTAGTGTAAGAGAAAATTCATTAAGATTTGCAGCAGTTCAGGAGCCAGATTAGGTCCTAGCAATCATTGACCGATTTCCGATTATTTCCCTTCCAAGAGGCATCATACACAGCACGTAATTTCGTTTTGTGGGAGCATGATTACGGATAACTGCAAGATGAGGAATTCGATTCACGGTAGGAAGATTACGATCCACTTTCTCGATACCTCCTTTTTCGTGATCACTTATTATTTGTTTGTATTGTTCATAAAAGTCCAGGTTGGATTAAAATTGATCAATTAGATTAAAAGACCTTTATTCGGCATTTTTTTTGCGAAATTGTCATGCGAAATTATCTTTTCTTGACAGGAGATTCGATCACTTCAAGGATAATAAATTTGCCGCGTTCTTTTATGTTACTCAACGTGAACTCAGCTTTTCTGCGGCACCAATGCTTACCGACATCTTCTCCGAAGGTGTGTAAATTCAAAATGGTTTATCCTTTCACTGGAAGATTTAATTATTTTGATACATCCTCGCAAAGTACACTTATTCGGGAATCACCGCCTAAGAGACACTTTACAATTTAATTATTTTTTGGATCTTCAGCAACAGCATATACGCGGTCTGAAGCAAAATATTCGAGCCGCTTTTATCAGAACTTTGCAAGATTTCCGTCGATTGTTCAGTTTTGTGAATAGTATCGTTCGCAGCTGTTGATGCGGGTTTCAATCACACAATTTCGTGGCGTCTTCCGTGGGAAATCTCGGATCTTTCCCTAAGGGGATTGATCCCTGACTGTCGTGAATAGCCCGTTGTGTTGCTCTAGTACAACGTAAATTAAAAATTACCAAAATTACCAATCCGTGGCAAATTCTGAAGAAAAGTTTTAACAGTGAATGCCAAATGTCCACGGACAAATCATAAACAACAGAAAATTGAGTATTTCGAAGGCATCCATTTCTAAACAGTTGAATTTCACATCGTCGTTTGTCTCAAAATATTTACTTGTTTCTTAAGATTGAACGTAAATAACATGCTGGGTCTTCGGTTTGTAGATGGTGTTGGCCTTCAAGAGTTGCTTGCCTTTCGGAAAATCATACCGTTGTGTAGCTCTTGCGCAGTTCATCGAACTCGCATCTTCTCGATAGCTCATTTCTTTTTTCAGAAATTCTATCAGTTCTCTTATATCTCGAAATCATTTTCGTTTGTTCACCTGTGAGCGAATTCAAAATTAAACTTTTCCGGCAGTTTTTTGCCATGTTACAGGAAAAACCCGTAACGTGACCGTTCAATGGTCCTAAGCCTCGAATCTGAACTTCACATTCATAATAGAGCTTTCTTACTGCTTTAACATTTGAAATGTTTCAAACAGAAAGCAATTTATTCATATGCGGACTGATGACCCCGTCATGTCTCCCAAATAGTTTTTTTACGATTTTAATAGATGCGTCCTAGTCCCAGTCACTTAAAGCAAATCCAGAAATAGAAGCCAGTGTGGATTTCAGGTATACAGATCTTTTAGTTTTTCGCAGCGAATCATTGCTATGAATAGTATTTACCAACTGATTAAAAAAATCAAGCCACTTTCATGCATCACTAAAAAAAAATTCAAATTCATAACTGAAGACGGGGAAGTTTCATCACTTTTGTTTTAGGAACAATCAACGTATCTTCAGTTTGACTTGGAGTTACAACAGTTCTTAAATCATCAGCATGCTGCTTTTGGTAAGTAGGTATTTTAATTAGTGCCACACTGGAGCAACACATCGGGCTATTCATGTTGCTTTACGTTGCACTCATGCTTTCCAATAGCTATCTATCTTTTGATATGCTGATATAATTTTTTTTCCAGCTCCAAGGGGTCCACTTCCAGTTCAATTTCACAGTGATTTTCAAAATTGTTCATTTTCTCAATAAGTTGATCGTTTAGTTACTGTACGAGGTAAATCTTTTCCGGTAAAAAAACACATCCGCTTTCAAGTGCGATTCTATAGCCTGTTGCGTTTTGCTCCAATGCGACGTTAATTAAAAATACCTACTATACATATCAAGTGCGATTCAATATTCGTCAACAGCTTTGTGGTTGGTTAACTGCCTGACAACAGTTCTTTTCATCTTTCGAACCTCGTGCTGATTCATTTTCGAGTCTCTCCAATCAAATCATTAAGTTAAAAAAAAAAAAAGGGGGGGGGGCTCCCGGGTTTTGGTACCATGAAACAAATCGGAATTTAAATAGATCAGACTGGAACGATCAAATACAATCAACGCACAGAGAAAACAAACAACTTTATTGAAGAACTGTGAAACCAAATGGCGAGCCAGAAACGTCAGTGTGGTGTATATACATATTCAGACTTTAATAACGTCATCTATTGGCAACACAACGGGCTATTGGTGATGATCGAGGATCAATCCTTAGGGAAAGATCAGAGGACAACCACACGTAATTGCAATTTTGAACCACAGTCAGATGACGAGGTAACACCTGAGATGGAACCCCACTCTCCAAACTTCCACACCATATATAGTCTACAATATAGTACACAATCACACAAATATAGTACAACTGCAATTATTTCTTTTGCAGCAAACGATTTTTTATTACCGCTAACCAAAATCGTCTAAAAAATGTGCGAACAGCCTCTGTATTTAGTTATTTCTTTTGAAATTCATTTAAGCATATCGACTCAGAAACGCCAACATATTCAATAGCGACATAAGCGCAAAGTTGAGCTGCACTTTAGAATCCGAAAACTTGTGGACATGATCGAACGAAAGAAAACTTGAATGCATGTTACATTTGAGACAGTCTGGAGGATTCAAGTTCAAGAAAGAATCTCAGAATATATGGGACTCGTTTGAAAAATTATGGCTGCAACTTTCCGTAAAAGCCATGTTAACATTTAAACGTGTACTGAATCCACATGTTGATGCTGTCAGATTGATGTTGTATCTTCTGGGAAACTGGAAGTGTACAAGTACTGTAAAACTCTGAAGAGAGAGAGAGTTCATAGGTTCTTCATTTCTGAAACTTAATGTCCTTTCAATCGTATTCGAGGAGCGCCAGTTTGTGTGAATTGGGGTTTAGTACTCCCCTTTAAGTATCGGTTGAAAAGTTCATTTTAACTTACATTTAGTACTTAATTTGATTTGATAGTTTGACATTTTGCCTTACGTAAAAAACTCTGTTTTTATTATTATCTTTTTATATTCGTTGTATGTATTGAGATATAGCAATTTGAATAGATCTTAACAGCTGTTCTTTAATTCGCTTTCAAATCTTTTCATGCATCTTTTGCTGATTGGGATTTTGAGCAAAATATTTGAACAAGAAACATTAACGTGAAACAAAAAAGTATTGAATATATCTTTTAGTTCGGGCCCTAGCTTACATATGTACGAGACTGCAAACTTTTGGGCAATGTACTCATAAGTTTTTTAACTGTAATATTTTTCGTGAAAGTTTTTTTTTTAATCTAAATTTTCCATTTTTTGCCCATTTTGTAATAAAATTTTCAATTTATGCCAATTTTTTAAGAATTTATCAGAGTTTTTAGTTTCTTGTTTTATAACGTATTTTTTTTTCTAATGTGTTTTATATAAATTTTACCTCAAGAGGAAAAAGTAGCATAATTTGAAGACTTGAAAAATGAAGAACTAGATCAATAACATTTTATTTCCGTCCGTAGCTTCATGTGATAACGGCAGACACTTCTTAGCAAACTGTCCACAACAAGCTGACATTCGGCCTCAAATACAGGGTAGGTAGGTATTTAATTAACGTCACACTGGAGAAACACAAAGGGCTATTGACTACGGTCCTGGATCAAACCCGAAGGGAAAGATCCCAGGACAGCACCACGTAATTTTGAACCGCGGTCAGATGACGAGGTCCCACTCGAGCTGACACACACACCTCACTCTCCAATCTTCCACATCATGCCAACGTGAGGACATTTGAGTCCCCGGCATAATTTAGCATGCAATAGCCCCCCTTTGTAGACGACGGTCTTTGGTTGAATCCTTTACTCTTCTAACCGCGCTCCCTCTAAATACATTGAACAACTCTTTGAGCGAAGAAAATTGAGTACCACGATCCCTGTACATCACTCCCCTGTTCCCGGTTTTCCTCACTCATACCTCTGTTCTTTCTATACAGGCAAATGAAATGTTCGACATCCTTTTGATGTCCTTATGGGCACGCTGTAAAATAAGCCTGCGTTTTGGTGTCCAATCGGTTTTCGATACGTAGTGTACTAGATTACAGACAAGTTTATTTTCTCAGGGACATATGTCTCATTTAGAACACGCATTATTTGAAAAATTTTCGATTGCAAAATACTGAAATAGTTTTGTAAAAACTAGTAAATCATAATTTAAAAACTTAGTAGAGTTCTGCTAGAATGTGAATACGTATGCTTCGTTAGATGCTTCTTATATGGATTTCGAAACATTCTAATCCATATCTTTCTATAGGCTTGAATGCTGGTCAAATGGTTTCAATAGACATTTTTACAGTCTTGTTAATCTATAGAAATTCTAGTTTCAGTAATTAAACCTTTAAAAAACATCGTGCACGAAGGTTATATGGACATCATATGATACACCATATTTAGAAATGAATGCAAAACACGCATTCGGAACTCAGTTTATGAATTCCGCGGACGTTTGGTGCCATTACATTCGATGCACACACGAGGAGCTTTATGCTTTTATATGGCGACACTGAAATGTTACACCAATACTAATTACCTCATGAATTCGGCATTCCACAAATCGAACGTGTCCACGAAACTCCATGCCCTTGGATCAAACCACATTTTATTAATGAATTTAAAGCTTTACAACCAAGAACTTGTCCTACAAAATTTATATCCTACGTGGAATCAAAAATATGGCAACTGAATCCCATCTATAAATGAATTAATAATGGAGGAATTAATTCTACATCAAAATGTTACATGTTGTGTGCATTTTCCATCGAAGGCATGTTTGAAAATTATGTTATAGAAAATATAATTTTCATGTTATGGAATATATTCTATGTGGGAGAAATGAAAATCTAATAATTGGAAAATTAATTAATGAGTGTGTTGAGTCCAAACTAGAATCTGAGTTAGACTGAAATAATATTTGTATGGGAAGCTTCTAGACTATAGAGTTTAGAACCTTATAAAGATTCCAGACACATAGTGTTGTAGTATCAAACATTGAAGTGTATATTATTGAATTATAATGTTTTAAATAGTTTAATGCATTGTTTTATTATTTACCAGATGTAATCATTTGTAAAAATAAAATCACCAGTTTAAGTACGTATGATCTTTTTTGAATTAGTTTCTATCAAGTACTTGAAAAAAACAGGACATTTTCCCTTCAATTTTAACTAAGTACTTTTCAGGAAGTTTTCTAAGAATCATTATCGTAATTTTTTTTATTTTATCTTGATTGGGATAAATGATACATCAATTCTGAAAATGTTTACACAACCGGGTAGCACATGACCGTAGAGATAATGAATACATAAACACTGCGATTAACTCTATTTCGAAAAAATTCAAAACCCTTGATTATACACTAGGTGAAAACTTTCACAAAGCGTGTTCAGTGTAAAGTCGAAGGGCTTAAAAATTTTGTTCTAGGGTGTTTATTTAGGTATTCAACACAAATTTTTTTATTATTTATGTACGAAAAATTAATGTCTTATTGTAAAAATAAATGTATAGCAATTGTTTATTTTTGAATAAGCAATACGATGCGGTTTATTTAACATGAAACTCAACACAGCTTAAGTTTTAACTTTTCAATAACCAGGCTCATACTGTGATACGAATGCTTATTTGGGACTATTTTCCATTCTTTCGGAATCATTCCGTAAACCTAACTTGATTCTTATCAAGAACTTTTATTCACACATGTACCCAATGGAGTTTCTTCTTTGATTGCTTAATTACTGAGATGGTACATTTTTTTTATGTAATCAATTCACTGTAACTCTTAATATGGATTGATTACTGGTGCAGATAGAGTGGGTTATTCTGTACCTCAATGGAAAGAAAATAATTGAAGCAGCTTTAATTTCCGAAAATCCTAGAATCTATTTCTGAACTCACCTTCATGATTTTGTATGAATTTTTTTCTTAAATTAAGTTTAATGGGGCGTACACAGTCAGATTACATCGCAATTTCAAGTACTATAATTAAACATTCAATCACCAGTGGCGCAGCATGACCAAATGTGGCCTTTGTGACATAAAACCCAACTAACTATTTCAGTAACTCGATTACTATCTTCCATCATTAAGTCATATAACTATCTTTCATAATGCAGTCCTATTACTGCTATTACTCCTTATTAAAATACAAATTTGTCGTATTGTTCTTTTGCTTGAAAATTTAAGCAGTCACTTAAAACGCTATTTCTATGCAAGCAACGAAACGAAAAGAAACCTCGTAAACTTATTCTTACAATACCAATGCAATTCACAACTGATAAAACTGTAGCGATACAATACAAAGTCTCAAATCCTGAAATGTCCAAAATTCGGACGTTTTGCTAATTTTGCGATTGTTTTTTTTCTCACTTTTTTACATCTTTCCGACAATTTTTAAAGAACAATGAGTTAAACCTGGACCTAATGGATGAAATAACGGAAGTGTTCAGAGTAAATACCACACACAAAAATTAGAAGATTTTCAAATAGAATTTGTTGCGTTGTATCAAAAAGATTTTTATTTTTTTTGTGTATAAATTATTCCTCTTTATATGTCTGTTATTTTACTATTGCAAACCCATAATTCACGCGGGGGGGGGTAGATTAAGCTTAAAAATGCGAATAATCCAAATTCTGGAAAAGTCCGAAATCCGGAATGACTGATGTCCGGAGGATACCAGATTTTGGACTTTGTACTGTAGTTGCCTCAGAGTGACTTGCTGACTGAGAATAGTATGTACACTGCTGTTTGTAAAAAAATGCAACACCCTGAAGGAATCATTCGCATGAAATGAAATTTGCAGCAAATGTCAATTATAGGATGTTATGCAAAATAGTAAAGTTTCAGAGCCACCACGCATGCGTGGTGTGAGCAGCGCCCTCTGAACTGATGCTAAAAGCGTATAAATAGAGGGCTGTAGCGGGACGTTGAAAATAGTGCATGGTTATTTTTTAGTGGCGAACGTTTAGTGAGACCTAATTATGCCTTCACGACGAAATAGGATGAAATTTCAACAACTTACGGAGTTTGAACGGGGAAGAATCATCGGCCTTCGTGAAGGAGGATTTTCCTATAGCGCAATAGCAGCTCGTGTGCAGCGGAACAGTTCCACAGTGATGCGAGTTTGAAAGCAGTGGACCGACGAGCACCGGACAACTCGAAAAACTGGGAGTGGACGACGGAAGGTGACGTTAGCGCGCGATGATAGACACCTGGTCCACAGGGGGGTGAATGACCGTACAGCTTCCTCCAGGCAGTTGGCAGAACTTTGGTCTACTGCTACAGGTGTACTAATGTCGGCTTCGTCAGTTTGCCGACGTCTGCTGCACCGTGGACTGCGTGCAAGGATTCCTTTATACAGGATCCCCCTCACGCCAAACCATCGACGGCTGCGTCTGCAATCGGCTCATGAGCACAGAGCCTGGTGGGCTGATTAGCAATAATTTGTCTTTTCTGACGAATCCCGTATTAATTTGTGCAAACCATGATGGCCGCATTCGTGTTAGACGCTATGCCGGTGAACGCTGCCTGCCAGAGTGCGTTATCGAACGTCATAGTGTCCGAAAACCCGGAGTTATGGTCTGGGGTGCGATTTCGTATCTTGGACGATCTCAGCTGCTACGAATTGAGGGTAATCTGAATACCAGCAGGTACGTCCGTGAAGTGTAGAACCCGAAGTCTTTCTCTTCCTACATGGCATCCCTGGAGCTACCTATCAACAGGATAATGCACGCCCGTATATTGCAAGGAATGTTCGAAACTTCTTTTCAGCCCAACACATGCAACTTCTTCCTGGGCCTGCTTATTCACCGGATATGTCGCCTATTGAGCACGTGTGGAATTTGGTTGGTCGGCGTCTCGCTCGTGATCCGCGTCCTACAACTTCAAAAGACGAACTTTGGGTGCGCATACAAACAATATGGAATTATTTTCCACAAGCAGACATTCAACATCTGTTTCACTCCATGCCACGTCATATAGCAGCACTTATTGCAGCGCGTGGTGACTACACCAAATACTGATTTCGGAAACTTAATATTATTTTTTTGCTTTGAAAATTTATTCATTTATTTGTACTAATGCAAGCCGTTTGTGTATTAAATTTCATTTAATTCTGATGACTCCTTCGTGTTGCTGCATTTTTTACAAACAGCAGTATATAACACACTTATAAAACCTGTTTCAGACGAACCTATGCAAAATACATAGCAACGCCAGCTGCATACATCATTGGTTGTGCTTGCCAGCGTACATATAAAGCGATAGATATCCGTGGAAGCATTGAGAACTATTTTCACCCTGAGAATGGCAAATAATGACGGTTTAAGCGATTTTCAGCTCGGTTGAAATGGTGAAGCTCGTGAGATGGGTCATAGCATTTCAGCAAATGGTAGTTAATTAATGTTACTATAAAGCAACACAATGGACTAAAGGGCGACGGTCTGGGATCAATCTCGAAGAGAAAGATTCAAGGATAATGCCTCGTAATTTTGAACCACAGTTAGATGACACATAACATTTCGGAGGAAAAGAAGTGTGCATTTTGACGTGCTACCATCTCAAGGGTGCACCGTGACTACAAGAAATTTGGCAAAACTTACAACTTACGACAGAAGTGTGGCCGTAAAGACTGTTAACGTGACCGGTGTCGTTTGGCAAGAATTGTTTCACGCGATAGGCGATTAACACTACCTCAAATAGTATTGGAATTCAATGCTAGGCCCTCAAAAAACATTTGTGCAACGTTCCCTCAAAGATATGGCTTTAGAATCCGACGCCCAACTCGATGAATACTCAGCACATAGCTATTTGCCCCCCCCCCACCCCTGGGCTCGGGAACATCTCCATTGGATACTGAAAGACTGGTAACGTATAGCTGGTCTGATAAGTCGCGTTTCAAACTACTTCGGGCAGACAGAAGGATTCGTGTGTGGAAGAAACCTTATGAAACCATGGATTTAGCATATCAACAGGGGATTGTACAGACTGGCGGTGAGGTGGGACTTCGTAATTGATGGTTCGTGTTGGTTTAGCTGGCATTCGGTGGATCTCCTTGTGCATATACAAAGTTCTCTAACAGGTGAACGCTATGTGTCTGTGACGAGTTACACCCGTTTATGTCCTGCCTTTTTTTGTGACGAGTTTGGCCTCTTACAACAAGACAGTGGGCGCCGCCGCACAAGTCAAGACAAGGCGAGTTATGGTTACACTCTCCTGAGTTTAGAGTCTTGCCATTTCCTGTTAATTCACCTTATTTCAAAGTCATCGAACACATCTGGGATAATCTTCAAATATTTGTTGTTTACTAAGTGTTGGGATTTTATTTAAATTAAAGTACAGTTTGTCTCAAGATGTGTGATTACTGACTTATTATTAATTATTAAAAATATTATTTACTTGTGATTGATAGGGTGTTGATTCCGCAAAAATTATGGATGGAAAACGTCAAACAAATAAGGTTTGGTCTTTCTTGTAATATTTTCGAATGAGAGCAAAAGAGGTTTATGTTAATTGTATATAGATAGAAAGAGGGGGCGTAGTTGAATTAACGTCACACTGGAGCAACACAGCGGACAAATGATGAAGATTTCGTTATTAAAATGGAAAGCTGCGACTAGCCACATAAAAAAAAAATGCGTGGGTTCTCCAAACAGTTCATCTAACAAAAGCAATGGCACAATAGGAGGGGAAGAGGAAATGCTTGTGGAAATGAGATTTATTTTTATCTCTTTTCTTGAGCTTTCGATTTCCTCAATACATATTTGCATAGGTAAAAAAAATCAGCATCAAGACGCTTGAAGATTTTATAAATTTTGATTAAACTTCTTCCTTCAAATTCCCTCGAAAATATTACCTATCAGTGTTATCTGCAGGTTTCTAGATTCTAGATTAAAAGCTCTTTTTCAAAACGTATTAGAACAAAAACGCATCTATCGGATATTGAATAAATATTTTCTGTTTTGAAGAGCTGTTTGCTCGAATACCCCAATTGAAACCTTCCTTTTAGTGCAATGCAGAAGTGCTTTCAAGAAACACTGTTGGCATTATACAGAAATAAGAGACATAGATAGGTTGTTCGTTTAAAGTTCTCCCCATTGTTAGATAAGTATTGAATGATGAAACTAACACTTTCCAGTAGTGAGAGTTTAACAAATGGGCATTTGAAAATAGTACAGAATAACATCTTAAAGAAACAGCCGCAGAATTTCAATTTTCGTAAAAGCAGGATGCATGTTCAAGGCTATTCTTACGAAGTCGTTATATCTTGACAACGAGCTTTCCTACGAAGCTATAATAAAGGGAAATCTAGATGAAACATTAGTTAACGGAATATACCAGTAACCTATTTCGAAGAATTATAGTATCATCAGAAATGTCCGTTTTGAAGTCTTAATGCATACAAAAGTTAGAAAACACTAACAACTAAAGCTATGTATGAGACACGCATGGATATTACTTTTAGCGAAAAAGGTCATAAAAATATCATGATGTCGTGCATGACATTTTATGTATCATTTGTGTTATCTAATGGACGGATCAGAGGCCCGTTTTATAAAAAGTCTTGGAGCTACATGAAACATTATAGAAAATAAACTAATTGTAAATTATTTAAAATGGAGTATCATTTGCATTTATGTGCATAGAACTATGATGACGGGAATTTGAGAGATATGTCCCTTTTAGTTAATTTGCTGTCTATTCTAGGCATTTCCTTTATATAATATTTCTAAATAGAACATACTTTCAAAATTTTAGGTTCCATAGTTGTTTAAGAGGAATTAAGATGTAAACATGCCTGTTCTGCCCGTTTTTACCAAGCCTTTATAATATATAGAAACCAAATGAAAATATTTAAATTGAACTATGAATCTGAACTGACCATAAAAAGAGTTGAATTAATTTTAAAACTAGTTACTTCAAATATATCACAGTACACAACATGAACGAACACATTTAGATTGTAGAAACTAAAAAGAGTGACTAGTTTTCTCTCATAAGTACTTTTTCGTTGATTTACGTAAGGAGTAAACTCAATGAACATGTAAGAAAATACAGTACTTCTTTCAATTATTCTACCTAACTAACTGTGATGGCATGGAAACATGAATTATGCAACTTTAATCAATCCTCAGTACATCTCGTGTCTCATTTCTTACGAGAGAACTTTTGAGATTTCACACGCCAACTGTCTCTCGAAATGAGCTTAAATTATTACAAACAGCTTTCTCTCTCTCTAGAGAAAAAGTATTTGAATTAAACCAGAGCCAATAGTAAGCAAAGTAGATTCGTGCCCCTTTGTTGCTGTTTTTAAAGCATCTTCCTGAGAAAAATAAATGCTAAAATTTATCGAATTCACCCAAACTATTTTTTCAAGTCAGTAATCTCTGCATTTATACTTTTCTGTATTATATGCATTAACCATATCCTCAGCTAGGAGGAAATTCGATCTTTACCAGTGAAAAGTATCGAATTTTCACTCATGTTTCAGCCATATAAACCACAGGGAAAATTTCTAATACAGATATTGTTATTTGTGATAACATACTTAATATATTTGTTACGTCTTAAAGTGGGCTATAAAGACATAACTAACACGCGGTTGAAGTATAAATACAAATTTAAGCCATGTACATACTTGTACTCGGCTCTGAACAAGTACAAATATGTACGTGTTTCAACAAAATGTAGTTTGTGTATGTACAGCGACTGATAATTTTACCTTCTCATATCTCAATTCTACAGAAACATATCATATCATCAACCCATTAAAAGAAGCAAACTTGTTGGACCAGAACCGTGTGAAGAACTAAAAATCAGATTTTACGAAATACCAGAGAGTACACATCCCCCTGTCAGAGCCGTAATCAACACGCTACCCAGGGTTTCTTACTTAGAGGCCGTTTGGGGAACGGTTATGTGGTATTATTTGTCCTTCCCTGACCTTCATGCCGAGAGGAAAACGAAGACCCGACATTTCATTAAAACAGATGCATTACTCATTTTCAGTGTATGTTTATTAAATAAGTGTCGAGTTTTCCTTGATACAATTTTTTTGGAATAGATAATGAATGATCTGATGACAGGAAAATGAGGCTTTAACTGCAGGAAATTTCTCACTCTATGAAGCTACTGTTTTGCTTTAGCCATGCTTTCACGTAGTCTTTGAATTATAAGGAATGTAAACGAAAAATTCTTAGAAGACTGAAAGCTGAAAATAATACTTTGTACTTAAAGGACATCCTACACTCTTGTTTTTGTATCTCCTATGGTGTTATTGTGTTAAGATTAGTGCATATGACTTTGACGTGTTGGATGAAAGCAGTTATTGAGGTTATTTTTTTTACCATCTGTATTACAAAATGCCCTTGTGTGTGTGATATTAATTCTCTGTCTTCAATCATAAAATTTCAAATTCCTTAACTTGTCTCCTACAGTGCTTGTTGTGTTGTGACTCTGTTTTTTCATTCATTTACAGAATGATGGAGGCCAACGCTTGCCCCAGACTCGGTCCAAGGTGCAAGAAAGCGGAAGCGTTGATGTTGGCATGGTGATACCCGAAAAGGGAGCTTCTCAAATAAAAGTAATTTGCGATCATCTCTTAAATCTTCATCTGCGATGAAGAGTAAAACGATTGTTGAAAGTGATTACATACCTGTTATTAAAGCTATTTGACCAACATTAAACGCGTCTAAGATAATTTCATGTGTTTATTTCATGTTATATTACATAGAACTAATGTATCAGCAATTACAGGGATTATAAACCTCATGCATTTATATTCTGCAAAATAATTACACGTTTGCAAATGCTTCTTAAAAGAACGGCTGTTCTTAGGAAAGTAACTTAAATGGCTACGTGGATCATTTACTATTATTTCATAAATAAATGCAAGAAAATTAATGTTATTTATCTGCATTCACGTGAATACAATTTTCCTACATTTAGCTTTAGAGTACTTCATAAATGGAACAAGCTATTATTGTGATAAATATTAGCTTAAAAATGTTTTACAAATTATATGACAGTATAATTACTAATACCTTTAAACATAAGCGAATAATTAACAAAATTAATAATAGCATAAATCACACATATTTTTAAGAGTAAAAAAACTTAAAAATACGAGTTGAAGTTTTTTATTCATTAGATATTTCACTTTGATTTTTTTAATGATTTAAAGTATCTGAGAGAACTTTATTTTGAAAGTCTAAAGCCGATAATATAAGATTTCCTTATCAGTAGTTTAACAGTGAGTTAAAAAAATTCTTATATTATGTAAATAATATTTCACAGTGATAAGGGTAGTATTTTTCCGAATGCCTATAAAGAATAATGTTTACTGCAAATTAATATGTTAAAAAGAGTTTGACTAAAAATTACTTATGATGTAGAGATTTTAGAAGATAGACACCGAAAGAGCAGTTCTGAAAAGGAAAATTCTCCGCTGCGCCCTTAAATCTAATAGGGTCGCTCCGAATCCGACGCTTAAGAGGATGAAGGTTAATAAATGCCCTTAGCATACTACTTGGATTCTATCCAACACAAATACGTCACAAGTGTATATGAAACAGGGAAGGCCGACATTTGTAACCATTTGAAAAGACTCATACTATCGTCTCGCAGTTTTCTTTTCTAAGTCACTGACCTCAATCTGCATTTTTTTCGCTAACACAGAAATGGACGGCCATTTCCTGCTAGGTAGGTATTTTAATTAACGTCACATTGATGCAATGCAACGGGCTATTGCTGACGGTCCTTGATAAAACCCGAAAAGAGAGATACGAGAACAGCACAGCGTCACTTTTATCCACGGTCAGGTGACGAGGTCCTACCAGAGCTGGCACCCTACTCTCCAAATTTTCACACCACGTCAACGTGTAGATATTTGAGGCTATGATAGATTTAACATGCTCTAACCCCCTTTATACACTATGGTCTTTGGTTTGTTTCGAACTCTCAACCCCCCTCCGGTTTCTAATAAGTAACTCTTCCAACCGAGCTACCGCAGACCAGAGAAGATATGTATCTGGGGACGTGTTCACTCGTCCCTCTAGGAAGGATTCAAAGTAAGCTATTAATTTCTAAAAATCGATATGCAATCTACGATGCCTATGGACAGCACAAATCCTCTAACATAGCAGCAATAGATTTATTCCATTGTTTTTCACATTTCCGTTATAAATCAAGTTGGTTTTGCCTCTACATTGTTTAATCAATTGTGTAGTTCGAAAAGCCTTAAAATATTTGCTTCAATTCATTAAACGGATTCGGCCTGAATTTCAAACACAATTACTCATAAATTCGCGAGAGCCGCAGGGAGGAATTCATATTGTCTGGGGATTAGACGCGATGAAAAACTGTATTCACAATAGTTTTTCTTAAACATTGCTTTGAACAACCCCTAGAGGATTTGTATCGTTCGTTTTGAAATCCTTCTCTCGCTGAAAGCGATAGAAGCTTATTGAAAATGAAAATCTTTCTTTGGGAATGAATTTTAATCTGCCATTAATAGGATAATTTTTAATAATATCTTCGAATCTGTCTGTACAATTATTTTCAAAAAAGAAATCAATATTTTCAGAGCCTAAAAGAACTAGATATATATATAGTATATATGAAACTTAATATTTCTTTAATACTTTAAGTATGTATATAAGATAACCCAGAACTCACACTGTCTTACTAATGTGATTAGAAAAGTCACGAATAATATTTTTTCATTTCGAGGAATTGATTTAGTAGCGTTCTTAACAGGTACGGGCATAGAAGAATATGGATTGAAATTTTAAAACGGCTCATTGTGCAAATCTTTAGCAACACAGTGTTTCGTAAACAATGCCTATTTAGCGGTTAGAGTATTCCTAAATTGGAAAAAGAAAAGGTAAGAAATTTGTAACGAATAATCATTAATATTCAGTACAAGCAACTCACTTTGTTTAACAAGATAGAAAAACAGATATGTGTTAAGTTCATATAAATGTTATACTTCAAAATTTTATTTTAGAAGCAACCTTAGTCTCTTAATACACTTGATAGAAAATATCGTCAATACAAGAATAAAGGGACTTTCTACGCTATTTTATAACACAATTCTAATCAACTGCTTGTCCACTTTTGGGCTTTACGCCTTAAAACATCAACATCCAATCCAACCTCATCAACTGAAATACATGAAATGTTTTTAGAAGAAATGTATTGGGTTGATGCATAAGTTCGTCCCATTATTTAATAAAAAGTTGAAGAAAAGCTATTTTATTTTAACATTTATTCAATGACGTATGATCCGTTCTGTTCGATGATATTTCTCCATCTCTCCGGTAGCCACGTCATTCCGCGCTCTTAGAAGCTCTGAGGTTTCTATCTAAAGAACATCATCCAAGTGAAGAAACTTTCTGAACTACTTACGGTACGTCGAATCATCAACAGTACCCTCACCCTACACAACACATGTCATCTTTTGCGTCTGCAAAGCTTCTTGCCTTTTCTGAAAAAAAAGCATAATTGGTCGAAAAGGCTCCTTATTTTCTGCCATTTTGAATGCGAAACAAAATTTAAAAAATACAACCCACTAACACATTTTTTCCCAAGCACTAGCTGAAATTCCTTCTTTTAAACACCATCAAAACTTTACACATGTGAAGTAGGTGACACGTCAGTTTTACGATGCAATGCCATCTAGCTTCGAAAATGGGACGATCTTTTGCCATCATCCTAATACATACATAAAATTAATTGAAAATGCAACTAAAATTACTACGCACATATAGGGTGATCATTATTGGAGAACACGGGAGCTCTAATTACTGGAATGCTACCCAATTTCAGATTTATATTTTTAAACGGATGGAGAGCAGTTTTCATCGAAAACAAATTAGCTCCGAAGTCTGTCAATATGAGAAAATATGGCGTTGTGTAATAGAGAATGCACGGAAAAGCGAAATAAATAAACATGGCAATTGCGAAATGGAATTAAGAATATTCTTTTTTTTTTAATATGGTAAACTTGACTTTTGGAAGGAACACCGTATTTGTAAAACAAAATCGTTGGAGCTTAATCACGAACTGAAGTACTTTTAGCATAGCAGCTATTTGTGCTTGTTTGTATACATTTTCCCTTGCATTTCTATCTATTACTCTCTTTCAGCCTGTGGAAATCACCGCAGAAACTCTTCAAAGATACTTAGATTTGGAGAAAGAGATCCAGTTATTTGAAAAGAAGCATGTATTGGACAACTATCAACTCAAATCAGACCAACTTGAGCAGATGGAAAAAAACTTACAAACTCTACAAGAAAGCAGAAATCTCCAAGCACAAAGCTTGTAAGTAGTTAATTTGATGAAAACGAATTCTAGGTTACAAATATCTTTTCAGTAAAACCGTAAGAGTGCAATAGAACAAGATTGAAATTGATCTTAGGGGGATCAAGTTAAAGGTAAAGTATAGTGAAAATGTTGAGAGAGAGTATCAAGCTAAATTTTTCAACAATACAAAATTAGATTTACGGACAAAATTACATTTTGTTGTTGGAAGTTGGTCTTTTTTCACAGTACTTAACTGTAAACACAATTGGTAGTCAACATTATTAAAATTTGTATACTTCACACTTATAATCGTAATATAATAGATAAGACAGCATTAAAAAATAAACACACGTTTGCTGTTAAAGAATTATTAACAGAATATTGTTCAACTGGTTAGTTTGGAATACAATTTCAAAAAAGTGTCAGCTTTTGAATAAAAACAAACCACTGAGAAAAAATGTGTTTTCAACGTCTCTTTTTGTTATTAGTTAATGCAAATGACAAAGCCAATGTCTACCTACAATATACTGTACCAGTTTACTTAAATTCATGGAGAGTAGGTTATGAAATCCTTAATAGGATTCAGTTGACTTTGTAAACTTTTTGTGGATTTTCCTTACGTAAAATTAACATATATGGAAACAAAATAATCCTCCCAATTCAAGTTCAAATAGCATATTTTGAGTGGCAAACTTAAGATACTATGATTTAGAAAAATAGATTCATTATTGTAAAGTTTATTACAATATTCATTTATCCTTAATGAATGTTTGATAATTGAATTGATTATCAAATTTTATCCACCTTTTGATCAAAAAGTTCAAATCTCCCGGAACGAGTATAGGTTTAGCCATCAAAACCTGGGTAAGGTTCTCTAAAAGTTTTAGTAGCATACCTGATAGCATATAACCAGCAAAAAATTAAACAATAAAATAATTATAATTAATTTTTGAAATTTATATAAAGTCCACGAAACTAAATTCTTTAAAAGGAAGATTCGAATACTGATGAATTTAAACACATAATTTAGATGGGCACACATTCATTGAATAAAAATATGACCAAACTAAACTACTTTCATCTACAATGCTTAGTTTTTCAGTATGTTTATGGTTTTTTATATACTTACTTGGCTCCTATTAAATCGATGGTGTTGTTCTCGGATCTATCCCTTAGGGGATTGATCCCGGACCGTCGTTAATAGCCCGCTGTGTTGCTCTATTACGACGTAAATTAAAAATTACCAATTACCTATTAAATTGAACATTCCTATGAATATGTGCTCTAAAATTAAGATAGTTTCGAAATTTCACCTTAAAAATTGTCTGAAAAATTATCATAAACTGGGACTCATTGGCTATTTTATTGCGAATTGTGACGTCATTTTTATTTGCAGGCATCAGTTACAAGCTTCTATTGACACAACAAATGGATCCCAATCTTTGAAACACTTTTTATTTGAAAAGAACCAAAATGGAAAAGCCTTAAATGAAGACGAAGAAGAATATGTCGATCTGTTAAATCGTCAGGTAAATTAGAAAAGGTTATATTTTAAAGTTTTTCTACAAAACACATTTGGTCCGATAAGGGGATTAAGGTGTATGTATCAGATACTTGAAATCACGAAAATCGACCAGAATATTGATACGTTTTTTATTGCTTCAAGGTATTTTCCAACTCAATTGCAAGCTATACCAAGAACTTGTACACTGAAGTGCCAAAAGTCATGGGATAGCAATATGCAAATACACAGATGGCAGTAGTATCGCGTCAGAAATATATAAATGGGCAGTGCATTGTGAGGGCTTTCATTTGTACTCAAGTGATTTATGTGAAACTTTTTCTGACGTGATAATGGCCGCACTAAGGGAATTAACAGAATTTGAACACGGAATACACGTTGGAGCTAGACGTATGATGCATTCCATTTCGGAAATTGATAGTGAATTCAACATTACTCGATCCACAGTGTCAAGAGTGTGCCGAGAAAATATAATTTCAGGCATTACCTCCCACTAGGGATGTCAATAACCGTCCGGTTAAACCCATAAGTCGTTTTTTTCGGTGGTTTTTTGGCACGGTTATAACCGCAGTTGTTATTTAAAAAATTAATAACCGGAAAAAAACCGGCCCCGAAAATTTTTGAAAATTATATTCGTGGCCTGTGTTTAAAGGATGCAAATGGTTCTTTTTTCATAACTGATTTTTCAAGATCCAAATAGTTTATAACCCTTTTCAACCACTCCCGTGACATAGCTTGTTCTCATTATCTGATTTTGCATTATTTAGTCTATGCGGGTTGAGGTATAAACAAAGGGGTGAGCCATGATCTAAACTACATTTATACCAAACAACGTTTAATTACGATGTAAAATTCAACAGGGGATGCCTAACACATATCTTTACAGGCGCCGAGTTTGAATCGGGGGCAAGTAATGTTTGGAAAGTGCTTTCGATTATCTTTTTTATTATACTAGGGGGCTCTGACCCCTGCTCGCTTACGTTACGTTACGTACGCTCGCTTACGTTACGTTACGTACGCTCGCTTACGTTAGAGTTAAAGCACTGCCTGAATCAATCAGGAAAAAATTCGCCTCCTTCAGCAATACCAGAGAGTTCCGATTCAACAAACCCAAGCCTTTTTGGGGCAACACATGACAAAAATATGACAAAATCCATTTTTCCAAAATCGCATGGTGGAGATGCTTACTTTCCCAATGAGCTCAAACTATATTTGCAGCAGCCTCTGTTGTTAAGGGATAGTAGTCCACTTTAATTTTGGGGTCAAAGAAAGACATGTTCGCCTGCATTAGCATTGCTAGCTTTTAAGTGTTTGACTGTTGGAAGTTCAGTGCCATCTGAAAGATTTATATCTGCTCTGAATTCTGTGGTTTCGGATGACAGAAGTCGATTAACTAACCAGCATATAACTGAGGGAGTATTTATGAGCAGAGTAAATAAAAAGTATTGGGTTGAATAGATAAAACAATATTAACAAGGTAACTAATGTTTTAATTATTTTATTAGTTTGTGTACCTTTATTTTGAAACAATTTAGTGTTGGTTTATTTTAGAATTGATGTGAATTTTTATAGTAGTTGTGATGTGATAAATAAAAACAGTTAACGACATTTAGAATTTTTTATATACAACTAAATACAAACACCTTGAAGTTTTTAAAAATTATTTTTCCGGTTATTTTAAAACCGTTTTTTTAATCGGTTAAATTGGGGCAGTTATAACCGGACGAAAAAAAACCGGTCATTTTCTGAGATTTGACAACCTTACCTCCCACCATGGACAACGCAGTGACCGACAGCGTCAACTTTGACCGATACCAGCGATGTGTGCGTAGAGTAGTCAGTGTTAACAGGCAAGCAACACTGCGTCAAATAACAACAACAATCATTGTGGGACGTACGACAGACGTGTCAGTGAGGACAGAGCAGCGAAATTTGGCGTTGATGGGATATGGCAGCAGAACGACTCGAGTGCCTTTCCAGCAACACGCCATCGTCTGCAGCGCCTCTAATGGGCATATCGGTTGAACCCTTAGATGATAGTAAAAACGTTGCTTGGTCAGATAGTCATGATTCCAGTTGTCAAGAGCTGATGCGAGGATTCGAGTGTGGCGCTGACCCCACGAGGCCATGAACCCAAGCTGTCAACAAGGCACTGTGCAGGCTCTATAATAGTGTGGGCTGTTTTTACATGGCATGGACTGGGTCCTCTGGTCAAACTGAACTAATTATTGGCTGGAAATGGTTATGTTCAGCTAGTTGGAGACCATTTTCAGCCATTCATGTACTTCATGTACCTAAACATCGATGGAATTTTCCAGGATGACAGTACGCCATGTCACCGGGTCAAAATAGTTTATGATTGGTTTGAGGAACATTCTGGACAATTCGAGCGAATAATTTGTCTACCTAGATCGCCAGACACGAATCACATCGAACATATATAGGACGCGAAAGGTGATCACAAAATCATCACTTTAGCAATTATGGACGGCTGTAGAGCCATCATAGCTGAATATTTCTTCAAGGGACTTCGGACGACTTGTTTAGTCAATGCCATGTCGAGTTGCTACACTTCGCCAGTCAAAAAGAGGTCCGACACGATATTAGGAGGTTTCCCATACTTTTGGCACTCCAGTGTATATATTCAAAATATTTTTCTTGTTACACGGGATTTTCGTTGGTACTGTCACCATGTACAAACATGTTTACCAAACTTTAAACTTAATTTCTGTAGAACTGTGTTGTTATAATATGACTTTGTTCAAACAGTGATACCTCAACGATGAATTGATCTGTTGTAATTATTTTTATATAATTTTAATCTATATAATACAATACAGTTTTTAACATTCAGTCAGAGTTATTAATTAGAAATGAATTTTTTGTTGACTTTTAAAGTTCTGTTCTTTTAAATGTTAAAATTTCTGAAAAAATCTTTTTTTTATATTTTCTTGGTGGAAAAGAATTGTAATAAACCCTTATTCTCTCTAGCAACTTGATTGAAGGTCAAAACATGGAGACAATGTTAGGAATAATTTTAGAAAGGAATTGTTTTTCTGAGACATATTACAACTTCAGATATAAATGTTCAAAAGCATGATAATTAGCTAATTATATATATTAGATAATTATTGATTAGCTTAATTTGATTTCTTCACAGTCAAATGATTTTAAGCACAAACCATTGACCTATTATAAAAAATCTGGATTTTTAAAGTCAAAATTTAAAAACAAATCTTCTAGTGTGTATACGTACACCTTCAAAAATAATTGGGAAATGACGAGTTATGGTTTAAAGATCTTCAAGGCATCGTTCCTAGATAATAGACTGAAAAATAAAATATTAGGTTAAGATACACGACAATTCATATTAAAATGACTTGATTTTTGGAAATTTTTTGATTATTTTTTTAGAAAAGAAAATACATTTTATTGCTGAAATAAAATATCATTTTTTTATTCTTCTCTTACTTATTTAATACTTAATTAATTCACGTTTATTAATTATGATGAAATAGATTCATTCATTAAACACAAATAAAAGTTAATTTCTCTCTCTCTCAGATACTGAAAAAACAAATCCTCTTAGACAGAAGGTCATTGGTTTGATAAAGATAAAGACATTTTATCTATAGTATCTGTAAAAAAGCAGTGATAATGACATCCGTTAATAATCATGGATATTTCAGGCCGGACAACTCCAAAAATGTATTTTTTACCTTCTATAATTGCAGCACCTGAGCGATTTCATTAAAACTGGAAATTCCGAAGAACCTAGACGAATAGAAAACCTTTATAGATAATTTAGTACATTAAGAGAATAGGAAAGTTTTTTTTGAATCCTTAGCTTTAGAATCTCCTTCAGTTTAAAGTTAAAAATCTCGCATCATTTAATATATTTTCAACTCAATGCAAAATTCTCATTTGATTTGTTACGAATTTGTGAAATATTTCTCTTTTGTTCTCTGTGTTGATTCAAAGATTTTGACGTATGAAGTATCCAACAGATTTTTATCAAGGAATTTCAAGTAATACTCATAAGAATGCAACTAAATAATTTTTGCATGAGACTAGTAGAAAATTTAATCAAGATGCTACCAGCATATGGCTATTAGCTATACATTATTTTAGAAATTCTTTTTAACTGCTCATCGGCTTGGTTAGATATTTCTTTTTCGGGACTCATTTTTTATACATGGCAAATGCTTTTCGGTATAGGTTGATTAAATTAAATGTAATATATGAAACACTTAATTTTATAAGGATATTTACGGTAAAAATGCAGATATGCATTTCATACATTCGGGGTTTTATGACGCAAGTTTCGACACTTTTCAGACGTCGTTTCAAGACGACGTTTTTCAGGTTTTATGACGCAAGCGCTATTTTTCAGCGCCAGACACAAGACATACAATATCAAGAAATAAACACACACAATGAAATGTTTACTGACACAGAAGACAGACATACACCCATGGAAGAATGGACCTGATAGGAATCAAATCTGTGCCGCCTACAAATGGAAGGTTGGCAGTGGGCATAATCAATGAGCTACGACGGCCCCTCGCTTCTTTTGGATCACTAAATATTGTTTTCGAGTTGCCTCAGAGTTAGAGGACACTTTGAAGACCATAAAAGCACGATCTGCCATTGAAAAGTTGCATCAGTTTCAAATGTTCATCAGAACATATAAGCGATATTTTGAATTGGATATCTTTACTTGCAAGAATTAACCGAGGTGTGACCTAATGCTTGCACCTATGAACATAAAGCTGAACATAGTAATGTTTAGGCAATTCGATTAATTTGAGAACAATTGAAAACTTCTTTTGGACAAATGCATCTTAACAGTGAATAGTGAGACTAATGATGATAGAAACACCTAACTACATTTTAATGTACTCCTTAAGCCTAGGTCCGTGTATAACTAGCCCTAGCAAAATAAAAACCGTATAGCGACAAACAGAACTTATTGAGTTGATGTTAAACGTAAAAATTAATATATATTCAGAATACAAAAATATTATATTAAGTTATACAGTTATAGAACCGGAATCAAACCTATACTTGTGCGTGAAATTTACCCCTCGCTATTAGTTTGATAATTTTTAAAATTTCATTCATGAATACGATGCAGATTACTTGAAAGAAAAATCTGAATAACAATCTAGATAAATTCAATTCAAAGTACACTCTGAATGATAGGCACAATTAAAGCATAAATTTTCTTGTAAAATTCTGTATTGAAATGCAGAAGTGACACATTATAATCTTTCTATTCGTTCTCTTTTTGATCTGTAAAGGACTGAAATATCTCAAGAGAAATTAATCCGAATCATCCGACAAAATTGTATTTATTACCACAATTAAATTTTTCTTTTATATTTTTCTCATTCGTCTCGACTTAGTAACATAAAAACGGTGTTATAGCAGTCAAGTAATTTATGAATACGGAAATTGGTAGTTACTTTTTCGACACATTTCCTTGCCTTTGTATATACTGCCATTAAATGTAGAGATGGATTCAGAATGAAAACAACGTTTCATCTTTCTGCATGAAGACATTATTTCAGTAGATTAAATTCTAGATTCCAATATTTTACCTTAGTAAGTACAACTAATATAACCTTTTTCATCGTCCAGCATGGGTTGTGTGTTTACTATAAAAAAAGCGGTCAAACTGTTTATTACAAAAAAGTCCGGCAAGTTAGAATTTGAGTCTACTTTTTTCATTATACGGCATCTACGGCCATATTTTTTTTAACAATGAGCCCTTGTGGAAGGAAGCTATAACTCTTGCCTTCTCATTAGATCTAAACTAGTTACAACCAATCAAAAATATTAACAACAAAACATAAACAATTTAAGAAAACTGTTATCGCATTTCTCAAAAAAATAGCACTTGCTTTAAAACTTTTTTTATTATAATTTACCAGGAGATTTAGTTAATGTTTTACGGCGCAAGGACCAGATCTGACCAAACTGTGCCATGAAATGCTATATATGTCAATTAAATGGACATACACACATAACGTAAGTTTTACTGACACAGAAAATAAATATATTCAAGATAGTTACAGTTATGGAACATGCAATAAGCAAATCGACTTACCATGAAAGGATTATTAAATAAGGGTAACACATCCGTGTTATTACTACGGATATTTTAGGCGAATCGCTAAAGAAAAATCAAACACTATTCAAAGGAGCAACTGAACAATCTGAACGAAGCCTTTAGAACTATAGAGTGAATATAATTCATTTTTGATTTAATTTTTTTGTTACTCCTTCTCGATGTGGTAAAGCGAATTAAGTTTGATAGCAGATTCAAACAGTAAGCTAATTAGAGACCATATCCAAAGTTTATCAAGCAATCGAAACCGTAATGGATAGATATATTAACTTAACCAATGATATGAGGTCTATAGTTGCAAGTCTGGTGTTTCCAGTACTGTTCTATTCCCATGGTGCCTGTCCATTTTTTTAGTTGCTGAAATTCAGAAGGTTTTATAAGTTAATCTTTTCTATTAGCAAATAAAATTTGTTATCAACCCGTCTCTTTGCATTCAGACAACGTTTAGCTTTCATATATTCCGAGGATGGCTTTAACTTTATTTTTCAATTAATACTAACTATCGCTAAACGAAATAAAATACCTGCAATCACCTGTAATATATTTTTGTAATACTGATTAGTCTATAATTATTCAAAATATTTTGTTCACTTCAACATACAAAACTTCATGGCGTGAGAGGAAGTGAAGAGTGTGAAGACCATTTTTCTTGTACTGTCATAATAACAAAATAGCTCTGCATGTTGACTTTAAACTAAACATTCATGTTGAACAATATAATTAATTTTATTAATATTGGGTTGATGCAAAAGTTCGTCTCTTTTTTTTATCAAAAATTGAAAAAAATTAATTTATTTACTAAAAATTTCATTGAATGAATATAGTGTGTGTCATTCTGTTCGATGATCTTTCTCCATCTCTCCGGTAGCTGCATCATCCCGCGTTCATCGAAGTTCTGAGATTTCTGGCTGAAGAGCTGATCTATATGACGAAACTTTCTGAACCACTTTACGACAAGTGGAATCGTCAACGGCACCATCCATCACCCTACAAAACACGTATCTTCTTTTGTGTCTGAGAAGCATTCTTGCCCTTTTGGAAATAAAAAAACATTATATGTTAAAAATGTTTCCATCTTTGAAACACATCAAAACTTTACATGCGTGAAGTAGATAACACTTTGGTTTTGCTATGCAATGCCATCTAGTGCGAAAAATGGGACGAACCATTGTATTAGCCAAAATAACTATCTGCTTGAAAACTTTCAGATCAATTTTGAAATGAAACGTGTGTGTGTGTGTGAATCTGGTTAAACACTTTAAAAAAATGTATCTCTCTTTCTTTAAGGAAGTGATTGAGAGACAAGTAGAAAGCATTACCAAACAAAGGGATCTTCTTAAAGAAGAAATATCTGCTCTCACAATAGATGGGGAACTACTTCAGAAGCTTTATGCAAAAAGAGACGAACTTTTAGGTAATGTATTCGCATGCATGTTTTGAGTACATGCAATGTGTTAAAATTATTTTATATTCAGCTGAAAAACGATACAACTCAAACTATGCGAACTTGTCATCTTTAGCTTGGAATAGAACATTCGGCATTGTCAAAATTTAAAAAAAATCATAATCACTTTTATAAAAATTTTATTTTTATCTTCCAACTTTTATGTATATAAATGCGAATAAAATTATACTTCAAAGTACTATAAATGTAATTATCACGCTTAAATCCACGCGATAATTCACATTGGAAGCACAGAGGTCAGAAGTGTAGATCTGGCTTCGATATAAACTGCAGTTCTCTGATTAAATTCGACAAACTTCACAGCTGAACATTTTTTTTCTGGGTATAAGTTAAGATTTAGTGTTTTGAATTACTTTATGCCGTAAAAATGTCTCATAAGCAGAGGCAATTCCGCTTACGATAATAGCAAGAAAACGAATTGGATGCTTTAAAGGAAGTATTTGTTGTAATCGAATGCCTGTCATCATCTGACTTCATTTCAAAGTTGACAGCTGCATTCACGCTACTCAAAGCGTACACACACGATCGAGACTTCCAATTTCATGAAACTTACATAACATACACTACCCTACAATAATAGACCTAACGCCAGCGGATTTGCATAAAATACGACTACTTGTTTGGGGGTGTTTTTCGTGGTATGGCCTGGGACTTTTGCACGTTCTTCCTGGTAAATTGAACGCCGACGCCTACATGAACATTTTGGACAATCAGGTTCTTCCTACGCTCTGCCAATTTTATGAAATGGACGAATGTTACTTCCAGGACGACAAAGCTCCATGGATGTAAAACGTTTTCACTGGCCTGCCCAGAGTCCCGACCTAAGCCTCATAAAACATTTGTGGGACGAGTTAGAGCGACGCTTACGGACCAGGGAAGCATGTCTAAAATCTACGGCTGAGCTGGCGACATTCTTGCAGCAGGAATGCGCACAAATACCCATAGCTGTGTATCAAAACCTTGTTTAAAGTATGCCCAGAAGGGTTGCTAGTGTAATTGCAGCACGTGGGGGACCATACCCTGTTAAAGCATGATTATTTCCCTTATACCATCACATCTTGCTGTCCGGTCCATTATTGTAGGGTACTGTATAAAGTTAGGTAGCTGAACATTGGAGTCACACAAAGGGATATTGGTGAAAGTAAGGGATCAATCCCGAAGTGAAAGGTCAACGACTCGTAATTTTGAAGCAGATGACGGGGTCGACACACAAGCTAGCACCCACTCTCTATATTTCCTCACATCACCAATGTGAGGACATTTAAGGCCAAGACATATTTAACCCCCACAATAGTCTTTGGCTGGATCGAGATAAGAGCTCTCAACTGAAAATCCGCGATTCTACCAACTGGGCTACCGCGGCCTCCATAGTGTATAAAGATAAGTAGGTGGGAAAGAATTATAAAAGGAAAAAGAAGTAAGTAAAAATTTTTATCACCGCGATTTGATGGTGATTTTACCGATATGCTCTCCAAAAATAGAGTGAAAGCAATAAATGGGTTTCCACTGTTACACTACGATCATCCAATGATATAATTAGAGCCATTACAAAACTTGATGTAAATTTCAAACAAAATATTAAAAACTAATCTGAACTGAGCTGTGCAAATCTTTAAAATTTCAATTAAAAATAAGAGTTTTCCTCTCTAAATGTTAATGAATTTCATAATGACTCCCTATTCAAATATTGATGGCATTCAATTTCCATTACCACACTTTGATAACTGAATTGCACGAGAGAAAATAGTTTAAAAGATAATTTTATTTTGATATTATAAGTTGTTTTCTAATGTTTTTACAAAACTTATTTTGTCATAAAGTTTTATTCGACCTTTAGCATATATATTACATTTTAGATAGCATATTTGGTGGTGCATATGGAAGTGAAAGAGAAAACAGACTTGAAAAAGAATATGATTTTCTACAAGAGAGAAAAAATCACATAGATCAAGCTCATTTTAAATGGAAACAGGCACAAATTATGGTAAAGCAAGCTTGTGCCCAACTTGGTCTGTCAGTGCAAAAATGGAAGGAACTGTTGGAGATTCCAGAGAAGTAAGTAAAATATTTGTGTATACAATGGAATAATTTAATGCAATTTCAAAACTTTTTTGTTTTTATGAACGAATTCTGTAAATAGACACGCTGATGCGTGATAACTGATTGTATCATGTATCAAATGTCTACAGAATCAGACACTTACCACAAACATATAAAGATTGGATGAAAATCGTTTGTTGGGAAAAGAACGGAATTGAAGATGTCCATTTTGAAGTCTTTGTAAAACGTACTACAGAAATGAAAGATCAATACCAAACTTTTGTGATTTTGATGACTATTCATTCTCAAAAGTTCCCGTTTTCCAGGATATGAAATTCCTTGGGTGCGGGACTTCTATGAACACTCTCATAATAGAAGGAAATTCCTAGATTAGATACCTCTATAGGGCATCCAGAATTACCAGTGTTGTTTGATGGGCCTAATAATGCGGCAGAATATACTGACACAGTTGTCCACTTGTACTTTCAAGAGCTCGTGAATACTTTAAGTTACTTCCTTCCCAACTAATATCTTAGATCAGGGATGGGGGAAACTTTTCATGTTGGAAGTGAGCAATAATTTAGCTGTAATCAAGTAAGGCCGTATACCAGAAATTTTAACTAGGTATACTAAAAATAGGAATTTTTAGTAAAGATCAAACTACCGTGTACATAATAATTTTAAAAAATAAAAACTTTTTGTCAATTTCAAAGTTAAGTAACCTTTTAATGACTTTGTTGTGTTTGGTTGCATCATAAGGTACGGCAGTTTCAGTAGATACTCTAGATGGGAATCGCTCATTTGTGACCTTAACGACGTTTCGATTTTGGTTAAGTAGGAGAACGTAGATTCATAGCAATAAGTTGCAATAAGTTGGAAGTCATGAAGGTCGTTAGTTTCAGTAAATACTCTAGATGGGTATCAGTAATTTGGGATCTGAAGGGCGTTTCGATTTGGTTTAAGTAGGAGAATGCAGATTCGCAGCAATAAGTGATTGGAAAGCAAGAAAGCATTTTTCTGTCATGTTGCTGAAGAAGTTGGTATTTTATTGCATTTCTCCATATTTCAATTGGATCTTTCTTAGCATCAAAAAATGGCTTTAAAATGTCCTCTACCGAGCGATCAATAATTTCTATCTGTAGTTATTTAGATGCATTGGCAACATCAGCTAGGTGAGGCTGAAGTACTAACTTGAGTGGGATGTCATGATTCTCAAAACCAGTGAACCTTTCATTGTATTCTACAATTAATAGGGATATAATAGTCGCGTATTCCTTTTGAATGATTCGCATATATCATCCTGCTCATCAATGACCTTTGCTAATTCAGGAAAATGTTCCTCCAAAGTTTCCTTGGGAAGAATTGTTTTGGAAAAAGATAGCTTTTTACTAAATACTTGTATTTTTTGCCACATATCCTGTATCGATTTTGTTTTGCCTTTTAAAGAAATATTCAAGTCGTTTTGATATGACATGATATCACATAGAAATTCAGTCATTCTTTTAGGAAACTTTCAACAATTCTCATTGTTGATTCTATTTTTCATAAAAATTTAACTATCTGTTCTCGTAAAGATAAAATGTTGGCCTACTTCTGTCCCTGCGATAGCCAACGGGCTCTAGAATGATACTGTAAACCCACACTGAATACCTCTCATCGTTCATCTTTAACGTGTTACGAAACTGACTATGCCGAGTAGCTTTAGCACGGATATAGTAAACAATACTGAGAGTTAGTAGGCAAAGTGTCTTTTG
The DNA here is from genome assembly GCA_947359465.1 of Metellina segmentata. Classification (NCBI taxonomy): domain Eukaryota; kingdom Metazoa; phylum Arthropoda; class Arachnida; order Araneae; family Tetragnathidae; genus Metellina; species Metellina segmentata. The sequence continues at coordinate 111,807,219 of OX375872.1, read as the reverse complement.
AAAAAGTTGCTTTAGCACAGAGATTTTGCTGATGCAAGATATGATGAAATTAAACGAGATTATCTGGATTTGTTAATACTCTTTTCTTCGCAATAAACCAATCAAGAATCAAGACCTCGTAGTACTACCAATCAAGATACTATTGACTTGAATTCATACAAAGCGATTGAATAATATAGGTTTTCCTTTTGAAACATTACACGAAGTTGTTCTGTTAAGTTGAACTCTGAATCATGCAGCCTATCAATTATGTCTCTTCTTGGGAAAGGCAGATGTTCATACTTTGTAATGTTATCGGGGTCAAAGCATTCTACAACGACGATGCATTATTTCATAATACATTATATTACTGAATGGCACACCCTTTTCTCTTGAGTACACAAGCTACTTTACAAATCCCTTCAGTGGCATTATTTCCAAGTCTTATTGCTACTTGAAACAATTGACTTTGACTTCGCTTATCATCTTTCAATTTATGAAATACAACTTTTCATGTCTCTCCATCCAGTTTAAACTATTTGTGGTCTCTATGAGTAATATAATGTTGATGAGAATATAGAATGTCTGTGATGTGGATAGTACCGTATTACTAAGCAAGCAAGTCATGTAAATCTTTTGCAGATACATGATACTAATGCTATCCAGAATCATCACTAAAAAATCTGTTTCTTCATACAGCATTTTACGCTCTATTACAATGGCTGTCAAGCAGAGAGAATTTAAAAAATCCTGTCAAGATTCACAAATTCTACTTCAAACAGAAACAGTACACCGTTGTCAAAATATGATAAGATTAGCGTACTAGGACCCCGTCAACTCGCATAAACTAGCGTCGTGCTGAAGTGGCGCCAAAGAAGCAGGGGAAGTTATCGGATATATAAGAATCACATTTTAAAACTAAATCATGAGCGTAGCAGCCGTCAGTTTAGCTCTTGTAGCTTAGACTTAAGTTCCAATTGAGCAGGTCAATCTGGGAAGATTATTTTGTTGAAACCTATTTTATCCTATGCTACTTTAAATACGTTCATTTTAAAAACAAACAATAAGAGACGAACTGAAGTGTATTAATAAAAATAATAGGATTGTTCATTAAAATTTAAATTCAGTTAAGGATCTAGAAGGCGGCAGATTCACTGAGAACTGATACATCAGATGCGGGAGAGAAACCTACCGAATTTTTGATGCTTTTGAGACTTTAGCAGAATACCTTCTTCGATGCCATAAATCCTGCGAGAAGTAATTTGTAATAAAAATAGGCATAAAGGTAAGGGAATAAGTTGAATAAGCTTGATAAAATAAAATTTGTTAGCATAGCACTCAAAATAGCGTTTGGTGATGAATTTATAAATCCCCATTTTCAGTTTCAAAAAAACTTAATTATTTCTAGCTGTGTTACTAGCGACATAGGATATGAATTACATTTACTAGTATGCTTAATCAAGCAGGTACTTCATTCATTCGAATGTCTATTCTATGTTTAGTGATATGGAGCAAAGGTATTATCATGCTGCAGAAACAAGGAACAACTTAGTCGCTGCCAGCCAAAATCTTCAAGGAGCTCATGGATTTTTGACGAATATTACATTTCCTTACTGTGCCGAAGATGAAGTGGACACCTTAAATAAGGTATAGATGCAAAATAATACTTATTTGACAAGTTCTTAAAAAAAAACACGCAAATCAACTATCGAAATTTTAATATTGTCGGCTTAGAGTAGAAATCATTAAATGATTTATTTCTTACTCCATAGTTTTTAAAAACCGAAGTATTAATTTTTAGGTAAAAAATAAAAATTACAAGCACGATACATATTTTAAACAGATGACAATTGGACAATGTGTCATCAAGAAAATAAGCATTCAGTTGTTTACAAAAAAATGTGACTTAATGAGTTTTGTTCTAAGCCGACGATATTTTATTATACGTCGTTGAAATATATGTTTAGCTTTCTCATTTTTATATTTATACTTAAAGGAAGTTCTGAGATCAAAATCGACAAAACTTCTGTTAAAAAGCTTATCTTGACAATTTTATAAGGTAGTGTACAATATAAAAACGATTTGTGTTATATAAATACAATTAAATGAGCTTAAAAGAATTATACTAATGGTATTGCAATCACATGGACATTTTCATACAGGCAATTAAGCAAATTTATAAATACTAAACATGAAAATAAAGTTCCAGCCTTAGAAGTTTGAAGAATATTAAAATAGTTTTTGAGAAATCTTGATTCGGAACATTAATTATGTACTATTTTTACATCTAATAATTGTAATCTAAGTGACACTAGTATATTGACATATAATAATACTCCACTTTAAGAAACTCTAGCAGACAAAAGAAAATAATGGGAGTTAATTTTAATAGATTGATCTGTATTTAATTTAAATAACAATTTTATTCTTCAGCTGTTCTCAAAGTTCTCATGTAATTCATTTGAAATATCATCTACGTTGTTCGATGTGGTAGCTTAATTAGCATCAAATGATACGTTTGAAAGCATTCTGTGATAAGCTATTTTGCTACAGCCAACGCCCGTCTTTAGCCGATGGGCGTTGGCTCTACATTTTTTCTCATTTTGAATGAAACTGTTCGAATGTGGGTTAACACACAAAAGGTTCTTTGTCCACACTCAGAGAATCAAAATATTCACTCATTTGTATATACGTGTGACAGATTGTTTCAAATTTACTGATCGAAAAATAACATTAATCATATACAGGGTGCTTCGAAACTCATGGGCAGATATGTAAGAGGTGATAGAAAACTTCTAAACAAGCTATTTTCATCATACAATGCATTGGTGGAGAGCAAGCGGTGAACCGCTAGGAGGTATCCGCCGTTACTGTCACATGAAAAAACGAAACATCAAACGGATAGAGGCGGTGCTAAATAATTTTATTGACAGTATGTGTGGCAAAATTACAGAAACTGCTCAAAAGAGCAACCGCCTGCGGTAATGCAGGCGTTACACCTGCGACGTAGCGAACGGCGTACTTTTTCAAACACACCCAGCATGTCTCAAACGGCACCGGCAGCAACAGAAATCCTGGCAACTAGGTCCTCGTCGGAGTCGATGGGGCTTTCATTAACGAGACTTTTCAAATGGCCCCACAGGAAAAAGTCCAGGCAAGAGAGATCGTGTAAGCGTGCCGGCCAAGGTGTGGGGCCAAGGTGTGGGCCCACCCAGATCAATCTATCGCCCTGGGAATTTAGCGTCTAAAGCGCTCCACACATCCAAGCTGAAATGGGGTGGTGCTACGTCATGCTGGAACCACATACGTGCTTGTATGTTGGCTGCAACAGGTTGAAATAAGTCTGGCGATGCCTGTTGTAAAAATGTGAGGTATGTTCTGCCGTTCTGTCGGAATGGCAGATGGTATGGGCCGATCAAATGGTCACCCACAATTCCAGCCCAAATATTTACGCTGAAACGCTTCTGATACGCATGAGGACGTGTGTCGTACGGATTGTTAGATGCCCACACTTGAAGGTTGTGCGTATTAGAAATGCATTCACGAGTAAAAGTGCATTTATCCGTGAATAACACATGTGCACTAATATCAGGCTGCGCTGCTAGCTGTTGCGAAAACCAAAGTGCAAACTCGACACGTGGTGCATAAACTGCAGGTATCAAGGCTTACACTTTCTGTGCATGGTAGGGGTGTATTCCTTCGTCCCATAGTACTCGCCAAACAATCGAGTGGGGACATTTACGGCACAGGAAACCTTTCGCATGCTAATATCCAGACGATCTTCCACTCTTTGCAGAATGTCCTCAACAACTTGTGGCATTCGCACACTCCTGCCACGCCCTGTATCATGCATGCCGGTGACAAAGGATCCCGTTTCGCACAGGAACCGATGCAATCGCTCGAACATTTTTCGGTCTGGCACGTGTCTTCTCGGGAAACGCTGCATGTACAGTCTTACGGCTTCCAGGGCATTACCATTCGCAAGACCATACATAAAATGCATGTCCGCCTTTTCCTGATTACTGTACGTCGCCATGACTTCTGAAATCCAAGGTAGAAATGACGATGTGTAAGAAAACTCCCGCTTTATGCTTTCCATTACAGCGCCGTCTAGCGGTTCACCCCTTGCTCTCCGCCCAAGCATTGTATGGTGAAAGTTGCTTGTTTTGATGTTTTCTATCACCCCAAAAAATTTTACCATGAGTTTCGAAACGCCCTGTATAAGAACTTCACTTCAGTTTTTTCAAACGAATTGATTGGATCTCTCTCATCGGGTTTGATCCTTAACCGTCTCTAATAGCCCATTGCATTCCTCTAGTGCCGACGTTAATTAAATATCTACCTACCTTTAAACAAATTGAAAATCCCTGTTATCTAGACGCTACAAAAACTGCACTTATGATTATAAAGAAGTCTAAAAAATTTATGTTTGACACTATAACATTAGAATTAACAGAACAATTTTGGGGATTGATACCGGACCGTCTTCAATAGCCCGTTCTGTTGCTCTAGGACGACGTTAACAAAAATTACCACTTACCACAAAGAAAATAATCGAGTAAATGAAAATAAACAAGAATTCTCTAATACTTTGAAAAGTCAAGTAGAATAATTTTAATGAATTAATGCATCGAGTGCTAAATAGTAAATAAAAATTTCCAGATTATTTTCACATACTTATGCCATTTAACGCGTGTTGTTTAGCTCAGAAAAATATAAATGTACTCAGCAAAACTGAAATTCCGGCACTAATAAGTAATCCGTCCTCAACTTATGTAGGTTGGGTCATAAGTAAATCATGATAACATTTCCAGAGAAAAAAACACACTTATTGAACAAAGTGTTGTTTACATATTCATACAGATGAGTAACATTTTTCCTATGCTGGCAAGGCATTTCGCTACTCATCATAGCAGCCAATCACACAGATGTTCTATACTTGCATAATCTGTTCAAATAACCTCGTCATACTTGCATAACCTCGTCATACTTGCATAATCTGTTCAAAATATTGTGTTGTCATCGATGGTTGGGTTTAAATCCAAAAATGTCTGAGACTTCATCGATGTCCTACACATTTTCGGTTGTAGATAAATCAAACGATTATTGGTAGGATTACTACATATTACCTTGTAACGTTTGTCTATGTCGACGGACGTTATTGCGTTGAAATAAGACGTTGGGCCAGATAGGACCCAGATGTCACCATACACCGGCGTGCTTTTAAATTACCATTGACTGAACTATCATCCTAACAGACCATAATGCCTCTTAATGTAGCTGTATGTCAGTCGATATAGTTAGTTGACTGATTTGTCCCGTTCACCTCGACATGCTTATCCAGCCATCGTCGGATCCCGGACAAAAGTGGGCTCTAAGAACATGCATACGGGTCACTCTATGCATCGATGTCGTAGCGATATTAATACAAGTCTACATCTGTATGGTGACGGCAAATTCTTGACGAGTGATGAACATCCCCGATTTTCTGTTTCTGATGATCATATTGAGTGTCTGAAGCATCTGGGGCTTGACGAATTAGGACGTTGACTCTCTCCATACATTTAACGAATTTGAGAGCCTTCTATTAACCATTCCTGAGAACATCATTTGGTTATAACCACATGAAAGATCCATCTTTTCTCAAAGAAGCTAGCTCCCAAATTTCCAGACAAAACAAATGAAGCGCGTCATCGCAAAAGGACCTATATCCACTCCTAGTAATTTTCCAGTATTTGCGGAAAAACTGTTGCAAATAAATTATAAGTGGAAATATCTATACAACTCTTTTGAATTATTCTTATCAACTCATAACACAACCCTATTTGAAGCATCAAAAATTTACCGAGCTGCTCAGCTGTTAAAACACCGTTCAACTAATTTCCAACCGAAAATGGATATAGGCCCTTTTGCAGTGACACGCCTCATATAAGCGAGTCAATGTTGAAATTTGAACTGTGTGTCAACTGTAAATACAACATACAAACATATTATTACAAGTGAATGAATCTACCGAAATTTTACTTTTTATTTGTGTTATTCAGTGAGACTATTTTTTATATTACATGAGTATTGCTACGTGACGTCTAAGTTGTTACACTCCTTGATGAATTCTATAAATTTAACCCATTTGAGGAATGCGTTTGAACCCCTGTGTTTCGGATGCGATTTATCCAGTCCAAATAAATGTTCCTTCAAATCTCGACATAACTCGAATGCAGTTGATTCTAAATTGGGGATATTAAAGGGATCAAGTTAGAACAAAACTCGGACCAAGCCAATTAAAATAGGGAATTCTGAATCGGTGCATTTGACCTATATGAAGTGTATCGTCAAACAAGTGACATGTGGTCCCTCCGTAAGTCATGTATGCTTGTGAAATGGACATTTTCGTTTTCTCTAAGGAATGAAATAGAGATTTTGGAGTCGTAACGCGTAAAATTATGATAGATATACCAATTAAAATATTATTTTATACAAAATTATTTTAATATCTCCAAATTTTAATAGTATTAGGGATCTTAAACAAAGAAGTAGTGCTAATGTTGTGTCGCATGTACCGATTTTATCGAGATTCGCAACTGAGATATTTGTAAAACTAATTTATGCGACATGAGGTATAAGAAAATGTTAGGGAAAAAAGGCGGTATTTCTATAAGAGGAAAGTGGTCACTGCAATCGAAAAGTAGCATCATAAATTTTCGCACAAGACCTTTGCGTTATCTTCCTTTGAGGAAGTGAACGAATTCCATGCTGGTTTGGGGAAAAACCGTCGCGTTCGGATCGATGTCAGAAATTGGAATGCTTTTTTAGTAAAAGCGTCTTGCTGAAATTTACGATTACCCTCATTCTATTTCACATATTAAATTAATTTGCCTTTCCAGGTCACACCAGGAAACGTAGTTTTGCGAAAAAAGAGAAATATTTGTGGACATGCAGCATCGCTAGTAATTGCTTTTTCACAAAATTTAGAGATCAAAATATATTTTGTTGAATGTGTTTTATGAGAATATGGAATGTGTTTAATCTTTTGAAAGTTGTCTTCACTACATTACTACATCGAAATGCGACAAAATATTGGCATAAGGAATTATTTTTAAAAGTCAAATATCTCAACTTATCTCCCTGAATGTACGTGCATATGAAGAATAAGTGTACAAAGTTTCAAATTGATCTTGAACCATTTTAATGGAGCTTACATAATTAAAAAACATTATTTCATTTTAGGGCAACGTACTTATTTCAATACCTTTAATGAGTGTTTTTTTTAATTATGTGCACCGACATGTTGATTGAATACGCTGATCTCCTTTTACAGATCTCAATTAAACTTGGTTTACTGTTTGTACGCATCTATTAAAATTCGAGTGCTTCTCCCAACACTCAAATCTAATTTTCATTTACTGAAATAAAATCTAAACTAAAGGAACTCGTTTAGGAAATCAAGTAAATATGAAATTGGTGTTTAGCGCGGAAGGTATAATTTGTAAGGTGAAGAGCAGTTGTTATTAGGTCCTGTAATTGATTACTTCGTTGCACCATAAATGAAGTTTGTTGTATCAGTTACTGGTATCGAAGAACACGTGCCACCACTTGAGCCCTTTATATCAAATTCAGACACGGAAACTATTTTCATGAGCAATTTTATAAGATAAATTAAATAAATTACCAAATTATTTTAGACAGTTCTTGAAGCAACTCTACAACATACCTCAGAATGATGGTGTTAACTAGCATCTTCCAAACTGCGCTGTAATCTAAATGAATGATAAAAATACAGTCATTCCACTCGAAACTAAGAGTTCTTAGCTGATTTGCTTCATAAACCGATTTGCTTCATAAATTGATTTGCTTCATAAACTGATTTGCTTCACTTAAGGAAAGATTGTGCTTATTTCATTAACATTCACATTGGGGAGTATAGCTTGATCATTATAAGCGCGTCTAAAAGTACGTGTTTCCAAAAGAACATAATTCGCCCGTATTCACGGGTGCTCTTAGGGGTCGATATAAAAATATGAAGCATAAAACAATAATATTGCTGTATGTACTTGAAGTGTTTTCTTTTTACTATCCATTTACCTTTTACAAGAATGTGTCAGAATGGTTGTGTTTCAAAGACGACCTCAAAATCAAAAGGTTCTTGTTAGGAGCTATTTTCGATTGCCTTTTAAAATAAAGTAAAAGGTAATTTCTATATTCGTAGCATACACGACCTCTTTTCGTTTAACTGAAATTTTGTGATTTATTGTAGTTGGCTAAAGTAAACAAAAAATAGGAAGATACGAGAAATATTTTAAGCAATTTAAAGTCCAGTTGCATGAATTTACTGTCGTAAAACCTAAACATGTATATAGATAGTATATTGTAAATGTTTTAAGAAAAGCATATCTAAGTAATGTTTCAAGAAATCAGATTTAACGAAGCAACTATTTAAATCAAATAGCAAGTTTTGTTAGAAATGGATCTTTTTAGAAAAGGAAATAGTACCTCACGAGTTTTTCACGCATTTCAAATTCGGTATTAAAAATATCATGGGAATAAAAACTTTTTTTAGTGTGATAAATTAAATTGAAAACGTTTAGCTCATTACTTGGAATAGCAATTCATAAAGCAATAATAAATATTGTCCACTCCCAGCACAAAGTCATTAATTGACATTTTATCAGAGACACTAAATGCTTATTTTCATATTGACGAGAACTGAATGGTCATATTGCAATCGATTTAAAATAAATATTGTATAATAAAAACAGTCTTATGTATAATTTTGACTATTTACCTAATAGCCAAGTCTCGAAATAGCTGTACAGTAAAGATATGCTTTTGTCAGTTAATGGGTTTGTGCTCTAAGCCGACATTTTTAAACATTTACGAGATCATTTGATTATGTAACCTTTTCAGATTTTGCTATGCATATATTCGGTTCAACAAAATGCGTGTGTGTGTTCTAAAAGTTTAACTAAAAATAAGCCATTCATACCAACTGTGAAAATTATTTACTGATTGTTCTTCATAGTAGATTGTAATTCAAGTCTTACTATTTGTAAAATAAAATCTTAGATCCTTTAACTTCAAAGTCAACCAATGGGTTGAAATATGTAAAAATATTTTTTGGAAGGAATGTAGTACACAACACACCAATTATATACCAGTAGTAAGTGTAATTATTCTCAAAACTTTTGTAGACAATAATGTGAACTGAATGCGAGTAGTGTGAACCGAAAGCTGTTTTCGGGCCCGTTGGTCTTGTAATTTGGACTTCATTACAAATTCGTTTTAAAGCTTTAATATATAAAAATCAAGAGGCCAAAGTAAAAGTCAGATCATCACCACTAATGTAGATGCTTGCAAAACATATTGTTTTCATTTCGGTACTTGTAAGTTTGATTTAAAATTCTTGGAGTCACTTATCCAAACGGAAAATTAAGTCCACCGTCAAAGCATCACGTAAGAAAATACAAGTTCCTGCAGGGCAATCCATCTCTGCTGAAGATCTAAATTTAATCGATTAGTAAGATTCTGTTTCCGGTTCTTCATCATAGAGATCACTAGCAGTAAAAGAAACCAACAAAGTACTAGAGGAAAGGGACCAAGATGACTTTTCAGGGCACATTTCCACCAGCTCAAACACTTCAGATTCTGAAGGTGGTGGCATTCAATCACAAGATAACTTTGATAAGCAGGATGACGCCACAGGAGTTGAGAATGAATGGTCGAAGAAATTCGGAACTGAAGATTTGTGATCATGGTATGTTTATGTTAGAAATCTGTGAAATGGCACAAGAAGTTAACGTATATGAAGATTACGTAGATATTGCATTCTTGAGGACAAATGACAAATAAAAATCGTTCAGGCTGTCGGATAGAGGTCACGAATCAAGTATCCTTACACGAAAAATAGGTATATACCATTTTAAAGATGATTTGTCAACTCTTTCGTGTTTCTTGACTTAAAATATGTGTTTTTTTTGTATTTTCTTTGCTATCTTTTGTGCAATTTACACCTAATATTATAAAAAATTGTTTCTTATTGATTAATGTATTTCATCAAATATACGAAACTAAACAGAAAAACCGAAGTCACCCCTACTTTCTTTTTAACTTTGTCCACCTAGTTATTGATTTTTCAACGGGAGAGAGTTTGAGCAAAATAAATATAAATTTTCTGAGTCAACTCTTCAAACACTCAGTCACATACTGCAAAAAAAAAAGTTTCGGAATACGAGGGCAAGTCAAAACTTATCCGCACTTTCACTATAATACATCTTTAGATTTGTTACACTGCCTTTTGCTCAAGCATGCGTGAGTTGATACTAATGTGGTCATGTTACCGAAGTTTGACTTTGATAGCGTCATTTTTCTTGTTTCTACTTCAGTGTGCACCAAGGGTTAGTAAAGAGCACGTATCCGATTTCTATGGTCGGAAGATGTGCCAGGGGCTGAAATTCGTTTCAATTACAAAACAATATAAGGATACTTCTATACCATGTTGAAGTGTGTATGAGTGGATCGAGAAGCTTAAAAGAGACCGGACAAGCGTGGTGCACGAAGGAGTAGGACGCCCGTAAACCTCCACCACTGACGAGAAGATTCAGCAAGCTCGAGAAATGATACTAACTGACTAACTAACTAACACCAACACACACTACCGTGCCTAGTGTCGTGAGACACTGTACCAGTTTAAATAAGTGTGGTTGGATGAGTAGCGCATGCAACCGAGGTAATGTGTCTACCCAAAATGCTAGAGGACCTTACACATCTATACAGTAATTACATTAAATTATTATAGTAGGTTACATTAAAAAAATATATATACCACATGCAAGGTGAGAAAAAAGTTCGTTTTTCTTAGTCTCTTAGGATAATCAAGTCCTGATGATTTTCAATGAATCTCACCATGTTAATAATTTTATCCCTCGAGCCATTGTTACATGCAATGTTCCTGGGAAACCGACTAGGTTACCATCGACATTGTAGCTTCTGGAGATAATACGGTCAAAAAAGTGGGGAAAGCGGCGCATAAGTGTTGAGCGACCAATCCAAAACCCTCTTCTTGGAGGTAATACGCAAGCTTGTGGACCGTTGGACCAAGTGCATCGAAAAGGAAGGAGACTATGTAGAAAAACGACAAGCTTGTTCAACCCCTACGTTTGAGTAAATACAATAGATTGAAATATAGATTGATCGTATATCATCTAGGAAGACAGAGACTTCCAGGCTCTGTGTTGAAAAGTGAGCCAAGTAACCCCGCTTTCTGTGCTTTTCAAATTAAGTGAAATAGCAGGAAGTTCGTATTTATTGGATATAGATTGGTTTATAAATTTGTTTCATCGTATTCAAAATTCAAATTCCAAATCCGCAATGCATTTCTTGCTTACGTGCAGATCAAGAGATTAAAAACAATCTACTATAATTTTTATGATTCAGGAAGGTTTCCATCAACTTACATTTACGCGCCGAGATGTTGTTAAAGATACTGGCTATTAAAATTCTTATAAAACACGATGGAAATCATAAATCCAAGCAATTTATTTATTTTACCATCCATAAAATAATTACGGATAGTAAATTGATCATATTTTGTACATTCCTTCCTTCTACTTATATTATTGAAAAGTTGAATCGCTGAAGAAAGTGTTCATTCATAGGCATTTGATGTTAACATTCCATCATAAATTTAAGACAGCTTTATCTTATCGCGTTTTATGGCACATAAATGGAATGGATTTTTTATTTTTCAACATGACGTATATATGAAAAATAAAATTTCGATTAATAACTATACGACTACTTTTACATTGAATTCAATTATTTATTCTCTCTTTACCAACTTGAGTGGTAAAATTAGACATTATCCAGTTGAACTCAATTAATGCACGTGAGAGAAAGCTTGTGTCCAAAACAGTTTCTGAAACGTTTTGATGAAAGTTCCCGAGGGACAGATTCCGAGCTTACGAGATGCATATCATAATATCTGTCAGAAGTGAGTGAAACCGACATGTAATGGCCATCTGCATAATAGCGTGGCTAGCGGCCTAATGTCTGGTAGTTCGTCAATTCAGCTTTGAGTGGTCTTTGATGAAAACCAAACTATTCCATCTACGCTGTCAACACACATATTAATCACTTAAAGTGTCCATTATAGTCAAGTTAATCCAATAAACAGTCAGCATATTGCATTAAAAGAATTCCGTATCCTATTTTTCACGCATTGAAATTACGAAAATGTATGTTATAAATCTAAATTATAAGTCATTCTATACACTTTAATATGAAATAGTGCTTATAGCATAGCAATATTCAGTAGGTATACAGCTGAATTTACGTCGCACTGGTAGGTGTTTCAATTAACGGCGTACTGGAACATCATTAGAAACGGTCCGGCAACATACCCGAAGTGAAAGATCCGAGGACAACAACACGTAATTTTGAACCACTGTCAGATGACGGGGTCAGACCTGAACTAGCACTCCAGATCTTCTTTGCTCGGGATGGTCTTTGGTTGAATTCGAATTCGCAACCTTACGGTTGCAGGACATTACTCTTCCAACCGTTGTACCACGGCCCCGGAATAGTTAGGTAGGCAGGTAGGTATTTTAACTAACGTCGCACTGGAGAAATACAAGGGGATATTGGTGAAGGACCGGGATCAAACACGAAGGGAAAGATCCATGGACAACACCACTTAATTTTGAACCACTGTCAGATGAAGAGGTCACACCTGGCACCCCACTCTCTAAACTTCCACACCAAGTCCACAACTTGATTTCCTTTCGATTCATAAGAAATAGTCCGTTTTGTTGCACCAGTGCGACGTTAATTAAAATACCAATAGCAATCAATTTGTAAAAAATTTAGACAGCATCACACACTTAATCAGGAGAGGAGGAGTTTTAATCGATATATTATTCGTGGTTTGTGTATACGGTTCAGAGATAATTCATGATTTATCCCTGATCCCAAGGATTTACTGACCTTCTCATTAACTCGAGACTTGTAAATACGAACGTAAATGCTTTTGGATGAGAATAATGAATAAATGAACATTTTATTTGCATAAGGGTCAGCCTTCATAGGATTATGTGTATCAATCAATTTTTTTTAAATAGCTCGGATTTTTTATTACAGATTCTCATTTTTTGTATCAACAAAAACCAGAAGTCATCTAAGCTACATTTGTTTTAGTCAAATCTATAAGCTTGGAGCGGTTGAAATTCAAAACTTCCAATGTTAAATGAATATTCGGGGCTTTTCTTATGGCCTCCAAAATAATCAGCTGATCCAAGTAATATTTGTTGTATTAAACTATTGAATAACCCAGACAAAATATGTGTCTTTTTGTGTATTCAAAGCCATATTTTCAAATTATTATTAATTAATGACAAAAAAAAACATGCATGTAAAACATATAAATTTCGAATGTAATTTAATAATTGTTTTCTCAATCTTCGTGTGGAAAAATTTCCCTTTTAGAATTTTTTAATATTCATTCAAAACTGTCTCCTTTTTATTTGCATTAAAGGTCTTCCAAAATTAGACTCTTGAATTTATTTGGAAGAAAATATTTTCTATGCGAATTTTCTTCCAAAACATGCTAGCAACTTTTAAAAGTAAAACGTTCTACAAGATACCACTGTTCATCTACGAAGTTTCCAATGCCGTGCAAATGAGACTAATCAAATGACAAATTGTAACGTCCCTGGCAAATTATATGACCCTGTACGTGTCGAGACGTGTACTCCAGATCAGTATCTCAACAGTTTTGCAGTGTCATCTCACCAGCATAAACCTCAAACCAGTCGTGAATCTATGGGCAATAATCAAATTACATAGTTGAAACTAACTCTGGTGATTAACTTTGGCTGCACGGTAGTTTTCAAGTGGTCGTCAAGACCGAATATCAATTTGATTCTATGTAGATCCAAAAAGTAATACGAATTTAGTTCATTATTTACGTCATCAAATAATTGAAAATATTACATTAAATTTAACAGGTCAAAGTAAATTATTGATATTTTTTATTGCTTTGCGTTTTTGTTACATTGTTTAGCTTAAAACAATATGAATCCAATATTTGTTAGCAAGTATTTGTATCACGAAAATAAGGCTTTAAAGTCAAAGAAATTGGAAAATCGAGAGCAGATTAGGAAATACACTAGTATGCAAAACATAAGCAACAAATTCCCTTTTCAGCATACAGCCAAGAAACTGTAGAAAAGGGGTTTTCGTGAGCAGTACAATGAAAAACCAACTCAGTAAAAAGGTGATGCATATGCAAATATCAGGAGCATGACGTCAGAGGTGACATGAGGGCATGCAAAATGCATGGAATCGGCACGCCAAGTGCAAGGCAACTTAAAAAGGAGGAAAGGCGCATTTCCAGACATTAGCTGCAAGTCAAAGTGAGATTGTACGTGCAATATGATTACAAGGAACCATCGAGAGGCCTTTACACGTGATAGAGCAAGCTTGAGGAGGGGCGTAATATGACGAGTGTTGCAAAAAAGAGTTTGGAATTGACAAAAGTGTTGTTTCACGAGCTTGGAAAGCCTTCCAAAGGACAGGTACAGCTGTAAGAAAGGTTGGTGGTGGTCGGTCAAGGAAAACAACGGCAAGTGATGACCGATATACCTTCATGCAGGCGAAAAGAGACTGAAACCAGACGGCAGGCAACATTGCTTAGCAGCTGAGTATGGAAACTGGACGACGACAGGTGTCCCGGTTTACTGTGGCCAGAAGCTTTCATAAAGGTGGCCTATTTGCCCGTCATCATGAACGCTGCATACCATAACAACAACCCATCGGCGGCATCGTTTGCAGTGGTGTAACGAACACAAAGGCTGGACATCTTATTAATGGAGTCACGTCCTCTTTACCAACAAGAGTCGTTTCAGTCTGACAAACTTTTTACGGCGGCAGTCGATATGGAGAGAAGTAAGGACACGCTTTCATCCCATTAACATCAGGGAAAGAGACCGTTAGGGTCATCCTGGCGTGCTTGTGTGGGGAGTCTTTATGATGAACGGACGGACGGAGCTCCTCGTTTTTGACAAAGGTTCAGTAACCGGAGATCGTTACTGTGACGACGTTATTCTCCCCCACGTGCTTCTGTTCCTAGGTGCCATTGGTCAAGACTTCGTTTTTATGGAAGACAGCACACAGCCTCACACAGGTCCCATGCTGTTCAGGAGCTTCTAGAAACAGAAGATATCTGTAGAATGGAATGGACTGCGTTCTCCCTGATTTAAATCCCATTGAACATGTGTGAGATGCTTTGGAGAGACGCCTGGTGGCACGAACGTATATTCCGGAGAACAATACATAACTGACACTGATGCTCATTGAGGAATGGGCACTCTTACCTCAAGAACTGTTGGATAATGTGGTGTTGAGTATGAACAGACGGTGCCATACAACCATTGCAGTTAGGGGAGGTCATATTCCTTGCTAAGGGACTTCAGTTTGTTGTTCTCCCTCTTGTCTAGACAGTGGTTTGTACGAACTCCATTCTGTCAATAAAGCCTTTTTCAGCTTCGTTTTAAACTCTATGCGTCCTATTAATTTTTTTTGTATCTGTGATTTCTAGTACTACATTGTGCCTCTGTTGTATGAATTTCGTGTCTCCTAGTTGATGTTTTGCGGAATTATGATAAAATAAGAAAAGTTTCTTACGTTTTGCACACTAGTGTATGTTAAAACTACATACGCCACTTTAGTTCGCATTTCTACATATTGAGAAAAACCTCTAATAGTTTCCTCTTCATCTCGGGCAATTATGTTCAGATTTTCACAAAATGTACATTTAATGTTGCTAAGTAATGTGAAAATTTTCTATGTCATTCAATGTGGGTTCCTATATGAAATTTTGGAAATGAAGACGAATTGATTGCACATTTACCTTCTTCGAAGTCTTGAACCACTTTGTTTAGACGTAGTTCCACAATGATACTAAGCGGGGTTCAGATACTTTTTTGACCAACTGTACAAACTTTGTATCTAGCTCCTGAAAATTGTAGAATGCCATCGATAGAGCAGTCCACTTTTTGCGTAGATTATCGGGTATTGGGAGAAGAAATACAAAAACTATATTGAGCTGTTCCTTTGCCAAATACGACACAACAGTAGAAAATGTCTTTTCACGTTAATGATGGTTGATAATGATTTTAAGATACCAGAAGAGCCTTAAATTTGTTGTGTTGCCCTTGAAGAGCAAAAATATACAGATTACCGCTTTTAGAATATCAACTTTATGCGAACTACAATAATTTTAATTGCTTAATTCACTAGAAAAGAAGCTACCGTATTATTTGAGAGAAACGTTTATAAAGTGAAGTACCTAGAAAAGACCGAGTTTAAATAGCTTTATAAGATAAAGAAAATAATTGAGGCATGATGGTATTTACAAGTAAAGCAAAATTCTGTTTAAGTATCAAAAAGTTTAGTCACGTACAAAGGTGAATGTTTTGGAAACGAATAGAATCCGCTTTATTATTCTCAGAGTCGAAATGTAATTAACAAAAGATGAAAACATTTGATGTAAGGAGTTGTTGCCCTTACTGGAAATTTCTTTATTACCTCATGTTGAGAAATGCAGGAACTCACAAAATCAATCCCTATCGATTGTTTCCACCGCTCTCCTCAACTTATTATGTATGTAGGAAGCTTAGAGTACATCCTGGGAAAGGCACGTTTGGATTTTACTTAGGCTGCTTTGTACTAGCTTAACATTTATTATTTTTAAACTTTAAAAAGCTACTAATTCGGTAATTACCATCAGCTGTTTATTTACTTTTCTAATAAATATACAAATGTTTAATACTTTATGGATTACTTTTGACTACTGTTAAAGCCCCGAGGTATTATTAATACATTTGTTTCTTTCTTCTGCTACCTGTGTGCGTGCTTCTATATCTAAATAACTTTCTGAGTAATCACTACCGTTGTCACTTTCGTCTCCATTTCAATCTCAAAATTTTCAATTCTAATCCAACTAGGAAACTTTCCTCTTCAATGCAACTCTGAAAATTGTAGTTTCCTTTGACCAGATACAAACACCCCTTTCCATTGATTTCCAATCGAATAATGACATTAACCAGTCTGGATTCGATTTTTTACCTAAGGGCCTTCAGGGCAAACTGAGACTCAAATGGGCTTGCCCCCCCCCCATTTCTGAATAAAATTGAAATAAAGCAAAACTCAAAAGCATTCGGCTTAAAGTCGATTTTAAATCACAGACGACGATGCTTATTGGAATATATACTCAGATTAGTACGTTCACCGATTTCCAAAAGCTTGATTTTTAGAATCTTGTTGATTTCGTGTGCCCTTATAATAGCAACTTCCTTTCTGTTCATTTCTGAAAGCTTCCTTTCCGTTCATTTCTGAAAGCTTCCTTTCCATACAGGGTTTGATTCATTGATCTACGGTCATTTCTACCCTATGCAGGAATACTGGTTCCCACCACTTTTCTGAGTAGGGCCTAAATCATTTTTCTTCATTTCCTTCATAGATCTTCTAAAAATCTCTAGATTCGAGTAATTTTCGATGCTAACCAGAGCCTCTGCAATCTTTGTAGCATTAAATCGCTTTTTTAACTCGTATGTTTTTGTGAAAAATATTGACAATTTCACACACACACACACACACACACACACACACAAAAACGATAGTTAATAAACAAGTTCTGAGTAATGTTATATATAAGTTTCACATCACAAAAATATATAAAGTTAAACTTCAATACACCAAAATGCTCATAACACATCAGCCGTCTCATCAGCAAATAATATGGTACGTATTTGTTCAAATTCTCGTCAAGGTCACAAGACATTAGATCATAAAAATTGCATGTTTATAGAAAATTAGTCCCTTAACACAATTAAATAGGGAAGCACAACAATAGTTTAGTCGTATTAGAATAGTGGTATTAGGAAATAAATCGTGGTATTAGGTAATAGGAATCAAATAGTTTGATATGAAACTATGTAGATTTTGAATACTTGTATTATGCAAATTAATTCATGGTGACTATGTCTCCACGATTTGTGTATCACTCAAACAGATAAGTAAAATAGCAAAAAAAAAAAATGTTTTATTATTAAGCAAAGGAATAAAACACACATAGAGAATGTGTTTCTACGCGATTCCAGTACTCCGTACTACAAATAAATTTCGTAGACTGTCAAATCCAGTTTATATGTTTAGGGTGTTCCAAATGTCACGGAATAAATTTAACGTCTTTCAAAGAAAATGTGAAGGTTTGGATTTAATTTGGCTACGTAGAAAATTGAAATTGATATCCATTCTAAGATGCAATATAAGCCAAGGAGCACAGCGATAGAAGTATAAGAATAGATTTGTCGGGAAGCACATTGCCAGAGACACGAATACCTATCGGTTTAGTTTCCATGGAAACCACATGGATCAATTCTACTTCGTAAGTGAAGGCAAATTAATAAAAATATCAAAGAAAAATGGACGCAATATTCTTATTACTTTCAATGAGAATTTCTAGCTACATATTACAAGTTTTTACATTATCCAATGAAAATAAATATTGAAATTAAATGCGTGCGTTTTATCAGTATCATTGACTTTGTTTTATATATAAATCTTAATCCCAAAACTATAAAAACTATTTCTGTGATATTGTAGATTGGTTAAATGTAATATGGGAAAGATCGATTTGTAAGTAGTAAGGACTATGGCCGACCTTAAGATGATGTTTTTCAAATTCCGCTCTGTTTTCCATCACCATCAGTTTCAGCAATTAAAATAGAATCGCTACAGGACTTGAAAGTTGACTGTAGTGTTGTTAAATACAATGGGATTGTTGAAATGTTATCCGATCTCAAAATATTTTTTTCGCATTCTATTTAGCGATACTAGTTGACTTTTCAGTCATGTAGCGGTTTGATTGTTGTTTAGTTAACACTTGTCTCATTTGAGAAAACAATTAGCTATAGAAAATCAGCGATATTATCTTTATTTCGATTTTCTCTAGTGTGTATTAACTTTAGAAGAAAGAAAACTGATTTTTAACAAATTATTTTCTCAAAATAAAAAACGTGGGTTAGTGGCCGTGACTTAAAAATTTTAACGTATAATGATATTAAATTATACACAAATTCTTATGCTTTCAAATTTTGTAATTTTATAAGCTATTTTATTGTTGTATTCTACTATTGCTTCAGTATTATTCAATTATTTTTCATGGCAAACCGGTTTGTATGGAAAAAGAAACAGGCAATCCATACTTAAAATTATTGTACTTTGAATATATTTTTATTTAAACACACATGTATCGTGCACTTTTTTCCAAATAGAATAGCTCGAGGTTTTTAGAAATTAACTCGAATATTCACAAAGTGCAGAACTGATTCGATCTTAATTTTTGGTTCGTATCTCATAATTGG
Source organism: Metellina segmentata (assembly GCA_947359465.1). NCBI lineage: Eukaryota > Metazoa > Arthropoda > Arachnida > Araneae > Tetragnathidae > Metellina > Metellina segmentata. The sequence continues at coordinate 111,787,822 of OX375872.1, read as the reverse complement.
ATCTATTGAGTGGATACAAGTTCGAATTATATAGTTACGATTTTCAAAGTGAATTTTTCTTCATCTTATATTATTGGAATTCCGTGTTATAGTTATACATAATTTTTATTGAAGTTAGACATTTATATCAAATAGTATTTATTACTATATAAAGACAACGGTGAAACTTGGTACAGTAAATATAATATTTCAATTGGAGCTCTGAGGATTTTTAGTCTTAGAATCAAAGTACAATCCTGTCTTGAAAGTCAACCAAATTTTAAACCGTTTCTTATAAAATTGACTCATAAATCTCTAACGTATTCCGATGAATGGCACTTACTCTATATAGTAATAATGATCTGCGTGACAACTGAATAATACCTTTTCATGTGAATGAAATATGGACCATTCCCGAATTAGCAACGGAAAATCTACAAATAAATAAAACGCACTTTTAAAGGTTTTTATTATTTCTTCTTAGGCTAATGACTATTTCGTAATGGCTATCGGTAGAGCCATAAGAAAAAGAATTCGAGTACTCGCGCATACAGTTATAGGTTGTGTTCCTATTTTGGTTTTACATGGAAAGGTAGCGCGATTAATCGAAGCATTAGAAAATAGCTAATGGATACGGCTTCGATAATATTTAATTATTTGTGAGGTTAGAAAATCAAAAATGATCTATTCAATCGGCAAAGGGTATGGGGAACACAATCACGAAAATAGCTGAAGAAAAATAAAAGTCAATTCAAATAGTGAATTTTTTTTTTGTATGTTTGAACTTGGATAGAGTTTAAAAATTGATAATTGGTTATTTAAATTTTATGTAATAAATTAGAAGCAAATCCGGAATACTTTTAATTTCTAATACTTTCTCTCACAGCCATCGAAGGTTCAAAACGTCTTCAGATCCCAATTTATTTTCATGTAACTACGCTCTGTCGATGACTAGAACACTCACGTTTCTTAACTATTAATGATACCACGAAACACGAAGGTTACTCGTGAAAGGACGGCAGTTTTTTAAAAGCATCATTCTAAATGTCCTTTACGTAGGGTACGTGCCTTTCTTTTATTTGGATGCACAGTACCCAGAGAGCTCTCTGTCACCACAACTGAATAGTATTACGTTGTTTGCAACTAAATTATTCAGATCAATTTACCATTACTACATTAAGAGGGGAGATAAAGTCTAGAAAAGCCGTTTCTCGTTCGGAAGAATCTGTTTTTTTTCCTGCTCATTACCATTTGCAAGTCACGCAGTGCCCTCTACTGATGGCATGAAGTCTGTCTCTCTTGTTTTGTTTTTTTAAAGACCATTGAAAGTTTGCTCGCATGCAAACATTTCTATCGATACTGTATGTACAGTGCATTTTAATAATACGACTAGTAATTTGCTAATTGGAAAATCAATGTACCAAATTAAAAGTAATAATCGATGCCTCGATATATTTCGGAGCTTTTCAAAGCAGCTCGTAACAAAAACAGGAAGTTTTAGTCATTACTATTTCCCCAAATTTTGAAAACTAAGTTATTGATTAAAGAACTTTATATAGTAATTTGAAGTAAAAGTTTCTAAATATTTTTTAAACAGTGACAATAAATTGAGAAGAAATAATTTTCCAAAGCATACATGTAGATTTCAATTTAATTTTTACTTCTTTGAGTGTGCATTTTATGCTAATTGAATCAGCATTTATACCTGATGCGAGTTTTGTTTCAGCTCAGGCAAAATTTTTTAATGAGGAACAGAATAGGGTCATGCAAGATTCTTAAAATGTTTATACTCGATTTTCCTTAACACAAAATACTAGCTTATCAAAATGCTCTAATAGCACACAGAAATAACGTTTTGTTATTAATAAAACATAAACGATTCATGTGTATGAAACACGAAGCATCAAATATATTTTTTTTTAACCCACTCTCTTCTAATATTCACTATAAATGATTATTTTTGGTATTGCCTACGAAGCTGAGTTTCATAAATCTACGGAAATTTATCCCATCAAAATACGAAATCATCGACAGAAAAATCGAGACTTGCAAATGGACAGCAGAAAACTAAAAGCGAAATTTTTGGTCTTCATTTTTCGAAGCTCAAAACGAACAAGTTAATGAAGAAATTTGGAAAACTCAATGCAAAAACATTCATTTTGACTGTTGAATATATATTCTGGGACTTCCTGTACTTTTAGGCATAAAAATGTGTTTTCATATAAACGTGTAACTAAAGAGCAATGAACATTTGGAATACGGTATTTAAACTGTCATAAACGTTTTTATATTGTAATCGTTATGGAATTACAAACTTACGCTATGAGACCGAAAACTAATGATAAAAATGTTGAAAGCAGTATTTAAATAAGAAGGTCATTTAACGAGCTTTTAAGATGACTGAATGGAAATATATTTTAGATTTCGCTGAATGAGCATTTTAATGTCTACATAATCGCTGACATTTTCTATTGTTGCAAGACCCAAACTATAGAATGATTATTCTTTACCACTAATACGACTAGTTTCCTTAAAGTTACTCCTCTTACTTAACTAGATTTCAAAGAATTAAGAAGTTTTTAAAGAAAAAGTCCTTTTTTCGTTTTAATTTGATTAAAAACATGTTTCCTTTTCTCCAAATGTATTTAAGACCCTTCGAAACTTAAAACTTAAGTATCGTCCGATTCAAATGAATCGCCTCGCATAAACAAAGCACCCATTATTTTTCTAATACGATTTAGGCATGAAACAACCACATCTGCCTGAAAATTTGAATCGTTGCCGATGGAAGGTTCGCCCTTTCGTTGTACTTGAAAATTGCTATGGTTTTTCTTACGAATCCAAGAGAATGAGAATTAATCTGCTGTGCCAATTTATTTTTTGAATAGGAGACAAATTCCTATTTCCTTTACGTTCTATTGAGCTGAACGCAGAAAGAACTTTCATGAGAAATGAAAGGAAAAATGAGTTCTCGTCATGCCCAACGAATTGCTGGGACCTATTGTTTTCAGGGAGATGGATTTATCACTACTCCGCCGCTAAGGTCATCCGCAATGAGCAATTCTCTACGGTGTGTGTGAGCACAAGTTTGCTCCCACGAACAATGGATTCGGCGTGTACGGTTTCAAAATGCTATTTACAACCAGTGGAAAGAATTCTGCTCAGCACCAATCATGAGAATCGTTGGGCTACATTTTAGCACTTCGGAAAAGAATACGACGAGAAAGGAAGTGAACAGTTTCCTTGCAAATGAATGACTTTACACACGAAAACGTGTACATGAATAAAAAGTGCTTTTCAGACATTTCGATTAAGAATGCTGAATAAGTAATGGAATTTGCGCTCGGATAAGAACTACAAATAAACTATCTATCAGTTGAAACTGGGATGAATCTATATTGATTAAAACTAACTTGCGTTTGTGTTAGCAAGATATGATTTTATAACAATTTTTATAACAGGGGATTGGTTTTATTTTCATTTTAATCGGATTGTTTTAAGCTAAAGTCAACTGAGAACCATGCTTTTACGTTGGAATATATTTCGAAGTAGAGTATAATTATTACTTCTCAAGTGCACTCTTATAGTTTAGAAACTTTGATTAAAATTATATACTACAGCTTTTCATTAATGAATATATCCAGTAAAAATACTAATCTTGTATTCAATATCATCTTAATTAGTTATCATACTTGAAAAATATGTTCTACTTGTTCAGGGTGGTCCAAAGTCACTAGACCATTTAAGAATAGAAAAACTAATTAATGTATTAAATATCAACTTTCATTCTTTTATAAACAATAAAAATACTTCTTAGAAATTATTTTTAATTAGTTTTGTAGATTATAATTGTTTGTCGCTTGTTTAAGTGGTTGTTGTATGATCCCAAAACGACGAGTGTAAGCATATTGGGTTAACACAATTGACCGTCGATATTGTAGATAAATTTAGATTAGTTTTACTCGTTGCTCTCTGTCGTGAATTTCTCCATAACTAATTTCCAATGATTACATATAAATAATTTGAAAAAAAAAGTGAAAGAATTAATAGCAAAAAATTATATTTTTAAATGGTCTAGTGACTTTTGGGTCACCCTGTACATCTAAAAGACAGACGTAACATGTACTTGGGTATTGAAAGAAACATTTAACCATATCCAAATGTTCCATAACGTAAGTCTATTTCAACACTAGACGTAGAGACTTCCACAGGAATCATCTGTAAAACTTTCTGCATCACTCTGCGTTTTAGAGTAAATCGATAAGACGTGGCAGGATCTCTTGAACTGGGGAAGACTCGGGTGATATATGCTGTATAAAAATAGAATAGGCTTCATCGCGTTTTTTTACACTGATAATAATACCTCGAGAATATAGTTCCAGTTAAAGAATAGAATACCAGATAAAAACGTATTGAGGGATATAACCAGAGAAATTGAAACAAATGTTGACATTATCAAAAACTCAAAATTTCATAAGCTTATATAATATAAATAACTTTAGCAAAAACTTTCTTAACAGTGAAAACTTAGTAAATAAATACATGCTGTACAAATTATTAAGTTGGCCAGAATAAAAATTCATAGTAATCATAATAGAGTAAGAGTATATATGATTGAAAGCTCTCTCTCTTAGATGTTTAAAAATGTCTAATTTTCCAAACACTAACTTTTATGAAAATCAGTGCCGAGATTTTTGGCATATAAATATCTTTCAACTGTTTAAGGCATTGATCCCATAACGTCGCCAATACCCCGTTGTGTTGTCTCCAGTGCGACATAATTTTTTGTTGCGAAACAAATCTTTCATCTGCACATGGCATTTTACTTGCAAGATTTGTGTGTATTCCACATTTCTGTGCTATTTTCATATTTTAAATCAATACAACGTCTACAGATAATTTACAGTAAATAAATAGCCAGAAAAATACATTAGTTTGTTTTAGTCTGAACAATTAAGTTGTAGAGTTAGAAGAGAGAGAGTATGAAAAGAAAGTGAGTCTTTCTAGTTTGAAAGTGATTCACTTTTTCAATCGCATGATACATTAAAAAAAATATCTTATATTTTCTAATACACACTGTGTATTAAATCTACTTAGTCCCGAATATCATATGGACTCGCTAAGTGATAGATTTTACAGTACATTTATTTCATGTACTCGGTACGAAAGACTTCTTACACGTATATCTGAACACAAATACTAAAATATACCCAGAGAGAAATCGAACCTCAGCCACCTCCAACTAGGGATGCGACATCGATTCGATGTTTTCAAAACATCGATGTTTATTAAAAAACATCGATGTATTGGGATCGATGTTTATACTTGTCGATGTTATTACGTTGTAGATGTTTTTACGTTGTCGATGTTTTTACGTTGTCGATGTTTTATTTTTAAATGAAAAAATAACCGTTATAAAATTTAAAAAATAACCAAGTAGCATAATTTTTATAATCAGCAAATTGAACATACTTTTAGACCAAAGTGACCAAAGGTGAAAGGTCTGAAGAGTAGGGATACGACATCGATGTCGATGTTTTCAAAACATTGATGTTTTATAAATAAAAATGTACTGGAGCTGATGTCACATCACTAGTTGCTAAACCAGTTATAAGAAATGGGGTAAAACGTTTAAATGCACTGAATTTTAAAAACATCGAAAGTTTGGGTGCGATGCATTATCAACATCGATGTTTCAAATTTGAACATCGATGTTTTGCTGTCGATGTAGCATCACTAGGTGCTAAACCAGTTTTAAGAAATGGGGGAAAAAGTTTGAATTCACTGAATTTTAAAAACATCGATAGTTTGGGGGCGATGCATTATCAACATCGATGTTGCATCCTTAGTTGCTAAACCAGTTTTAAGGAATGGGGAAAAATAGTTTAACTACACTGAATTTTAAAAACATCGATGTTTTGCTGTCGAGACATCTTTCTGTAGAGCAGAGATAGAAATGTCTTCCTCTGCCTCTGGAGAAACGATTGCAGCCTCATCCTCCCACACTAATTTTGCTTCACTGAGTTTCCCTTTTAACCTCTCTTGTTTTAGACCTTGTCTGGACAGCATTAACAGTTTCCACAAGTAAGAAATCGTATCCAGTTTTGTTCTTTATTAACTCGGGTCGACCAACCGGTGCAGTGGTTAAGGTGTTAGCTTCTAGATTGGAAGGTTCCTGATTCGAATCCGGGACCGGGCATGGATGTTTGTAAGAGTATAGTGTAGAGGCGACTGGTGCACCTTAAATCTGTTGTGGCCGAAAGATCTCACGTTGGGTTGGCGTGGAAGTTTGGAGAGTGGGGTGCCAGCTCAGGTGTTACTTCGTCACCTGACCGTGGCTCAAAATTACGAGGTGTTGTCCTCGGGCCTTTCTCTTCAGGGACTGATCCCGGACCGTCGTCAATAGCCCTTTGTGTTGTTCTAGTACGACGTTAACCAAAATTACCAATTACCAATTTACCTTTATTAACTCGGCTGTTTTATTTCCTAACATGTATCTCTGTCCTGGTGTTTTAAGGGATTTCGGCAGACGGCCGCTTTTGTTTGAACCGTCCAGAAATCTCCGGAAATCTCCATGACTGGTAAGGGTAAATAAACCATATCTGGACTGGGTGGTTGCTTTTTTCATATATTTTCACCGAAACACTTCAGGTATTTTCACCGTATGCCTTTTACATACTACATCGATTGTTGCTCTCGTATCTCTTAGAATATGGATTTTGCATCTATTTACTGAGTCTAGTAGGATAAAGATTAAGATCAATTTTGGTCATTATTTCCTTCGACATTATTTAGAGATTCCGTATCTTTCTTTCTATTTAATTTATATAGGGCAAGCTGGTTTTATACGGCCTATCACATTACAGTAATAGTAACTTGGGATCGCTTGTCTTTCAAATTCTCTTTCCCTGAATTTAGAGCTCTGACGGAGAGGAACAGTTTTTTTTCGGGGAATCGTCTTATTCCTTAGTTTCGCTCTCCTTTAAGTCGAAAGTTGACAGTCTTTTCGTTTTGATAAACCCTATCACCGAATATTGGTCTCAGCTTTCTTATATCCTCGTAATTATTAAATGGTTCTGCTAGTTTTGAAGGCAACTTAAGGGCAGCCCAATCATCTAGTAAATGGTCTTTCATGTCAAATTTTGAGCGTTTTTTCAATTGATCTGCAACCATTAGATCCTTAAAGTCTTCAAAGTTTCAACCTTTAACCCTATGCTAACCCTAAAGCTAAAACAAGCGTTACATTTTTAAATAACTAACGGACACTTCAGAAGGCACTGAGATCACCACTTTATAATTGACCCTTTGAGATCCTCAGACGACGTTTTCCCAGGGTGCATTCAGTTTCCACCAAAAGAATTATATTGGCAAGACTGAATACCAACTGGCCGTGAAATGGCAACATTTCCGGACTTTTAGGGAACATCCCCTAATCCGCAGTGAAGCCTTCACTCGCTCACACTAACTAATCTAAGAAATTCTAACTTTGCCAATTTTTATCCTATCGATTTGAAACCACTCTCGAAGTATTCGTAAAGATCAAACAAAAAATTTGACAGTGATTTCAAATATCTACGTTTAGTCAAAATTTAATTATTTCAAATTATCTAACTTTGCAATCTGAATCAAAAAGAGACGCTAGTAGGGTTGCTTTGGGCGCACTTTTTTGTCGAACTCGAACTAGCGCACTTCGCCAAATCTGGACAGATCGGACCGTCAATGGCGTGCAATTATATCGAAAGGGTGGGATTTTTTAAACAAGTTATAAAAGGGCTGTATACCAATTTTCGCCACGCACTTAGAAAAGACTGGAGAACAGTGCATAGCGGGTGGACACTTCTCTAATATTTCCATCATCGCACAGGTTTTAGTCTACCTTCAACATTCAAAAGTTTCCTTTTCAAGATACGATGTGAGTGTCCATCTGGAATATATCCGCGCGTAATTTTTGTTCACCCGAAATCACTCCAAGTATTTACATTTTTTATTTTTGGACTGTGTGGTGAAAGTCATGAAGAAACCAACTTAATGATTCACTTGGCTAGATAGCCCCTATTCAGGATGATTCCCTTCTCTACGCCTGGCGGGTCGGATTTAGTGCATTCTGTTGAACCACACATCACCTGGTCAGTTTGACAACTGAATCCTGTCGATACACCTTTGACTCCTCGCGAGTCGTCTTCTGTACAATCCGTTCCACCACACAACATTTGGTTAGTTTGACCTTCCTGAATCACCTATATTCGTTCTCCACTCCTGGTGGGTCGTCTTCCGTGCGGTCCATTCCACCACACAACAACTGGTCAGTTTGACCATTCCGAATCAAATTGATTCGTTCTCTTCTTCTGGCCGATCGTTTACCATGCGATCCGTTCCATCACGCAAAACTAACGAGTTTCGTTAGCAAAATAGAACTATCTCGATGAGATAAATTCCCAACGAGCCAAAGCCACCGCTCTTTGCAAAAAGGGGGTCAGAGACAGTCCCTTTACCTGAAATGAAGAAAGAAGACTCTTGCTTTCTCCCCATGCAATAATTAAGCTAAGCACACGTAACCTCTTCTGTACCGGGTATACTGTATCACATCGTACCGCTGCCACCATATTTATTAGCTGTACCGGAGGAAATGGTGTGTTGACAGTTAGAAATGAGTTAGAGTTAGTTGAGGACAGTTGATCACTTGAAAAGAGAGGATCAGAATATCTCCATTTAAGAAATTCTTGAATATGTCGGTTTCATCAGAGAAGCCGCCTTTATAGTGTCACAATGCCAATGTATACAACCTTCGCTTGAATTCATAATGCTTGTTGTGACAGTTGCACAAATGATTAAAATATGCTTCGTCCTTTAGCATCAAGTTCCATAAAACTATCTCATGAATACAATTTATCCATGGAACGATATTTCATCCAATCTTCTTATACAACTTTAGGTTAATTAGCTGCAAAATAGTGTGTCAGAATATTTCAAATACGCACGCGTTTATTATGTACAACCTTTTTTATACAAATCCATTGTGAGACTTCGTTGAAGTAATATATCAAGCATAGGACAACATAACATTTAACGTTTGAAAGTTCTATGATAATCTTAATATTCTTAAGCAATAAATTTACAATTGAATACATACAACACTCACAACCGTAATGCTTATTTTAATATTCGTTCTATAGTAACAAATCACGCTTGTTAGAAAACAGAAAATTAGAAATCAATGAGCATTACGTTTGTAGTTTTCTACGCTATTCAAATATTTTATATTGTAAGCAGTGCTCCTAAACTTAAAAACTTATTCGATTTGAGATCAAGTAAAGAAAGTAAATGTTGTTTGCATGGAGCTCTTTCTAAGATGATTGAAAATTTCTATTTACGTTGGTGAGTTCAAACACTCTGAAAAAAGTTAAAAACCCATATTTTAATAATTTCTCATGTAAAAATCTGTTTCTCTCCAAACGGAGTTTTCAAGACAGGTTCAGTTTTACTCCTTGAACCCTCGAACTGACAGTTTAAAAACCTTAACATGCACTGACAGGTTCATTAAACTGAAAATATGCTAGTCTTTTACTCTTGATATATGCTTTCAAAAATAAAGTAACTTCTAATGAAAATGAATACGTAACGGAGAGAAAGCATTTATAAATATTAGATTTGCGACAAATTCAATTTTGAAAATATCAACATCTAAAACAAGATTATAAAACTCTATTCAATGCGTGTTCAGTTTCCTCCAAAATCAACAGCCTCTTTGTTAATTATTTTCGTTGTTCGTTTTTATAAAAAAAGACTACCTGATTATTTGAAAGGGTTTCTATGATTCCGCTTCCAACGAAGAACGTCAAGTATTAAGGCTATTAAATAGACTCGAGTGGTTTCCGTGATAGTTGAAATACCCATAATTAATAGCATATTCCATTCTGGCAGTGCTAATGTGTACGAGGAATCCTTCTTGACAAATATAAAGTGAGAAACATGTATGTCGTATATCAAGAGATATTCTCCAATCCAGTGGGATACCGCATGAGCATTAATGATCGTGTACTCAACGCATTTAGGTAATGGATTTCAAATAGATTACCCCATCAAAATAGCTAGGAGCGTGAGAACCCGTTTAGACATTCTGAATGACACGAAAGCGTACCTTTAAGCTTACAAAACACTCTGTAATGCATCAAAAATTGATGAATATGTTTCAACAATATTCGGAGTTGTAAAGATGAAATTAAAAAAACATTTGCATTGAAGTGCCAGAAAAACTGAAGTACACCAGTCTAATATTGGGTAGACCTTCCACGGGAGTGTAGAACTACAAAACACGACGGGTCAGAGACTAGTATTCTAGACTGCCAGTATTCTGTAGGCATTGAACACCCTGCAGAACGATCCACAATTATGTTGTATGTCGAGGTGTATTTTAAAGTGTTTCACAGCGAGTTGCATAGCATCTGAAGAGATTTCGATAACGTTGAGATTTGGTGGGTGACTTAGGTGGGTGATACAATTAGTTTTCACCTGTCAGATATGTTTGTAGACGTATCAGAGATCCATTGAAGGTCAGCGAAATAAAACTCTATACTATTACGGGAGCCACCACCACCCTGTTGACATGTGGGATCCAAGGCTTCATGGGATTCTGTCCACACATGGATATCCTTTCATCTGTCCGAAACAGTTGGAAACATGACTCTACAGATCAGGCTGCTTGTTTTCAGTCATCAGGTGACCAGTGGTAGCATTCCGGAGCCCAGGAGAAGCGCATAGCTGAGTGTCGAGTATTCATCAAAGTTACTCGTTGGCTCCTCAAGTCTATTACTTTGAGGGAACGTTGCACAGTGCTCAAATTTATTATTATTTAGGGCCCAGCACTGAAGTCCGATGTTATTTGAGGCAGTGTTACATGCTTTTAAGGATTCTTGCCACCCAATGCTGGTCTACACTGCTGTCGTAAATTACAGGTTTTGCCAAAATTTTCGTAGTCTCGATACAGCCTTGAAATGGTAGTATAGTACATGAACATTCAGAGGTTTTTACCTCCAAAATACTGTGACCCATCTCACGAGCTCCAACTATTAAAGCTGTGTTCAAAATCGCTTTGTTCGTGATATCTTGCTATTCTCACGGTGGAAACACCTCTAGATGCTTCTACAGATATTCATCATTTTATACATGCACTGGCATATGCAACCAATGACGTGTATTGGTGGTGTTGCTCTGTATTTTGCATAGGCTCGTCTGTCCCAGTTTTTCTGGCACTTCAGTGTGTTTCGTTAAAAAATTAAGTTAATAGTGAGTAATATTTTTTAGATATTCTTAGTGTAATTATTGAAGTTTAAAGAGTTATAAGTTTAATTAAATCGAATAATTGTTACGTTCTGAGATTAATTAAATGTAGTAAGGTTCTGAAATTTTTTTTTAAATTTGATATTTATCGTTTTCAGCTCGTACGTATATATTATGAGGTAAAAAAAATTCAGAATAATTCGTTACATTTATCACAGTTATCTCTAAATATCACTGAATATGGGAAATTGAGTTACTGTAGATTGCACAACCGGCTGAAGTTATTTAACTTGCTTTTCTGATGGTGAAATATTTGTTACAATCGATTTCCTAATGAAAATCACCTGAACCGAAGTAGTGGGAGTTTTAGAGACAATCGAAATTTGTAACTCATGTTCAATACTTTAACATTTAAACTTTGATAATTAAAAAAGTAAGTTTAATATTAAGAAGCTATATTTTGACTACGTTGCTTTACGTTCATTTAAAGTTACACTACACACTGCATGAATCTTGGTGTTTAAAAATATTTTAAATTCATAAACACGTTCTTCTGTAAGGAAAAGAGTATCAATATCAAACAGTTGCACGCCTTGAAAATTACAACAGTGAGATCATTTCTTAAAATCTTTAGAAATAATGTAACCTATTTTTCACATTAAAATGTAATGGGAAATCACTTTCAAATCATTAGATGAATTATTTTGTCTCAATTTATTTTGGAAAGCAACTCAATTCTGACTACATATATTTACAAAAACTTGACAACTTTCTAATATAGTTGAACGCATCCTTCTAACTATTCACGAAAATAATAAGAAAGCTGATTAATAACAACCTAATTATTTCTTAGCTGGGATTGAACAAACGTTTTGACTGTCAGTTTGAGCAAGGTCAACATACCGTGAAGTCAAATAGAAAAAAAAAACGATGCGTAATTTCAGTTTCACACGGAAAATACGTTTTTTTCTCTCGAGGGTCTACTTCAGATAAGAATAATTTCCTGTTACATTCACTCTCTTCTAGCTGTTTAATTTACTTAATTACAGTTAGGAAGTCGCTCTTTTCGGGTTTTATGAAAGGAATCTATAAAGTGTCCTTTCGAAATATTACTTGAGTACTCAAAGTATAACAGTGTAATAACTTTCTCAAATTGTTTGATAATTTCATGAAAGACTGTTTAATATCGAATTACCTCGCATACAAATAAAAAATACTTGTCGGAGAAAAGTTGATAAAAATGTGAAAGTTAAACAGGGATCATAATTGTTAAAATAAAATTTTGGCTGATCATTATAGGATTTGTTTTCTTATCGTACGCTCGTATTCTTACTCAAAACAGCAAAATCAACTGCATTAACTGTGAAATTTTGAAATTAGAGAAGCTTAGTTGACAAGATAAACTCTAAGTTTATGTTTAGTCGAATGCAAAAGTTACATGATAAAATGCTGGTATTCCTTCATTGGATCCCTAGAAAAACATTTTCTTTACTTTATTCAACCCAATTTTTGTATTTAAATGCCAGTCCCTACTTATGTTAATCCTTTCCGTTTAAATTCCGTCTAAAACTTTATTCTACACAATCTTTCTATTTAAATTCCAGTCACTACTTATATTAATGTTTTCCGTTTAAATTCCTATCTCATTGCTTAGTATAAAGAATAAATCTTTTAGCTGAAGCGTAAACAGAAAAATGATAATTGTCACACCATTACTAGGAACGTCTATTTCGTCATCATTTTTGCAACAAATATTAAATCCGATTCTCATTTCAAAATATGCATATGGTTAAATGCTATTGAAATTCTGAATGGTTCCCAGAAGTAGATATACAGTTGTAGATTATTGGTTACGGAATTTTTTTAAATGAATATTGAAAGAATTTACTTTTTAATCTAACTTTCACATATTTTTATTTTGCTAATGCATAGTCTATAAGAATTTCAAATTTGTAGTTCTTAAAATGCAATTTAGTTTGTAACTCTTTTTAAATCTGATTAGAATTTTAAAAATATTTTTGAATGTTTCAAAACAATCTTAGTAAAGCATTAAACTTAAGGAATTTCGCAAAAATCAAAACAAATTGTTTGTAAATGCATGAACTGAAATGAGTCAGATAGATATTTACATACTTTATGCGTCTTATAAGCAATGCGTATTAAAAAGATACAGCTACTATTTTTTTGCACAAACTAATCACTAACCCACATTTTTAGTAAATGTCATGGTGAAATAATATTTCCTCTCCACTACCTCATAGAAGGTTAAGTTTGACATGAACCACTCTGGTTCTCAAACACTCATTTTAAACTCATACACAATGAGAAATTTAAAAAAATGAAATATTCAGACATGCAAAAATTTTGGAGTATAAGAACTACGAATGGGGTTACTATTTCGTTTAAGGGGTCTGAGAATCCTTAGAATTGTCAAAATCCACGCTTTTGAGCTCATTTTAAAGTAATCAACGGACAATGATTTAATTTTTACATTGATAATATATTAGGCACACGTATATAATAAAGCATGAAGATTCATAAACAACTTTAAAATAGGTAATAAATAAAATATTTCAACTAAACGAGGGGGGTCAAGAAATATAAGCCTTCGGCCGACATGAATATTGCTACTATGTTGTGTGCAGCATAACTAAAGATCAAATGAACCTAAAACTTTCATTTAATTTTTTTTTATAATCGAAACAATTGTAGGTTTTCAATATTCTATAAGTTTTTAAAATTTATAAGAAAATTGGGAAAGTTTGAGAACGTTAAAAAAAGTTATAATTTTTCTCGGCAAATATTTTTTTTAAAGTTGTAAAACAAATAATTTGTAAGAGTTTTCAAAATAATAGTATATTAAAAACCTACAATTGTTTGGATTATAAAAACTATTAAATGAAGGTTTTAGGTTCGTTTGATCTTTAGTTATGCTGCATACAATATGGTAGCAATATTCGCGTCGGCCGAAGGCTTATATTTATTGACACCCTCCCCTCGTTTAGTTGAAGTATTATATTTATTACTTTTTTTTAATTAGTTTATGAATTTTCATACTTGATTATGTGTGCCTAAAATCTAACCAATATAAAAATTAAATCATTGTTTGTTGATTACTTGAAATTGAGCTCAAAAGCGTTGATTTCGACAATTTTAAGGGTTCTGAGACCCCTTAATTATTGAAAGCGAAAATTTTGAGTTAACTGTTTGCAGAGAATTAATTTTGTATATGTTTGAACAAAATACTTTTGTCAAGGAATATCGGCGAATTGAACATAAAAATACTTTTATACATCACTCGAAAATATCTGTATATCATTGTATCAAAAAGTAAAATATATCATCTTAAAAATTAGCACAGAAAGTTGGAGCATGAACTGCCAGCATGATCATAGCATGAACACGATGATGATATTTTATTGTTGAGTTTTTGTATTGATTATACTACGCATGCTATGATTTCATTGTACTCGAATGTTTTTATAAATCTAAAATATTGAATGTAGTTTACACAACAGTGTAAGGTAAAATAACCCTTTAGTCATTTTATTTCATTCGTTGTAAAACAAGCTTAGAAAGCGTTCGTTTGGATTCTTTTACAAACGATACAAAATTAATACAGTTAGCTTCTGCTGTAATATACAATGCCAGTTATTTTTCAAACACTACTTGTTTCGTCTTGGTAGCCAAGATGGCAGCACCAAGCATTTCTATTCAAGCTTCATTTTACTCGAATGCTGAGAGTTGAGCCATTCGAAGCTGAATGCAACTATAATTTTGATTGATAAAGCCGAGAAGAAAGTTTTTAATTACTTTCTTCGGGTTGTTTCTAAAACGCAAAATTCAGATAAAGATATTAATTGACGAGGTTTACAACAATTTTCTTTCGAAATTCGTAAGCAAAGGTGTTAATGCCCCAACCACCTTTACAACTTAAAATGGTATGTCTAATATATTGATCTTCAAGACAACACATCAAGCGGATAGCATAATTCAGTTGGTCGTGAAGTTTCTATATTTTTGTCTTTAATACACCCCACCTTGTCTTTAAATTTGATACTTTCATAAATATCTCAAAAGCAAGTAGTTATTTCACATTTTTCTTGCTGATCTAAAATTATCAAAATCTTATAATTTTTTAGCATTTTATTTCACAATTTCTGACAAGAAAAATTGGTGCTATTTTAAAACTGTTTTTCAATGTTATTATGTTAACATTTTGCGACTAGCAGTTGGTACCAACAAGTAAAATTCGTGTACTGAACTTTTAGAGAAATTCTTTACCCAGACGCATAAAAAAAATTTTATTATAATTCTCGAAAACGTTAGAATTGTTATAAAAATAGATCTTTGCTGTCAAGATAGGCGTTGGAAGTCAATAAACATTAATTGAAGTAATCAAATTAAGTAAAATTTATTAAAGGTTTCATAACACTATCGGAAATTGTAGCAAAGTATGAAACATTATTTTTTAAAGAAATATACCAACATTTATACTAATTTCTTCTTTTTTCCAGTGCCTTTTAGACCTCGAATTGAATGCGTTACATTTGTTTTCTAAGTTTCTAAGTCTAAACTTTAAACAACTCCGATATTTTAAGAAATTTCATTTCTTAAAATATCGGAGGATAAACTTTAAAATGTCTTCTATATATTTTCCTTCGAATGAATATAGGTATGTAGAAGCAATCAGATTTTGAATCCCCTTTACTTGTTCCTGTATTACTTGTTCGGGAATTAATTGCTGTGTATGTAACGAACATTCCTAGTCTTCGTTTTAAACTAAGTCTAAAACAGGGCTCGAAATACCCGGGTGCACAGGTGCACTGTGCACATGAAAATATAATTGTGCACCTAATTTTTTCCTACTAGGTGTACACAGTGCACCTTGTGCACCTAATTAAAAAACTTAAATGCACAAGGTGCACCTGAATTAAAAAATCTATTTCGAGGCCTGGTCTAAAATGAGTAAAATTAAGCACTCATCAAAATAAAATGATTAATAAATATCCCATTTAGTTTCTAAAGTTTAGCAAACAACCTTCTAATATGCTGTAGTTTTCTTTCACGTCTTGAATACGGTGATCAATACAGAAGGCTTCGATGTTCGCAAGGTTACTTTAAATACAACATGTGCTAATGTAATTATCGCACGTGCCTTTATTTCAACAACTCTATTAGACGTGTAGTGATTGGGTTGAGATGTTTTAGTTTGGAATATTTTAGAATAGGTCATTTGCTTTTTGATTGACTCGATTGCTAGAATTATTAGACGTGGAAACTAAGCTACTTGCGAATTTCCGTTTGGAATATTTCAATAAAGTGAAATGTATCCTCTATTTAACGAAGATTTCTTTTCCTAAGTGTGTACTTACAATTCAATTCCGTAAAAATTCTGTCCATTCAAAACTTTTTTTTTAAATGAATCCTCTGCAATTAATTTGAAATGCTGCCGAGAAAGATGACTCTTTGAAAACAACTAACTAGAAGATGTAGACTATGGACACATTAAATTGTTTTCAAGATTCTGACGAAATTAAAATTTTTCTACATAAATTACGTGTAATTTTGTTTGGGTGCAACAGATGCTGTTGGGTCCATATACTCTAAGACAAAAATAAAGATGCACTTAGAAGGAATTGTCAGAATACAATGAAATTTACAAGAGTCATACATGCTCTTTATGAAGTCCTGCGATAGTCCATCCCATGCTGCTTGAACCCCGTAACGTAGTTCCAGCAGATTACACAGTACGGGTGGAGTGATGACATCTCGCCAATGGCATCCGATACATTCTCGAAAGGGGACAGGTCAGGTGAGTATGCCAGCCATGGTAAGATATCGTTGTGTCGTAGACAAGCTCTAGAGACGGCAGCAATATAGGGTCGGGCATTCTCTTGTCGAAAAAGCGGGTGAAACTGGGAGTTCAGGAATGGGAGCGTAACTGGCTTCAAAATTTCTTGTACCTAAGACTGACCTGTCAAAGAGCCAGTTACGAATATCAAAGGTGATTTGGAATCGTACGCAATTGCGCCCAAGACCATGACACCAGGTCTTCTGGACGTGTGACGCTGCACAACAAACCGTGAATCTTAGCGCTGACCACGTTGCCTCCACATACGGATTCGATTGTAGTCTCCACCCAAACAGAAGCAAGATTCGTCAGTGAAGACCACTCGATACCATTCGACGCCCTTTGTCAGTCTGGCACGACACCATTCCAGTCTTTGACGGCGATGCAATGCTATTAAAGGCAGCTGTCGTAACGTACTACGTGAGTTTAGTCCCACATCGTGAAGCCGTCGACAAATGGTGCGATCACTTATTGGATGATCGAGAGAGGTTCCCACTGCTTGTTGGATGTCTGCAACAATAGTCGGTGGATCAGTACGCGCATGTCTTACAACACGTTGATCCTCTCTCGGTTTGGTTTCTCTAAGCCTTCCTGAGCCTGGCTGACGCTGGCATGTGCCTTGTTGTATCCACCGCTGCCAACAGCGTGCAACAGTGACATCACTACAACTAATATGCTGCGCAATCCGTCTATTAGACCATCCACTTTCTCGGAGGCCAATTACTCGACCTCTGTCAAGCTGCCCTAGTTGCTTAAATTGCCTCCAACGCAGATGTACCACTCCTCCAAATTTCATTTGCACAGGTCTACTCTTTCCAGAATCAACTTTTTTTTTTGTATTAGAGTGTATCATAATTTTGAAAAATTCAACTCAAATACTCTTGTTTACTGTATCTCTATTGCTCATAACTCATGCTTGGAAGATTTTTTCATACACCTTCGAGCGGTACATACTCAAGTTCAACTGACTTGCTGCCAGATTATGCATTTCAACTGTTCGACATAGATGGAGTTTTAATGTTATTATCACCAATTGCACTCTATAGAAATTTGAACATTGTTGTCGGAACACTATTCAGGTTTCGTCTGAATATAAATGTTAAATATATGCCTCTCTCGATGCAATACAGAACGATATTTCAGAAAATTCCGCAATGGCATTTGAAATTATGAACTAAATAATGTTACAAAAATACTTTGCAGAGAGTAAAAATTTCAGAATAATTTAATTCGATCAAAAAATTGCGTATAATACTTAACAATTTACTCGCAAATTATTATTTATTAAATATTAAAATATATGTCAAATATATTAGTTCTCCAGTTTATTATTTAATAAAATTAATAAACTGGAAGAACCTTTTTTGATTATCTTTTGAATATGTCGCTGTGTAGAATCAAACTACACAAATATCTATATTTTCAAATCTGGTCCACAAACTACTGCACGATGCCAATCAACACGGAGGTAGTTCAGGTAAATCAATATCGGCATGGGTTCTATTCTTATCATCTGGGTTAACTTCTCTCTTTTGTGTCACTAAAATACTTTCGTTGTGTTTACTTGGCAACAATTTAGAAGTGCATTCTTCAATTATATGTGTACTTAATCATAAATCAATAAAACTTAATCATCAATCAAAACTGTCTCATAACTACTGAAAGGAATAATCTAAAATTTTGTACGTTTAGGCAAGAACAACTGAGTCTCGATTGCACTCGAAACTTTTACTTTTTCAATTAGTAAATAATAAATAGAATAATGCTTTTAAAATTAAAAAAGTCACTATAACAAAACATTTTGAGACAAAAATGAAACATATTGTTTGAGGTATATATTATTCTTTAAAAAAATATGTATATTATTTTGATCAGCTGATTATTTTGGAAGGTATCTCTCTATATTAAAAAAAAGTTACCGCCGCCGCAGGATTGAAATATGTGTTGTTAAGCTCGATTCTTAGACGGTTCCCGAGAAAGTACTCATCGGAAAAAAATGAAATTAACATGCTTTGTTCTTCATCGTATTCCCTGGATAATTATTAAGATTTTTTTCCGATGCGGCTATTAGTTTAGGTTTTATTAAGTGTTAAAGTTGAAGAAGTGAAATTTCTTCCGCGAGTGAGCAAAACACATTCAAATTTTCAGTCTTTAGTCGTGAGTTTTTTTAAGAGTACCTCTCAACGTAAATTTTTGCAGCTCGTCGAGTTTTTTTTTTTAATTTCAATTTGGTTCTTGATAATATTTTTTTGAAATTCGGGAAAAATCGCGACATTTTTGTTACTTTTTTTAAAACTGCCGTATCTATATCTTATTACTATTAGTTTTTAATTTTTAAAATATCGCAGTATACCTCAGAATGTACTCTTACTTACGGTACTATTTTTTTTTAAATCGGTTAATAATTAAATTGGATGCGATCAAAAGTTGGTGACACAAAATTCGGAATCTATGGATATTTTCGCTACTTTTTGTCACAACAGTTATATCTACAGAAAAAACCATATTTTTTAAATTTGAGAACATCACTGAATACATTACATTACACTCTTTCTTATGGTACAATTCTTTTTTAAATTGGTTAATAAATAAAATCGATGCAATTAAAAGTGGGTCATACAATTTTCGGAACTTTCAGATCGTAATTTCCGATACAAAACTAAAACTGTCATATCTATATCGTATTACTATTAGTTTTTAATTTATAAAATATCGCAGTATACCTCAGAATGTTTTCCTTCTTACAGTACAATTATTTTTAAAATTGGTTGATAAATAAATTGGATGCAATCAAAAGTTGGTGACACAAATTTTGCAATTTTTATTTCGCGGAGCAAATTCGCGGAGGGTTGTATTTTTTACTATAGGGTTTGCCAGATATCAAATTTATCGTAGCACCAATTGCCATGAAAACGATTTCTTTTTATTTGGCGAGGAAAAAGGCTCGCTTTTTTCCCTCTGTTTTCAGACGGTTTACCGAGAAAGTACAAAGTACAGATCGTAAAGTTTTTAGATTAACACGGTTTACTTAAAATTGTACAGGGAACAAGATGCAGAAGATTTTTTACTGATGCGGCTATTAGTTTAGGGTGCATTAAGTGTTAAAGTAAAAATAAGTGAAATCACTTGCGAAAGAGGTATTGGATTGCGAAGCAAACGAAACGGGATTGCGTAGCAATCCCCTGGGGTCGGCGAGCAGGTTGCGAAGCCCTCGCTGTAACGTCATGGACCGGAAAGTGAAATTAGGATAATACAAATTATTCAGATAGTTTCACTGTGCGAAAGGAATGTTGGTTTGAGAAGCAAACCAAATGGCATATGTAAAAGGAGTGTTGGTTTGCGAAGCAAACCAAATGGAATTGCGCAGCAATCCCCGGGGGTTGGCGAGCGTAAGCGAGCAGGGGGCGGAGCCCCCTACTAAGGAAAAAAATTGAAAAACGCGTCTATCATAAAGATCTCGGAATGTCAACGACTCATATCTCTTATACTGAAGCATCAGAAAAACTGGTACATACGAGCCTATGCAAAATACAGAGCAACAACACCTATATATGTCATTAGTTGCACCTGCCAGTGGATGTATAAAATTATAGAAATCTGTAATAGCACATCTAGATGTGTTTCAGACGTGAGAATGGCAAGATATCACGATTAAAGCGATTTTCAACACAGTTTAATAGTTCGACTTTTGAGATGTGTCATAGCATTTCGGAGGTAGGGAAGTTTGAATTTTCACGCCCTGTCATTTCAAGGGTATACCGTGACTATAAGAATTCTGACATAACCTGTAAATTACGACATAGTAGGAAGGTATGGTCGTAAAAAGACTGCGTGAACGTGACCAGCGTAAGTTATCAAGAATTTTTTTACACTATAGGCGTGCAACTCTGCCTCGAATAACATCGATATTTAATGCTGGGCCCTCAACAAACAGCGTGAGAACTGCAACGTTCCCTCAAAGATATAGGCTTAAGGAGTCGGCGAGTAACCTTGATGATTCGACACACAGCTCGACACTAGCCTAGGCTAGGGGATACTGCCACTAGACACTTGATGCCTGGAAATGAGTAGTCTGGTCTGACGAGTGAAGTTTTCAACAGTTTTGGGCAGATGGAAGTATCCGAGTGTGGACTAAACCCCATGAAGTCATGGATCCCGCATGTCAATAAGGGACTGGTGGCTCCGTAATGGTATGGGGTTTGTTTAACTGGTATTTTGTGAGATTCCTGAAGAGTCAACAAACGTCTCTGACAGACGAACGCGGTGTGTGCATCATATCTGAGAGTTGCACCTTTCATGTCATGCGTTCATTCTGATGAGTTTGGCTTCTTCCAACAGTACAATTCGACGCCACACAAGTCTAGAAGTGCTAAATTATGGTTAGAGGAACACTCACCTGAGTTTGGGATCATGACCATTACCATCTAAGTCAACAGATCTTAACGTTATCGAACACATCTGGTATGCCATGCAACGCGTTGTGGAAATCCATCATCTTGGAATAGAGCAGATTCGTAAACCGCTCTGAAGGAAAAAAAGTGTATGATATTCAATTACGTACACGGAATACTTCCGCTAGCCCGTTATGTCCATGTTCTGTCGTGTTTCTGCAGTTATTAACTCCTGTGGGAAGCAAACCACGTATTCGAATGATATATAAGCTTTTCTGAGGTTTGGCTAAAATAAATGTATTTAATACTAAATTATATGGTTATTTTGATTCAGAAAACAAAAAACTGTAATTGAAAATAGAAATCATCTTTTAAAAAATTGAGTTACAAATTTTATAGGAAGACTGTTTAATGGATGCAAAATGCATATTTATTTATAAAGCACATTATTCCAATCAAAAGACACTTTGGGTTTGTTTGTGCAAATTGCATAACAAGAGATTCGGATACTATTTTGACCGACTGTACATGTACAGTCACGGAATAAAATCGAAACCACCTTTTTTATTTCGAGCACTATTCATATTGGAGCAAATTCATAGGTATCATTAAATAGTGAATAACGTCCTCTATAAATTCAAATCCAAAAAAGTTACATAAAAAGGACGTCTTCATATCAAATTTTTTGCACAAACAAAATTTTTTACAGAAACACCTTGTTTTGATGCAATAATCAGGTTCTGTATCGTTAAATTAGTCTAAATATGAAATTTCATGACTTTACAACCTTTATATCCCAAGATATTCAATCCTAAAATGTGTTTCAATTTCAGGCATCATCTCGAATTAGAAATAATCGCTATTCGTTGAACGAGATTAATTGTAGTTAAAGCTACCCAAATTTGAAATTAGAAAACTATTTCAAACGCCTTTTTCAGTTATCCGAGAATTATTATATTTATTCCGCAAGAGCAAACTATTTTAAATTGCATTATTATATTTACTCTGTAAGTGTAAACGATCCGATAATCAGTATTCGAGGTTTATCAGATGCTTTTTAAACTTTTGGTAGCCCACTAAAATCGCAATAATAAGGAAAATTTAGTGTAGCTCTAAACCTAATTAT
Organism: Metellina segmentata; assembly: GCA_947359465.1. NCBI lineage: Eukaryota > Metazoa > Arthropoda > Arachnida > Araneae > Tetragnathidae > Metellina > Metellina segmentata. The sequence continues at coordinate 111,765,195 of OX375872.1, read as the reverse complement.
CAGAATGAGCTGAAATTTTTCATGGCCATAACAGAAGTCCTTCTGAATCTATTCCCATCAAATTATAATATGGTTCCAATTCATATTTTTTCAAACATTAATTTAACAATTATTATTGTATATTAAAAACTATTTTTAAAATAAAATTTTAGATGGATTTTGTTTGGGTTGTTTAACAGTAACAGGGTACAAAATATCAGTGCTATATAAATATTATTTTGGTAGATAGGGATAAAAGAATAAAAAACCCGGATTTAACCATTAAGAGGTCCAATCTTTCTGTACTCATAACTTCGAAACGGTAAGACCTAATGATATGAAATTTGATATCTGAAGTTAAATTCTGATATAGATTTGAAATTGTGAGTCGAAATAAGGGGTTTCTCTAGGAAATTAAGAAGTTGGTTCTCAATTTAATATGAAAACGGCCCTTTATGCAAATTGTATGAATTTGAATTTATAGGAGACTTTAGTTCCTGTCATTTAGTTCCTGTTGCATTTTCTCAATTGTTAAAACTGCTCGAACGAAGAAAAGTGGTTCGTTTTTTTTTTGTGACTACATTTAAATTTACCGCTCAATCTACGACTCGCGAATAAAGCTCGGAGGTTCTGAATTTCTTTCTCTGCAGTTGTACTTTATACATCTAAAAAGAAACTTTTCTTTTATATTTACAGTACTTTTACATGAGGCATTAAGATTGAAATAGATAATCTAAAATGTAATGTAACCTGTTCACCATTTAACGAACTTTTTAGTGGGATCTTGAGATTTCAATAATTAGAGGTTTGACTGGAATTCAAATTATCTGAATCTTCCAATTTTGCAGTGAAGTTTATGCATTTAGGAAGTTCTTTAAAACATCATGGTAACTAATTGTTTTGAGTATCTTTGTTCAAAACGATACATACAAGTTCTATCCTTGACTTAGTAGTTAACACGGGATTTATATTCTATAACAGTTATGAAAGTTATGTTGATGGTAGCTATATGTGAATAAAAGTAAAAACACATGATTTTCATACTATTCTTGACTGAATCGATGTATGTTTTAGAAAACCTGACTCTATCAATATACGTTAGTATTCTAAAAGTGCGTAAGTTTGTCAATGGCGATATGGCAAAGGTTTCAAAAAAAATTCTGACACTTCCTCTATAAATACATTTCTAAAATGTATTATTTTCCTATACCTCTCTCATCCTTTCTTTAGTGAACATATTTATAAACACAGCTCAAAGTGGCTGTCGATGATCGAACTTAATCCATCATCTTGACAAGTAAATGGCCGTTGTCAAGGGGGTGAAGTATGAAAACAAATCATGTTTCAGGTTGTACACTCCGCTGTTTGGATCTTCATATCTTTCAATAGAGTACCAAATATTGGGTTCAACATTTGACAGCAAAATAATTTAAGAAACGAATTTGGAGACATCATTTGCTTCGAAAAGGCATAGGTGTTGAAGTATCATTTTAAATACTGTTTCTAAAGAAATTTTGTAATTAGAAAGCTGTTTCTATGGGTAAACAAATTAAAGATGCGTTTTCCGTTGAATAATTCAATTTCGAAATTATTTTTTGTTTTAACTGTGCAAAGAGCAATGCGTATATCAATAGTTCTTGGGTGGTTTTCTTTAACACTTCCCTTTTTACATCTGAAAATGTTCAGGTCAGTTTCTTGAAACCTTAGTTATAAAATTTACTTATAATTAAGACTAAAGCAAAAATTTTTTTTAAGTTGTATATTAAAATTAAAATATAAAAAAATCTTAAGCATAAAATTAACTTATAATTTCTTTTTACTAGTTGAGTACTAGTTTTTATAACAAAGTTTCAGAAACAAATCGTTTGAAAAAGATTTGTTTAAAGTCTCTTTAGATCAAAAAGGGTAGGTAATGAATATTATTGTGTTTTGCAAATCAATCTAAGTTTTCCTCTTTTCAGGTCGTCAAAAAAATGCAATATTTTTGGTGTGCAAAAGAATTTTAGTAATTAGTTTAAATGTACGTTGAGAGATGAAAAGGACTGAAAATTGATGATTGCATTAGACAGTGCATTTGTAGTTTCACTTCTTTAATAAAAATGAGGTACTTGTATTGAGATTAATACAAAATAATAAAAATGAAGAAAATGTGAAAAAGATGTGATGCTGGAATGTGAATTTGGTAAGATATAGAAGTCACGACATCGGTCATTTCAAACGTAAAAGCAGTATCTCTTTTTTTTTAATACAGTAAACCTATTTGTTATCTTATTTTCCTGGAAGTCGTTGACATCCTCAATCAGCTATTTCTACAATGCTATCATCCAATTTCAGACTTCTTTTTTCAGTCTGTTATTCTCTGGTACTTTTATATTGAACTTTTTAGGTCATTGATAGGATAGTCATCCCTCTTTTGTCAATCGTAAATTACAGACATCTTCGAAATTGTTGGGGTTGAAAATATCTATTTTGGGCTTCCTCCAAATCAAATGGTATCTATTTTCTATCGTGGCACACGACATAGAGTTTACATGAATCTTTTCTGCCAGTAGCAACCTTTTAATGAAGATATATTTTTTAGTGTACTCAATCTATCTAAAATTCCTAAAATTATTCTATTCGGAACATCTGCGAAGAAAATAGTGATTTGAAGTAAAAAGTTAAGTACGTGAAATATTCACTAAAATTAATATTGTTTTCAGTCATTTAATCGAAAATTTACATAATTACTTTAAACCTTACGATCAGTGATTTCAACAGCAATATAACACTGGTCGAGTTCGGGATTCAACTAAAATACAGATTTTTAAATATTTTTGTACAGAGTATTTAATTACAAATTACAATTACATTTTGATGAGCGTTCAGTTAAAAAAGGATGGGGTGTTCAGTATGGAAACAATGGTTACAATTACGTTATAAATTACTTTCATTGTGTAAATTACTAGCGTAAATCGTGCCATAGAACTAATACTTATAAAATTTTACGCTTTTCTTTCCCATTTGCTTAGAAGTTGTAGCTTACAACATAACTTCTCAGTGACAAATTCAGCATGTAACAAAAGTAGAGGAACACTAAAATGGCCCGTTTAAATTTCTTTTTAAATTACCTTAATTTGAAATTGCCATTTCAAAACAATCAAACTATGCAACTGTCAAAAAGACCCGTAAAATTGTTCTTTCTAAGCAGTCGCTAAATAATTCTTCTTGTAAGTATTCAGAAAATAATTTGGGGATGGTCAAGGAATAACCCAGACCAAGTTCTAAAGGCTTTGCTTTACAAGTAGCAACTCCTGTTTATCCGGGAGATGATATAATCCCAAATATACGAATGAGTTGTTGAGGCTGTGGAGTATAGCCAAGTTCCTTATTCGCAGATGTAGACCTGAATGGGCAGAAACAATAAAATTTCTCTGGAAAAAATTGTAATAGTGAAAAAGGTTTGTTAGTCCACATCCGAATGAAGATATATGTTACTTTTTCGAAATACAAAGCGAATTTCTTTAAGAGACTGCTAGTTGAAGTTTTATAATTATGGCGTTTTGACAGTCACCAAGAAACCGACTGATATTACTCTAGCGTAGGGCTTTTCACAATAACAGTGTTAAAGTGGCCTAAAACAATGGTTTTGATCTGAAGAAACTCGTAAAACATTTTAGGTAGTGTCAAGCAATCAAACCAAACTTAGTGCAGGTTCCCTCTAAATGGGCGTGTTCCTTGGCTTATCCCGAGGATGATGACCTAGGAGAGCTAATAGACATCTCTATGCTAAAAGTCCCTTCCTGGTTTTCATTGAGATATCTATTATTTTAAGTACAATGTGAAATCAAAAGCATTATTCGAAACTGCCCAGAATTCATTACGTGACTAAACTTCGAGTGCCAATCATTCCATCTTATCCATCTGTGGAACGTTCTTAACGTATGAGAGTTCTAAAGTCTAATTGGGAACTGACTTTTCGTGAATAGATAATGGATCGTGGTCCGATCCCTTCTGGGAGACTTGCCTCCATAGGCATGAGTAACGTCTCAACACTGAAAGAAAGAGACATCGGATGTGCATTTGGGGTATGACGATTCATGCTGTTTCCACACTTTGACAAAGTTCATCTGGTGTAACAGCGGGTGGTATATGGTATGTCAGTCGTTGGGTGATCATCAATATGACGTGTTCGATGGGCGAAAGATCTGGTGAGCGGGTGGACCGTGGAAGAAGTGAGAACTGGTGTGGACATTGTGGAATTGTTATACGTTGCATACCATGCGTGTTGAAAACTATCCGCAGGTAACTCTGAAAATTGGGGAGGCTCCAAAATTTGAGAGATATAGCTGTACTGATACAGGTTATTGAGCATTCCAAAGGTAAAATTCCAATGTGACGACTGGAACGGCTACGACCATGCGGTTAGAGGTGACCAATCAGAACAACACAATTCGAGTAGCTTGTTCAATTTCCAATCCCACGATTTTCAGTCGCTACTTGAACGTCATTGTTGTTTCTATTCTCGAGTGCAAGTTTCTATCTTCGTTATCGTTTATGATAGAAAGAAAATTTCAACGGATTTGAAATCTGTGAAAATTTTTACACTTCATCAATATCTTAAATGTGATTTTTTTTAAATAAATAATTTTTCAATTATAACTAATATTTTCGCAATTCAAATTTGGCCGCATTTGACGAAGATATTCATTACGGACACTAAAGGACTATTTATCTCATTTTATAGATAAGATATAACTTAAGTGGAATATTTTGTTGCCTTAATCTACTGCTAAAAATTTAGAGCCATTAAAATACGATAAAAATGCAATCGTATTCGATGTTTTGAAGACATTTTACACCGCTTTCACACAAAACTTGTAAAAATATAATAGTTTACAACAAAAGAGGATAGTAGGTAATTTTAAGCTGAGATAACGTATACCGACAACGGTCCGTTTTTGTTTTCATGTGCGGCAAACGTTTTTAAAATAAAGCTAAAATTAAGCATTCAATTTGAAAGCAAAACTTTTAAGTTTTTTTTTTAATGCCCTCAACGTGATATGTGTAAGATTTTTGGCGATGATGATTAAAAGCAATACATGTCATTAAAATATGATGAACAGTAAAACTGAAGAACATGAAGAACAAAACAGGGATTCTAGCCCAACAAAAGATAACGGTTAAAGCAGCTAAATAAGAATTGAAACTCATCAGATGTACGAGCAAGGGCCAGAGGGTTTTCAATATTTTCTAAAACAAAAACATCTTTTGAAGAATGATTCAGAGTTTAGAAAAATTTTCCGTTTGAATAATGACCAGTTTTATTACATTTTGTCATTCATTGAAAGCAAACTTAATATTAAGTAGTTATAAGTTCAATATTTTAGAATTTCATACCCATGATGTAAAAGTACAACTGATAATAATATGCATACAGGAAAAAGTAATGTAAACACAGGAACTCGTAAATCTAAGGCCCCGTGCACATGAGGTACTTCTAACACGCGTTTGGCGAGGCTTTCAGGGTCCCGCTCTTCAACGATCGCAAAGATAGAAACGTTAATTAGAGGAATAAAAAAACATAATTTAATGCTTACGGAAAGCGGGACCTCTCTAGCCTCTCCAAACGCTTTGAAACGCCTCATGTGAACGTGGCATAAAAGCAGGAAAGAGCAATATTAAACACCAGTGCTTCTCGACTCATTAATATTAAACACTTGAGGAAACTAGGCAAAACGAGTGATTCATTTCAAGCTGAAAAAGGGACAAACAACAACAAAAACATTTCCGATCATCTGGACTGTAACGTAAACACTGCTCAATTGAGCAGTCGAGTTCTATGTTTCGAGCCGTCTCACTGGAGACGCTACTGTCGCACGGCCAGTAACGCGCCATTGAAAAGAGGTTCTATTCATTTACCTTGAAGCAGTCCTATTTATACAACGTTCTCAAATCCGACGCTGCAGTAGTTGCAGTCGTCACATTCACAGCTAAGGTTCTTTAGTTTGCGGTACGATTCGTAATAGCCATGTGCACAAGATACTTGTCCTCTAGTTCGGGTGTGAGGAGGCTAATACAATCCTTCGCGTGGATCAGTTCGTCCCTCCTGCACTCACCGACTCCTTAATCACTGTGGCTTGATTTCGTCTAACACGAACACCCAAGGATAATCCTCAGTTTCAGTTATCCACAATTCCTACCACTGTCGCATAACTGCCGTATATTTCGACGAGGCATAATTAAGTTTCGCATTCACACAAAAACAGCAAGAAAACAGTTCCAATACTTAAAATACTTCGCATTACTTAAAAACCGGCTTTCTATTCTCCCTTTTCATATAGCTTACATGGCATTTGTATATCCTTCCATAATCTACAAAGCATATTTCAAGCCTATTGGATTCTTCCAGCATGGTGTTGCATTTTCGATGGTAACCCACATTTGAGGAAGGTATAACATACTGTACGTATACAATTGGAATAGAACTAAAAGTGGTCAAGTAGAAATGTTAGATAAATTACGCTTTGAAAGTTTGTGTTGAAATTAGACTCATTCTGAACTGCATTATCACCGATAAGAAACGAAAGGTCATTGTTCAATATTTTTAGACTTTTATCGATCATCAAAAGTTGGCGATGTGTGCCAAGTGAAAATGTTTTTTGTGGTCAATTAACAGTCTTAATTGCTATTTTAGGCGGTCACCTTCATTTTCACGGATATGCAGACGCCTGAGCGTTATGAGCATGCCCTCAATTGTTACCACACCACTTATCGTCGCTCTGGAGCTCTGAGGCAGTGGTTCGAACAGGTGAGTAATTTATTTTACAAAAAAGTACAAATAAAGACTTTGAAGTGGGATAGAAAACCTTTTGCACAGAATAACATAGAATAGAATAGAATAGCATTTTAAATAGCATGTTGTATATTATTATTAATATTTTCAGTTTCCATAGTACAGAGCTCATTGGAAGGTTGAATGATGAATCTTTATTTACGAAGAATAAGTCACTCAAATCATACAGACATTACAACTTCTTGATGATTAAAATTAATTAAAGTTGAACCCTCCAAAGTAGTTTCGAAGAGATATCTCGTCGGTCAAGATCAGACCAATTTTAATAAAGACGAGATATATCTTCATCAAGATATTGCAGATATTTTTTTTGATGACAAGATCAAAAATTGGTTAGTTTCTTCTACAGACGAGGTATCTCGTTCATCAAGATCTGCTAATGCTTTTGTTAAAGACGAGATCCCCGCCAAGATAACCACCAGGAGATTTAAAACGACTCAAAACATTTTTTCAAGACATTGATTGTTTCATATTGCGTACAAGCAAAATACCCAACCTTACTCGGTTTGAATTGGTTTACTCTAGATTGAAGAGATGATCAAATTATATAATGATTTACATTTTTCGTCGAATAAAAAAAATATTTCAACACATTTCGCCATCTTTATAATTTCTACAATTAACTGTGGACACAAATCCTACACATGTATATCTATTCATGTAATATATTTCACATTCATCGCACTCTTACTGCATGACAAAGCTACAAAATGACGAAAGTTGACGCTAAGGTTAATATTACAAAAGACGATTTTGAGGGAGATTTGGAATTCCCTTTCTGAAGTTCTTTTCATGTTCAACTCAATTAATAAAAACGACTATTACGGCGAGTGCTCTCGCGCTCATAGTCAACAAAACAATATTTTTTTACTTGTGGCACTCTTGCATTCAGCATACGACTAGTTGGAATTCCACAATATTCTTCTGTCATTACGACAAAGAATTTTTTAATGTTTATAAAATTCTAGTTCGGATATTTTAAACATTATTATTCTTTTAATAATGGCATGATTACACTTAAATTTGCTTTATTCTGACTTAAGTGCCACTTCACTTAAGTGCCAAGTCGAGTACTTTGTGGTGGTGTTGCGTGTGTTGAGAAGTAAAATACATTTATTAAAACAATAAATTTTTAAAACAGAAAACAAAACAAAAAAACCAGCGAAATAAAACAAAATAAAAGATTTCGGGAAAAAGTTGTTCTAAAGATATTAATTTGTGATTCCTCTTTATCTCTTGATCTCGCAGTTGCCACCACTTACAACTAAAATGTGCGCAAAATTTAGAAATGCGAAAGTAATTCAGAGCAAAAGAAACAGAAAATATTATTGTACTTGATCAACCAACACGAGTTTCAGTTTCATTCCCGTTCGTTGAAAAATATCGTCTGTCCCCTGTATTCGGAAATCGTTTACATTGCGCAAAAAACAAAAATAAGGCTCGAAATAAATGAAGTATCAGAGCTGAAATTCCATACAAAAATAATTGCTTTTTCAGCAGTACTGGTAAAGCAATCAAAGTAATCGTAGTACTCAATATACATTCCAATTTTTCCAAAACCACCAAATTATGGTTGATTTAAGTATACTTACTCAGGTGTTTTAGCATGAAACTTATCTAAATATAACAATAAAGAAATGTTTAATATTGCCTTCACTAAACTAATAGGTAATGTATAGCTAAAACACATTGTAATCAAATATCTGGAATAAAATTTATGTGATGCCTGTACAAACACACAAACACAAAATCGAACATAGAACACAAAGACGGACAGACAGACTTTCGCAACCACTTTCACTGAATAAATGAAGATAAGTGCTCACTGTATGCAAATTTCTATGAAAATATATTAAACCGTGTGGACGTGTATAGGGCACATACATACAGACAGACAGACAGACAGATAGACAGACAGACAGACAGACAGATAGACAGACAGATAGACAGACAAACAGAAACCAAACGCGCAAGAGGTGGATTTGGCATCAGTAGGGTCCAAAACGGATAGAAAACTTGAAATGGGTCGAAAATATTCAATGTACAAACACTCCATTCTTATTTATATAGATTTATGCAGATTGTGTAAAAGCACAATATGAATGATGGAATAATGATGAATTAAATCGTAATCAAAACAATCGGAAAGCATGTGCTATTGACGTGTTATGTTTTACTATTTTATTATTATATGCTATTTAAACCTTCTATTTACTTAAAATATGCTATTTACTTAAAATATGCTATTTACTTAAAATATACTATTTACTTAAAATATGCTATTTACTTAAAATATGCTATTTACTTATAACATGCTATTTAGTTAAAATATGCTATTTACTTTCTCAATACTTCAGAAAGTTTTAACGTAGTAAATGTTTTCTGAAGTATTGAGAAAGGTATACCACGCTGACAAGATTGACTTGGCTAAAATTGAAAATTTAAAAATCCTATTTCTTGCTTTGAAGATTCCGTCAGTTACTGCATCCAGACAGTTGAAGCAGTGACATTGTTCAAATGAGCCGATTAAAGAGTCATTAGAAATTTTACTTCTTTCTGAAAATGAATTTATTTCATTTTGAACATATTTTGACAATTTTTATGATTTGAAAAATTATGTTTACTTTTGAAGGTATGAACTAAAAACTTAATACTATTTTCATGACATTTGAACACAAAAATAATATATTCATCTGAAGTAAAACTAAATGTATTTATAGAACAGTGAATTAGAAGTTTTTAAAGAATTTATTTCTATTCAAGAGCATCTTTTCGTAAGACTTACTTTAAAGAGAACTTTAAAAACATGAATTTATTTTAAGAGAAACTTAACTTCGCATCACTAGTCTATTGCTTCTGATAAACATCGATGGAACATCTATAATACTTTTGGGACCTTTTGAAATCTTAAAAGGAAATTTAAAAACTTTTCACTCAAACAAATGTAGTTTGGGCAATCAAAAATTTACAGCTTTAAGTGTTTTTGGAAGGAGGAGGACTTCTTGAATTGTATAGCGAAGAGAGAAGTAATATTGATCGCTTAGTTGATTTGAATTAATCTATCTAGTAAGCTATTATATATGATACGATATGTTTGAATTAGCAGCATTATACTAAGTGGTTTACATATGTTTTTAACTTCAGCTTGTGGCTTAAACTGGATGTTTTTCTATCATGTATTTGCATGTTTTGAATTTTTTTTCTGTAGTCCAACTACTTTGACAACTTGGTCTAAATTTGTAAACGAAAATTTTTAATTTACATCCTATTTGTACATAAATCTTTATAAGCTTTAATACAAGGCATAAGAATAAATGTTCAATTATACTATGCTTGTTAATAATGCATAAATGCTTATAAGATAGCTCCGGTTCCCCTTTTTATTGCTTACTTTGCTTCCTTGGAAATAATCGAAATAAATTTTGCTCAAAACGCTGAATAAGCTAAATTCAATCTTAAGAATCTTATCTTAGATGTCTAAAGAAATATTTAGTTGATTCGCAATATTTATTGCATGAAAACTATTATTGGATGTTTTCTAGTGAAATGTGAATGTTTTCTAGAGATCATGGTTTTCGATTTAATATGTATCTCACAATGTTTGTTTCTGAACTAGTATATACTATAGGTATTCTTAATTTACACGTGTTCGTGTTGTCATAAACTAAACCTTTCACTTATTTATTGACTAAAAAAGTAATACAAAAGCAGTAAAAGATTCAGTAGATTGATTCTCGTCTGAAAAACAGCCTCACTGAGTTTTGAATATAACAACAACACCCGAGGAATTGTCACGAAAAATTAATATTCCAGCTGATTTTTACCGATTCTCGAATGTCCAACAATCACCACGTGTTGATCATGTTCGCTACGGCCAGGTTATCGAAATAACTATGGCAATAAATTGTGAAGTGGGAGTTTCCCTTATGAAAATGAAAGCCCTCTTTCCTTGTGATATTTACCACGTGAGCCAAAAAAGAAAGAGCAATCGATAAGAGTTAGAGATTTTTGTGTGGTATCTAAGTGCTGTTGCTTTGCCTGGTCACGTGATCTATGTTCAAGGTATTTGGTCGATAACGTTTCGAAGGAGCACTCTGCTTAGTAATGTCCTGCTCAGGCCATGACGACCAAGACACTTTCGACTAGGTTACTGCACAGCGCTTGTTCTGCAAGACTACGTTCTTAGTACGGATATAGAAATAACGTTCGTGTTGATGTTTGGAAACAAGTTTTTACCAAGCTCTACAGGTTTCACCGTCTGCGCAAAAATGGTTGTCATCGCTCATCGATACCTTTTAAATAATTTATTGATAAATTAACTTCTTTGTTCAATATTTTAAGCATGAACAAGCTGTAGATTATAATCGATACATAGTTTTATATCTTAGAATAACTTCCGTGTTGGTGAACGAAACATGAATTCATCTGAAGACTGTTGGACTTTGAAAGAACTTCACAGCGGTTTTCGAGTGTTTGAACAACCTACTTTACATAAAAAGTCATATATTCTGAGACACGGCTTGGATCAACTGCTTAGTGTTTCAAGTAAATATCAACATTTTCTCTTGTAAGACATTGACGTATAAGGAAACTACATAACATTGCTAGTTGTTCTCATTGACTTCTGATTAGGTACTGCCATTTCATTACTTACCCGTACAATGGCTCTAACTTTTACATAAAAATGCAGTGGCATAATATCATGAGCTTTCCTGGGTACCGATATCACATTTTGTCTATGATGGATATTCCTTAAAGAATCAGAATACGTACCAGCATTATATACAAAGTAAAACCACATTTTATAAATACTGTTGATTCGTTACCAAAGAGCTTCACTGAAAAACAGCAAGTAACATTTCAGTATTAAGCAATTTAACATATCAGATGCAGACAGTGTTGAAGAAAAGATGGAAGGTATTGGTATTCTAAGTAACATCTGATAGTATCACGATTGACTATGTACTTGTGGGAACTGAATACCACTTGCCATGAGATTCCTAACCTTTCAAATCTCACGTATTCTGTGAATTTTTTATCTAGGTATGCTTTGATGCATACGAAATATGTAGATAAAGCCGTTATCGAGATCGGGGGATGGGAAACATATGCGGGGATGGAAATGTTTCAGAAGAAACATCTCCAGAGCCGTTTCGGAGTAACCGTGAAGTAAGCGAGAGATATCCTGGCGTACACTATTACGAAGAGAATCGCGTACAGGATGCAGTGTTTCGGGGAAGACAGGCGAAAAGCGCTGAACCCAAGTGCAGCTGCTACGGACCGACCCCTGATGAGCGCTTTTTTATACAGCGTTGTCCTCATCCTCAGGTACTGAACACGACCATATCCAAAGACCTCGCGGAGATATCGGAGGAGAGCAAATCCAAGGCGCAGGAGCTGAGACAGGAAAGGATCCACCTCATCAAGCAAAAGGTCAAAGAAATAACTGGTAAAGATGTCGACTTCGACGCAGGTGAGTAGCTCACTCCTTTCGAATAACTGCAGTGCTACTGTGTTTTTCGTCGCATAGTTTTAGTAAAATCAATTTTAAAATGTAATTATATCCACAAAGAGATTAATCAGGTTTTGTTTTTCTTCGCAAAGTTTTAGTAAAATCAATTTTTAAATGTAATTATGTCTACAAAGAGATTAATCAGGTTTTGAAGAAATTTCCGTTATTGGGAGAGAAAGAATTGTCACCTTTGTGTTAGAGTAACATCCTATTGAAAAGAAAAATAATTGCCCTTTACAGTAACGATTTAAAAATTCAAACGCAGTTTCAAATGATTTAAAACTACTCAGGTCAGATTGGCAATTTCTTCCGTCTTTTCATTCAGTTATAGTTTGTTTCAATTTTGTTGCCCTCATCTAACGTTAAGTCCATGTTCGAATATCCACCTATTTTGTGATCATGGTGTATTACATTCCAATAATGGTGCGTCAGTTACGGACCAAACTATTTGATTATTATTATTATTATAAGACGATGATTAAATATTGATTGAATAAAACTTTTATAACAAATTTGCCTGTATTCAGTCGAGATTTTCGTCTGTAGTTGTAAGAAATCCCTTATTTTGTTTTAATAAAATGCTATTAAATTTACTATATCTGTAGAAATCTGTGTTCGATGTCAAAATATAAAAATCTTTTACAGTTACAAGAGTGTTTACAAAGTTACACTAATCTTAAATACAGTAATGTTTTAATGTTTATTGTCCTACATAAAAGTTTCGGCTGCCAATAGCAAATTCTCGACTACCACAATACAGTGCTTTTTATTTTGTAGAGCTTTGTGTATTGTTATATCCCTTCTATCTTACCCTTAAGTCCTAACATTGACCCTTCAAAGTAACTTTTAGTGTCTGTTTCTATATCAGACGTTTATTCTAAATGTATCGAAAGTCCATTAACTTCTTCCCAAAGTTCTTCGTAAAATTAAACATTTATTTACTTATAAAAAATCAGTAATGCAAAATGAAGTATTTTGCATAACATGTGAGGTATGATATATTCTGGCATCGTTAAAAATATGTGCATCAGAACATAAAACGTTTATTTTAATCTATTGTCTGTCCGATTGTCCGAATACTTGAAAAATCCAGTTTAGCATTAATATTTCGTATCAAAACTAGGATTTGTATTTTACTCATGGAAGGAAACATTACAAGGGAGCATTCAAAACTTTTTGGGCTCTATTGCTACAATTGAAGATGTATAAAATGATTTCAAATAGTGTCTTTCACATTCAACTCTTCTCTAACAACTCGTACAAACTGTTCACTTCTCAACTTTCAACGCTGTTTGCCATTTGCGATTTTCAAGACCTTCGTTAAAGGGAAAATTGACAAAAGCATCAGATGTGGAAACAATAGTGCGCAAACGTCATTACTTAAACAATAAATGCATCGGAGCATTGTCATGAAGTTTCCTGTCCTTGGATGCCCAACGTTTTAGGCACATTTCTCAAGTGTCTTCTCAAACATTTGAAAAACAATTCTTACTCCGTATCATTTTTAAGCTTACAGTTCCATATTTTGAGACATTTATAAATATTTATCTGATGATTTTTCCTGTGAACAAGAATACAGTCAGATAAACTGCAATAGTTGTTAGAGATCTGTTTCTGATCTGTGATATCATCCTAGAAAAGGGCAACAATTGTTTTTCTAGAGTGCATTTAAATGTTGAACCTGCCTTAAGATAGTACGTTGCATACTGATGATTTCTTTACTTATGCAATGTACGGGTCTGTTTTCTCTGAAAATGAAGTGAGTGTTTTCATATTTGGGTGATTGGAAAACTTAAAAAATTATCTGAATCTAAATTAAATGTTATAGAACCACTCAAATATATAAAAGGAGTATTTTCGCAAAACAAACTAATAGATTCAAGTTAGAAAAAAAAACAAGTTTAAAAGTAATAACATATTTTGAACCAAAAAATTTACAGTAGTTTTATTATTATTTATAATTTTATTATTATTTATAATTTAACTATTATTTATAGTTTTATTATTATTTATAATTTTATTGTTATTTATAATTTAATTATTATTTATAATTTAATTATTATTTATAGTTTTATTATTATTTATAATTTTATTATTATTTTTAATTTATTAATATTTATAACTTTATTATTGATAGTTTACAATTGATTTAATATGTTAATTATTAATTTCTGAAAGATATATCGTGTTTCACTTATCGATTATGCAGGCACTTTATAAGTACGTACCTGTATACGGAAAGGAAAGGCCAGGGAAATAATTATAATATTAATATCTTCACAAAGAATAAAATGACTTAGGGTGATTATTTTACCCACACAAAAGAGTTCTTGTAATGTACTTTAAAAAAATAGGTTACTTAGAACAATACAAATTTTCTAACGATTGCGAGCTCTTTAAAAAAATTTCTTACCGTACGTATCTAAAATATTTATATTTGTAAGCTAAAATCAAAATTAAGGCTCGTTTAAACCAGTAAACTTGGCAAATAGAACCAATCTCAAATCTTAAATTCGTTTCAACTTAGTCATTCAAACAAATCTAATTTTCAACAAATATAGATGTTCTATGGGTCCTTCTCAATTATGTATTTCACTTTAAACTATCTGCATTTTTAAAAATTTTAAATAAAAGTTTATTTTTCTAAATTTTATATTTTTTATTAGGATCACTTGATACAGAAGCAGAAGATTTAGCTGCTGATGAACAAGTTGCTAAACTTTTCGAAGCTGAGAGACTTGAAGGAAAAGTAAGTTCCTAACGTGAAAGACTAAGCTACTCTAATCTATAATATCAAAAGTAATAATTTAATTGAAAGATACTTTAAACAGTTTGGTTTATTATTGTAAATATGTTCTTTTAAGAGCAATTAATTAACAGTACACTGTACAATTTAGAATCGCTCTCTCAACAAGAGTGAGATTATTTCTACATGAATTATTTCTTTCAGTTAAAAGTAAAATGGCTGTAAAACAAAGCTATTATAACTACTACTTTGTTTTTAACAATATTTTGTTAGAATTAAAAAACTTTCGCAAAAACTTTAATTTTGCAGTATAAATTAAATTTGACAGTTTTACTTAATGTTCTGTTTACATTGGGAATCATACTATCAGAGTCGAACTCTTAAGGAAAATATCAATCATATACTTCATTTACACGTGAGAATCTGAAAAAAAAATAATAATTAAACTTCATTTTTTTGTAAGTAAAATGTATTTTAGAGTTTATATTTTGAAGCACTGAATTTATTTGATTGTATAATTTCCCGATAGTGGTCATTCCTAGGGGCATTAAATTAAGTACTTAGTCTTTTGCATCTTTCTTAAGAGAGAAAGAATTTCTTGCTCAGTTTATTTGAGGGAAAAAAATCTAATTTTCTCTCATATATGTATATAGAGGTGCTTTTATTTATTTTTCAGAATCAAAACTTCTTAACAGCCAATTCCAATTTGCCTCCAGCGCCTACACCTGTACCTGTATCAGATTTAGCACCTATGCCAACAAATGAAGAAATATTTGGTAATAATATTAAATTATTTTAATTTCTCTATACTGTGTAATGATTACCCACGGTACCTATTTCCTTTTACTATAAGATATTCTTGTAGTTGGAATTTATTACAGCACCCCAGCTAACCTAGTTTTGCTTTTTAAGCTATTGCTCTTTAGGATTGCTCTTTAGGGGCGTTATACATTTAAAATCTTACGAAACGTAAATTTCCTTCCAAAAACGTAATTAGTAAATTGATTAGTCCCTCAGCACAGAAAGTTGTACTTAATTCAGGGGACTTTATTGTAAGATTTTAAAATAGAGTTATTTTCAACACCCAATTGGAATTTTTTGAATTTTCTCGTTTTTTTTTCGAAGAATTTAAATATGCACGGCGCTTTTTGTAAATTTGTTTCAATAAATGCCAAAAAATTTCTATTTTACAGTTTGTTTTTTTATTCCTCTGCCAACTTCGAATTCAAATGTTGTCGTAATTAAGTTTTCAATGCCTCACGCTTGTAAAAAAAGTTTTTAGATAAAAGTGTTTAATTATTTTCATACAAGCCTTTTGTTATTCTGTTTTAAGAAGTTTCATTTTCATTATTAAAATATACTCGAAACTAGAAAAACAATTGAATTAAAAGATTCAATACTATATTTATCTTAAAGTTCATATTTCTATTGAAATATAATTGACACTCTAGGATGCCGAAGAAAATTAAGTCGGGTTTTGTGAAAATAATAAAATTTTTGAGCCACGTAAAATTCGAAATTGACATCTTTTCAGACACCTGCCCTTCGCACAGTAGAAAATTTAGATTTCTAACAGACTTCTTCATTTCGATTGGAGTTCATGAAAATGCCAACCGAAATTGATTTAAAAATAGCCTAACCTTTTTGATAAATAATTCCATCAATTATCTTCGTAGGTATTTTACACATTGGCATTCCCAATCTTTCTCAACTGAATGGTTACAAAACAGAAATATCGGAAAGGAATTCGTGGGGAATGAGATATTTTGTAAATTTCAACGTATCAATCAAATTGTAATAAGCAATGCGAGATAAAAATGGAAAATTGTGGTGCAGGAAATGAATGGAAATTTTGAGGGAATGTAGTGAAATATTACAAAACAAATGAAGTGAAGAATGAATGTCAAATATTACAAAACTTTATTCCTACAAGCGAAATTAAATGGCTTTTTCTCCTGCTTCATTTACCCAGTGTGTTTTCGCGGAATTGAAACTATAAAGGCATGTTCATATGAATTCGTTTGCGGTATTGATGACTAATATTCATACTACCACTGAATGAAACGACAC
Source organism: Metellina segmentata (assembly GCA_947359465.1). NCBI lineage: Eukaryota > Metazoa > Arthropoda > Arachnida > Araneae > Tetragnathidae > Metellina > Metellina segmentata. The sequence continues at coordinate 111,748,053 of OX375872.1, read as the reverse complement.
TTTTTAAATATGAACATTAAATGGATTTAACATCAATTCCAATTTGAAACATCAGAATCAACAAAAGCTCATTACAATCCTGGAGCAAGATGAAGCAAGAAGTCAATAACAAGTAAGGAAGGTATTTTAATTAACTTCGAAACTGCAGCAACACAGCGGGCTATTTTCAACGGTCTGGGATCAATCTCAAAGTGGAAGATCCAAGTACAACATCTTGTAATTTTGAACCTGGTTTAGACAACGAAAAGACATGTAAGTAAACAGGCTAGAAAAATTACGTATCCTCTCAGCTTAAATACTGTACTGAAGATCCAGTTGTTTCATCCCGTCAATGAAGAATCCCAAATAACAGCTTCAGAAACGTTATCGTAACGAAGGAGGTGACTTTCTTTTCAATATTTTGACAGGAGATAAGACTTGGATGCATCATTACGATCCAAAAGGAAAACATCAGAGCATGGAATACCGGCACTTTGATTAGCCACAGTCAAAACGATTCAAAACACAACACTTTGCAAAGAAAATTCCTTCGACAGTATGCTGGGGTTCCAAGCATGGCTGAATACCTGGAAGCTGGGGTGTCCGTGTATTTTTTGTGTTACATATAGACGTTTAAACACCTTACAAGACGACGATGGTGTATTCGACAATCCACGAAGCCGATGATTTTGCAACACGATAAAGCTCTTCCACACTCATCTCGGGCAAACACCGAAGCTCTTGTGAATTTTAAATTTAAACCTCAAAACTCCCCAGAATTAGTGCCTTATGATTTTCACTTTTCTGAATTTAAAGAGAGATCTTAAGGGTTATTCATATCACCGAAGATGATGAACTCAATTGACCGGCATTCTTCATTGACGGGATGAAACAAATGGATCACCCTTGGGAGAAATGTGTAGCTGTAAATGGTGACGACGTGGGAAAATGAATGCAAGATTTGGTAGAATTTAAAATGTACTTTTATGCCATATTTGTTTCATTTGATAACCCCTTTTCATTTACGAGTTACGTGCGACTGTGCATTACTTATCAGCCGGCCCTCATAGTTGTTTGCCCTCTAAATCCCTTTTTGAATCCTTCGAGGGGTAGAACCAACTGCCATCTATCTTCTAATGAAATAGACGGAGCATGTGCCAGCAGCTTCTTGTCATTTATTCCGGTCGCTTTGTTTAAAGATATGTCATGAGGTTGTTGGTGAAAGCATGAATCTTAAATTATTGATTGGTTAAAGTGATTATCCACACCGTGATCAAAAACACTAGTCTGCGATTTGACAGCTAATCCGCTAAGGCGATTCGCATGTCCACATGATTTACCCTTCAGAGATCTTATCACTCCGCCCACATACGTCTATTTCATTAGAAGGTCGATGACAAGTTCTCAATGATGTCTTATTAATTGGCGAGCAGTACAATGCCGAGAAGTAGTTCTGGCCAAATTAATATGCGATTTGATTATAGCCCAAATATTTCGATTGAGTTGAAATCGAATGCATTTCCTAGCTTCAGGTGGGATTCGCTGCAGATAACCCTATCTTGGTCGTTCCATATTTCAAGAGGAACTAAAATGTTGACGGCAGAAATTCCCAGCCTTTCGATAATTTTAAAGTTAAAAGCCCTTAGTTTATACCAAACTGAAATGCCACATTTGGGTACATACACTTTGGCCAGTTTAGTAATATTTACCTCTTGACCCACAAAGAAACTGTCGAGACTTGGAACAAATAACTAAGCTTGTCTGAAGCTTTTATTTGCTCTAATCCGATAACTTCGTTCTCTGCTATCCCCTCTTTTCATATGTGTTACTTGCCTTTGCCAGTCTCAGATTTCCCTTCGGGTTTGATCCCGGACCGTCGCCAATATCCCGTTGTGTACTCCAGTGGGACGTTAATTAGATGTTCTACCTGCCACTGCCTGTTTTGTGTTTGACTCAGTTTGACCAAATATGGCGCCATAAAAAGCTAAACCAACCAACCATACGATAGTTTAGTCACATTGTATCATTCGCGATGCTTTGATGACATCACAGATGAAGATTGACATTTTATAGAACGTTTGACCTAAAAAAATGGCTAGAATAGCCATATTTTGGAATACAAAATTCACATAAAAAAAATGTCCTTTAAAACAAATTCAGACTTCCATTTTTAAGACGATCCCAAATTCCAGTCAAAATTATACAGATTTGAAAAAAGGACTGTATCTCAACACTACTGAAAGGAATAAAATAAAGTTTTGCACAAATAGTTTAAGGAAACGCCTAGTCTTTTGCACACACACGTCTCAATTCATTTATTCAATTATGAATTAATACTAATTAGAAAATATTAATTTAAAAAGAAAGAAACGTACATTTTTTTGTTTGGGATTATTTAACCTTACATAAAAGTTACTTTGATCAGATGATTGTTTTGAAAGGCATAAGGAAAAGGAATGAAGCATTCATTTAACATTAGGAGCTCTGAATTTCAACCATTCATATTTAATCATAGAGTTAACTAAAATAAATATATTTCATATGACCTCTAGCAATGTTTATCCAGATAACCAGAATTTGGAATAAAAGCTTAGGAGTTACCCTTTAAAAAATTGAGTTGATATAAAATTTAATGTGAAGATACCCTTATGAAACGAAATGCATATTTATTAATAGTGGTATTAATCGGATTTCAACAAACTTAAAACAATTTTAGAAGTTTAAAAGACATAGGTGGTGTTAAAATATATTCCACAAAAAGTTAGGAAAGGTAAAACTGAAAAAATTATACATGTCAAAGTGTGCTAACAATTCGGGCAGTAATTAAATGTCTTACTGTCGTTACATAATTATTTTACATCGATAATTGAATCTTAATTTAAGTCATTAAAATATTACTTTCAATTGCTTCTGGGTTTATTTCAAATTTAGGAAAATTTGGTTTTGGATGATGACGTAGAGATAGCGTAAGGCAGATCCGTTATATATATTGTTGATTACTATATTTATGTAAAATTAGGTAATTGTATATTTTTGGACGTATACAAACCTGCGCAGAATCTACCAATCCAGGTGAAAAGCAACATATTAAAAGCATAGCAAAGTTCATTTCATAATATGTAAAAGTTAGACTATTTATGAGTACTTTCCTGACATACATTTTTCTAAATAATTTCATAATATACTTGATCCCTGAGAACCCTAATTTCAGTGTTACCATGGAATTGTCTTTCACTGTATCGTGCTCAATACTTTCCGAACATTCGAAAGTTTGTTTAATAGATGGGTTAATCTTATGAAACAAATTACATTTTGATGCCATAATCCCACGATAAAATGTAACAGTAAATAAAAGCTTCTTAAAAAATAATTACTCGATTTTAATTGCACAGTTAAAAAATGGTACAAGACATAATTAACATATTAAGTACAATTTCTAACTATGCCGATTGGGTCGAACGTATCATTTAGAACCTTTCTGGTGTGACTACAATAATAGTCTTTAATACATTTGATATTGAGATCATTTCTTTATCTTTTCAAGTACAAACATATGTTGCATTCCGATCGAACACTGGCTTCGGGTTGTTCCGACAGGAAATACAACAGTTTTGAGGCACAAAACATTGAATTAAAATTTTGTAATTATTCGACCCAAAGTAAACATTTTTGTTTCATTTAATTGAGTACCTTCGAATTGTATACTAAACTGGCTCGAACCTTTAAATGAAATAATAAACAAATACTTTTGCGTTCACAACGAAAGTAGTACACAATCAAATATTGGGACATTCAGGAAAAAATGTAGTCGACAAATTTGTAGGAACTGTAACTAAAATATACTTTAAACAGGACTTTATATTCGAAAATCGTAACTTAAAGTATTTACAACAATTTTGAAAGTATAAGGTAGGAATAAAATAAGATTTCTCTCCATGTAAGAAAACTTATAATTTTTCTCTGCAATGGTGGGATATCCGAGATAGATCAGTGAGAAATCTTGAATCATGAAAAAATCAAATCTTTACATGAGCGTATTAAGCCATGTTCATACGTTCAAGTGAAATGCAAAATTTAATTGACAAGCTCGAGTACCCAGACACAAATTAAACGAACCAAAGAGGTTTCCGGGAGAGAATTTTCTAAGGACTCAGGAATCATATACAAGAATTCTGGATCTCGTTTGTATTTATAGATCATTCTAATTTAAAATATTTTTAAGGTGTGAAAAAAAGAAGATTTTCCGGGGAAAAATGTATTTAAAGTGGAAACTTTCTCACTCAATACAACATGATGCTTGATTTGTCTATGGCTGTGTGATGCTTTCTTGGTGTTAAAATTTGACAGCTGACTGACAAAAAAATTTTAATTTGTGTGTTTAAATATTTTGAAAGGAAAACTTAAAAAGTGTTTTAAAATGGTTATGTTGACACATTTTAAACACATAATAACGATCTGATGCATAATGCAGAATTTTCAGATTACACCGTATATCACTGACAGTCATCAAAAATTCCTGAACTAAGCCAAAATTTCAACCCTATTGAGAAAATTTGGGTTATAAAATAAACACATTAAAAATTTGATGTCAAAATGGGAAAAATAGAGTCAAACTTTTGTAAGAGTAATTAAAAACCAATGCAAAACAGATAGAGAGAAGTCTGAACGCAGCTTCGGTCTAACACGATGTTAATTTTACCCTCAACTGCTTTAAAAACTCATTAAATCCAGCTCCTCAATACTTTTTTAACCATCAGTTTCACTAGATGTGCAATTTTTCACACTTCTTTCTTATTTTTCTCATTTTTGCTCAGTATTTTCTATTTAATCCTTAGATATTTTGAACAGCGCAAAAAAAATGAACTTTACGAAAACTAATTATTTTTTTAACCCTCCTGATGGTTTATCTTAAAGAGGTATATCGTCTCTAACAAATTTGATCACATCTTAATATGTGTGCGAGGTATCCTGTCATTAGAAAAAAAGTCACCAGATCTCGATCTTAAGATAATCAAAAAATGACAATATCTTAATGACAATACATCTCGTTATCAGCAAGATTTGTCAGTTCTTGATGGATGAGATATTTCATCGAAAACAACATGACGGGTTAAATCCTTGAAATCTGGTTGTGTCTCAATACTTTTCACTCACTCCACGGTAAAAGATGCTTCATTTTCTAAAAGGTTTATATGTATGCAATTCGAATATGAAAATAAAATGTTGATACTTCTTCACAAACCTATATATATATATATATATATATATATATATATATATATATATATATATATATATATATATATATATATATATATACCTTCGGAGTACTTCGTAATTTGTATTTTCTTTATGAAAATCAATGAATTCTGCATTGCAACCTGAAATCCTAAGCTGGAATGAAGTTTAATATCAGAACTTTACAGCACCTTAGTATCTAAATTCAAGTTATTTATTAAACTGAAAACGAGCTAATATTTTTCTAAATATCTATTTACTGTTTAGAGCAATAGAGCTGTACCAATTTTTGATGTCCTAACTCTATTTTCTAGGCAAAATTGATGAACTGCGAAAAAAGCACGCCGTTGAAATGGCAGATTTTGAGAAGGCTCAAACAATGAACAAGGCTCGGACCACCCAGGGTCTACAAGAGAAGTTACAGGCCAGACGAAGTCGAAGAAGTCGGATGCAAAATCACGAGCGAGAAATGGAAGCAATGCAGTCTGCGTGATACTCCACTGTACATAATTGGTTCGCAGCACTCAAGTATTAAAACAAGTTTTTCACAGCTTTTGAAACTTTCATTCAAAATGAAACAACACAAATTAATTCCTAGTAATAATACATTCCCCTCCCTTACCATACCAGTTAATAAAAATCATCTATATCGATATTTACTATAGATATTGGAAATAAGTGATTAAAACTAATTTATCACATTTTTTGGTATCATTGAACATTAATTTTATATTATTCATACAAATATACATTTAAGTTATTCGCACATAACAATTTTACAAATAACTAGATGTATTTCCTATCGACCCTATAATTGCACTTAGTCACTAAGTCTTTCCGAGAACAGGATAATATTTAAGTGAGAATCTATTTTCATTTCACTATAGGGGAATTTGGAATTCACAATTGAAATTAAGACATGAAAATAAGCTCGCAATTGTAAGTGTATGTACGTATATCCATATATATAGAGGTGAGCAAAATATCTACTTACGATCAACTGGTGATCCGGTGAGTAATACTGTAATGCTTACAATCATGACACAAGATTGGCAATATCTAAAACTATTTTAACAAAACAGTCGGATACTGTATACGAATTTAAGAGAAAAATTAAAAATTCATTTTGATGCAAAACTATAAACATGTTCAAATGTTAATTAATAATTGTAATTCACAAAAAACAGTTGAATAGTTAAACGGAAAATTCAAATTGAGGTATTTATCTGTCACCAAAATTTTACATGATTTTAAAATCACAATTTAAATTAATAATTTATAACATTATTCTCAATCCCGAAGGGCAAAGAACAGAGGACTACTAATTTTGGAGCACAGAAATTTTTCTCTGAAGTACATTGCATAAAAATCCTTTTCGGTGAAAATCAACTAATTCAAAATATTTGATCAAATTTGCGTCCAGTATCTTCACCAATAGCCCGACGTGTTGCTCCAATACGACGTTAATTGTACCACCTACTTACATATTGTACATTGAATATATGATTTAAACAGTTTGGGTTTTATCGCGATATATGCATTAAATATGTATTTCCATACACATTTAATACATGTTATATATGAAGTTAGATAATGTTAACATGTGTTATGTATGAAGTTAGCTATATAGTTCTTCCCAACTAAATATTTAACACTTACCGTTATAGAATGCATTTGTTACTGGCCCCTGAGCCATAAAAAAGCAACAAAAGCCATCTCCTGAGGATTATATCTTATGACTTTGAAACTGGATGCACAAGTACGCAAAAAAGAATATTACAAAAAAAATACGGTTATGGGATAGCATTATGCAAATATACAAGTTTCATTCGCATAGGCATAAAAGGATAAAGAGTCAAATGGTTATCAGTGCTGTCGGTTAGACTCAAAGGAATGTCTTGTTTAACGTTTAATAACGTGATAACAGCTACCCGATCAGAAATAGCCGAATTTGAACGTGGAATGAAAGTTGGAGCTCAAGGCATGGGACATAGAATTTCAGAAGTTGTTGGAGACTTTTAAATTTATAAAATTCCTCGCTCCACAGTGTCAAGGGTATATCGCGAGTTCCTTATGGAAGGCATTACCTTCCACAAGTGACAACGCGGTGGCCAGTCACGTCTGTTGAATGATCGAGACCAGAAGCGTCTGCAAGTAGTATAATCTGACCAGAAGCGTCGGTGCTAACAGACGTACAACGCTGCGTGAACTGCCGCATTCAATGAGGGACGACGGAATTTAGGAGTGTCTGTGAGGTGTGTGCAGCGAAATTTGTCGTTGATAAGATCTGACACAAGAATAATAAGATCTGACACAATGCAGTAACTCCTGAATTCCTATTTTAATCTGATAAGGTGCTCTAAATTATTATGTCTGCATATTTACAGTGAAAAAAAAAATTGCATACTATCAGGGATGGGAAAATCATTCTTTTATTCAAAAATATTTTATGCAAATATAAAAATGTAGTACTTAGATAAATCTAATCAAAACGAACACCAATACAAGAAACTGAGACGATTCCTGGCAATTAGAGAATGAAACTTCCAGTTCAATGAAGTAAATTTTGCAGAGAACTAAGCGTTCTTTCTAGCTAAACAATTTTAAAACTAACAAATAAAACTTTCTTTAAATAATATATGAAACATTAGTCCCTTGACCAGGTGTAATAGTCTGTCCAGTGTGACGTTAATTAAATGTATACCTACCCTCTGACTAGATGAATGACTAGATGTGTAATTGGAGACATAAATTATAATGGTATGTATACACTATTCATTACACACTCATTTAAACAAAATTCTTTTTATCCCTTTGAATATTGATAAAAAAAATTTCAGTACGAAATTTTCATTTTTTGGTTTTTATCATTGTTGTGCCTAGAGTCATTCATTTTATTTACCTCAATTTACTCATCACAATTCAAACTTATCTTTAAAAAGTAAAGAAATAAATCACACTTTTTGAAAGGCTGTAAATGAAATTTTTTGTGGCAAAACTTAATACTAGTCAATTTTACAGTAGTTTATAAATTATTTGTCTTTAAAACTACTTTTCAATACGACCATTTATATTCATTTATTCACAATCAGCACACCATGAAATACATAACTGAATCTTAACAATTAATATTATTTTTTTTATATTTGTACCTCAATAAGAAATTATATAAGTGTAATCGAGAATGTTCAAATAAATACAAATTAAATTCTAGTGTATGACAGTCGAGGGTAAAAGAATGAACCACCTATTTAATTTCAAGCACTATTCATATTAGAGCAAATTCAAAGGTATCATTCAACAGAATATAACGTCATCTACAAATTCAATTTCAAAACAATTGCATAAGGGGACATCTTATCAAATTTTGCATAAACAACGAAATTTCTAATGGAAACACCGTTTTGATGCCATAATCAGATTCTGCATCGAGTGAAATTTCATGACTACTACCTTTATATCCTGAGATATTCAATCTTACAGTTGTTATCAATTTCAGGGATCATCTCGACATATAAAATCTCTATTTATAGATCGAGATTAATTATAGTTATAGCTATCCTAATTTCAAATATACAGGGTGCATTATGAAAGTAATGCGCATGATTTTATTGTGACGCGACTATACATTGTAGCGCTCGGATTGGTAGAAAAATGTGGTGGGGATCTGCCCTTCCAAACGTACCCGGTCTCAGTTCGCTCCGAGCAGTAGGAGCGGTAGGACGTGTATTCGTGCAAAGTATTTTTTTCGATTGTGTCACGGCGCGATGGAGTGTTCGCTGGAACAGCGGTACGCGATAAAGTTTTGTGTGCGGCTTGGGAAGAATGCAACGGAAACTTATCAAATGGTTCAAGAGGACTTTAAGGAGGCACACACAATCTTCTCCCAAACCCAAAAAAGCGCGCATGAGCAAGTCTCGCATCAAAACATTGTTGAATGTCTTCGTTGACATCCGAGGAATCGTCCATTTTGAGTTTGTACCGCAAGGACAATTTGTCAACGCAATTTTTTACCTGGAGGTGCTCAAGAGACTGAAACGTCGGGTCGCGCGCGTCAGGCCTGACATCAAAGACGTTTTCAAGCTCCACCACGACAATGCCCCAGCCACACGGCCTTCGTCGTCACCAACTACCTGACCCAGAGCAAGACCTCCTTGGTGCCCCAGCCTCCTTACAGCCCTGACTTGGCTCCGTGTGACTTTTTTTGTTCCCCCGACTGAAGAGAGAGCTGAAGGGAAAGCACTGGGAGTCGGTGGAGAACATCCAACATCATATTACATGGTTCCTGAGAGGCATTCCAGTCGTGGAGTTCCAGGGTACCTTCCAGGCGTGGCAGAATCGTCTCCGCAAGTGTATTGACACACAAGGGGACTATTTTGAAGAATTTCAACCATTACCAATAGGATCAATAAATCTATTTTTCCCAGAAAATGCGCATTACTTTCATAATGCAGCCTGTAAACACTATTTAAAACGTATTTTTCAGCGATCCAAGAAATATTATATTTATTAACCTAGGCAAACGATTTGGCAATTACATTTTTATATTTACTATGCAAGTGTAAACGATGCGACAATTATTATTCGAGGTTTTTCAGACGTTTTTTAAACATTTGGTCCTAAAAACTAACTTTTGGTTTCTAAAATCGCAATAATGAGGAAAATTTAATGTAGTTCAAAAACTAACTATCGGAATGCGCTGAAAGGTCGCATGGCCATACCGAAAAGTACCTTTGAATCGATTCCCATCAAAATATATAATACAGTTCATATTCATAATTTTTTCAAACATTAATTTAATAATTATTATTACATACTAAAAACTATTTTTTAAATAAATTTTAAGTGGAATTTGTTTGGGTTGCTTAACTACAACGTGGTACAAATTATTAGCGCTATAGATGTATTATTTAGGGAGATATGCATAAAAGTGTAAGAAACTAATTTAACATTATTAGCTACAATTTTTATGTACTCAGAAATTCGAAACGGTAAGACCTAATGACATTTGGAATTTCTTTGACGTAATGAAATTTGGCCTTTGACATAGTGAAATTTGATATCTGGAGCTAAATTTTTTTTTTTAATATTTGTAATTGGGTGTCGAAATAGGGGTTCCCATAGGAAATTATGAAGTTGCTGCTCAATTTAATATGAAGACGGCTCCTTATGCTAATTTTACGAATTTGAATTTATAGAATATAGGTTCCTGTCATGTGCCACCTTTAAATTTTTTCGATTGTTAAAATTCCTTGAATGAAGAGGGGTGGTTCGTTTTTTTCCAGTGACTGTACATGTATACATGATTTATTCCTCTTTTGTTTAAAACTGAAACAAAGAATATTTATGCAAAGAAATTCTCCCATATATGTAAATGATTACATCCATAAGTTTATTTAAAGACAAATAGCGATTGCTTATAACAGGTAGAACAAAGATACTTTTGAGCATTTCTGTAGTACATAGTTATGTCCTTTTGTAACGATGAAGGGGGAAATTATTACTCTTCTTTTTGCCTGTCTTTTCAATTAGTATCTCGGCAAAACTGGAAATTTAAAAAATGTTAAAGAAATCACTCAGAAAGGCTTGTTAATTTTAGAATCCATTTAGCTTTGGCATGGCCCATTTGATGCAATGATTGATTGAACATGAAAGAACTGTGCAGGCTTTCCATTTGGAACTGCAAAGGAAAGCTTGAGCTACAAAGGAAAACGTACATAAAGTTAACACATATTTATCAAAACGCACCCACTTAGTAAAATTGCAACATACATACATGAAATGGCTCATTAAATCGGTACTAGAGAACACATAGATTGAGTTTGTACAGAAATAAAGTTTCATGCACAATGCCTATCGCGCTACTTACAAAAGTCAACAAATAGCTTCAAATTGGAGCACTAACTGTTTGATCCAAAGCTCAAAGGAGCATGCCGTTTAAAGTGACTCATCCTAATTTTGTTTGAATCTTACGATGGCCCAATGTATGAAACATATAAAACGGCACACTATAAACACAAAGTCATAAGATGGAATAATACAGAGGCTGTTCGCACATTTTTCAGACGATTTTGGTTAGCGGTAATAAAAAATCGTTTGCTGCAAAAGAAATAATTGCAGTTGTATTATGTTTTTAAAAGTCAAAATTATCGTCTGCGGCTTGAGAGGTTTGTTTTTATTCAAAATGGCGTTTTAACGAAGCAGTGGTTCGAAGGCTATATTTATGCTCTTTCCGAAGAGAAATATTCATATTCATTATTATCCTGGAAATTACGGTGTCGAAAGATAGTTCAGAATAAGGGCTATCAAATAGAACATTTAAAACACAAGAATTGTATGTAATTTAGTTTTGTGAATACAATATACATTGTCTAAAAAATGTGTGAACAGCCTCTGTAAAACATCAGTCCTTAAGTCTAGTATGCTCTATGCCGGCAAGTTAATATTTTTAAGCAAATTACACTGTAATTCATTATTGGTGCAGGTCACTTTCAACAAATAGAAAAATTTGATGTAATCATATCCAGAAAATGTTGACGAGAATCTTCCCTCGTACTGCCAGATTTCTCTATAGGGACTTTATGTAAAGGTGCAGGCTCATCCGAAACAGGAAACATCACAAGGTAGTCACGCTAGTAGACTAGTGATACAAATTGCTTGTGGACACGCATTTCAAGCGAATAGGCTTGAAAACTTGCAAGTAAATCAGATAGCTTTAGCTGCATATGGACATATAGTAGAATCAAGTAGAAAATTGCTTGTAAGCCATCTCCAATCAGAATATATAATAGTGCATTCAAGCATTTACTCTGCAAAAAGTCATTTTGGCATTAAAAAACATTAGATGAGCACAGGGTGATTATAATTAAAGTTCAACTTTCAAAAAGCTGTAAAAAAAGAACCACTGCACAGAATGACCTGTAATTTGAACTGAATATACTCGAAAAAAGGGGAAATGGTGTGACATAAGAAAAGAAATGGTTCCAAATTTTAGCAATGGATGGCGCTTTAAGTGTCACAACGAAAAAGGGTTCGGCTACAAGTGACATTTGAATCGCAATACGACGGTTATGGCGTGAGTTTCACGTTGAACCGACTGTACTATTCAACGTGCATGACTATAACAGGTTTTTACTGAAAAAATGACTTCCAAGTCATGCAACAGTTGTGGCACTGTTAGTGGAAAGCCCATCCACCGCGACAAGGTCGTACCACATAGGATGGGGAAAATCGGTTTTTAACTGTCCCAAGTTCAAAAACCGCATAAAAAGCAACAATGAAATCTGTTTGTAATTGTCCTGATGCCAAAACCCCATAAAAAGGAACAATGAAATCGGTTTTTAATTGTCCTTAGGCTAAAAACTGCATAAAAAGCAACAATGAAATCGGTTGTTGATTTTATCGCCAGACTTGCGAAAGATATGTTCAATATGCTGTCCACTGTTTTCTACCACAGGTTGAAACCGAGAAACAGAATGTTCCACAACAGATCGGAGTGTCTCAGGTGTCACGTTGTGAATGTAATTGCGCAATGCGTGCCTTCAATTCAGCTAAGTTTGCAATCGGACCAGTGAGCACAACATTTTTCAGGTAACCCCACAGCCAGAAGTCACAAGCATCAAGATCATGTGATCTTGACGGCCAGGCTGTTAGAAAATGAAGGTTGATAATTCTATCATTTCCGAAATGCTTCTTGAGCAGCTGCTTCATTGGTTTTGCAATGTGTGAAGGAGCGCCATCTTGCATGAAAATGATGCTACCCACACATGCACGCTGTTGAAGTATTAGAATGACGTGGTTGCGCTAAAGACTCTCATAGCGTTTACCATTGACGGTACATGTAACAAAACCCGCACGACCCATCTCCTTGAGAAAAAAAAATGGTCCTACGATAAACGATGGCGTTAACCCGCGTCACACAGTTACCTTAGCAGAATGAAGAGCTACTGGTTCATGTGCGAAAGGATTTTCCGTTGCCCATATTCTGCAATTCTGAGTATTGGCTTCGTCTATCCTCAAAATATTCCATGGCCATTCATTGTCTACTTCCGTGCTAGGAAAAGTATGTCTTACTGGCAGGTCAGCAGGAAGCAACTCCTGAACATGTGTAATTTGTATGGATAGCAAAGCAGAATGTTTCGTATAATTTTATGCACCGTGCTCACTGGCATCTCCAAAGTTCGGGCAATTCCCCGGGCATCGCACGTTTGCACACCACCGCTTGTCTCTTCCTGTTATGCTGTGACCGCATCTTCTACTGACATCGAAACAATTGGTTTCATACCTGTGCCAAATTTCCCTTCAAAAGAACCTATCTCTTCGAGTTTCTTAGTCATTTTCTCCAGACCCTTGGCAACACATTGGACCATAGCCTTTTTTTCATACCCTTTACTGTCCGGAACTTCTTCAGAGCTACTGGTTCACAGTCACAGTTCTTGTAAAAGAGCTTCACAAGCAGAGCGCGATCTTTCATTGAGAGAGTCATGACGAGCTTCTCAGACGCAATATGAGAAAACGCCATGTACCCCGCGTTTTTATAACAGATGCAATGTGTCGTGAGCGTTAAACGTCTTTTATTTTGCATATTATGACGCGTAAAGCGTTATCTATTGCTAAAATTTGGAACTTTTTTTTCTTATGCCATACCATTTCCCCTTACTTCGAGTACATTCAGTTCAAATTTCAGGTCATTCTGAGCAGTGGTTCTTTTTCTACAGGTTTTTGAAATTTAAACTTTATTTATTAAATATTAATTTAAACTATTGAAACGCTGCATCGTCAAGGGAAAAAAATAAACACATGCAGTAGGATCTTAGATATTGTATCTTGAGTGCAGGCAAAATTAACGCAATCAAAAGTAAGGTTGGATACTTTTTGGTCTATATATAGTATTTCAAGAACCAGTGTAAGGATAAAAGGCCGTAGAAAAGTAAAATCCTGTAATTTACAAACTCCTGTAACATACCTGTGTTTCGAACTTCCAATTCAAAGTCATGGTGAACGTACTGAATATGTGACAGTCAGGATTACCAAAGCTCACCAATTCCTGAGTCACCGTCAGGTCTCGTTCCGGAGCATAGTAGATCTCGAATGCGCTGTTGGCATCTTCATCGCCATCCATACTCGGTCCTTTGCGATACTGAACAGAAACGCAAAATTGGTCGATATCCGGTTTAAAAAATTTGTTAAACTTGATTGTGCTATTTTCGCCTCCGTTCAGGGTGATACTCAAGTAGTTTCCTAGAATGTAGACACAATGTTTTAAAAATTTAGTACCTAATATAATTCGAATATAAATTTCGTTACAACTGAAATGGCTTCTCTTCTCAAAACGAATCGCAAGCGAAACTCCAATTTATAGTTGATCCTGTCATGGCGGAATGCACTCCCATTCCCTAATGGGGACAGTTCAGTATAAGTAAATGTCCCATTGTTGATGTATCTGATGAGTGCGATTCCAAATAAAAATATACCACAATTAGGACCTTAAAAAGTACTTTAATGGTAAAAAGGAATCACAGATGATTTTATAAACCAAGGATATAATCGCTCTAAATGAAGGTTGTTCGAGTTGCTAATTTAGAAATTTTCAAATCATTGTATTCGGTAACTTATTGTAATTGTCATCAGAGTAATTATACCTATCATTAAGTCAATTACAAACAACTAGTGTTATACATTCTGGTGGAAAACTTATTCGACACACTGATCATGATTACAACGGACTTGTCATAATAGATCTAACTGGTCTCCTGTAACTGAATCGAACCATTTTCAAAATTCCTTCCAAATAAATAAAAATGTAATTCAGATTTTTATACCAGTACTTATAATACACAATATAAACAGCATTTTCAAAAATATATAGCTAAAAGATGCAATCGAGTCTCTCGTCATTCGGATAACAAGATTTTATATGAACCGTTCAGTACTAAATAGCATTTAAAACATGTTCATGATAGATTTTTAAATTTTTGTTAAACGTGTTTGTGATTTTGGAGTCTACTGCTTAAATGATACCACTACGGTCATTCAAGCTGTAATCGAAGCGAGTTGGACCTGTCAAAAACGTATTTACCTGTTAAGGTAGATTGAATCACCCATTTGTTGGTTCCTTCCATATAGTAGTCTTCACAATCGGGGGAGTCACGGAAATTGCAGAAGAAAAGGGTGTTTGGAGGTGCGGGATATCGCGGTGCCTCGCTGTCTGTCCTTTCTAAAACAGAATAATGAAGGGAGTATTTCATCGAAATGATAATTAAATACCATAAGCTAAAATGCTCTTGAATAAACAAAAATCACATAATGTATCAATAGGACCTTGGATACGCTATACTCAAAGCTTGGACATTTCTTTAACTGTATTTGGCAGTTGCTCACTCATTTGATGTTTCAACAACTGAACTTACGCATCTTACAATTGTTCACAATTCAACTTCACGATTGTTCACAACTGTCAGTTTGCTCGAATAAAAGCGAAATTGTTACACATAATTTCGAATTCGGTAGTGGGTAGTTTCAAAACATATCTACATTTTTGTACTGTGCAAAAGTTGTTTCATTTTTAAAATGTGTCTAGGAAATAGAATGACCTTTTCACAATCGAGGAAAATATGGTAAGTAGTTAATTATCCTCGCATTGGAGCGTAATACATTATAATTATGGTCGACGGTTCGGGATTCATCCCGAAAGGAAAGTGCCGAGGACAATAACTCGTCATTTTTAACCACGATCAGATGACGAGTTAACACCTGAGCTGGCATTCTACTCTTCAAATTTCCACACCTCGCAAAACGCAACTAATTTAACGTATACAGTGGAGTATTATCTAAAATTGATCTGCTTAATATGAGCAACGAAGCACTTTCCTTTCAACTCAACTAGTAACTAATGCACAAAGAATTGTTATTAAAAGAAATTACCAAGTAATCATGGTATTTGAACCTTTTTGACCCCAAAGTAAACATTAAGCTGGATAATTTCGTTGCGAAATTCAGTACGGTGTTTTCGCTGCCAACGTTTTGGTCATTCACAAGTTTATTTGTAAAATGTAGCAAAAAATGTAAAAACACAAGTTTATATGTAAATTCACAAGTAACTGTGTAAAATGCATAAATTGTAATGAAAATCATGCTTCACATTCCCGAAAATCAAGTAGGAAAAGTTTGTTAGTACACCTGAGATGAACATATTTGTTCAAAATATCTTCGTGAAAAAATATGCTCTTAATACCTCGTAAAATATTTTAAGTACAATACAATTCGTGTCAAACTTTGTAATTAAACTTGGCCCACTTTCCCTAGAAATGGTCATATACCATGGGTTTTCCCGAGAACGACCTATCAGGACTAATATGCGTATATAAAAGTTTTACCCGGGGTTTACTTCAATATATCTATTATTGAAAGTGCAATTCAATTTGCTTTTACAAACAACCCAACACTCAAACTTTTAAGAAGGAGATAGTGAATGCAAACTGCAGCTCGACCATCGTCATTTTAGATGCTGTATCATTTTACGATCTATGAGATGACACAGATATCTAACGGAAACGAGCTGGCCACTGCGAGATTGTATATCGGAAACGGTATCCCAACACACGTGTACCGAATCATTAAACGTTTGTGCATTTGGGACCAGACTAAAACATGACGAACCTACTATCAAAATACTCACATATCTCATTTTCATAACATAGCCTCTAGCACATCCATCCCTGTGTGAATACGGTTTGATGTTGTGTTCCCCTTAAAGTTTGTACAGGAACTTTTGAAAGCTACATAGCTTCTTCCGATACAAGGTATCGAGTCAGAGTAACACAAACTGTTGTTTGAATCTATGTCAATTTAAGCTACATATCCATTCATGCTCAAGTTGATAAGTTCCATAAACTGGTATCCAGATATCGGTTTATGAAACTAGTGTCATGAACCGTTGTCTACGGTTCAACTATTGATATCCAAGGAACTTTAAGGAAGGTATAGTTAACATGCTTACTACATAATCCATTATAACTGCTTCCATAATAGCACGAGCTTCCACAGCAAGAATTTTCTGGGCAGTTACTGCAGGGTGGTCCTGCCTTGTACACGCATGTGTCGTAAACATTTCCGCTGAAATCGTAACATATGTTAGAAATTTCATTGCAACACATACAAACTATTGAAACCGATTATTTACTAGAGTTATTTTTGGTGATGGGTAATCTCAATAGTATATAAAGTGGTAGTTAATGGATGTGCTATTTTAAAAGTAATTTTAATTTATTTATATATTTAAAGATTAATAGGACCAATTTGAACTCAACATTGCATCTAGCTTTGCTATTTGTAGATTATTATAGCAGTTAATATAGTTGTTTTATTGTTCAGTCACATAAAGTTTGTTTAATATCATAACGGGGGAGGGGGGGAATTATTGGTTTTTTATAGCATCTTACTTGCTTTAAAATGGTATTCCATTGTTTCGAAACTATCATCTATATAAACAGCTATTGAACACTCCTCTGTCTTCGCTTATCGTTCTTAGAGAAAATTCAAAGGTACCATTCAAAAATCTGAGTGACATTGTCTATATTTTCATATGCATCAAATTTGCTTAGAATGTCGTCTTCATATTTATTTGTGCACAAACTTTATAATTTTCAAAGATAACACTCTATGTAGAGGTCATTGGGTTCAGCCGTTTCTGTATTATAGCTGCGAAATTTCGAGAATCGGATGTTAGATTTGTTTCTAAGACTTTTACCCATGTCTTCTGAAATATTTCTATCTTGCAGAAACTTCTATATTATGGAACAATACAAAAACCCAAACATTATCTTCTCAATGCTTCTTCCTACACTCTAAGTTCATTCTTAGAATACAATATTGATAATATAATTAATTTTCGAAGCAGTTATGAATAGCTACCTTCATCTGTTTTAATGAAAATTGACTCAGAATTTCTTTAACGATAATGCTAAGTTTGAAATCATTCCTATCATATTGGGTTCAGCAAATAGTTCGTATGATTTTGAAGTAAAAAAGTAACGGGTTTTTTTTTACTGTCACTTTTACCGTTACTTTTTACTGTTTTTAATGATGACCCAATCAAGATCTGGTAGATTTTCTTCTAATTACAAGATATATCGTTCATTAAGATACGAAGAGCTTTGCAAATGAAACGAGATGTCTTGTCGAGACAACCACCAGTGTAAGTGACAGTCCAAATTTTCGAATATTCTCTTCTACGAACGATGCAAAAATTAAGAACGGTGCTTCTTTTCCCCCAACTGTATGCGAAATCTTTTCAAATATCTTACATATTTTATACACAACTCCTTACTCTATTGTTTACACTACATTTTAGACAGTCAATGCACTCGGATATCCAAATTTTCTTGTACCGTGTAAGGACACGAGAGTTTATCATCTGTAGAACCAAAATCTTCTAGTGCTTCCCACTCAAAAGATCTCTATAAACACATCTAGGTAGAGGGAATCTGAATGGGGAATTGAGTGACCCACGATATCGAGATGTGTATCGTTGGTATTGATATTTTTAATTAACGTAGCACTGGAGCAGCACAACAGGGTATTGATGACTGTCCGGGATGAAACCAGAAGGGAAATAATCGAGGACAACACTACATAAATTTTGAACCACAGTCAGATGACGAGGTCACACATCAAATGACATCCCATTCTCCAAATTTCCTCACTATGCCAATGTGAGAACATTGTAGGCCACGATAGATTTAACCTACACCAGTCGCCTTTGTATGCGACGGTCTTTGGCTGGATTTGAACTCAAAACCACCTCTTGTTGCTAATCCATTGCTCTTCCAACAGGTCTACAGCGTCCCGGGTAATCGTTGGAGTAGTAATTGGAGAGTGATTAAAATGTCCTATAACACACACAGCACACATAGATGGGAATGTCGAATTCTAACTTTACTTTCAAGTATAGAGTATGCTAATGTAGACGAATACAGGAGCTGATTGATATAGAACTCCATATTAATGCAGCAACGAAGATATTTTCAAAGCTTTTATAATTTGTCCTAAAAATCTGAATGATGTACTTTTGCAAGTGAGGTAAAGGTTGATTGAGCAGGAGAAAAATCTGAAAACCTTTTGTTGCGAAATTTATATAGGTATCAAATAATCGATTAAGAATACGTGTGCTTTTGTAAAACTTTCCTTAGAGGGTGACGCTGGGGTCATTTATTTACACAGCCCAAATTTTAACTTTTGTTCAATCCCGATCATGCCCTCACGACAGATATTAACTGTTTTTTTTTCTATTTTAAATGTTCGTATTCGGCTAAACATAATAAAATCAAAAATACACTTTTAAACATTTTTATACTAGATGGATATAAAATTCTCCAATATTAAGCAAAATGCATTGAATGCAAGTAAATTTGAAATGCACCGAAACAATTGGTAAAAATCTAAAAAATGTTGTTTCATAACACAATACAGAGGCTGTTCGCACATTTTTTAGTCGATTTTGGTTAGCGGTAATAAAAAATCGTTTGCTGCAAAAGAAATAATTGCAGTTGTACTATGTTTTTAAAAGTCAAAATTATCGTCTGGGGCTTGAGAGGTTTGTTTTTATTCAAAATGGCGTTTTTAAAGAAGTAGTGGTTCGAAGGCTATATTTATGCTCTTTCCGAAGAGAAATATTCATATTCCGTTATCCAAAAACGATGAGAGAGTCATGGTTTAGTGATATCTAAAGCATAGATAGGTAATATCGTCAACAAGAAAGGAAAAAAACGTCAAATTGAAGCCTCAAGTGGGACAAAAATTCCAAACAAGTATCCAATGAAGAAACGGACATCTTCGACTATTGCAAAGGTACGTTGTTTAATGTTAAAAGAAAATCCCCCTAGTCAAAGGACAGTTGCAAAATCATTAAAATGCTCGATGTCCACTGTAAACAAAATGATAAACGTTGATTTAAATCTTAAGAAAGCGAAAAAACGCAATGTGCATCGTCTTTCTCCAAAGCATATCGCTGAACGCAGGACACGCTGCCAAATTTTATATGAGAAACACTTATCCAAAGAAAAATGGAAAACAATTGTCACAATAGATGAATCATGGGTGTATTTAAATGATTGCAGCAAAAAAAGAGCCATTTATTATCATAAAAGGGGAGAAAAAATTTAAGTACATGGTTCACAGAATCGAAAGAAAGTTTTTCTAAGGGATTCATGATTCTTGCTGGTTTTTCATATAGTGGCAAGTTAAAAATAAAGAGAGTGGAAAAAAATGTCAAGATTAACTCCAAATACTATCAGGAATATATTTTATCGCCAATTTTTCTGAATGAAATACCGTCGCTTTACCGACAGTGCCATCAATCTGTGGAACTCCATCAAGACAAAGCTAGCAGTCACACAACAAAATCCACTGTAAATTTCCTAAAAGGAATGGAACAAAAAACCGGTATCAAGGCCATACCCTTCACTGATATCCCTACTAAATCTTCCGATGTATCATCTATGGATTTTTGTGCTTTCGGACTTTTAAAGTCTGCACTATCCAAACGTCGTCCCACAAGCCCTACAGGACTCTGGAAAGCTGTTCAGAAGGAATGGGATAGAATACCTCTTCTGACACTTCAAAAGGCATTATTATCCTGGAAATTACGGTGTCGAAAGATAGTTTAGAATAAGGGCTATCAAATAGAATATTTAAAACACAGAATTTTATGTAATTTAGTTTTGTGAAGACAATATACACTGTCTAAAAAATGTGTGAGCAGACTCTGTATTAATACTTAAAGCATATCTGCTATGAGTGTACACCATGTACGTACTACTACAAATATTAATGAGCTCTCAACTTAAGCTGGTAAATACGACTAATGTTACAATGAATACTTTATATACACAGAAAAATATACGAAGAGAAAACGTTAACACTTACGCTGGCCCATAGTTACAGATATAGAGTCGTACGTAAGTTTCCGTTCCTTCTTTATACAATACATAACCACATCCGACTCGAAATGTTTTTGACCAAACAAGCTACACAAATAAAACAATTATTGTAAACGTCACTATGGAACATTTCGGAGAAAAGAAATTAATTATATTATAAATTATGAGAGAAAATAATAAACATTTGTTGAAAAGAGACAATATTGAAAAATATATCATTTTCATCTTTCTATTTTAATACAATATCATTTCTATTAATGTGTTTCCTTGCATTCCCTTACGAATAGATACTATTAAACATATTATATTCAGATGGCAGTCATCCCCACTTGAAATTATTCCCACCCAATGCCCCCCCCTTTAAATAATTGTCAATAAAATAACTTGGACTTATAGATTTAGCGATTGAGTATATCTAACACAAAACTATTGACAGTTATAAATAAGATTGTACCTGAGACAAACGCCATGACTGGAATTTTTCAATTTTAATTCGATGTGGGATTAAGATTAAACAAAGAATTTCTTATTAAATGTTCGTTTAGCGATCCAAATCAAAACATCGGACCCCATAGTTCCCGTTGTCATACATTTAGAAGCAATTGAGTACCTAAACCTTCTGAAACATTTTAAATTATCTTACAATATATTCCGGATGAAGTGATAACTCAACACCTTATTGGATTTCTTGTACGGAATTTTAAAATTTCACAATTTTTATTTTTATTCTTTTGTACCATTGTTAAAATTAACGATACAATTTTCCGATCTGTGGTAATAAAATGAATATTGTAACAAGTAAAGTCAAGTATTTTTTATTACTGATGAAAGAAAACTTTTAAAATTGTATACCATAGAGTGTTGTTATAAACGAAATTACAATGCTTTTGCAATGCCAGTCCAATTGAACATTAGTCAGTATGGTGCTAACTACAAGGGAATATTCGTAAACCAGCTTGCATCACGAAAATGAATTCAAATTACTCCTTACATACATGACAAATTAAAAGTTCGTTAATATAAAATAGGTCAAACATTATATGGTTTCAAAGATTATAATGAGCTTATAATAAATATTGAGTAACAAAGTCTCATTTTCAATCAAATAACCAAAATCTTTGTTTAACAATCGATAACTGATCACTTTTTTATCAGTTATAAGAAGTAATGATTTGTTATATGTAATTAAATACAAAACCCAACAAATACATGGTAAATATAGCTTTTAAATTTCTAATTGTGTCCATGCGAATAGTAAATAATCTCCAACGAATTACTGGTAAACAGCTTAGCGCCTACTTACTACTTGTATCAAAAGTGAAGATATAGTGATCGTAATAACGCTTTTGACCATAGAAAAGTGCTTACAGTTCCAGATGACTCCTGATTTTTAAGTTCTTAGTAGGATTGTTCTAAAACTCTGAACAAATAGAAATTAATGTCGTTTATTGGGTTTTGATACAAAAGAGTTCGTACTATGTTTGACGCTAGATGGCATTGCATCGCAAAACCGAAGTGTTCCAACTTCAGACGTGTAACGTTTTTAGGTATGTGATTCATAAAGATTCGTCACTTAAATCACTTCTATAGCCAGAAACCTCAAAATTTTTATGAGCATGGGATGGTACAGCTACCGAAGAGATGGAGAAAGGAACAGTACGAACTTTTGCATAAACCCAATAAGTCTGGAGATTCTGAATCTAATTCATAGAATCTTGAGTGAAGTGCATGTTGATATAAAATGAACAACTAACTTGTGACTACCTACAACTCTTCTTTACAAGTCTTTCAGATTAAAACTTCTGGTTTGCCATGCTCCACTCTTAGGGAATCATGTTTCTGAGGTCAATGTCAAATGATGTTTCATACTTTTCAATCATTTCACCCTTAATCATTAGCATATTTATAAAAAAAATTTAAGTAAGCTGAAAAAAAGGAAAGAAGATTTTTCAAGGAGTATAGTAGTTTAGTTTAGTATAAACATTCTAGAAAAAAAAGATTAGGTAGGTAGTTAATAATCATCGTACTGGAGCTACATGCAATTCCTCGTAATTTTGAACCACGGTCAGGTGACGAGGTCAGACCCAAGCTGGTACTCCGCTCTCCACACTTCCACATCACGCCAACATTAAGCCATTTTATGCCACGACAAATTTTAACGTGAACCAGCCCCCCTGAACCCGTTGGTCTTTGGACCAAAATTCTAAATCGCAACCATGTGGTTGCTCATCAGTTGTTCTTAATTGTGCTAGTTACCCTGGTCCTCAATATAGAGAGTAAAAGAAAAATAACTCTTTATACTAAGACTTGGGATTATTAGATGTATACAAATTTTATGAGTGCAAAATATATCTCATTTAAGAATTGTGTACCTCCTTTACAGAAATGACTGCTGAATAAAATGACGTATTTTGAGGTTCAAGTGTTGTTTTAACAAGTTGGTAATGTACCTGACTAAAATGTCTGTACTCGTTTCCACCATTCGGGGGTTGAAAAGGGCAGATGTTGCTCAGTGGAAAGTATATGATTTCCGAGAACCATTCAGTCACTGCAAAATTCCAATCTGGTTGAGGTATACTATATCCTCCTATCCATTTCTGAATGGCAATGTTTTGGCCGACTCCAAAGTTCACTGAAAACCGGAAGGAATAATATAGAAAGGAAACATACAAATGACAAGAAGGAAGATGAAATGCCATACAGAAAAACTAGCTTATTTATTTACAAAGTTTCATTTAATAAAATGTGTTTAACAAATGTAAATAAACCACATAGGTGATGTGCTTTTCTTAAAAATCAAATTAGGAATTTTCATTTGCATTGGAATTGTATTTTTAGTCTGTTATATAAAAACCGTTTTGTTTGAAATAGTTAAAAAACTAATATCGCAAAATTAGCTAATTACTTTCAAGTCCTGTTTAAATTGAGTTCCTCTATTCTACGTAGAAAGAACTAACTTTCAAATACAATTAAGACATCATAAAAATGATTGACATTTATTTCAATCAATGGTACCCAGCTTTTATAACTTTTCTTTTAAACGTGCTCATACATCTGTTCTGCGATGTTTGATTTTCGATACATTCGCACATTCAGTACATTCTCATCTGGCATAACTGACTAAACTATAAAGGCAGACATGAAGTCTTCCTTGTGCAATGGTGAAATACAAAGTCTTCTTGAAATCAACAATGCCAAGAAAACAATGTAAAAAGGAAGAAGCCAATGTCATGGGAATATGTCGACAGTACTCTGAGGAATTAAAACTTGATGGATCCGAAACAAAGCAATTCATAAGGAAGTACTTTTCCAGAACAATAGGAATACAAATTGAAAACATACTTTATTTCCCGGATGCAGAATTATATTCAGTGTTCTGCAACACAAGAATTACAATTGTTTTGCAGACATTTTGTCCGAATTTTGAAAACTGAAGTAAAATCAAAAACAGGCGTATAACACAATTATCGGCTAAATATGTATTACATATTTAAAACAACAAAATTAATTAACTTACTTTATTTAAAACCTTGGCATAATTTCAGAATTTGCAATTCTGTCGATAATTTTTAAAGTTAAATATTTTGCCATTGACATAGAAGATGTGTTGTTTATAAAGTGTTTGTGATAATTTGTGTGGTGTAGGGAGGTTGTTCTGTAACTAGAAAAAAAAATGGTGCGGCAAGTATCGCGCTTTGCACTACAGAACATCGTAACTTATGATTGAAAAAAAATCGGGCAAAATTTTGATAACATTAATGAAACATTCTTCTGCAACGTACGTCGCAGTTTTAAGCACTTTCTGCTCCTGGGCTATATACTTTCAGAACAAGGCGAACTTTTTAAACTATTATTTTGCATTCATTTTTTCATCTCCTATTGAGATTTAGTAAAAAAACCGCGTATATTTTTTAAAATAATCTTACTAGGGATTCCTAAAATGTGGTGTGCGTTTCAAGATTGCTGGAAACTAAATTCAGCATTCATTACCCTCAAACGTGAATTCCTTTCATATTTTAGAGTAAAAATCGACTCACATTTCAAGTCAGGTAACACCTCTTCACATTTCAGGGCAAATACTAAAGCTTGATTATTACAAAATAATATTCAAGTTCTGCACTGGACAGTTAGTTCACCAGGACAGAATCCAATGAAAAGAGTACCTATGAATTATTTTTCTTCAAATTTATAAGAATAACTTCAATACCAATGATGACCTCATAAGAGCTTTGGTTCAAGGTTGAAGTGAAATAGAAAATTCTATATGGTAAAACCTTATAAAAGCATGTCGAAAACATGATTTTTCCAAGTTATAAATAGCAATAGTGGATGATTCCATGGTGGTGGTCCATGATTTCACACAAATTCTATATAAAAATTAAATGGAATTTTAGGACCTATCTATGAGTCGATTTTTGTTTTTATGTTTTAAACTTTTTAATACAAAATAACTCAATACCTAAACTTTCTTAGCCAGATTATACTTACAAACTCTTCGGCAATTCGCGCAATCATGTTTGAAGATACATTGTTCGGCATATTTTTGGGCTACTCCAGCTAATTCATTGTCCCATTCCTAAAAACAAAGGACATTTCAAATGGTTGTAAACCTGATTAATTTCCGTTGATGAAATGTTGGAAATGCGAGGGTCTGATGTGTACATAAAAATACATTTTATGAACGATTATGAAAAAGGATATTTATGCTCATCATGCCTGGATTCCAAAGATTTTTGTATTAGTTAGTTGAAAATTCTAAGATACTTAAGATCGTTAAAAATAAATAGTTTAAGTATTCCAAAAATTCTAACAGTTGCAAGAAGACTCTTAAAATTTGTGATGTTATGAATGCTTTCTAAATAAACAAAAATGTACTTATAAAAATTCTGAAGAGTGTAATCAACCATCTTGAAACTGGACTGCTAGTTCCATTTGGTCACTAAGTTGAGAATTAATCACATTTATCGATTTAATATGTTTTATTAAATGTGTAGTACTGAAGTTTGCTTATAACTAACTCTTCCGAATAAACACATAGATTTAAAAGCAAATATTAATTATTAAAAATTAGTAGCAGTTTCATCTCTATGAAAGAAATTTTCAGCTAAGAAACCATCGGAAAATAGGATTTTTACAAAGGGTGTTCCATAAAAACTGAAAGTAAAATCATAAAAAATCAAGAAATATATATTTACAGAAAAAAATACATAATTCTTTTTCAAAATACCTTCTCTCAGATGATATGCAACGGTCCCATAGTTCAATCCACTTTTCAAAACAAGTAGAGAAACCTTTTTCTAGAGAAGCTGCTTCAAAGAAACCTGAACTGCTGAAATAACTTCCGAATCTGTATTAAATTTCTACCACAGAGCTTCTCTTCAACGTCGGAAACAGACAGAAATCGCATGATGCGAGATCTGGACTGTAAGGGGGATGTGGCATGATTTTAATATTGCATTTACTACCATATTGCTGAACAGAAGTAGCTACATGCGGACGAGCATTATAGTGATGTAATGTCCAATTCCCTACCAATTCATGTCGTTTTCTCGATAAGTGTTGTCTAAAAAATTTCAAAACTGAAATATAATATTCACCATTCACAGTAGTTTTTGGAGGCACAGCATGCTGATAGATTACACCTTTATGATCAAAGAAAATAATCATCATGACCTTTCCAGCAGATTTGGTTTGTCGGATTTTATTCGGAGGCAGAGAATTAGTGTGTTTCCATACACGTGTTGCGGACTTTGTGAGGGGATTAAAATGATGCACCCAAGTTTCATCACCTGTTATTATAGTCTTTAGGAAATTCGGATCATTTTGAAGCATCTGTTTCCACTCACAACATTGGTGAATTCTTTTTTGCATTTGTTCTTTAGTAAGGTGATGAGGGACCCATCCTTAACAAACATGGCGAAGCTGTAAATTGTTGCGTAGAATGCGAAGTATCGACGTTTTCGAAATGTTAGTTGATACCGCTATCTCCTCACATGTCATTCGCCGATTTTCTTGCAAGATTGCCCACACAGTGTTAACATTGCGATCATTCATAACACTTTCTGGTCGGCCAGACTTAGGAGCCAGTTCTGCAGACAAACGTCCTTTTTTTAAATCACCATGCCATCTAAAAATCGCAGACTCACCAAAACATTTGTCTTTGTAAGCTTCTTTCATAAACTTAACTGTTTCTGAAGCTATTTTGCCTAAACCATAGCAAAATTTTTATGGTAGAACGCATTTCGTTTTTTAACTTTGAATCACTCACCTCAATTTCTGTAGGGCAAATAAAAACAGTTCTTTAAACAAGCACGAAATTAGGAAAATAAAATCGTCTGCTTCGTTTAGAATATTTATAATCGTACAGTTAACAGTTTGAAAAAAATCGCCTGCACTTTTATTTTTAGTTTCATGGTGTTGCCACTACATAAAATATTAACTCTCAGTTTTTATGGTATGCCCTTTGTACTTCCGATTATCCAATATGTAATACGTACATGAAACTCGTTCTACCATAAAGTACCAGCGTCATCTCTATATAGCTTTACAGAAAACCTATTGTCTTGCTCTCTCCTCTCACGCAAACATTGTGCATTCGAAATAAATTCTTTAAGTATTAAAGCTATAGTGAGAAACTTGTTTCGTTTTCATGAATTCTTCACAATGAAGTCGGTGAAAAAGAGCTGTGTATAAAAAAAATTACCTCATAGTTTAAAAAGTGGTTGAGTTTTCCTTCCCAAAGCGAGGAAATGAAGTGTGTTAGCAAAAGATTGATATTATTTGCATATTATTATTTATTGTATCCAACCCTTTATATATTCATTCAATCTAATTTCTGCTATTTTGAATATTATCTCCGAATAATCCCTTATAAGATTTTCAAGGACTCTTTTTGTATTCATCCTTTACAACATCAGTAATGAACTCGATTAAATTAATTAACATCTCAAAAAAATTTGCAAAATGTTATGAAATAACCTCTTTATTGCTTAAAAGCTAAATGTTTTTTAAACATGAAGCCTACCGTCCACGTAAAAACATACAAAAGCACTCTCCATGGTGTTGGACAAGAATTTTTAGCAACAAACGCAATTGCGACTTGGAAAGATCTGTTTCATTCAAATTAAAACTCATAAAGTGGCATTTTAATATCTCAGCACACAAGACTCCTTCCTGGGTATTAAAATAACACCACAAATTGTGTGGATGCCTCGATTACTTTCTTAAGAGATTCTATGTTCCTATTTTAATGGTTTTAAAATTTTAATGCGTATTTGAGCTGAATTTTATTTTTAGTTCAATAAATTGTAAATTTCATTTAAAACAGCTTTTGGTGCACTTAAAAACGTCATACACATTTAAGTCAAATTTTGTATTATTTTATGAGCAGCAATGTGTGAGAAGATTAACCAGACAACATTAGCATGAAGCTGCCCACATGAGTTGTTACTACTTACACTAAACAATCTATGAGTTAAAATTTAAAAAAAAATTAGTTCAAACATCGAAAAATTAAAAACTTTTACAATTTGTAAAATTGTAGTAAAATTTGATAATTTTAAAAGCTATATTTGATTTAACTTATCCCTACTCAAATAGTTTTTAAAAGGGGCGTCGATATTCTTTTTGGGTCTTTTAATAGTAACACGATGGAACTAGTTAGTATAAGTTGATTTTTATCAGAAGATAAAATAGAAAATAAGAGTCCGGGAAACTAATTTAGAATTAGAAGTTCAAAATTCTATACACAAAATCAAGAAGCGGTTGAACCAATTAACTTGAGACTTGGTATCTAAGATTAAATTTCTCTCTGGTCATCAGTTCAACAGGCTCTGGGTTGGAGTAGATGTTTGTAGATTTCGGAATTCACTTTAAGTCGTTGATCTCAGAGAATTACAGCAAAAAACAAGACCGTAGAATGACAAACCAATTAAGATTTGAAAAAATGTAATATATTAAATCATTCGGAAAGTTCTGCGGGTTTTTTAATGATAAATACCAATGAAGCAGCTCAAAAACATAAGAAAATATTATTGAAACACATAAGTACCAATTTGTTTCATGGCTCTTTTTGCCATCTTTCCGGCTGCTGGGAAATTATTTTGTTTTAAAATCATTAGCCTTATTTGTAAAGAAGTTATCGAGGTGCTGTTTCACAGTCTCCAAAGAATTGAACTACAGGCCGTTCAGATAATTTTGAAGTGACCTGAAGAGGTGAAAATCTGAGGGACAAGGTCTGGTGAATATGGGGGTGGCACAAAACATCTCAGCCATACTCAATAAGTCTCTGTCTGACATTCAGCCAAATGTGAGGCCGCGCATTGTCAAGTTGGAAGACACCTCGACGATTGGTCAGTTCTGGAATCTTTGCTTCGATTTCTGCTTTTAATACTGCTATTTGATAACAGTATTTTTCCAAATTTATTGTCTAATTTTGTGGCAACAATTCATAGTAAACAATTCCTTTGTAGTCCCACCATACACAAATCTGGTTTTCTTTCGAATTTATTGTCTGATTTTGTGGCAACAATTCATAATGAACAATTCTTACGTAGTCCCACCATACACAAATCATTATTTTTTTGGGATACAGCCCCCATCCCCTCTCACTGTTACTTGGGGAGACTTTTCCTCGTAACATTATTGTATAGTACTCCCTTCTCTTCTCCAGTAATGAGCCGTTTCAAAAAAGGTGCTTCTTCATTTCATTTTAGCAAAGAATCACATGTTGAAATTCGAGCAAACATATTCTGTGTTTACCCATACATCGTAGCGGCTTACATACCGAATGTTCTTCAAATGATCATGAACTGTACTTTTTGTAATATTTAGTCTCTGTGATAGTTTCTGAACTGTGTAACGTTTATTTTCAGCCATAGCATCTTTTATAAGGTCCTCCTTTACAGAGGATGATCGTCCAGAGCGGACATCATCTTCGAGGCTGAAATTTCCGGGCCTAAATTTATCAAACCACCTTCGAACTGTGTCATCAGAAACAGCACCTTGTCCATATACAGTACACATTTTACGAGCAGTCTGACCAGCATGTTTTTTTTTCTTAAAATTAAAGAGCATAAGACGGAAATAAACTTTTTGGTTCTCCATTCTTAATACTGCTGTGAAACAAATAGTATGACACAAATCAAGCTGGAATTATGCAGTGAAAGCAGAAAATACCAAATTTACACATCTGCTTCAATCAAGGTAACTCCTTATCAACGATAGCAAAATAATAATAACAAAGCGGGCTTCGATTTGAAAAACCGCATAACTTTCCGGATGACCCAATATATTGGAGTCAAAATTGCAGTGTTATGATAAATTTTGAAATTTGGTGCAATCTGACATGAACACGGCCTTCGTGCAAGTCTAATGACTATGAATAAATAGATGTTGTTCCCTATCCTTGAATGTTTTCTGTTATGAACGATGAACGGAATAAGATATTCCTTTTTACCACAACCGTAAATCTTTTACTGTTGTAAGATGTTTACGATCACTGTGACCCTAAAATATGAAATTGTGGTTGTTACACGAGAAATAGTAATAGTACCTTCTGAACTATTTAAAGTAAATGACGAAAGACATCCCATAAGTCAATAGAAGTCAATCAAATTTAGGATGAAATAATTTATGAAGAAACTACAATACAGAAAGAAGAAAACCAATACGAAGGGATTTAGTGGTTTTACTTCCTGGAGAACGGATATCTTTGACGGACAAAGAATTGAACTCCAAGCCGATCAGAGAATTTTGAAGTGACCTGAAGAGGTGAAAATCTGAAGGGCAAAGTCTGGTGAATATGGGTGACACAAAACATCTCAGCCATACTTAATAAGTCTTGATCTGACATTCGGCGAAATGTGAGGCTGCGCATTGTCAGGCTGGAAGATAATACCTCGACGATTGGTCAGTTCTGGATGCTTCGCTTGGATTTCTGCTTTTAATACTGACATTAGAGAACTGTTTTTTTCCGTATTTATTGTCTGATTTTGTGGCACCAATTCATAATGAACAATCTCTTTTTAGTCCCACCATACACAAATAATTTCTTTTTTTTGGAATGTTTTTAACTTATCATTGTTTTTCGTTAAAATGAATAAAACTTTTTTTTTTTTTTTGCTATGAACAAGGATGGAAAGTTTCAGTAAAGTTGAAGCTAAAATCAGATCGCAGCCGTTCGGTGACATAACAAGGAAATATGGAAAATTCACACACATAGCGTTTATTTTAAACAAGAAAATGGGATAAAGATAAATAGTCAAATATGGACAGATTTGATTTTTTACATGAATATAGCAATGATGTGTGTTTACCAATCAGATAGAACAAGCGGTATCGGATATAATCATTTGAAATAACACTTATTACAGCTAATTAAATTCTTCAGTCCAACAACTTTTGATTTTATAGGAAATATTGACAAATAGTAACAACCAGTTACCCAAATTTTAACACCATGGAATATTTCAGGTAAAAACTGAGCTGAACTCAGTGACATCGTGGCTTTTCAAAGCCGTCAAAACCCTTATTGGTCATGTCATAAAATCAACAACCATTTATAGAAAATGAATGTCTATTTTATTTTTTAAAGTTTGACAAAGCAACCGTTATATAAGGGGATGGATTTAACCTTCGTCCAATTTATAGGATAGTCTGTAAACTAAAAGATAATTAATTATACTTTTGTAATGTTTTAATTCGATATATTTTGTGTGCGTTCATAAAGTACTAAAAGTTTGAACCCAAACGTTAAATTTTTCAGTATGTTTCAGATATCTTCATCGTTATTGTTGAAGTCCCAAATGTACTAACCAAACGTCTTCTAAATTTTGAATTGCATTAAAAATGTTTATATTTCATTTTACGAAATATAATGTATTACCCTGTTGAATTTAAAGTAAGTTTTTTTATTTAAGCGTTTAAGCAAATTTATGTTTAAAAACTTAACTATGAAAAGGTGGATAGTTAATTTTTAAATTAACATTACTAAAACTATTTTTTTATTTCTGTTTCGTACTGAGAGAGCTGACCAAATAGACCTTGAATAGAATTCCTATTTTTTAGTCAATTATTACTGTCTTTATATACGTGTGGATGCACGCGAGTACTTAGTTTGGCTGTTATAAAATTAGCTACACACCAAATTCAAATGCTCACCATTTCAAGCATATCTCCTGACGAGGGTAAAACAGCAGGGAAGGCAGTTGTTCCTGTAGCAATTCCATTTCTGTAACTGTTGTGCAAGTTCATGATCGTATTTTTATCTTCCTCTGTTGGGTAATAAGCCAAAATTTCACAGGATTTGTTCTGAGGTTTGCAGTACGAATGGTCTTTACTGTACATTTTGAATATAGGAGGACAATCATCGGCAGAGACATTATCCAATAAGGTAGAAAGTAAAGCAAAAGCCGTAAGCAGTATTGAAGTTTCCATCATGAAATTTAAGATTAAAGGCTAGAAAATAAATAAAACTTTTAAATAATGAAATTTTTAATTAAAAAGTTAAAAAATAAGATAATTATAAGTCGTATACATCGCACCCCCGAAGAAATGCCATAAGTAAAAAAATAATGTTTCGTTTTCATGTGGATAATAATCTGTATTCTAGAAAACTGACAGAAGTCAAATAGTAATAGTTCTCTGCAAATTACAGTGACCGTTTAAGACTGTTGTAGAATGCAACAAGAGTGCCTCAAGTTAGTTGGATCTTAACATTTGAGGAATGATGACATGTGTTCCTTCAGGAAAAAGTGTGTCATTTTATGTGTGTAACTTAAAACTTAATCATTAATGAGAGTTCCCGTCAAAGAACGTAAATTAATAACTGACTATATTGGGTTCGTTCGTGTTCTCTTCATTCCTTCCAGTTATATCATAAAATCAACAAAGTACTCAAATGAACACGGAAAATTACACAACTTTTAAAAAAGGTTGTTTAACGGATTAAAGAGTAAAGCTAAGAAATGTTTTAGTTCTCCTTTATTTGACTTATAACTGATAGATGAGTGATATTGTGATCCCATCAAAATAATGTTTCAAATTGTCATCTCATACCAATTTTTAAAAAAAATTCACTTTTCAATTAGTTCTAAATAATTTCTTTTTTGACGCGTATCACTTTTCTTTAGGGGAGGCGATATATGTGTACTACAATTTTTGTGAAGCGTGATATGCAATAAGAGACTTTAGTATTCATATAAAATCATAGTAATATACCTCCTTATCTGCTCTTCTATAATTCTTCGTGTAATGGGTTGGAACGAAAGAGTTAATTGTAAAATATGGTTAAATATGGAGTGAGGTTTTGTAATCTACGAGTGCGTGAATTCCCCACTTTGGTTTAGTGTACATATAAAAATTAAGTCTTTAATTATTGACCTACTTGGATGATACATAAGAGACCTAAGAGTCAGAATTCAGCCAGTTGAGAATAGTGGTAGGAGTAAAGGTTGAAGTTTCAAATATCTATAAAGCTTCTATCCACTAAATTTTTTTTAATGTTCGAAAACCAGTAAGGTTGATGATAAAGGAAAAAAGTATACACTTAAACACCCTTTCACCATACACAAACCAAAACGTAGTTTAATTAAGATAAAAAGGTTAAAAAAATGAATAATAATAACATGTTAAAGTTAGTCGTTGTTTTCACTTCTTATCAACGTTAACTAAGGCATTGGTGCTTTCAAAAGTTTAACGAAAGTCTTCTATGTACCTGCTTAGCAACAAAACTTAAAGTTATATTTTATGTCTAGGAAGTATAATTCCTATATAAAACTTCATACAAGTTATCATACAATGGAAAGATGCTATAACAAAAGAAATTTTTTTTATTTGGACAAATGGGAAAATGAATCGGGTTTACTAAACATTGATTTCCATACAAAAAAATTGCATAGTATAGTGGCTTTAAATGCTGTTTGGTTGTATAAAATTTCTTGTGTTCAATTTTCTTCAGTTTTCTATTATAGAAATACATAAATTGTCATGCTCAAATTTTATGCAAGAAAAGGGTTGGTATAATTCATCATAAAGAATGATTACAATTTTTTTTACTTCAATCATATTTTGAGCCATGAACTAAGTTCAAATTGATTATTTTATTTTACATCTATAAAAATTCCCTTGTGGTCCTAATATTATTGTCTAGATCAAATCACACTTATGATCCTCATCACTTGTGGGATGGTCTGCCTAATTCATGTGCCAGATAGTCCTGGCTCTTGATTAATGGCTAAAATAAAATAAATATCTAGTACATTTTCGTGTGCATATGGAACTAGAAAACAAAGGTAGTAGTAACTGAAATGGTTGAAACTTCTTAGATTCATTTTTTGTTATCAAAGCTTCAGCAATAAAAAACACAAAATGTTTTTTATCTATTACCTATGTTTTTTTTTATTTTAAAGAATGTTTTGTTTACGAGTAGATAATTACAGCAAACACAAATTTTTCAGTATTCCTTCAATCAATATTGTATTATTTAAAAATAATGACTGAACAGGTATATTTCCTTCCATACTTATTAGCTACGTAATTATTAAATAATTCATGTAGTACAAACAGGAAGTTCATACCAAATGAATACTGCACAAAATGTTTAAACAATTTCGTAAAATGCCTTTCCAATTGCAAACTAAGAAACGATTTCACAACCAGCTGAAGTGAGAATCTTTTTAATACCAATGAAAAATTTTTAATATCATGTCTCCTACATGAGAGGCCCTATCTCTTTTTTTCAATTAGTTTTCTAACTTGATAGTTAACTTCATTTATTTCTGATAGGGATGTTATTAGGAAAAATGTCATACTTTCTTTCAAGAGATAATTGAGTACATAAATGAAAACTTTCAAACCTTGAATATTTAAAATGTTTGTTTTTGCATTTCATAAGAGCCTGTTATACGCTCGTATTTGACACTCGATTGTGAAAATTGAACTAGAACAAAGGTTAAACTAGAAATGAATTTCGAAGCTCACAAAACATTCATTAATCGGTCGTTTTCATCTAGAGTCGCATCCAATAAACACAATGAAAAATTTATAACCTCATTTGTACTTTAAAACTCAACTTTTTTACATATATTTTTACAGATTATTTTGGATGAAATGGCTCCATTTCTGATCTTTTATCATAAAAAAATTCCTATCCATTTACATACTGCTTCGTGAAAGGCATTACTTACATGTACAGCTGTGTATCCACCTTTACGATGAATTTAAGACGAACATCTAGCACTTTGGGAGCAATCCGCCGTCTGATCACGCTCCTGGAAATCTCGGCTTTTTATTACTTCTGACAGAAGTCTGTTAAGCGAACATCGATGCAAAACATGCGGGAACGTAACGCCTTACTCACGATTAGTTTTACGTTTTCTGGATTTGCGTTTTATGATATTAGTCTAATCGCAAGATGCACTTTCTTGCTCAAACTTCTCTTCAGTAGAGAACAATATTCTTATTCTTCATTTAATAAGAATTCTGCTTTAGAATAATTAAGGAAAGTATACGAGGTAATCCATTGTAATGTAACGAGTTCTTACCACGTGTACCTTTTCCAGGTAAGGTAATTTTAATTAGCGTCGTACTAGAGCAACACAACAGGCTATTGGCGACGGTCCGGGATAAATCCATAAGGAAAGGATATGAGGACAACACCACGTAATTTTGAACCACGGTCTGATGACGAACAGCATCTGTGAGCTGGCACTCCACTCTCCAAACTTCCACACCAACCCAACCTGAGCACTTTTGGTCACGACAGATTTAAGGTGCACCAGCAGCATCTACACCATACGCATACAAATATGCATTCACTGACCTGGGTTTGAACCAGGAACCTTCCGATCTAGAGGCTAACACCTTAACCACCAGACCGGTTGGTCGGCTTTACCTTTTCTACAGCGCACTTAAATTTATTTTCAGGTTAAGTGATATAGGATTTTGTATATTGTCTATATGAAATAAACTTGTTTGTTTCTTAAAGTGTGTGAATTCTACTACTAAAAACAATATGAAATGCACTTGTTTGTTTATCGTGTACATTCTACTAATAACAGCTCACGTAAAGGAAAAATCTGCCGGAGGGTGGCCATTGCAGATAGTGCCACTAGTGACGAGTGTTACCCAATTTCCTCCCTTTGAAGTCGTTAGTCGCTGTTGCCCAACCAGTGACTAACAGCATAGTTAGTTTGGGCTTTGCTGGTATTTTAAGTAGAGGCACAGACCGGCTGACGCAAGCTGCCCTATCTCTGCAAGTGAGTCGGCCCTTTCGTTGCCTATAATACTTACATGACTTGACACCCATTGCGGCCGTAGCTGCTATCTTTATTAAGAGCCCTCGACAGAACCGGCCACAAAAAGCTCCATTCTTCCCTAATATTTATTTAACAAAGTTGATTTTTTCAGATGTTTTAGCTAAAATGCTTGTGAATCTATATCTTGCATTAAAATTTTAAGACTCCTATCGTTCTAGGGAGTGTTTCTGATCTCAGCCTTTAAGAATTTTTCTAAAACAAAAAATTTACACGAACAGTGTCTGTTGAAACTGCGTTTACGTTAGTTCTTTAAAGCTCGTTACATCATTGTTCTTTCAAAAATGTGACTTTTAAATGAAAAAATTCGATGGTAATAAAGTTCAGATTAACGAATTTTAAAATGAACGTTATACGAAGTTTACTACGTAAGTGTTGTTTAAGTTTACATTATACAAAGTTAAGTTTTATAAGAAATTAAAACAGCTCTTACATATATTTTGTCAAAATTGGGTTTTTATCTACATCATTTTACCTTTCACTCACCTAATCGTAATTTCGATGCCAATATTTTGTGATTTTGCAGTCGTGATCGTTAAGCGACAATCCATTGTGGCTGTCTTCACTCATCCATTTCCATGCCAATATTTTGTGAAGATTTTGCAGTCATGATCGATAAGCGACAGACTATTGTGGCTGACTTCACTCATCCAATCGTTATTTCCATGCCGATATTTTGTGAAGATTTTGCAGTCCTGATCGTTAAGCGTCAATCTATTGTGGCTGACTTCACTCGCCCACTCATTATTTCCATGCGAATATTCCATATCCTGTGGTCATTCCAAACTATAGAATCGCATTACGATGACATGAACCAATTAATAGAAAAAAAGAGGAAATGTTTACCATTTCAACTCTTTCACTCAAATTTACGTTACAATTTACATTGTATTTTTAAAGAATTTGTTCATAGAATGTTTATAGAAAAGTCTACAGAAGGAACTGTAGAATAACCATAAAAAGATGGGTAGAATATTTATGGAAACCTCTCTAGAATGTTTTTAGAAAACTCTATAACTTGTGTTTCATTTCATTTTTCTGCAACATTTTGGCCTCTTATAAATCGTAAACCGTGGGCTACTGAAGACTTGAGCCTGGTCGAGCACAAAATGACCTTAGAGTGACAAACAAAACCTCAACGCCAAACGCATCTGCTATTGAAGTTTTCTATAGATCTGTCAAATTTTCATTTCAACAAAAAATTGTACTTTCAATTCATAGAAGTTTTACTTTATATCTTTAAACAATAAGTGTTAAAATAATTTAATTTAATCTGCTTGAGTTCTTATTTTGAATTATAAGACTGGTGAAAATATTTAAACTCTTATTTAGGAAAATTAGATTCTTCCTAAATGGTATGTTCGTGCCATGAGTATCTCCGCGACGGATATTGGTGCCACTATTTCAATGGAGTCATTTTTCAAATTCTTGGCAAGAAAGTTGCAAACTTGTCAGATGGTGTCTGATTTCTAGACAAGATAATAGATATCGCAAACGTTCTTTCCAGGAACCATTCTCTGTGTACTTATTACAATCCAGTTATTAGAATCTGTGTAGGTATGATAGTAGTTTTCTGTATCGATGTCAATAATTGTAGTTGCAGTCCACTAAATTTTGTGTTTTTGTGTGAGCCATGACATGATACAAATTCAATTTTCAAATATTATGTTAAGAAATTTCATTATTAAAACGTTCCCTTATAATCTAGAATGTGAATTTTTTTTCAGGATAAAGGGTCATGGTATTTTAAACAAGAGTGAAATTTCTAAAACAATCATGGGCATAATTAATAAATACAATATTTAATTAATACTTTATAGGAATAATTGAAGAAAACTTTCCAGTTTATTTCATGTGAGTGGTATATTTGTATCTTGTTATTGTAATTATCAATATTGTAATTTTGAGGTACCGGTTTGTTTCCAAATATACTTTAACTCGAGGAAAATAATGTAAATACACTGATGAACCAATCTAAAATTCTCCACCTAAAAACGACTTTTTGAAACATAAGCAAGCCCTTGAATTTTAAGAATGAATCTCATTGCTGTTTTAAATCTTTAATGGTTAAGTTGTATGTGTTAAAATGATAGCAAAACTTGAGAAAAAGTAGAATTCAATGATTTTATTTCCATTTAACATCCACGAACAATTCGAAACGATTTTTTAAATACACACTGCAGACAAGTGTAAAGTACTCGAATTGTGAAGAAAGTAGTTTTCAGTATATACATTGGCACTACATTTTATATAAATACATTTCCACTGTCCGAAATATTTGAAAAATACAATAAAAATTCTTTCATATAATTTACTGTAATATCAATGAAAAATAAACTATATCATTACCACCATGCTAAAGGCACCAATTAGTATTTTGGCGATTTTCACCTACTGCACTTGTTAAGTCACCATTTCATGTATTATGCTATAACAAAGTCACGAATCGTTTTGATTCTTAGAGAAAATGCTGGTTTTCACAAGAAAACAACCATTAAGTCGTTACTCGATTTTTTTCCGAAGCATAAAAACTTTGAACGCGATTTTCTGAAAACGTCAATTTTGTGGATTGGTGTCTTTGGCGTGGTGGTAAGCGATATATTAAACATAATTAGTGATGCTTTGAAAACTAATGTTTTAAAAATGCTTCGTAAACATCAGGAAGTGTGTTACTACAATCATCTGTTGACTGAGTGATGTTAATCTGTTTGAATACGGATAAATCAGTAATAAAACACGTCGCTTTTGCGTGCGTAAAGCAACAAAAAGGAAGATGTTAAGTACACAACCGCTGGCCTTCGTATGCACTGTCATGAATATTGCCCGTCTTCTTCCAACCGCTTCATTAAATCACATGTTGCAGTTAAATTCCTGTGCACTAGTCAAATGGTTAGCTGGATAAACAATGAGCCGTTCCTATCAAACACTTGTTTAAATAATCCAGAAGGTACATTTCGTTTCGGATGATTCGTCTCGAAACTAGGACAAACACCACTTACAATCATTGCTTCGCATATAAAAGACATAAAAGAACGATTCAAAAATTCCGATTATATTCATCACTCTGCCGACTTAAAATTGACATGTCCGCCCCAAAATAGCATAATTATTTTTGAATTGAGAGTAGCGTATAGAGAAAGTTACTCGCTAGTATTTAACCTTATCCTGATACTTATTTTTTTATAGTATTAGACAGGTATCCAGTCAAGAGGAAATATCACAGTAAAATAAAAGTTGTAAGAAGTCTTAGCTGTACATCAAATGGTAGGTAGGTATTTTAATTGAAGTCCCATTCGATCAACACAACGGGCTATTGGCGACGGTCCGGGATTAACCCTCGAAAGGATAGATTCGAGGACAAGAAAACGTAATTTTGAACCACGATCAGATGGCGAGGTCACTCTGAGCTTGCACCCCACTCTCCAAACTTTCACACCACGCCGACGCGAGGACATTTGAGATTTAACATGTGCTAGCCCCTTTGAACAAGACGGTCTTAGGTAGAATTAGAACTCGCAACACCCCGGTTGCTATTCAATTACTATTCCAAGCGGCTGGAATGTTTCAGAAGGCCCTGTTGAAAATTGATAGGTTTCTTAATGATAGTTTAGAAATATAATTATATCATATTAACCAAGAAAGAGTTTGATGTAGCAAAAAACACTAAAATACTTGTTAGTTTTCGCATTAGAATTTATAAGCAGAATATAAATCCATATGAAATAGCAAAATGTTTACAACAAATATTATGGTGTATTTATTTTTGTATAAAAACTATGTCCTGCGAGAAACAAAACTTTCTGCAGCGGAAGATTGAAAAGATGATTAAACCTAATTTTGATGATCTGAATTTAAATGTGCAGACCATTTCCCCGCACCATCATCAATTTCAAATTTCTAATTATTATCTTTATAGTTAACTTCTGGAAACATGTAGTAAAATTTTAATTTATTTTTTACTTTAAAGCATAATAAGCATGCTTAAAAGTTTTTAGTTCACCATAGGCAAACTATTGCTTCATCCTTTTGTCCCAATCAAGAGCGAAGTTGGCTTGCATTTGCGGTCCAGACATTTTAATGCATATACAGTAACCATGACGACGTTTCATCGACTCTGAGATCTCATTTCAACCTGGATGGAATTGTTATTCGCTTATTGATCCTAAATGTTCTTAAAAATGGTCGAAATGCGAACAGAAATGCAACTTGACGCTCATTTTACATCGAAGCGCCTGGAAACTTTAGAACCTTAACTCTTACAACCTCCAATGTTATTGATCATTTTTAACATTTCCCAGATCTGATGGCATCTTTGAATGCGTTTTAACTCGAGGATGCGTTTTAACTCATTCATGATTTTTCTAAAGGCAGCGTTTTGAATCGTATTATTTAAACTAAAGTAGCTTTTCATTTTCAATACAGCAAAGGTAGGTATTAAAAAAACGTCGCACTAAAGCAACACAACGGGGTATTGGAGACGGTCCGGGATCAACCATCAAAGGGGAGGAAAAGACAATTCAAGAAAGAAATTTAAAAGATAAAATGATTTTAACCTTCTACAATGAAACAAATTAAAAATAACGGATGGGGCAGTGAAGAATCGCAGTAAGAAATCGAAAGGCAAATAACTATTCTTCATATATTCAAAGTTTTGTTTCGGTGTAATCATGCAGCCATGTGTCGCCATGTAGAACGACATATACGAGGCCGTTCAAACAGTTCAGTCATCACTGGGATTATTAAATCTATTTTTGTAAATACGAATGTTCAAACAACCTGTCCATCCAGTTGAAACTTGCTTTGGGATTCTTACACAAAATCAAAACTGACGTACAAGGCCAAAGGAATAGTATTGAAAATGTAGCATTCGATAAAAGTGAAAATTCTTTTTTATACAAATTACAGCATTCAAAGTCTAGCAAAACTTGTTAGTATTAAACAGTTAAGTGCATAATAATTGCGTATATGAACCAAGATATGGAAAAAATTTGTGGATTCTAAGTTGCAAAATAACAATATATATATATATATATATATATATATATATATATATATAAATAAGAATGGAGTGTTTGTTTGTACATTCAATATTTTCGACCCATTTCAAGTTTTCTATCCGTTTTGGACCCTTCTGATGCCGAATCCGCCTTTTTCTCGTTTGGTGTCTGTCTGTCTGTCTGTCTGTCTGTCTGTCTGTCTGTATGTTGTGCCCTATACACGTCCACGCGGTTTAAGATATTTTCATGGAAATTTGCATACAGTGAGTACTTATCTTGATTTAGTGAGTGGAATTGGTTGCGAAAGTCTGTCTGTCCGTCTTTCTGTTCTGTGCTCGATTTTGTGTTTGTGTGTTTGTGTAGGCATCACGTGAATTGTATTCCAGATATTTGATTGCAGTGTATTTTATTTTATACATTATCTATTAATTTAGTGAATGCAATATTAAACATTTCTTTATTGTTATATTTAGATGAGTTTCATGCTAAAACACCTGAGTAAGTATACTTAAATCAGCCACAATTTTATAGTTTTCGAAAAATTGGAATGTAGTTTGAGTATTACGATTACTTTCATTTGCTTTACCAATAATGCTGAAAACCAATTATTTTTCAAAAAAATATTTTTTTATGGTGAAATGTTAGGTCTGATGCTTCATTTATTTAGAGTCTTATTTTTATTCTTTGCGCAATGAAAACGATTTCCGAATATTTGGGACAGACGATATTTTTCAACGAAACGAGAATGAACAAGATCGCGCGAGCAGTGATATTTTTTCTGGTTCTTTCGCTCTGAATTAATTTCACATTTCTAAATTTTGTTCACTTTTAGTTGTAAGTTGTGGCAACTGTGCGAGATCAAGAGATAAAATTGAATCACAAATTAATATATTTAGAACAATTTTTTGCGACATCTTTTATTTTGTTTTATTTCGCTGTTTCCTGTTTTAAATATTTATTATTTTAATAAATGTGTTTTCCTTCTCACACACACACACACACACACACACACACACACCACACACATCACACGCAAAAATGTTACTTAAAAACTTAAGGTGACTTAAAAATGTTAGGTAAGTCAGTATAAATTTTCAGTAAATTTTAAGTGTAATTATGCCGTTATTGAAATAATAATGCCGTTATTTAAAGAATAATGCCGTTAATTAAAGAATAATGCCGTTATTGAAAGAATAATAATGTCTAAAAATCCGAA
Organism: Metellina segmentata; assembly: GCA_947359465.1. Lineage (NCBI taxonomy): Eukaryota > Metazoa > Arthropoda > Arachnida > Araneae > Tetragnathidae > Metellina > Metellina segmentata. The sequence goes on along the minus strand of OX375872.1, from coordinate 111,705,371 downwards.
CTAGAACTTTTTCCAATATTAAAAAATTCGTTGTAATAATGACAGGAGAAGATTGCAAAATTTCACAATGTCGCATACCGGAGGCAAGAGTGCCACAAGTAAAAAAAATATTGTTTTGTTGACTATGAGTAAATTAAATCGTAATTTTAATTGAGTTGAAGATGAAAAGAACTTAAGAAAGGGAATTCCAAATCTTCCTATAAATCGTCTTTTATAGTAGTAACCTTAGTATCACCTTTCGTCTTTTTGAGCTTTGTCATACAGCAATTGTGCGATGTATGTGAAATGTATTACATGAATGGATATGCATGTGTTGGATTTGTGTCCAAAGTAAGTTGTAGAAAATATAAAGATGGCGAAAGGTGTTAAAATAAATTTTTACTCTACAAAAAACGAAGTCATTATATATTTTGATTATCTCTTCAATCTAGAGTAAACCAATTCAAACCGAGTAAGGTCGGGTATTTTGCTAGTATATATATATATATATATATATATATATATACACTCATTGCCATAAAAATTTGGGCACCGAGACAAAGTCGCCAAAATGAAACGAAATTTTACATATGTAAGTACTACTTTGATAAAGTAAGTAGTTAGAAAATCAAAGAAAAAGTATCATTTATTGCAGAAAAAGTACGAATGAACGGAAGTTTTAGTACTCTGTTGGAATACTAAAACTTTTAGTACTCCAACTTTTAGTGGAAGTTTTAGTACTCTAGCGCGAATGAACGATGCGATACGAGCGGGCATTGAGGCATACAAGTTCCGTATGATGTCCTGAGACATCTAGTTCCACAGTTGCTGTAAACGAGCCTCTAGTTCGACCAAACTCGTAGGGTGTCCAACTTGCCGTCCCAAATGATCCCAGATATGCTCGATTGGTGACAAATCTGGGGATCGAGCAGGCCAGGGAAGGGTAGTAATGTGGTGGAGGCAGTCTTGAACGAAGTTCAACGCCCTCTAGTGGCATTACGCAACGCGCAATCACGCTGCATTTCTAGTCATTTGCATATTTGGCCGACATGTATCTTCATGCCAAGTTTCGTTACCATCCCACAGTTATTTCTTGGTGCGCAAATTTTTATCGCAATGAGTATATATATATATATATATATATATATATATATATATATATATATATATATATATATATATATATATGTGTGTGTGTATTCTAAATTGTGATAGGACTATATTTGTTTTTGTTTTTCCTTTGGCTATGATTGTTTTTTGTTTCGTTGATGTCTTTCTACTTTCCATTCAATATTCGGTAATTTTTGAATTTTCGGGGGTAACTTGTGTTTTCCCCTTTAGCTAAACGTAACACAATAAAAAACAAAAACAAGAACTTAATGCTTTTTTTCTTAAAAGTTACTCTAGTTTTACTCCACTTGACAAAATTATTTTTCGTACCACTTAAATGATATTTGCATTTTTCTATGAAAGAAAAGTGATTAATCTAATCACTTTCAATAAACACTCAACTAATTCAACCAGAGCAACGCCAGGTAATTCTGCTAGTGTCGATATAAAGGAGGTATGTAATAATAGAAGCTCTTGTCCAGATTATTTAAATTAATGTAAATTAATTTGTGATGTTTGAGTACGTACGCCTTTTATACCACTGTTTAAGTTTAAGATAAGGAAGTGTAAGAGTACAAAGGAAATCAAATATATTGACTAAATCCACGTTTATTCAAAGAACAAGATAAGAACATTGTCTTGAAACATGTTGAATAAACAGATACAATTCTGTGTACATAACATAATATTTCTTTCCGGATACTGGAAAGAAACTAGATGTCTTGATTCTCTTCTTGGAAAATTGAGTTATCATATACTCCAATATATTAGTAATTAAAATTTTAATAAATTTTAAAGTGAGCATCACGTTTAATGGTGGTTAATCTTTGGAATAAATGTTTAGTCTTGGCACTTCCCATTTGTTGCAATGATTGATTGGATATTAAAGAACTGTTTAGGCTTTCCTGGTGGAACATCAAAGGAAAGCTTGAGCTGAAATGGAAAAAGTGGTATTAAATACGACTTCGAAATCTTAGTAAAAGTACAAAAAGTATAGATTTGTCTGAATTTGGAATACAAAACCGTCAAAGTGAGTTTTCGACTAGATATGTATTTTTAAATGGTTAAAAAAAGTCATGTTAAATCAAAGTAAGACATCAAATTAGGGGAACTATTCCCACGGCTCTTTATTGACCTTAAACACTGCTTCAATAGTGTCCTTTTAATCACGTAGAACTAAAAAAGGTCATCCCACTTTGGCTTAATAATTTAACTTCCAGTCTAGTGTACATATTTACATTTTCCTATTCATCTTATTCCGCATATCTACTTTTTAGAGCTTCATATTTCAGAATTGTCGAAAAATTAACTCAACAGCTAGGGACCTGCAATTTTCTTTAATGGGTTTTATCTGAGGGTACATATAAACCAAGCAACATAAGTTGCCCAATGCGTAGAAAGGTACGGGAAGCAGAAATTTTAAGATGAAACCCGCGAAAAGGCATCATTTGAAAAGAAAATGCCTTTTGATATAAATATGTTTCTCGAAAGTCCTTTCCACTTCCTTACCCAACGAATTATGCCCATAAGATCCCGGTCAATTTTATTTCCATTTTCGTTGTTTCTCCAAGGTAAACATTTGGAGTACACTGAAATGCCAGAAAAACTGGTATACCAGTTTAATACTTGATAGGCATCCTACGGGAGCGTAGAACTGCAAAAATACAACGGGGTGTAGACTCCACGATCTTTCGCAAGTATTATGTGGGCATTGAACATCATACTGCAGAGAGGTCCACAATTCTGTTGTATTCCGAGGTGTATGATCTATGTATTCCGCAGCGAGTTGCATAGCGTGTCAGATGTATTCTGTAACTGTGATCTGGTGACTTTAGTGGGAAAAGCAAGATCCTAAACTCAGATTAGTGTTCCCCTAACATAATTCGTTTTTATCTAGACTTGTGTGCGACGCATTGTCCTGTTGGAAGAAACCAAATCCATCAGAATGAGCGCAGAACAATAAACTGTTGTAACTCGTCAGAAAGGATGCAAACATAACGTTAACTCATCATAGGCGTTTGTAAATGTACCTAGGTTCTCATTGAATGCCAGGTAAATAAACCCCATACCACATTACGCAGTCTCCCCCTTCTACTACCAGCCTGTATAATCTCTTGTTGACATGAAGGATCCATAACATCATGGGATTTTCTCTACACAGGGATCCTTCCATTGGCCCGAAACATTTGGAAACGGGAATTTTCTTGACTAGGCTACTCGTTTCCAGTCATCAAATGTCCTGTGGTGGTGTTCCCGAACCCAGGTGAGTGGAAAAGATGTGTGTCGAGTATTCATCAAGGGTACTCGAGTTGGTACAACATCGGTTCCTTAAGACCATATATTTGAGGGAAAATGCAAGTCTTCTCGCTAATGTTTTCTAGGGTCCCAGCATTAAATACTCACGTTATTTGAGGCAATGTTGCACGCTTAACGCGTGAAACGATTCCTGCCAGCCGAAGCTGCTAATGTTCACCCAGTCTTTGTAAGACCTAACTGCTGTAGTATGCTGCAGGTTTTCCAAAATTCTTGTAGTCATGGTACACGCTTTAAATGGTATTACGTGAAAAACGTCTCGATTTTCGAAATGCTATGATCCAACTCACGAGCTCCGACTATTAAACCGCTTTGAAAATTACGCCACGAGATGCTTCTACAAATATCTATCCCTGTATATATGCACGATGAATGAACCAATGACACGGATGAGTGGCGTTACTATGCATTTTGAAGACTCGTCAATGTAAGTTTTTCTGGCATTTCAGTATACATTTCTATAGCAGTTTTTCAAATTACATTGTGAGCTATTTAAAACTTAGATATAATCCATTGCTTAAGTAGTTCAACTGAGCTTAGTTTATTTGGAATCATAACTCCATAATAAAAATTTCCAAATTCCTTTAAAATAACTTGCCAATTCGGATATAAATTGTTTAAAAAGTAAAATTCCGTTAATCCCGCGGTACTTTACCTGTGTCTCATAATTCCAATTCAGAGTCATGTTGAATGTGCTGAACTGTTGTCTGGCAGGGTTGTCGTAGCTCTTCAGTTCTTGCGTAACCATTTGGTCTCGTTCCGGAATATAATATGTTTCTATGGCGGTGTTTGCAAGTTCTTCGCCATCAATATTTGGCCCTTTGCGATATCTAAGAGTAACGCAAAATTTTTCGTACGATTTGTCTGGTTTGATATTGTTTGTAAAGACGATTGTGCTGTTTTCACCTCCGTTGAGGACGATTCCCAGGTAATTTCCTAAATAGAAACAAAAAAATAGGAAACTATAATGAAAATTAAATGGTTAACAAACCGATGAAAAATGAAATACTTTTTTTTCCAAAAGTATCAAAGTCAAAACAAATTAGGCACACAATTTCATTCCCAGTTTTAACAGCCAAGTCTACTTCATATCAAAATATTGAACCTCGGGTGCCAAATTTCAAGTGATTTGATTCACCATTCATAGATTTCAAATGTATTTAAAGTTTAGGGATCTTAAATGTTTAATTGGTGTTTTTATGTTTATAAATAACCTTCCTGTCGCGCTCATATTTTATTATATTACTATTAAGAAAACAAGAAAAGTGTCCATATTTTTAATAGCTGTTAGTATCGATAGTAATTTAGAAATTAACACTCAGCTGGTGTCAAAAATGCAACACCATAAATCATAAGATATATCAGATCCGTGTTTATTGCACAAATAACATAACCAGAAAGGTGAAATGATTGAAATTACAGCTTATTTTAATTTGTGGAATGCGAAAAAAATCTGTATTTTGTGTAACTCCCATTGGCTGCTGCTGTACATCGAAATAAAGAAGCTTTGGATGTGTGTTTAGGGTATAATAGTCCATGCTGTCTCTACACGTTGCGAAATTCATCTCGTGAAACCGCAGTTGATATATTTGTACTAGTCATTGGATGATCATCGGTTAAACTGTCGGGTCATAGAAGTGAAATATGGTGGATATTGAGGAATTGTCGCACGTTGTTTGCCACCTGCAGTCCTTGTACTGTAGCCTCAGGAAAGCCCTGAAGATAAGGAAGGACAAACTCCAAAATTGAGATGTAGCGGTTTATGTTGAGTGCAATTTGCACTAGGCCAGTGGTTAGTAAAAAGAGTCAAAGATCAAGCAGTACAACGAATGTCTGCGCACAAATAATGAAGGAATCAATGGTAAACAAGTATCTCGTGATGATTTTTTCCTTCAAAAGAAACAAAACCTTTTCTCACACAGGTCATACGTTTGCACAATCTCTTGAAATTGAAACAATTTTATCGAATGGAATATGTTTCTCCATGCATTCAATAACAGCATTTGCAAAATACTCGCTACGTGTTTGACCTATAAAAGGCAATAATCCTAAAAGTTCTTTTTAGGACCCGAAGAAATAAATCGAACAAAAAGTGAATCACATGCGATGTGTCATTTATGTCAAAAGATTCGTCAACAGCTAGTGATAAATCTGAAACGAATATAAGATTTTCAATTTGCTAATTGCTTATATTCGAATGCATTGCGACTGTTCTGTCTTTTACTGCCTTGTTGAAAAAACTTTCTGTCTTTTACTACCTTGTTGACTTGAATTTCTGCCTTGTTCTTGAAATTCCGGAATATAGCTCTTTGAATGCATTTATAAATCAACTTTTAATGTATTCACCGTCTGTGCATGATTTCCCTCTCTTAGCTTGCCTCTCTTGACTAACAATAAGGCTTGCAATATTAACGTTGTTGGAAGATTGCACCCAATAATTAAATACAGAACTTCATTTTCCATGACTCTTCTGAAGTTCTTAAACTGCTTTCTTCCTCGCATCATCGGCGGGGTATTTACATTTTAACAGCATTTAGTCCAAATCGATTCGTGGCAGAGCCACACGTAAGTGGCTAAAAAGCCTCGGTTTGCCACTGCACTAAGCGGAAATAGAATCCAATTAAGCGAGATACCATGAAGCTAAATGACGGACAGGTATAGTTTATCCTATAATTGCTGCATGTCGGTTAGTTCATCACTCCTGCACCCACCGATTGCACACTTGCATCACTGCAGTTTTATTTCGTCCAACACTTACACCGATTTCTTGGAAGAATAATCGAGTCTCGATAAGCCACAATACTTCCTCTGTCAAAATCAGATATATGCTAATATGACTGCCGTATTTTTTTGTGAAGCATAATTAACCTTCCTATACAAAAGGAAAAGTTATGAAACTCAATTTCAATACTTAAAAACCGGTTCTTTGTTCATTTTCATACAGTTCATTTTCACAGGAGGCGTTACTGGAGCACATAATTTGCATAAACGCTGTAATGCTAACCGCTTTCTTATCCTTCCATGATTTATGTAAATTTGAAGGCAATTGGATGCTTCCTTTGTGTTGCCACATTTTCGATGGCTAGCAGAATATTTGAAAAACCATGCATAGCAACCATGATTATAATTTAACATAAATTCGAATAAAAATAGCTCATTATTTTGAAAATGCAATGACTAACTTTCACAGTAGCAGCTGTACGTGACAAACTTTATCTGTGTAGCTTTTCATGTAAAATGCTTGAGTTTATGAACCCATACTGAAAATAAATTTAAGGTTTAAGTTAATCGGATGCTCTTTGTTAACAAAGCTAAGCACGTTTCAACTTCTAAACAATATCTTGTCACTTTTAAGCAATGTGTGTGGAAACGTGGTATGAAGTAACTCAAGTATTTAGGAAAGAGACAATCGGATCAGCTTACATCAAATAGAATGCAAGTTTCCCCTTTGCCACAAGGTAAGGTTTTCTGCTTAGTTCTGTAAAATTAAACTATTGCAACAAGAAATAAATCATAACATAGCAACTTAACTAACATTTCGAAAGCTCTTTCAGCACTTCGAAGGTAAAAATTCCAGACAATGAATTCCGAATAGATCAATGATAGTTGGTTGGTCAACGCAAAGTAATTAATCATCAATCGTCTCCCAAACGGCGATAAACTACATTTTAAAGTAACCCAGATATGTATTATTCGAAAGCATTTGGGTATCGGAAGTAAAATCTTCGCTTTCTGTCTGGTTTGTTTGTTTACACTGACTAATTTCAGGATAAGAAATAGCAATGAACCACAATCTTCAATTGAAAATGAAATTACAACTTAAGTAAAAGAAAAATGTCTCCTTTCATCTTAATACATGGATAACCTGCCACACAAGTTGAGTTTCAAAGATAATGTTTGTATAGTGCTAATTACACTGGCCTGCCAAAACATTTGGCACTTCATGGTGTATAATACTATTGTAGTTGGGGGTATAGTACTGCGTCGAAGTACTTCAGGGTGTATAGTATCTACTACCAATATAGCACTACGACGAAGCGCAAATCAATTCTCTGCTGTTTCAAAATAAAGAAATTTTGCGACGATACCTTTGTGTAAAATAAGATACAATTCAAACAGTGTGAGGTCGAAAATTAATTACAATCTTTAAAAAAAAACAATATTTACTTTTATGTTAAATATAATTTCTGTGTATGTGAAGGGGTTATCTAAATAAATATTGCATTCGATTGTGTTCAAAATTGTACGCAGTATTACTTTGTAATAATGAAACAGGGACATGAAAACTTTTCATTTTGCAAATTCATTGCAATTGCCATAGAAACACGCCTGTCTAAAAACTAATTGCAAACATTGCCATGTGGGTATAACAAACTTATTAACATACATATTGATTCCAAAAACATTTGTCAAAATCTACCTGGATAAACTTGAATTGTAAAGAATTTTCGAAATTAATTCCAAATGAATGTAGTTGATATCCAGATTTTTAATAATAGAATCCTTGCGATTACACTTAAACTTTGTTTTGCCTTCAGAGAATAAAGACAGCTAATAATATGTAATTGAACATAATGTCATTTAATAAAACAGAAGAAAAATTAATTGAGTTTTTAAAGAAATTCTTTTTGTTAAATCTCAATTAAATTCTTATACATTTTTATTATTTTACCGTTGAAATTTTGGGAATTGAGAACTACGTACCTGATAATGTAGGTTCAATCAACCAGTTGGGATTCCCATCGATATAGTTGTCACAATCAGTGTTATTACGGAAATCGCAGTAAAAAATAGCAGCAGGTGGTGGAGGGTATAACGGTGCATTGTCATTTGTCCGTTCTGAAACAGAAGTCAGTCAGATAGTTTCAACATCGAAATAAACTGGAAACACCAAAATAAAATGCTCAATTCTTTTTCTGGAACAAACTTCATGATTTCCAATGACGAAACCAATTTCTAATTTATGTCAAACTTTTAGCCTGGAATACCTAGTTTCGAGTCATTTGGTAAATTTTAGCTTCGATTACCTAGATTCGAGTCATTTGGTCTCTAGATTAAATTTGGAGCCCTTATTGTTAAATTAGTTTCTCATGTCTTCCTACATTATCACGCTTAAATTGTGTGTGTTTGATAAAAATTGATTCAAAACTTTTTGTATGAATGCAAAATTTTAGTTCAATACAATCAATTCAATATTCTCAATTTGCGCCCATTTTGTTTGGAATGGACTCACTAGAAAGGTCACACATCAGTATATGTGGTGCCAACTCAATCTATGGAATTATGTTATGTGATGGGCCACCAGTACCGTTCACAAATCGTCCCTCAAAGTACAAAGGGTCGTCTGTCTAAAATCTGCAATTTTCAGGATATCAAAAAAACTAATCTTTTTCCTTATGATTTGATTCTATTATTGTTATATTCATTTGGTTGTAACTTTTATTGAATCAGCTGATGACATATGAGATTTTGCCTCCAGGTTGGAAATCACAAAATTCCACATGTAGCAATAATAAAAGAAAAAAATTGAATTTTTAGCATACGACATTTTGCACTTTGAGTGACAATAAACGGATTCTAAAGAGGCAAAATTTGCAAAAAGAGCCTTTTGAAAAAGCGAACAAAGAAAATGCCTTGTTTGAAATAATAATCCTAAAAATTGTTACATCTACAAAATGAATCCTCTCAATTCAACCCGAATAATGCTTACTGCATAATCCATCGTATTGTTTGTCATAGTTGCATGAGTTTCCGCAGCACGAATTTTCTGGGCAGTTACTGCAGGGTGGGCCTTCCTGGTACACTTCTGAGCCGTAAACATTGCCTCTGAAATACAAATTTCGATGCAATATACTCTCTATTTAAGAAATAAATTGTTTGGTTATCACATTTTTAAAACGCTATAAGTCTTACTCATCGGAGTCATGATGTAACGCATTCATGTCCAAATCTTAAGGAAATATAGATCTAAATAGTTTACTTAACACAACACAAACATTAATCCATAACATGTACCTGACACACAACAAAAAACATTCCCATTAATCTTATAACAGTTTATGTATATGTAATACAATATTTATTAAGATGCAATAAATAATATTACTTATTACAAAGAGGCAGGAGAGAATATTTAATCAATGTTATTAATCTTTTTTTCAGATAGCACTTAATCGGGTATAAGTTTAATTAACTGACAGGAATGTTTGGTAACTCAACATGGTCTCCAATTTTGCTGTTTACATATTACTTCAGTAATAAATGCACTTTTACTGTTACACGTTTCCATACATTACTTAGTGTTTAGTGATATCTTAAAATTAAGTCGGATTTTAAATACGGCATTCCTATTTAATATCATTACACAAATATTTTTTAAACCACAATTATCTTGATAAATGCATAAATACTTTTCTAGCATTTTTATGTTAGAAAGCTCGCTTTCTTATGCGTATAATTTGGATCTTGTTGTTAAAGTACCATTACTGTGCTATATAATTAATGACTTTCACAAAAAAGCACATGAAAAAACGAAAAAGGTAACACTCACGTTGGTCCATAGTTACAGAAATAGAGTCGTACAAAAGTTTCATCTGTGAAAATTCTTCCGTGTTTATACAAAACATAACCACATCCAACTCGAAATGTTTTTCCCCATACAAGCTACATAAAATATAAAAGCTGTAGGTATGCTATTACACAATTTTGAGAGAGAAATCATAAAAACAATGAGAAAGTAGTAAAAGCTTGCTGAAAAGATGATTTGAGAAAGTGCATGATGTTTATGTTTCTCTAAGAGTAGAATGTTAGACATATATTAGTTTGTTTTCTTGCATGAGGAAAACCTATTTTACATTATAACTCCTATTTACCACTAGTAGGAGCCATTAGCATTTCAAATCACATACCCATATTAGGGATGCGACATCGATGTCGATGTTTTCAAAACATCGATGTTTTTAAAAAACATCGATGTTTTTAACATCGATGTATTGGAATCGATGTTTTTGTAACATCGATGTTTATACTTGTCGATGTTTTTACGTTATAGATGTTTTATTTTTAAATTAAAAAAATACCGGAATAAAAATTTAAAAAATAACCAAGTAGCATAATTTTCATAATCAGCAAATTGAACATACTTTTAGACCAAAGTGACCAATGATGAAGGGTCTGGAAAGTAGGGATGCGACATCGATGTCCATTTTTTCTAAACATTGATGTTTTAGAAAAAAACATCGATGTATTGGAGCCGATGTCGCATCACTAGTTGCTGAACCAGTTTTAGGAAATGGGGAAACAAGTTTAAATACACTGAATTTTAAAAACATCGATGGTTTGGGGGCGATGTATTATCAACATCGATGTTTCATTTTGAACATCGATGTTTGAAAACATCGATGTTTTGCTGGCGATGTCGCATCAATAGTTGCTAAACCAGTTTTAAGAAATGGGGAAAAAAGTTTAAATACACTGAATTTTAAAAACATCGATGTTTAGAAACATCGATGTTTTGGGGTCGATGTATTATTAACATCGATGCTTTAATTTTGAACATCGATGTTTCAAAACATCGATGTTTTTCTATCGATGTCGCATCCCTAACCCATATGCGCTCGTATGTGTTCAAATGTCAGTAACACAACTTAACTCATAGTCTTACTGATTTCAGTATAATTAGTACAACATTTTTGGTAGCTACTTGTACAATCAATATCTGAGGAGTGAAATGAAACTTATTCAAGTTTTCACATGATGTCGGGAGCAATCTAAACGAATAAAATCTAAATTTCAATTTAAACTAGTTCCAACCAAAGACCGCAGTGAACACGTGGTCGTTAAATCGGTCGTGGCCTCAAATGTTCTCATGTTGGCGTGGTGTGGACGTTCGGAAAGTGGGACTGTTGTACAGGTGATAATCTCGTCATCTGACCGTGGTTCAAAATAACGAGGCGATGTCCTTGACTCTTTCCCATCGGGGTTAATCCCTGACTGTCGCCAATAGCCCCTTGTGTTGTTCCAGTTACTACCTAACCTAACGTGTAACAATTCTTAACGTGTTCCAGTAACCTAACTTGAAACAGTTCCTTTTAGACACTTGGAAGATATTTCTGTAGATATGTATATCCGGAGGAATTGATGCTTTGATTCGGTATGTTGTTCTCAGTCTTTAATTTTTGTTAGACTTCAATTTACTAATGTTATTCTTGTCGTTGGAATATGAAGGTATACCCGATAAACGATTATTGATGGATATTTTCTGATTCATCGTAATTAAAATCGTATTGAATCTAATTCTTGTTTCTTAAAGTTAGAATTATAAATGAAAGAAAAATGTATATTGCAAAACAATTGACAGGAAAATAGAGATATGCAAACATTCTGTAATTACCTTTCATTATTGCTAGATAAATGTTTTGATATTCTTGAAGTAAAATAAATAAATGTGTTACTTTTTTCCAACAAAGGTATGGTAATTATGAAAATTAAAATATAGAAATTTAAGGACATCCTAATTACAACCTCGGATATTCCCCTTCGGGTTTGGTACCGGATCGTCGCCAATAGTCCGTTGTGTTGCTCCAGTGGGACGATAATTAAAATACTAAATCCAATTATAACCACATAATATGTATAATTTAAAAGTAAAGTCAAAGTTATATATAATAATACTATATAACACATAGTAAATAAATATTGATAACATAAATACATTGAAAAATTGCACAAGCATACGATGTTATGATAAACAAATTGGAAATAAAATTGAAGTTACGTTTTTTACACTGGTCACAGGTATTGTAACCGAGTTAAAGCGAAGTTTTAGTCGCACACTTTTGGGTACACTATTTGCCTTTTTTCTCGAAGCAAAACAGTTGGTAAGTTGTAGTTAGAGCTGTATTATTCTGGGAATTTTTGTAACGGATCTCTATTTATAAACAGAATCTTTCTTAGAGCCACGAAGTGGATTTTAAGATCTTTGTCTAATTATCTAATTGAGAAGTGGAGCGTACAAACGAGTTAAAAACTTTTTTCTGGCTTATTATAATAATTTATTGCAAGTGTTGAGTGTGTAACAGCGTGTAAAAATTTAAAAAAAAAAAAAAAGGTAATTTTGATAGAAACTGGAAAAAATATATATTTCAAGTGTTCTATACAGTTTGCCCAAACAGTATCTGAAAACCTCTTGTTATCCGCGTCCTTAAATCGCTCATTCAAGACAGAAGTGTAGTTTGTCTTGTAATAAACGTGCATGTTACTTGCATAAACCTCTAGATTTTCGATTGGTATAGTATTACTTTCCATCACAGTATACATAATTAACCAAAAACAACGTCAATTGATTGAAAGAATCATAGAAAAGATTATGTTGGTCAAGAAGGCCAAAATTGGTTGTACTTCATGTATGGAAGACTGCAGATTGCAATACAGATGTAAGCGTGTGAACCCCTCAGATGGTTCCATCTTCACATTCATTTAAATATTTGAGAAATTTCGAATATCTACACCAGGGGTGACGAACCTTTTCACGATGAAAGGTTGCGTACATTTAAATAGTCAAATCGAACCACATTCAAGAAACTTCAATCAAATAAATTTTAAAATATACAGTATTTTGTAGAATTCCAAGTATTGTGTACTTAATAATTTCAAAAAATGAAAACTCTTTGTTAATTTTAAAGTTACCTTTTAATGACTTTGTTGTGTCTGCTTTTTGTTGTAAAGCATTTGAATATTTGTTGAAGCATGGAAGTTTGCAGTTCCAGAAAATCCTGTAGATGGGTATCCCTCATTTGTCACCTTAATGCTCCTGGTGGTTGTCTCTTCGAGGTATTTTGTCATTAGCAAAACGAACCATATCTTTATGGACGTGATATCTCCTTATTAGAAAAAAAAATGGCCAGATCTTGAGGGACGAGATATTCCGTCATTAGAAGAAAACTGACCAGATCTTGATGGGCCAGATATCTAGTGATTAGAAGAAAATTTACCAGATCTTGATATCTCGTCGTTAGACGAAAACTGGCCAGATCTTGATCTCGTCTGTTTTCTTTCAGGTGATCTTTTTGAAACATCAAAACTAGGCAATACTTTGATGACGAGATTTTTGGTCAATAGCAATTTGGTTTCTCCTTCGTCGTTCTATTGGTCTTCTTTGACTCGATGTATTGTTAAGCAGATAGAATTACAGAATAATTGTGGTGCAGTGCAACTGTTCACAAATTCTAAGTCAAACAGAAACACAGTGCATCGTTGTCAAAAGCTGATAGCAGACTGGTGTTTTCTATCCTCATAGACTCTCACCAACCTTGAGGTAGTAGCGCCAGTCAAGGGTTTTTGAGTTTCAATCGAACTAAATCACGAGTGTAGCAGGCGTCCAGTTTGCCTTTATTGCTTACTAGCAGTAACAGCACGGCGTTCCCCGTGACAAAGTTATGCTTTTACAATGTAAACCTTACTCATTCTGACGAAAACAATTAAACAGTAATAAACAAAAAATTGCATGAATGGTAAAATTTATAAACATCGCTAAAGTTTTCTTAAAGTCTTAGGCACTACTCCCTCACTTCCAAAAAGAAAATTCGTTAAGAACCGTGGAAAAAAACGTGACACAACCACAATGTAATAAATGGAAAAAATAAATAGTGAAATGAAAGGAAAAAATTAATTCCGTGACTCAAATCAAACAGAACGCTTCCAAATTACAATCCGTTAAGGACATGAAAGAGGAAAATAACATTCGACCACTTGACTCAAACAGAACAATCCGTTTAGAAAATCCGTTAACATGGCTCGCGTCGAAAAACGAAAAACAACCAATGACATGAAAGGAAATAATAAGTAATGAAATAAAAGGAAAAAATAAGTAATGAAATAAAAGGAAAAAATAAGTAATGAAATAAAATGAAAAAATAAGTAATGGAATAAAAGGAAAAAATAAGTAATGAAATAAAAGGAAAAATAAATTTAGAAGCTGTGATCTCTCTCACACTGTTGCCATTCTTAGGAAACCAAATAATAAAACTTTGCCTATAAATTAATTAAAAATGTTCTAGATTAAATTTTAAAATTCTGGCTTCTAGGTGCATTCAGTCACCTTTAGGACTACCTGTGAGCCCAATTTCATGACTGTAAGTTGTATAGATTCGTCTGGACACACATCCTACACATACACAGACACACACAAAGACTTCTATTTATAATAGTAGGAACTATTGTTTGAATTATGCCGGACAATCTTGGAGGATTATTTCGTAGAAACGTTTCTTATTCTTTGTGGCATTTTATTTGGTTAAAAGGAAATATAAATTTTATACAAAAAAAAACATGTATTAATAAAAATAAAATGATTTGTTCTGAATTTGGATTCAGTCAAAAGGCCTAGAAGGCCACATGTTTCTCACACCTGAGCTCCATCCACTTTTAAAATTATTAAAAGGATTTCTGTACAATAATTATGCTAAGTAATTATGGTATGTGGGAATTGGTTTGTGTTACTAAACAGTTTAAATTTCTATAATAAATTTCTTTGATCGGCTGATTAGCATGGAATGCATAAGGAAAAAACTGATACACTCGCTTAACACTAGAAGCTATAAATTCCAACCAGTCTTATACCATCAAGGATTTTACTCTCGTCTACCCATCTGCTTTTCTTTTATCGTTGTTGTCTTGTGTTTGTCGCAGAAGTAGCATAATTTCAATAATCAGTGAATTGAACATACTTTTAGACCAAAGTGACCAAGGGTAAAGGGTGTGAAAAGTAGGGATCAGACATCAATGTCAATGTTTTCAAAACATCGATGTTTTATAAAAAAACATTGCTGTATTTACCATCGATTTATTGGTGCCGATGTTTGTTAAACTTGGATGTTTTTACGTTGTCGATGTTTTATTTTTGAATGAAAAAAGCACCATAGTATAAATTAAGAATAATAACCGTGCAACTAAGTATTTGTCAATGAAGGCGACATCTGTCAAATCAGAAACAGCTTTTTCCCTAACTGGTGAAAAAAGAAGTCGGCTTTAGGTGGAGAAAGCTAATAAATTTATTTTCTTACAAACTTTAAATAACAAATATTGCGGCCTATAATAGTTATAGGCCCAATATTTTTTATTAACAGTAAATAAAAAATAAGTTTGTTGCGTTTCCCCCCCCCCTCAATAAGTTGATAAACAATTAATAATAACTAACGATAATTATTGTTATGTACCTACCTAATCATACTTATAGTTAGAAGTACCTATGTAAAATTGTTGTAAATATTACTTTCTTTTATACTATTCAATTTGAAAATAAAAGATTTGTTAATTGTTATTCATTTTTTAAGCAAAAAACACGGAAAATAACAAATTAAATCTCCCCCTCCGGAGAACTTTAAGGTTGCTAAAACAGTTTTAATAAATGGGGGGGGGGATTAAATACACTGAAGTTCAAAAACATCGATGTTTTTGGGCGATGTATTATCAACATCGATGTTTTAATTTCGAACATCGATGTTTTGCGATCGGTGTCGCATCCCTAATCTGTAGCCATGAAAATTGGCACACAAGTAGTCCTAAAAGTGCCCTCGAAGCCTCAATTTTAAAATCTAAGGTTTGTTTTCCTGCAATAAATGGACATGAACAAAGAAACGCGTTCTACAGGGTTTGTGTATTTGAGTTAACACAGGGAAATGTCACGGTCATATTTTAGCTGTCGTGGTCATATTTGAAACCCTAGAAACTCCGGGTTATTCAGCTAGTATCCCATAAAACCCAAAACCAACCAAAAATATCACAAAGACATAACATACTTCAGAAATACACTACTAGATAAATTATCTGATACAGCTAGTTTCAAATTCTTAAATATTTATTACTAAATTACCTGGCTAAAATGTCTGAATTCATTGCCACCATTTGGAGACTGAAATGGGAAGACGTTAGATGGTGGGAAGAATTGAATTTCAGAAAACCATTCACTAATGGCAAACTGCCAATCTGGTTGAGGAACCGTATGTCCTCCGACCAATCTCTGAATAGCGATGTTTTGGCCCACTCCGAAATTCACTGCAAATGGAAAACATTACTATTTAAAAAATGCTATGCATTCAATTGCGTTTACGCAATGTAACAAATACGAATGGAAAAACGTAAAGTAAAATATTTTTTAAAGTTTCATAACTAAAGAGTATTAAAAACAGTGAAGCTAAGTAATGATGATTTTTTAGAGTTAATTTATATTTTTGAAATTTTACAAAAATTTTGTAATGTTTGTTTATTTAATAGTCAGTCAAAAAATTGTAATACAATAAGGACACCACTGATAAGTTGTTTTGTAAATGATTTAGCTATGTATTGATACCTTATGTATTTTCCTAGCTTATTTAAGATGCTACATTCCTTACAGATTCTGATTTCTTGACAAAAAGAACAAAACAAGGTAAACTCTTGTCATATTTTCACTGAATTTTTATTCTTTTGCCAAAAGAAAGACATGTCTGTTTATTTTAAAAAGAGAGTTGTCTTAAACTCAATTTTAAATTCCTAGAAAGGCTATAGTTCACTAAGAAAGCGTTTTTTTCCAAACATAATGTTCATCTTCAGATAATGCTAGAAAGAATAATGTTTCATTCAACTGAAAATATTACTCTCATTTCTCCCAAATTATCATCGACATTATTCCAATACTAAGCAGAGCATCGCAACTAAAACATGTTCCTAAATACTTATAAGGGGTAAGGTGTAACGAGTCAAAGTTTTTCTACTAGAATAATTTGGAAGCAACTGTTTGTTTTGTAATTTTACAGTTTCATTTTAGTGAAATATACTTACAGCAACAATATTTTTGTTAAATTCGTTTAACTCAAATTACAAGTTATAAGCAGCTTTTGTATTCTGTTGATGCTAAAGTTTGTCTGTTTTTGGCGCTAGATGGCATTGCATCGCAAAACCGAAGTGTTATCTACTTCACAAGTGTAAAGTTTTGATGTTGTTTGAAAAGGAATTTCAGTGAGTACTTGGAGAAAAAATTGTGTTGTTGGGTTGTGTTTTTAAAATTTTATTAAGCATTCAAAATGGCAGAAGAAAAGAAGCATTTTCGACCTATGCTTTTGTCTATCCGAAAATGCACGAATGCTTCGCAGACACAAAAGAAAATGTGTTGTGTAGGGCGATAAAAAGTTTTAGACATTTATCTTTATTACTTTGCTGGTTCTGTTTTAACTAATTAATGCACAAAACAAGACATTCTAAAGTAATTAATGGGAACAACATATTTGCAATTAAAATATAATAACAGGTACAAGAAAAGGATGTGGGTTTTTTTTATTAATGAATGCACAAAACAGGACATTCTAAAGTTAATTAATGGGAACAACATATTTGCAATTAAAATGTAATAACAGGTACAAGAAAAGGATGTGATATTAATTACAGATTTACTAAAAAGAGCAACACAGATCTACTGCACTAAATATTTTTTACAGTGTACAGGGGTACTATTCACAGGCATATCTACTGAAGGTATTTTTGAGATACATGAGCAATATTTGAATGCCTTGAAATATACGGACAAGTGGTATTAAATTAGATTATTTACAGTTATTATCAGTAGATTGATATACACAAAACAGTGTAGACAAAACGGAAATTATTGGAAAAGGGAAAATTTTATGACTATAATTTGGCGAGTATCTTCTAATGAATTGGGCTAAACAAACAAAAAGACGGAGGCGTAAGATCTCAGAAGTTTAGGTCACGTAGACTTCGGAATTGCTTAGATTGAATGGTTACCGAAAAACATTCATCTTCAAAAGGCCAATATCTCTTGCAATTCCACAAACCTTCACCCGGAAATCTCGAAACCGAGCGTTCGGGAGAACTTCCATAAAGCTCACACGGCGACTATTTCATTGGAAGGTCCATGTTTTCATTACCACTTCGTAAATATTACCCATAAAAAAATTCCGTTTTCAAACTCCTGTTTTTAAGAATGTAAACTTTTAAGATCATTTTTGGTATTTTTAGTTTATTTTTGAGATTTGGGGACGTTTTTGTTTACAGAGTTTGAAAAATGTCTTGGTTGAAACAATTCCCAATCTTTCATACGGTTTCGTATTACTGCAAAGCCCTTCAACGCAAAACAAAGCCTTCATACGTTTTTCTATTGCTAGGTGATTATTTCTATTACAATCCTTTTGTCTTCCGGAAAACAAAAAAAACAAAAAAAATAGTTTACTTTTAGATCTTCGAATTGGTAATCGAAACCTATGCGAAAGTCTCAGCTATACAAAGGTGTGTTTCCCAAAATGACCGATATGGGTTCCAAGACAAAAATACCGGTCCTACAAAATATTAGATAAATATGAGAAACGGTGTCGCGTTCGAGTATATCCGAGATTCGTTGCAGCAGTATTGCATTGGGAAAGCATGGCATTTATCTAATGAAGGATTTATCTGTTTGTCACTTCTGATCGTTAAAAGAGTGTTTCATATATGAACTCTCTTTTTCTGATCTCTAATAACCCTACTATTGGATCTCTCTTTTTCTGATACTGTTCCAGAACACACATAAACTTTGAGGATTTGTGTTGGGTTGTCAAGACTATCCGAACTTGTGTGAGAAACACACGCTTTGATTTTTAATTGTTTTTCTTTTGTATAAAGATTCCTTCCTTCAAGTGTGCTCGGATGAGCATGTCGTGCCTATATAGTTTGATAGTGTTTATTAATTAAAGAGTTTGTATAATAAAAGAAACTTCAACTTGATTATGCATTTGGTTTGATTTACAGTTTAGATATTGACAAAATTTTGTGATTTGAGTATTTTGAATTAAAAATTTTAAATAAAAACCTAAATGTTGCTGTAAAGCAAGTACGTCAGACAACCTAATACCCCTCCCCTTCTTGTACTCTGCCTTAAAAAAGACCCTCTCCAAACTTCGCCTGGCGATTAGGAACAGTACAAATGTGAGACATTTTTTGTAGTCTGTAAACAAATATTTTGTGTTAATTGAAATAATATCAACTTAATGTTAAGGTCATTATTTCACATTTTTTGGTCATTTTTATATATTTTAGTATAACAAAATTTGGCCTTCGATTTTAAGTAAATATAGATAAAATTATACTTACTGACTCTTCGACAATTCGAGCAATCATGTTTGTAGATGCACTGATCGGCATACTTTTGTGCTACAGCTGCTAATTCATTGTCCCATTCCTGAAAAGGGAACAATTTTGAAATAGATGTGAATTTTCGATAACTTTCTAAAGAGTCACATCTATAAAGGCAATTCAATGTTAAAATAGTTAGTCGGAAAGTTTGTACCTGCGAATTACACTACGGCCATCAAAAATCCAACCCTATCAATAACAAGAGATATCGAAGCAATGTAAGGCACAAAGGTGAAATGATTGAAATTACAGGTCCGTAGAAATCATTATTTTGTGTAACCGCCAATAACTGCTGCTCCACTTCTCTGCATTGAAATAAAGGCCTTAGATGTATGTTTAGGGATGTCAGTTCATACTGCACGCTGCCAAAGTTCATCTGGCGTAGTGGCACGTGGTCTGTGGTGGGCCAATCACCGACCAGACGTGATCAATAGACGATAGATCTGGTAAATTGCAGGTCAGAAGTGGAAGAAGCAAAATCTGGTTAACATTGAGGAACTGTTGTACGTTAAATGCCATCTGCGGTTGTCCATTAACCTGCTGAAAACTGGCAAACTTTGAAAATAAGTGAGGGCAATTCTCCAAAACATCACAGATGTGGCAGTGACTCTCGAGTGTACCGGCAATGCGTACTAGGCGGGTATAGGAGTAGAATCCTCATACCATAACGCCTGATGACGAACCGGTATATAGGTGGTACCGCAAGACTCTTTCTACACACCATTGTAACCGCAGACCCAAGTGCTTTAGGGACAAAGGTAGTCGCAGCAATGGACTCCTTGAAAAAAATCTCCGCTTCTGTAAACGATGTTGCACTGCATGTGCAGACACAGGTTATTGTGCAACACAACCTAATTCATGAGTTAGATTTCTTAATGTTGTAATACGATCCGTAATAGTCATGCGCACCAGATATCTGTCCTCTCGTCGGAAAGAAGCTGCTGCAATCGTTCACGTCGGCCATTTCGTCCCTCCTGCAGCCGATTCCATATTCGCATCACTGTAGTTTGATTTCGTATAGCACTTACACCGATTTCTCGGAATAATAATCCAGTTTCGATAGGCCACAATTCTTCCTCTCTTAAAATCAGATGTAGCTAATATGACTGCCGTATTTTCTCGACGAAGCATGATTAAACTTCCTTTACCCAGGAAAAGCGAGAAGACTCAATTTCAATACTTAAAAACCGCCTCTTCGTTCTTTTTTATACTGCTCACAGGGGGCGTTACTGGAGCACATGATTTGCATAGACGCTGTAATGCTAACCGTTTTCTTATCCTTCCCGGATTTATAGAAATTTGAAGGCAATCGGATCCTTCATTTATGTTGCTACTTTTTCGATGGCCAGCAGTGTGTTTGAAAAATCCTGTCCAGCAACCTTGATTATAATTTGATAAAAATTCGAATAAAAATAGATAATTTCTATTTTGGTCCATTATTTTAAAAATGTAATGACTAACTTCGGCCGTAGCAGCTGTACATGGCAATCTTTATCTGTACAGATTTTCATATAAAGTGCTTGAGTCTATGAACCCATAATGAAAGTAAATTTAAAGTTTAAGAGTTAATTGAATGCTCTTAATTAACAAATCTAAACACATTTCAACTTCTCAACACTATCTTGCCACTTTTAAGCAATGTGTGTGGAAACGTGGTATGAAGTAATTCAAGTATTTAGGAAAGAGACAATCGATTCAGTTTACATCAAATGGAAAGCAAGTTTCCCCTTTGCCACAAGGTGAGTTTTCTGCTTAGTGCTGTAGTTCTTCCTTAGTCAAAATCAGATATGTGATCATATGACTGCAGTATTCTTTGACGAGTCATAATTAAATTTCCTATCCACAGAAACAGTGAGAAATCGTAATTCCAATACTTAAAACCGGCTATCCTTTATGCTGCTTACAGGGGCGTTACTGGTGCACATCGTTTGCATATACGCAACAATGCTAATTATTTGCATATCCTTCCATGGTCGAGCAAATCTGAAGGTTATTGGATGCTTTCTTTATGGTATTGCATTTTCAATGACCAGCAGTGCATTTACGACTTCAGTGAGCTATTTAATCTAAGATGTTTTGAAACTCTTAAAAGATAAATGATATAAGTTTAATGTGCATTTGCTAATGCTTTACAGATAACAAGTGTAGATCTGTCTGATGTCATGAATGCTTTTTGACTATCGGAAAAACTGCTTTCCGTCATAATTGTTGTAAGTATGGATGTAAAATCATGAAAAAACATATTTGCTACGATAGTTATTCATATTAGGGGGTATTATAGGTAGAATTAGGGTATATATACCATAAAATTTTCTCTCTATGAGCGTTTATGTATAGTATTACACATAAAATGATAAACTATTAAACTTGAAACTTCTAAACAAATTCAATAATATTTAATGCATAGTTGAATCCTTGAGACATGAGAGGGAGGTTTAAATTATTCACAAAATCTGAAGAATTGAATACTAAATGAAAGATTATGGTAGATACGATATAATATATCTGTGACAATTACATAAATGAACATGAGGTTCTCATTCAAATAAGTTAACAACAATTAGTCATAAGAATTCAAATAAATGTGAAAGTATAAATAACTTCTTTTAAACATTTTTCTAAATAATAGTTTTAACTTTTTCTTTTAGTGCTATATTATACACGATAAGTTGTCTTAGTAAAAGTTTTCGAAGATTTGTATGCTCTTTTTAAACTTATATTAGATTTTAGGGGAATCCGTACATCTTTTCATTATTCGCATTTTTCTACGTACTTATTTCTTAGAATCAGTGCGAATTGGATCTTTTCAGGTTGACAATTCGAAAAGTACCCTTACTACTTGGAGGAGATTTTCTGCATATTGCGTTCAATCATTTCAAAACAAGTCATGTGTTAACAAATAGGACTCTTAATGTTTTTCAAATGAATCTCTTTTACTTTGTTTTTCTTTCACGTTGTCAATTTCTCCCCTTTTAATCATTTTGGGGTTTGCAAAAGATAATAAATCATAAAGGGAGCAACTAAGTCAAATGCTTCAATTAAAGAACTCACCATCTCGAGCATGTCAGCAGCTGGAGGCAAGTTTTCCTCTCCTGTAGCAATTATATTTCGGTACTCGTTGTGTAATTGTACGATTTGATGGATCTCATCCTCCGTTGGGTAGTAAGCTAAAATTTCACAGGATTCATTCGCAGATCTGCAGTACGAATGGTGTTTACTGTAGCGTTTGAACAACTCAGGACAATCATCGCTAGAGACTTGAATGAATAGAAAAGCGAGAGCCACAAACACTGTTGTTGCTTCCATCTTTAAAATTGAAGGCTGTAACATAGATTAAATTATTAAACAAAAAATAGTCACAAAATGAACTTATGAGATTCTTTACTTTTATGATGTTCGTAAGTCTCAGTTATATACAATTTATTCGCCATTTCATATTATTTGTTGAATGGCTTATAATGAAATAATTATAAAGTATGGACAAGATATAAGAATACTCTTGGAAATCAACGGCTGCTCGAATTCCTTTAGAATTCAACGTTGTTTTAAATGAAAATGAGTTCGTAAGGGCATAGGCTATCTTCAACAAGGAACTAAAGTACTTGAATGTAGCAAAACTAAGAACCACTGTCTTAAAATTCCTTATTTCAGGTAACCCCAAAAATTTTTATGCCTTTTCGCATGAAAATTAAAAATTATTTCCAATTTTTTATTAGACTTTACTGTCAAAGTAGGCACAATCCCATTCGACAACCTTTTCCAAAGTAGAAACGAGCTCATGTACATCATTTGAGTAAAATGTCTTGTCTTTAGAATTTAAAAAAAAAATGGTCACCTCCCATTTAGTCTCTGCATCATTTTTAAACAGTTTCTTTCGCGCATGGCTGTCTAGGAATAAAAATGTGATCATCATTCATGAAAATGTCAGAGAAATAAGGTGGATGAGACTATAAAGTTCCTATTTCAAAGCGCTAATCGAAATGTGAGTAGCTTTGGCTTATGTGATTGGCATTGTCCTCTAAGAACCTCACTCTCGCTATGTTCACCAGTGCTGGCTAAATTTGACGTAATAACTATTACATCGAGTCCAAAGTTCGCACATCACAAGGTTGCATGTTCAAATCAAATTTAAGTTCAATTCTATTTTAACATATATTTATTTACAAAGACAGGACACTAACACAATGACAATGAAACAAAGATAATGGATAGGTTCATTCCAACATAGTCATCCTTCGACCACGTTCCAAATCAATCTGACGAATTCCCCATCGCGTAGGGAAGATGCGCGTTACAAACTCCCTTTCATAGGGATTATCTGGAGATCTGTGGCTAAGTTGCCACAAGCTCTTTGTGAATCAACCAAATTGACAAGTTCAGAACTCATCGATAAATGCTTGGCATTTGGGAAGAAACACGCAGTTCACAACACTACCCCCCCCCCTCCCCATAAACGAAAAATAATAGGATGGCCTTTGTAAGTGCATAATTTTTGCCCGTTTGTATTAGATCCACTTTTCATTGCTAGAAATGCAAAAACGGCTAATTTTTATGACGGTAGATAAGGGAAAAGCAACCTTTGAAATCTATTGCTCGTCGACAAATCGTAGACTGGGCATATCACTTACGGAGCACCTACTGCAAGCAGCTTATATTCCCATCATGATGCTAGACCATAAAATTACATTGCGTAATTAAGAAAAGGTTAAAAGAACTATGAAAAGTGAGTGGAAAACATAAAATTAAAACCTAACAGTGGTCACGCGTATGTGGGAGATACACTCGAGTTTATTTTTGTTATATATTTTTAGACCAAATAGAGCTACGAATACTAGCTCTTGGCTATTCCTCCCGCTCACTTAGAATTACTTTCAGTCATAATTTGAATTTTGAGGTGTTAATAGGTCTACAGATCTATCATTTGTATTTAACAGATACGCGCGACCGTAAAGGTAAGTTTTTATTATATCGTGTTTTTTTTAGTTACAAGAAATCTATGTTATGTTATTTATTACTTTATTATGTTACTTAAATGTGAATAATTCATTAACTATATCGACAATTTCCTTCCTTTAATTTTCACCTCATTTATACAATTCTTTGGGCATTTAAATTGTTTTAATGCCTTATATGTATATTATTTCTATTATATATTAAATAAAGAAATAATGTAGAAATTTGAATAGCATTTCTTTAAATCAATTTTATTAATATTATTTAAAGCATAATTTTAATAGATACACCCTTTGCATTTTAAATTTAACACCCTTTACATTTAATTTTACATTCCGCCTTGCTACCGCAATCGCCACGACTGCCTTGCAAGACATTTACATCGCATAGCATCCTTGACGATTCACGTTGCAAGCTTTGCAACCTTCAGGAACTCATGGACTATACACACCTGCGACACTGTCATGCGCTCTCCGCTACAACTTTGTGGGAAAACTACTGGGAAGTGAGGGACCGAATGGGTCCATAGACTTTCTTCTGTCGCCCGTTTTTTACATTGTTTTTGTTCTGTTTTTCGTCTTCAGTTTTGTCTTTTGTACCCGCCATTGGAAATTTAAAAAAAAGCATTTAATTTTACATTTTTAAATAATGTGTCTAAGAAATACCCGGCGACCTTTTACGTTGGTGTAGGGGGCGCGACCGATGGAAGGTTAAAATAAGCGGTTCATAAGTTAGTTTCGAACTCGGGACATCAGCTCAGTGGGTCACCTTCCCGGGTGATGGGTGCTCAAATTCCAGGAATTTTATATCAGAGTAAATGTTTGTATTCCTTTTGTTCGGTACGATTTTCTACAGCATTGATTCAAAATCCAATGCCTGTAACATTTGTACCAAACTAATTTATGAAGCAAACAACTTAGAATAGTCTTACGTATAGCATACATTTCGAAGCATTAAAATTTACTGAAAACCAAATGTTGAGAATCTTTCGTGAATAAGAGACACATATGAGAACTTTACGACGCACTGTTGTGATAAAATCATCTACAGCAACGACCTCTATTGAAAAGCTTCAGAACACTTTGATTACCTGATGTTTTCGAAGTACTTTAAAATTGCTTTGAATTTTCGGGACTAGAAGTAAAATATACACGTATCCAAAATCCCTGAAATCTTTTTAGTACAAACTGAAGCTATATTTAAATATTTTGTTTAGAAAAAGACAGCCAAAATTAGAGTAAGGATTTAAATGAAAAAACTACAAATAAAATTTTTAAATTGAATAGTACTGGTCTAAAAAATTATCACGAACGAATAAATCTGTTGATTTTCGGAACCTGGAATAATGAACTCAAAAATTCTATATCAGTTTTCAATATACAATAATGTTCCTTTTCTACAGCTAAGCGCCGAGTAGTGTCAAACGTTTGAAAATACCTAAATCACATAATTTAAAAAACTATATTCAGATTGTTTATTTTCACTCCATTAAAAAATTCTTTTATAACCCTATAATGAAAATATTCTTCTGTTTTCACCTAGATCAACGGTTTTTATCTGTTCAAAAAATTTACCGTGGTGTGAATTTATTGTCACATATAATTATAAAATTATTGAAACGAAAAAACGCAATTCCTCTGTTTAATTGTGTAAATCTTCAACCTTAAAACTTAGGATTCGCAAAATTATTGTTCTTTATACCCTTCGGAATTTTATGCATTGGCATCAAAATTAATAACAACTTATGAGATGAGATTGAGTGTGAAGTTAAAAGAGGCAGATTTCATCAAGAAGAAAGGTTCCTGATGTGGATTTTAAGTAGTCTTACGCATTATAATTGATTTGAATGTTCTTAAATTAGTAGTGAAAAAAAATGGCGCCTGTGAAGTTTACATTACGTGTCCTCCGTTATACAGAGGTGATTTCATATGAAGATGAAGACTGGTGAAACGAATAACTAGTAGACAAAAACATAAATTAATCAAAATTCAATAAATATAAACTACTGGAAAGTCTACCAGCGAATGGCCTCAAATAAAGGTCACAAATTAATTTAGGCGAGGTTAGTTTTTTTGGAATGGACGGTGTGACATCCGTAAATAAATTCACTGCAAGTCTATAATAAATCCTTTATGGCAAGACTGCGTTCCTCTCATCACAGCATACCCTCAACCAAATCTGTTGCAGAATGGTAGACGCAGAGCGTCTTAGATACGATAGTTCACAGAAAATAATAATAATGATCATTGGACTAAAAAGTTTTTTCAGTTTGATGTGCTTTTTACTTTCATACTTTCATTACATACTTTCAATTTGAAGTTAACATTTGGTTCTCAACTATAATGATGCTGTTTCTAAGTCCGTTCAAAATTAATTCGTTCACTAATTAATAATTCATGTAAGGCTTGCTCGGAATTTTTGCCATGCATACAAAATACATTTTTGAAAGGTTTGACAAAAATTTTCATTATATTACATCTTTTTCTGCTTATTTCAATTACTATCCTGTGAACATGTTTTAATGATCCGAAAACGATTCCCTCCTCTGGAAAGGTGTTGAGATGGAACCTCAATCGATACGACAGTGTAATGAGGCATTCCGAAATAAGTGGATGGATGCCAAAGTAGGGATATTAATCTGACCACGCCCTGTAATGAATAAATACCAATAGGGACCTGGCACTAGGTCGCGTGTTGGGGGGGGGGTTGATATGACATTAGACGGATGCTTATCCACCTTTACTGCGTATTTAAAACAAACCTGAAGTATTTTGAGAGCCATCAGCTATCTGATCCTAGCTTTTATTACTATCGGTAAGCGAACACTGATAAAAGCTGTAAACCATGATTTTAAATAATCCCGCACTCACGACTCGCTACGTTTTCAGAATTTTCATTTGATGTTAAATTAGTCTAATCGCAAGATGCATTTTGTTGTTCAAATATGCCCTCAAAAGAAAAAGTAATACAAACTTCATTTCATGAAAATGTTCTTTTACAATAGCTAAGCGGTGGGAAATTTACAATCGATAAGAGATTGACTTGAAGTATAAAGTTGAGTGAAACATTTGTTTTTTAAAACGTACGGGAGAAAGAAATTTGAAAGCGCATCAAAAACGCCGAAATTGATGCCAAAATTATATATATGTTAGCTTGCTAGAGGATTTCTTAAATATCGTATTTACTATAAATATATTATCAATTTTGAACCTTCAAATTTATGTTTAATACCATCAATCTCAGAAGATAGGAGCTTGGTTTGTGCTCTAGTAAAGGTTTCTAAGCCCTAACATGGGTGTCCCATTATTGGCATTGCTTTAAACACTTTTAACTACATTGATGTGTTGTAAAGGCTTCTGTTCTTTCTTTTTTTTTTACAAACATAACTCGGTGGTGTTCCAATAACAAATATATAATTTAAATGTTCAGAATATTAATAATCAAGACATTCCAAACGTTTTTCTCGAACTCAGATATGGTCTTATAAGCTTCAACTTCGTTGGATATTGTTCGTAATTGTGCGTATTAAAAGTGGAAAATAAACTACTTCTGAACACTGAAGTTTGATAGTTTTCGAGGGAAGTGTTTGTGTGAATTTGCTCTTGGGATTGCATGGATGTTCTTCCTTAATTTTAAGTTTCGTATTCTTTCGACGATTGTCTTAATAACTTATATGATTGTTTGAGGTGCCGGAACAAAAAAACTTCAATCTTATAAGATCGCAGAGTAATTTAACGTAAGAAAGAAATGACGTCTGCGTTACAAGTGTTTCTGAGCAGACTTTTGCTCAGTACAGTTTTCACGAATAATCCAATTCAAGAAAAGCGCTCAACATCAAGACTTCCTTCACATGTTGTCTTTGGGATTGGATTTGCTCCTTTGGATAATGTGACAAATAATATTTATGTTGAAGATTGGCTGTTAGGAGTGTTTCATGTAGCAAAAAGTGAACAATATGACTCATTGCTAGTTTTGATCCAAACACAATTCAATGAAAAAATTTCATGCCCTCAACATCGCTTATTTTGCCAAAACAGATTTTACCCCAAAAAAAGTCAACACTAAGTGTAGAACAAGTTCTAATTCTGATATAGAGAAGATAATACCACGTGTTTTAATGAAACACGGAAAGCCGTCGGGTAAGGTTGAAGGATTTTTTTCCTATTATTTTTTTACTTGATCTCTGATCATTTGTCACTACAAATTGTAATTGTTGGGACCAATTGTAAAGGGGCACCCAGTGGGTGGTCATCACTACCCCAAACTAAGGACATCATTTTTTGCTTCCATGCCCTGACCCCGGGTTCGAACCAGGAATCATCCGATCTAGAGGCCAACGGGTCAGGTTGAAGTATATCCTTAACTATTTTTTTAGAATAGTACTTTAGACAGTATTATCTACTTTAATTCGTACTTATTTCAACATCTATGATGATACATAATGCTGTGGTGATGTTGATATTTATTTTATAAGACAGTTATTTATTATTTATTTACTGACTTATTCTTTATAAGATATACCATATTAAAGTGCATAGCTCCTGATTAAATTGTCTTGCAATTGAATAAATTAAAATTAAATCTAACATTCCTTACGTGGATGTATTGTACAATAAACTTTTTACAGAAAAGTCAATCTTGTATAGCTGAAGAAAAATTTCGTTAAAGTGAAATGATATCTGTTTTATTTTGTCTCGTTCTCTATGATAAAATTGGGTTTAGAATTTTAAACCATATTTTCGTTCCAAGAAGATTCCTTCGTTTAAGACTAGTTTTCATCATACTCAACTTGGAATATTTCGATATATCTATCTGCTTGAAATTGTTTTATTCAAGTTCATATAAATAAGGCGTGGAAACATTTGTTTAATGTTACACTAATATCTAGAAAATATAAGGGAATTTCCACTGCAAATATAAAATCATGTGTTTTCTAAGTATTTAAATAAAATATAATCAACATTTAAATTATTTTTCAAAAAAATCAAATTTATGTAAAGCATTTCCACTAAAATAATCTGCTCATATGTTCTAAAACGTCGATGGTAGATATGTTCAGCTTTTAAATTTTCAGCAAAAGAGAAAGGTATTATTCAATAATACCCCTTAAGCAAATCAAAACAACTATCCTCACTCATAGTTTTCCATTTGGTATAACTAAAATAAAAAATAATTTCTAAGAAATTATTCTATAAAACATTATACTTACTGTTTGATATTTTCACACCAAATATAACCAACACGTGGAAGTAACTAACTGCCCGTATGGCATAGATTTAGGTTAAATTTTTAAAGATTCACTTAACTCATGAATCTTTTTAAATTTGCTTCTTTACAACCTCCAAGTCAAATCTCTGGACTATGTTTTAGATTCTGAAGAAATATACTCTGCGGATGGTTTTCTACTAGCCCTAGAGTAGAGCTTTTTGGCCAATAAACGCATCGATAAACACGACTTAAGAGCTTTCACATTCATTCAATCTTCCGTAGGTCACGATGTTGTCTTTCTTGAGGCAGTTAAACGAAACTATTGTCCTTTCACATGTTTATAAAACCGAGAAAGTGAAATACGGCTTAATGGATCAATATGTTTTCCCCAACCAAAGCTCATCTTAAATAACATGTTTTCAAAATTAGTGCTCACGAGAGTACATTTTCCTTGGTTTACTTTAGTGCGAAAAAATCTCTAAATACTGCTTTACATTTTGACTGACGTAAATAAATACGAAAATCGAGATTTTAAAATCAGTCACGTTATTTGTATCTTAAGTTGTGTTTACTTTTTTTATTT
Organism: Metellina segmentata; assembly: GCA_947359465.1. NCBI lineage: Eukaryota > Metazoa > Arthropoda > Arachnida > Araneae > Tetragnathidae > Metellina > Metellina segmentata. The sequence continues at coordinate 111,675,064 of OX375872.1, read as the reverse complement.
ACCCAGCGTATTTAAACCACTTACATTTTCTGACATGTTCCAATGTGTCGTGCATAATAATCAACGAAGTTTTTATTTTTATTTAAAACTGAACTTCTCTCAAAATAAATTGTATCATAAATACATATAAACTAACTATATCTTGCACTTTTATAATTAACTTCAGTTAGTTATGGATTTATTTAAATTAGTCGTATATATTTTGTTGCGATTTTCTGAAAGAAATCTCTTTAAATTAAATATCTCTCTTAATTTAAATTTATCCTAACGTAATGTCCATGGAAACTATTGTAAATCGTAAACATACCCATGCTACATCATATTATAGATCCTGTAACTCATCTAATAAAGTTCTTACTGCAATAATTACACATTGTGATTTAATTAGCCGTAACCACAGTGGAATACTTCAACACTTGGCTCGTATCCTTCAAATGCTTAAATAACTTTGTGTTTACATTTTTAACTTCATTAACTAATAGTAATTTAACGCTAAATGAAAAAATATTTTATCATGAATGCCGTATTCCCTTCTTCAATATCTTTTTCGGGAATAATTCCTTAGCGTTGTCTGGGAAATACGCTGGAATTGTCTACGCTCAAATTAAAAATATTTTGAGGATTGAAACTTTTAATGTACTTTACACTTTTTGTATTGAGTTCGTAAGTATTACATTTTTAATCGGCTCATGACGAGAATGTGTGCTTATAATACATACCTAACAGTATTGTTATTATTCATATGTCGTCCTAATGACCCACCAATAACTATAAAACGCTTTCAATTTTTCTGTGAGCGACTTCACTTACTTGCGACAAAACTTGCAGCAATTCATAATACACAAATCACTCAGCAGAAACAACAGTGAGGAATCAAAACAGATGTTTACCATTTATAAGTGTTCTGATCCATTTTTATCTTTTTCCATTTACTTTTGTTACAACTTTGGCCTTTTCCTTGATCGAAAGTATTGTATAGTCGTTCAAAAAAATATCCCAACTCCTCTTGTTATTCGCGTCCCTGGAGTCAAACTAAAAGTGTCATTTGGCTTGGAATAATGTCTACTATAATAAAATGTGAATTTCAATTGCACAGGGGTTTGTCTTTATATTAAATTTTGTTTTAACTAAATATTTTTAAGGGAAACCCTTATTTTTGATTACAGATTCTAATTTTGTCTGGATCAAAATACCCGGAATTAGTATAAAATACATTTATTTTGGTCAAGTCTATGATATATATATTTCAAGATAGCATTTTATGATTATTAAGTATCTATTTTATTCATAATTATAAAATAATGAACCTAGGAGTGCAAAAGTTTAGTTAATTTCTTTAGGGTAGTTTTTGAGATACAATCCTTTATTTCAAACTATATCATTTTTAACTTCTTTTAAGATTTGTCCTAAAATGAAATTTTGAATTTATTTTTAAATAATTTTTTTCCACATAGAGTTGACAAGAACTGCAGACAGTGTTTTGACCGTCTATACATTAATGTTTTTATGTTTATTAATATCAGCATTTGGAAAAAAATACTTAACTTTTAATTTTAAAACAACAAAAGTTTTACGTCAGTAAATCTTTAAAAACATTACAATTTTTAGTTTAATTCTTTTTTCTCTCAGTTCTTTTAAAACTATTCCCTATCATATAGAAATTTAAGGAATCAACCGCTGTAATGTGCCAAAAGTAGCTTTAACTATCAAAGGTTCCATTTTGCACGATATATCTATTAGGAAGCCCTTAAAATATGGTGATATGTATTTTTCGACAGGCCACGCTATTAATGTTTTCAGCTATTATTTAATTCAAAGGACGTAAAAGTGCAGTTTAGAAAACAAAATGTAGAATGCTCTATTAAAAAACTCTACATCTTTTAAGCCACTGGAACAAAACTGGGTAAAATATGACGCAATGACTTTTGAGTGTGTTCAAACAATAAAAGAACTGTGATAGAAATAACGCAATTACGTTTCCTATGCATTGACGTGAATATTGGTAATAACGCTCAGTTCCTATCAAACATTTCATTTTCAATATGTAATAAATAGCTGTCTTGATTACAAAGTACGACTGGACGACAAACCACCATTGACTTCTATATTAACTGCATAATGGTGATCTCCAGCTAGTGAAGCGTCAACCAATAAAAAACTAATTTGTCTGGTATATTTTTTTCTAAAATGGTTTGGTCTGTCGCTTTATGGTCATTTTTGCACCACAAGGACTCATTAAATCTTTCTAAACTAAATAGGCATTAAATTAATATTTTTGAATGCGAAACTATATTGATTATTTTGGACTAGAATTATTAATATATTTACTAGGTCATTATACTGTCTACCCCACTATCTAAATCTTTAATCACACATATTTATATATTGAGTCGAAAATTTATAATTTAATAAAACACATAAAGTATATAACAAAATAATGAATTTCGAATATCTTACCTATACTTCCATCATGTTATCTTATGCTCCATTGAAAGAAATGCGTGACCGAAAAGATCAGACCCAACTGATGGTTTTCAGTTAATAATTTTCTCTCTTCATGGCCAGACCTTTTTCAATGACTTTTCAAGAAAGATGATAGATTATTTTTGCAAGTTAAAATCTTTTCAGCGTCAAGGTTATCGGTAGTTTATGTTTTGGTTCCTGATTTTCTCATGGAGGCCTTGAAAACTTTTCCCGCTCTTTGTTTTCGGGATCCTCAGGGATTCAGTGATTGGGATCTGTTTCATTTACATCTTCGAAAGGTACGAAATGAAAACGACCTTTTTCAGTAATAGTTACAAAATTCAACATAAAAATGCCTTTCTTGATGGAAACTTGCTAAAAGATGGTTTGAAACTTTATTTGAAACATTTTTTCGAAACGTGCGGGTGAGGAAATTTTGTTGGTGAAAAAACCCTTGATAGAAATGTTTCTCTTCTTAACTAACTTGTAGTTGACTCTGACTCAAAGAAAACAATTATTTCGAGTAATTTTTTAAATTGTTACTTTTTGTATGTAACTTTTACAAATGCTATTTAGAGTCAAATGGCATGATTCGCATGATCATTGATATCTGCCTAAACCGCTGTCACGTACTTCTATAAAAGAATTGTTATACTCTATAACAGAAAGACGTGTTATTCCAACTGTAACCAAATGTAAATACTAATTTACAGTTTACCTAAAATTTGTAGGGTGAAAAGGTATTCCTTTCTTCAATAAAAGGCTTAAAAACTTTTTATGAACTTCTTTAACGTGTCTTACGGATTTTAAAAATCAAACCTAAAAAATGTCAATGATCGTAATAAATGATGTTTGAAAAATGACATATTATTTTTATTATTTATACAGCATCATGTATTAAAATTTTATGACGGTTTCGGGCATACCTGTAAATTTCGAAAATTAAATTTATTGCAATATTCACTTACGAGAACTGAAATATTCGCTTCATAACTCGATTCATGTTGAAATTATCAAAGCGGTGTTCTAGACTGTTTCATAAGTACTCATGTACTAAATTCAGTAATTTATTGATGAAGAAAGTGACTTATAAAATAAGCAAACTAATAACAGTAAAAGTATGGTTGATTTGTAGAAATGGTAGCTAACATCAGATGCAATAATCTCCCCACTATAACAGTAAGATTGACGAATTTGAAAGAGCAATTTGACTGTAATTTTTTAATTTTGAAAGCTATTAGCATTTTTGATTTCCCGTAAAATAAAATAATTATTTTCAAAGACTGTTTGGGTTACATAAAAATTTGTATTTTAGAAAAGTTAGTATTTTATTTTATGTTTTACGTAATAAGATCCAAAAGTTTCCTACCCAAGGTAATAAAAGAATCGAATAATACTTTTTATTTTTAAATATAATCACCCTTCACTTCAATACATTTTGGATTAACTTTTCCATAATACTAAAATGTAATCACAATTTACATCCTTAAAATGGTCTAAAAATGCATAAATATGTTATTCATCACGTAAATGTTTTCGCACGCAGATGCGACATTAATTTTGAAAACAAAAATATTTTGAAAATTGAATGACCAGCGATGCTCAAGTTTAAACATTTTTAAATATTAGGCTACAATCTGCGACGCTAGCTGAAATGCTATTGATGTAATTTTAGCTGCAATGCTGCAAAACATAGGATAGGTGCTTGACGGAGTTTGTACTATTATTTATACTGACTACGTATCTGTATAAAAAAAAATAGAGTGTTTATACTTTGGATATATTTGTCCTATTCCCTTATCCGTTTCATGTCAATTTAAAGCAAAATTAATGGTTTCCTAGTTTTGTCTGTACTGTGCGTGTGTGCCATATTCTTTACATCAAAACAGCTGGGTTTTCATGAAAATTGTATACTTCTTTAAATACTCAGTTACTTAGTGATTAAGCTACTCTGTGTCAGTCTATATGTCCGTCTTCATGTTTTGTGTTTGGCTGTAAGTATATATGTTTGCACAAATATCCCATAAAACTTCAACAGATCTGTGAATGAAACTTTTTTTAAAAATTTATAAAAATAAATGCTTTTAAAGAATAAATTATTTAATATTACTCTGTGTCTTCTATTTGTGCAAGTTTCTCACTAAAAACAGCTGATTGCTTTACACTTGAATGAGGTCTAACTTGACAGTGTTTGAAATAACCTCCAAGGAAATACCGAGTCAAATATTCATCGAAGTATTTAATGATCAATTGATGATCTTAGGGTGTTTGAAATTTATGTTTGCATGTCAAATGTGAGGAAATTAAAAACGAATTTTTATATCTGTAACTAATTGGGATGCATTTATATGCACACACAACACACACACACACGCAATTCAGCTAAGCATTGAAAACTAATTTTTTGTTGAATGGTGATACAAATCATGCAAATGATTTCTATGAAATAAGTTCGAGAAGGAATAATTCCGTACTGTCATTTAGATTTTTAACTGCGGGAAAACTTCAGAAAAATTCAAATGAAACAATGTTAGTGTTCGAAAACTATTTAAATTATAATTTAAAAAATCTTTATCAGTAATAAAAGTTGCTAATTTTACGAATAAAATTAAACTATTCTTTTGCAATTCCTGTAAGATGTACATTTTCATGTTCAAATCGTTTTAAAATATCTATAACACTATCAAAATTATAACAATTTAAATTTATTGACCTAAAACTACTAGTGTTAGTCTTTAATAGTTGAATTAAAAACAGCTTTTAGTTAGTGATAGCCTAGCCTCAAGGATGGTATAACATTAATTTGTAATCTTGTTGACCAAATTCTAAATGTCTACATGGATAAATGGAATATATAATACATGTTTGAGTCCCAAGAAATTTTTGGAAACATTGAAAATAGAGTTATTAAAAATATTTTATGGACATTTAAATGGCTTTAATATTTTTCTGTGCAAGAGAAAAAATTATTCTGATCACACTTTTCAATCTACAATGAATAAAATTCAACCCACACTCACGCATGGCAGTTCTGATAATCTCTACCTTCATAAAGATAAGTCTGTGTGTCTTTCTCTCTCTCTGTCATATGGAGATGTCCAGACGCATCTATAGCAGTTACATTAATGAAATTTGTTACGCAGGTAGTCCTAAAATTGACTGAATATGCCTCGAAGACCGAATTTTAAAATTTAATCTAGAACATTTTCAAATTAATTTATTGGCATTTATTTGTTATCTATTTTCCTTAGAATGGCAGCAGTGTGAAGAGATCACAGATTCTAAATTTAGTTTTTTTTCTTTCATTTCCTGAGCACAAAAGATTCCAGCGAAGCGAAACAAAGCAAATAAAAATTTTTACTGGCGTTTATTTCTTTTTATTCCTTAGTCCAAGTTTCTATCTTCGCGATCGTTGAAGATAGAGTGAAATTTTGAACGGATTTGAAATCTGCCGAAACTTTCACACCAGATCGGTACCGTTAATGTGATTTTCTTCAAATAAATAATTTTTCAATTGTAACTTTTATATTTTCGCATTACGAATCTGGTCGCATTTCACGAAGATATTCATTACGAGCGCAAAAATAACTATTTGAGGTTTTCTATCTTCGCGATGGTTAAAGATAGAGTAAAAATTCAACGGATTTGAAGTATGCGGAAAATTTTACACCAGATCTATACCTCAGGTAGTCCACATTTTGTGAAAAGCCTTAATTTTAAAATTTATCATTTATGTAATTCTTTGTTACTGTTTACTTTGGTTTTGACTTTATGAAAGTATAGCGATAGTTTTTAAGACTTTTTGGTATATTATATATATTTATATATTTGGTATAAGACTATTTGGTATATTTAGTTTTTATCATTTTGTTTTTGAAATCTCTTTGCAAGTATAGCTTTAAATTTTTTTTATTTTTTTTGTCTTTTTAATGTTTTCAGTATCACTAAAGACACGAAAAGAACTGTCACGAGCAACGCCGTGCTGGCCTGCTGGTGATTCAATAAAACTGTACCGTCGAACCTTTATTATTTAACAGGAGCCGTGGAAACCTTGTTGGTAGAGTATAGGATTAGTAACCGGAGGGTTACTAGTTCCAAAGCAATCCAACCAAAGACTATCGGGTACGGGGGAGCCATTGCAGGTTAAATCTGTCATGGCCTAAAATGTCCTCGCATTGGCGTGGTGTGGAAGTTTGGAGAGGAAGGTTCCAACTCAAATGTTTTTGTTACGTCATCTGACTCCACGTCATCTGACCTTGGTTCAAAATGACGATATATTCTCCTCGAATCTTTCCCTTAGGGATGAATCCCGGACAGTCGCCAATAGCCCGTTGTGTTTCTCCAGTGCATCATTAATTCTACTACCTCTCTCTCTCTCTAACAGCCTATTATTATTTAATAAAAACTATAAGATTTGCTTGCACACAAATCTATCGTCTCTTTTTTAAGTAAGTGTACATATTCTCTTCATATTTGATTTCTCTTCTCCGTGCTATAATCACTTTGTACACTCGTAATTTTGTAAGATATGAATGCGATTTTATGACTTTAAAATGAAAAGCCTTTATTAAAAAGATAAAAACTAGTTACAAAGAGTATAACTGTCTCGTTTCGTAGATTTAGAGTTTCTATACATGCAAATATATGAACAAACATCTAATGCTGAGATAATTCTCTATTCGAATCTATCCAAAATAAAAATAATTGCGCTATTCCATAATTTTACACACATCAAAATACATAAAAATAGCCTTAAAGAAAAAAGCAAATTCCAATAGGTTCATAATTATACGCAATTTAAATAGTATGCAATATGGTACTTAAATGGAAGAATGATTTCAAAATAATTGAACTGCTTCTTTTTTACAGTAAAGTGTTAAAACTATCCTTGTACATGCGCATAACGAGTGGAATATTAATCAAAACACAATTTCCACTTAAAAATGTAAAGTTCTATCAGATATATTTGAAATAGGAAAAACTGTTCATCGCATAAATAACAAAAATTTTCACTTAAATGTATGAAGTTCTATCAGAGATATATTTGAAATGGAAAAATTTGTGATTTTATTCTGAAGAAAATGCGAGCGAAACCGAGGGACACTGTTTTATTTCTGTAATAGAAGTCTGAATTAGATGACGAAGAAAATGTAAATCATGACTGAAGACAGAAAAGATATCTTAAAAGCTTTGTACAAAATAAGTTCAGCTCAATAAAGCTTTGTACGCAATAAGTACAGCTCAATAAAGGTTTGTACGAAATAAGTACAGCTCAGTATGTTTTCGAATTGTCAACTGCTTGAATTTGCCAGTTGTCAAGGTTATGAGGCATTATTGCTGCAAATACAATAAAATAGGTCAAGACAAAAATTGCAAAAAGAGTGGGAAACACAATTTTCGCTATCTTTTCTATCTTGAATGAGAGTTCTTTTGAAGAGAGGTGTGAAACTTTGATGTCTGGTGCTCTAATCCAAGCGAACCTTGACTTTTCACTTTCTTTATCTTTCTCTTCGTCGTCCTCTTCATTTGGAGTTATCTATAAGCACAGGAAGAGGGAAATTAGTTACAAATCTACACAAAGTTATAATAACATATATAAGCCAATAAAAGCACAAAATGAATATACTTTAGGAAATTCTTTACGTGTAAATAGAAAGGCATATAGTAAATTTTTCCAGAAATTATTGTACCAATCAGGCGGGAATTATTAATATCATTAAAAGACCAGTTCGTGTTACTTTATTGATCAGAAATTGCAAAAACTCATGTAAACACAATTAAAAATTGCCTTAAGTTCCACGAGTTAAATCTTACTTCGTATGTTAACATTATTTAACGTTTATTTAACACACTTACGTTATTTAACACTTCTATAAAATACAACCTAACTTCCATGTGTTGGACTTAAGAATTTCAATCGATGAGAGTTAAGGAATTATGAGTAACAGGTGGAAAACATAATTTTAATTGCTTCCTTTATTTCAAAAAGTAAGTAACGTAAATGATTTGATTTGAAAGAAATAAAACTATTTGAAACTCTAAACTTGAATTTGTGGGTGTGGTGAATTGTGTTCGCAAAAAGTAAAGCGTCTTACGATAACTTTTCGTGGTCGCCAAATATATTTGAATGTTTTAATAAATAAACCTTTCCTTAAAATATTTGAAACATTCGCCATAAATCAATAATACATTGCTTAAAACGAAAAATTCCAAACGTATCAATTATTTTCTTCTCTGACACGTGAGGAAAACATAACACATGACAAACAGAAGGTCAATCTCAACTAATAGTTAAAAGTATATTCTTAAACAAACATTAGGTGAAGATAATATATTATCAGACGCGTAAGAGACGAAGTAAAGTAATGACTAAAATTGTTAAAATCCTTGTACAGGAACATCATTTGAGTTGGTTATATGCTGCTTAGTGATTTGGTTTCATTTTTAATTGGTTCAGAAAAAAAAATTTAAGAGGATTCTCTTCAACTTTTTGATCTTCACATAGTTCTTCAACAGTAAGAGCTTATTTTTATTAGATTAGAGAAACTAAAAATGAATTATAAAGTTAATTTAACGGCTTCTATTTTCTTTTCTTGCATCATAACATTTCCCGTTCTTGACCTTGAGCTGAATAATAACCATTAATTCGCATACGTTAAAATGTATTTTACAAAGTCGGTTCTAATTATTTCTCAAAATCTGGCGTAAACAAAATTCCAGTCTATGCTTTAATTGTGTTTTGATCTCAACCTCTATTCCTCATTTGCATACCTAACAAAGCAGCAGCGCAGAGGATTCCCAAACTACTGTTATCTACAGTTGTGCTAATTATTCCTTTTCAGGAAGATCGTGACTTCACTAAGTCACGTAAAAGCAAATTTCCTCGACCTTGGGCTTATCACTCAAAACTCAATGACGCTATTATGGAAGAGAGACAGATGATTATACCATCGCCAAAAATTTTATAACGAAAATGCAATTTTATAATTGAAAATTAAATAATTGTGAAACCATTTAATCATGTCCGTCATATTTAAGGGTATCAAGTTTAGTTTCAAATTACGTCACTTGTTTCCAAAATCGGCCTGATCGGCAGCGTGAATTAACCTTCAACTTGACAGAACAACTTCAATAGGAACATCTATATATTTTAATCTCTTTCGATGAATCAACTGATGCTGCTGCCGACTCAATGCAGGTTTTAGTTTTCATTTGGTACATAACAGAAGATTTTCTTTCAGTATCAGTAACTCGTTTTTGATACTTTTGCGTGAATACTGGTATAGATATCTTCAACAACTTTCAAGATATATGTTGTTAGATTGGACTGAATTTTGTAAATTTAGCGAGTGTATGTACAGACAATGCACCTTACATGACAAAAAAATACAAAGGGTTTATTGCACAGACTAAAACGTATTAACAGATCCAGATGTTCTCATTTCTTTTCATTATATCTTGAATCAATAAAATCTTTGTTACAGCTACTATTTTAAATGACTCTTTGCAACAAGATAGGATAGGTAGGTATTTTAATTAACGTCGCACTAGAACAACACAACGGGCTATTGGTGACGATCTGGGATCAAACCCCAAGGGATAAATCCAAGGACAACACCACGTAATGTTGAATCAGGGTCAGATGACGAACTCACACATGAACTGGCACCCCACTCTCCGAACTCCCACACCACGCCAACGTGAGGACATTTGAGGCCACGACATTTAACGTGCACCAGCTCCCTTTGTACACGACGGTCTTTTGGTTGGATTCAAACTCGCAACCCTCCGAGTGTTACTCCGTTATTTTTCCAACAGGGCTTCCACGGCCCAACAAGTATTGTTAACTACAATACATCCGTGCAATTCCAACACGGAGTCGCCAGTTTCGTAACATGCTAAAGTTGAATGATGAGGTGTGTTTTATACGATTTCTGTATCGTTTTAAGGTGCATTGACTGTCGTATATACAGCGGTTAGCCAAATTTTATGTTTGCGAGAACAGATAGTTAAATTTTATGAAAAACAGAATCAGCAATGTGAATTAGTGAAAGGAGATTTCGGAAGGATTGCTGATTTCTATGTGATATCACGGCAGTTCAAAACGAATTGAATTTTTCTTTGATAGGGAAAAAACTAGGTTTATGGGAACCTAGTGTGGCAAAAAATCAAAGCCATCTCGGGAAAAAAATGCTTTTTCAAACGCTTCTTAAAATTTTAGCTGAATATTTTCCCTAGTTAGCAAAGTTTATTGTTTAGTTGGACGGTATATGCGAATCCTTTGAAGAGTATGAAGCTGCCAGACCTATTAATCAAAGAATATAATGAAAGGTTCACTGACTGAAAACCATGACATCACACAGAAATTAGCACTTCAGCCACACCTAGTTGGTGTCACCAAGGCGACTAAGGAACTACAAATAAAATTGATTGATCTGTCAGTTGATGACATTTTAAAGTCAGAGTTTAATGCTAAGAAATATTCCATTGAATAAGGAAAATTCAATAAAATAACACTCGTCTTCGTAACATGCCCGAATGCTTTCTTGTTTTTCCACCACTTAATGCTACAAATCTACATTATCCTACTTAAACCAGATCAAGATGTCCTTAAGGTCACAAATGACGGCTCAGCCCTTCCTTCGCTGTCGTTACAGTTATACGTGTATGCTGTGTTGATTGAAATCGTGTTTTCTAAGTGGAAATGACAATCCTTCACACCAAGAAAGACACGGCAATCACGAAGTAGCCTGAAGTCATTGTTAACAGTTTTTCGGCCACCGTGTCATAGTTCATTCTGAGTATGTTCCTTAAGGACCAAATGTGAACGAGGAATATTGCCCTACTGCTCGCTGGTGTCTAAGAGAAGTAGTTAGATGAAAGATTTAAAGTGTGACAGGTGACGATAGAAAAATACCCCACCTCAATTATTCGGTGGTAATTAGATACGTGAATAGAAACGTGATAGAAAAATACCTCACCTCAATTATTCGGTGTCCTTCAGAATTTGTCAGATCAAATACGGCTATACGGTAGTCCTACTTCCCAAACATGGGTCTATGTAACTTTGCAGGAGTTCTCTGACTAGAGATGATATTCAAAGGGTAATATTTCAGGACACGGAAAAAATAAAGACTAGTGCGACGATGGGATTCCAAACAGCTAAAGTAAAAAGATTTCTAGCAATAGGGCCATTGAGAGAAGTGTGTCAACTCAGAAAAGGTCTATTTTGAAGGGTTCTAGATTTGAACTAAATGTAGAAAGTATTGTTTTTCTGAGACAAATCTAATATTTTCGTATTATTGCTCACTTTAAATGCTTTCATGATTTACATCTCCACTAATTATTAAATAATAAACTTCAAATACCAATGCTAACGTTGTTGTTGCTTTTATTAAAATATTAATGTTTAAGTCAGTAGTGAAAAATTTATTTTTTGTGGTATAAAGCTTTAGAGGTGTACACTAGAAGATTTGCTTTAAACTTTTACTTTGAAAATCCTATTTTCCAACAATATGTCATTATTTCGTGCTTAAATGCATTTCGATGTGAAAAAAAATTCAAATAAGCTAATCATTAATAATTTAATTTAGATGTAAGTATCTAATTACCATAATTTTTGATTCCTCAAATTTTAATTTGTTCAGAAAGATAATGTCTATTGGATACAATTCCTAATATTATTCTTCATGTTTTGACAGTCCATCAAGTTGCTAGAAAGTGTTGGTGTCTTTTGACAATTTTTTTTTGCTAAGGAAGTCTTAATAATTAAGATTTTCTTTCGAGAATTTCAACAGTTAAAAATCGGTTAAAAATTCATTTCTGAACTAATAACTTTGACGGGGAGTCAAAACATCCGCTGTATTATGTAGATTATAATAATACAAACTATAGTCACAATCGAGATTAATTTTTTTTTGAGTTATCACTGCTTGAACAAAACATCACTTGCAATATCACAGTTCTTCAGAAATCAAGTTTATAGTTTTAGTAACGTGTCTGTGTATGGAGACAGAACCTAATGGAAACAGTTGTAGCTTGAAAATATTTCGAATATTTATAAGTTCTTGACATCGTTTGAAAGCTAAGAAGTTGGAAAACATTTTGAATTAATAGAAAAAGTATCAATATTCTGGTCGATTTTTCATGATTTCTAATGCATACATACACGTTAAGTTGAACAAAATAACCCTTGAATTCTTTTAGTTTTTGAACTGCTCTCATGAAATGAGTAGGTGGAGTATTTATCCTTCTCTCACACTCTTAGGACTTCATTTCAATTTTAGGTTTACAGCAGTCTATCACAATGCAATTTGAGAAAAAGCTTGGTTTATATTACCGATAATATAATCGAAGGTTTCGATTGATATTTCAAACTTGATGTACGATATCTTTATTTTGTATCACTGGGAATAATTCTAGATTAGATAAAATTTTTGACAAGCACCACCATATTGTTATTTCTCGAATAAAAGGTTTTAACGCACGTCCGAACTTACTTTTTTGCATTTACTGCAGAGAATACTCAACGGTTGAGCAGTATTTTCTTTGGGCAGCTTTCGATAGAGATAATTGACCAGCACGAATTCCAACAATGAGCTGTATATGAAAAACATGCAGACTCCGTCCCATAGATTCATAGCCGTCAGATTGGATACAACAGGTAAAGATGCTCGGAAATTATTGGTGGTCGTACAAAAGCTGAGCATCGTCGTCACACCAATCATAACTCTGGCTGGAACAACACCTTTGTCTAGCCAGAAACTAATAAAAGCGCTTGTAACTAAAATGATGCCTGGCACAAAGACAGAACTGAAGTAATAGTTTTTATCACGAGTAAAAACCAGTAAGATATGTAAACAACTAAACTTCCCTAAAATAAAAGAAAAATTGCAAATTAGTTCGTCTATATTAAAAATCACACATGCCAGACTCAGATGTTATTTAGAAATATTTTCATAGCACCGTAAAAGCCATAGTAAAAATACTTTTCGACAAAATACAATATATACATGTATTTTATAAATGCTCAAAAATTAGTTGCAGTATAACAGACAAAATTTATTTTTAGTAGGATAGAGGCTCATGTATACTAGAGTGGGTCACTGTTGTATGGAGAAAAAAAAATTTATGATCTCTATTCGGCACAGCAAGAAAATAGTACCAAATGATGTCTTTGGCTAACATATATAATTTTATTAGAATCGGATATCATCTTCTGCCTCGGATTGAAGTAAGATAATACATATTTTGGAGAAAAAAATTATTTTTGATGAGTCGTTACAGCAAGGTTAAAATTTTATACATTTTTATACCTTTTATAAACATTGAATTTGAACATTTTTGAACAAATTTGAAATTGTATTTATTTGTTACAAGAAAAGGTTCACACAAATGATTTTTATATTTTTATAATAATGTTTCATAAAACGCGAAAATGCTTCTTGCTATCGAATTTCGGCATGACTTTTCGAGACTCTATTTGGTATTTTATGATGCCCTCTCTCTCAGATTTTTTGCTCAATGTGGCTGAAGCTTTTGCCACAGTCTTGACCACCCTTTTTAACAGCTCGTGTGCGACATGGCAGCCGTAGTAAAGACAGTTCTGTTTTTTGGGCGACGAACAGTCGGAGGTCTCCGTCAGGTATGGATTTCAATATTGGTGGATTAGATATATTCTCCAGCCAGACAATGAGATCGGTGTAAGTAGATGCATCAAATTTTACAGTAGAAAGTTGAAACAGCTTCGGATTCTATTTCCTTGTAAGCTGCGAGCTTTCAAAATGTGACGGGCTGCCAGTTTATGGTAGTGCAATTCAGAGTAGGTCAGCATTGCGTTCAATAAATATTCAGGGTTTATGTTTCTTTGAATTGCCGGATCTATTTTGGCCTTCAGTTCTGTGGGCAACTATCTAGTTACAACGGTGAGTTTTTACAGTGCCGTGCTCCATCTTTACAGAAAGGCTGAATTTTGAAAGCAAATCAGGTTGCAGCATAAACTTTGATGACATACGTTGCAAAAATTACTAAGTTTTCATAAGGAGAGTCAATCGAAAAGTACAAACGTAGAATTCAATTCGCACGAGTTAGCCATCGGGTATATAGACATTTTGCCTGACAATTTGTTTATAAAAATCTTTAGAAGATATGCCTGTTGAAACCACTGAGACTATTCTGTACAAATATGTTTGGTATCTACTAATACCTTGTACAAAAAGCTCAGGTTGAAATAAATTGAAACCGAACAACGGGCCTGTTTTCACACATTGCTAGATCTTTTCCGATTCTCCCTGAAATTGTCTCGAGTCCAAATTTGCTGCCATCAATATGTAAAAATAAGTGTAGAAAGGGTAATTCGTCCCTATACAGTAGGCAGGTAATCCGTTGAGGCGTATGATTGTGGCTGGAATACAGTGTCACTATCCTATTGACTAGATTCAGATGAAGTCGACACATTGAGCTTCTCTGTGCTTTCGTTTTGAGACTGAAACCTTGATTTTTGCCTTAGCATTTTCCTTTTCAATGTGTGCTATATTTTATTCGTTGTAATAATATCTACTGTTCCCATCACCATTATTCTAGTGGTTTGTTGGTTGATTAGGAAGCTTTTCTCTCTAACAGGTATTTTTTGTGTGTGTGTCTGGGACAAATGCACTCATAGATGTTCTGACACTTGCAGGATGAAATGTCCAACAATACTTTACTGATACGGCGAAACTCTTCTAATTTCTTCTTCGATATTTTAGGGTGATATTTTAAAAGATTGTTGCATTTTTTTTCAGATGATGCGCCTTCAACATCGCTTTCGTCGCTTACGTTAAACAATAGAAATGGAAGCTCTTGATCATATTTCTTCAATTTTTTTCCAATGTCCTCTATTTTATTAAACGTGTCACTAAAATCATCAAGTTGGACCAGGGAAGAGACACTTTTCTTCACAGGGCACGGCCCATTCCCATCCTACCTAACGAGGTTTAAGAAAATTAAGTCCGAAAACTGCTCATGTGGTGAAATTGGCACACCTCTACATTACATCACAGTTTGCCCCCTTACAGCTTCATGGCATATGAGAACACCTGCCGACCACCTAAAAATTACATGGCTCAGGAACATTGCATGCAACAAGGGCTCGAGGGTTAAAATTATTAACATGGTGAGATTCATTGAAAATCATCAGGACTTGATTATCCTAAGAGACTAAGAAAAACGAACTTTTTTCTCACCTAGCATGATGTATATATATATTTATAATGTAACCTAGTATAATGATTTAATGTATATACTGTATAGATGTAAGGATGTATAAATGTAATGTAATGTGCTCTAACATTCTGGGTAGACATGTCACCTTGGTGGAATGCTCTACTCATCCAACCACACTTATTTAAACTGGTACAGTGTCTCACGACACTAGGCACGGGAGTGTGTGTTGGTGTTAGTTAGTTAGTTTTATTAAACGTGCGGTCTTTATTAGTTTTATTGTCGCGTTTTATCTTATGCCGGTTCCACTAAGAGAACTTCATAACATTTTCGTGGGTTGGTAACATTGCATTTAATATCAATTGAACCACCAAACAAATGCAGATAGGTATTTTAATTAACGTCGCACTGGAGCAACACGATGGGCCAAACAACTAAGTATTACCAAACAACGAACATTTCCTCTCTGAACGAGTACGATCCATGGTAAAATGGCGCAAACGAGCGCAACACAGCCTCGCCGTATTACAGCCAGCTATAAGCCGACGGGGAGCGCGCACGAGCAGGGTGTTATTTTTTATATCAATCCGGAGGCAGTTAGACTTATCAGAATGTAATAATATTTCATACATGTTGTTTTGAGACTATTTAGCGCGTTTTTATCGCTGTGGCCTTTAGAAAAGTAGAAAAAAAGTAAAATGACCCACCCTAATATATACATATACCTTTAAAAAAATATCTGCTTTGGACGATACAATCTGAAGAAACTATATGCATATTTATTTGATCCATCCGTTTATTTAGTATATCTATCAGAACTTTTTTGAAACTACTTATTTTAGGTTTCGATGATGTGTTAAAAAAGCATTCAATTCGCATCGGTGGAACATTATATATTTTTATCTCTCATTTGGTATTTTACTAACATTAATTGAACACATTTCTAATAAAAAATCAATCTCGTTCTAGCTTTTTACAAACCAAATGAGATTTTGTTGAGCAAGAAATAGTGAAATAAAACCCTTCTGAGCCTGCCCTAAAGCATGAAATTTTGTCAAAATATCGAGTTTTCAATTTTGGTCTGGTATTGTAATCTAAATTTTTTTTCTTTCGAATTCTGTTAAAATTTTGATTCTAAGTAATTTTGAACTGGAATTATGGCTGTTTTTATATTACACAGCTAATTTTTGAAATCGGAAGTTTTCTGAAATGTTTGTTTACATGATTGTTCCTTTCAATTTCGATATGAAATTCGACAATTGTACCTCAATGAAACCGTTATAAATATATATATATTTAAAATATAAAACTCTTGAATTATATCTGCAACTTGATTTCAATGCTTGAATAATTTTAAAACTGGTAGCAATCCATTCGTTGTGAGCGTGTGTTTACATTCTTGTTTCACTGCTTCTCTGATATTATAAAGTCTTGGTAAATAGATAATTCTTAAAAACTGTCTTTTTCAAGACAAAATGGGTAAAAGTATCCAAACAAAGTGAATGTGAAAGACACTTATGGTGAAAATAGTGTTTTGAAATTGGAATGTATAGGCCACGTCATTCGGTTCACGTCTTCGCAATTTGATGTCCAAAGTTAAAGTTTGTCGGGTAAGGGAAAGTTGACCGATGCCTTTATTAACAGACTGCAAAATTATTAGGGGATAGAAGTGATGACTATTTTAGGCAATTTACAAAAGATGCAGCAAAGTGTGATAGCTGCTTTGTTCCACTGTGCATCGAACTTTAAAAAGCCTATGCATGGACAAAATACCCAATTGGTAAAGACAGTTAGTGTTTTTACCAAAGAGCAGTTGATTCTGGGGCTGCTTCCAAAGAAAAGTATAGTGGGGTGCCAAATGAAATACTTAACAAAATCAAGCCCACATATCTTGAACAGTGCCTTAAAGAACTTTTTACTTGCATAGTAAAACGCAGAATGACAATGAATGCCTCAATGGTAGTATATGGCAAATATTACAAAAAATAGGTATTTGTTGGCCTCAAAACCATGAATTTAGTGGTGTATGATGCTGTTTTACTCTTCAATGAGGGCTTCCAAGGTTGCTCACAAATAATAGAAAAGATGAACATTTATCCTGGCTTTTTTACATTGAAAGTATATAAACATTTTGATAGTAGTATAATTCGTGATTCAAAGCGGGGCTTCTTATAGGAAAATATGAAAGGTTTGAGAAAGAAAAAAATCACTGTTTCAGACAAAAAAAAGATTAATTTTACTATCCAGGTGCATTTTAATTCATCCTGATAGTTTAATTGTATTTTTTAATGTACATAATGTTATTTTTCCAAAATTGACGTTAAGAATTTTTGTTTTACATAACATAACTCAATTAGTTAAAATTCAAATGCTTTGAAATTTTGTACGCATGTTCCACAAATATATATACAGGGACTAGACTATAGCCATGTTAACTATCGATTATCTCCCGTTTTACATTCTTTTAATTCATGACTCGTGAAAAAGTTTAGGGAATTCAAATGTTGTAATGAAGTTCTAATAACTTCAGAGATATATGTGTGATTACCATGATAATAATCTATTCCCTGAAGAAGTTTATTATAAACATTATCAAATTTACAAAACAGAGACATAATGATTTCTTTTGGAGTTATATCATTCTGCGTATTGGTATATTTTACTGTAATTTTTACCGTATTTTTCCATCTAAGCAATGAACAAAATATTAGATGCCTATGTTTTATATTTTTATTCTAGTTTTGTGTTGGGTTCAATCATAAAATTTAAGTTAGAAGTAAAAGTTGAAATAATTTTTTTAAATGACCCCCGAAAGCAGGCAAATACCTTAAAAACCACTTTCGACTGATATAATCACTCATTTGCTTTTTCAACATGCTTTCCAATCTAGAACTACCAATAGCATCAATGTTAAAATTTCACGCCATTTACAACCAGAGCTGTTCTACTGAACTTCATCAGCGTTAACGAGTTTCCACATCCGATGTACAGTAACAAAATGCAAGTCCGAATGCTAGCTTTAACATTTCCATGAAAATGACCAGTAAAAATGATCTTTTTACTTCATTAATTAGCATTTTAATTATTCATTATATTCATTATATTTAATTCATTAATAGCATCACCAACAACTTTTAAAAATCAGAGAAGAATGAGTAGTACATCGTTATCTCTATTTTACAAATTTTAAAAAATGTTTCCAATGTTTTAACCGTTTTTTTTTTTTTTTTAGTTTAAAAAATGTATTTACTTAAATAAAAAATAGGAGAGATATTGTATCACACACACACATACACACACTTAAGAAGCAACATACATTTATTTTCTTAAAATTAATTTAAGGCCAGAACTAGTTACCTCGCCAGGTAAACATATCTCCACATTGTCCAGTCTCTGAATGAATCAGGTAGGCGTTGAATGATTGTAAAGATGTTGCTACTTTCAGAGGATCTGGAAAAACCCAGAGTAATTGCATCTCATCTTCTTCCAATGACACTGCAAACGATTAAAAGTATATAATTATTACTAAATTATTTGCATAAGACATACAATATATGTGTTGTTGTGGCCTATAACACTCTGTGCCAAAATATTGAACCACCCAGAAACATTCATCACTAACCATGAAATTGTTATGCAAAATCCTCTGTACCTACCAGACATGAAAAGGATTAAAGGTTGGACTCAAACGAATGTCGAAGCTCCTTGGAACAGGTGAAGTGCGCATTCTGAAATCTATTGATCTCAAAAGATGTCAAGGGCTCGTTGTGAATATTCTGATTTGGTGTTGCTGTTGAATTGTCATGAGTTGGAACCAAGAATGCCTGGACAAACACTGCATACTCAACTGGAACGACTTAGAAAGTGATAACTTTCCGAGGGAAGCAGGTTGGTCTTTTTGACAAACGTCGCTCATCTGCAACGTGCATCGTGACAAAGTGCTGGCAGCAGTGATGCTACACATGCACATCCCGAAGGCTGTGGTCGGCCAAAAGCACAAATGCAAGAGAGGATGGACTGATAAGTGAGAAAAGTTGAAACTGTGACAATAGTTTTTCCTTACTGACCATCCAAAGAAGCTACACATACACAGCCACCTGTACGATTACCTGAGGGAGGCAAGACGTCTGCCTTTGACTACCAAACATCGCCTCTGGCGTAGTGACGAGTCTTGAACAGGAATGAAATGGCATCATCATGCCATGTCTAGTGACGAATCTGATTTTTGCCTATGGGCAGATAATCACCGCTTGCTTTAAGTGTAGCGGAGACCAGGACAGCTCTACTATTCTCAGGATACTGTCAATGTACCTTCTAGTGAAATGGAGTGGGATCCATTACTTACGACATCCGGTCTCCTCTAGTAGTATGAAGTAGTTTGACAGCACAGCGATACGTCCAGCCGATCCTACAACCTGTTGTTTTTCATTTCATGTCACGAGTCCGAGGGGCTATTTACCGTTATGGTATCCTTCGGCCACACATGGCTCGTCTCTCCCAAGAGTACCTATGCAGTGTAGAAGCCTTTGGACACAGATATCCCCAGATCTGTCTCCCATTGAGCATGTATGTGATGGGATAGACCGCCAATTACATCTCCCCCAAATGCCCGGCTACATACTGGAGGAGCACTCGAGCAACTAGTACGGAACCTGTGTCGGCTGTCTCAAACTGTCACATACTGGGCGGACGGAAACGTTTCTTTTCACACTGTTCTTGCATGCTTCGTTTTATTTCCAAACAAAGTGATTTCCCATGTTTTATTGATTTACGTCTTTCATTAATCCACTCTTTGAGGGGGAGAATACGATCCAAAAATGTATCAACATTCTTTTTGTTCAGTAGTTGATAAGCTAGGAAATTATCGTAGAAACGTAGCTTGCGCAATCATTACTATTTTTGAGAAATGTGTTCTACGTATTTTACCTGAATTCACCTTTCCATAAATGTATGGAATGAAGGGGCTTGTAAGACTTTTTTGAGAATATTTTATTTAGTAGCTCTTTTTTTTTTACTTTAAACAACTACATATTTGGACACTACTATTTTTATTCTGTACAAAAACCCAATACAATTTAAATTTCAAAAAATAATCGTTGAAGTGCTGACTATTTTTTTTTGTCTTTTTACTCATTATTTCACAGAATTTTCAAAACAGAATAGTGTTTTGTTGTGACATTTATATTTATAAAATTCTGTTTCCAAGGGCAGTGCTACTATTTTCAGTTGACTGTTAATCGAGAGACCATGCTTCCAATTTTTTTTTTTTGATCAGACAGACAATTTGCATATGACAGTAGAGGACTCCATTTGTACATCAGAGGAGACTTGACAGATGACTAATTTATGACTTTTCTGATACACATAAAAGGAGTGGTCACGATTTCACTTGCAAAATTCTATTCCGATCGATCGTTGGTAGTTTCGATTGTTTAGGCAGAGAAAGTAATATTTGTTACACTGGGGGCTCCACCCCCTGCTCACCTACGCCCGCCTTTATCGTTATTATCTTTTTATTAGTTTAGCAGGCATAATGAGCACAAAAAAGCTAACTTTCATTTATTATATCACTTGCCTTTCAATCATTAAAAGATAAGGTGCCTGAGCTTGAAGAATATTGCAACTTAATTCTAAAGTTCTCTGTTTATTATTAAAAGAAATAGACATATCAGCTAATCAATAGCCCGTTGTGTTTCTCTAGTGAACGTAAATTCAATACCTACCTAACACCAATCTTTCTAATTGCAAGGTATAAAAATTGCTAGCTTGAACTACAAGAGCAACTACAAACGTTTCGATCTACGTCAAGTAAAACATTAAACCACAATATTTGTTCACGGAGAAAGTTCATTTATGTTCTTGCTAAAAATAATATCCTGTGTGTGCTTCATAAGACTAAGTTTTTTTTCAGTTCAATATCCAGAAACATGAAAAGAGTAGTAGATTCTTTATCTTATTCTTTAACGAACAAGCATAAACCGCTATAGTTTTCCTTGTGCTTTCAAATCCAATGAACTTATTTAATTGAAGATAGATAAAAAATAAAGATATTGGCTGGAAAATCAATTGATTCTTTTAAAGTAAAAATTTGACCCACATTTTTGCTATACATGTTTCAACATTTCAGTTTTTTTTTTCCAACCTTTAATCTTCGTGGAATTTATGTGATATAGCAGAATTATTTTATTCTTAAAACTTCTTACTATTTAAAAAATATAAAGGGAATTATTATACACAAGCAGATAACATCATTATGCTCTTAGTTTTTTTTTCATTTACCTGTAAAGAAAACAAAGATAAATTCTTGCTTACCACTTTCTATTGCAAAAGGACACTTCGGATTATCAAAAGGAAAGATTTTTAAGTTCCCCTGACAGTTGATTGAAATGGCTCGCCTGGAAAAGAAATTTCAATATTCCATTAGTAGCAGAAACGTCATATTATTTACTGTATAGTATGGAACCCTGTTTTTCAGTAGATACAATTCTAGATACTTTCTAATTTAAAAGGTGTGAAATTCAATTTTATTAAAATTTGTAGCTAACTGTCTAACATTGGTCGTACAGAAAGTATCGGTGCCACTCCCGCTACTCTTGTCACGACTGCAGGCTTTTATAATTTCTGTTATTATGACAGATTTTAAAGTCGACCTTGTGGTTTGGGAACCTCACCTTACAGACTCATTTCCGAAGTTTTAATAAATTAGACGGGCTCTCATAACTTTACACCAAAATAATGTCTTCTGATGGAGATGAATCCACTGCCAGTCATTTAGTATCAGATTCCGGAAAAACACTCAAATTTCACCCTTTTGGTTACATAAGAATGCAACTTGTTCTTAAATATATTATTACATTTTAATTCAATTTTATAAACTTTTTTGCAGAGACTAAAATGTTATATCTCTACAGCATCTAAAGTTATTGTTTTGAAGATCATCCGTGATCAACGTTAGCACGCTTCTGAAAAGTTTGAACACGTGGTGCTGAGCTTTAAACATTGTTAACAGTACTATGGGCTTTAATTTTGATTTTCCCAACTGTAATTCCATTGTCCCTATTAAATTGTTGAATTGATTCACTTCCTGTGTTCAAACATAAATGGAATTTTTTTAGGCCTGTATCCCCTACTTTGAACGCAAATCTACTTCCGGATGCGTTAACCTCGCTTCATATCCTTGTCTGTATCTATTTATCCATCGCAGAAAAACATCCTTTTCTGTCATATTCAATAGTTTTCCAGTCATGAAACGTCTTCATACATCATATTGTAATATTAATCAAACTCGAACGTACAAACACAAATACACTAAGAATCCTATGCGCTCGAGTAAACAAACAAGTAGATGAAATATTCAGCTGTCTAGTCCAATGAACATAGAACTAAATCTCATCCAAGTTTCGATAGATTCGGCTGTATCTACTCGTCTTAGATTAGATGTAGCTTAGTGGTAGGTACAGATGTGTGTTTAAAGTATTCTTACCTGATAATATGAACAATCGTTCCATTTCTATACACTCGCAGACTCATATCAACCAGAGGATCTTTCAAACTGCCATGCTTCACGATGTAAGTGCTTGGCAACCATATGTCACCCACGTGACTCATACCATTTAAATGCTTGTGTCGGCCATGATCGTCGTAACGAAGACGTTCGTCCTCCCAAATGCGGTAAAGCAAGAACTCCACCTCGTAATTCTAGCAACAAAGCAAGGCAACTCAATACAGATATACATACGTATCTTTGAGTAAAGAAATCAAAAGCGATTATTTACAGAAGAGAAACTAAAGGTAAAGCTGCTCTAAAAGAATTACTTTAATAATCAACCCATTAATTACCCATGCTGTGCATTTCCTAGCATTTTTATTTAGTTTCTTGAAAAGAGAAATTGCTTAGTTAATATTTGTACTGAGAATAATTTTAGAGCAGCTTGCTATCAATGTTTTTTAAGACTAGAGAAAACACAAATCAATGTGATGTCACACGGCTTCTTATACAAGGTGGATATTGGCCTTTTCATGATTAAGAAAATTAAAACTGTGCTAGTCATACATTATTTTACAAAGCTTACTTGAATTGAAAGATATTTCTTCCAGGATGTCAGTAGTTAAACATGGGTGCCTTTTGTTGCACAGAGAGCATCTAGTAAAAACTCCACTTCGCTCCATATTTTGTTACTCCTGATATCCAGCATTATTTCCAATGCCAGCTTATGGATTGTATGACCCTTCAAGTAACAATTGACGAGAACTTGCTCTACGTTACCCCGAAGCACCATGGGAGATACTACTACATCGTACTGTGACCAATGGGGGAAATCTGGGTCGCCTTTATGGGGGTCTTGTTGTCCAACATCACTTTCAACAACTGAAAAGGACCCTATTTAATTCATGTTCCTCCCCCTACATTTCTTTAGGATATTTCTTCAGTCAGGGAAATGTATGTTTTAATAAAAACTTTTCAATTCTTAATCTGAAAATAAACACCAATAATTTTGCACGTCATTCAACTTACTGAAAAAGATTAAGTTTTCCTTTTGTATTACCCATTTTATACAACCCTTGGATACAAAAAAATAAATAAATTTCTTACGCGCATTTTCAAATATTACAATCATATAAGATTAATCACCAAATCTGTTTTGATTGAACAATTGATTTTAATTTACAGACAAATTTAAAACTAATATTAACAATAAAGAGGTATATCAGTTTTCCCTTCCTAGAAAATAAATATCGCCATTCGATCTAAATCCGCATTAACACGGCTTACGTTTCATTTCTCAGAAACTGCCCAATATTTTACAATACGGAATCACTTTAGATTTGAAATTTAAATTTGTTTTTTAAAGACATTGTTAATGAGCTCAAAATATAGAAAATAGCTTATTAATGTGCAGTTTGCAATAATCAAATCGAATATATCGTGGTCAGATTAAAAGGTTTTCTTGTTTCGTTCATGAACATTTATTGATGGAATGAATTTGTTGTTAATCGTTTATAAATCGGCGAGCATATAGTTTGTTTAACATACGAGGGATAGTCAAAAATTTTCCACACTTTATTTTTTCAATATATATATACACAAATTTAGGGGGTGATTCGTCATTCTACCATTTATTCACCGGTTTTCCCCATTTCTTTTGTCCGTCTAATCTGCAGAAAACACACTACATTATACATGGTTACTGGCAGATTTGCCAGTACCATTTCTCGAACTTGCTGAATCCTCTCGTCAGTGGTGGAGGTGGACGGGTGACCCGCAACTTCTTCGTGCATCACGCTTGTCTGGTTTCTTTTAAACTTTTCGGTCCACTCATATACACTTCTACGTGATATATCACTATCCTCGTATTGTGTTGTAAGCCTCCTATGAATTTTAGTCCCTGGCACAATTTCCGACCATATAAATGGGATCACTGCTCTTTATTTCTCCTTGGTGCACACTGCTAGCGGAGCAGCCATGTTTACACTGAAGCAGAAGCAAGAAAAATGACGCTATCA
This sequence comes from Metellina segmentata, assembly GCA_947359465.1. Lineage (NCBI taxonomy): Eukaryota > Metazoa > Arthropoda > Arachnida > Araneae > Tetragnathidae > Metellina > Metellina segmentata. The sequence continues at coordinate 111,649,897 of OX375872.1, read as the reverse complement.
ATGTAAAACTTCGGTAACGTTACTTCAGTAATATCAACTCTAAGCATGCTTACACAGAAGGCAGTGTGACAAACCTAAAAATGTGTTGTAGCGATAGTGCGGATAATTTTTGACTTACCTTCATATATTCTACTTATAGAAAATAACATTCTATTCCTTATAATAATCAAAACAACGACACTTACTAAGCTTGATTCATCAGGTGACGATAAGGAATGCAGTAGGACTTGCACTTGCAGAGTCGTAAGAGCTGAAAAGACAGATCCACTTATCACATCTACTTATAACCCTCGGCATACTAGGGTGGGCCGAAAAACACTTTTTTTCGAAATCGCTATTCTAATAGTGCCGAAAGGGTTCTCTCTGGGTTCAATAAACACGGTGTAAAATATTTTTTTGATTGGATGATATCTTCTGCCCCCGCATCGCACTTGAATTTTAGAAATTTGGGTAAAAATTGGCAATTTTTATTCGGCATAGGAAATATAATTATTTTCAATATTGCTATGTGACTGTATGTTGAGTGACTTCCCTGACAGGAAATGAAAGGAGGGTTGGGGGGTTCACAGTTTACATTCATCTGCAGATATATCTGAAGTAGATTTAAATCTGGACATTTACAAACTATCGACAGCGAACCATTTAATCTCTCTTACTGATCGTAAGTACAAACAATTAGCAAATGCGGAAGAGGTGCTCACTGGGTTCAATAAGAAAGGCGTAAGATATTTTTTCGATCGAATAATATCTTGTTTCCGCATCGCAATTGAAAGTTTGCAGTTTTTAAAGAAAATTGCACTTTTGTATGTGTTATAGAAGTAAATCAAACACGAAAAATAGATGGGTACAAGTACTGTTTATTGCTGTATTGTATTTTACATTTGATTATATTGCCTGAAAATTATTAAATAATAGCTGATTCTCAATATATTAATGTAATATTTGTTAAGAATATTGTAACCATAGAAATGTTATGACATGCCAATACCAAAAGTTTACTTACACTTCATCACAAGAAGAGGCTTGAAATCAGCCATATGATCGAATTCAGGCATAATAAATCCGGAAAAGAATGTGGATCTAATGAACCCGTCTCTACATTGAAATCCATAAACCTTAGCGGATGCTTCTGTCACTAACTTGGCACTACGTTCAACTGCCTGCCTGTGTGTGTGACATGGGAAGTGAACGAAGTCCCATTCTGGATTTTTCTTATCACGAACAATGGAACTAAATACGGCAGTGGATATATCACGGAGGATTGGTGGCGAAGTAATAGTAATTGATGACCAGTCAATCAATTCCGTATAGTCAGCAGCTACAAATTCAGTTTTGGTGGGAGAAATATATGTACTGACTTTACATTAGAAGATGACTCTCTAGACTTAATTATACGTCGTGCAGCAAGTTCTCTGATGTGCGATCTTTCATCGTTCAATATACTCAGACAAGAGCAAAGAACGAATTTCTACACATTACTCCATCAATGACGTCCTTGAGGTGTTGAGATTTTTTTTTATCCAATGACGGGCACATATGAACTTAATCATTGGCCACTACAAGGCCGGAAGTGACGACCACTTGTGAAGGAGCACCCAGTGGGAGGACCATCAATGTCCCTAACAAAGTACAGCACAATTAGATTCATGCCCTGATCCGGATACGAACCAGGAAATTTCCGATCCAGAGGCCAACACCTTAACCATTAGACCGGTTGGTCGGCGAGGTCTTGAGATAAATACCTGGATCTAGAAATAGTATTCCACACATGCTTAGTTAGCTCCATCTTTCAGCTAATGTTTAGACTATATATTAAACCAGTTTGGAGTGTAAACTTTCATAACAAATTCAACGATTTGTTTCAACTTCAAAGAAGGATCTGGAGAACTAACATACTTAGAACTCTGTTCGCTGTTGTTAGCCAGCGTGAATGTGATAATGGACCAGGACTGCGTCTAGCCAGTTCATCAGAATACTTACCCAATTGCACCGCTTGATATATTTCTAGTAAGTACATTTGATCCTTGCTTAAGTCACGTCTATCATTTGTTGGTAACTCGCCGTCAATAATTTCGAAAGTTGTCACTGGCAAAGTTTCACATGTAAGGAGCGCCTTCCCAATATTACCAAAATATTATTTTGGACCATTTGTTGGCGCATCCAACGTTTCAAACAGATGCCTCAGAGTTATTAAAATGTAGGAAACATATTACCCACTGCAGAAGTTTACCAAGTTTCAATTCCAAAAACCGAATTACACCAAATTTCCTCCGGTATTAACAGATGTGCAGTCATAGCCAATTGCCAGAAGCTGTGAAAGATCTCTTGTGATCCCTTCAAAATATCCGATAATAGTCGCGGAAATCTGTTTTGAGGTGACAAATGATGGACTCAAATGAGTAATGTAACGTGAACCCGATTCTTCAATAAGAGATAAATGTTCCCCTTTTGCTTTTCTCGTGTATCTTTTAGTATCTACTCTCTCCTCTATCAATGTAGAATCTTTACGACCATCGAAATACAGCCACTTCAACGGTAATGCCTGAGCTTCGCTTTAAAACTTGAAATTTTAAATCCTTTCTAACTTTAGCCTTTCTCTTCGCAGCTTGTTTTTTTCAACCACCAAATCTGAGTTGTTTCTAGTTATGAGTCCGGCATCGTGAAAAACACTTGAAGAAATTGAAGCCACATCCCGGTTCGTACGAGACTCCAAACCTGTCGGAAACCATAGCAGTTGAAGGGAGGCCAAGTTGCATTTGTGATGATTTAGATACAAACGGAGTTAGTTAATTGTTTGTACTTACGATCAGTAAGAGAGATTAAATGGTTCGCTGTCGATAGTTTGTAAATGTCCAGATTTAAATCTACTTCAGATATATCTGCAGATGAATGTAAACTGTGAACCCCCCAACCCTCCTTTCATTTCCTGTCAGGGAAGTCACTCAACATACAGGAAGCATGAAAAGACGAGAAAAGTGCAATTTTCTTCAAAAATAGCAACATTTCAATTGCGATGCGAGAACAGAAGATATTATTCAATCAAAAAAAATATTTTACACCTTTCTTATTGAACCCAGTGGGCACCTCTTCCGCACTATTAGAATAGCAATATTGAAAATAATTATATTTCCTATGCCGAATAAAAATTGCCAATTTTTACCCAAATTTCCAAAATTCAAGTGCGATGCGGGGGCAGATGATATTATCCAAACAAAAAAATATTTTACACCGTGTTTATTGAACCCAGAGAGAACCCTTTCCGCACTATTAGAATAGCGATTTCGAAAAAAAGTGTTTTTCGTCCCACCCTACTGCATACGCGCCTTTACGTGTGCCCTGAAGGAATTTGCAAACCACGGCGCTCAAATTTCAACCACGGAGTACATGGTACAACATGGCCAAATATGGTCCTTGCACCTTTAAACCCAACCAAACTTTATTGATAAAAGAAACCTAACCCTTTCAAAAACATGCATGTAAAACAAAATATATATCGTCATGCCAATTAGCAATACTCTTAACTAAACTGTTAACGTATAGCAGTTACGAGTATTGCTAATCAGTATGACGATATTTATATATATATATATATATATATATATATATATATATATATATATATATATATATATATATATATATATATATATATATATATACATATATATAAAATCTCAACACAGGAAATTGAAAATTATTACAAAAAAAATAGTAAAAAAATTAAGAAATGTTGGTGGATCAAGGCGTCTTCAGGGAGGGGCCTGACCCAGACAACATAAAATGGTGTTTTTTACATAGAACAGCATTAGGCTGAAAATTTTCTCATATACTCCCCAAAACAAAAGCAAAAAATAAAACAAAACATTAAAAAAGAGTAGGAATAAAACAAAATCAAACCCGCAACAGCAGACGGGAGATCGGCAACACCAATCCCGAAAATCGCCACCAACTACCTCGTTCAACTAAACGCTAACATTAAACTTCCCCCCCCCCCCCCGTTGCAACGAAACCATAAAAAATAAAAATAAAAAGTAGAATGTGAGCAATTTTCAGCCTAATGCTGCTCATACGTAGAAAACATCATTTTATGTTGTCTGGGTCAGGCTCCTCCCTGATGACGCCCTGATCCATCAACATTTCTTCATTTAATAACACTTACTTTTTGTAATTATTTTCAACTTCCTGTGTTCTTAAAATAAAATAACTTTCCATGCTATGTATGCAGCTTGCTTGCATATATATATAACAAAAAAATCGACGCACTAAGAAGGGGTTGTCCGATGGAGACAAAAATTGGTGGATAGGAAAATTATGTACAGAATAGAAAATGATTAAAATTTCAGAACAATTGAATGATTTATTTCAGAGTTACAGTAACGGGCTCAATAAGGTGTTGACCCGCCTCTAGCCTGGATGCAAGCTGCCACACGGCATGGCATAGAAAGATAAAGTTCCCGGATGGTCTCCTGCGGTACGTGCGAGGGACACTTTTAGGACTTCGTACGTGCCAATTTTCATAGTCGTAAGTGCTACAGATTGATCTGAAAAGAGTAAAGTAATAGCATATGTTTTCCGCAGTGTTCTAAAGTGTAAGCGTACCATATTTGGTGTGGATTGGTCAAACGGTGTAGATTGATATAGATAATATTTATTATATGGGTTCCACCCATCCTGTAGTGATAACGTTATTAGGATTCTTCCAAAGATATCATTATTTAATACATTCCTTTTTAATTTCAACTTGTGTGCAAAAATGTTGAAATTCGGTCTGACGGTCCACATACGGGTGTCAGTTCAACAACGCATACGTAGCAGCTTCTCTTAAGACACAGGAACAACGATACAAGTATCTATTACGTGGAACTATTTTCCAAAATCACATGGTAAAAGTCCAGGAGACGGAATTCGAGGCTGTGTGATTGGAGAAGATTGAAAAATTTGTAAAATTTATTGTAAATGATTGTAAGATTGTAAAATAAACCAGTATCATTAGCATTGAATATGTTTTTAGGAGCATATTCTTTTATTAAAGACGGCAATAATTCTTCAGTCCATTCTTGTGAACAGTCTCGTCATCAACTCCAACAGATTCGACACAAATAGACTTGTAAGGTAAATTGTGCTTCTTCTTAAAGTGGTCTATCCAACCGTTTGAAACTGTGAATCCTTGAATTCCTACTTTAGAAGCAATTTCTATTGCTTTTGCTTTTAAAACGGGGCCATTCACTGGAATGCTTGTTGCACGAACTTCGTTGAACCATTGGAAGAGTACATTTTCCAATTCCTCCAACGGTGTTGATTTCACAGCTTTTCACTTTTTAGCTAGTTTTCCTATACTTTCGGAATTTTGTTCCACAACATCTCATTGATGTAAAATTATTTGTAAAGTGTAATATGGAAATCCAATAGTTTTGGCAAAATCAGTTTTAGTTCCATTGTAGTTTTTGGCTTTACTGATTATCTCCGTTTTTTCCAGAAGCCATAATTTAATACCAGATCGATACCTCGGGTAGTCCGAATTTTATGCGAATTCGTGACATGCCCGTGTCGGGTTGGAGGTGGAACTCATTTTTAATGTTATCAGTAACAGTAAAGAGACGAAAAGAATTGTCACGGGAAACGTCGAGCTGGCCTACTAGTACCTGGCTGTAACCGCCAGTACCTGACTGTTTTAAGAAAATCGATTCGAAGTTATCCCCGCTGAAAAAACGTTAAATGCGAGAAATAATTCGAAGTGCTAACGTTAAGTACGGGATTTTTCAATATTGAAAGTAAAGAAAATTATTTGGGCAACTTTGAAGAGGGTCATTTGAGTTTTCAAACCGCCAGTAGGATATATACCGAGTACAGGAACCGTCAAAACAATCTGATTTCCTTCGGTTTCAAAATAAGTCTTAAAACCACTGCACTGACAAAATATTCTCTAAATATTCCCACAAGGAATAAAAGAATAGTGTTGATACTCGAGAACAAAATGTTTTGCAAACGAGCATGGGTTGCATTGCAAGTATATAGAAGACATTCTGAGAAACTACAAGTTGGTTAGTGTAAAAGCCGTGCCAATGAAGCGTGATAGAACCATATAAGTTGGACCGTGGCAAGCATCGAAGGGAGGTTGATGTTAATGGTACCCGAAATACACCACAAACCAATGAGATAGTAAAATATATCAATTTCAGCATATCCAAAAATGCTTAGGGGATTATAAAATCCTAGAACAGTTATAAAGTAAAACGGCTTTGGAAACTCACATAAAAGCCTTTTTTATTATATATATTTCAACTTCACGAAATGCATATTTTCAGTGCAATTTTTTTTCTAATTGAAAAGAGAGCATCATTTCGGATAATCAATAAATAGTTTCATTCATTAATTACACACAAATTACAAAGAACACCACGCGAAAGTATTTATTAAGAAGGAAAGGCATATGAAGCAAGATCCAGAATATACGATCATACGATAGAACATGATTGTTGGCTGCACCCCATTCTGCCAAACATGATTGATGTGGCCATTAAAATTTGAGTCTGGTGAAGCAGGAGATTTCTGTAACTCTAAAAGCACACTGTAGAAAAGAAGTACCAGGTCCAATAGGCATAACTGTCCTGGAAGTTTGCCACGAAAGAAGTGGAATATGATTATTAAAGTGTAACCTACCCCCACCTGAAATTAGTGGTATGTAAATATATGCACTTAATTTTCATTTCCATTAAATTATAATTGGTAATTTTAGTTAACGTCGTACTAGAGCAACACAACACCATTAAGGGGGTCCGGGACACATCAGAAAAAAAATTTTATTAATTAATTTAGAATTTTGAATTTTTTTGTACTGATTACCCATCTAACTAATAAACAAAATCACAACACAAAATTTTTCCAAAAGTTTTTTAAAAATTTTAAATAAAAAATTTTTGAAAAAAAGAGGGGTCATTTTAAATTGCTAAGGCTCAAAATATTCTTGGTCCATTTTCAAAATTCTTGCAGTAAATTATTCACAAATTTATGAACTTTAATTTTGATTCGGCAATTTAAAAATTATTAATTTAACAAAAAATAAAAAATATTGGAATAAAAATTTTTGAAAATTTTAAGGTACTTTTTTTTAAAAAAGTCATATTTTTAAAAGTAAATATTTGTTTCAAATTTGCTGAATCAAAATTAAAGTATAATGTTTGAAAAATATATATTCCAAATTTCAACCCTTAAACTTTATTGGTTTTCGACTTATAGCAATTTGAATACAGGAAATCTTGAAAAAAGTATCATGGAGAAAAACGCATTTAAAGTTTTAAAGACAGATGTCTTTGCCATGACAACAACTGTCAAGAGTGTTAGATTTTCAAAACAACGCACTACAAAAATTATTATATCTTTAGTTCTAGTTAAGATAGAAACATGATTTAGGCATCATTTTAAGCAAAAAAACATAGAGAATTTTTTTAAATCGTAAAAAAAATTTCGAAAATTTGACGATTTTTGTGTCCCGGACCCCCTTAAATTATAAGTATTGTTGGAAAGGTATTAACTTTTCACCTTTACAGAGGAGCGCTGGTCAAATCGTAATACAATATCTGCTATATATAATTTGAACTGCATTAAAAAGTCCCCTCTATTTATACAAACTTGAAGAGGAGGAATGATTTGATTTGTCACTGCTATCATTTTTGCTTAATCGAGGGCTAATTAGACCAGTGAACACACAGGGATGTATATGCGTACCCATATGTGTTAGAGATGACATGCGTGTGATTTTGTTAGCCCTAATTCAACAGATTGGAAGTAGTTGTACAGCTTCATAGTAGAGGTGCTCCAAGTTTCGCCTGGTTTTCAACCTACCCTTGACGCATGGAAAGTTACATGGGAGATCATGCCTATTTCCTGGGATGTTCCCACAATGTATGGTGATTCGGCACAATCCCACAGCTACCGACGCACGCTAGGTACATGTCGTACGGTGTTTGAAATGACGATGGTCCCAAGTGGTCAACTGCCGTGCTACCAAACAACTCTCTCTAGGAAATCCAGGTGACGCTTGCAAATAATCCTATGTTAAGTTACCTACAGCTAATTTTTGTTCCCTACCCCCATTTTAAAGAATTGAACTCAGAATAGTGAGACCCTGTATATCTTCGTTTGTATCAAAAGAAATTAACTGTTATTGAAACTTATGGACATAATTTCAAAAGGTACTTTTAATCATGCAAACTATTATATTTGAAAATTAACTATCGTAGTTATTGGTAACTCCCTCTCTCTCTCTCTCTCTCTCTCTCTCTCTCTCTCTCTCTCTCTGTTTCTCAAGAAAAAATATCTATTAAACTTATCAAAGAAAAAGAAACTTATAAAGTAATATTTTTGTTAAAATCACAATATAGAACTAATTTTAAAAACTATTTGCCTGAAACGTAAGTTGAAAACCTAATTTAAGATTTTTGGAACCCAAAACTCAGGTGGCTAGTGATCAAGAAGTTCTCAGGATCTGAACTTGCGGTGCAGTCTTAAATGTGAACATGCTGCCATCTGTTGTGCGTTGCCAATAGTAACGGATAAATAGGCTAGCATCCACAGGCGACGAAAGGAAACGAAAACTTTCCACGTGATATTGAAAATGAAAAATTTTAAGTCTAACAGAATATGGAGAAACATTCTCAAAATATTTTTTTTTGTTATTTGAATCTTCATAGAATTGCTATTGCTTGTTAAATTTAGTTTATAGTTTGCCTTTCCAACAAAGGAGACTTCAGTGTAAAATGCAAAATTAACGCATTTAAAAAAATATTTACAAAATTTTTGCATCCTTGTTACGTTTATTTTGATTATACGAACAGGGATGGGATGTTAAAAAAGTCACTGGTAAAATAAGTAAATGATTCAATGATTATAGTAAATTATATTGTTGAGTGGGCCAAAAACATCGGTTTTGTTTTCTTTCTATGATTGAATCGTTTCTAGTACGTTAGGACTGTACACGGAACATCTAAACGCAATGATAAAAAAAATTTCAAATCAAATAATGTATTTTCCTTTCGCACAAGAATAGCCCGTTGTGTTGCTACAGTGCAACGTACATTAACTATCTACCTTCCTATCTTTCGCGCAAGAGGCAGTGGTAGCCCGGTTGGAAGAGTAACGGATTAGCACCCGGGAGATTGCGAATTTGAATCCAACCAAATACCATCGAGTACAAAGTTGGCTGGTGCACGTTAAATCGGACGTGGCCTCAAATGTCCTCACATTGGCGTGGTGTGGAAATTCAGATGTGACCCCATCAACTAACCGTTATTCAGTATTACATTGTGTTTTCCTCTGATCTTTTCCTTCGGGTTTCATCCTGGACCGTCGCCAATAGCCCCTTTGTGTTGCTCCAGTGCGACTTTAATTAAATACTACCTAAATACCTACCTAACTTATTTTTTCGAAAGTTTCGAATTAACCTGCAATTGGATCGCTGTACGGCTGAAAAGTTGCCTTTAATTTTACTAAAAATGTAAAAAATATTTTTTAAATCGAGTCGCATTTTCTATTCGTACAGGATGTTCGCAATGAACAAATCGCCAATTTATTCAGATTCGTTCTTCCCCTCCACTGACTTCTAAACAATTTGTAGGATCGGGTTGGTAACCAACATTTGAGTTTTGGAATTGCGGCTGAAAAAATCAGCCACATTTACTCGAGAGAAATTAGAAAAGTCCTTTCGAAAAGAAATAAATTTTACCTATTTCCAACAACATGGTATGCGATAAGAACATAAACAAGACTCCAAAGAAATTTAAAATAAGAACAGAGTGTGTGGGACTTCAACATAATCCACCTGGAAGAGTTGCCATTGGACTTTCCAACTTTAATACTGTCGTGATAGGTGATAATCTGATTGAGGGCAAAGACACTGCGTTGTGACCAATACGGAGAACCTTACCAGGCAAATGTTATAATCACATCAAGTGTTCTGAATGATAATGACAGAGCAAATATCTCTTGTGTTATGAATAAAATAGTAAAATTGGAAAGGAAAAGGCTATACAGTTCAAGCATACATCTTGTGCAACAATTCATACGCACTCATCTGGTGTTACTATAAGGAAAACTTTTTTCAATGGTAGGTCAAAATACATTCAAGATCTAGATCTTGTTATCGAGCGTGCCCTTGGAATAGGAACACACTTCTCTGGGTCACGAATAGCGAGATCATTTTTAAGCCTTTCATATGACAACAATATATCTCTTTGCTCTCTCCTCAGGCCAATACAGACAACAACGGAATCGTAGTACTCCATTGTCTCAAAGTCGATAATTTGTAGTTTTTACTACCGTTAAGCATGGCAATTGAACAATGTAATGATTTAAGCACCCTTGTATTTTCAGTCAGGTCTTTAAGTGATACCTAAATAGTAATTCCTTGAAGTGTACAAGACAAATAAATCAATGAAATGATGTATCTACGTGTAAATAGAGAATATTATTTCCCAATAGGTGTTAGTCTCAATTCATTCCCATCGAATGAATTTCAGTGCATACGTTGAGACATCCTTTTCAGATAAATAAGTTGTTATACTAATTATATATAGACTTTCAAGCGGTGGATACATGTCAAAATAAATTAAACCTAGGTCAAGTTTAAGAGAAATGCGTTGTGCTTGGGGTTCCTACGACTATGAATGTCTCTTAAGAAGATCATCAAAATACAGGACGTGTGATATGAAAATTCTATTTGGTACATTATTTCTGTTTCATAGCCTCCTAATATTGTTATTTTATCCGTAATACAGGATGTTATACTACCATTCCGAACACTTGATGCGATTCCGGCGGTTACACAGTCATGTATTCACAGTGCTCAATACTTAATGTTACTCTCGATTGAATCGTTATGAACCAAAACAACGTTCAACTTGTAATTTTCAATGGGATTTTTCCAAGAGCGTCTTGCTTATATACTGAAAGCATCATTGCTATCATCTGCTGTCTTTGAGATTAAGAGAAATCCCTTTTCATTCGAAAGGACTTTTTCTAATTTCTCATGTAACTGATTTTTACATTATATTACAATTACAAAACTATCCTAACTATACTAAAACTTCCCTAACTGCATTATGGAAATGAGTGGGGAAGAATGACTCTGAATAAATTAGCAAATTTTGTGATATTCGTATCATTTCGATCACTATGTATGAATAGAAAATATGACCAAATTTCAAAACCTTTGTTGCATTATATAGCCATACTCGAAGCAACTTTTCAATTCTACAGCGATCCGATTGCAAGTTTATTTTGGCATTCATTCGCATATAATATTGATTCTGTCCTGAAAAAATTCGATTCATCCTATGATTTGATACTAAAACATTTTGTTAATGTATGTTGTAACGCGCAAACCATGTCATAAGAAATATTGAAAACTAAACTAATATCTAAAGCTACGATTTTGTTATATTTTTGCAAGACGGGAACTTTATTCGACGGAATATAAATGCGTTTTGTAATACATAAACTGATTCGGCTAATTATCTATAGACTTTCAAGCGGTGGATACAGGTCAAAATAAATTAAACCTAGGTCATGTGTAAGAGAAATGCGTTCCTCGCGGTTTCTACGACGGTTAGAGCATTTTCATTCTTTTATACTTATTTTTATGCGAAGTGGCATATTTTCTTCGGTAATTTTATAGGATTTTTTGTTATTTTTGAGTAATTTTTTTACTTTTTTTTGTTTTCAAGAAAAATGGCAATTTTGGATGAATTTTCCTAAAACCGGGAAACAGTTTGGTTGAATTTTGGTAGAGTGCATAAAGTGACGTAGTTTGTTTAAAGTGTGCTTTTCAATTAAAGTGTAAGGAAGCTTTACATTGATTCAATTTATTGAAAACCATTATTTATTGAACATATGCTCATGCTTTTAGTTGTGCAATTCTAGATTGATTTGTTTTCTGGATTTCTTTCATATGGAAAATTTTTGTTAACAAAATAAAGATATCACGTTTGTGTGGAATAGAAACTAAACATTTATATTACATTTTATAAGTATTTTTTGTTGTTTGAGGGTGTTTAGATCCTTTTATTTTTTTACATACCTCTTATTAAAAAGTTCTGCAACTATATAAAATGCATTTAATTCCATTGGTCAAGTTTAGGCCATCATGCAACACATCATACAACAGTCAACTGATAAAATCGTAAATTTCGAACTTCGTTTCATATGCTTTATATGGGAGAAATATGTATAAAGTATTTTTTACGGTGGTTTTTGCAAAATGGGCAACTTCTTTCACTCTGGTAAACGGTTTTCATGGGACATTTTCAACAATTTTTAGTTCCTAAAAATCCTAGCTCTTTCGATCAGCGAATAATAATGTGTTGCGATAAATAGTATATCGGGTGGTACCAGTGTGGGGTAGGTTCTTAACTTGCTGAATCACCAACGAATTTAACCAAACACTTTCATCGTATGCTCTTTCCTTCAATGTGCGGCCTAGCTTACCATTCTCTTGCACGTCTGGGGCAATTTGCATTTTTTTCTAATTTACTGTTTTTGACTCATAACTGTTTCATCCCATTGTACTTCTTCTTAATATATGTTCCAAAACAGAAAGCGGTTCTAACTTTTGTTTAGAGTAGAGTGAATGTTACAAAAGCTAACTTAATGGGATGGTTCTCTTGTCCCGCGATCGCTTTAAAAGGGCGCATTAATCACACAACTGGCTCAATTTAACATAGTAGTGCAACGAATTCTTACTAGTATGGCATTTCCCTGCAAATTGTGTTGCCAGAACATTCATCGCGTGCTAGAACACATTGAAAGTAGCAAATAAATATCGTGTGTTTCATATAGCCCAGGAAAGTAAAGGAAATAGGAGGTAAATAGCCTTTATATCCATTAGAGTACGAAAGAGATCAGCCTTTGGGATCAGCCAATATTAAATAGTAAGATGAAAGCCTTTGTATTCATGTAGACTGACACAAAGTGACTGGTGTTTAGATTGAAATATTAATGAAGCTACGGGGAAAGTAAACAATCTAAAATATTATTTCTCCCCTTCCAAACAGTTTGTTTTCTACCACGACTGTAATTAAGAAAGCATCTGGGGCATTTGATACCGCAAGGTAAACAAACATTATCGATTGCAGCTTAATGACGTGGAATAACGTGCTACGACAGTACCGTATTTTCAGTTACTTTTAGAAAACTGCGGATATTTTCACATTGAGTTCTATCTCTTATATAGGAATGATTGGGTTATGCAACTGTAATAGTTGGTAACGAATTAAAAATTGGTTAATTTAAATAAAAATAATTCCAAACTTTATAGTATGCTGTAAAGATTTGAAGATATCGCGTCTTCTTTCCCTCTAATTCCAATATATTTTACTTCTAATACGTGCTGTTTTATTTCCTCAGCCAGAAAATATAGTTTTAAATATTCTAGGATAAATTATTTTTTGACTTAAATAATGAATTCGATGTTCATTTTAAACGCCATTTCTCAAACTTTCATCAAATCCCGTCCAAATATCAAATAATCAATTTTAAATCCCTTTTAATGAACAATTTCGAGAACCTTATATGTGTTCTTAGTGGTTTGTAGTTCTTTACTCAAAAGTGTTCATTTGCATACCTCAGAGGAGCGTTGTTTATTCTGAGACTTTTATCGCATTCTCAATGCATTTTAGTATCAAATAATTCTGCTAGAGTTTGAGAAACTTTAAATCGCATGTCCCATGATGCTAGATACATTCTACACGAAGAGATGGAGACTGTGCAAAATAAATTTTTCAGCTATTGTAGTGGAGGGGATCTCTTGGCCATTGTCATCGATACAATGTAGGATGTGATGTGGAAAGGCAGGCTCTTTTTTATATTTGATGCTCTGTGGGAAAGAATTGGTACCATCGACTAAGGTCATATGCATTAGACGTCCAGTGCGTTGTCTTGGCAACAGAGAAGGCGCCTTTCGCTACATGTTGAGATTTAAAGGCTCACCCGGAGATTACTCCAATGATGGGAAGGTACAATTTTTTGAATGAGTTGGGGAATGATTGACCAGCTACATAAATAACACGAGCTGCATTAGCCTGAATTTCTTCGAGGTAAATTTGGAAAGCTGAGACCCACACCGGTACTGCATATTCTAGTATAAGTCTTATAAGGGTTAGGTAAGTTATCCAAAGAGTATTTGCATCAGCAACCTAAGCTGTATCAGAGGTCTTTGTGTGTAATTTCTTTGAACATAGTTTTCCTCAAACTAAACAAGCTGTTAATTTTTTTTTTCATTTCTTAAATATCGACATATTTTTCTAAGGCAACGATGGAATTTTTCTAGAAATTTCATTTTTCCATGACCTGTCATCGGGTAGCATTTTACAAAACTACTTTTGGTTATCTCTGTTTTCCAATATAAAGTACATTGTAGTGTCAAAAAATTGACCCATACCATTCTATACAAAATACACAGCAGCCTTAACTATTCACGTCATTGCACGGAACGTACCACCAATGCACGTAACTTACGACAGCAGTGTGATCATAAAAAAGCTATGTAGTTAGGTAACCAGCGTCTTCAGACAAGCATTGTGATACACTGCCACAAATAACATCGGAATTCAATGCTGGGACTTCAATAAACGTCATCGTGAAGACTTGTAACGTTCCCTCAAGGATATGGGCTTTATGAACTGATGGTGTACCAACTCGAGTACCCTTGATGAATATTCAACACACAGCTTAACCACTCACCTGGACTTGGAAACACCGCCACTGGACACTTGATGACTGGAAATGAGTAACCTTGTCTAACGAATCACGTTTCCAGCTGTGTCGGACAGACGAAAGGATCCGTATGTGGCGAAAACCCCGTGAAATCATGGATCCCGCTTGGCAAAACGGGATTTTAAAGGCTGGTGGTGCCTCCGTAGTGGTATGGGGTTTGTTTAAGTGACATTCACTTCTGGTACGTCTACAAACGTCTTAGACAGACGAGCACTATATGTGCCTTTTTTTTATGCATTGAACCAATTCATGTCCTGCGTTCATTCCGATAGATTTTACCTCTTCAATACGACTATATGCTGCGACATAAGTTTAGAAACGCCAAATTTTATGGCTAGATAAATACTCATCTGAGTCTGGGATCTTGCTTTACCCACCAAAATCACCAGATCTCTACGTTATCGAACACATCTGAGATGTCATGCAACTTGTTGTGGAACTCAGTATTTTACACCTCAGAATATAACAAAATTGTGGACCTATCTACAGGAAGCATGGTGTTCAAATGCCTACAGTATACTTCCGCAAACTAGTTGAATCCCATGCTCCGTTGTAGTTCAGCAGTTCTTTTCGTGGGAGGGCTGCCAAAATTTAGACTGATGTACCCGTTTATATGGCTCACGTTGGGTTGGCGTGAAAGTTTGGAGAGTGGGGTTCCAGCTCAGGTGTTGCTTCGTCATCTGACCGTGGTTCAAAATTACGAGGTATTGTCCTCGGATCTTTCCCTTAAGGGACTGATCCCGGACCGTCGTCAATAGCCAGTTGTGTTGCTCTAGTACGACGTTAACTAAAATTACCATTACCGTTTATATGGCACTTCAATGCATTTAAGATAGTCTAAAATTTGATTATCTCTCCACTAAATTTGTTTCTTATAAATTTTGAGGTCGTGGGGTAGTCTGGTTGGAAAAGTAAAGGATTAGCAACCGGAGAGTTGAGAGTTCAAATCCAACCAAAGACCGTAGAGTACAAATAAGGCTGTTGCATGTTAAAGTTGTCGTGGCCTCAAATGTCCTCACGTTTTTGTTTTGTGGAAGTTTTGAGGGTAGGATGCCAGCTCAGGTGTGACCTCGTCATCTGACCGTGGTTCAAAATTAAGTGGTGTTGCCATCGAATCTTTCCCTTGGGGATTGATCCCGAACCGTCACCAATAGCCCGTTGTGTTTCTACAGTGCGATCTTCTTAAGAGAAAATAACTGCTTTCAATAAATCGTAAAGTAGTCAACCTTGAACGTCTGCCACTACTGCAAAGAATTTTGAACACTTCAAAAATGTCCTAGTTCAGATATTTTCTAACATCAATATTCTTTCAATATGGATCAATCCTTTCAACATTAATTAAAATCCCTACTTAAAATCCTTAATCCTCTAAACACCTTAAATTCTCTAAATCAAAAGATTCCTGGTTCGAATCCGGGTCAAGGCATGTGTGTTTGTAAGCGTATGGTGTAGAGGCGGCTGGTGCACCTTAAATCTATCGTGGCCAAAAGTCCTCACGTTGGGTTGGTGTGGAAGTTTAGAGAGTGGGGTGCCAGCTCAGGTGTTGCCTCGTCATCTGATCGTGGTTCATAATTACGTGGTGTTGTCCTCGGATCTTTCCCCTATTGGATTGATCCCGGACCGTCGTCAATAGCCCGTTGTGTTGCTCTAGTAGGAGAGAAGTTAATTAAAAAAATTACCAATAACCCTACCTAACCCTTATAAAATTTGCTCATGCATTTGTATCGAATCTATATGAAGGCAGCTTTTAAATTTTGCTACGTAAAATAAGGTTTTTCTCTGTATAGTAAAACATGGAAACGTATATTGGATAAACAGCATGTAACAAAACGCCCCTTTTTATCTGAAATCAATGAATCACACTTACATTTGGGTCGACTTCTTTTGTCGTATCCACTATCTATTAGAAGAGCGTCCAAAATTTCTTTATCACTTTCATTCTTAAATCTGTAATGAAATTTAGATAACTCAGATTGGAAATACAATTATCTTAACCCTATGAAAAAATGATGCAAGTAATGAACGAGTGTCGCTTTGCACACATAGTCGGAAGAGCCCATCACAATAATAAAATCCTTACGCCCCCCCCAAGCTGCAATCTTAAACACTACTTTGGTAAATTAGTTTTAATCTGTTTTTGCAAACATTAATAGTATGCCCTAAATTATTAGAGGTAATTTACCACTTTATAAATTCATACGATGAATATTTTTGAAGGATTCATTACATAAAAATTTGCTCCCCTAAGTTTTCTTGTCCCCCCCCCTAAGGTACTACCTTGAAAAATCAAGTGGTTCAATTTCGGTTGTTTCTGAACTGAAATAATTACTGCAGAAATTTTAGATTTTGAATCGCAGATTTAATGCAGAAGGAATGAGATCGATGTATAGACAATCAGGGGATCTTACACGATTATCCTTTAGGGACAGTAAATGTTTTAAAGAGAGATTGGCACGCAAACGCCTTGATGCGAATGTTATTTTTAAGAGTTACCGTGGAAACCAGTCAGTCAACACTTTTTTAGTTTTAACTATTTTTTGGCACTATTAGCTGGCACGAATACCAAAAAAAATAATAATAGAATTATAAAGTTGGAAAACACGATCGAAGTGTTTCAATTGGAATCGAATATTTTAGTCTAACGTTTCACAGCTATCGATTTATACATTTTCAACCAAGGATATCTAATGCTAAACGTTATTCCGAAATGTAGCCAATAACAACAATCACCGTCCTTTCTCATAAATGTATACAATAAATAAAAAATTGTAATACATTTATTTCATTACGAAGTATTTTTTATGATTGGCTGGTTGTTTTTATGGCACAGTGGTCATATTTGGCATGATGCGCCAGAGAATATCAAGTAATGGATCACAATGAAAGTTCTACGGATACAGGAGAGAAAATAAACCCAGGGAGAGGTATCAAACATACGACGCTTACAATTCGCAAGTTGCTGGGACAGTTGACATACCCGCTCTGAGCCACGACCCCCTATTTTTTATAAACACGCCCCAGAAGGCTGTTTTTTTTAATAACAAAAAACATTGAATTTAAATGTTATGTGTAGTTATTAATTATTTTAATCTAAGCAATGAAAAAATTATATTCTGACAAAAATTACGCATAAAGACTACTACGTTACCTTCACATCGTGGGTTTCATTTAACGTTTCATCCATATTACACAAAAAAGTAATACGTCAGTACGTAATAAGTTACACATTTATAGCCTTCATGGAACACAAAGGCTTTATTGACAAATAAAGTGGTATAACGTGTTCAGTTAATTTATTTTCAGTTTGTGTTTTAAAATGATCCGTTGTCACTTCTATTTTGAGTTCAACAAAAACTATCTTTTTTATTAAAAGGTATCTAAACGAAATTTTCTTTGAACGTGATCGATATTTCCAACACATTTTCTCTTCTAGTGTTACATTGTCCAATCTTTATCGTATTTTTTTAGATGTGATTTCAAATCATGGAATAAAACTTTTCATACCCTCAAAACATGTTCAAGTTTTGCCAAGACATCTTCTAAATCCCTAGGTTTATTTTGAATCCCAATGCAACCAGAGCCCAGAAAAGAAGCTTATATGAAGCCGTCTCGTATGGGACATACGTAACGGCTTCATCTCTTTGTATAGAAAAAATAAACCCAAACATGTGTTATAAGCTCCTTGAAGGAAAGATAGTTAACTTGAAAACATTATAGTTCAATAAAGAATAACAAAAGATCGACAAAGATAAAAATCCAGTTTATGACTAAAATCTGTGTTTGACGACCTCTTTTAATGTTAGTTGAATTGAATGTTTTCAGGTAATATTTTTATGAAATCTATTTTTCACAAATTCATTTTTAATTTTAATATTTTCACAATTCCTAAAAAAAATTTCAGTGCGCGTTTTCTTTAAAACGGTTACAATTTTATTTTATTTTGTATTCGTATTCCCTTTCAAGATTTAGCACGCTTGGAAATGATCACTTTCAATTCTTACTATAAAGCATATCAGTAAAACAATCAATTCAAAATTGTTCTTACATATTTTAGAAAGACAATTACATTAAGCGATAAAACTTCTTTTCGAGAACAACTTAGTCTGGCCTTAGCTGGGAATTTCAAAATACACCTTCGGAGCCGCCGAGGCTCAGTAGTTAAGCCCACTGAGCTAGCAACTTGTCAATTGTAAGCGGTGCGGGTTCAATTCCTCCCTCAGTGTACTTATGTGTTAATAAAACCTTTCTTAGTTATGTATGATTCATTAATTGATGTTGTATGTCTTGTGTTTGGCGCAGCATGGCCAAAAATATGACCCTTGCGCCATAAAAACCCAATCCAACCAATCAAAATACTCCTTAATTTCGTGTCAAATTTTGAACTGGATCTGATACTTGATAGGACGCTTATCCATATTTGATAGAGAACTTTAAATATTAGTTCGGTAATTTAAGTAGGTGTGGCAAGATTACAGCAATTACACTCCTTCAGCACTTTTGTTGGAAATAGTTACATTCTCGTGAAACCTTATCACTTCCTTAGAAACTAAAAAACTAAAACTATTGGGTCAGTGGTTTTAAGTTTGAATATTATTGACATCGTTCAAATGAAAAGAAATTTTCATTTCTGGTAATACTTACGTTACAGAGTTATATTTTTTGTCGTCGGAATAGACAAAGAAGGGGAAGTAGCTCAAGTGCAATAAAAGTGCCACCACATCAAGTGCATTTAGCCTCCTGTTAAAGAAATAATTCGTTACATTTCAGCTCTGAAATTTGCATGCAGACAAGGAAAGATAAATAGCATTGCTTCATGAGAAATATGTTCTTAAAGCTTAAACACCTTAGGAGAATATTGAATGTTTAATTTCAATTTAGATTACTTATATTTTATGAAAAAGATTTCGTGCTGTGGAGCACTAAGAAACATTGAATAACCATCTAGAAGATACATTTATGCGAAAACAGTCAAAAAATACATATGTGTGTTCCATTCAATATTTCCTTATGTCAATCTCTATGTGGTTTATAACATTTTCCGTTTTTAGTTTTTCACATTCCCTGATAATTTTTAAAACTTAAATAACTAAAAACTAAAATTTGCATTTTTCATCATCCTTTCGGTCATTTTTTTAACTACCAAATAACATACTTTTGCATCTTTTTTACAATTTTGGTTAGTTTTGTACGGCTTGAGTTTTAAACTTAAAAAATAGTTAGAAAATGTAAGTATTGAGACAAAAAATAGGAATAAATGTTTAGATAAAAGTTCAATACAAGTCTTAAGAAACAAACTGCTCTAAATTCCCTATAAAATAAAAGCAATATTTTAAAAACTTAATGAAAAGGTTAAATTTTCGAAGAATTCAAATACCTATGGATGAATGAAAATAGTTTATGATTCATCAATATACTATTTAATTCGTCTTCAGGCTACAAAAACTAAGACGTACTTGACGAATTCATAAATAAAGAATTAAAAAATACAAATCAATGCACTAAGCATACCTATAATATTTATTTCAAAACTTTAATGTACCATCTAGAAAGTAAAAACAATACGTAAGTTAGGTTTGGAATAATTGTACCTTTGGAGGAAGAGAGAAAATGTAAAATATCAAACGTGTATGTATATATACCAACGTCAAAGATTCATCGAATGTAGAAAACATTACGTAAATAATTTAAATTAATTATACATTTAAAAAGGATTTCGAAGAAATTTTACTTAAATTATTTTTTCATATTTGTTTTACATTTACTATAGTATATAATTGTTTTTGAAGATTTTAAAAATGCTTATAAAACAACTTTCGCTTTGATAAGTCTGCATAGCCTACAAACCACGTGCACTTCCAAACACGTGTGCAAGAGTCCCTTAAAAGCAACCGCTTTTCTCGATCAAGCGTAACAATAAAATTCATTCCTCTGCTTTCTTGCTTTTTGTTATTTTAAAATAATTTAACTAATCTCATTAAATGCATCCTTTCCTACCTCACAGTCATTTGAAATATAATTCAATATTTGGACATGTTTAACAAAACAAATATCTAAAACGGAAAACACAGTTTGAGTCGAGTTGATAGCACACAATAACTGAGTTGTATTGCAATAGAATTAAGCTTAATTCTCCAAGGAGCAAAAGCGAGTACCTGATAGTGGAGGGCATTTCGTGGATCAGCTGTCAACCATCCTCACCACCCAAATGAAGATCCCTTCCTTCGAGCATAGGAATTTGTATTCTTCGCACCGCGCGTGTCTAACACGCAACCGGGTTACTATGGAGTTAAGAGCAAACGAAAGGCCCTTGTCGAGATACGATTTTGGAGTGACGTAAACCCATTCAGCGTTCGCTATTTTTGCACTTAGGAAATAAGCTCCTCCAATTAGATTGAACGCATAAATTAGTAGTCTTTCCGGTTCGCCTTTATTTAGAGCTTCCGGATCGAGTTGTGTGATTTGGAACTCAGCGAAATTTTATTGAATATCATTTGGTACTATTATTATCAAATGATGAGACAGCCTAAGTCCGTTTCGAATCGATTTTTATCAATTAGTGTGAATGAATAATTTACTCGTTGAGTGAAAAATTCATTCCTTGAAATAAAATGCATTTGCTAATTATATCGAACCATTTTATTCCGTGAGGTGTCCACAATGGCTGGTTACTGTTAACCAATCATAACTAATATCGAAAGAAATAACTTTTCTACTATTCAAAATGTTTTAAGAAGCTGTATAATTACAGAACTTAATAACAGCCTGTTTCCTAAACTGAAACCCAAATGAGGCATAGAAATCCAAACGATAGTTTCAATTAAAAGCAACCATACTTTCACATGAAATCTAGTTTTTCAATAATTGGAGTATTTTATTGTTTCTAGAGGAAGAAAGGGTATTATGGAAACATCTTCATGTACGTTTACACTTAAATGAATTCCTGTTTTTGAATATTGCTATTTTCCTCAGAGATAAAATTTCACCCATTGCAAAATTATTTTACCAGCCATTATCAAATATTGAGGAATGAGATACTTTCACTATTTTGCTCTTGTAAATTGTTTTAAAATTCCTTGAAATTCGTTTGACCCTACAACAGTTAAGGCGTGTTTTCACGAATCAAGTTTAATTGACCGATTATAGTGGATCAACAAAGGTTGAGTGAAAACTATAGTGAGAACCTTTGTTTCAATAGAGTTGATCAACTCTTTCGTGGAACGAGAAAAGTTTGACCCATTCCAACTTTATCGTTCAAGTGATGAGTCATCCGCCATCTGCTTTCAATTTTGAAACTTGTTTTGAAACGTGTGAACTTTAGTTGACTGTCAAGTTCGCTTTCATCTGGTCACACCACGCATGTCTGTGTTTTGTTTTTAGATATAAGAAAGTTTTAAGAATGAGCCTAAGTGGTCTAAAAGTTTAATGCTAATATCTTTAGAACTGTATCATAACCACACCCCGACTAGATAAATATAAAAATAAAGATGCAAGAGTTGCAATTGATAAACTTGATAAAGTAGTGCAAAGTAATAAAAATTAGACTGATTATGAACTAAACATATTTTCTACATCTGTCGCTGTCCTGCTAAAACAGATGCCTCTTTACGATGCAATCATCTGCCAGGAACAAATTCAAACTGACATAAGACAAAAACGATTGTAACTCTTAAAAACATCACCTGCGTTTTTCACTTTAATCATACAACTCAATGGTCGTCGTCGTGAATCATGCAGCAGAGAACAATGCGGAGATGATTTGCAGGAGCCATCTCATATACTTTCTAAAGCTAAACTCTTGCTAAAATGACGTTTCTTACAATTTCTTCTCATGTTAAATAAAATTGTATTTAGTTCTTTTAACAAAACTTACTATCTGTACAACTTCACGTACGACTGCTTTCGACGCCATTTTAAAAATAAAACTTGATCAGTTTCTATTGAAATGTGTGAACATAAACTGATTCAAGTCGTATTCAACTTTTATTGATCAAGTATAATCAGTCAATTAAACTTGATTCGTGAGAACGCGCCTTTAGTTGTATCGAAACGAATTGAGCGATATCGTTTTATTGATTTGTGCGTATTTAATTCTGAGGAACACGACTCAAAGGGCAAAATCAAGAATAAAATTATGATGTAACTTGTTTTGTTTTTGTGTACTTTGCAGTCGATGACCCCTATATTTTTTTTCTGGTGATATGCATTAAATACTCAAATGCTGTAGTGCAAAATACGCATAAAATTTAAATGTTTTCTAATTATCAAAACACACTCTCTATTTTAAAACATTCAATCCATTATCTCCAAAATTTAATGACTATTTCTTACTCAATAACTTTCATTAATCCCTATAATTACTCGAATTACACTTTAAAATTATAATTAATACAATGGCAACAAATAAATTGGCACGTTAATACTATATAAAAACGTTTTGAAAGACTTCGAATAAGAAGAAATCAAGGTTTTTTTTTCTGTTCATTTTCAAAATAATGTAAAAGTCAAAATATTTTCAAAACGTTAGTCATTCTTATATTGAATTCAAATCAATTTAATTGTAAATTCTTCTGTTCTTATTGCAGAGCAAACTGTATGGATAGCAATATTTTTGGTATTTTTGGGGTCAATAACCATTTTTTCAGTGATCCTTCGTGCCTTTATTGTTTTATATATTTAGATTTTGCATTTATTGCTTTATTGCATTTTTATTTTTTGCATCTATTTTTTTTTCTAAAAATGTACATGTATTCGTGTTATTTAAATAATGGTTTTGTAAATGAGTTTAATGGGAATGAGTAACACAAAATTTATACGCAACAACGAAAAGATTAGTCGAAAGCCGTGTACATAAATATCACCAAATTGCATCCATTTAATCTCAGTTCTAATTAAGATTTTCTAACTTTATTTTTCTATGAAGGTAAGTAAGTAGGTATTTTAATTAACATCGCACTGGAGCAACACAACGGCCTAGTAGCAACCCAAAGGAAAAGATCCTAGGAAGTAAAGATCTTGGTCAAGACCTCGTAATTTTTAGCCAGGGTCAGTTGACGAGGTCAAGCCTGAGCTGGAACCCCACTGTCCAAACTTCTACACCACGCCAACCCATTGGAGGCCGTGATAGATTTAACGTTCACCAACCCCCTTTATGTACACGGCGATCTTTGGTTGGATTCCATCTCCCAACCCTCCATTTGTTAACTCTCTAACTCCGTTATTCTTGCAACCGGGCGACTGTGGCCTTTTTCTATGAAGGAATATATGTTTGCGGTTTCTTGTAAGATAGCCTGATCGCGTGACATATTTTTAAATCCCTCACATCTACCTTCCAATCGTGTATCAGGATGTTTCCAAAGTTAGGTGTACTTAACAGTTGCAGTTAATGTGTTTGTACTACAAAAATAAATTAAGCACTTTTTTTTTTTTTTCAAATTCACAGTTTCTGTAAAAAATAATAAATCAGTAAAAGTATTTTGAACGATCATGTCATTGAGGAAATCAATCTCTAGTGCTACGAATAAGATGATTGCTCCCTGCACAAATTATTAAATCTCGGACTGAACCCAACCATCCTCATTTACACGTTGATTTTCTCGAAACTTGGTTTTCATCATCCAGCTTCGCACAAATACGCAAGTGGATCAAGATGCGCTTGGCTTTACCACTTAACAACGGATATTCATCTATTTTGCACTGTTATCCAAAAGTGTACACACAGCCAAGCTTTTATCTCCGATTCAGTTAATGGTTTGCAATGTCCGTTTTTGTTATCCTTCGTATCATCGTATTAACACACCGGTTGTCCTATTCTAAACCTAGCCCGGATGGAGAAGTTAAGGGTTAGAAACCGGAGGGTTGCGAGTTCGAATCCTACCAAACACCATCGTGTACAAGGAGGATGGTGCACGAAAAATTTGCCATGGCTTCAAATGTCTTCACATTGGCGTGGTGTGGAAGTTTGGAGAGTGGGGTACCATCTCATGTAATGCCGCGACATCTGATCGTGGTTCAAAATGAAGTGATTTTGACCTCGGATCTTTCCCTTCGGGTTCGATCCCGGACCGTTGACAAAAGCCCGTTCTGTTGCTCCAGTTCGCCGTTAATTAAACACCTACCTATGTACCTACAAACCTATTCTAATATCAAGTGTCATTTCAGCGAAACTTGATTAACAGTCACGGCGCAAGTTTGGAGTACTGAAATAAAGATTATTACTACCGATTAGGAGTAAAAGTATTGAAATATGAAATTGGTAGTATACTAAATTTAGTATCACAGAATTAAAAATAGGGTAGGTTGATATTTTAATTAACTTTTCACTGGAGCAACATAACGGACTATTTGCAAAGGTCCGGGATCTAATCCGAAGGTAAAGATCCGAGGACAACACCACATAATTTTTAACCACGGTCAGATGACGTAGTCACACCTGAGCTGACACCCCACTCTCCATACTTCCGCACCACGCCAACGTAAAGACATTTGAGGCCACAACAGATTGAACGGGCATCAGCTCCTTTGTACATGGCGATCTTTTGTTGGATTCGAACTCGCAACCCTCCTGTTGCTAATCCGTTACTCTTCCAACCGGGCTACCACAGCCCCATTAAAAACAGGATGTTCAAAGCCAAATCAACCTTCGTAATTAAATGAAATGCGAAGACTATTCTGGGCAAAAAAGTTGTTCTGATTTTGAGAAATTTTGAAACCCGTTAGTTTTTTTAATAAGATCCCTCATAAGCTTTATCCCATTGCTATCTCTAAAACTTTTTCTATCATTAACTTTCATTTGAATCCCTAATGCGTTATTATTGCACTACTGTTACTGTTATACAGAAAATCTTGACAATGAATATAATACTGTGAGAAATTACCCATTTTACTATGGTATTCGTATCTCTCTATTAAAAAAGCGTTACTGCTGCTCGCAGCAGCCAAAGGATTGAAAACTCGCTTTTTTGCTCGATTTTTAAACAGTTGCGGGGGTTGGCGAGCGTAGGCGAGCTGGTGACGGAACCCCCTAGTGATAATAAATAGTCTATCCATCAAAAAAGAGCCTGTTTTGTAGGAAAATAGAACTCAATACCTTGCCGCAGTCTTCCGTGTTATTCACTGAAATATCAAGCTAAGGAAACAGTCTCTCATTTGAAAAGGGGTGCTTTTCCTGTGATCTTCTTAGATTAGTAGAAGATACTTAGTAGAAGAGAGCATTGTAACCAAGTCCTCACAACTGTATTTTTGTGTAAAGAACGAATTACATGAATATGAACGAATATTACAAATATGAACTTAAATCAAACTCATAAAGTAAGGGGGCCGTCGTAGCTCAGTGGGTATGCCCACTGCACTAGCAACCTTCGAGTTGTAGGTGATGCAGGCTCGATTCCTGTCGAGTGCATTCTTCCCTGGTCTATATTTCTCTTTTCTGTGTCAGTAAAACTTTCATTGTGTGTTTGTCTATTATTTGATATTGTATGTTTTGTGTATAGCACAACGTGGCCAAATATGGTCCTTGCGCCTTTAAACCCCAACAAAATCATAAAGTAAGCTGATTCCTAGTTAATCAGGTTCTATCAATTTTATCACTTTATGTATTTATTGATAGGCATGGATAAATTGTATTCTGTCCAAGATGATTGTTTCAAAAAGAGAGACCGGGAACAAAGATTTAGCTGATCCCGATCCTTTTAAAGAGGTTTGTGAATAAAATCCAATTCCGTTCGTGCTTCATTTTTTAAAAAAATTTCAATGCGTGTACAATTTTCTCTTTACCTGTGTTTGTTAGATGAAGAATGCCCCCAAAACTTGGCGCCAGGACTGTATGGCTTCGGTCGCTATGGAAATTTGGCATCCATTGCTTTCGAGAACTTGTTCTCGTTCGGTTAAATTATTTATGTTTCGGTTCATCCAAAAACGCAAGGTCTCACGAAATAAATATAATTCTATTTAACTGGTGTTAGCAATCAGAAAAATATCTTGAGAAGATGCTTAACTTTTATTGAGCAGAAGAATTCGTCGTGATACAATTCAAAATCTTCCCCATTGAAAGAAATGAATGAACAAATCCTTCAACTAGCCAAAATAAATATTGAATACTATTTATTTAAAGTGTTGCCATTTTCGTTTTGATTGCTAATAAAATATAGGTCTACTTATTCTAAAAAAATGTATTTTGTGATAAAAATATTTTATTACGATTATTTTTTATTTTAAATTTCATTTTTTTAATGGATTTTGTTTATTTATTGCAAAATCGAAAACGAATCACTAATTACATCCTTAAAAATGAAAAAGTAATGAGAGGTAAATTTCTTTTTACATAGAAATGAAATTATGTCAGATCAAATGCTATAATATTGTTCTATTTTTACGTTTTCGAAAAACTTTAAAAAAAAAAAACTGGTTTAGTAACCACAGACATTAATGTTCACCCGGGGGGGGGGGTAATTTTTTAATTTGCTGTCTTTATGAATTTATAACTAAGGTTTTATTAACTGTCAAAATAAGTCAAAAGAATTAATAAGAACAATTAACAAATCTTTTATTTTCAAATTGAATAATATAAAAGAAAAAATAATATTTACAACAATTTGACTAGTTTCAAACAAACTAGTATTGACAAAAATCAAATACGATCATCTAACTCCCTCAAAATTCACGTTGTATTGCTCCAGTACGACGTTAAATAAAATATACCTACCTATCTACCCACAAAATTCCAGAAATTTTCAGTTTCCAAATATTAAAAGGACTCAAAAATAAATGTAAAGACTACTGACGAGCGAAGGAAAATAACACAATTATAAGTATTTGAAATGAAATGAACGGAATGACCAAGCTTTGTACTGTTCTGATTATTGACATATGAAATGTTCAATACACTGATTACAGTGGTCAACAGTGAAATTGCTTAGATGAAAGAACCCAATCCTGAATGATTTCACCGTGCTGAACATGTGAAAGTTGATTGGCTCTCGTTGCAGAGATATGGATGTTTTGTCCGTTATATAGGTGCTATCGCGTAATATAATGCAATTTAGTAAGATAAAATACATGGAGACGAAATTGTTGCGGCATATTTAATCATCCCTGCATAATATATTGCATCATACACACCAAGTTTCTATTGACGGCTTTGCGAAGGTGATTGCACAAGAGAGAGCAAGCAATAGTATCTACTATTTAAAAGAAAATGTTTGTTTTTCGTTATCACAGTCCTGACAAATCTATGGCACTTACAGTAATGGGATTTGGCACACAGGTAGTCCGAATTTTTTGCAATTTTTTGGTCGCGGCAAATTTTAAAACTTACTCTAGAACATTTAAAACAATTCAGTGTAAATTAAAAAATTATTGTTTTCTTTGGAATGGCAAGATTGTAAAAGATTGCAGATTCTAAATTTATTTTTCCGTTTTCATTTTGCGCGGAGGATTGATTTTCCAGCAGACGATAAAAATAAACTTTTAACTGCAGTTATTTAGTTCTTTTTTCTATCTCCCAGACCGTTAAGGACAGAGTAAACGGATTTGAAATATGCGGAAAATTTCACATTAAATCGATACCTAAAAATATGATTTTCTTTAATTAAATAAAATTTTAAATTCAATATCTTTTATATTTTCGCAAGAGAATGGTGACGTCACGCCAACATTCGCGTTCCAATAATAAACAGATTACATTTCCTGCTCTCTTACGATTTCAGCGAAGGAAAGCAAAAAACAATATAAAACATTTTTGCTGGTATTTTTTAGTTATTTCTTGTAAAATTTGGATCGTTAAAGATAGATTGAATATTTCTACTTATTTGAAATCAGCGGAAAATTTGACACCAGATAGATAGTTACCTTATACATTTGATTTCCTTTTAATAAATAATTTTTTCAATTAAATACTTATATTTTCACAAGAGATTGTGACGTCACACCGAATTCTCATTTGGTTTCGGAAGCAAACCAACACCACGGGTAACTCCGTTATGGCTGTTATTCAATACGCTACGAATAACCATTTGGTTTGCGAAGCAAACCATCACCATGGGCAGCTCCGTGATGGCTGTTATCCAATAGGCTACGAATTTCCATTTGGTTTACGAAGCAAACCAACATCACGTGCACGCCGTTTTTATTTATAAACGCGAGATGGTTCGGCTCGAGTAAGTTCCTTTTATTTCGTCCGTACTTTTCGAAAATCTAGCTTACACAAGTGATTGTTAAAGTGTAAAATCAATATTAGTAATGCCTCGTGACTGAGTTAATAGTGCTAATAACTTCTGTTATATTTACAGAGAGGTGACATTTGCTGCACAGAAAAAGACCATCAATAGTTAAGAAAGCGTTTCATTTGTATTTTGGTTGCAAGATAGGCAACCAGGACAAAGACTGTGCCCAACACGCATGTACTTGTGCAGTAAATATTTCCCCACCGCACTTGTGTAGTAAATATTTCACTGTGGCTTAATGGTAAAAGAAATACAATGCCATTTGCTGTGCCCATGATTTGGAGGGAGCCGACAATCACGTTGATGACTGTTATTTTTGCATGGTACCACCAGTTTCTGGAGGCATCACCAAGAAAAAGAAGTGGACAGTTTAATACCCTAACATACCATCTGTTCTGCGTTCTGTCTCGCATGGTGAAGGACTTGTAACGTCGGGTGTCCTGGTGACGGGGACATACAGAAATAACAATCGTCGAACTTGATATCACATAAGATTTATTGGTATCGTTATATGCGATTCAATGCCACAAAGGATCTGCGTCTATTTTCCAATATAGGCTACAAGTAGAACGAATGTCCGAAGTGTGACCGGGATGGTTGTCTGGTTGCAAAGGACTGTGTCTACCGAAAAATATAGACCTCAAAGGATTTGTTCCTATCTGCCACTAATAGAGAAGTCTGCTTTCGGGCTTGCACTTCCGAACAGGGCGTTGAGATAAGGTCCAACACAGTCGAGTGTGAGGGCATTGCTAAGTCTTTGTCCCTTTTTCTCATCTTTGTTTTACCGCCATGTCGGTTGCACTGTGGCTTTATTGCTTAAATAGAATATGGGATCATCATTTTCTCCTTGTTTTTGGACGAGTACCACACCCAACCCTACATCTGACCTGTCAGTTTTGCACAATGAAAGATGCATCAAACCTGGGCGCGTGTAGCGCAAGAAACATAATCAAGGCTTCCCTCAGCGCCATGAATGCGGTCTCACATCAAGTTATCCATGTGACTTTTTCCCTCTTCGTGTTTTCCTTTAATGCGTCCGTTAAAGGAGCTCCGATTATGGAATAGCGGGGAATATACATACATTAGTACTCTGTTAACCCTAAAATTTCCCCTCTTTGAGTCTTCGTTTCTGATTTGGAAAATTCAGTTACGTATATTTTACTTTGGCTTCGGCCGGTTGTCTAATTCCCTTCCCTATCTGATGTCCTAGGTATTTTACTTTGCTCTGCGCGAATTTTCATTTACTTAAATCAACGTTAACTTCGCTTGTCGGATTTTAGCTAACACTGCATCCACGTGTTGGATATGCGATTTCTAATCAGCCGAGTAGATTGCTACATCATCTAGATAGTAAGGATGCGACATCGATGTCAATGTTTTCAAAACATCGATGTTTTATGAAGAACATCGGTGTATTTACCATCGATGTATTGGAGTCGATGTTTTTTTTAACATCGAAGTTTATACTTGTCGATGTTTTTACATTATCGATATTTTGTTTTTAAATTAAAAAGTACCGTTAAAAAATTTAAAAAATAACCAAGTAGCATAATTTTTATAATCAGTAAATTGAATATACTTTTAGACCAAAATTGCCAATGGTGAAGGTTCTGAAAAGTAGGAATGCGACATCGATGTCAATGTTTCATAAAAACACTGATGTATTTACCAACGATTTATTGGAGCCGATGTTTGTTTATCATCGATGTTTGAACATTGTGGATGCTTTATATCTGGATGAAAACAGCACCATAGTAATTAAGAAATATAACCGTGCAACTAAGTATTTGTCATTGATGGCGATATCTGTCCCATCAGAAAAAGTTTTTTCCCTAACTGGTGGGATAATTAGTGAAAAATGAAGTCGGCTTAAGTGAGAGAGAGTTAACAAACATCTTTTTTTACAAACTGTAAATAACAAATATTGGGTCATAAATAATAATTATATGCCCCAATATCTTTTATTTACAGTAAATACAAAATAAACGTTTGAGGGCCATAGAAGTCAGTAGACTTGTATTTCACGTTTTGCCAGTGGACACTTGAAGAGTCTCTCCTACGAACAGGGCCAGAAGGTTTTCAGGACGTGTACCAAGTGCGTAGCTGTTCGGGCTTCACCAGCTCATATTTTAAGATGTATTGACTTTACAATGGACAATGTTTTTTCAGAACCTCTACTTTTCTTGGACTTACTGGGGGTTTATGGACTCGTGGACTTGGTCTAATTTAAAGAGACCATGTCGGGGATTAGTAACAACAACAACAAAAAATAAGTATGATGTGCTTTCCTCTCAGTAAGTTGACAAACAATTAATAATAACTAACAATAATTATTTTTATGTATCTACCTAATTATACTTATAGTTAGTAGTACCTATGTTAAATTGTTGTAAATATTATTTTCTTTTATGTTATTAAATTTGAAACTAAACGATTTGTTAATTGTTCTTATTAATTTTTTTGACTTTGTTTTGACAGTTAAAAAATATCATAGTTATAAATTAATAAACACGGCAAATAACAAATTAAATTTCCCCCCGCCCGGGGAACATTAATGTTTTAGGTTTCTACACCAGTTTTAAGAAATGGGTGGAAAGTTTAAATACACTGATGTTTAAAAACATCGATGTTTTTTTTGGGCGATGTATTATCAACATCGATGTTTCTAAACATCCATGTTTTGATGTAGATGTCGCATCCCTACTAGATAGGGGACCGCAAAACTCTCGCATCCTTGCAGTGAATGCGCATCAGCTTACTAAAAAAATAGGGAGCATTCTTCAACCCGAACGAACAGCATCCGTAATGGTCTGTACGATCCGAAAGGGGTGACAAAAGCCGCGATTCTCTGAACCTCATTTTCTAATGGGATTTGCCAATAACCTTTGGCCAAATCAATCACGGTTATGAATTTGGTTGCGGCAACTTTCTCCACTCACTCTTCGATGTTAGGTAACGGGAAAAACTCGGTTCTAATGACTTCATTTAATTTACGGTAATAAATGCAAGGCCGAGGTTCGCGTCCCTAGGCTTCCACTAATATCAGAGGACAGTAATTATCTGACTCTCCTATTTCAATTACCCCTAATTTCATAATTTTCTCTATCTCCTGTTGGAGTATTTCAGTTTGCCTTCGAGAGGTTCTATAACGGTCCTGACCTAACCAGTTTGTCTGAATTGAGAGTTCAGTCATGGGTCACGACGTCGGTTAGTCAGGGGAGACTAGAAAACATTTTAACGTGCCTCAAGAATAGATTTTTTAATTTTTCGATTTGATCCACCCCGAGATTCACTTCCAATTCAATTTCTTTTAAGATTTCGGTGCAATCAAATACGTTAGGATCATATTCTACAGGGTGATTCTAAGCCCATGGGACAAACTTTGAGGGGTGGTACAGTTTACAAACACATGCATTTTTCGTATGGTCGGAAGTGACGCGTGGAGGCACGAACACAAAAAATGAGACATGAACAAAAAAACATTGTTTATTTACAAAATCGTTGCAAAGTGCTTCTTTGCAGCAATGTTTACAATAAATACTCAAAATTGCGACCACTAACAGTAATACATGCTTGGTAGCGTCGAAGGAGTGATTGACGAACAGTTCCAAAGATGCCAGGCAATTCGCGCATGCTTGCAGCCGCAATGGGTTGTCGAGCAACGAGGTCCTCAATTGAGTCAACTGGAATCCTGTAAACGAAGGTCTTCAGATGCCGCAAAACTGGCATCAAAGTAATTGAGGACAACCACGTTGAAATGGGCTGGCGCACCATCATGCTAAAACCACATGTGATTACGAACGACAGTCGGAGCATCTTTCAGCATTTCTGGTAAAATCTCTTCTAGAAAAATACGATAATGTGAGCGATTGAGTCGCGTTAGTAGGAGATATGGGCCTATGAGGGTATTGTTCCAAAACATTCACAAAGATGCGTTTTTGGAATGCATGTGGACGTGTAGCGTGTGGAATTTATGTTGCCCACGCATGAGTGTTGTGCAAATTGAAAACACATTCCTGTGTAAAAGTCGCCTCATCTGTGAATAGCACAGAAGCTGGGAAATCCGACTTCAACGCACATTGCTGCAAGAACCATTGGGAGAATTCTACGAGCAGCGGGTAATCACTTGACTGCAACGCTTGGACTCTCTGAATGTGGAATGGGTGTAAACGTTCTTCATTTAAGACTCTCCAAACTGTGGGTTGACTCACATGTACACGACGAGCAAGAGCTCTTGTACTTGTGTGGGGTGTTTCATCCATAATGTTCAAGATGGTTTCTTCCATGTTCGGATATCGTACAGTTTTTGATCCAGTTCTTCCGTCAGAGCTGGAGATGAATGAACCATTTTCACAAAGGTGCCGATGCAACCGATCAAACATTTTGTGGTTCGGCATAGGCCTGTTTGGAAAACGTTCCTGATACAGCCGCAGCACACTGCTCTGCCGTTCCCATTAGCAGCACAGCACATCATATGTCCGCCTTTCCACTATTTGTAAAATCTCATATCGCAGTCAACAGCACAGTTGCAAATGACGTTTTCCCGCAGATGCATCAGATCACGGATGGCCAGGCACTCTACTGCCCTCTACCCACAGCACTGCCAGCCAGTCACAGCTGTCGAGTTTGTATTTCTGTTGGTGGTCACAATTTTGAGCATTTACTGTAAACATTGCTGCGAAGAAGCATTTTGCAATTACGTAAATAAAAAAAAATTTGTGTTCATGTCTCATTTTTAGTGCTTGTGCCTCCACGCGTCACTTCAGACCGCACTTTCCTATACGAATAATGTATGTTTTAATAAGCTGTACCACCCCTCCAAGCTTGTCCCATGACCGTAGAATCACCCTGTAAATGTGGGATGTCCCAGTCTAAATCTGACACTTCCTCCCCCTCCGTCTTCCTGCATAACCATATTTATAACCTCCGGTCGCTGATGATGGCATGTTTATGTGGTAGACTCGAACCTGGTTTGCGGGCTCTCCTACCCTTACTAAATAATTGGTGTCCAAGATATTTTTTTTATCTTTTACTAATGGTTCTACCCACAGTGCAGTTAATTTATTCGACCTTGAAGTTGAGAAAATTAACACTTTATTTCCTGGCTGGAACTCTCGCTTTACTGTATTCTGCTCGTTCCACAGCTGCCGTTTACCCTGTAATTCAGTTAGCTGTATAGTTGCTAATTCCTGGCATTTTGGATGCGATTAAGGATCGTGAAAACGTGCTCAGTGACGAGAAACGATTTACTCTCCGGTTCTGCCCACTTCTCATACATAAAATCTGCCCAACAAGTATTCGGCCTACAAACATGTTGTACGAACTTCTGTCTCAAAGTCTCCGGGCTCAACTGGAACCTACGGATTAATAATTCTTTTATGAACTGATATTCACGGTCGTTCTTCTCAAATTCGCGTAGTATTGTGTGGCTTATATCTTGAGTTGTAACAACCACATAAGCTGCGACGCCCACTCAGTTTCGTCAAGGGAAGCAACTCTAGCTTAGCGTTCAAACAACGCTAGATATAAACTAATGTCTATGTCTGTCTCGTCAAAGTTGAATTTTGGCATTAATTTCTTGACCTCTTGAGACGTTCTCTTGAGAGTATTGTCAGTTTGGTTCGGGGTAGATTCCCTAATCGCTCGTTAATTCTTTAGCCTTATTCTTTCAAGTTCAAACACTCTTTCAGCACATGTCTATAAATGCAGTAATCAGTTATTCTACAGATTATCAAGATAATGTGCAGATTAACTAGGGTAATCCGTTTTAAAGTGCCGAAAATTGTTTCATTTCTCAAATTACCTAGGTAGTCTGCAAACTACCTAGGTAATCTGCAAATTACCTATATATTCTGGACATTACCTACAAGGCACTCGTTAAAGTGAGAATAAGATCTTTGCTGGAACAACAGTAACGTTTCTGTACGCTTAAATTAACATAATGTTATTTATTTATTTTTCGATACCTAAAGAATCAAGTTAATACAGTCAAACAATCAACAAATTGGTTGATAGAATCAATCATCAATCAATTAAAAAACTATAATAGAAAGAATCAAACGGTTTAAAATATTATTACAATTAAGGAAATTAACATAATGTTATTTATTTATTTTTCGATATCTAAAGAATCAAGTTAATACAATCAAACAAGGTGTAGGGAGAGGAAATGAGCGAAACAAACTTTTGAATTTTAACACGGAAGTCGTTAATGTGCACATTACCTAGGTTAAATGCGGAAAACTCTTGATTCCGCACGTTAACGGAGCAAATCAGTTAATCTGCAGATTAGCTATATAATGTGCACATTAACTACTTTCGAGCTTTAGCGGTAACGTATACGTATATAATTTCAAGCACAATAAATTTTTAATATTTCAAGCACGATCAATTCTCAAACTTTAAACTTTCTTGACATCACCCCTCTGCTTCGTCAGTATTATAAAATACAGGACTCACCTTTTTTCCGGTGTTGAATTAATGTTGCCTTGCTTCCTATGTTCGCATCCTACCTGCTGCCACCACTATTTATCTGTAGCGTCGGTGTCCTGGTGATAGGGACGTACAGAAATAACACTCGTCGAACTTGATATCACACAAGATTTATTGGTATCTTTATATGCGATTCTAGGCCGCATAGGATATGCGCCTACCTGCCAATATTGGCTACACGTAGGACGGACGTCCTAAACTTGACCGGGATGGTCGTCTGGTGGCACAGGACTGTGTTTACCGAAAAATATAGGCCGCAAAGGATCTGTGCCTATCTGCTGCTAAAAGAGAAGTCTGCCTCCGATTGAGGCTTCCGGGCTTGAGCTTCCGATCAGGGCGTTCGGATAAGGTCCAGCACAGTCGAAGTTCAAGTTCAAGTCCCCGATCGATGGTGTTCGATCTGCCTTTTCGACTCGGCTTCGTGTGAGGGCATTGCAAAGTCTTTGTCCATTTTTCTCATCTTTGTTCTACCGCCATGTTGGTGACACGCTCGTATCTTCTCTGTCGGATGTAATCAAGGGCGGGTCTGGCCTAGGCAGGGGAGCATGTCGGCACTCAGATTTACAATCCGACGCGTTGATGGATGACTGTCTCAAACGTTCTGAAGGGCTATTCTCAGCCAGTACAAAATCCTCATCCCTCCTTTACACATCAAGCTCGGCCTTATCAAAAACTTGGTAAAAGCCACAGATAAGAATGGACTAGCATTCAATTACCTGTATAAAATATTCCATCGTCTCAGTGAAGCCAAAATTGAAAATGGTGTTCTTCTGGGGCCTCGGATTAAACAGATCTTCAGAGATCCCAAGTTTTAGAAAGTTCTTCAAAGTAAAGAAAAACAGTTTTGGGATGCGTTCTGTCAAGTTACTAACAAATTCCTGGGGGAATGTGAAGGCCGAAAACTAAAAGGAACTGGTCGAGGATGTGTTGGCTTTGTTTCATGATTTCGACTGCAATTTGTCGTTAAAGATTCATTTTCTTGACTCCCACTTGAATTTCTTCCTTAATAACTGCGAGGAGGTCAGTGATGAATACGGCTTACATTTTCATCAGGACATTGCCAAGATGGAGCAACTGTACCAGGGCACATGGTCCACTTTAATGGTGTCTGACTATTGTTGGACGCTCATCAGAGATACTCCCCTCGTCCATCAAAAACAACAAGCCAAAAGAAAGCGAAAATCCGATGAAAATTAAGGTATTCTTAACATGTATTAAAATGTTTACATATATACATTCTTTCTCAATAATACGTTTCGTCATCTGACCGTGGTTCAAAATTACGAGGTGTTGTCCTCGGATCTTTCCCTTAAGGGACTGATCCCGGACCGTCGTCAATAGCCCGTTGTGTTGCTCTAGTACGACGTTAACTAAAATTACAATTACAATTACAATTACTCAATAATACGTACACATTTCAAAAAATCGTAGCAATTCAGCTTTTTCCTGGTCATGTTCGTATTCAGCACATTGAATTAATTAGGAAAACACTATTTTCATCTCGGAAGGAGCAAAATTTTTAAAATTTTGTTGCCCAGTGTTATCAGGGCCCAAAATTTGATGTTTCTCAGTTGGCACTTCGTAGAAAAATAGATAGAAACGTCACTTGGTAATATCCAGATTCCAGTTTTCCGGCCATTTTTGCTCATTTTTTAAGTTTGGTAGCATTTATTAAATTTGCTAATATTTTATTTTTGTAGAAACTTTCCAAATCACAATCTTTCATCCCCGGTTTTGCTTTTACTTCCGAACACAAATAAGACACAGAAAATCTTTGACTTCTATAAAATCAAACCTCTCCGCTCGTTCTGTTAATGGCGCACCGGAAAGAGTGAGGGAATGTCTTCATCTACAGCACCGTTTTCACAAACAGAGGGCGCAATCCCTAGGAAAATATTAGAAAGTTACAAAAATTTCTGAGTATAACCAAGATTGATTACGCCGGGAACGCATCGTTCCTATATTTTGTATATTACCTGGTTAGATTATCACTTCTGGGCCGTAAGTAGATTCCCAAATTGAACCCTTGCTTACCGGCTATAAAAAAAAATACCATAAGGATATCAAAGTTTTGATTATATTCTCAATAAGAGTATCTCTCCAAACATGTGTGAGAAACAATTTTATTTTTAATATCTGCAACATACACTCTCTCCCAAATATCGAAGCACTATGAAAGAAGCGTCCGTTTGGAATGAAATTAACCATGTGTATAAGCAACAAAATTACAATTTCAACATAATAGGATATTTTACAGACTAACTGCTGCAAGGTAAAGTTTACCGGCTTGAATCTACTTTGGCGTGCGCCATATGGCGCGCGCGACATGAAGTCATACAAAGCCCTGATATCCTGTCGCAGAATCGCAGAAATTTGTGCTCCACTTCTCTGATATTCTGTAATGTCTGTACTCGACGGCCCATTATACAAGTATCTCACACGTGCTAGAATGACCTTGTTTTTCCTGTTTAGGACTCGGCCCATTACTTTATGTACCTGGTACCAATACTAAGTTGAGTATGGTTGTTTCTTCCAACAGGATCGAGCTCCATGTCATATTGCAAAGCGTGTGCTCGACTGGTTTCCTGGATAAGAGGGGAATTTGCTTGACTGGCTTGACAGAGCCCCTATCTCAATCCGATCGACCACTTGTGGGACAAACTGGAACTACGAGTACGACACGGCAACGCACGCAACAATCTCTTCTCACAGCCTTGCAAAAGTCATGGTGAGCTATTCCTGCCCATATTTACAGAGAGTTTGTAAAAAGTATGCCTCGACGTGTTGCAGCTGTAATACAAGCAAAAGGAGGGCCTGCCCGTTACTAAATAGAATAATAAAGCACATTTTCTGGAAAACATGCAGTGTCCAAATACTCTTTGTCCATATAGTGTATTTTTCAGTGATCCGAGAATTATTATATTTACTATGCAAGTGCAAACGATTTGAGAATTACATTACTATGTTTACTATGCAAGTGCAAACGATCCAAGAACAATTATCCGAGGTTTGTTAAGCGTTTTATAAAATTTTGGTTTGTCCCTTAAGTCGCAATATAATTGGGGAAATTTAATACAGCTCAAAAAGTAATTATCGGAAAGAGCTGAAATTTTTTTTGCATGGCCATACTAGAAGTCCTGCTGAATCGATTCCTATAAAAATATATAACAAGGTTCTCAAGTAACAAGTAACAAATATATAATATATTCATAATTTTTTCAAACATTCATTTAGTAACTACCATTGCATACTAAAAACTATTTTTAAAGTAAAATACTAGGTGCATTGTGCTTGGGTTATTTAACAGTAACATGAGACTAAATATCAACGCTATAGAAATATTATTTAGGAAGATATCTATAAAAGTCCAAGAAACTAATTTAACATTAGGAGCTCCAATCTTTCTGTCCTCATAACTTCGAAAAGGGAAGTCTTAAAGACATGAAATTTGGTCTGAAGTTAAATTGTGATATACCTGTAGATTCGAAATTGTGTGTCAAAATATATGGTATTGAAAATTATGAAGTTTGTGCTCAATTTAGTATGAAGACGTCCCTTTATTTAAATTTTATGAATTTGAATTAATAGAAGACGTTACTTTCTGTCAAACGCCATCTTTGAATTTGCTCTACTGTTAAAATTGCTCGAATGAAGACGGGTGGTTTTTGCTGGGTTTTTTCCGCGACTGTACAGTCGCAGAAAACACGACGCACAATTAATTACGTAACACAATAATATAATTCTCAAATCGTTTGCACTTGCATCTATATAAATAAGAATGGAGTGTTTGTTTGTACATTCAATATTTTCGACCCATTTCAAGTTTTCTATCCGTTTTAGACCATTCTGATGCCAAATCCGCCTTTTTCGTGTCTGTCTGTCTGTCTGTCTGTCTGTCTGTCTGTCTGTCTGTCTGTCTGTCTGTCTGTCTGTCTGTCTGTCTGTCTGTCTGTCTGTCTGTCTGTATGTCTGTATGTATGTATGTATGTATGTATGTATGTATGTATGTATGTGCCCTATACACGTCCACACGGTTTAATATATTTTCATGGAAAATTGCATACAGTGAGTACTTATCTTCATTTAGTGAGTGGAATTGGTTGCGAAAGTCTGTCTGTCCGTCTTTCTGCTCTATGTTTGATTTTGTGTTTGTGTGTTTGTGTAGGCATCACGTAAATGTTATTCCAGATATTTGATTAAAATGTGTGTGTGTGTGTGTGTGTGTATTTTATTGTATACACTATCTATTAGTTTAGTGAATTCAATATTAAACATTTTTTTATTTTCATATTTAGATTAGCTTCATGCTAAAACACCTGAGTAAGTGAACTTAAATCAACCATAATTTGGTAGTTTGGGAAAAATTGGAATGTATATTGAGTATTACAATTACTTTTATTTGTTTTACCAGTACTGCTAAAAAACAATAATTTTTTTTATTATTTTTTTTATGGAATTTTAACTTACTTTATTTATTTGTAGTTTTTTTTTTTTTTTTTTCCCCCCCGCAATGTAAACGATTTTCTAATATTTGGGACAGACGATATTTTTCAACGAACGGGAATAAAACGGAAACTCGTGTTTCTTTCGCTTTGAATTAATTTTACATTTCTAAATTTTATGCAGTTTTTAGTTGTTAAGTTGTGGCAACTTCGAGATCAAGAGAAAAAAAGTAATCACAAATTAATATCTTTAGAACAACTTTTTCCCAACATTGTTCATTTTGTTTCTTTCAGCTGTTTTCTTTTGTTTTCTGTTTTAAATATTTATTAGTTTTGTTTAGATAGTGTTTCTTTTTCATCACACGCAACACCACCACAAAGTATTCGACATAAAGTGGTAGTTTTGGAAGTTAGTAGTTAATAAGGTAAGTTAGAATATGAACATTTTAAGTGTAAATATGCCATTATTGAAAGAATAATAATATTTAAAAAATTAGAACTGGAACTTTTCAAACATAAAATTCTTTGTCATAATGACAGAAAATTTCGAAATATCCACCATTTCGTATGCCGGATGCAGGAGTGACACAAGTAAAAAAATATTGTTTTGCTGACTATGAGTGCGACAGCACTCACCTTAAATCGTAGTTTTTTTTAATTGATTTGAACATGAAAAGAACTTAAATGGAATTATAAATTCCCCTCAAAATCGTATTTTTTAGTAGTAACCTTAATGGCACCTTTCGTCCTTTTGTAGCTTTGTCATACAGCTAGGGTGCGATGTATGTGAAATGTATTGCATGAATGGATATGTAAGTGTAGGATTTGTGTCGAAAGTAAGTGGTAGAAATTATAAAGATAGCGAAAGGTGTTAAAATATTATTTTATTCTACGAAAACCGTAAGTAATTATATATTTTGATCATCTCTTCAATCTAGAGTAAACCAACTCAAACCGAGTAAGGTCGGGTATTTTGCTAGTAGTATATATAATAATTCTCAGGTGTCTGAAAAATATGTTTGAAATATTGTTCAAATTTGAAATTCGGGTAGGGATAACTCAATTAATCTCGATTTATGACAAACGTCTTTATTTGTGGAGATGATCCCTGAAATTGAAACTAATTTTAACGTTAGATATCCTGGGATATATTGATAGTAAAGTCATGAAATTTTATATTTAGGCCAATTTAACTATGCAGAACCTGATTATGGCATCAAAGTACGGTGTTTCCATTATAAATTTTGACGTTTAAGGCAAAATTTGATATGAAGTCATCCCCTTATTCAACGTTTTTGGACTTGAATTTGTAAAAGACGTTATTCCCTATTGAATTATACCTCTGAATTTGCTCTAGTATGAGTACTGCTCGAAATAAAGGAGGTTGTTCGGTTTTTTTTACCGCGAAACTACATTGAACAGTTGAAATATTGCATTATAGCCGTAGTTAATTTTCTCGCGTCACAAAAATTTACTCATTTCATTAACATCCCTGATAAAGAGGAATTTACTTCACAAATTTCATCGTGATAAGATTTTTTTGTCGAGTTACTTCAATTTTTATGGAAAAGATTACATATATAAGTAAGTGCAAAATACATCTTCCCTTTCGACATTTAACTTTAATAGATTGATTAGTTGTAGTTTTATGGGCAATGGCTATATTTGGCCAAATCGTCTTTAATAGTTATTAATTATGATAGTGTGTTTGAAAAGAAAATATGTTAAAACTACATTTTTCGAAGTAAATGTATACAAATTATAAATAAAAAGTTGTTAAAATGTAGTATTTTTCTAATACAGGCTGCTAAAATGTTGAGATTTCTCCCTTTAGTAGTGTCAGATTAACGAATAAAGCAATGCGTTTTTAGAAAAAGTTTGCTCTCGTGCGACTATCATTCGTGAACTGTGAACCACGCCCTTAGAATAGACTTAAAGCAGAACTAACACAAATCCAAGCCTACATTAAAATAATACTTATTGTCTTCCGAAGTGACAGTTATGATGGATATATATTTGATATCAAACTTCCTTGGCTGTGGGAGAGAAAAGTGCACTCCAAAATTTCTGGCTAAGTATCAACTAAGGATTTTGTTTAGATTTCACAAATGTTTTATTTTTGATGTGTTGATAAATCTAAAGTATTCTGCATGTTATGACTTCTTTTTATCAGATTTATGTATATGCTTTTCTTTCTGTGCTCATTTTTACCTTTCTTGAAATATTTTGAATGATTTATTTAAGACAAAAAGAATTGGTTAGATGTAGGTATGAGTATCCCCTATTGGAAAAAATTTATCCGGTATAAAAAAAAACATACCGGTTTATGAAACACCGGTTCCGGTATGATACTGGTTCCGGTATCATACCGGAACCGGTGTTTCATAAGCCGGTATGATACCGGATCCAGTATCATGGAACCGGTATCAAACCGGCTTATGAAACACCGGTTCCGTTTAATTAATTAACTAATATTTTTTTTTCTTCAGCTGTATATTTTCGTCCTGCTTTAGCTATAAAGATAATTTGTTTTTAAAAGTCATTTTCAATTCTGTATTTTTTATAAAAATAATATTAATACGGTAGAACTAAATTTCTATTTGTTGCAAGCAATGTTAAATATAAATATTTGAGGAACAGGGAAGTAACGAACAGTGGTTTGGCCTGATAGCCGAATATTTGTTACATCCCTACAGACTCGTGAGGCTAAAAATAAGCAGTCGGAAACTTTATCAACCAACATATATTCAGAGGTGATTACTGTTTGACCACCAATCTAACATACGATTGAGCATGCACAGGGTACCTAAGGATAGAATTACCACATCCCCTCAATATTTCCAAAGGTACATGTATCTTAAATCATCACGCATGTTGAGAGTGGGGTACAACTAGGTTAAACTGCCAATTTGACTTTTAATGCACCCTTCTGTATCATAAAATGAATATACATATAGTTGCCCTGTATCAAATTAAATGATAAATAAAATTTTACCTCGATTTTTCGTCCAACTTCTTCGTCAACCATAGACTTTTTGGCCTCATCATCCACCGTCATGGCCAGAAGCTCCTCTAACCTCATGTAGATAACCTCTCCGTTGTTCAATAAGTTCTTCAGTTTCTAAAAAAATCGAGACAACGAATCACAATGTACCCCAATAAAATAGTGTCATTTGTAATCTACTGTTTTAGCTTAAAATACATTAAAACATGTAACTTACCTGCAACGAGAAGAACAACGGCATACCAATAACCAGTTCCTTCACCTTTCTGCGAATTCAAGAAAACTTCATGGGCCCGAGGTAAGTCAATTTCGAAAGAATTACAATTGACATTTTTTGCGTACTTTACTGGCACAATTGCCTCAACTTTATCCACTAGAAATTGAACTAACGCAAACATATCGTTAACTTAAAAAATATATATATATCAACATCAATAAATGTACGCCTCGTGTTGCCATTTACAGAAAAGAAATGCTCAATAAAGCTACGCTGTATAAAATAATAAATACGCGATGTCTAAAAACATTAAGCCATGGAAAAAGTAAATTACGTTTTTTAACAGAACTGTCATAGAATTACATAATTTCACAATTTTTTGAAAAATTAATTAACACAAACGACAAGTATTCAGCCATTCCTTTCCCTAGTTCATTTTACTGCGCATGCGTATGACATCCTTGTATTACAAGAAAGCCTTGAATCGGTAACAATTTGTTTCTATTTATCGGGAGGGAGATTGACGAAGGGAATTGACGTGAAGAAGGGAAGTGAAGAAAATCAAGATCGTTCCAAACAAAAACAAACAAAATATTGTTTAACTGTCGTAACCATAAACCTCAAAGCACCTAACAATCTTAGAATTATTATTATTTTTTTTATTTTTTTGTTATTATTGAAACGGCTTCGCCATGAGTGAAAATCAATTATAAATAAAGAAAAGGAAAAATTACTTGGAGCCCGACGCTTCCGAGAAGGAAGTTGGATTGTTTCAATTTGCTTATAAATTAGCAGATCCAAGTTATCCTGAACCTGGTCCAATTGATATCTTACTTGGTGCGGATGTGTGTCCAGAAGTATTCCTAAATGGCCGCCTCAAAGCACCTAACTGTGCTCTTGTTGTCACACTAGAGAAAATTTGGGAAGATACGTAGTTAAGCTTCCTTTTAAGGATAACTTCCACACCTTAGGAAATTCCAGTAACCAAGCAATTAAATGTTTAAAACACATGGAAGGACGCTTTATTACCAATCCACTACTAAAAGAACAGACATTTAGAAGTCATTTTTTTGGCAGAAGTTGAAATTACATATCAAGCATCTTATTATTCACCTCATCACTGTGTTAGAAAGGAAGGGTTACCAAATTCTAAACTCCTTATTGCATTTGA
Source organism: Metellina segmentata (assembly GCA_947359465.1). NCBI lineage: Eukaryota > Metazoa > Arthropoda > Arachnida > Araneae > Tetragnathidae > Metellina > Metellina segmentata. Next base: position 111,605,586 of record OX375872.1, on the reverse strand, counting down.
TGGATCCACAAAAACCTACAAAAGATCACCTCTTCTCCAAGGTCATCAGCCATATCGTGTTGCAACCCACGGCCAAGGTCTTCTTGAGTTGCCGAGAGAGAACAGTACAGAAACTACTTAAGACAACATACTCCTACAGTACAAGCGTGGATCCAAAGTTTCCATTGTATCCGGAGTATGGGGAGCCAGTAAAAGTGTCTCTGCGAAGAGCAGTTTATGTTCTGTGCCATCGAGTGGTGCAGTCTTTCTTCACAATGTGAATTGCAAAAAGAGCTGTTTTATAGCAACCTTCATTCCAGAAATAATGTCCATCTGAACCTGTTCCACTAAACTCCATCAGTCAGGTGTCCTGTCAGAAGTGCCGCAACTGAGCAACCAGGGCACTCAACTTCTAAATTGTCCAACTGCTTCCTAAGAGAAAGCAGTCCCCATTCATGGAATTGCATATTCCAGCACAAACCGAATACGATTGCATTGAACAGCTATCAAACCAGTGACAGTTGACCCAAAAACCATTGTAGCTTGGAGAACAACCATATCACCAATCTAAACGCCAGACCTCGACTCTTACAAGCATTCTTTCAACAAGATCAATGAATTATTTCGGCCAGAAATATTATTTAGATTCTTTTAAGAAAATGCATAATCTGTGTAGCTCAATCATGAACTGCAAATCAAATTCGAGGTCATCTATCTGGTTATCGAGTTAATCTGTCCAGATCATTTTTTGCAGAGAAGCATGGACTCAAATTATATGGTGCTGTGCTGCATCTTATAGCATTATTTTGTATTTATTTAAACTTTTCCAATGCCTTTTTTGGCATGTCATTTGTGGAAATTGACAAATTGTATTTTGTGTATTCTTTGAAATCTCATTTCAAGGTGGGTGGAATGATAGATTTTGTAGTGCCTTCTACTAGTCACTGCCAAACTCTTGTAGCGCTAACGGCTATGTTGATATCCCACTTTTGATATCACTAGTATACGGTTTGTGCGCTACGTTATGAGCCTTACCTTTTTCACCATTTGCTATAACTTCAACTCTTAACTATAACTAGTAGTACATTCTCAATGCAATAAATTAATCTTATTAATTCCTGAGCAGTGCATGTAGTCTGATATGGCTATTAACATTATGTCTAGTTGTTTACGAGGCATAAAATTGAGTGGACAACATAAAATGAGGTTTAAAATGACAACTTGAAATTAATACCATGCTGGGAATCTGCTTATTTTTAAATGAGATTAAATTAATTGGGTTTGAATGCCAAGAGTTACATGCCAGCAGAGAAGTTGTAAGTAAATTGTTGAAAAATTTTTTTACGATATGGATATGCAATATGGAAAACGTGTGGAAGCTCACATGGTAGAACAGGTCAAACATGTTAAAATTAAATTAATTTTTAACTGTTGAATCAGTAACTAATGGTGACGATGATTATTAGGATGTTGATATTTGAAGAATAAATATTTTTGATTAAAAAATTGTCATTTTTCTCAAAATGGGATGGATTTCAATCCTCTACTACCTCCTACTTTCACCTAGAATTGTCTGTATTGAAAACTATTTTACCATTTGTTTTTACAGTGTCACGTAAAATAGCAGCTAAACAAAGTTCATATCCATTTGTCGATCGCAGGTCATAAGAGACTCATTAGTTTTCAATTTATTACTATATATCTTGTCTCCAGTTCTGATATTAGCATAAATGGTTTGTTAATTTTTTAAAAAAACAGCTAACATTTAAACATGTATAGCTAATTTTACTTTTAAAAATTAGATTGCGCCTATACTTTATTAGAGGGGCTATTATCTCTTTCCGGATTCATTTCCATACACATATGGTCAATCACACTTATTGTATTACAAGTCTTTAAGTTATTATTACAAGTATTTAAGCCAGTGTACTGTCTTAAATACTTCCAGTACATTTTCAAACTGGTTTCAAAATTTCCAGTATGTTTGAAAACCGGTATCAAAATTTCCAGTATGGTTTCATACCGGCTTCAAAATATCCAGTATGTTTGAAAACCGGTTTCAAAATTTGCGGTATGGTTTCATACCGGCTTAAAAATTTCCGGTATGGTTTCATACCGGCTTACAAATTTCTGGTATGGTTTCATACCGGCTTCAAAATTTCCGGTATGTTTTTACTGGTTCCGGTATCATTTTGATACTGGTATTTTGAACTTTTTCCAATAGGGTCCGTACGGGATTAAATGATTTCAAAGCATAAGAATGAGGATTTAAGTTCAAATTGTGCCGGAGTTTTCTCGACTGAGAACCCAATGTAAAACCCCTTTGTCGTGCCAAAAAAATAAACATTTATCTACTGTGAAAAAAGATTTTCGTTAGCATAGAGATTTTTTGAGCAATTTCATAAAAACTGATCTATCTGTTTATGGCTTAGAAATTTTTAATTGCTCTACAGTTCGGTCTTTGAGCTTCAGTACCCTATAATAATGAACTGGACAGCAAGATGTGATGGTATAAGGGAAAGAATACATGCTTTAATAAGGGTATGGTCCCCCACGGGTCGCAATTACACTAGTAACCCTTCTGGGTATACTTTCAACGAGGTTTTGATACACAGCTATGGGTATTTGTGTCCATTCCAGCTGCAAGAATGTCGCCAACTCAGCTGTAGATTTGGGACGTTGTTCCCTGGTCCTTAAGCGTCGCTCTAACTCGTCCCACAAATGTTCTATAGGGTTTATGTCGGGATTCTGAGCAGGCCAGGAAAGACGTTTTACATCCATATCTTGATACCACTGCTTGACAGAGGCTGCAATATGACATGGAGCGTTTTCGTCCTGGAAGTAACATTCGTCCATTCCATAAAATAACCTAAGCGTAGGAAAAACCTGATTGTCCAAAATGTTCATGTATGTGGTCAGCGTTCAATTTACCAGGAACAACATGCAAAGGTCCCAGACCATACCACGAAAAACACCCCCAACAAGTAGTCGGATTTTATACAAATCCGCTGGCGTCCGATTCATTATTGTAGGATAGTGAAAATTTGCTTGAGCAGCGTACTTTGTAAAACTCTGAAAACTTAAGCTTACTTCTTTAAGTGCATTAAATTATTTTTTCATTTATCAGATTAAGGCGTATATTATGTTTAACTATTACGATATGAAATTCCAAAATTTTTTATTTTTCTACGTTTAAATTGAAGATTTGCTTTTCTTGTTAATGGGTCTAACTAACTCACGTTCATTTCTGTCACTAACGCACTGAAGCATTTTGTATAAGAAATTATATTAAGTACACGAATGAAATTTCAGCTAAATAGAAGGATTGCCTGACAGGGCATTATTTTTTTTATTTCATCTGGGCATATCAGGGTTTGTAAAGCGTAAAAATCTGCTATTGCATGCGCATAACGAAAGAAAATAAAATCAAGCTATGAATTATATATTTTCTGAAATTTCGCTACTGAACGTAAGCGAAGTAAAGCAACCACTCTTCTTTTTCAATACTTTCGTGGAGCTTTTATAAACTGGGTTTTTGTGTACAACGCAATCTCTCTCACTATCACGCAATGTTAAATCTCTACTGCTATGTAAACAAAATCACTCGACCCAACAAACAATACTAACAGGCAATAAGGTTGGTTAGAAAAAGTTTCTATGCCAAATAATGTCGTGTTAGATGGCACGCGACAAACTATGGCAACATTGATACAAAGCAAATGAATGACGAATAAACGCCTGTCATTTGTCTAAATGCTTCATCATTATTATTCCTTTACTAATGCAAACTAAACCCAGCGACGGCCCAAGGATGGTGTGAACAGTGCGACAGCACCGGGCACCGCCTTTGGAGGGGGGCACCGAAATCAAATACTGCACGGATAAAACTATACCTTTTTGTGCATTCAGTTGGTGTAAGTTTTTATAAACATTAATAGTAAGCATAACAAAATCCAGTTGTGGAATGACTGAAGAACAGTTAAGCCAGTATCCATTACTATTAAGAATCTGAATAAGCGGAGTCGCTACAAATACTTCAACTTTTTAAACAAAATAGCTGGCAGGATATTTTCCCGAACGTGTGGACAGATCTTCGAGTTTAACTAGCTATACCTGTCACTGTGAGTAAAAGTGAACGAATTTTTAATAAACTAGGGGGCTCCGCCCCCTGCTCGCTTACGTTACCCCCGGGGATTGCTTCGCAAACCAACAATCCTTTCACAGATGCCATTTGGTTTGCTTCGCAAACCAACATTCCTTTAACAGAGTGAATCTCCTGGACAGCGAAACTATCTTAATAATTCATATAATCCTGATTTGACTTTCCGGACCATGACGTCAAAGCGAGGGCTTCGTCCTCTGCTCGCTTACGCTCGCCGACCCCCGGGGATTGCTACGTAATCCCGTTGGGTTTGCTTCGCAAACCAATACTCATTTCGCAAGTGATTTCACTTTTTTTTACTTTAACACTTAATGCACCCTAAACAAACAGCTGCATCAGTAAAAAACCTTGTGCATCTTTTTCCCTGTACAATTTTAAGTAAACCGTCTTAATCTCCTAACTTTGCGATGAGTACTTCGTACTTTCTCCGTAAACCGTCTGAGAACAGATTGAAAAAGTGAAAAATAAATCGTTTTTATGGCAATTGTTGCTACGATAAATTTGATATCTGGCAAACCCGATAGTCAAAAATACAACCCACAACTGCGTGCGAAACCTGCTACGCGAAAAAAAAAAATACGAAATTTGTGTGACCAACTATTGATTGCATCGAATTTTTTTATGAACCAATTGTAAAAATAATTGCTCCGTAAAAAAGAGTACATTCTGAGGTATACTGCGATATTTTAAATATTAAAAACTAATAGTAATAAGATATAGATACGACAGTTTTTAAAAAAAGTAAAGAAAATATCCCGATTTTTCCCGAATTTCAAAAAAATATTATCAAGAACCAAATTGAAATTTCTAAAAAAACTCGACGAGCAGCAAACATTTACGTTGCATTACTCTTTAAAAAAACTCACGGCTGAAGACTGAAAATTTGTATGCGTTTTGCTCACTCGCGGAAGAAATTTCGCTTTTTCACTTAATAAACCCTAAACTAATAGCCGCATCGGAAAAAAATCTTAACAATTGTCCAGGGAATACGATTATGAACAAACCATGTTAATTTCGTTTTTTTTCTGATCAGTACCTTCTCGGGAAACCGTCTAAGAATCGAGCTAAACAACACAGTTTTCAATCCTGCGGCGGTTTTTTCAATTTTTTTTTAATATAGAGAGATTAAACCATCAGCACTTATAAAAGGTCGACTATGTATCAATCACGAATGGCTTTCGGATCTTGCAATTATAGCCATTGAAAACGATATTTCGCAAAGTATAAACTCTGACCTAATACAGAAGTTTGCCAGTGCTAAATCAAGAAAGGTGTTCATATAGTAAGTACGGTTTTTTTTTAATGTAATTATGTGATCTGGTGTTGAATGAAAATCTACTTATCGAATAAAGGTTGGTTTTTCTTAACCAAAACACTTATCCTAATTCCTACTAATAAGCAAAATGTAGCTTACATGTCGCTTAATTGATCGATTAACCCACTGCATAGAAAGAGCTGAAAATTTATGATGTGGGGACGAAATTAGATCTCGCACCACCTAGAAAATGTTCTAGGGCCGTAACTGAGAGCACTTAAGAAAATAATGGGCCTGTTTCCCGTCAAAAAGTTCTGATATTACAAGCATAACGGAACGGATCAAATTTTAGAAAGCGTAATGATTTGTGCTATTGAATTGACTTGAAATAGCACTTCTTGGGGAAATGAATTTGATTAATTTGATTATATATATGCTTCATGAAAAAAATTTTGAGATTATTTGTTAATAGCGCATCATCATAACTATTTTTGTAGGACATTCTCATATTCCAAAATAGCTAGCCGACCAACCGGTCTGGTGGTTAAGATGTTAGCCTCTAGATCGGGAAGTTCTTAGTTCGAATCTGGGTCAGTGAATGGATGTTTGTAAGTGCATGGTGCAGAGGCGGCTGGTGCACTTTAAATCTGTCGAGGCCGAAAGTCTTCACATTTGGCTGGTGTGGAAGTTTTGAGAATGGGGTGCCAGCTCAGGTGTTGCCTCGATATCTGACCATGGTTCAAAATTACGAGGTGTTGTCCTCGAATCTTTCCCTTAAGGGACTGATTCCGGACCGTCGTCAATAGCCCGTTGTGTTGCTCTAGTATGACGTTAACTAAAATTACCATTACCATTACCCGGATCGTCGTCAATAGCACGTTGTGTTGTTCTGGTACGACGGTAATTAAAATTACCTTTACCATTCCCCAAAATAGCTACTGTTCATTATACCCAAAATAGTTCTACTTTACATTCTATACCTCAAACAGTCAACAAAGAATTATTTTGGGTAGAATGATCAGTAGCTATTTTTGGATTTGAGAACGTCATACATAAGTTTACGAGTTCGAATCCAACCAAAGAACATCGTGTACAAACTGCAAACCGTAACTTCAAACCTCTACACCACTCCAACGTGAGGACATCTGATGCGCCACGACAAATTTAACGTGCACCGGCCCCATTTGTACACGACTATCTTTGACTGAACCGAGCATCGTACTCGCAACCCTCTGGTTTTTTCCAGCTGGTTACCACAGTCCAAATGTAGATTCGGAAGGACTTAATTTCGAACATCATCCAAAGGGTCATAAATCAAATATAAAGGTAAGTTTTAAACCGGAAGCACTTTTTCGTCTTACAGAAACAGAGAAACTCAGATTCATAAGTTTATTTTTATTTGTAACCGTGATGCTTTGACGGTATTAAATTGGATGCTTGGCAACCAATGTAAACAACAACAATGGATATGGAGTTATTGTCGTCGATGCACATTGCATTCAACTTCAAAACTAGTATTGGAGAACCAGGATCATAAAGCATTTTTTTGTTTTCATGCTTTGTTTTCAGTTTTTTTGCCATAAGCTACAACAAAAAATTACTATAGAAAGGTATCCAAAATTGACAAAAAGGTTGTCTTGAAACAAATATTTTGTTATTGAGTTCGTCGGCAATGATATGGATAGAAAAGGTCTGTTCATTTTGTAAATTACTTTTAGAATTTAGAATGAGGTACTTATTTATAAGCTTGAACAGAAGAGTCAAATATACGTAATCCATGCTTTCAAAATTTCATTACAATGGAAAAGTATTATAAAACTGCATTACTAAAAGTTTGTAACATGTATATCCCACCAAAAGAATCTAGTAAATGAGATGTAAAATTTTCACAGAACCGAAATTAACGATATTTGGAATGTTTGACTTCCACTGAATGATTGTTAATTACCTAATATAAGTTTCCTAAGTGACAATTTTTTTTTTCGGTTTTTCTTTTAAGATTACGTAAGTAATACAATAAACAAATCTACAAGATAGTGTTTAAGGAATTGTGGCATATGGATATAATACATTGACGTATCAAATCATGCAAATCTCTTAATTTTTATCAAAACATTTTATACATTTTGAACAAACCTAAAATTGCAACAATTCTGTTGAACTTGTCATTCTTTTTTCTCAAAATTTAACTTTTGTCTGTTTTATTCAATGATGAAATATGAATTATATGTTTTTTAATATTTGATTGATTAAATGGGCTCTCTCTCTTTAAAGTTTACATCTCTTTAGTATTCATACAAGTATTTTTTTTCAATGAAAGAAAATATTGCCTCTTGTGCCTTTTATAATCCTTAGCAAGGGCTCAAGTTCTCGCTGAAATACTTTAAATGTTAAATGTCAAAATACGTATTTAAGGTTATTTAACCTACATAAATCGAAGTTTCATGTATCACGCATGTAAAATGCACACGCACATCAAATTATTCAGCTATTGGTAATAGTCCAAGATCAATCTCGAAGTGAAAGATACGAGGACAACGCCTCATAATTTTGAATAACGGTCAGATAATGAAATCAACACCTGAGCTGGCACCCCACTCTCCAAACTTCCACATCATGTCAACGTGAGGCCATTTGAGGCCTCGCATTGATTTGAGGCAGATTTAATATTACAGCCTGCTTATACGACAGTCTTTGGCTGAACTGAGATTCGAACTCATCCCTCCTGTTGATAATTCATTACTCTTCCAACTGGGCTTCCACAGCCACCCTAAACATGAGAGGTAAATACTACAAATGTACATGAATTATAGAAGGTCTCAGTTAGACACATAATAGGCTAAAATACCATGTAACAAGAGTACCCACTTCTAAAAGCCATACTCCCTCCAAACATAAAGAATAAATATTACAAATATTCAGATAATATAGGTAATTAAATGTAAAACGAAATTAATGTTTCTGAAAATACACATAAGAAGCAACTGAAGGCTTATTTGGGACTCCAATAAGTTCTCCAAGTTAGCATCAGGGGTTATATGTGTATTGCAACTTTCGTACAAGTACCTTTCAACATAAAGTTTCTATATTTTTTTATTAGAGAATCACAGTGCCAATGTACACAATGTAAGTAAATGCAATTTTTACTCTTAAAATATTTAATGTCTCTTGTATCTGTTTATCTTTTAATCTATATCTTTTTAGAATATCAACAAACCAATGCCCCAGAACAGTTGGATCAAAGGAACATTGTGAAAATCACTGTTCACCACTGTGAACTGAAATCAGAGAATCTATTGGTTCAGCCTGCCGTGTGTATGCATGTTGTAGACTCTAATTATGGATCGTATGTTAAGAAACAAGATAGGTAACTTCACTTATTCGTTTACTTTAATATACATTACATATACAAATGCTTTTAAAGTAAATGCTATTATTATTTGGCATTGAAGTCATTAACATACCACCTTAGAAAAAACAGCATATAACATGAATGAATTAAAGAATGCACACTGTTTAGGAAAGTTTCTATCCCCAAGAGCTATACACAAGACATATGTTTAAGTGATTAATGGTAATTAATCTCAAAATGGTATTTTGAATATGTAGCTTACTGATTTGTACTTTTGTATCAAAATACTTTTTCTAAATACTTATATATTATTACTGCATCTTTTAACTCCCCGAATATCTTAACTGCATCCGTACTGTCCCTGACTGAAACCCCTTACGTTTAAACACTCCTTTGACAAGTTCATATGATGTGCCCATTCTCTTACTTTTGTGACCTCGAATACCTCCTTCACCCTAAGTGGACTTCACCAGCCATTCAAAGAAAGAAGCTACTTGGTGAACAAGGTTTATGTCCTTGGATTTAATCATCCATTCCTTTGAAATGCTGTAATTACTTGAGTACTATGTTTAATAAATACTCACTATTTCCATTAACGTGTTTATATGTGGATCTCACTCATGTCTTAAACAGTAATCCCCCGTTTTCTGGGATAATTATATATATATATACAGAGGAATATGCTCTGTATTAGTTCATATATGTAATACAAAGTAAATTTCTCTGGATATTGAAAGGGATTTCAAATGGGATTTGAGAATTTCAAACACTCTATTGCCATTGAGAATATGTTTACAACAGCATAAATATTTTCTTTTGAAAGTGATTTTTCATTCCTTTAATTTTTAATCACATTTGATTTTCAGACAAATGTTATCAACAAAACACTTTATCCATGCTAAACAATTCAAAGATCAAAGCTGCAAAATAACTTATACATTGGAAACAATACATTTATATAGGAACATGAAAAATTATGATTGCTATTACTTTTAACTGACACATTTATTAGTTGAAAAAATCATAAGACAGTGGTTGAGAATGGGTTAGAACCCTGTGATCTGAGAAAACTGTTCACTGTAGTGTAGAAGTGGCTGGCATTTTTAAGAAAAGTGAATTTAGAAATAATTTGAGATAAAGCTTCATATTTTCAACATTATTTAAATTTTGCAATAAAAATGACATTAATACAATATCTAATATCTCGAGATTCTACTGCAAAAATTATCTTGAATCACTTTAAGAGCTGTACAACCTTTAAACATCTGTAGATTCAGCAAAGTATTTGACCTTACTTCAGGGCTCGAAATACCCGGGTGCACAGGTGCACTGTGCACATGAAAATAAAATTGTGCAACTAATTTTTTCCCGCTAAACGCACCTGTGCACCTAATTTAAAAACTTGGGTGCACCTTGTGCACCTGTATTAAAAAAAATATTTCGAGGCCTGCCTTACTTTCACTGGCACTCTTTCAATTAAGAAGAAAAATTTCTGAAGTTTATTTGAAGATTAATTGTATTAACTGCGTTCCCCCTCCAATATGTTGGAGGGTTGCCTGTATTGGGTCCAGGGAAAAGAGATCATTTTTGTACTCTAATGTGTTTTTTAAATTTAAAAGTTATAAATGGTTTCATTGTGTTAAATAAAAGCTGTACAAGTAAAGAGCAAAATGTATACATTTGATTAAGTTAAACATTGAGTACTTGGAATACAATTTTTTTTATTTTCTGCAGGACCTACCAATTATTATGGTACTGTGCCCAGAGTACAGATGTTTGAAAGTCTATTAAAAATTGATGAATAAATTAAATATGATAATTATACAAATGATAAAAGTTTTATATCTATAGAATGAATCGGGTACTTACATTTGACCCCTTCCCATAAATTTTCTCAAGTTGATGCTGCTGACTGTAACTATTACATTCTCAAATTAACTGATAGGGCTTATATGCACAACCTTATTGATGTTATATTGATTATTATTTTGTAAAATGTTAATTAACTATGTTGCTTGTACATTTTATTAATGAATTTTTTAGTAGCCATTTTCCAGACAGATTTTCTTCTAAAATAAACTTTTGTTTACGGAAAACAGTTTGCTGTAATTAGTTAAAAAATATTGTTTCTTCTAGAGGAAGAGCAGTCATGTCTTTCTATGAAAATCAAAGAGGAGATATTGATTACATCATTCCAATTATGTCGCAACCATGTACAGTCAGTGGAGAGAAGTAAGATCATCATTGATTATATCATCAGTATTGGTTATATGGTCAGTTCAGCGGTCCAGAAAAATCAGACCATATAAGCGGGGTTACCATATATGCGTAACAATACTACACTATATAATTATGGCAGGATTATATTCACCTATCAGAATATAGTGCTCATAAACAAATAATTAAACTTTTAAAAATTAATTCGCAAAGTAAAAACTAGTGAGAAATATGCAATATTTTTTTAGTGAAATCTATTAGCTTATCTTGCTAATCTAAGTACAGTCCGCATACGTACGTGCATCCACATTCAGTGCATTCTACTATTATAAAAGGAAGTGTTTGTTATTCTGTTTTTCGTTATCACAGTCCTGACGAATCTACAGCACTTACAATAATGGGATTTGGCACACAGGTAGTCCAAATTTTTTGCAATTTTTGGGTCACGGCGAATTTTAAAATTCAATCTAGAGCATTGGAAAATGAATTTAATAGAATTTAATTATTATTGTTTTCTTTGGAATGGCAACAGCATAAAAGATTCTAAATTTATTTTTTTCGTTTCCGGTTTTATTTTGCCCAGAGGAACAATTTGTCAGCAGACTAAAAAAAAAAGGTAATATAAATGAAAGTCACGTATGTTCCAAATGAAACAAAATTTTCTTTTACACTTTTCATCTGAATTTCAATGTACTTCTCAAACAGGGAGAGATAACTTCAACCAATAAACAGACAGATATCCACTTTGGGGAGGAAGAGAATTGAGGGAGGTGGGTAACACCGACGATAATTCAATGCAAAAGAGAAATAGGGGGAAGGTTTTGAAGATTGAAGTAAAGGCGTAAATTCAGGTCTTCTCAGGGGTCACAGACGTTTTTTCTTCTGGTCATTCCCTGTGTTGCTCCCTGCCTCAAGAAATATTACAACAATTACTATTTTTCAAAGAAAAACTGGTAGCCTGATCGAAAAGATTAAAAAAAAAAAACATATAACAGGTAACCAGTTAAATTTAAATGACTATATAAGCGGTGCGCATTAACACATGTTCCCTATTAAGTTAGACGGGACTTTAGGGAACTGACCATTTAAGCGGGTGACCATATAACAGGTACTGACTGTATAAACATTTTATTTGTTTTTATTATAATTTCTTCTGAAAAATCCTGAATGTTAATATATTAGAGGTCACAAATATTAAGAAAAAGTATTAGCAATGGTAATGTGAGATCACTACCCCTAACTGTAACAAGACAGAGGAGATATTGAATAAGGGTGTGATGAAGTAGAGATTCAATACTTTCTGGTTGTAAACAATGAAAAGTGTATGTATGGTCTTCTGCTTGGTGTAATGATATTCTTTTTCTTCCCTGTATTCAGATATGCTGACTGTTCCAAATTTTCCATGATGATTGGATTTTTGATGATTTATAGTTCTGTTTAAATTTTGTTAAATCCCTCAAGCTCAGAGAGCCTATTTCAGAAATTTCACTAATTTATAACATGCAAGCTTACTGAATGTTGTTTAGCTAAATAGTTTTCTAATGTTTATGAAATGTATCAATAGCAAGACGACTTAGGGGAAACAAAGATAGATGTGCGATAGAGGCATCAACTCCTATAGGCCCAAACCCCTTGTTTTCCTTATATTTGTACGGTTGGGAACCAGCCCCTTTGAGCATTAGGAATAAGGTTTCAAATATGCAATAATCTTAGTAGTGAAACATTCAAACTAAAATGTTCCGAAAACATACTAAAATAAAAGCATCTGGGGATCCTACTTCTCCCCACTACATAATTTATCCATGTTGGCACCACTGTGTTATAGATTTCTAAAATGGTACCAATCTATACGAGTTTCTTTTGCATATTTATAAATGCTTTAATTTAGTTTAATTATTAATTTATAGCATATTATGTAAATGCACAAACTTAGTAGAACTAACTTTATTTTACTATCATACTTTCCATGTATCAAAGATTTGAACTTGAAATCTATGTCTTATTTATGTTCCAGATAAACAGAAAACCCAGCCCCATTAAAATAAATTGGAATTGTTTTTATCTGGCAGGGATTTACTCTCAAAAAATATTTAAGTAAAAAAAATTATTGTGTGTTTGAATCAAATGAAATATTCTAAAACTGTTAGAGAGAATTAAATTATGAAGTATAAAGACAATTTTTTTACTTGTGACAATCTAATCAATAAAATATGGATTTACTTGTTTCATTAATTTTAGAAATGTGTGTTCAAATATAAATATATATTAATGCAAAAATATGTTGTTATATTAATGTCTTGAAACTTCGTATGTCCTCCTAATATATTGCCAACTACTTAATAAAATCACTTCTGCTCAGACAAATTTTGTTTCCTTAAGCAACTGATTTTTATAACAGGAAATTCAAAACTTAAACTTGTTATAAAATGAAGTGCTGCATTCAATGGCCCCTTAAGTAAAATCAGTAGTTTGCAAGATTGTAAATAAATTTGAAATTATTTAATTTTCAATTTTATATTTATTCTTCATAATTACGAAATTGCATAGTTAAATTACATATAGATTAGAGTTGAAACTTGAAAATTTTCCATTTGTAGTCTAATTAATAGTTTAATTCTCTACTGTTATAAAAGGAAGTGTTTGTGTGGAGGAGGCATCCAGATGAATCTATTGCACTTACAGCCATGAAATTTGACACACAGGTAGTCCTAAAAGTGACTGAATGCACCTCAATGCCTGAATTTAAAAATTTAATCTAGAACATTTGTTAATTAATTTATTAGCTATTCCCCTGCAGGGTTCTTTTGGACACAGTACGTGAATGACGTCACTGGTCCAATGGTATTGAAAGCACAATTTTCTTCTTTTTCCCTGTGCCGTATTTTCTTTGATTTCATTGGTTCTTTTATCCTTTTTCCTTTCATTTTCTTAATGGATTTTTTTTCCACTTTATGTAAATTGTAAGAATTAATGTTCTGTTTGATTTAAGTCACAATTCTGTGCAGTCGCTTCAGGTTGTATTGTTATTATTGGTTTTTTTTTCTTTAGCTTTAAGACTTTTTAAAAGTATAGCAATATTTAATTTTTATCATTTATGCAATTTTTTGTTTATTACTGTTTAATTTGGTTTTGTTGGAATCAGTGAGGTTGATTTTTTAAAGGCATAATTTTGGTACGGGCAACGCCATGCAGATACTGCTAGTATTGTTTATAAAAGAAATAGTGAAACTTTTTACTATGTTCAAATTTTCTGAAAATACAAAGCTCATCAGTAAAAATTGCCATTGGTGGTGTTTGCAGTTTCTTATCCTTAGAAACCTCATTACTTTTCTATCTTCATTTAAAATATAGTCATTGAAAATGTTAATACATTGCTTTGGTTTTGTGCTATTTTTTATAGTCTGTGTAAGTATAAGACTAATCTCTTATTTTACCCAATACTTATGTTATTCCCTTCTGTTTTTCAGATCACAATTGTTGAAATGGGAGGAATCTTTTATCTTAAATGAAAGTTTGGAACATATATTGAAAAAAGAGTTAAAAACCATTTTGTTTTTTGAGGTACATGTCTCTTAACTTATTTGTTTTCTCAAATAAACTCTTATTTTAAATTAACTATTCTTAATCTTTTTCTGTTTTTAGTTCTTTTATTGCAAATTACATATATATTCTTCCAAAACAGGTGAATACTATGGCAATGTAGATCATTAAAGCAAGGGTTTTAATCAGGAGAGTTACTTAATAGTAAAATGCTAAAAATAACAGGAATATCTCAAAATTATTTTTAACATTTAAAAATACACTTTCTTAGGTTATGTTTTAAAACTTAAATTCTTTCGTTTCCTTACTTATGCTATGCATCATTTTCAAATACTGCCATTAAATACTTCTGCAGAATTTGAATGAAAGAAAAATCATAGTAAAGAAGAAGTTTGACATGTTAAATAGTCCTAAGTCAAAATGATGTCCAATTAAATGTTTTTTTTTAATACAATATGATGTCAAAATCACTATTTTAAAAAATATTAATGCTTAAATCAAATAATTTGACCAAAATTCACCATTTTAATCTAAAAATCATCATATTTATGAAGCTAAAATATTAATTACACAAATACAAAATTTTAAATAAAATGGTGCATGGTTCATTTTCTTGAATCGTACATTCTTTTTACACTTTTGAACATAGCCAACACTGTTTTGAATTTTCTTCTAAATTTGTTACTGTCAAACCATGTTTAATGGCATTCGTAATCATTGAATGATAATTCAATCATTTATAAACGTAATCATTGAATGAATTCATAATGTTATTAATGCATTGAAAAACAAAGGCGAAGAAGTAAAATATATACAAGCTAATAAATAAAAAGTAAAGTAAAACTGTGACAACTAATAATATCAATTGATAAACTTGAAGATCAAAAGAAATTAATCCAACAGTAAGGCTGAAACAGTGAAAATCGTTCAATAAAACAAGAAAAACACAAAATCCTAAAAAAAAATTAAATCAGTAATAAATACATAAATAAAAACTCAACTTTGAATAGTATTAAAATAAATATTTTCAAAACAGTAGCATATGTTTTATTTATGAACCATATATAGTAAATAAAAATTCAAAACCATGATAAAATAAAAAAAATTCAAACTTTACAGAAAATTATAAAACAAAGCGATGAAGAAAATTTCATTTCAACACTAATAAATAAATTGCACAAAATAGCTGCAATATTTAAATAATAGTACCATTTTTCATTTTAGTTTACTTGAAGGTTATTTTACAATATTTTCATAAGAATATGATTATTTACTACACTGAAAAAAAGTAAATTGATTGTTGAAACGAAAAAATATATAGAATAAGAGTAATAAAGCTTCAGAAACTTAAGAAAACTTTTTATGTTGACAATAAAATATTTTAACAGATTTTGACATTAATTTGTCTAATTTATATTGTATGCAGACTTTATTTTCAGTTAATACATTAATAAGAAATTTTTCCATCATTTTCTGTGCTCAGTTTACTTACATTGACAGTATATTTGGTGTGTGTATAGTGTAAATTACACTTTTTAATTTCACATTTCCTGTGTTTAGATGAATTTCCATTCTGATTTATAATTTTCGCATTTTACTTTTCAGCCACTTAACTTATGACAAACTCGTTGACATTTTGCTTGACAAAACTAATCTGACTGTTATTTTCACAGAAAATATTCTATGTTGCAAATCAATCAATTTCCCATCATAAATTTTCCATTTTGTGTCTTCTTAAATGGTATAAATCCAATTTCGTCTGTGTCATTTTCTTCAAGTTTATTCAGATTCCCACCTTTTTACTTCAGATTTATTTACATATAATAGGGTTTCTTTATCAGAATCTAAATCTTAACAAGAGAGCTCACCACCATTAGACTCGTATTTTTTCGGATAATTCTCAACACAAATTTACGATTTCTTCCTAGACTTTTCTTCAAGTCATCAGTTTTGTGTATGATAGGATCAAATATCACCTGTAATGAATGTAGTAATTGAAATAATAGTTGCTAATGAAGGACAAACTTAGATGTAAACACTGACCCATTTTTGTTTTAAAAAGAGTCAATGTGCTCAATGTTAAATAAATAAATAATGAAGCACTATAAAATTAATTACAGTTATAAATCTTCTTGGTTTCTTACTTAGGCCTTCTATTTTTATTGAATGAAGTCAATCTAAATCTATAAATCTACTTGTTGGTGTTGAAAAAATAGCTAGGAATGTGCTAGGTAAATTTATTGTAGAATTTTCTTAATTGAGTTACACAAAAAACTTCTGTTGAGTGCTTATCAAGTAAAATTAAAATTCCAAGAAATTACCAAGTTTTAACAAATATTGTAAAAGGGAGAGTACAACAAACACCCTCGTGCTGGATGATCTAGTATAAATTAAAAAATTAGCCATAACTTACTTGTAAACATACTGCTAAGGATGCAGCTTATAAAAGTTAATTATCTACTCTCAAAGTAAAGACATAATGAATTAACTAAATGGGCTTATACAATTGGTCATGATAACTGCCAGCAAACCTTTAGAGGTTATTTATATTATTGTCTTTATACGCAGTTGCTTGATAGGTATTATTAAAAGGGCAATTGTATCTGTAATTCTGGTTTCCTCTTTAATGTGTTTTAAAAGCTTACTTTTGTTATCCTTTCTTTAAATAACAACTTTAGTTCAAAAACCCCTCTTATTTCACCAGAAAAATGATGAATTATAATAACAAGGCTAAACACTGAGAAATTTGGGAAAAAACATAAAAGTAAAATAAAATTAATCTTTAACTTTGAGAACAAATAGAAATTTTCAATACCCAATGAATTCAATTGAATATAATTTTATCAAATATGATCTGCAAGAAGTTTAATTTGACATTTACCCTGAAGTTGTCCATTAGAAATTGTACTGTTGCTACCTTGCATTAGACAAACCACAGAGCTTAAGATTAATGGAGATAGGTAGACTTGGATATCAGTTGGTAAAATATAGTTTGCAAACTAAATTAGCAATTTTAAACAATGTGATTTGACCCTTACCTGACCCTGTAAAAGATAAATTCTTTCATTTCGTTGTATAAAAAATATTTATCAAAGAAACTCCTATAGCAAGACTTTTTCATCATAAAAATTGGAAACCTTAGAAGTTCATGAGAAAATCAAACCATGTTAATTTTAATTTAACTATTTTTATTGAGGTTAAGATAAAAATTTATATAATATTCCATACATAATAAAGTTTTATCTCTAACATTTTGAGTCTCAATATTTTTGAATGTTTTGTTTTATAGGTTATAGATTTGATCCCTGTATCCTTCACAAAACATCGATATGAAAGATTGAATGAAAATGGAATGCAAAAAAAAGCTTGGGGGTTCTTAAAGGTGCTGTTTTAAAAAAATTTTATTCCATTGTATGAATTCTTTGAAACAAAATAAAAACTTTTATTTTTTTAGTTAAAAAATTTCTTAAAATTAGTTATTATTTCATTCAATATTATTTATTTAAAAAATAAATTAAATTACAAGCAGCAATTTTCACTTATCTTATATTATAAAAAGTTTTCTGCTTTTGTTTTTAAATTTTTTTAGTACTTTTTAACTGTCTGTCAAGTTTATTTTAGGTTAGGGAAAGTGCACATTTATTCTCAATCCTCTCACTCGCCTTTCGTGGATTTGAAATATTTTCATGAACATTTTTTTTATCATTTTCAAATTTGCTTTGAGCATAGGGGCATCCATTGGAGACTGAAGCTTCCAGACCCAATGAAGCAAATATGTCATTGGGCTTTAGCCCCAACATATATATGCATGTTGAGATATTCTCAAGTAAAATATTCATCTTTTAATTCACAGACGCACCTGCAAGGGAACTAAGGGTGTATAAGGTTTAAGCCCGTAGATCCAAAATAAGCAAATTTATTATTTTTCATTCATGGGTGCATTTACAAGGTAGGAGGGGCTTTACCACAAAAAACCCAAAATAAGCAAATTTATTATTTTTCATTCATGGGTGCATTTACAAGGTAGGAGGGACTTTACCACAAAAGACCCAAAATAAGCAAATATGTCCTTTTTCAGTTTATGGGAACTACAGATGAGTGGATTAAGCCCAACTGACCTGAATAAGCCAATATATCCTTCTTTAATTCATTGGGGCTTAAACTCCTTACCCTTAAAAATAAAATGTATCCTATTTTTAACCATCCGCAAGGCTGGGGTTTTAGTGCCCCCCGCCCCCACCCATCAGACCCCAAATAAGAAAATATGTATTAATTTTTTTTAATTTACAGGTACATCTACAAGTTGAGGCTAAAGCCCCCTTGTCACTAAAAAGTCAGTGTATACTTTCTTTAATTTTTCATTCAAGGGTTCACCACCGGGAGTATGAGAGGCTTTAACCCCCTTAGACCCAAAATTAGCACACATATAATTTTTAATGAGCCGCGGTAGCTCAGTCAGTAGAGCGTCGGGCTCGCATCGGAAGGGTTGTGGGTTCTGTCCTCGGCGGAGCCTGCAATTCTGATGGTTGCGAGATCGGCGCTTGGAACTGGCTAAAGACCGTCGTGTTCGCTAATGGTGGCTGGGGCACGTTAAATTGGTCGTAGACACAAAGTCCCCCATGTTCCCATACCAAATCAATACCTCTGGGGGTACCTGATCAAGGGGTTATCGGCCTCTGATTGGGATCCAAATTACGATATGTGTGAAAGGGACCTTCCTGTAAAACGGATGCGTCATGCATGATTAAGTCCAACCCTCCGGGGCAATGGCATCCCCAATTGGGCCATATATGGCCCGCACGACAACAACATAATTTTTAATTCATGAGCGCAACTACTGACTGGAAGGCTTAAGGCCTATACACCCGAAAAAGCAAATATATATTTTTTTAATTCATGGGTGCACCTGTTGTTGTTGCTTATCCTCCAGTGTCTGACGAAGTCAGACAAGATCCACAAAACCGTTGACTCGCAAGAAGTCGAGCACAAGAAGTGAATAGTAATAGATGTCCTCCCTGGAGAGGCTCATGAAATCCATTCGATGCTCTGCAGAAGCCTGATGAGCCTTGTTGTTGTTGTTGCACGCCCCCATTGGCCAGCAGTGCTAGACCAGGTCCATGACGTTATACACCCTCAAAAAATCCAACACCGTCAATGGATCCTCAGTCAAGTCCTGTTTGGAGAGCCCCAGGCACGAGAGGATGTGATGGGGTGAAGCCTGCTCAGTGGAACAGTTTGTACAAATCTCAAAGATCTTGGATCCTTCAGAAAATTTCATTGATTTAAGGTGACCACTTCGAAAGCGGGCAAGAATAGTTTGGTCCTGCCTATTGAAACCTTGAGCCAGGGAGCCTCCAGGTCGTGAACAGTGATACCATGGGTGCTCTGGGGGGACATTCCAAGTGGTCTTATTCTTGTGTTTTATTTTTGAGAAGATCTCCAAAAATGTGAGGGGTGCTGACGGCACAGAGGCCTCACAAGCACCAGCCTTGGCCAAAGTGTCCGCAATCTCATTTCCCTCAAGTTCGACGTGGGAAGGAATCCACTGCAGATGAATCCGATGCGATATGGAAAGCCGTTTTAACTTGTTGAGTATTGACACTCCAACACTATCTCTCACACTTTGCCAATTGGTCAAGTGCTGTATTGCACTTCTACTATCAGACAGAATCCATATCTCGTTTCCATGGGGAAGCAACACAAGAGATTCAAGGGCTTCATCAATGGCTATAAGCGAAATACTGAACAGTAGTCGGGATTTCTCCTCTGAATTCTTAAGTCATGGTCTTGCAATTTGATGTAAATTCCACTGCCAGATCGATTACAATCATCTCTACTGCCATCCGTGTAAACCCGAACTGCGTCTCTTGGAATCTCTCTAATTCTCTCAAGAGCTATTTGCCTTAGATAGGCAGGAAGATCTGTTGGTTTGTTCACATGGTACAGGCAAGTCAGAATGAAAAAAGACACCGTCAAGATCATCCGTTGGCTCAAGACATTGTGTCAAGTGATGAGCCTTAGTGAGAGGCTATATCCCTACTGAGGAAAATAACGTGGCGATACACCGAATGGCTCAGGCTAGGACGGTGGTAGCTAATTGAATATCCCTACAGAGGCCATATCCCCTTGGACCCAAAATAAACAAATTTATTCTCTTCTATTGATTTGTGCATCAACGAGTAGAAGTGCTCAAGTCCCTTATATTAGAAAAAGTTAAAATATCATTTTGTAATTCATGGGTTAATCCATAGGCATTATACCACCCAGACCAGAAAAAAGAAATATTCTGTTTTAAAACAATATTCTTGATTAATGGCCGCATCCACGGGACACCAACCTGAAAAAAGCTAATTCATCCTCATTTGATTTATCCAGCTATTCTGAAATTATGATTGAAATCATTTCTGACTCCCAGACTCATTTAATTAGGATAGTTTCTTTACTTTAATATTCATTTGATATAGTATATCATTTGATATAGATTCATATAGTATTACCGATGGAGACACTGACTGTTGTGGTCAATATTTCGTACAATAGAAAAAATCTAGATAATTTGCATTTCTCCGTTGTATTTATTTATCACGGGTTCCTTTTCTTGGTCTTATAGTGTTATATTCCGGCTCCTGTGTGTGTACCAGAAGACAGCCGAGTCGTGTGGTTTTTAGAATAGTCAACTCTTTAAATTAAGTGATAGGTTGGAATGTGCTAGTAGAGCATTTCTACAACTGGCATCTCTACATCAGATTCTTGTCCTATCTTTTTCATTCGTTGCCGTAACCTATAGTGGTAAACATTTGGCAGGAGAAAACCACCCACAGTGGTCATCGTTCATGCTTTTGCATAAAACAGCCCTCCGCCTAACTTTCTTTTATACCTATTCGAAAACTAGCTGACCCAAGGTCGATTGCCTTTTTGTCTGGGTTGCATTATAGAAGGCGTTCAGGTGCGGAAGGTTTTAATTACCTCAATCTGTGAAATAGCGATAGTCTTTCCGTATTCCAGTTATCCATATTTGTATTATGTTGATTGCAGCTGTAATTTAATTGTCAGGTGGAAAGTTGCTATTCATAAATAATCCATAAAATTACAAATTGAATTGAGTAGAACTTCTTTAAGAAAGTGCATTTTTTCCATTCATCTTGATAAAGTATCTTTATTTTGTTTGCAATACTTCTAATAAAAGTGTATTGACGCTGGTGTTTAAACACTATTATGTATAATTGTTTTTTGTATGAAATAGATCATAATCTTCTGCACTTAATAAAAAAGAAACGCTTTCTAAAAATTTAATTTTAAATATATCCATTGCAAGGGTAAGTTGCTATATATTATACAAAGATGGCATTTGATAGTAATTAACGTCTTCTTTAAATTAAAATTTGCACAAGGGGCCGTCTTCATATTAAATTGACCACCAACTTCATCATTTCCAATGGGAACCCTTTATTTGGCCACACAATTTCGAATATATATCTCAATTTAACTTCAGATACCGAATTTCATGTCATTAGGTCGTACCGTTTCAAAGTTATGAGTACAGAAAGATTGGAGCTCCTCTTGTTAAATCAGTTTCTTAGACTTTTATGCATATCTTCCTAAATAATATTTCTATAGCACTGATATTTTGTACCATGTTGATAGGAATCGATTCAGAAGGACTTTTAGTATGGCCATGCAAAATGTCAGCTCCTTCCGATAATTAGTTTTTGAGCTACATTAAATTTTCCTCATTTTCTATTTTAGGGAGCAACCTAAAGTTAAACAAACCTCGGATTGTAACTCTCAGATCGTTTGCACTTGCATAGTAAATATAATAATGTAATTCTCAAATCAATTGCACTTGCATCTAATAGATAAAATTGTTACAATAAATTTTTAGTAACTGCAGAAATTATCTCTCGTTTCTTTTAATAACCATTTATTATTTTGAACAATTATTTCACTTATACATAGGAAGAAATTAAAATTGAAGAAACAAAAACTAAACACTTGGGAGTATAAAAAGAATACGACTTGAAAGAATTTGTAAACAAGAACAGAGCTCGAGCAACCACACAAAAATTAACACAGTTTAGTTGTATATCTCTTTTATACTGAACAAAAAAAAATACAAAACAATATTTAATTCAACAAAACTAATTATCGGATTGCTGAAAAATAAGTTTGATTTAGTGCTCAAATTTCAAATTCGGGTAGCCATAACTACAATTAATCTCAAACTACGAATAGCCACTTCCTATTTGGAGATGATTCCTGAATTTGACACGAACTTTAGCATTGTATATCTCTGGATATAAAGATAGTAAAATTTCTTATTTATAGGCTAATTTGATGATACAGAATCGGATGATGGCATCGAAAAATTGTTTCCTTTAGAAATTTCGTTTTTTTGTGTATGTACAAAATTTGATATGAAGATTTACCCTATGCA
Organism: Metellina segmentata; assembly: GCA_947359465.1. Taxonomy (NCBI): domain Eukaryota; kingdom Metazoa; phylum Arthropoda; class Arachnida; order Araneae; family Tetragnathidae; genus Metellina; species Metellina segmentata. The sequence goes on along the minus strand of OX375872.1, from coordinate 111,582,647 downwards.
ATTAATTTTGAATTTGAGTTTGTTGTTGTTGTTGTGTCTAATCCTTCAGGATCTAGCAGCTAGATCTTCAGCAGCAGCTAGATCAAATCCATGAGACCATGAACTCTAGCAAAGTCAAGCACCAGAAGTGGGCAATCAAGGACATTTGAGTTTGTAGAGGACGTTATTTCGTACCTTTGAATATGCTCTACTATTAATAATGCTCGATATAAACAAGATGGTTCAGGGGGGGGGGATTCCGCGAATGTACATTAAATTAATGAAGAATAAAAGTACACGAAAGACTATTTTCCATCGGAATAACTTCCCAAGTTTAGTTTCAATTATATTCCAAATTTGAATTTTCAAAAAATACCTTTTAAGCTATTGCTTTTTATTCTCTTGGGAAATATTTTTGCTACTTGATAACAATATGAAGTAAAAGCTTTTTGAAATGATTTTTCAAGTGAATTTCTTTTATTTGAAAAATTATTTTCTATGACGTTTTATAAGTTTCTACTTACAAACCAGCAGTTGATGGTTTTACTAGTGAGCAGGGTAATTTGTAATACAGTACAAAGTCCAAAATCCGTAATCCTCCGGACCTCAGCCATTTCGGATTATTTGCATTTTTTTCAAAAAAACACCTTAAAATAGCAGGTATATAAACAGGAATAATTTTTTAAAAAGAAAAAAACCTTTTTAATACAAGGCAACAAATTTTACTTGCAAGTCTTCTAATTTTTCTGTGTAATATTTACTATGAAAATATGACCGTTGTTTTGCATTCTTTCGTCAATTAAGTCCAAATTTAACTCCTTGTTTTTAAAAAAATGTAAAAAATAGCAAAACGTCCGGATTTTGGACAATTCTGGATTTCGGACAATTCTGGATTTTGGACAATTCTGGATTTCGGACGTCCGAATGTGGAATTTTGTATAATAGTTACCTGTAGAATAGATTTTTTTTTTATATTAATCCTACAAGCTTTTATGTTTTTACTCATAAAAAGGATAAACAGGAAATATAAATTTTTTTTCAATTTTTTCTGGAAATATTATTGAAAATACATTCATATTCTAACGAGTATGTCTTTAAAATATATACACGTGCTATCAAATGGACATAATATATATTTTTGAGACAGAATGCTAGCATGCCAAAATAATATCTTGATATAAATGTTTATTTCTTCAAAGATTCAAAATTAGTGTTAAAAATAATACATAATGAAGAAAATTAACGTACTTTAAAAATTCAGAAAAATGTAATATTATCTTCTTTTATGTGAGCAGTATAAATGATTGATAGATGATATATACTACTGTTTGTGAAAATTGCAACACCATGAAGGAAACATGCAAATTAAAATAAATTTGTAAGAAATGCTAAACAGGTTACGATATGCAAATGATTATAATTACAAAGCGATAACGCATATGTGGGCCGTGAAACACCCTCTAAACTTCCAAGTGAGCCGTGCATAAAAAAAAAACTGTAAAGGTGCGTGAAAATCTGTGTATCGTCGTTTCACTGCTGTAAATGATTGATTATAAATCAATATGCCTCGCCAAAAACGCAGAGTGCCATACGAGCAACTAACGGAGTTCGAACGGGGCCGCATGATCGGCCTAAGTGGGGGTGGACTTTCGTATCGTGAAATCGCCACTCGCACGTTGCGTAATGCCACAACACTTATGCGTGTGTGGAAGAGATGGACCATTGAGAACAGGACAAGTCGAAACCCCGTCAGTAAACCACGCAATATGCGGCTCTACGGGACGACAGACACCTAATCCGCATGGTGGTGGCGGACCGTGCAGCGTCCTCTCGTGCGTTGGCACAACATTGGAGCTCGTCTACAGGTGTGTCGTTGCCTGCCCACACGGAGTTAGTCGACATCTGCTGCGCCATGGGCTATGTGCAAGGATTCCTCTGCGCAGGATTCGCTTGACGCCTCCGGTTACATTGGTCTCACCAACACTGCTAATGGCGTGCCGATTGGCAGCAAGTCATCTTCTCAGATAAGTCCCTCTACAGTCTGGACTATAACAATGGACGCGTACTCGTCAGACGCTACAGAGGTGAACGCCTTCTGCCGGAGTGTCTTATTCAGCGTCATACTGGACGAACGCCTGGCGTTATGGTCTGGGGCGCTATTGGATATCATGGGCGATGGCGCCTGTTCCAAATTGTGGAGACCCTCAACAGCGGGCGCTGCATCAAGGAAGTTGTGTAGTCCGTGGTCCTGTAACGCATTCCGTGAGCAAGACAATTCCTGTCCACATGTTGCTCGGAATGTTCAAGCCTTCTTCAGTGCACGACAGGTTCCGCTTCTCCATGACGTGCACGTTCCTCGGATATGTCGTTGATTGAGCAAGTCTGGGATTACATCGGTCGGCGACTCGCTCGTACCACTTGTCGGCCAGAGAGTACGACTGAACTTTGCCATTAGAGGCCATCTAGAATGCCATCCCTCAGCATGGTATTCAAAATCTTTATGATTCGATGCCACGACGTGTGCAGGCTCTAATCGCGCAGGCTGCACAAGATACTGATTTTCGGCATTAATTTTGATTTATTGCTCTGTAAATTTGATCGTTTATTTAAACCACTGTAAGTAATACATGCAATAATTTTCATTTATTTCTAATGTTTCTTTCATAGTGTTGCAATTTTCACAAACAGTAGTGTGTTAAGGCTTCTCTCATCTAAACAACAGCTTTTCTCTGTACAGGGTTCATTTTCTATTAGTTTTGTTATAAAATCTGAATTATTTTTAAAAATCGTATATTTCAGGACTAAGTATTAAAGATATACATTAGTACATATTATCTCTATGAGGCTATTAATATATAGCAGTCGATTAAAGGAACTAGATCTGTAGAATTATTTGTGTGATTCTGAAACGATTTAATGGAGATATTGCTTTCTCAGGCCACAGATAAAGTGAGAATTACATTAATGGAGGCAATTATTGTTTAATAGCCTACTTTATACAGTCTTTTCAAGTTTGATAAAAAAAAAATTATGTTGATATAAATTGTGTGTGTGTTTTACTATAAGTGGTAGTTTTATTTTTAAATTTAAAATAAATTTCTTTAAAATGATTTGTATTTAAATGCAGTATTAGTTTTATTCAAATTTTGAAAGCTTGACTTCTTTTGTAATTTAATTTAGGTTTTAGGATCTAATGGTATAATAAATACTGGTCGTATGCTGCGTCTTCAGCTTTATAAGCCATATATGTCTAGAAAAAGTAAAGAATCTTCCAGGATAGAAGTATGTATTACAATAAAATGAATGTTAAATACCACTACTTATGTCTACGAGATTACTCTTATACAATTCAAAGTATTTTTTCAGAATGAATTATTATTAAAATCTTTATTTGATAACTGTTAAACTTATTCACTAAATGTTTTTAGTAACTATTAAATAAGCTTTTCATAATTCTAGTGAGCAATAGCCGTTAAAACATCGTTGAAAACAGTTTTGCTCGTCTCTACTATATGATTGATCATTGTTCAGCTGTACCTCACATGACAGGTACAGGGTGTTTCAGAAAGGACTCCCTAAATTTGAAATTAAATAACTACGAAACAGTGATAGAAAAAAGATCAAACAGGATATATGTTTTATGAGCAGGCCTGGAATTTCAAATTAACCGGTTTACCAAATTAGTTCTAACTTTCGATAATAGATAGCGCTGCAATCTTGGTTCTTTTTCCTTTAAATAGTATGTAAACTGTCATTCGTAGATAGACGTCAAATAATTTTTCAATGGACTTGAAATGGCTACGTTGAATAGCAATCACTTGACGTAAGCGTAAGGAGAAGTTTGAAGCCACCTGCCACAAAGTGTGCATTGAAATGGTTACACATGCTTCACAGATGAACTGTTCAAGGATTTGAGGATTCTTTCTTATGTCCTTCAAATAACCCCAGAGAAAGGTTGCATGGATTGAGATCCGGGGAGTATGGAGGCCAATTTAATCCGGCGCCGGTCTCCTCGGAATAATTTAGAGCAATGACTCTGTCACTGAAGTATTCATCAAGGAAGGTGGAACACTGCAAAAGTACGGTGCGGTCGGGCACCATCTTGCACAAACACGAAGTGTCAAAAGCATCCTCCAATACTTGGTGTGGTGACAAACTGTTGCAAACTCGCAATGTATGAATTCTTTCGATGAGGTTACAGTTTCTCAAGAAAAACGCCATGTAAACCCTTTACCGGAGACAGCAGCGCCATCTAATAGCCAAAATTGTAACTAATTTTTAAGCCATTCTATTTAAAATTCCACATTTGCCCATTAAATGTAACACTTACTTCATATTTCTATCTATCTCGGTTTTGTAGTTATGCCATTTCAAAGAGAGTTAGTGAGTCCTTTCTGAAATACCTGATAATGTCCGTTAGATTGCATAAATTATATTTTTAAAATTTACACATTCCTCGAGTTTGTCTTAATTCTTTTTGAATTTAGGATACCCCTTAAAATCACTGTTGCGATGAAAATGTAAGTGCAGCACAAAAACTATCCAGTGGAAAAAAACTGAAATTTTGTGTGGTATTGAAGGTCTTTTTGAATCGATTGATGCCTATTCATAATTTTTTCAAATATTAATTTAATAATTAATATTGGAAACTTAAAATTATATAAAACTAAAACATTGCATATTTTGTTTGGATACCTTAATACCAACATTGTACAAAATACCAGCACTATAGAAATATTATTTAGGAAGAAATCCATAAAAGTCTGGGAAATTGATTTAACATTAGGTGCTCCAAACTTTCTGTATTCATGAATGACATGAAACTTTAGATTAGATTTATACCTAAAAATATGATTTTCTTTAAATAAATAATTTTTAAATTGAATATATCTTCAACGGATTTGAAATATGCTGAAAATTTTACACCAAATTAATACCTTACATCACGGGCACGGGCAACGTCGGGATAGCCACGCGGTGGCTAGTAATATATATTTACGCGTCATACAAAAAGAAATACATGATTATAAAATAAAAGTAACTTTATCCTTTGAAAACTCTTGGAAAAGTTATAATTCATATAGAATTAATCAGGAAAAAACGTTCTAAAAATCTAAGTTTCATCTTAAAAAATTTATTCAAAGCATCATTACAGCCATAAAGCAAAAAATAAAATGAAAAATATATATTATTTAAAAAAAAACGGAAATTTTTACAATCTTTGTAAAGAATTGTTGCTTCATAACGTCCAAAATGAAGTTACCATCGACGCCGTCGCCATTTGATATCGATCGTTACACGTTAGCTGGACACGTGCCTAGTAATGGTATTAATATTGTATCTGCTAAATTCACTTTATTTTTCAAAAAAAACTATTAATCTGATGAAAAGATATTGTAGTTAATGGGCGTTTTTTTTTATGTTTTGGGACATCGGCACCTTCGTAACATGAATTAAATGGCAAAAAAAAATCGGCAATTCGATCGTTACGTGATTTTGACATCACACTTTTAAAAATACGAAAGATATGTTTACGGCAAAGAAACTGCACAAAAACATAAAAATGCTTAAAAACGTTCAAAAGTTATTTTAAAGACAAATGCAGTTCAAAGTACTTATCAATGCATATTTTGCTTCAGGTATAGAGCTATATCGATCGTTACTTTTTGACATCGCGAAACATGCTAGATGACTTTAGTATTGTTTCTTTGGTAATTCTTCAAAATTTTAAACTAATGATGCCATCTATTGCTCAAAATAGAAGCAACTATCGTTATACTGCATTCATTTATTTTCTGAGTGATGTACTGTATCAGTTAACATTATAGATGTCAAAAATCCGACATTTTTAGCTAAAGAATTTAATTCTAAGGATATTTACACCGAACTGTTGTAATAAATCAGACTAATTCTTGTCTCTGAACAGAACTAAAAACCCATTGAGAAAAAAAAATTAATTTTAAGTTATGTGTCTTGTTCCCACTTTTTGAGAATGACCCAGGTATCTTTCTATGATTACATCACAATAATTTTTCCATTACATTCAGACTTTTATTATCAATCAATTGATAAGTTACATCGGAATAAAGAAGAGTTGCTTTTAACTCTCCAATGGTTTCGACATGATAACTTCTGCATTAAGATCTGACCAATTTGCTGATTTTTTTTTATGATGATGGAATTTAGATCTGGTCAGTTTTCTTCTAATGGTGAGTTATCTCACCCATCAAGATCTGGTCAGTTTTGCTAATGATGAGATACCTCATCGAAACAACCACCAGAAGGGTTAAATTTTGTTAAGCCATAAATTTAGTAGATATAGACATGAACTTTGATATCAGGGGAGTAAGATACCTTGAATTAGAAGCATAGCCAATGTGAACTTCAACATATTTTACTTTATTAAAAAAAGTATATCTTCAATTTATATTTCTTATATTATTAATACCATTATGAGTTTCAGCCTATCTTGTTGAAGATATCACAGATTTTAATGTTACTGTTTAAATATGCGTACATACTTTGTCCTTTCTTTGTAAATCAAACAAAGTTGTACTTTAAATTATCTTTTACCATTTAGCAATCTCATTTTTTTTTTTATATATTTAAAAAAATATGTGTGGAACTGTATCAACATGTGATTTTTTTTTAATGTTTGAAAAGGTGTTCCACTGGTGGTCAAAAAAGGCTAGGATACCTTTGCAAGCATCTCTTTATATTTCATTTGAACAACAAGGGGAATTCACCATTGAACCAGCTTTACGTTCAATGCTCCCACAGCAAGAAGTAGCGTATTTTTGTTTTGCAATTTAAACTCTTATTCTAATTAATGCATTTGATTATTTATTGTAATGTTTATCTAACTTCTAGCTACTTAATAGTCTATTATAATTGAAGACTTGTAAGTGACTACTGAAAACAAAGCATACTTCACTAGTATATTAGAAAACTTTTTTTTCAACTGTGAACAGATTTAATAAATTATACATTTTACTGAAAATAATATATTGCCTAAACCAGGCCTCGAAATATATTTTTTAATACAGGTGCACAAGGTGCACCTAAGTTTTTAAATTAGGTGCACAGGTGTGCCTAGCGGGAAAAAATTAGGTGCACAATTTTATTTTCATGTGCTCAGTGCACCTGTGCACCCGGGTATTTCGAGCCCTGGCCTAAACTGTTAAAGGCCAAGACTAATTAGTATAAAAAGTAATTTACTTTTGTGTTGCATAAAATTTGTATTAATTCCTAATTATGAATAACTACCTATTCTATGTTTATTTGGGATAATTTCTTTAACATGACTTTTTGAAAAATACCTGTTTCTTTGTTACTTTAGAATTAACTAAGTGTTTTAATATATTGCTTTTAAAACAATAATTGTTAGAGATAAAAATATTTAAAATCATGTATTGTTGACTGGGGGATGAGTTATCTTAGATGTTAGTCAAACACATACATTCTTCCACTAAAAGTGTTTTTAGGAAATAGGATCATCATGTGAACAATTATCTGGAACATTAAACGAACCAAGAATACAGTTGCCAGATTCTTCTGTGAGGTAAGTTATGTTCTGCATTTTAGATCTTTATGTACAATTTTAAAATGTGATGTTTTTCTTTATTAATACTTAGTATTTTTAGGAGCTGCTTGACTTTCTTAAGAGCATATTTTATTGAAGAATTGTGTTTATTGTTATCACATATAATACATTGATACATTAATGTTTATAAAAATATCAACTGTAGATTTTTTTAATTAATTTCCTTTCCAATGAGATTAACTTATTAGAAGTAAGCATTATCTCAGTTTTTTATAGTTTCTCACTTTTCAGGAGTTCAAATTAGATGTGTATAGATTGAAAATTTGGATCTTATGATTTCCTTTCAAATGTGGCTCAATGCAAATCATTTTATAAATTTTACTTGTCATCATTGATAAAGTGTTTTAGTTTATTAAAGATTAGCATTTAAGGTATCTTTCTCTTTTAAAAGCATATCTTCAGAGAACAAAATCGCAGAAGTCATTTGGTCAAGAAAAAAAGATGAATCATGTAAAATTCCAACAAATTTTTATGGCTCTCTAGATTCATCAAACAACTGCCAAATTTTGAAATTTAGCTCTACAGGCAGGTAAAGTAGTTTTAGATCACCAGTATTTAAAAATTTTTAATTACTTTTTTTAAACGTTTAGTTTGATTTAATGTTTTTTTAATTGTATAAAGTAGTATTTATAATAATTATTACATTTTTACCTTCTAATTTTACCCTGAAACATTTTATTCCTTTTCTACTTTCCTCTTGAGTAAAATTGATCAGTTTCCACCCATTATCTTAATTACTATTCTACATGGCAGTGCTTTTAGCATTTCATTTTAATATTACTGTTATAGAAAAATTCAAAAATATATGAAATTATGACAAAATATTGATAATATTTCCTTTATTTGAAATAATATATGAATAAAATTTAGCTCAATCTTATCTGCATCCATTTTATGGATGAGTATAATTTCAAAGAGGGGAACAGCATCAAATCTTACCTTAATAAAAAATTATTTTCTTGAAAAAATTCAGCTGGAGTGATATTTCCATGAATAGAACATTTTGTTCTCAAACAACTGTTTATTCTTCTATTTTTAAATGACAAACTCAGATGTTTTTTATTCTTTTATTTACAAACTTATCCATCAAAATTTAGTGTGTTTATAGTTGGTAAAGTTTTATTATGAATTTATTTTTTTAGATCATTGGTTGCAGGCTGTGAAGTATCTGGCCAGTATTATCTTTATTTCTATGAAGTAAAGTTTCATTCTCTTTGTTAATATTTTACATTTATTTAGATATAGTATAACACTTTCTTTTACGAAGAATTGAAATCGTATGAACACAATGTCTTGTCTTCCCTTTATATTTCTCTATGTCATTTTTTTAATTAGAATTTGTTTTTATAAATAATTATAAAAACATTGTCAATTTTGGCTGGAATTGGATACTTAGAAGTATTCAACATCATTCATTAGCAATTTTATGGCAATATTCTTCAAATTTTTCTGACCTTCCTTTACAGGCAAAAGAGGCCCAAAAATGTGAATCCTATTAATTTTTTTAAATGCTAAAATCTTTCCCCTTAGAAAAGTTCATGAAAAGACAAACTTTATCATGACATTTTCATCTTTACTACAATTAAATCATATACAATTTTGGAAAATTAGCCATTCCTCAAACTAGAGTGGCAATCTAAACATGTATGGGCATGATGATAAGTTTACAGGGAAATTAACTTTTTGCCGGAGTAGGAAATGCTTGTCCTATGGTTATCAACAGAAGCTGAACATTTTTTGAACTCTGATTGGTAAAATTAATTTAAAAGGAGTTAGGTTTACAATGATGTCTTATTTAGGTATGGAGCTGTGATGAAAGCTGATGAGATCGCTATTCAAATGAGAGTGATCAAAGTGGGAAAGGAAAAACCAAACGGAAATAGATTTCACTTGATAGGACAGTAAGGGAAAGATTTTGACAAATACTTTATATGTATATACAGTTCAGATTAAATATAGTGCTTTTTATTTTTATGTTAAATTTTTTTTAATATTAAGACATTTTTTTTTATTATAATATTGATAATATTTTGAAAATACCTTCTTTTAGATACCATCGAAAAAGCTGACACAAAAGCATCTTGCACATTCGGATGTAATATATGACTTGGATTGGTCTCAGGATGATAGTAATCTTTTGACTGCATCTGCTGATTGCAGTGTTAAGTAAGTTTTTCTTAGATTAAATTAAAAATTCTCATCAATCTAGGAACATTCATTTTTGTGTGATATGAGTATTCATGTGGGAGGTGTAAGAAGTACATGCCAGCTGAAAAAATTCGTTAAGTATTGGAGAATATATAAATATATTTTGAAAAAAAAGTATGTTTGCAAGCAAATTTTATGAAAGATATAAAACCAATCATTTAGCTAAAAGTTGTAGAAGTTCTGAAATAAGTGTTTGAGTTTATTGAGATTGATATTTTTGTGGGCATTCATAATCTGAGACTGGTACCCAAACTAGTTTTACATGTATCCTGTAAAATAGGTGGCATGAAATCCACATCTCTTGAAAATTTATTTACTCCTAGTTTCAAAAGAGGTGACTAGTCAGTCACAATGTTGCAGGACGCATTTTTAAAATCATATTTTTGCATCATTGTGACTTGCATTCTTATCCTTCTGAAGATACCTATTTTCATCCCAGCCATTTGTATGCAAAAGTTTTCTTTTGTCTCAACTGCATTGGTTTTTATGTAGTTGTTAAACATTCTCTATTAATAATTCTAAAATCCTTTTAACAAAATGTCAAAATCATTGTTGAAAACTTGAAGTGATATATAATAATATATCCAGAGGAAATTTTGATGCCCTCGAGATATGTAATTAAAGTGATCAGCTTAGAAGCTTACAAAGGATATAAAATTATAGAGTAGCACTAGAGTCAAACAAAGGTTTCAAAAAACTGTATCGTGAAAGTAGCTTTACAACATACCCTCTCATTGTTCATCATTAGGATAATAAAAACTTACAAAATGTTGTGCAAAACTCAAGAAATAAAAAGAAAAATATTCTGTTAATCAAAGCAAAGAAATTTAATGCTGTTGCTATGGAAAATTATTATATTCATATCAGAATATAGTACTTTTTCAATGACCAAAACATATTTTGTGTACACTATACCTTACGTAAGGTTTTTGCTGGCACAAAATAAAAAATTCTAAATAACATTTCAACACACTGCTTTAGTTTGATTTAAATTTTTTCAAGGTGTGTTTCTGTGTAAAGAAGAATACATTTTGTTATTTATCCTTCTACACACATAATAAATTCCCCAGATTCTGTTTTTTTTTTTTTTTTTTTTAAATTATCGCACTGTTTACAAAATTAGTCACTGTTTATTCAAGATTTTGGATTTTTTTTAAAGCCATAGGAGCCTCCTATGCATAGCTATAAGCTATTACAAATTCCTTAAAAACTTTGTAAATTTTATTTAAAATCACTATTTTTTAGTTTAATTTCTTAATAAAATAAACAAATGACAATTTTTTTGTTAAAAAAAAAATCAGATATATGGTAAAAATTAATATTTAAATTGCAATATTTCTGGTTCTATTTCAGAAAATTTGTTGATTTTATTTGTTATCTAAAATTAATATTTAACAATTTTATTCAATCAAAATTCCTTAATTACAAAGTGAATTAACATAATTTTTCTTGTTGCAAATTATGAAGAAAATACACTGATCTGAAAAGACAGGAGTGATAACATATGTACTGCATATAAAACTTTGTTTCCATGCGTTTTTTCCTAATGCTAAATCTTATATGGTTTATATTCAAAACTTTTTTTTAATTACGTTGAAGAATGAGTTGTAATTGACCATTTCCCTTTGTGCAGCCCAATATAAACTAGACTTTGAAATATAGTTGTCAAAAAGTAGAACTTTAAAATTTGAGTTGGACAAAGTAGCACAAGCTGTCAAGTGGCTAAAATTCACAGTCTCTCCAGTGGAACACAGAGGGCAGTCAGGAATGTCTTTCACACCAATCTGGTGGAGATAGTCATGTCCGTTTAAAATTCTGATGTTGACCGCAAACATTCGTCTTGGGAGATCCATTGGGACCGGATTACATAGTAGGCTTTCCCAGATTTTACCCTTAGCATTAGTCTCTTGAGTTTTGCGTATGTATCTCCCCGCTGATCTTACAATGGTGGGAAATGCCTGGTTGTATGGTAAGGCAATAAGAGGCTGTGGAAGGTTGCAACGATGTTTAGCCAGCGAGTCTGCCTTTTCATTACCGGGAACAATAATAATCGGCTTTAGCTGTACAGTCCTTGTGGGCAGAACCATCGGTATATATATGAAGCCAGGTATCCTTTGGATTTCTAGTTGTAATGGTTTCCAGGGCATGAGCACGGAGAACAGCAGGAAAAATTGAAGAAGGTATGTTGTGAGGGCTGCACCAACGAACGCCGTTACTCATTTAGCACTACCCAGGGAGCACGTGTAGCTTAAGAATTGCTACGAACGTGAGTAACACTACCCCCTATATTCAAAACTAGCAGTAGCTGCATGAAATTGCCCATGACAGCATTATTGGCATGACCTTACTGATACTGAAAATATTAAAAAGAAAAGAAAAACTAGTTTTTTTAAATGAGTCCCACTTCTACCCGACATGTGACAAGGGCATGTCAAAATTCTTAACGCTAAACTACACTGATTCCGACAAAGTGAATGAATGACGATGTGAGCGAAATCAAAACAAAATGTAATAAGCTTTAACAGAACAAATTTTCAATGAAAAGTAATTAATTTTAACAAAGTAATAAGCTTTAACACTGAAAGTAATTCGTTTAAACGGACTGGGTTGAGCCTGGAACCACTACACAGACGTTCATTGAACCTGAATATTCTCCAGTAGCAATCAGTGACGTCATTCGACAACCATCATGTACAGCAGCAGAGAGTGGATACTTGGAAGATGTCCAAGAGAAGAAGTGGAAGAAAAAAGCTAATAAATTAATTTTAAATGTCCTAGATTAAATTATAAAATTCGGGCTCCTAGATACATTCAGTCACCTTTAGGACTACCTGTGTGCCAAATTTCATAGCTGTAAGTGCTATATATTCGTCTGGACACCTCAGACACATACATAAACACTTCCTTTTATAATAGTAGAGATTAAGATTCATGATGCGTAAATAAATGTCTTAATGGACTTCATTTCTCTATATCATCAACTTACAAGTGGAAAATACTGAGCCAATAAACATAGTTCTGATATAACGAAAATAAAAACTTCTTACTAAGTTTGTTTCTTGGGAAGAAATCTTACTTTCATGCAAAGAAAAATGACATTGTAGACTTCACCACTCTAAATATCATACCATTCTAGTCTGGAAAAAAAAAAAAAAACACAATTTAAAAAATTTTTGACTTTGTATGTTTCACTTATAAACTAACGATATATATGGTTTTACCTTCTTATTTATAACTCACAGCCACATCAAACTTACTTTGCCCTTTTCAAAAACAAGATTAAATATAAGTTTGCACTTCAAATTTTATTCCTCTGATATATTTGAGAGTCGCTAATTTCTAGATGTGAATTTTAAAATGTGACTTCAGTTTGACCGGAACAATCAAATTTGCTTTAAGTAGTTATTAATCAATTTATTGATACATATTTGTACATTTTGTATACCCATTGAAAGTTCTTCCTCTAGTGTTTGCATCTAAATAGATACTGCATTAAAATTGGAAACTTAATACTGTGTGCTTTTAGTTGCTATTGCTCTAGGGCTATGGGAAATACTTTTTATTTTATTATTCTCTGCAATGTTGCAGAATTTAGTTTTGGTATTGAATATTATATAAATGGCTGAATATTGTATTATATTTTACAGTTAACTATGACTAATACTACTCTACTGTACCATCAGATTGTACTCCTAGAACATATATGTACACATGCTAAAGCTGGTGGTTTACAAACTTTAGTTAAATAGAATGTTAAGCTATTGAAACTTTGAATAATATACTTAAATGTAAAAAATAGCCTTCAAGAGTTCACAAATACACAGTAAAGATTTAGTCTTCTTTCTCTTGGATCAAATTGCTCAACCACAGCGTGTTTTCAATGGGTTCCCAACCACAGATTGAATTTCAGATTCAGTTTCAACTTCTTTCTTTTTATGCATTTAGATCTTTGGATCAAAGGATCCCTTCTATTGAATTTTTCGGTATTACAATTTAATTCTAAAGGGTATTGGTCTTAGATGACTTCCTGTTGATGTTTTTACACATGCAAGGTTATTGATATTGTCTCCCATGGAATATGTCAATAACTTCTGCAATAGACCAGTCTTAGTCTTTTGTTTTCCCTAACCAATTAACACAATATCTCCTATTTGAACTGTGTCAACATTCTTGGTCTTAGTTGATTGAAGCACTCCAATATAATTTGCATTTAAAATGCAGTCTCAACTTTTCTCTGATGCTTGGATATAATTCAATCTTTTGACTAGGTTTGTAATTTCAATGTGATCCAGATCGATGATTTCAATTCCAAGTAGACTTAGTGAGCACTTTAATCGCTTCTCTACCCTTAACTCACTAGATTTTTCAGACAAATAGGTCAGTAGTCTTGTCTTGCTAAAACCTTTACAAATAGAATTCTAGCTATTCATAGATATTTTTCTTTTAAGTATCAAGTGTGAAATGAGTGCAAATAATTTAAACCAAATTAGTAATAGAAATGTAATTTGATTATTCTACATTGAGTGGTAATATCTTATCACCTAAATAGAAAGTTGAATGAATGAACTATGTAAATCTTAGATACCACACTCAATCTGAAGATATAAAGGGTCTCACATAAGAAAGAAATCACATGTAGAAAGCAGCTACAAAATTTGAAAGCTGTAAATGAATCGTAAAAAATACCCTTGTGAAGTGAAAAATATTGAGCAAATTAATTTTTATTCACATTTCACCCCCCCCCCTCTGATAGCCTCTCAGCAACTTTTTCAACAGTGCAGTATTTTGTTGCCAAAAATGCGACAGAGGTAATTAATCTAAGCTCTTGGGTATCTGATAAAAATGTCTGTTAATACTTAAAATTTAGAATTAAGATATATTTGTGTTTTAGATTATGGAGCACTAAACAATGGATTCTTCTGTCCTCTTTCGTTCATCCATCTTATGTATATTCAGCTAAATTTCAACCATCTTCGAATGATGTCTTAGTCACTGCATGCTATGACCATGTTATTCGTATTTGGACTTCTAACAAATCTGTCCAGATGCTTCAAGAATTAGAGGGTCATAGTTCTGCAGTAAATACTCTATGTTGGCATTTGAAAGGATTGAAATTTTTCTCTGCAGATAATAGTGGGGAAATAAAAGTGTGGAAAATGCTGCAGAACCCAAAGGATGCAAGTAAAAGTAATATTTCTGTTTTTAATAATTCGTTATAATTATAAAATATTTATTTTGAAATCAATCAAATATTTTTTTTATTTCAAGATTCTGACTGTTGTGTTTTGGAAAAGGATCTAAATTTTTTGGACTTGAAGGTAAGTATTGTGCATTCTTATCTTTAAAGCACTATTTATTTATAAATTTTACAGCTGAATCAGTTTAGTCTTGTTACAAACATAACTGTTGAGATTATAAAATATTAATTATTATAGTTGCTTTCCTAAATTTTTCATATTCTTATGTAAAATGTTGAGTATATATAAAGATACTAAACTAGTTTTATTAGGTTTTTATAAAACATGTACGCTTAAGAGCAATATTAATTTTTCTATATTTTGAAAGTTTTTGTCAAATTTCCATATAAAATACGTATTTTTATCACTTCTTATCTCTATTAATATAGAGATATAATCAACATTTGGAAACTAACAAAAGTATCAATCATAAGTACAATTCCATATGTAATTTAAAAATTTATTAAAACACAAACTGAAATTCATCTCTACTAAAATGAAGTGTTTGTATGTTTGTTTGTGGGATGTGTCCAGAAGAATCTATAGTACTTACAACCACAAAATTTGGCACACAGGTAGTCCTAAAGGTGACTTAATTTACCTCAAATCCCAAATTTTAATATTTAATCTAGAACATTTTAAAATGTATTTATTGTTTTTTTTCCATGTGTTGCTCTTTTCCCATAGCGTTTCTTCATTCCATTTTCTGACGCGGTGCATGTTGGACTTTCTTGTTGTTTTGCTACTGGAGAATATTGGACACATACCACGTTTAGACTCTGCTGATTCTACTTTGATCTCATTAGTTCTTCATTTTCTTAATGAATTGTAAATTGGAAGAATTACCATTTACTTTACTTGTCAGAATCAGTGAGGTTTAGTGTTAACACTTTTTAAAAGCATAACTTTCTTGCTTTTTCTTTAGCTTGAAGACTTTTTGAAAATATAGTGATGTTTAATGTTTATTATTTATGCTATTCTTTGTTTATTATCATTTAATTTGGTTTTGTCGGAATCAGTGAAATTGACTTTTCAAAAGCATAACTTTGTCACAGGTAATGCTGCGCTAGTATAAAATATTCCAAACCACTAATCATTGTACATAAGAAAAAAGTCTAGGACAACTGAAAGGCTATTTCAGGGAACAATCTAAGGATCTTAATCTTAGTCCATTGTATTTTGATTTATTTTTGGGCCTGTTTATTCAAAATTATATATAAAGTTTAAAAATGTTATCCAGTGTATTAAACTTGTATTCATCTTGCAAAACTTATCTTTAAAAAATTTTCTTCACAGGGTACATCAATTGATAAAATCGCTCTAGACAGTTCCAAAGATATTTTGTTCTTATTTTGTGGAGATGGAAATATTAAACTTCTGGATGCAGCAATGTAAATATATTAATTAACTATAGATTTTACTCTATTATCATTTTAATATTATTTTCTTTCATATGGTTAATGTTGTTGACAACTGCCAGTTATTTGGCTACTAGGCCATTTGATCACATACTCCAATATTTTTTCATGGCATAAACACCACTACTACAGAGCAGTCATCCAAATGTTCACCAGATATCAACTGTTGTAGGTTGCACAAATTACAGTCTATGGAATCAGGTTCTATTTGGTGAAGATGGACCCAAAGACAGTCAACCAGTCTGGACTTGACAACCGCCTCCAATCAAAGAGAGTCTGGGACAATTGAAATGATATAGCTGAGAATAATTTGTGGCTTTCCTTTAGAGACAGAGAGAGACTCAGTTTTAAATTATTTCCTATGCATCAGTTGACCTACCTATAGTTTTGCCAAATAAAAAATCATAAGCTTTGAAAATTTCTGCAACACCATAGCATCTTTTATTGGCTAAAATGACTGCTCTTTCATTTCCCAGTACACCACAATGTGTTTGCACTTACGGTAGAGATATTTTGTAATTGTTGTGTAGGATTGTTTGTCCTTAATCTCATGAATTCAGAGATAATTGTGTTGTTGATTACAATACAGTGCTTGGAGAGAAGAACTAGAGTCCAAAAGAATGACAGCTTTCTGAAATAAAAACAAAGCCTGTGTAGTTGTAGGGCCATAAAAAATTGACTCAATTTCCCCATCTCAATGTGTTCTAATCGTTCCAGCTAGTAAGTAAAAACCAAACAGTATGCAGAAGACTCCATTCCCAGCTCCATGAGTTTTATCAAGAAAGTATCCTTTGGTTTAGTGGATCTTTCCCTTTGGAATTCATCTCGAACCATCACCAATAGCTCATTGAGTTGCTCCAGTGTCACATAAATTGATCTACCTACCTATAGACTTGTAACCATTTCTTTTGTGGAAGTCATAAGCAATCACAAGAATTTCTTAAGAATCATACCCATTTTGTTCACCTGCACTTCAACGTCCAAATTAAAATCTATTTCCAGGAAATCTGAAACGTGGCAAAAAATGGCAGCCTAGCATTCTTCTGAATTGTTTTTGATTTGGTCTCAGTTACTGCATTCTAAAATGGGAATGGTTGTATAAACAGCTCCTACCGTTGCATTCCCATTTAGCACCTTCTAAACTTAATTAAGTATAGTTTTGGCTGCTCTAATTTTTAAAAGTTCCACATATTTGCATCAGTTATCTCATACGCAACCCAAATAGGTTGCCCCATATAACTGTTATCTACAAACAATGCTGCCTTGGCAGGACTATCTGAAGTCAAAGATTTTCGTTGGTCATTTATTAGAAAAGATTGGACTTATTACTGTACCCTGTGGTACATCTATTTAATTTTATTTAAACCTTGAAATATCATCGCATATTGAAGCACTGGAAAGGAAATCTTTTATCCATAATAGTATTCTGTTTGTGGTCACAAGTGCTTGAAACTTCTGAACATAACCTTAAAACGCTATCATAATCAGACTTGAAGTCCATGAAGGTAGTGAGAACTGAACTTCAATTTCTAGAACATTTTCCATTTTTTGTTACAAGTTATTTTTTGCGATAACTGTTGATGTGGGTGTGTTAGTTTGAACAAGTTATTATTTTTGTGGTACCTATTGATATCGGTGAGTCATCCATTCCTTGAGTTTTGTTAGCACACTAGTTAGTAACCTTCTCCACATGGCTAATAGTATTTATTAATGAGTACTGAGATGGAATAGCATGCATGTGAGGTTAATCAAATTTTTCAAATTTGAAGTGAAACTTTCTTTTTATCATGGATATTTTCTTTTATTAGTAATATATTACTTTTATCATAAATTATAACACACAATACTTTATTAAAACACAGGAAATATTTATATGTTCTTGAAATACTTTCAACACATTATATTATGGTTTGCAACAATTTAATTTTTATTTGTGATTATGCACACACTGGTTAGTGCCACAACAAAACTTCAAATAGTTATATTTCCTAATTTGTTACTTTAGAACAAGTCTTATATGAAGCAGATTCTGTTAGTAAGTGAAAATTACACATGTATATAAATTCCTGGATTTTAATTTATATCTTTTAAAGAAGAATGTAAATTTTGCAGTAAGGAAATTAAAGCATTTGCTGATTTACTTATTTTGTTTCAAACAATATAATTGTTTTATTTTTAAGTATCATTTTATTTCCTTTAGGGAAAGCATACTATTTTGCTATAAATCAATTTCTAAACCACAGAATATTATAAAAGGATGTTGTTCCCCCTGTGGAAATTTGCTGTTTGTGTGTAATAATGATGGAAAGATATCTGTCTGGGATTCAATATCTTGTGAGTTTCTTTGTCTCTCTTCTGAAATACTAATACAATCAGTAATAACCTTTGTATTTTCAATTAAAAATTGTCATTACGTAATTGTTATGTAGGGATGAACCCTGCTGTATTAGTATACAACCCTGCTCTTGAGAAATTAACTGATTTTACTCGGGAAATATTTATTTATATAATTTATTAGTTTCTCTAAAAAAGTTTAATCAAGGAATCTGAAAATAATTTATAACTAGAATAATTATTAGTATCCATCCTTTCTTGCTCATAAGAATGCTTGGAAAAACATGAAAACAGACTTGCTCATTTGCGTTGTTTTATTGGTTTTAAAAAATAAGTTATATCTAATTTAGGAAATGTGTATCCGTATTGTATGAAATTTTACATCTGCCATAAATTTATTAGGTTTTATATTTATTTTGCCACAAAGTTTGTAAAGCTTATATTCCTTAAATGAAAGAAATTTTTAAGCTTCATCCTTAATCTATATCTGAGCAGGGCCCGATTTAGAAAGTTTGGTATAGTAGGCACAACACGCAGGAAGGGGCCCCCCCATATTATTTGTTCATTACAAAAACTAATTTTATAACAATAATTGGTACTTACGTATTTGTGACTGTTGACCGTTTCACAGATATCACCAAAAAGTTTGAGAAAATCGTGACATTACTTATAACTCTTGGCAAAACAAAACAAAGCAGATGAAAATTAAAAACATAATAGTTAGATAATTAATGTAATTACAAGAATGCGATAGTGGGGGAAACGGTCGTCGGACATTTACGTAAATACACAATAATTTATGTAACTACTTAAAAACTTTTTATAATATTTAGATCTTTTGAAACTTAGGGGCCCTCTAAATTATGGGGGCCCTAGGCCCGTGCCTCACAGGCCTAATGGTAAATCAGGGCCTGTATCTGAGTGAAGTTTTGTGGCTAAAATGCCCATTTGTGCATCTTGTATATTTGTATCTTTTTGTAGTACTTTATAAACCAATTTATCTCCACAAGAGAGAATGCTTTTGTAGTAGCTTTAACTATTTATCTCATAACCTGTTTTAATGACTTATAGTTTTAAATTTTATGTTCCATCTCCAGCTTTTCATTTTAAATTTATGTGTATAACATGAAATACCTGTATTACATGATGCTTACAAAGTCATTATTTTTTCCTTTAATTTTACACGTGATAGTACTAAAATTACTTCCAATAAATTATAACTTGTGTTTACAATATTAGAAACTTTCTTCACATCAAATTTTTGTCATGATAAATACTTTTTCATTGGGAAAAAGTGTTATCCTGATGATATGATTATAACTGAAAACGAATTTCAATCAAGATATTTTTATTAATTACAGCAAACACATCTGTAACGTTGCCGAATACTTTACATCCCTGCCAGTTGACTTCCATAGATTACCATCCTTTTGAGCACATGCTGGCTGTTAGTGCTTCAGAAGAAAGTGGATGCATATGTCTCTATACATTTGACAAAACAGGTATTCAGTTAGTAACATACTTTTGATTTAATCACTTGAGAGATTAAACCTTATTTTGCATATTGTGTTTATAGGGTTTGTACATGGGGTCAGTACTTATTTTTATTTTTTATTTGCAAAATTAAGTTTAATTTCAATGTTGTATTGGGACTTTAAAGTGTTTAATATGTATCAAAATTCATCACATTGAGGCTCTTTCTTTCTTAACAAAACCACACACACACACAATGACATTCATTCCCTTCTAACTTACCTAATTTTCTTTGGCTCCAAGCAGGAAAACTATTTTTCTGATTTTTCCAGTCTTGCCTTAATAACAATGCCAATCTTGCCTTAATAATATTACCAAATAATACAGTTATGTACAAGTATAAATGTCAGCTAAGGTTATACCTGGATCATATGATGTTTATTTTTCCACTAAAAATTATCTTCTAAATACTTAAAAATACTTGAAAAAATACTCTTATATATTACTAAAAAAATACTTATAAAATACTTAAGAAACATCAGTCTCAGATTCGTAGAAATTATGCATTTTTGGCATAATTTCTACGGATCTGAGACTGATGTTTCTTAAGTATTTTGATTTTCTATCTTCCTTTTGTCAGAAATAGGTACTCAAAATTGTTTCCAGAATTCTTGTGGCCGTGACGAGACCCAGTCCTTCACAGCGTCCTTGAGTTCGTCGTCCGAGTGGAAGCGCTTCCCTTTCAGATGTTTTTTCAGGGGACCAAACACATGGAAATCGCAATGCGACACGTCCGGGCTGTAGGGCAGATGGTCAAGCTGCTCCCACTTGAACTTGGCCAGTTCCGCGTGTGTGACCCTGGAGACGTGTGGACGCGCGTTATCATGGAGCAAAACCACACCGTCCGTGAGCAGCCCCGGTCTTTTGTTCTTGATGGGCCTGCGTAGGCTTCGGATTGTCTCACAATACACATCGGAGTTAATGGTTCTTCTGTGCTCGAGGAATTCAGCGAGTAGCGGACCTTGGACGTCGAAAAAGACGGTGAGCAACACCTTCCCTGCTGACGCCACGGCTTTGAACTTTTTAGAGGGAGGTGACGACGCATTCTTCCACTGCATGCTGTCCCGCTTTGTCTCTGGCTCGTAGTGATGCCACGTTCTCATAACCTGTGACAATCCGCTCCATGAAAGCGGGGTCTTCATGATACCGAAACAGATGTTGAAGTGCTAGCCCCATACGCAGTTCCTTTTGCTGGTCGGTGATCTGCTTCGGAACCCACTGCGCGCGCACCTTCCGATAACGCCACCTGTCGTGAACGATTGTCCACACTGTTCCAACGCTGAAATCCACCTTCACCGCCAACATTCGCAATGTGACACGCCGATCACTTCTCAATAGGTCGTCCAACTTGTCGATGAAATGGGCCGTGTTTGCCTGGCCTGGTCTTGGGTCATAAACCAAATTCTCACGGCCTGCACGAAAACGGGCACTCTATTTTCTCAATGATGTGTCGGACACACAATCTTCCCCGTATACGGTCACCATCCGGCGATGAATAACGGCCGGTTTAACACCTTCCCCTGTCAGAAATCGGATAACACTTCGCTGCTCCTCAATCATCGAATTTTGTAATGTGAAAGCCATTCTGTCCTCACACGCACTGTCACGTCAATTGGACGGCGCTCTTTATAAGATCCTCTGCTCTCTCCTGCGCATGCGATCGCCCGCGCATGCTCCGATCCACGCCGGAGATTCCAATCGCATCCCTAGATGCCTCGCTACGTTCTCCCATAGCAGCATAGGCAAATATGTTAACGGTTTCGTTGTTAAGACGTTTCGTACCTTTTCATTTGAACACCCCTTATATATATATATGTATGTATATATATATATATATATATATATATACAGGGTGGTAACAGAACCTGGAAAACCGGGAAATCAGGGAATTCTCAGGGAACTTTTTATTTCTGGAAAAATCAGGGAAATCTCAGGGAAAATTTCCAAATTTTACAAAAAATCAGGGAAATTTTGACAATTTAAACTGTTACTATTATCTTTTGTCCTATTTTGAGATGCGCGATTTTGAGTGCTTTTGTGAATCGAATAAATCGTATTCGCTGAAATTGTAATTCGAAAAAAGAACCATAGTGTCCTAAATTTTGAACACTGCGGAAACCGCTGCCGCCATTTTTTTTCGCGGCTGCAGTGTTTTGTTGCCTTGAGGCTTGTGGGATACAATTTGAAATTTGTGCCACAAATGATATTTTTAGCGTATTAAATTAATTATTTTTGTTTGCAATTACATTTTTGTAGAATTATTTATATATATATATATATATATATATATATATCTGCATTTGGTTTCGATGAATAGTATGACAATGTAGTTTCAGGTGTAAAAAGTTCCTTAATCAAAATATTTTTAATTTTTTCTCCAGTTTTTTGAATTGCAGTTTTAAGAGTTCCATTAAGGGTTCCAAACAATAACAATTAAAATATCTAGAAAAAAACATAAAATATTTGTGGAGAATGATCTTTTTCCACCCTTTGACCGTAAATACTTAAAAAAATAGTGTTGTGTGGATACTGTATATCGATACCAATCGAGGATCATAACATTTATTAAGGGAATTGTTAAATCAGGGAAATTTTTGTGAGACTATCCGGGAAATCATGGAAATATCAGGGAACTTTTTTTCAAGGATTTTGTTGCCACCCTGATATATATATATATATATATATATATATATTACATGAAGAGGTACCCCATGGTGCCACAGCACCCCCCCCCCCAAACTTTGGGAACCCCTGCTATAAATAATAAAAAATTTGTATTTTTATCACAATTTCATTTTATTGTTTCCAGTTGGAAAATTTGGGTCACTGAAATCAAATTAAAAATTTAGAATCATATTCTTGAAAACAACAATTCTATTTTGAAATTTCGACTTTTTATGGGCAAAAGAGGAAATTTGTATATTGTGAATTATGTGTGCTAACTATAGTTATATTTGTAAATATCATTTTATTAACATTTGTGCTGTGCCAATGTTAATGAAACGATATTTACAAATAGAACTATAGTTAGCACACATAATTCACAATATACAAATTTCCTTTTTTGTTACTTGTGCCAATGTTAATGAAACAAAGAGTAGAAAAACGTTTTGTATATGTCATTGCATTGATCAGTTAATAAATTAGTAGTCTTGAATTATGTTTTCTTAATTATTTATCGAAATTTGAGGAATCGGTGCATTACTCAATGCTGTTAACCTCTTAAAATCCATTTTTTTTTAAATATTTTTATTATTTTGAAATTAAAATTCCGATTTTTCTTTCAAAATTTGTTTATAGTAAACAATTACAATTAATGTAATATTTTGTCTTTTCCTCAGTATAATTTATTTGTTATATTTAATTTTCTTTTTTCGATAGTTCAATTGCTTGAAGCAAATGAAATTAGAAGTGTGGAAAATAACCCAAATGCAAACACTTCCAATATGAATGTGTTTATCAAAGATATCCCAAAAAATAGTTCAGAAAATGGGAATGAAACTTGTAGTAATTCTTCAAAGTTTACTGTAAGTTTCTAAAATTTTATTATTTACTTAAACTATATTTTTATATTACGTAACAAATTTTTTATTTGTGCAATTTTATTATTGATGTTAATTTTAGTGTGATATTATAATATGATTAAATTGATTAGATACAAAACAGATATCCCTCATCTAAACTGTTTTATGCATATTTTTATTTAAGAATTGCAATACCACTAAAATTTGAAATCTTGTATTCAAGGCACTGGGTGAAAATCGTAATGTAAACGTTTTATCTCTTAAATAACCATTAAGAAAATATATATATAATGCTATTCCAAAGTGTCTTCTTTTTTTGTAAGTTTTTGCAATGATCTTATCTATCTATAACATCCCTCCATGATCTTATCTAATTTTTAAACAGTGCTAAATGCTGTTGTGATATCTGAAAACAAAAATTAAATTTCATAAATGTAGACTACTAAAATGAGTATAAAAAGAACTATGATTTCATAATATTAAAATAGAAAAGAGTAGTTATTTTTTAATTTTGTTTGATTAGAAAAAACGAGAGCTCTGAATTCATTAAACTTGCAACTTAATCAACTATATTTCGTAATGCTCTCAAATAGTAAGAATCTTTTTTTTGTCAATTTTTGTTTGTATTAAGTCATACAATATTAAAACATTTTTTGAAAATGTTTAAACAAAATTTCTTACTTTATATGTTTGACTCATTCAGAAAGGTTATATGTATGATGATGATGAAAGTACTGAGGAGGGATTTACAAAACTTTCTTTAGGAAAATGTAATGTTGATAAGGACTTATCTGATTCAGGTAAATTATTCATTAATTATGATTTGTAAAATTTCTCTTTTAGACTTTTTTCTAGTAATCTTTTATTTTATAAAAAAAAATGTTTTAAACAATATAATATGATAAAGTGGCCAGTGTAAATTGCTGGATGCTTTATTTCCAAGAAATTAATATCTTCCTTTTCTCTCTCTCTCTATATATATATATCTCTATCTCAAAAATGACAGATTGTGCAATGCTTTTTATGAATATTCCATATATAATTTTCATTGAATAAATGTGTAGTTGGCTTTCTTTTATGGAAATTCACCTTGCAGTTTCAGAGTACTGTGGTAAAATCTTGCAGCTACCAGGCGAATTGTGTTTGCAATTTTGTATTGTATAAATTTTTAGATTAAAAATTTTTAAAAGCTCTTCGTATTATTTTTATTTTAAAAGTACAATGACTGGATTTGTATCACTAAAATTTTCTTTATTTTTCTATTCAATCATTAAAATTGTCCGTGTCTCCACACTGTGTATTTTTCTGTAAAGTACAATGTGTCGCTAAAAATGTTACAACACTTTTATTGTTTATAAAGAATTTATTAAATGAGGCGTTCAGAACTAAATGGGATCAAGTCCATTTTATAACATTTTGAGATACATCAAGATAAAGTTTCTTCTTGTGTGTACTTTTCCTATCCGCCGGGGGGTTTCTTCTGACATTTCTTGGGAGCCAAAGCAACTAGAGACATGATTCAAAGATGTACTAAAAAGATTCAACTTAACGGAGTTCGGGTGTGTGTTTATCAGAGTTTGACCAAAAAGTGGACTTCATCCACTCTAGTTCTGAATGCCTCAAATATCGTACAATTTGCTTTCAATGTTTATAACGAACTACATTAACGTATTTTTTGTACGCCAATTTTTTTTCCAAATAAATCGCTTCAAAATATGATGGAAGCAATCCTTTAGAATTCTTACTTAATGAGCAGCCTGTTGTTGGCTGTAGACCAGTGGTTTCCAAACTTTATGTTACTACATCCCCCTTTAAAAAATATAATCTTAGCACCTCCAAATTAATTTTTTTACAAAAAATGAAGAAGAAAAAAACGTAATTGTCAGAAAAATAACAAGGTTTTACTTTACATTTATTTTTAAATTAATTTATTTTTAACGCGACGGATGTTTTTGTATATTAGCACAAAATTTTTCAAATATAGAAGTCATTGAGAATAATGCTATTCTTTGCTCTTCTTCTACTACTTAGTGGGCTCTATATTTGGATTTCATTGCAGCTAATGCTGTTTCATATAAATCCTGTTTCATATAAATATGACGCTACAAATGGTAGCAGCACTTGCATTGCTTTGCTTGACAAAGTATTATATTCTTCACTTCGATTCAACCAAAATTGAATCATCTGACCGTGGTTCAAAATTATGCTGTGTTGTCATCGGATCTTTTTCTTAGGAGATTGATCCCGGACCGTCGTCAATGGACCGTTATGTTGCTCTAGTATGACGTTAATTAAATTTACCTTACCTTACCAACTAAAATTGAACTAGTTTTACACTCTGAAATTTTTGAATCAATGAAGTATCGCATGATAATTCTATTAATTTTTCCTTTTCAATAGTTGTCAATCCAAATTCATCTTGTTCATGGACAAATGGATTTTGTATCCACGCGAACTTTGTAAAATTAAGATCTTCGATATAATATGAAAAGTGATTTAGCAAACCATTCCAAGTGTTCAATATAAATAGATTTTTGTTTGCTTCAATATTAACGGGTGCAGAAATCATTTGAAAGATGAAACATGTTGAGCTTATTTATTTGTAAATTTGATTTCCATAGCTCCAATTTTTTTATGAATGCTTTAATTTTTCTTTTTGAATCAGTGAATGTATTTGTGGTCTTTGCATTAATTTATTCAAAACATTCAATTTTCCAAAAATTTCAGCTAAATAGGCAGGTTTCACAACAAAATTATTCCTATACAAATTTGCCTCTTGGTAATGATTTTCTTCAAGAAAAATTGCAATCTGTATGAGTTCAAACACCCTTTGAATTACTTTTGCACGAAATAACGAGCGCACTTCAGAATAGTATAGAAGTGAGGTATAGTTAGCTTCCATATCTTCATCACACACACACACACACAGCTTTGCAAACTACCTAACTTTTAAAAGACTTTTTATATATTTTATAACTTTCATAACTTTTGTAAAAATGTTGTTAAGTTTCTTGTTCATATTTTTTGACACAAGAGCTGGTCTATGAAGCATGCAGTGTGTCCAGATAATTTTGGATACTTTATTTTTAACTAGTGCTTGAAGACCTCCCTTGTGTCCTTACACTGACTTGCTCCGTCAGTACAGAGTCCAATGCAGTTATTCCACTGCATGTCGTTCTCATAAAAAAAGTGTCGATTATATTAAACATTTCATTGGATGTGGCCTTTCTAGGAAGGGGTTTCAAAATAATATATCTTCTTTTATATTAGTTTCTACAACATGTCGATTTAATTAATTTATTAAATGCATTTGAATGAGCATCTATAGCTATATCAGTTGCCTCATCTACTTGTATGATAAATTTCGAAGTACGCAGTCGAGAAACTAAATTATCGCAAAGATCTTCAGATATATCATCGATTCTCCTGCCAACCGTATTATTAGCAAGTGGTATTTGTCCTAACTGTTTTCCATACGATTCATGAAACATTATTTTAACCTTGTCAATTAACTGCTGGCAAAACTAGAGTTTATCCTATTGTGTGTGGTTTGTTACATTTCTCGATTCTGTAAGAAATTTGGTACGACGCTAGCCATGCATTTAATTGAACAGAAATTATTTTTTGAACATTTGCTTTTGTTTATTGAACTCATCTCATTTTCTTTGAAAAAATTCTATGTACTCACCAACGTATTCAGAATGTCGAGTTTTAAAGTGCCATTTTAATTTGCCTGTTCTCATACTTTTTACCACCAAAGCTTTCTTACAAAACAAACACATTGGTTTTTCCAAGCCATCTAAAATAACACTTCTAAAACCTAATGATAAATAGGTTGAAGCGTATTTTCTTGACTCAGGAGTTCTACCTCCTTGTTTGCTGTTGTGAAGGTAGTGCTTCTATTCCACCACCTTCACTTGTGTCGGCATAAGTATCTTCATTATTAGTGGGTTTTCGCTTGTAGTCAGTCAAAAATTTATCAATTTGCCTAAAAATATTAGGATTAAAATTATATTCTTAAAAAATACAACTTCTAAATTACTAAATATTATTATCAGTGAGGAATCTCACCAAAAGCAATAAAAAGCACAATCACACACAGATGAAATTCTTCAGTTGACATTTTAGCTACGAGTGACGTTTGAATTTGAAGGTATTGTTTTGATGATTCCTGCAACTAGCAGTTCTAGTGGCCGTTTTATAAACTATGCACTTGCAAAATGCAAACCGGTGGTGTCATCCAATTACCGAAACCAGGAGTTTCCAGTAAAAAAATCAATTATTACACAGTTGTTACAAAAACCATATTTTCAACTATGCAGCTAATACTATACATTGGAATCTCCCCATATATGCCATATATAATACGCACAAAGTTATATTTATCTAACCAATCACAATTCATCAATCCATTTCAGCGAAATATAGTATTTTCCAAATACATGTTTATTATCTCAGTTAGAGTGAGATAGGTGGTAGTAAATGCTTTAAAAAATAGGTTATAAAATTTAATGTTAAGTTATGAAAGTTTATTTAAATATGTTATGGGAATAAATATTACATTTCTGTTAAACTTTTCGCGCCTCCCTTTGCACTAGTCCGCACCTCCCAGTTTGGAAACCCCTGCTGTAGACGATGCATTTCCAACACCCTTTATTCCTTGTCTGCGTCAGTCGATGATCTTGGTCTTCAGGAACATTGTCTCTGAACATTTGAAACAGATCCATCTCCTTCAAACTTATATCTAATTCCTTGTATAGTGAGTCTATTAGGTGGATGAGTGTGAAATGTTTTCCGAAATTTCGTCTTTGCACTTCCAGTAGCACTTTAACACAAACTTTCTTTTTTTTGTAACTTAATCTGGATTGGGCCATTATTTCTCAACCGTTAAATCTGTAACAACAACAAAAATTCAGCGCTTTACCAGCTAATAAAATGTGGTAGCATTACTTTGCGACAACCTTCAACAAGCTGCTCGTGAAATAAGAATTCCAAAGGATAGTGTACATCGTATTTTGAAGCGATTCAATTGGAAAACTTACATACCGATATTAGTACATTCTGTCAGTAAAGATGATCCAGATAGGAGTATTGAGTTTTTTGTAAGTGGTATTTGGCGAAATGTGAAGAAGGCCAAGAGTCATAGCTTCCTGACAGCGTTGTATAGATCAGAATGGTCATAAATTTGAAAATATGAACTAAATACAAAAAAATACGATGTTCCTTATAAACATTGAAAGCAAATTCTACGATAATTAATAAACACTTTATAAACAATCAAAGTGTGCTAACATTTTTTGCGACACTCTGTAGTACTATCAGGAAAAATTCCTTAAATAAAAATGTGTGCTTATACTTTTCTACATGTCTACTTACCAACAATTTGCGCCATACCCGTAGTTTCTTTAGATTCTGACGCTCATTGTAGTTTCCATACACCGTAATTAAATCAATTATTTAAGTTAATTATTAAAGAATAACATTTACCACCCCTTCCACAGCTATTTCTTTATTTGTATTTAATTTATTTCAGATTTTATTAAAGTATCTATTTTACCTGAAATTTTAATGCTTTTTATTTGTGAAAATGTAGAATATATTTAGAACAGTTTTGAATATTTACAACTGTAAAAATAGTCTCAGAGGGTAAATATTTTAAACTTATTACACCAAACACTTAGTTATATAATGTGTGGTGAAAGAGACAGCCATGGTAAATATTTCCTGGTGTATGTCTTTTGTTCAAAAATAAGCAGTTTGATATATATTATTTTTATTCTATAGTTATATATATTTTTTATGCTTTTCTTGTTTTGTGTTTTAAAATTATAAGCATAAAAAGTTCTGTCTAAACCTGATTTCAATCTGTATAATACAGAAGCGTCATTACTTAAAAAGTCAAAAGGGCATCTGATGGAACGAAAGAAAACGGAATCTGTGAGTATTATAAAATATTATTTGTCTCAAATAGTAACTACTTATTGAATTCATGAATTGGACTTTTAAAAGTCGTTTCTAATCTAATAATTATACATTGTTTTCATACATTATGTTGAATCGCTACTTGATTCTTTCAGTAGTATGTAAAATATACAAGACTCTTTAATTCAAAATATTGGCACAGTGTGCGAAAGTTTGGTGAGTGTGTGGCAGCTCAGGTATTGGCTTTGTCATCTGACCATGTTTCTAAATTACGAGGTGTTATCCTTTTATCTTTCCCTTCTTGGTTGTAACCAAACCATTGCCAATAGCCCATTTTGTTGCTCCATTGTCACATTAATTTTCAACTACCTACCTAGCTCAATTCAAATCCTCTTGGTTTGTAAGGTAATATTACAGTAAAAAAATGAATATAATAAAGATTATATGTAGATCATTTTTAGTTTACTATGTCTATTTTCTACAGAAATAAATTTAGTTATTAAAATTAGTTGCTTTTGGGAGACTTTCAGTTCTCTCCTCTAATCTTTTTAAGAGATTGATCCATAGATTGATTCAAAACTAAGTAACTCTTTATTTGCTGTTTTGTGTAGCATGAATGCATCACTTTTCAGTCCTAAATAATTATCAGAAAAAGTATATGTAATTCAAATAATAATCTATATTAAGTTATGATTACATCAGAAGTGATTTTTTTTAATGTATATATCTTTATGAAATCAAGTCTTCTTTTTAGTTTACTGCAATTATAACTCAATCTGGTCAGTTTGATGTCATTGCTGTTGCTGACAGTTGTACTGAGTCTGATAACCATGGATCTGGGTGAGTATGAATACAGTAGAACTCTAATTATCCGTATCAATTGGGACCAGACCCCATTTGGATAATTGGATAATTCACGATAAAAAAAATTATTTCTTAGTAAAAAAAAACGAAATTTTCTTTTAAGTATGAAATGTAATTTGTTGACTGAAAACAATTTTGTTTACATTTTGTACTTGCATACTGTTTTTAAATGTATCATGGCTTGAACATATCGGTCAATGTCAGTTGTTTCGCTGTCTTTACTCGTTTTCGTGCATCCAAGTCTCGCATGTGTTTGAGGCGAGTAGCTGTAGATGGTCACACTGAGGTTGCCAATCCATCCATTTTAGCCGCTGTGTCAAGGCATTCAAATGCCTTAATAGCTGAAGGCCCCGTGTCTGGTTGAGTAGCAATGTCGTCATTTTCCGTATCATCAATGAGTTCATCGTCACTGAGAATTTGGAATCCAGGGTCCGAAGAATGACACACCAGCCACTCGCCTACATCCTCTGCACTGCGAATCCAGGAATTTTCACTGTTTCTTATGTCCTGAACTGACACTTCGTCATCTTCGTTTTTGTCATTCACCGATAATAAACTTTTAAAATGCGGATTCCAGCATCCAGGAATTTTCACTATGTTTCTCATGTCCTGAACTGACACTTCGTCCTCTTCGTTTTTGTCATTCACCGATAATAAACTTTTAAATGCGAATTTTGTTGATTTTATTTTTTTCTCAAAGTGATCCAGATAACTGGAGTTCTACTGTACTTCTAAATTCTGCATGTTACATTTATGTATGTGGCATACTAATGAAATACAAGCCCTTGCTTCAGCAATCAGCAGTGAACAGAGCTTTAAGATATATTTTGGTCTATTACTGTATTCCATTGTTTGCCAATGTTGTCCTTGTACAATATATCATTACCATGCAGTGCCTGTTCTTATTTATTATTTCCAACATTCACTATATTGTCATCAAATATGCAGGCAGCAATGATATGAGGTAATACAGTAACTACTCAGTTCAATATTTTTTTTGTGTTTCAACTTTATCTCCACTCTTGTTTCAACTTTTATAAAATAAGGTTTAAATGGTTACCTGCTAAGCACCTCAATAGTTAAATTCACTGCTAGGATATATAAACATTTTCTTGCTAAATTTTTTAACTGGCTGCATCACGTTTCTATTGATGATATCTACACTTACATTTCTGTGTTCACGTAGATTGTAATAAATTGATTTTCCAATATATTGCAAATTTCCAGACACATTTTAATGTCAGGTTATAAAATCCAAATAAATTTGTGATTTTTTCAATTTAAATTTATGGATGTAGAAAACATGACAGAAAGTTTGAAACTATTTTGAACCAATCATTAAAAGTCAGATACCTTGATGAAAAGTGTTTTGTATTTTTGAAGTAAAAATTTCAAACTGTGTTTTCTTTTCCAATGAGTATTCCGTTGAAAGAAAATCTTGAAATGTGTATATTCATGCCTTTAAGGGAAACTAGTACAATAAATAATCTGATAAGGAAAGGAAAGTGAAAATACAAATGCATGGTTTTTGACTAAACTCATGACAAAACCACTTTGGTAATACGTTCCAAAAGTAGCACTTCTCTCCGTGCTCAGGCCTCAGTCTACTTTTCTTGCTGAGCCTTAAATATTTCTCATGTTGTATTTATTTTTCATGTTTTAATTTAAGTTGCATCTGAGACACAAATAATCCAAAAATGAATGAAAAATAATCGTCAATCCTTCCAGGCAAATGTTACATAGTTCTTAGATGCATTGTTCAACTTTTTTAATTTGATGATTCACATGTTACACCACATGAATTATTGTATTACTTTGCTAGTTCAAAATATGATGTGGTTGATTTTTTAAACTTTTATATACTGTTTAATTATGTGCCCCTTATAATATCCTAATGGAATATATTTAAGATTTGTTTTTAATTATTCAGCATGTTAGTCATACATCTTTCTTTTAATGTGTGGTAAATCCATAGAATATATTTCATTATATGACTAGTTTTCCATATCTACTTGTAGTACAACTAATATTTTGCCACATTAAAATTTAGATTTTTGTTACAGATCACAGTCCTCAAAAAGCATTCAACCTGATGTTCCTAAAAAGCATTCTAAAAGATCTCTAAGGCGTAAAAAGTTAAGAGAAGAAAAAACTTACAAAGAATAATTTATTCTGTAAAAATTATTATGAAATGTTGTAAATGTTGAACCTGAATTTTCAATATATGCTCTCATAAATTGTTAATAAAATAAACATTGTTTTTA
The DNA here is from genome assembly GCA_947359465.1 of Metellina segmentata. Taxonomy (NCBI): domain Eukaryota; kingdom Metazoa; phylum Arthropoda; class Arachnida; order Araneae; family Tetragnathidae; genus Metellina; species Metellina segmentata. The sequence goes on along the minus strand of OX375872.1, from coordinate 111,549,761 downwards.
TGTGAGAAAGTGTATTGTACAATTTAACATTTTAATCTTAAATCGTATCCAAATTATTTGTTAAAATACAAATTATTTCAAAACAAAACTGTTTTTGCATATAAAGTTGCAAATAATATTGTTTTTCCCATTTAATATTTGCTTTTACCACTAAACCAAATATTTAAATTACCAATTGTACAAATTGAGCTTCCTGTTTTTTAGTCAAATCTATCAGATTTGTAGTAAATTGCATTTAAGTTTGTTTGCCAGTTTACATAAAAATAAAAATATTGTTTATACGTACCTTTAATATTTTTTTTTTGTTATTTCAATTGTGTGATTGCTGTTCTGGTACTTAAATGTACTTTATGTGATAAGAAAAACAATAAAATTTGTATTAATTTATAAATACGCTTAACTGGCAAAAAAATGTAGTACAATGCAAAATCCATAGCAATGCCAACTGTGCATATCATTGGTTGCTTCTGCCAGTGCATATATAAAGCAATAAACATCTGTGGAAACATCTAAAGCTGTTTCTGCCGTGAGAATGGCAAATTATCACAATTTAGGCGACAACATGATGTAATAGTTGATAATCGTAAGATGGGTTATAACATTTTGGATACATAGAAGTTTGGGTTTTCACGTACCATTTCAAGAGTGTACGGTGACAACAAGAATGCTATTAAAACCTATAACTTACGACAGCAGTGTGGTAGTAAAATGACTGGGTGAACGTGACCAGCGTTGGTTGGCAAAAATCGTTTCACATAAGTTTGTAACACTGCCTCAAATAAAATGGGAACTGAATGCTGGGCCCATCTGTGTTCGAACAATAGCATCAACGAACAATAGCATGAAAATTGTGCAACATTCCCTCAAAAATATGGGTTTTGGGAGCCTATACCCAACTCGAATGCCCTTGATAAATACTCGACACACGTCTGCAACTTGCCTAGGCTCGGGAACACTACCACTGGACACTGATGACTAGAAACTAGTAGTATTTTTCAGACACATTTATGCTTTAATTTTGTTTGATGCATCATTAGTTTGATGACACTTTAATATCAGAGCGGTAGCCAACTTAAGAAACTGAAATACAGTTGATAGTAAGTTATATCTATTTAATTTTATGTCTAAGTAATGCATGAGGAAAATTAATGTGTCAATTAAAATTTGATGGAAAATTTATCAGATATACTAACTAATTACAATTACGAAAATTAGTAATATTACTATCACCCGTTTTCCATCCGTCACGAGCAGGAATTAAGAGTCAGAACAACATGACACTATTGAAAGGGAACCTGAGGAAGTTAACATTCGTTCTGAGAATCGTACATGAACTAGAATGATTTGAAAATGTTAGGAATTAAGATGGAAATCGTCTTTAGACTCTTTTAATTTCTCTGTGAAAAGGTGATTAGTACATTAAAATTGTCCTTTAATATAATTAAAAAAAAAAATTTCGATTTTCTAGTCGCTTGGACATGGACTTTTTTGCGCAAGAACTTACGTACGGACGACGAAAGGAGAATTCTATAAAACCACTCTCAGATGTGCTTGTATAATAAGTAACACTTCAAGACCGCAATAGGCAGTTAAAGATGACGAATGTAGACAACATTTTGCTCAGTTCTCAGGACCACTTAACTTTTCCAACTCAACCATTTTTGGATAAGGTTTTTCGATCCTCCCTAGTGCACACCTTGGAAGGTTGAACACTGCAGTCTAATTTTGCATTACTACCTTTATCAAATTCACATTTCCTATATTCAGGAGGTTTATGTGAAGTATTTTTTATGAAGCATTCTCAATCTCATTAACACAATATAGATAATCATACTGATGTTAATGTATTATTTTCGGCAATATGTGTATGTTAATTACAGTTGTAATATGTTTGACAATGTAGAAATATAATTTGAGACCGCAAATGTAATGTTTTTTTTAATAAGAATTTTCCTTATTAGAAGGAATCAAAATTTCATGAAAATGTATATAAAAAGTAACATGTAGCCACGGAAGAAAAAACGAAACCACCTCCTTGATTTCGAAAACTATTCATACTAGAGCAAATTCAAATGTATAATTCAATAGGGGATAACATCCTCTACAAATTCATATCCAAAACAATTGCATAAGGGGACGTCCTTATATCAAATTTTGCACAAACAACGAAATTTCTAATGGAAATACCATGTTTTGATGCCATAATCAAAGTGTGCATCGTTAAATTAGTCTAAATATAAAATTTCTGACTTTATTATTTATATATCCCGAGATATTCAATGTTGAAGTAAGTTTCAATTTCAGGGATCATCTCCACATAGAAAGACTTTATTCGTAGATCGAGATTAATTGTAGTTTTATCGCTACCCAAATTTCAAATTTGAACACTATTTCAAACGTACTTTTCAGCAATCCGAGAATTATATATTTTTTATGCAAGTATAAACGATCTGAGAATTACATTTTTATATTTATTATGCAGGTGCAAATGATCCGAGAACTATTATCCGAGGTTTGTCAGACGTTTTATAAACTTTTGGATACTCCTCAAAATCGCAATAATTGGGAAAATTTAATATAGCTCAAAAAACTAAATGTAGTGAGCTGAAATTTTGCATGCCATATAAAAAATCTTTATGGGTCGATTTCCAACAAAATATAATTCATAATTTTCTAAAACATTAATTTAATTATTATTGCATACTAAAAACAATTTTTAAAATAAAATATCAAGTGAATTTTGTTTGGGTTGTTTAACTGTATTACGGTGCTGTTTCTGTTGTAAAAATTGCAACATGCGTTGAAAATAGCGCATGGTTATTTTTTAGTGGCGAACGTTTAGTGAGACCTAAGTAAGCCTCCACGACAAAATAGGGTGAAATTTCAACAACTTACGGAGTTTGAACGGGGAAAAATCATCGGCCTTCGTGAAGGAGTATTTTCCTATCGCGCAATAGCACCTCGTGTGCAGCGGAGAAGTTCCACAGTGGTGCGAGTTTGGAAGCAGTGGACCGATGACCACCGGACAACTCGGAAAAACTGGGAGTGGACGACGGAAGGTGATGACAGTGCGCGATGATAGACACCTGTTCTACATGGCGGTGAATGACCGTACAGCTTCCTCCAGGCAGTTGGCAGCACTTTGGACTACTGCTACAGGTGTACTAATGTCGGCTTCGTCGACGTCTGCTGCACCGTGGACTGCGTGCAAGGATTCCTTTATACAGGATTCCCCTCACGCCAAACCATCGACGGCTGCGTCTGCAATGGGCTCATGAGCACAGAACCTGGAGGGCTGATTGGCAACAAGTTGTCTTTTCTGACGAATCCCGCTTTAATTTGTGGAACCATGATGGCCGCATTCGTGTTAGACGCTATGCCGATGAACGCTGCTTTCCAGAGTGCGTTATCGAACGTCATAGTGGCCGAACACCCGGAGTTATGGTCTGGGGTGCGATTTCGTATCATGGACGATCTCAGCTGCTACGAATTGAGGGTAATCTGAATACCAACAAGTACGTGCGTGAAATCCTAGAACCCGAAGTCTTTCCCTTCCTTCATGGCATCCCTGGAGCTATCTATCAACAGGATAATGCACGCCCACATGTTGCAAGGAATGTTCGAGACTTCTTTTCAGCCCAACACATGCAACTTCTTCCTTGGCCTGCTTATTCGCAGGGATATGTCGCCTATTGAGCACGTGTGGAATTTGGTTGATCGGAGTCTCGCTCGTGATCCGCGTCCTACAACTTCAAAAGACGAAATTTGGGTGCGCATACAAACAATATGGAATTCTCTTCCACAAGCAGACATTCAACATCTGTTTCACTCCATGCCACGTCGTATAGCAGCACTTATTGCAGCGCGTGGTGGCTACACCAAATGTTGATTTAGGACACTTAATATTGTTTTTTTGCTTTGAAAATTTATTCATTTATTTGTACTAATGCAAGCCGTTTGTGTATTAAATTTCATTTAATTCTGATGACTCCTTCATGGTGTTGCATTTTTTACAAACAGCAGTATAAAATGTATTGTTTGGAGCTAAATATAATCTTTGTGCTCAATGGAGATCTCAAAAGATAAATAATTAAATTATTATGGATTTTTAAAGTATGTTGACTTATGGGGTTTCTCAAATACATATGCTTTTAGCAAAAAGGAATTGCATTCTAAACTGTATAAAATAAAAAGTACGTTTAGTACACATCAAATATGCATTCTAAAACAAGTAGAAACATTAAATATACCATATGAAACACAAATAAGATTATTTAGTACTATGAATAAGAGTTGTATAAATGGTGAAATAAAATTTATTCATCAGTAGCGTAGTTCTCTGACAACTGAGAATCAGATGTACCTGTAGAACACTGGTGAACTATCTCTTTGTAAAATGCTTGAATGTTTTATTTATTTGGGGTGTATTTCATCAGTTTATTTATGTCTTCAATTTGTTTCTTGTTGATGGGGATTTTCCCACTTGGATATATAGGTTCATTTTGGAGTGATAGAAGCAGCTTTTTATTGTTGTTAAACCGAAAAGTGTGGCTGCAAAACCCATCATTAACAGGATTGGCGATTTCAACATCCTAATGTTTGAAAGAGTGCGAAAACTGCATGAACTGCGAGATTTTAAAAGCGACTTTCTCATCCTTTGGAACTTTACGCCTATAAGTCACTTTTTTCTCGAAATCGAGTTTTCTGTAAAAATCTATTCTTTAGAGGTAGACGCATCTTTTAGAAGTCACTGACTTATGGGCTTTCTCGAATAAACGAAAACCGTCATACCAGCCAACTCAATGTTGAATGACTTGACTCGTGGGGACTTCTAAAAGATGCGCATGAAAAAGGTACCTCTGATAAAAGATACCTCTGAAGAATAGAATTTTACCGAAAACTCGATTTCGACAAAAAGTGACTAATGGGGTTTGTCAAACAACCGATTCAAATATTCCTGTAGAGAAAAGATGCAATTGCCCGTGGGTTGTGTCACAAATTAACAGCCGAAGGGTTGAGAGTTCGGGATCGATCCAACAAAGGATCGTCGTGTATGTGTAGGGGGTACACGTTAAATCTGTCATGGATTTAAATACCATCAAATTGGCGTTGCGTGGAAGTTTGGAGAGTGGGGTGCCAGCTAATGATTGACCTCGTCTTCTGACTGGTTCAGAATTGCAAGTTTTCGTCGGGTTTTGTCTATGTCCCTTCAGGAAAAATTCTGGATCGTCTCCAATTGCCCGTTCTGTTGCCCAAGTGTGATGTAAATTGAGCTACTTATCAGTGTAGGAAATCTTTGGAAACTGATATTTCCAAACCAGCTACAACTTTATGTAACTTATGTTCGGAAGAGAACTAAATTCTTTAGTTCCTAAAGGTGTAGTTTGTCTCACCGAAACAGTCCTAGAATGTTTTTATGTATAGTATTTTATGACCTTTTAAGTATTTTCAAAAAAACAATATTTATTTTAAATTCAAGAAACAAAATCTTATTTTTAGTCTGAAATACGTGTAAAAATAATTATTAGAGTTTAGTCATCTTTATATTATAATGAAGTAAAATTCGTGTGATTGCCTATTATGGAATAAAGTTTCATATATTTAATTTTTATTACCAACCACAAATGAATCATGCCTATCATGAAGTTAGGATTTATTTTCATAGGACTGAAATTTTTTTATTGCACACATACATATTATACACTATCAACCAATAAGTATTTGGACACTCATACAAATGACGATATCAGCAGTCCTTATATACGTCACGCCTTCCGCCGTTAAATATCATGTAGGAAACAACATTTGCATTAGTCGCTTGCAAGATGCTACGAAGTACAGAGTTATCTGATTTCGAGAAAGGTGTAATCGTCGGGTATCACATGAATGGCCGATTCTTAAGGGACATATCTAGCGAGCTGAATTACCAAAAATCGACAGTGACCTATATGATTCAGAAGTGGAAGGTGGGCGGTGATTGTCGGAATGTGCCCGAGCCGGCAGACCCGCGAAACTGGGAGATAGAGACCGACGAATGTTGTCCAGAGAGAAATTCGGAAAAACCGCACCCAACCGATGGCCCACATACTCCAGGAGTTTCAACAGGCATCCGGGAGTGTTGTTACGATGAATACCATACGTAAGGAAGCACATCTGCTTGGTTTTTCATGGTCGTGCTGCTGCCCATAAGCCTTTGATCACAAAGTCCAACCGCGCTGCTCAGTTAATGTGGTGCAAAGCTCGTCGAAAGCGGACCGTAGATCTGTGGAAACAGATTCTCTGGAGCGACGAATCAAGGTTAATCCTCGACCGTTCGGATGGCAGGGTCTGGCGTTTGCCTGGAGAACGCTTCCTGCCAGAATGTTTTGTGCCCACAGTAAAGTTCGGCGGAGGTGGAATTATGGTCTGGGGGTGTTTCTCCTGTTATGGACTGGGAGCTTTGGTCCAAATTCATGGTAAGCTCAACGTTGAGGCCTATTGCACTATTTCGGATGACAATGTGCTTCCTACGTCATGACAGTTTTACGGGTTGAATCCATGTTACTTGCAGGACGACAACGCCAGAATTCATGTTGCGAGATCCACCATGGATTCGTATGATGACAATGGGTTAACCGAATGGACTGGCCTGCCCAGACCTGAACCCTAACCAGAACCTCTGGAACGAGTTGGATCGCCGAATTAAGGGGTGCAACAACCGACCAAAATTGGTGAAGGAACTTACATGTCTTCTCCAAGCCGAGTGGAAGAAAATACCACTAGCCGTCATACAAGGACATGTGGAAGGCATGCCCCGGAGAGTTGAGGCAGTAATTGCCTCTCGTGGAGGCTCTACCAACTATTGAATATGAATAATTTTTTTTTCTATTACAGGTGTCCAAATACTTATTGGTAGATAGAGTATAAGATTTAAAAATTTATTTGTTGTAAAATTACAAAATTATTACAATTATCGATTTGTTGAAACTAAGACTCTTCCCATTTTAAATTTGGTAATTAATAATTTTTTAATTAACGTCGTACTAGAGCAACACAACGGGTTATTGACGACGGTCCGGGATCAATCCCTTAAGGGAAAGATCCGAGGACAAGACCACGAAACTTTGAACCACGGTCAGATGACGAGGAAACACATGAGCTGGCACCCCACTCTCCAAACTTCCACACCAACCCAACGTGAGGACTTTCGACCAAGACAGTTTCAAGTTGCACCAGCCCCCTCTACACCATACACTTACAAACAACATCCATGCACTGCCCCGGATTCGAACCAGGAATCTTCCGATTTAGAGGCTTGCACCTTAGCCACCAGACTGGTTGGTAGGCAAAAAGCTTCAATATGGCCTCATTAAAGATTTAGTGTCAAGAGGTCTTTGACCAAAATAAAATGTTATTACAAAATGACATGTCTGGCAGTCTTCTATTAGAGTCAGCTATTTATATTCCTATAGCGGTAGTGTTGAGACACAGTTTACATAAAAATATTTCTTAAAAGGAAGTTCAAATAATTTAATTTCATCAAGTTTGGTAAAATATTAATTTGGGGTCAAAATTAAGACATTTAATGGAAAAATTAGTTTTTTCTTTCTTGAAACGAAAAAAGAAATTTTCGGATACATTTTATTAGGGATTTTAATCCAATTAAGTAGGTAGGTATTTTAATAACGTCGCATTGGAGAAACACGACAAGCTATTGACTAATAATCCAATTTAGATTTTTAAAAAGGTTTATTTTAGTGCAACAAAATGCTTCATTTCTTATTGCATCTAGTAATTTTTAACAGGTATTAGCAACACCTGAGCAGGCACCCCACTCTCCAAACTTCCACACCAACCCAACGCGAGGACTTTCCCCCATAAGGTATGTATTTTAGTTAAAGTCGCAATTGAGCCACAGAACGGACTACTAGCGACGGTCAGGGATCAATCCCGAAAAGATTCTATGACAACCCCAACGTACATTTGAATGGAGATGGCGAGAAAAAAACTCAGGTGGCACCCCACTCTCTCCAAACTACCACGCCAACGCGAGAACATTTGAGACCACTACAGATTTAACACGCACCAGCCCCTTCTGTACACGACGGTCTTTGGTTGGGTTCGAACTCGCAATCATCCGGTTGCCTAATCCGTTAACATAATCCGGTCTCTTCCAACCAGGCTTCCGCGGCCCTTCAAACAATCTGGAGGAAATATTAATTTACTTTTGCGAAGATCAGTTTTGAGACACCAGATTCCATGTAGCTGAACATCAACTGAGAGGTATTTGTAATTGATGTCATTAGATGAACATGCAAACACAAAAACCATTCAGTTTCTAACAGCATTCGAGATTGCACGAAGACTCGCACTTGCAATAAGCCATGATACAATGTGTGTGTGTGTCCCCCATAAACCTAAAAAAAAATTCACAAATCAACAATTTTACACAGAAAAAACGTAAAACACATCCAGGGCCGCCACAGCATTCTAATATAACAGTACCCTTTTAACAATTCTTTTTGTTTTAATATTCACAACAAAATGATTTACTGTACCTTATTCGAACAGACATTACAAAAGAAAAAATCCTTTTTTCCCATTCACAGTAATCACAAAATTCAATTTCTATAAAAAAATTTCAATATTTTCAAATTCCCATTTCATTTGCATAATTAAATTATTTTTCAAGTATTTTTTTTTACCTTCCATGAAGCGTCTCCGATGATCTTGTGCATTGGATTACATATACAAGTTATTTATTAAATACATGTGTGCAACAAATACTAAAAAAAAAAAAAAAAACACAGCGAAAAAAGTTTTTTTTTTTTAATTTTTGAAATAAACTATTTTTTTAAATCCTTACTCCATGCAAAGTTATCTTTAAATTATTTATAATTTATTCTTTTTAACACACTTGTCAAAAGTTCAAAACTAAATCATTGGAAAGTATTTAACACACGTTCTAGAGGCACACCTACATGGTTTCTAAGACCACTTTTATGACCAGCATTAAAAAAACTATGAAAATTGAAAAAATAATTAGCCTATATATTTCTTTAAACTGAGTTCAAGTCATTAATAAACATTTAACTTAAAATGTAGTCCCATTTTGGTAAAAAATTAATTTGGGGCTAAAATTAATCTAATGGACTGTGGTCGCCCCAGAACGGTAGCGTGAAAATAGTACTAACAAGTGATACGCAAAAGTTGTCGATTAAAAAGAAAAATGTGAAAATATATAATTTTTTAACTCTATTTTTTAAACTACAGATAGTCAAAAAGATAAATGTTATCATCAATTTTGGTTATAATTTGGATTTTCTTTCTCACAGAACCCGATTCTTTTGTTGCAAAATGGGCTACTTGCACACTTATCGATTTTGGTCTCAAAATATTATACAATAAATTCTTCTGATGGCACGAAGAAGAGTATGGGAGCTTGCATACTGTGTCCTTGCACAATCTCCATTTTGCTGTCGTTCACTGCCACTACAATAGACGGCGGTCGTGGTTTATTTTGCTTGAGAAACAAAGAAGATCAAAAGTTTTAACTGGCGATAGGTTTTTTTTTGTTCTCTAGCCTAGGTTTCTATCTTTGCGATCATTAAAGATGGAGTGACAATTTCAACAGATTTGAAATCTGCAGAAAATTTTACACTTAAAGGCTATCTTAAATGTAATTTTCAAAAAAAAATTTTTAGTTGTCATTTTTATATTTTTGCAATAATAATTTGACTTTATTTCTTTGGACGCGTGCTAGGTTTCTAATGACGTCCTGACTGCTAAAGCTACGATTTCCTAAGAAAGCAGTTCTGTTACCTAGCAGCCGTGATACGTCATGATGCGGCGGGCACCTGCGCCATTTGAGCTAGTACTAGTCTGGACAAATTCAAACATGAAATTACACAAATATGTACTAGTTTAAAAAATCAATTACTTTTCACCAAGTTCCGTAATTTTCAAGGACTTTCAAGGGCCCCCAGTTCGGAAAAAAAAAAGGACTTTTAAGGACCGTGGAAATTTTGCTCACCCGGTGTTTTTGTCTCTCTAAACGTCGTCTCTAACGTCCTCTGCCACAGTCTAAAAAAAAACAGGTAAAAGTCAAAAACGCTTCCTAAAGGTCAATCACAACGGAGTTTCTCACGATGTCACAACTCCTTGAAAAAATTTTCATGAGTCCATATGAAAATAAAGGCTTGTGCCAAATGAAAGTAGATCCCCTCATTCCAGTAGTACCAAAGAAAAAAAATCCGTAGTTAAAATTTTACTCGACTACTGAAAAATTCTTAAGAAATTGGGTTCAATAACACGCATATATCATTCATTCAAATATTTACTTAAAAATTTGAAAGATATATGCAACAAATTATATTATTTATAATTATATAGTAAGGTATATGTGATCATACATGAAAATACATACATAGAACCAATAAATACATGTAATATATATAACCGAGAGAGAGAGAGAGAGAGAGAGAGAGAGAGAAATTCAGTATGAAAGAATTATATATAAAAAACATAAAAAAACAATAATAATGAAAAGATACAGAAATAAGAAACTAATTGATGTGTTGTGAAATAAAAATAAAATTTAATTTTTAATCCGAAAAAAAATCATTGATTCCGTAATCCGTAGAAACTACGGGGAATCCGTAATAGTTGGCATCTCTGCAGTCCAAGCATTATTCACGCGACATATTTACACAAAATACACGGTATCTCTTACAGCCATAATTAAAAAAATAATTGGCTTTTTCTTGAAATTAAAGGAATTCGGGTTCATTTTATTAGGAATTTTTAATAATTAATACAATTTAGGTTTAAAAAGTGGTCTATTTCTCTAAAAGAATGAATGCTTCACTTTCTATTAGATATAATCATTTGTCACAGTTATTATATCCTCTTGGGTATTTGGCATTTTTAATTAACGTCGCACTGGAGCAACGGCAACGGGGCCATTCCATGGACGTAAAAATCGGACATAAATTTCTTGCGAAAATATGGTTTTTGGTGTATAAATTTAAACTAAATGTGTGATCACATTTCTATTCATACCTATAACATCATACTTTGTCACGAAACGTAAAAAAGCATTTCTGAATATTTCAAATCCTAGGAAAAAATGTTTAAACTGGTGTTGGGGTGTCGGACGTAATCTCAAACTGGGAACGTATCAAATTAACTCTCAAAAGTCTGAATTGTTTAATTTTATCATTTTAAAACCAACTATAATCAAAAGTACACATATGAATGTTATGTTTGACCTTTTTCTATTTATTTAGTTTAATTAAAATTAAAGTACATTTTATTCCTGTGTCGGACGTAAATTGTATGAAAATATTGGTGTCGGACGTAAATAAGTTTATCTTAAAAGTGATAAAATCCAAGAATAAATTCATTTTATAGAGAAAAATTATGTTTGTACAGAAAATGTTCAAAATATTTACATGACGTAAAATATTAAAAATGACGTAATATTAATAAAATGACGTAAAATATTTACGTCCGACACTATTTTTTTTTGTCCAGATAAATTACTTTTAAAAATTAATCTGAATCGATAATATGAAAGAGGCATATAAACTTGCTTCAAATACAAAATTGCATTTTAAATGGTTTAACCTAGCTGACTCAGATTAATTTTTTACGTTTTTGGGGTCGGAAAAGCAAAATGGCTTAAGTGCCTTTCGGAAATTCTTTAATGTTTCAGAAAATATACTATGTCAGTATAAAGTTGTATTAATCACATGTTTATGTGTTGCATAATTAACTATTAACAATTTAAGACATAAAAATTTTTTTAATGAAAATTTAGGCTCAATTCTTAGTGTTTGCAATGACTTTCATATACACGTCCATCGATACCCTTACTAAAAAACGAAAATCTCACTTAAAATTAAATGTATCCTTATTCCATTATAAAATTAAGATTCTGTAGTGCTTAAGCTGTTTGTTAAAAAAATGTTAGTTTTGAAAATTGGTCATCTGGTTGACCTTTCTGTGGAATTGCCCTCATGCGCCCATATTCGTATTGTAAAAATAAAAGTTACAATTGAAAAATTATTTAAAGAAAATCAATCGTAAGGTATCGATCTGGTGTAAAATTTTGGGCCGAGTTCCAATCTCTTGAAAGTTTTAATCCATCTTTAACGATCCCGATTTTACAAAAAAGAACTAAACAATGCCAGTTAAAGTTAATTTTTATTTGTTTGCCGTCCCTTCGCTCGAATCGGTGATCTCTAACGATCGCGAAGGCCAAATTCGCATTGGAAAAAATATAAGTTACAGTTGAATAAATATTTGAATAAGAGAAAGAATAAAAGAAAATCATATTTTTATGTGTCGATCTCATGTAAAATTTTCCGCAGATAGATTTTCATTCTATCTTTAACGATCCAGGAGATAGATAAAAGAACTCAAGTTAAAACATATTTTTTGTTCGTCCGCTGAAATCGTTGCTTGGAAAATGAAAGGGAAAAAATAAATTTAGAAACTGATCTCATTATACTGTTTCCATTCTAAGGAAAATAATTAAATGCCAATAAATAAATTAAATGTTCTAGATTAAATTTTAAAATTAGGGCTGGACACAATTCACAAAAAAAAATTAGGACTATCTGTGTGCCAAATTTCATTACTTATAAGTGCCATAGATTCGTCAGGACACTGCTTACAGAAACGACAGAGAAACACTTCCTTTTATAAAAGAGATACTACCAGATATAGGAATAAAGTTATACGAAAAAAACTGCGATTTAAGACTACGTTTTTCATTTAATTATTTTCTGTCCTATCATTTTTACATTTTGCTTAGTTATGCATTAACCAATTCTCATCTTACGTTAAGCTTTACTCACCAAAATCTGCACCAATTCTCATTCAAGTTATGCTTCTCTCTCTCTCTCTCTCTCTCTCTCTTTTCTCACTAAAAAATCTGTACTATAATCCAAATTTTTTTACTTATTCCCTTTTGTTTGACAAAAATAGTTTCCAATTCTCATTTTTTACTTTATGCTCCCTTCTCGAAATGTACCGATTTTCATTGTTTGCATTCCGATTTTCTCACAAAATCTGTACCAATCACCATTTTTAACACATTGCTTTTTTTTATATCAAAATCTACCGCGATTGTCATTTTAACTTTATTCTCCCACTAAAATCTGCTAATTCTTTTTCTTTCTCGTAGTGATTGCTTTCTCAGTAAAATTTGTATCAATTTTCATTTTCTATATTTTGCGTTTCTTACAAAATTGGCACGGTTCACGATTTTACGTTCTTACAAAAATCTACCGATTCTCATTGTTGAAGTTGTTTTCTTAATAAAACTATGCCCCAATTCTCATTTTTTACAATTTGCTTCTTTCATCACTATAATCAATTAGTATCGAAACTCATTTTGCACTCTGTTCCGATTCTCATTGTTTACATTTTGATTTTCTCGATGAAACCTACCATTTTCCATTCGAAAATCAAAATGTATTTCATTAAAATCGTGTTTTGGCTTTTTAATTTTTAACCAACCCCAATAAATTTTTTTCCGATTAACCTTTTGACTACGGCTATAGATATAGCAAGCGCGATCATGATACAACTGCTGTTACCGACAGTAGTTCTAAAGATTAAAAAGTTTAAAAGAATACTACTTCGCCATTTATTTTGTGTCAATATATCGGCGGTCGGCTTAACCTATTGCGACAGATCCTTTCCTTCATATAGGAACCACGAATTCTTATAAAATTTATAGCGTTAGCATTTGGGTATTAATTCCACGAAAAAACGCACAAGTCATCGCACTAAAAAATATGTTTCAAAGATAAAAATTGTGCAGCACAAGCTAGTGTCAAATCGGATTCGCTTAAAAAAAAGGCAATTTTCACAGTTAAGAATTAATACTTCAATATAATCGGCCGTTAAAAGAATGACTCTTGACGTAACTCTTGACCATGACATTCAAAACGATACAAATTATATAGAGACTTTTATCGAACCCATACTGTTCTACATGTTGGTTATAAATTCTTCGTTAATGGTGTAAGTAGATATTTTTGCATTAGTTAAATATAAAACGTATATAAATCGAGTTTCTGATACTGTGTATTAAAATGAATGGTATGTCAAATGGCGAGTTTTTCGGGATAGGTAAAAGGTAATGCTTTTGTTTTTGAAGCTCACCCAATAAAATTATTATGTTACAAAAAACGGGAATGTAATAATAGAAAAATTATTTTACATTTTGTTAATGATATTAGAATATAACGACCAGCATAAATTTTTAATCTCCCTTGTTTTTGTCAATGCATGAAAAGGGCAAGAAATTATGCTACACACAATATATATTTTCTTTTGGTTCAATAGTTAAGACATCTTACAAATGATGGGATCCTTTTTACGTTTGACAGTATTTTAATATTTAGGCAAAGTAAGTAGATTTTATGTTTCACATCTTCACTCATCAAGAAGTGTATAAAGCACATACACATTGAAGCAAATGTTGAGAATTCATCAAGGACTTTTTAAAACTGTACACACAAAGGTAGTGTTTCATTAGTTACATATTTTTTCAGTGAAATTGCAGTGTTTTGAAATCAGTTAACTATAAATTCTGGCTTAAAATGTGCATTTTCTACCAAATAAAGATCCCCATCAAGTCAATGAATTAACATTTCCTTAATGAAGGAAAACTTAAGGACACAATTAAATTTAACTATTACGAAACAAGTTATTGTCAATTTTTAGTCTCAAGTTATTGTCAAGAATTGTCAATTTCCAACAGTTATGATTGTTATCACTCGACAGGTTAGACATTTTTAATCTGGGGTTATGTGTGCAAGCTCTTTAATGATTGACATAATCCGGAAAAATGAACCCCTTTCTCATTCTTTCATAGTCTAAGGAATATGTAATGACGAACTTCACAAGTTAACAAAAGTAAATATTTGTGGAGTAAATTTATAATAAAGTCTAGAATAAGTAATTCATTCATTGCCAAATCATAATGTGTATTCATGTTGTCTGGGACACATTTTGCAAAGGTACATATTCTTCACAAAAAAAAAATTTGATGTAAAACTAAACAAAATGAATTTTTTAGAAAGAAAAGTGCTGAATGTATTAAAATGAGCTATTTATTAAATTTTTTTTCTTCGCATGTCATTTTTAAATTGCTCATTTTTATAGGAACATAATTTGAAAACCTTAAAATTCCACATTAGAACCTTTATACAGGGTGAAAATTATTGAGCTATATCAAAAAAAAACTTTATAACTTTTAAGCTGTCGGTGATATTCAGTTTAAACTTGGTGGTTGAATGCAGGGCATGTTGGGATTTTTTTGAGCATGCACACTCTTATTGTTAATATTCATTTTTCGGTGAAAAATGTCGATATACAGTGATTCTGAGCGTATATCAATCGTTAAGGCCTACTATTCGAGCAATAAGAGCCTGACTGCGGCTCAAAGGAAATTTGCGACCGAGTACAAGCTGAAGACAACCGGTCCAAGTGTTATAACAATAAAAAATTTGATTCAAAAGTTCAAGAGAACTGGTAATGTTTGTGATAACAGTGTTGGCATTTTAGGTTGTCGAGCAAGTGTGAAAACGCCTGAAAATATAGAGAAAACGCAAAGTGTGTTTCAAAATAGCCCAAGGAAATCGATTAGACGAGCTGCACAACAGGTTGGAATCAACCGGGAGACTTTGCGACAAATTGTTGTTCAAGACCTGCAGCTTTTTTCCTTATAAACCAAACTCATCAGCCATTGAACAGCTGTTTCGCTAACAGTATTGTCGATACGATTGACAAACAAGAATTTCAAGTGAATATGTTTTGGTTTAGCGACGAAGCCCACTTTCATTTGTATGGGTTTCGTCAATAAACAGAATTGGCGCATTTGGGGAACTGAAAATCCCCATTTCACGATCGAGAAGTCTCTCCACCTCGAACAGGTAACTGTTTGGTGTGCAATGTCAAGTCACGAAATAATCAGTGCAATATTCATTGAAGGCATTGAATGCTGAACAATGTCAAAATTTTACAAAATGATTTCATCCCTATTATCTATCCAAAGTTACCCGGATTTCGGAAAAATGTGGTTCATGCAGGACGGAGCACGTCCCCATCGGACCAGTAGTGTATGAAAAGTACTGAAAAAGCTTTTTGGAGAGAGCATTCTGGCTATGGGGTACCCAGAAACCAGTGGAATGGGAATCGCTTGGCTGCTCTATTCTGATCTCAACCCTTGTGACTCATTTTTGTGAGGCAAAATTAAAGACAAGTTTACACAAATGACCCCAAAACCATCGCTGAGTTCAAAACTACCATTCAGGATGTCATCGAAAGCATCAATGTCTCGACACTTCAGCGAGTTTTGCAGAATTTTGCTATTTGTCTGCACCACATCATAGCCATTGATGGCAAGCATATCGAACATGTCATAAACTAAATCCGTAGATCTGTAGTTACTTTTAAAATTTGCATAAATTTTTTTTAACTCTGTAGTTTTTGAAAATTTTATTTTTTATTTCATATAGCTCAATAATTGTCACCCTGTAAATAGATTTTATTTATCATCTTGATAATTTCTGCAGTGAAATGCAAACAGAATTTTTTGTATTGCTCACACAGTTCTCTCATTCTGTATAAATGTCATCTTAAAAACCACACACAATCTTCAATTTTCATCTCTTTTACACTTGAAAAAATTAAATTAGGTACATTTACAGTTTTCACACGTCAAGTAAAATACGAGCCATTGGTGGTTCAGTTTACATTACTTTTTAAATATATTCAAGCAAACACTAATGAAAGAACATGAATAATTTTTTTTTAAATTAATTATTTTTGTATTTTGCAGATTGCATTGGCTGTATGAATTAATAGTTATGCCGATGGTGATTCATATTTATCGTAATATTAAGGGCGATGAGAAAAGGCATCAAGATGATTTTAATGAAATTGTCAAATGGACGGATGCTGAACTAAGAGAAGCTGTCAATAACAAGCAATGCAAACCAAAGATAAAAAACTACGAAAAACAAAGAAACTCCGTAAAAACAAACACAAAAAACGATAAAATGTCTCGAAAATTAACTTTACGAAATTAAAGATTTTTAAATATTTGCTTCAATTTTTATTTTCTAATTATTTAAGCCTGCCACAAATATTGATCTTATGTCCATACTCTTTCTTTGGATGATTAACAATGTTTTAGTGAAAAATTGACCGAATTAAATGTTTTGTTTGAAACAGCTGATTGAAGATATACAGCATCCAGGTAATTGATGCATAAACTTAAATATTCATGCCTCTTTTGTATAAATGGTAAAAACAAAGTTTACACTGGGTACTTTTAATATTATATTTAAACTTTAAAATCTTGATATATTCCTTCTAGACTTTTTCAAATAAACTTAAAATACTAGAACTATATATTTACCTTGTCATAATTAACTTCTTAAGTCCATCCTCCAAATATTACTTAGCTGACTTCTATTGTTAAGAATTAAGATAAAGGTATAAATTGGTTACAGTTCATTTATTTAACTTGATTTACAATGAAACATAAGGTCATCTTAACTATGGACAAAGTTTATAGACACTGACAAATAAAACAAATACACAATTCTAACGAATGGATCTGGAAACTGGAAAAACCAGAATCTAAAATTAGAATTTATTTACCAAAAAAGATTTTGACCCACCAAATTCTGCAGTAATCATAATTGCATATATCAATTTCAATTTACGAATTGATTTGATTTAATAAGATTTTTGTGGTCGATTTCAAGAAGTGGCAACCTTTGTTTCTCTCTAACATGGATCTAAATTCTCATTGTTCGATCATCCAAATGAAATCACACATGGGTCAATCAATGGCTAGACAAGCTGCACATTCATTAACTGCATTTTGCAGAAAAATTATTTATTTCCACATTAGTCAGCTTTTTCTCATGTCTGTCAGATGTCAAGAAAAAGTTGTTCGTCTCTTAGCAAAATTTGACCATAGAATGACAAAAACCAAACAGAAAAATTGTGGAAGTTTCCTACTCCAGAAGCCGAAGTTGTTAAGATGGCCTGTTGGATTAAGATCTGTTTACCTTACAAAATCAAATAAGCCTTTGGAATGATTGAAATGTCCAATCTAACATGTAGATATGTAAAAACAGAGCCTTCACACCATGAACTTAATGATGCAACATTGTTTTTCAACTAAATTCCTAAAAAAATTAATTTAGTAACACAAACAGTTTCCTTAAACTGATACAAAACAAACAGTTTGATTTTATATGCATATCATAAAATTTCTAACTTTACCAAAACAAACAATGCATTGCATAAAGAAAAATCAAAGATCTAGAAAGTTACTAAAAATAAAGCGATTGCACATGTAGGTATAAAATGTGCACTTTTCTCATAACTTAGATTTCAGGGTTTAGGTAAAATTTTCTTAAAAGTTCTTCAAAAATGTAAAAATAACATTTTCATTTCATCGTTACCACTGTGAAAAAGGAGTGAATCTGCAAAATTAACGTTTAAAAAACGCATATAAAGTTCTAATGCTTAGGGGAAAATAGAGTTACGACTCAAAGGCTATTGTTTTCTCATGAAAAGCAGCATTTCAACTAAGAATCAAAATGGTTTTGTCATAGTATAAAAGATGAAATAGTGACAAAAATGCAGTTAGGTATAAAATAGCCAAAAACAGATTTGTGCCATAGAAATGAAGATTTATTTTTGAACACTGATTAAATATATGTAGCTCTTAAAACAAATACAAGTCGCTTTTTGTTTAAATTTATGAAAATTTAGTCACTCCCTCTATTACACATTTATAAAAAAAACTTGTTCATCGATTTCATATCGGATTTGCCTGAAAGGGAGGACTTGTTTTTTTATCCAATTCTTTATTAGTTGCCAAACCACTAGCATATTGAGTCCTTTGAGGGTTAAAGAAATAACGCATTACCATAAGTTTGTCTTTGCATTCAGAGATAAATTATTCACATGCTTGTATGATAATTTAGGTTGGTTAGGGAATTTAGGGCACAAAGTTAATATTTGGCCAAGATGCGCCAAACAGCTTTAAACAAATGGACACACACAAGAAAATATATATACCCAGGATGGAATCGAACCTGCACTCTGAGGTTACTAGCAGTGGGCAAACCCACTGAGTCACAGCGATCTCCTTGATAGTATAAGTAGGTATTTTAATAAATGTTGCACTGGAACAAACACAACGGACTATTGGCGACGGTCAAAGATCAAAATCCGAGGACAACACAATTTTGAACCACGTTCAGATGACAAGGCAACACCCGAGCTGACACCCCACTCCCCAAGCTTCCACACCATGCCAACCCGAGGACATTTTAAGCCACAACATGTTTTACGGGAACCAGCCCCCTTTGTGCACGATCCTCTTTGGTTTGATATTATAGGAATAAGAGGTTTATAATCAGTTTCCAAATGCAAATGGCATCCTATGGTGTAGTCTATGTATTTTTCACAAAACCACTAAGGTCAAAGCCTCTCACAGATCATCTTTGCTGCCATTCATGCACAAGCAATAACTTCGCACTCTTGTTTTTCATATTTAAAGTTGCTCCTAAGCCATAAGTATTATGCATCAGCAGAAACCTTGTTAGGGTTGAAGATCTTTAATATTCTAACCTCTAACTGTATTATTAATCGGCTTTCCAAATGCTTTTGGAATAGGATTCCACAAAAAATTCTTGTGACATTATGCCCATAAGAGTACCAATTTCACAGTACAAAAGTCCACCCTCAGAAGCCCAGTTCGAACTCTGTTAGTTGCTCGTATGGTACTCTACGTGTTTAGCGAGGCATATCGACTTCTAATCAATCATTTACAGCAGTCAAACGACAATAAACACATATCTCATCCGAGGACTTGCAAAAAAACTACCATAGACCTGAAGGTTCGATTTGTGACGTCAGTCAACAAACTCTCTAGTTGATGCTGATGTCAATTTTCAGCAACCAATTTTTATTTTTTGACCTGTCTATACGCTTGTGTATTACTTTCCTTTAGCTTGTATTTGAACACTATACGACTCAACATGTTTACTTTTCCTGGGAGTCAAGGTGTTGAGTTGTATGTTCAACTCTTCGGGAAAACAATAAATTCGCTGCAACAAGTTACGATTGCAACTTCACTGTTTTTCCCAGTATGTGTTTTGCAATAGCCGAAAAACTATAATCTATACTGTTGGAGGTTTAGCATTTATAAAAATTTTATGTATCTGAGAGTGTATTAATTGTATACAAGTGTATGTTTGTACTGCCCATGGGGGTAAGTTTTGGGTTGGCTCCTTGAAGGTTTGACCTTGTCACTCAATTTTGTTATTTTATGTTAAAAATATATTTATTTAAAAAGAAAGTAATTTAAATTTTTAGTTTCGTTTTTCTGTGGCATCTAATCCACTGCTATAATTTCCCATAACAAACACAATGATACAATTTAATTTTGTAGGTTTTTAAATTTTAATGTTTAAAAAATTTAAGGTATATAAAATGTTATCATTAATGGTTTAGTTTAAAGCCTACATTCTACAACATCTTCTAAATTTAGGCAAAATCAAAGCACTTTTGGCTTTTACTCTATTCATCAATATCAAATCGTATTAATTCTAGTTTGGAAGGAAGGTATATCAATTAAAGTCGCACTGGAGCAACATAGCAGGCCATTGGCGACAGTCTAGGATTGATCCCGAAAGCTACTTACACACACATCAATTTCAATCGTGCGATAAAATGACATACCATAAATTCTTTCGGTTAGTGGCATGAAAGAATATTATGGGAGCTTGCACACAGTTCAATCTACTCACGACACGACAGGATATCCATTTTCCTGTTGTCGATTGTCACTACAACAGACGATTGTCGTTGTTTATTTTATTCTAGAAACAAAACAAAAGGGCTTTGCTCTCTAGTCGAAGTTTCTATCTTCGTAATCGTTAAAGATAGAGTAAAAATTTCAGCAGATTTGAAATCTGGAAAATTTTAGTTAGATCAATACCTTAAAAAATAATTTTCTTTAAAAAGTAAAATTTTTAAAGTACATTTTTTTATATTTACGCAAGATATTGTATGGTATGTATATTATGCAATTTATGAAATGAAAAATAAAGTCTTAGGAAATGCAATATAGTCCTTTTTCATATTTCTTTCAATAATCAAGAGTTGGGTAAAACAGTAGCTTTTTGTTAAAAATTTGGTTTAAAATATTTATAAAATTTTTTTATAAAACGATGGAAGAGAAATTATACGACTAAGACAGGTTAGTGAAAAAAATATTTTCCTATTGATACAAATATTTTAAACTGACATTGTATGATTTTAAAAAATTGACATATTTAAGTAGTAAATTTGAAAAACAGTATTTACTAATATTTTTTTTACTTAAGGTTTTAAAAATAAAATATGAAATGAAAATAAAACTACTGTATGGAAACAAGTGTTTGGCTTTAACCTTTAGTCTGTCAAGTAACTGCAGTAAATTTACAAAATATAATTTTGAGAGTTCTTTTAATAAAATGGTTCTTTCAATAAATATTCTTTTAATAATAAAAAATAACATGCATGTACCTGCTTGTTAATTATATTTCCTTACTAAGCAAGATATTTATTTTGAAATGGAAAAAAAAAAAAAAAAACATATCTTTATCTTCAAGATATAAATTAAAACTCTGAAATTTAAATTATTTGTTTACTTCTAAAATTCAAAAACAAATTTTTAATTTAAAAGTTCAGATTTTTTTAAATTTAATTTTATTGTAACGATTTAAAATCTCCCCTTAAAAAAGAAAATTATTTTTTAAACTGATCTATAATGTAACAGAGATAGCAAAGTCAATCTCTTCACGATCGCAAAGTTAGTAACTTGAATCTCTACTATTATAAAAGGAAGTGTTTGTTTCGCGGCCGCAAAATCCTGACGATATATGGCACTTACAGCAATGAGATTTGGCACACAGGTAGTCCGAATTTTTTGCAATTTTTGGGTCGCGGCGAAATTTCAAAATTTAATCTAGAAGATTTTAAAATTAATTTAATAATTTTATTCTCTACCTGGTTCTTCAAACGCGTTTCGTCCGAACGAAAGAAGAAACCTCCCAAAATGAACTTTTTCCTACCCACGTGACCTTTTTTATATTTTCCCGCAAGAGATTGTAACGTCACGTGAACTTTCTCTTTCAAAAAAAAAAAAAAAAAATTGCATATTCTGCCCTTCCCGTTAAAAAAAGAAACAGGTCACATTTCCTGTCCCCTTTTGGCGAATGAGAGCAAGAAATAAAAAACATATTGACTGGGATTATTAGGTTTTTTTTCATAAAATCGGAATCGCTAAAGATAGATTGAAAATTTCAATGGATTTGAAATCTGCGGAAAATTTTACACCAGATTAATACCTTACACCACGGGCACGGGTAAAGCCGGGCTAGCCACGCAGTGGCTAGTTGAGGAATAAAAAAACATAATTTAATGACGGGACCTTGCTATCCTCGCCAAACGCGTGTTGAAACGCCTCATGTGATCGTGGCCTTTATTGGCTCTCTTCGTTCCACCTAATTTACAACAAAAGGCAGGTGCCATCTTTTCGCAGACGATTTGTTAATATAAACAATCGGTTAGGCGGGTGCCATCTGCTCGCTAGCGATTTCCTTTTAATTAGAGACATGACAGAAAACTGTTCAGTTAGCAGATCGCAATGCGATGGGCTATAAAGCTCAATTTGTTCCAGATCTTAGAGTTCTTTACTCTGTCCAACCTGACCAACCAATTTTGTGGATATTTTAAAACATTTCCGTTGAAACGGAAACTTTCAGCAACAAAGATGGGCCAAGGTGTGCAAACAAATAACCATACTGGAATCAACACGCAAGTATCCCGACAGGAATGTTCAGAGGACAACCCCTTGTAAACCAAGGTCAGACGACGAGGTCCTCATCCGAGATGGCACCCCACTCTCCAAACTTCCACCACACGCCAAAGCGAGTACATTTGAGGGTACGACAGATTTAACCAACACCAGCCAACGTGTACAACACAGTCTTTGGCTGGACCTAGTTCCAAAATTGCAACCCTCCGCTTTTTGCATTGAAAAATGCAGCACTGGAAAAATTCTCGTTTGCTAAGATTAAAGATCAGGAATGAAATTTTTCCTGTTGAAAATGTTGGCGTGGATTTTCCATCTGAACTTCAAACTGGAGCAACGCAATGGGCTATAGGCGATGGTCCGGGATCAATCCTAAAGGAAAAGAGACGAGGACACCAACTTGTGATATTGAAAAGCGGTCAGATGGCGATGTCAACACCTGAGGTGGCGGTAATTTTTTTAATTTGGCAATTAACGTCGTACTAGAGCAACACAACGGGGTATTGACGACGGTCCGTGATCAGTCCCCTAAGGCAGTGTTTCCCAAAGTGTGGTACGCGTACCCCCAGGGGTACGGGAAGAGTTTGGTGGGGGTACGCGTTGCACCGGAGTTTGGAGGGGATACTGGACTGTGCTTAGCTGTGCCTAATTCTACGTTCTCATGAGTCAAGTCAAGACAGTCTTGTGAGATGGTCCGGAGTGACACGGCGGAAATATACCAAACTTCGTTACAGAAACAACTTACTTCGTTAACCCTCCGTCGGACGCAACCGTTCCCCACTCCTCTCGTAGAAGGGGTAGAAATCTGCTTATTCTAGTAGTCTCTTATCTTTACCGGATGTTTGGACCCAACCTTTTAATTTTATTCGCGCGCTTCGTGGACAGCTGTTAGCGTCATTTGATCTCTCAGGCACATCGCTCCCGAATGCGTTACACATATAAAGGTACGTTACAAGGCAAAGAAATTTCATTGTATCACGTTCAAGATAAAGTGAACGCTGCCATCGCAAAACTAAAGTTATGGCAAAAGAGAGTTGGTTCAGGAGAAGTAGACTAATTTCCCTCTCTTCATGAGTTTATTACAAGTTCGACTACTAAAATTGATGCTGATGCACTGAAATGCATAACACAGCATTTGGAGAGTTTGCAAGTGGGCTTGAAAAACTATTTCCCTGATTTAACCAAAAATATTTAATGGATAAGATATCCGTTTAACATTAACATAACATCCATGCCAGAAGATTTGTCGCATGCGGAAGAGCAATTGACTTCAGACGGATTCTTGAAAATAAACATAAGGAGACTACTTTAACATTCTGGTTACAAATGCAACTTGTGTATCCGGTTTTAACAGAAAAAGTTCTAAAATACATCTTGCCTTTTCCAACTTCATATTTATGTAAAAATAGCTTTTTCAGCATTTGTAGACATTAAGTCGGAAAAAAGGAACAGGCTATTGGACGTGGAACCACATCTCAGATTAAAATTAGCAACCAGGGAACCAAATTATGACGATCTGTTATCTCAGCACAAACAATTTCATCCTTCTCATTGATCCAAATAAACGTTATTTATAATATAACTTTGATTTATATTTTATTATGAATAATTTTATTTCTCTTATTATTTTGTGTATGTCACAAAAGTAAAAAAACATTTTGATTGTTATTAAAATACATCCATTTTTTTGACGAGGGGTACTCAGCGTTACGAAAATTATAGAAGGGGTACACATACGTCAAAAGTTTGGTAAACACGGCCCTAAGGGAAAGATCCGAAGACAACACGTAATTTTGAACCATGGTCAGATGACGAGGCAACACCTGAGCTGGCCACCCCCTCTCCAAACTTCCACACCAACCCAACGTGAGGACTTTCGGCCACGACAGATTGAAGGTGCACCAGCCGCCTCTACACCATACGCTTGGATTGGACGCCGTAGGCGGACACTGTTTCACCTGTGCGGCTTTTAGCTGTATAGTCCGCCTTACGGAGGATAAGGAAGAGCTGAGCACAATCCACAATACATACATAAAACATTAAAGTACACAGAAGGGGAGAGTCGAGTGAAGGACAAAACATGTAAGCACAATACATAATAACAAAAGAAGAGGATGACAAAGTTTGAAAAATTAACACAGAACAAAAGACAAAAACAAAAAAAAAAGGACAAAATAAATAACAATGTTAAATCCAGAAGTCAGAACGTTTAAAAGACAGCCGATATGACATGCATAAGTTTCGAAAGAAATCCGCGATCTAGAGGCTAACACCTTAACCATCAGACCGGTTGGTCGGCCACCTGAGGTGGCACCCGCTCAGTGTAATGCAGATAAAATATGGCTAGGAATTTTCAGACTCTTTAAAACCACCAACTTAGTGACATTCAGTGAAAAGAATGACTAGTGCCGCTAACCCTCCATCTTAAGTGGGTTCTTTGGATTGGGTTATGGTAATTTTTAGTTAACGTCGTACTAGAGCAACACAACGGGCTACTGACGACGGTCCGGAATCAGTCCCTTAAGGGAAAGATCGAGGACAACACCTCGTAATTTTGAACCACGGTCAGATGACGAATCTTTGGATTGGGCTTTTATGGCGCAAGGACCATATTTGGCCAAACAGCAAGTAATGGACAAACACACACAACGAAAGTTTTTGTAAGAACAGAAAAGATAATACACCTAGAAAGCGAAGAATAGATTCTGCGCAGCCGACAACTCGCACGTTGCTAGCGAAGTGGGCAATACCCACTTAGTCAATACGGCTAAAATCTCAATTGGTTAGGTAGTTAATTAACATAGCATTGCAAACAACGGGCTATAGGCGCCGCTCCGAGATCAATTCAGAAGGGAAAGATCCAAGGTCAACGCCCCGTAATTTTGAACCTTGGTTAGATGGCGAAACACCTCAGCGGCATCCCCACTCTCCAAGCTAACACACTAAGCCAACGTGAGGATATTAAAGGCCGCGGTAGATTTAACATGCACCAGCCCCCAAATGATTCTATTCTACAAGATAGGCCAATAGAATAACAGTTCAAAGGTTAATGGAATCCATGGATTCTTTCAACCTTTTTTATTGGATTCTTAACCTTATTTCTTAACTACCAGCTCCTGTGCATGTCGATCTTTGGTTGGATCACGTTTTGAACTCTGGTTGCTAATCAGCTCTACCAACTAGAAATTAGTTATACTCTTAGAACATTGAAAACACATTTTGGCATATTTTTATCAAAATATTAATTTTAAATCTATTTTATAACAAATGAATAAATTAATCTAAAATTGGTCAGATTTGTAATGAACAATGGCCTGTACAAGATACAAAATTTGGTTTCTATAGTTGGTTTTGGGGTTTTATGCTGCAAGGCCATATTTAGCCATTCGTTTCCAAAACTCTTAAATTCTATGGTTGGTTTGTTGGGTTTTATGGCGCGAGGGCCATATTTTCCCATGTTGCGCCAAATACAAGTGAGACAACACTAAATAATGAGCATACACACAAGGAAAGTTTCACTAACACAAGACAAATACACCTTGAGAGGAATCGAACCTGCGACGACTACAATTCGCAGGCTGATAGCGCAGTGGGTATATTAACTGAGCCACGGCAACCCCAGAGTTCTATGGAACTCGAAAAAATTTTCGTAAGGGCTACTACAATATGGAACATCAAAAAATGTGAAATAATTCCAAGTTCGGTTGATCAAAGACAAAAACCGTAAATGTCTGTAAACAGAAAAACCCAGAAAAAGAACACATGGGAATTTGTAATTCCATCCGTTAAAATCTGGACCAGCCTTGAATTTTTTTATGCACGTGCAAGTTTACCACGTGATTATGTATACAAAGGGTCCGATTACTTGGGATGAGAATTGAAACACAAAATCCAAGGCACTTAGGCCCCATTCACATGAGGCACTTAAAACGCGCGTTTGGCGAGGTCTCGCTCTTTGGTCGTAAAGATAGCAACTTGAATTAGAGGAACAAAAAACATAATTTAGTGGCGGGACCTCGCTAGCCTCGCCAAACGAGAGTCGAAACGCCTCATGTGGGCCTCACGCCTCCTCCTTAAACCAGGATTATTTCAACAATAAAAAAATTAATCAAAACTAAACAACTATCAAATACCCATTTTAACTTTGAATTCGATTGTCCATTTTGCAGCAGTTACCCCAGGATTGAAAATATTTGATTATACAGTACAAAGTCCCGAATTCGGACATCCGAAATGTCCAAAATCCGGCTGTTTTTTCTAACCGGCGTTATTTTTTTTTTCGTTTTTCTCACTTTTTTTTCCATTTTACCGACAGTTTTTAAAGAACTAAAAGTTAAACCTGGACCTAATTGATGAAACAACGCAAAATAAAGGACATGTTCAGAGTAAATACCACAGAAAAATTAGATTTGCAAGTAAAATTTGTTCAATTGTATTAAAAAAAAAAATCCTTTTTTTTTTTAATTATTTTTATTTATATATCTGCTATTTCACTATTGCAAACGCAAAATTCGCGAGGGGGAATGTTAAATTAAGGTTTTTTTTCTTTGACAAAAAAAATTCAATTAATCCGGAATGGCAGAGGTCCGGAGGATTCCGGATTCGGGACTTTGTGTAACAAACGTTCCAATGCGGAATTCAAATAGCCACAAAACTCAAGGCATTTAAACCAGTATTATTTCAATTTTTTTTCAAATTGAAGAAAAATAACTTTCAAATACCGAAAACTTGGAATTCTCGACAGGCAACATTGCATCAGTTTCATGGATTGAAAATTTTTTCATGCAAACGATTCACAGCGATATATCCTCAACAGATCAACACATTTCTCGAAATCGCAATTTAACACAGTCGAAGCAAATGAAATAAATGAGTCATCTGATTTTCCGTGCCCACCCAAACCACGTTGCCTAATCGTCAAATCTGTACATGTTTCAGCTAAGGGTTTGGCCAACGGCGAGTGATAATTCGAACACCGCAGAACAAGCAACACAGAATCAAAACATTATTCATACATTCAAGTGAAATCAGTGAAAATAAACCGATAAGTACCTTTCAACTTCGAATTCGGTCGTCCGACGTGCAGTCGCCACGTCTATCGCTGTTTCGTTAACAAACTGCAAAAATCCCTAAGTTTAACTGAGGAATATCCAATTAATACAGTCCAAACAAGTAAAATAAACGCGCCACTTTACACACCGTGCTAATGGGGAACCACTCTAGAAGATGAAGGCATGGGGCGGGCAGGAAAAATGCTATCGCCAACACAACCGGCATGTTTCTCCACGGAGAGTCAGAGCGTATTGGACGATCCCATTACAAGGGAGAACAGTGCGCAAATCGCAGAAAGAACCTGTACAAGCCGACTGCAGCGTTCCTGCTAAGTCGCTTTTGGGAGTGAAATGCAGCGCCTAGGGCAGTAGTTTTTAACTGGTGTTCTGCGGAGCACTGGTGCTCCGTTAAATTAGAGAAAGTGTTCCGCCAAAATTTGAAAATCAGTGAAAAATTAAAACGGTTGTCAAGACGAAAAAGCAAAAGTCAGTGTTTTTGTTTTGTCGTCTTTACTTGTGCTAAATTTATGGTGGCTTTTATCGATTTCTATTAGAACATGAATAAAATCTGCGTTCGCGTGTGTGAGCCTGTGTGCAAACACCAAACAGTTGAATGACATTAACAACCAAAGTGTACAGACGTGTTTCTTGCTAAAAAAAGGTTACTGTTATTTTTGTTTTTTGAGTCCACCTTTTTAGACAGATTGTCAGTGTCATAATATGTATTGATTTGTATTTGTAGGTTGAAGTTCATTTGTGACAAATTGGTCTACTAGAAATTAAGTAGCTGTAATTACCTCCAAAGAATTGAAAATAATTATTCAAAATGGACAAATTTCTATAACGAAAATATGACTGTGGTGCTGATAGTGCTAGTGCAAATACAAGCAATATCAATAATGATACTCACAATAGGGAGAACAAAATAAAAAATGCTAGACAATATTCCAATGATTATTTAGATTTTGGGTTACTTTTACAAGACAAAAATGAATGTCAAATTCCCCTTTGTGTGGTTTGTGAGGAAACGCTTTGTAATAGTGCAATGGTACTAACAAAAATTAAAGAGCATTCTACATCTAAACATGCCAATCTGCAGAAGACAAGAATTACTTTCAGATTGTTAACAATCAAATTAATAAAGGAATTAATTTTTTTAATTGAAACAATATGTAATAAAGCACAATTTGCATTGTATCAAGGTGCCGATATAATTGTTAAAAATTTAAAGTCACATACCATAGCTGAGTGTCTGATTTTACCAGCCTGTTCAGAAATAATTAAAATATGTTTGGTGATGCAAAAAATTATAAAAATTCCTCATTCAGATGACGCAATAAAAAAATTATACATATTGGATGATATTGAAAAAACAACTACTAAAAAGCTTTGAGAACAATACTTTACTTTACAAATTGACGAGTCCACTGATATCAGCGGTATATCTCACATATTAGGATTTGTCTGAGAAGACGATGGTGGGTGTAATTAAAAAAACATTTTAGGATTTATTCATTTCATTGATGAAACAAAATAATGAATCAATTTTTATGCTACAGACACTTCATTTTTTTAAAATTTAATTTACTGATTGTTATTTGCTATTGACTGATACGTAACTGTTACGTATGTATGTTATTTTTATTTATTATGCAATATAAAAAATATATGTGCTGTTTTATTTTACGACTGTGTTCCACAAAAATCTTTTAAAATTGCAAGTGTTCAGTGATTCTAAAAAGGTTATGAACCACTGACCTAGGGGCACAGTAGGTTACTATAAAATTTCAGAGGTTGCTATAGATTCTGCAATCTTGGCTCGCAAACCTTTTTTGGCATGAGAGCCAATTCAATTTCTGCCTATTTTGATTTTGGAATGCCTTGTAATGGGAAATCACGCCAGTCGCTCAGTAAACTACAACATTTTTTGATATCAGTGCCTGTTAGTGGATTTGATTATGCTCCTTAATATCGCGAAGCTTGTCTGGAATAGCTTAGTATCCTTTTTCTTATATATTTTGTTTTTGATATTCATTTTTGTAATATTTGTGTTTGTCAGTTCTTAATATTTTTGACTGTTTCTTATCGCTTTGTTGTATTTCTGTTGTCCTTCATTTTCGTGATTTGTTGAAATATTTTAAGAGTTCATTTTGCATTTTAAAAATTTAGTGATGGCATTTGTGCTGTAGTCTTTTTTTATTGTTTTCTTTGACCAGTTTCTGTTTTTCTTTTAATTTTTCTTCTTGTCTGTCAATTGTCTAACAATTGTAAAGTATAACTATGAAGGTTTTAATTGCTGGTGTGATGCGATGGTCAAATACTTAGATCAGTATTTACCATTGCAATTATATGGTAATGTAATGCATGTTCTCTCTTCTAGAAATCACCATTGACGTCTAGCGGAAAAGATTTCATCTGTATGGAATCATTATAACTTGATTCTGGTACATGTAAGTACCAATAACACCTATGATAGCCTTGAGAGATGTTTCTCAAAATTTGAGGACCTGTTACAAAATGTTTTAAACCATAATCAAGATATGTGTGTTGTGATTTCAGCAATATTGTCTCGTGATCAGGATGACAACCTCTCCCATGAAAAACAAGCTTTTATGAGACCTTGTCTTCAGAAAGTGAATACAAAAAATTCTCTTCTAAACCAACAACTGTTTTCCTTCTGCCAAAAGAAGCAGGTTTAAAAGAAGCACTGGCCAGGATTCAAGCTTGTGATGTCAAAAAGCAGCAAGTTTTCTACGACTTACCTGCTCAGTTTCCTTCTCTCAATTCTTCACCTGAGAGTTTAAATCAACCTGTAAATCCACCTAAGTCCAAGGCTGTTGAACTGTATTCTACTATTGTTACCAAAAGTTCTGTTCAATACAGGTATTAATATCCGTCATATTGTACATCAAACATTATTAAATGTGTAACGTTTTTATATTATGTTCTAGATGAGGCTTGGCTAACAAGTTCCCTTTTTTTCACTAAACATCCAAGGTCTCAACAATATAGCCTTCCAGCTTTTAGTAGTAAGAACCCTGGAGGTAGGATCACTGTCAAAGCGTCAACAGCATCCCAGAATTGAGCAGTCTACAAACGAAAAGTAAGAATGACTCTTTCTAAGATGTAGAGTTTAATTTCCAAAAAATATGAATCACAGCTAGTATGAAAAATATGACTTACAGTTCCAGCACATTTAAAGCTAATTCTTTTATTTTCACGTAGACATTCCAAATCTCAACTATCCAGCTACTCCGTTATACTATTGAGGATCATGATAACTGGATCACTGTTTTGCCATAGGAGAAACAGGCGAAGTGTCAAGCAGTCACAAATGTAAGGATGCTTTCTTTTTCTAGAATGAAATTTCTGATAAAAAATATATGAATCACAGCCTGTATTTTAAAAAATGCAATGAATTGTCAGTTTCTAAAAATAATATTATTTTTCCCAGGCATCCTGAACTTCAACACTCTGACTCTCCAAAGATCAGTTGGGAGAGCCTGTGGAGTACAAGGGATGTGGTGAATGGTAAGTGCACTCATGTCCAAAATTATCTTTACATACCCAAAAATAATTATATTCTATGAAATACCCAATCGATGCAATCCATTTTTGAAGGGATTGGGTGAAAGATAAGCCTAATTAGAATTATCCAACCAAAATTGTTCAAACGCTTTCTGATCCGCAAATTATCTGACAGTGAATCTAGCGCTTTTTGCAAAGTGAATATCAGGGAATTTCTGCAATATGGCATTTAATTTCAGTGTGTAAGGACTTCAAACGGTTTGTATGGTTCCGAAGTATCATTTGGAAGAATCTGTGAAATGGTGCATTATTGGCCGTTCAGAAGCAAGGCAGACAATCATGGAAGCAGCGAGATGTGTGAATATTTTAAAACTGAAAGTCTTTGCACTATGGAAACAATTTCCAAACTCTGGAACTGTTGTAAGGAGGCCTGGACAAGGTCGTAAGCGTATAAACTGCTTCTCAAGATCAATATATGACAATAACTGCCTGTCATAACATGAAGTCTACTGCTCGTCAGTTAAGTTCAGAGCTTTTAGCCACCACGGAAACTGTCGTATCACGGAAAACTGTGTAAAGAAGGCTTAATGAAAAAGGCTTTTGTGCCATAAAGCCTAGGGTATGTGTTTCATTGTCTTCACAACACAAGTGGGATCACTTTAATTGATGCAAAGAACATCAGAACTGGAGTCCACACCAATGGACCCATGTTCTCTTTACTGATGAGTCAAGGTTTAGTTTAACATCTGATTCTAAGCGTTTTTACATCTGGAGTGAGTCAGGAAAGCTAAATCTTCCTTCAAACATTATATAATGTGACCATTTTGGTAGTGATGGTGTGGGGTGGAATAATGATCGACGGATGTAAGCCCCTACACATTTTCAACAGAGGATGTGTGACCGGCCAGAGATATTGGGATGAGGTCTTAGAACGTTATTTAAACTTTTCAGAGGTGCATATGGATCTGATATTTTTATGTGTGGACGATAATGCCACATCGAGAAAACCTTGTTGAGGAATTCCTTGAAAATGAAGCAATTGAGCGAATACCATGGCCAGCAAAATCTCCTGATCTTAACTCGGTAGAGAACTTATGGGACTACCTTAGGAAAGTAGTTACACAGAGATGCCCTGAAGGCCGCATTGCTGTTGGAGTAGAAGTTAATTCCACAAACAGTGGTTAACAACATTATTGTCAGAATGAAATCACATTGTGATGTGTGTATAGAAGTCAGGGGTGAACCCATTCTATATTAAATTCACAAACCTTAATTTTTTTTCTGAACTTTCCTGTTCACATATAATTGCCATTTTTATGGTTTCATGCTACAGTTTTATATCATATGCAGTGTTCCTAAATTTTTCCTTTGTATTTATGTGTTATGATGTTATGTCTCATTCCAGACAAATTTACAAAATTATAGTTCACCGTTTCTGAAAAAATCTGTGATTCTATGCATGTAAAGATAATTTTGGACACCAGTGTATATAATAAGGGAAGTAGTCTATATTCTTCTATTAATTTTTCCAAAACTTGCAAGTCTAAAGTTTCCAAACCTGCAGAATTTGTTTGTAATATGTGCGAAAAGGTATATAAAAATCAAGGTAGTCTTTTTTGGCATCAAAGAATTTGCACAATTTATGAGAATAATGGTGATAAATATTATTAATGTGTCTTTCCTGAACAAAATTGATGTCCATGGAAGTAACATATAATTACTGGAATACCAGTTTGATTCTACGGAGCAGTTTCAAGCATGGTTAGATGAAGAAAAGATCTTTACATAGTACAATGTGGAGCAAATGTCCAAAGGACAAATTTGCATTTCCTAACTGTGTTTGACGTGTAGTTTCTGAAGCAGTTTGTGAATTTAATAATGGTTTGTGCAAAACATTGAAGAACAGCTGATTGCATTGGGGATTTCCTGTGGGAATGCAAGTCGCACACTTGGAATGAAGTTGTGTAAAGAGAAAGTGCTTTTTCAAATTAGATGTGCTTCAGCAAAATGCCAGTTTTCCAGAAAATTGATTCAACTTGCAAAGAGGCAAGAACATGTAAACTAAAAATTGAAGGTGTAACATATAAAGCAGGATATTTCTAAAACATCTCCACTTATTTTTGCCATTTCGCGAGTCGCATATTAAAAATAACTTTTTTTAATGAGAATTGATGTATAATATATTTTTTCTGATCATTTGTAATAACATGTTGTTGTTTTTAGTTAGAACTTAATTGTATAACCTAAGCATTTTTTTTCTTTAAGATCAAATTTTCATAGTATTGTTTCAAAGAACATCGCATTTGCGACTATTCCATTGCATTGATTTTTGACTGCATAAAACATAAATATTTTTTATTTTTACATATAAATATTCTAAAACAGCACATATTCGTGCTGATCAATAGCAAAAAATATGACAAGTGATTTATGGCTTCTTTATTACTTTTTTTTTAGTAACATAAAAACTAAATTGTTTTTCTCAGTTTTGCATTTTCTCAAACACTGTCATGGTTAAAACCCTAAGGCTTTTTAACCAATCATCTGAAATTTTAACCACTTGCTCATAATTACCTGATCAATAAAACTTTGTATGGGATTTGTAAAAAATGAATATACCTTTTTTTTTATTACAGGTCAATTAGAAAAATTCTTAATTTTTCTCCAACTTTTCAGGTTTTAATTATTTTTTAAAAACTACACGAGATATTCAAGATCCCATACTTAGAAAAGTGTTAAGAGAAGTTTCATTAATTAATATATATATTAATGAAACTTCTCTTGTGAAAAAATTTGAAGATAAAATATTTAATATTAAAAAAGAAGTAGCGTTTTAAAATATCTGAAAATTTTAAATTTAAAAAAAATTGGGGGGGGGGGGTGATACAATTGTGTCGTTTTTCTCTCAAAATTCATTTAAATACATGTGAGAACATTAATTAATGGTAAAAACTACTATAAATACTGTTCATTTTTTTTTTAATAAAATGGAGGTGGTGGGTAAGGTGCCAATTATAAATAGTAATTCCTGATTTGAAAGTAAATTAATGACACATGATGGCCATGTAAGAGGGCCTGCATTCAAAAAAGTATTTGGAGAAAATGTTCCTTATTTGTTTGTAAATGCAATATTTTGAGAGCTTGGCACCATCAATTGTTGGTTAAAGTTTCCAATTGCAAATTGAAAGAGTTATACTGTGCTCTTTTAACATTGCTCAAAGACAGAAATTTAAATAAGTTTCAGACAATGTTAGACAATTTTTTGCAGACGTCTTAGATCATTGCGCCCTTATTTATTGAGTATTGTGAAGAACATTTTTTTACAGAGGAAGTCTTTGAGCTTTGGCTTATAGAAATTTTCCCCATGCCCTTCACTGAAACAAACATGTATTGTGAAGCATTTCATAATAAATTTAAATGACTTATGTGCAACGAAAATTTAGCAGGCGTTTTAGATCAGCTGATTGAAATCCTCTTAAAAATTAAAGAAGATATATTTGTGACTAATGTGACCAAACGTCCCGTTTTGAACGGGAGCGTCCCGTTATTAGGTAAGGTTGTCCCCAAGCAAAGCTTCGGGACGACAAATTTCCCGTTTTCAGGAAGTGATCAACCCACGGTAACAAATTCTAAAAGAGGCGCGAAAAATTTTAAAATCCGACAGACCTCATCTTTTTGTAAGTATTTATCGTCGATAATTCCGGAAAATCTTAAGCACAAAAAAATTGCTAGACTTTTTTTTTTCTCTTGTTTTGACAGAAGAAAACGAGATGATATTGGACTGAATTTTTAAATTTAGTACTTGTAATCACTAAGCGTCTAGAATTTTGCAATTCACATTGCAAAAGAACAGGTTGATATTTCCCCCCGTCCCTTGTCAGAAGCCTGCTAGCTCGCTCCTCGATTCAGAGTACGCGTATGCAGCTCGTGCATCTTTTTTGACGATTGATTATGTTTTTTTATCAATGTGTGTTATTATAGGCAATTTAAATTTCATGTACGTGAAACCTTCATTTCAACAATGCTTAAACGAAAGTGAACTTTTAATATTAACTTATAAACTAAGTACCGTTTACAAAACACAGAAGTAAATTTTAAGAAATCCTTCCAAGAATTTCATTCTTATTTAAAATCAACACCATATATACTTAAGAAAATGTGTTCTTCAGAAAATATAAGACCATGTAAGACATTGAAAAACCATCTGAGTTAAGTAAAACGAATTTATTTACACATCTACAAGTTAAGAGAGCACTCAGGTACAGGTTATCGGAGCGCGCAGACACAAAAAAAAGAAACGATGGTGGGATGTGTCGGGGATCAATCCCCTAAGGGAAAGATCCGAGATTTTGAACCACGGTCAGATGACAAGTTACCACTTGAGCTGGCATACCACTCTCCAAGATATTGTGACGTCACACTGATTTGATCTCTTCGCAATTTAAAAATGGCCGCATTTCACAATGACGAGATCACTGCATTGCCCGTGGTGTTAATTTGCGAAGCAAACACCGGTGGTTGGCGAGCGTTAACAATGGTCACACCTAACCCCAGAGGCGGATTAAGCGGCCGCGTAGGGCCCCGGAATATC
This sequence comes from Metellina segmentata, assembly GCA_947359465.1. Taxonomy (NCBI): domain Eukaryota; kingdom Metazoa; phylum Arthropoda; class Arachnida; order Araneae; family Tetragnathidae; genus Metellina; species Metellina segmentata. The sequence continues at coordinate 111,513,700 of OX375872.1, read as the reverse complement.
AAAGGGGCCCCGAGGTCTTAAAATGTCTTTTCATTAGGGCTCGAGGAAAGTTGTGACCTGATAAAAGGGACCACGAAAACGCAGAAGATAGAGATAGTCCAGATAGACGTATCGAAGTAATAAATGATCCGGCTTTATGACCAACTAACAGATAATATTACTACGCATATTCTTAATAACAAACTAAAAAATATCGGGAATATAGAAAATTTGAAATCAGTGTATAAAGAGACAGAGATTAAGTGTTTTCCAGAACACTTTCTTAAGATCATTTTTACAGAAAGAAATCAAAGGGAATCATGGAAAAGAGAAATTGACTGATATTTTCAGAAACAAGCAAGAGTGTAAACTGCTACCGTTGCAAATTTAACTCAACACCAAAGTCTAAATAATTAAATGGTTTGCAAAATTTCGTACTGTTATTTTATAGGACACCGAAATTTCGAAATAATATCATACGTCAGCCCCCTGTGTGTACTATGTATAAAAGATCAACAAAATTCAATAGAATTTATACGCAACTATTACAGAAAAAGAAGTATGTTTCTGAAGAGATGTGTTGAAAATAATTATATATCTACTATTATAAATGTAAGTGTTGGTCAGTTTTCCTTCCTTCCTTTTGTTATCAAAGTCCTGAAGAAACTATGGCACTTACAGTAATGGAATTTGATACACAGGTAGTCCAAATTGTTTGCAATTTTGGGGTCGTGCTGAATTTTAAAATTCAATCCAGAACATTTTAAAATGAATTTAATGGAAATTTAATTATTATTGTTTATATTGGAGTGGTAACAGCATAAAAGAACACAGATTCTAAGATTATATTTTCCTATTCCGTTTGATTTTTTGCGGAGGAACAATTTGTCTGCAGACTAAAAAAACAAATAAAAGTTTTAACTTTAGTTATGTAGATCTTTTTTCTATCTTCTAGATTGATAAAAATTTCAACGGATTTGAAATCTGCGGAAAATTTCATATCAGAACAATACCTAAAAATATTATTTTCTTTAAATAAATAATTTTTAAATTGAAATTTTTATATTTTTTCCAATAGGAACGCCGTTGCGCAGAATGACCTTCGTTTGATTCGAGAAATCACAGATTTCATTTCCTGCGCTCAGCAAAACAAATAACAAACATTTTGACTGGCATTGTTTAGTTCATTTTTGTAAAATCGGGATCGTTAAAGATAGATTGAGAATTTCAACGGATTTGAAATCTGCGGAAAATTTTACACCAGATCGATACCTTGCATTTGATTTTCTTTTAATAAATAATTTTTCAATTAAATATTTATATTTTCGCAAGAGATTATGACGTCACACCGTTTGGATCTCTTCGCAATTTGAATTTGGCCGCATTTGAAAATGACGAGGCCATCACGGCGTTACCCGTGGTGTTGGTTTGCGATCATAATATTCATAATTATGTTTGCAAAGCAAACCAAATTGCAATTCGCAGGGAATTCATTTCAATTGGCTACGAATTTCCATTTGGTTTGCGAAGCAAGCCAACACACGGGAAACGCCACGATGGCTGTTCCATTAGGTTACGAATTCCCATTTGGTTTGGTTCGCAAACCAAATGGGAATTGGTAGCAATCACTGGGGTTTAGCGAGCAGTGGTCCCACCTGACCCCGCCGTGCTAGCCATAGTCAAGAATAAAATGATTGAGTCGCTTAGGAATAGGATGTAGGGGTCACGATGAATAGAAAGATTCCAATAGGAAAGGAAATTATTTAACATGCTTGGAAGCGAATACGAGGAGTTTTTCAAGTTACATCTACAAAAATATGCCAACAAAATACGAGGAAATAGAAATTATTTATATCATAATATTTCTGACGAATTTGTAGGTCTTATTTGTAATCAAGAGCTGAAATAATTGAAGAAATCAAATCTGCGACTTGTTATAGTATAATTGTTGACTCCACGATGTTTCGCATGTCGATCAACTAACTTTTCTGATAAGATATGTTTCATCTTGTGGTAATATAAAGGAAAGATTTGTGGAATTTTCATTCCCATAGATAAACACCCGTCTTCCTATTTGGAACATGAAGTTTTGCAAATCCTAATGAAATTAGGAGTAGATATTGAAAACTGTCGAGGAAAATCATTTGATAATGCTTCGAATATGTCAGGGAAGTACTCAGGTTTGCAAGAACGTATTAAAGAACATAGCCCAAGTGCGGTTTTTCTTCCGAGAGCTATTTAAAGAGTACTATGGTAGAAGAAAGATGAAATAATTTGACCTGTATTTAGAGCGAGAAATTTTAAACGGGAATTGACGCTGCCAAAATAATTGATGAATTTGCAAAAAATAACGCTAGACGGAAATTTATGTAAAAAATATGTTTTTTAATGAATTTATTTAATGTGTTATGGTAGGAGAGTTTTGATTACTTTTCTTTTTTTGTTAGTAACTTAGTTTTCTGGAAACTTTTTTTTTTTTAACTTGAGTTTGAGGGCCCCGAAATTTTTACCGCTTGGGGCCCCCACTTGACTTGATGCGCCACTGCCTAACCCCACAAAAGCAACTCGGGCAACGCCGTGCTAGTTTATAATAGAAGAGATTTACTCAAAAAAAGCCATACAAGATAATGTGTTAGATTTGCCTCATAGTTAAGTAAAGACAGTAGTTTGGTACGTCAAAAAGCAGTTAATAATGAAAATACTTCTGAAAATTCCAAAACCATTTGCTCCGAAACTTGATTTAAACAATTTTACTAAGCCTATATTCCACACTGATGGCATTTCCATTAGCTTGCAAGAAATTAAATCTCTTGATCGTTATATTTCAAACGAAGAAATTTTTCACTTAACAGCTGCATCATCTTATTTTTAATCTGTATAGCTTCATGACAGTGTTATTGATGTGTGTGTGTGTATTTTTATACAAGATTCTTTATAGTACTAATTCCTTGTATGCCAGGGGCTTTGAAACGAATTATATCAGTAACACTAATGAAATATTAACTCATTTTGGCTGGAGAACAATTTACCCATAGTGAATATTTATTTATACATTTAAATGAAAATAATCATTGAGTTCTATTGGTTGGACAAATTCAAGAGAAAAAATTTGATTTATATGATCCCCTCGGTTCTTGCTCTAAATTACAAAGATTTTATTCAATTATGGAAACATAATATCTGATAAGCTTTAAATTTTCAGGAAGATTGGTTAATTTCATGCCCTCCTTACTTTAATCAGACATGGAACTATTTTTGGTGTCTTTGTATTATACTTTGTTCATCGGATTGGTAAGAATTTAGAAAGAAATTTAATACTTTCGACTTTAGGAAATTTATTTTTGAAACTGTTGCTACTGACTACCCATCTAGCAATAAATTAGTTTCATTAAATGTTGAGAGCCGACCGACCGGTATAGTGGTTAAGGTGTTAGCCTCTAGATCGGAAGGTTCCGGGTTCGAATCCGGGTGTTTGTAATCGTATGGTGTAGAGGTAGCTGGTGCACCTTAAATCTGTCGTGGCCGAAAGTCCTCACGTTGGGTTGGTGTGAAAGTTTGGAGAGTGGGGTGCCAGCTCAGGTGTTGCTTCGTCATCTGACCGTGGTTCAAAATTACGAGGTGTTGTCCTCGGATCTTTCCCTTAAGGGACTGATCCCAGACCGTCGTCAATACCTCGTTGTGTTGCTCTAGTACGACGTTAACTAAAATTATTATTACCATTAAATGTTGAGAAGAAAAGACAGCTACAGGTTTTGAAGATTTGCTTCAATCATTTCAATTGTGAAGATTATAAGATGTAATAAAAGATCAATATTATTGAATTAAATTAATTTTTTTGTCAAAAAATATTTCAGATAAATAGCAAATAAGTATGGATGATCCTACAGTAACCTCACATATTCCTAAGACAGCTACTGCTAAGATTTTAAGTGGGAAATTCGAGATGTAGCCATTCTCACAAGATATGCCCTTATGATTTAGGTAAGTCAAAAGCATGGCAACTACTTGAGGGTAAATATAAAGTGTATAAATTTTTTTATGGTTCTACTTGAGAAGTTTGTATTATTGTATTTTTATGTAGGAGGAAACAGGATTATTTTTTCTTTCTCAGGATGCAACTCCAGAGCATTGTATTTTTATGTAAGGGAAAACAGAATTAATTTTTCTTTTTGAGGATGCAACTCCAGAGCTCTGTATCATTGTATTTTTATGTAAGAGGAAGCAGAATTAATTTTTCTTCTTCAGGATGCAACTCCAGAGCTTTGTATCACTGCACACTACTGTTTGTGAAAATTACAACACCAGGAAAACACATGCAAATGAAACGAAAATTGCAGGAAATGTAAAACAGGTTAAAGTATACAAATGGTTAGAATTACAAAGCGATCACGCATGTGTGGGCCGAGAAACACACTCTAAACTTTCAAGTGAGCCGTGTATAAAAAACTGTAAAGGTGCGTTGAAATGTGTGTATCATCGTTGACTGCTGTAAATGATTGATTAGAAGTCAATATGTCTCGCCAAAAACGCAGGGTGCCATGTGAGCAACTAACGGAGTTCGAACGGGGTCGAATGACGGGCCTCCGTGAGACTTTTGAATCGTGAACTCGCCACTCTCACGAGGCGTAATGCCACAACAGTGATACGTGTGTGGAAGAGATGGACCATAGAGAACGGGACAAGTCGAAATCCCGGCAGTGAGCCACGCAATATGACGTCCGCATGGCGGTGACGAACCGTACAGCGTACTCTCGTGCGGTGGCACAACATTGTAGCACGTCTACAGGTGTGTTATTGTCGACCCCCACACTTCGCCGACGTCTGCTGCGCCATGGGCTACGTGCAAGGACTCCTCTGCGCAGGATTCGCTTGACGCTGAACCTCCGGCTACAATGGGCTCTCCAAAACAGCCAATGGCGGCGTGCCGATTGGCAACAAGTCATCTTCTTAGATGAGTCCCTCTACAATCTGAACTTTTACGATGAACGCGTACTCGTCAGACGCTACAGGTGAACGCCTTCTCCCGGAGTGTCTTATTCAGCGTCATACTGGACGAACGCCTGGCGTTATTGGATATCATGGGCGATCCCGCCTACTCCAAATTGTGGGGGCCCTGAACAGTGTGCGCTACATCAGAGCAGTTGTGGAGCCCGAGGTCCTATCCCTCCTGCAACGCATTCCCGGAGCTGTGTTTCAGCAAGACAATCCCCGTCCACAAGTTGCTCGGAATGTACAAGCCTTCAGTGCACGACAGGTTCCGCTTCTTCTATGGCCTGCACGTTTCCCATATATGTCGCCCATTGAGCATGTCTGAGATACTGGCTCATACTGACGACTGGCTCATACCGGTCGTCGGGCAGACAGTACTTCTAAACTTTGGCATCAGATAGATGCCATCTGGAATGCCATTCCTCAGCATGACATTCAGAATCTGTATGATTCGATGCCACGACGTGTACAGGCTCTCATCGCTGCGCGTGGCGACTGCACAAGATATTGATTTTCGGCATTATATTTTTATTTCTCTGTAAATTTGATCCTTTATATAAGCCACTATAAGTAATACGTGGAATAAATTTCATTTATTTCTGATGATTCTTTCATAGTGTTGCAATTTTCACAAACAGTAGTGTATTTGTATGCAAGAGGAAACATAATTAGTTTTTCTTTTTCAGTATGCAACTCCAGAGCTTTGTGTCATTGTATTTTTGAATAATAGATTTCCTTTAGTTAAGATGGCTAGTAAAAGATTATGCAAATTCAGAAACAATTCACCTGAGCCTGTAAAGAATTTCCCTGCACCATGATTACAAATTAAAATGGTTGACTTTTTCATCAAAACAACTGTTACGATGTTTCTTGGGATCATTTAACGTAGAGCAGTAATGATATATAACTAGATGATGTTTGTTTTTGGTGACCATTTCATATGGCATCAATAATAAATTTCTTTTAGTTCAGATAATCATGATAGTAGAAGTGCAACATTGAAAGACATCTGATCATTTAATCCTTTACATACACTCGGCAGAATATTATTTCCTCATTTAGTTATATATATAGAGGCAGAGACAGATTACTGATTATTACTGCATTATTAGTAGATGATATATTCAGTAGGTTTTATGTTTTGCATGTAGAGCAACTTTTCAGAAATATAAGTGCAATAATGGTTTATCACACTATAGAGTAAAACTTCGAATTGTATTGGTTATTTTAGAAAGTAAACTTGCAATTCTGATGGTTGCGAGATCGGCGCTTGGACCTGGCTAAAGACCGTCGTGTTCGCTAATGGTGGCTGGGGCACGTAAATAGGTCGTGGTCACAAAGTCCCCCATGTTCCCATACCAAATCAATACCTCTGGGGGTACCTGATCAGGGGGTTATTGGCCTCTGATTTGGATCTAAATTACGATATGTGTGAGTGAGTGAATGGATGTGTGAAAGGGACCTTCCTGTAAAACGGATGTGTCATGCATGAAGAAGTCCAACCCTCCGGGGCAATGGCACCCCCAATTGGGCCATATATGGCCCGCAAGACAACAACATATGTGAGATATGTATATGAAGTGGGTGACGCCCTTCACTACATTAATGATTACAGGCTGACGTCACACATCAAACGTCGCCCCTATGATTTTACAAAACACCCTGAGTGTTTCCAAAGGTTGGTAGGTATGTGACTGAAATAACGTCCCAAGTACCACACCTGCCAGAAGTAGAAGAAATGCCGTCCCCTCTCGAACTTGAACACTGCACTCTCATTCGTAAGATAAGGTAATGAAGTTTTCATTACTCAAGTTGTGCTGTCGAAATGTTATTACTGTATTAAATACGGTTGCCTGTTCAGACGGGAAAGCCAAGGCGTAAGTATCATGAAATGGAAGTTGAGAGTACCTAACTCGACGAGTGCCATAGTTTCGTGATTCGGACTAAAGGATCGGGATGGAGCTATAGGGTCCGAGGGCAACTGTATCTCCATACAAGTAACGGCAGATTTATCTAAACGCTTACGAATGGCGAAGTTGGAGCTCTTTAGTATTCTGCCGGTGGATTCCAACAATGAAGGCTGGTTGCAATACCAAACCGGACTATCGGCGTTCACTCCCAGTACAACTAGAGGCCCTGAGACTCACGTGTGCTAGCCCCACACAGATGCCTTAAAACCTTGTACATCTGGTCTCGCCCATTAAAATGCTTAGCAAATGTTGCTGGAGGAAGATTTTCGGGTGGACGACCATACAATGGTGCTCTGGCGAGGGTCGCGCATGGTGCGATGAGTGTCTCGAGGAACCGAATCTGCCGTCGGGGAATAGCCGCTTCTCTCTTTTCTCTATTCTAGGACCTTCCTAGCCTTCATTGGTAAATCCTTTGACGGCGAACTGCGCACTATTATGCAGCTTCGAACACGCGATCCGCTTCGTGTCGGTACAACAAAGGAAACTACTTGTTCGTGCGCGCTGTATTTGGACGGCATTTCAGTTCACTCGCGCACTCTGTACGATCGTATTCACCGGAACGATCATGAAGAAACGGGCCGGCGCTCGAAACAAACAAATATTTATTTTCCTTCAGATTTTAAGGGGACGGTGGACTAAAGAAATCATTTTTTTTAATTATTACCCGAGAGTTATGAAATTTGGCATACAAAGGTACTAGAGTATAAATATATGAAATATGCTTCAAGTTTTTATATAATTCAATAAAAAAAAATTTTAATTAGAAAATTCAATTTTTTTTTTGAATTTTTAAAATGTTCCTTGCGTTCCAATTTTTTGTATTTTGTCTTAATTCTACAGTTTAATTGTGTAAAAGTATATTCCGAATAAATCTGTGCATCACTTATTAAATTCAATCAGAAGATTTATTAAAAAAAATTTTTAATATGTTTACGCTCAATTTTCATGAAATTTTTTGTCTTTTCAAAATTTAAACTGGATTTTAATAAACTAAATGATGGCGAAACATGAAATGGATGCACAGATTTATTCAGATATGTAATAGGAGTCTACCTTACAAATTTTGTTATGTTTCCTAAAAAAATGAGACGCATGGAGCATTTCGAAGACGTGAAAATCTGAAAAAAATTCATTTTGAGAAAAAGGCATTTTAAAGATATTTTTGCACTTACCTTTAATATTTACTCTTTTGAGTACATTAATTCTTCATTTTATTTTACCCAACATATTTTAAATGTATTATTTAAAAAAAATTATACACTTTATATAAATAGAAGCAATTTAATGCATAGAAATAAATTAAAATATTTTCACGAATCAAGATATTTTCACTTTCCATTGCGTAACACAACTAAATTTTTATTGACGAGAAAAATAATTAAAATCTACCAGCACCATAAGTTGCGCCTTCCTTATCATTAGTTTTTTTAGTTTTAAGGGATTTAGATATTTTTTTATTAATTCGTTTTCTTTTCCAGTCAGAGGAACTTCTCTTTTCACTCTGGTCTATGCGACGTTTATCACGTCTTTGAGCAATAGACACAGAAAATGAGTTTGGTTCCTCCTGTTTTGTGCTCAAAGTATTCAGACAACCAAAGTTAAATTCACTTATTGTCGAAACAACAGACATTTCAAGTCTCTTTTTAGAGACGAATGTTTCTTTCGGGCAGTTCTTCCAAATCACACTATGAATACTCTCGTTTACATTTTGTGTTTTGCCCGAGACACATCTCTCTAGTAACTCATTACTAGCAAGCCTTTGATAAACTGGCAATATTTTTGAAAGAACATCCTCTGTCAATTTTGTTTTCATCGTTGAGTGTGGTTTTGGTTCTTCATTATTTGCTTGAGCCCTTTGATAAAAACACCAAGACGAAGAACCGGTTGGGCATTTGTTGTGTTTCGGTGATTTATCTGTAGAAGAACAGTGAAATAATGAAGCAAATACAGCAGTTTTCATTTGCTGGACATCAGGAACATTTTCTTTTATAGCTTTCCTATAAAAATTTGTTAACTTCAGGATAGTAGATTCTTTTAAACTACCCTCTTTACGACCTCCTAGAGTAACTCCTTTGCTTCGCCACTCTATAACTTTATTTCGAAGTCCTGTTCCCAATCTCTTCGCTACATGATTTATGCATTCTTCTTTTATAATTTGTTTGTCACCATACACATTCAATGACAACAAATGCTGGTAAGTTTTTGCATCACCGTCAGAGAGAACACTAACGTATCTCATCCCACAGGTGTCGATTGATCTCTTCCACAAAATCTCTGCGGCTTTCATTTCCATCGAGTTGGAAGATCCCACATAATTTTGCGAACATTCTGTCTTGTGGCTTTCAAACCATATAAAAAATTCAGCACTATTCTCGCCAAGATCTCTCTTTGTAGAAGTACATTCTGGACAGTATTTTGAAAGAATTTCATAATCAATTATGAGCCCAGTCAAAATGTCCACAACAATTCCAATCCCATAAATTGATGTGTGCCCTCGCTTCTGCCACGTTCCATCAAATGAGACGGTAACATCAATGATTTCACCATTCTCCTCTAATTCGTTATGTTTACTTCTCACTATGTTGTGAGACATTTGAAGCACCTCTTTTTTCACAGAGCTCTTCTCCTCGTATAAACTATTCATACATTTTGAAAAAGTCTTTTTGTCCATTGCATGAACACCCAGTGCCATGGAAAAGGTCTCTAAGGCTGCGTGTCCTTTTCCAATGCTCAGAAAAGCTTCGACGAGCTTTTTGTTTGCCTGAAAACATTTAGAATTGTTTTCACGAGGGCTTGAAAAAGTGGAACCATATTTAGCTGTGCAGTGTTTACACACTACTTCTAAACTAGTGGAAATTCCAAATGTTCCTATAGTTACCACATCTAAAGATTCCATGCCACACTCATTGCACTTTACACTAGATAATAAAGATGACCACATATTGTTATTCAGAAAAACATACGAGCTGCTTTCATTCATGCGATTTTCTTGACTTGAAGATGTAGAAGGAAGCATTTCTAACTTCGCAGCACTAGCACTAGAAGGCTTATTTTTTACTGCTATAGTTTCTTCATTTGAAGTTGAACTTTCAACAATTTGCATATTATTGTCTGATGAATTCTCAGCTTCAGTTTGCTCCCATCTCTTGAGAGCCTTAGCAGCACACAAACGCGATCTTTTAGAAGGTCTACACTTAGGCTTTCGATAGCGTTTGCTAATTGCATGCATGGTGCAATCACAGAAATAATAAAAATAGATCCAAATTAAATAAATATTAACAACGTATTCGGTTTTCTAGCAAATAATAGAATTGAAAATAATGAAAGCAGAAGAAAGTATAGCTTTACAATGCCTCAAAATTTTTACGAGCGAAATACAAAGATTTGATATTGATAAAAACGTTTGTTTACAAGCATACGAACTAAAGAAACACGGTTACAGTTAAATTCAGCGTTGCCAGTTACTACAAAATGCATATAAATATTAAAAAATAATTATAAGGCTCATCTAGGAAGTAAAACAAGTGTTCTTGAAGCTCCACGAAAAGTTCGGCCGTTGTTTACGTTTTGACAGCTGGGAAAAGGGGGCGCGGCTTGTTGTTTACATATTTCAAATCCCTATAACTCAGTCAAATATTAACATAATTGAAAAATTCTTTTTGCTGCTTGTAGCTCTTGATACTAATTGATTTTTAAAGCTAAAATTGAAAAATCGACTTTTGGGCCAATTTTTGTGATTTTGAAAGTCCACGGTCCCCTTAAAGTGATAATTGATTCAGATCGTTCCTCAAAGGTATGATGGATGTATATTGTAAAAAAAAATAATAAGAGTTCGAGTTTGTTGGTTTTTAATTTTCCAGTTCTAGATTATTTATCGCGGGAAAAAAGTAATCTTTACTAATTTTAATATACGATTTAAGTAGTCTATTTGTAAGCATTGCTTTACCATACATCGTTGGCGATTACATCTGATCAGGTGTGAAAATGTAATACGCCCATATTATTGTCAAAATGGATGTGTCCATCCGTGTGTATTTAGACGAATAGTGATACTGGGGAAACATTGCACCTCTAAATTTAAGATAAAAGAGAGGAGGCTATTTTATTTTATACTAACAGTACCCACACGGCGTTGCCCGTGACACAAGTTATGCTTTTAAAACCTCGCTGATTCGGACGAAACCAAATCAAACAGTAATAAGCAAAAATTGCATAAATGATAAAAATTAAATATCGCTATACCTTCAAAAAGTCTTAAAGCTTCAGAACAAAGCAAGGAACAATAAAATTACAGAAATGATACAAATTCAAAAGTAAGTTATGCTTTTAAAAAGTCCTAACGCTAAACCTCACTGATTCCGACAAACAACGTAACTCAAAACCAAATGAAACATCCATCAAACAGAACGGTAATTTTTCCAATCTACAATTCGTTAAGAAAATGAAAAAATAAAAAAGAACCAATAAAATCAAAAGAAAATCGGCAGAGTCGAAACTTGGCGCGCATCAAAAAAAAGTCCAGAAGAAAAACAAGGGGAAAATGTTAATAAATTAATTAAAATGTTCTGGATAAAATTTTAAAATTCGGGCTTCGAGGTCTACTCAGTCACCTCTAGGACTGACTTAATGCTATAGATTCGTCTGGGTACCTCACACACATACATACAAACACTTCTTTTTATAATAGTAGAGATATGTTTATTTATTTATACTTAAAAAATAATAAGTAAAAGATGAAAATGCAAAGTCACCAAACTTAATCAAACGGCGCTTGGTGCCCCTGCATTTTTTTACTTTTTTAAAATAAACCTAAAAACGTTAATTGCCATTTTTCGTTAAATATTTAAATAGTTTTTTTCTTAATCAAACATTAATTAATTTATAAACTGTACTACTTTTTTAATTCCACCGTGTGTACTTTTAGTTGGCTCATATATAATATTTATATATGTATAATGTATGATTATTATATGTACAAAATTTATATTTTTTATAGGGCGCCCCACAATTCACGCAAGAAGTAAATTTGATAGAAAACACAGGTTTATAATTAAAAATTGTAAATTTTTATTGATTCATAAAGTATACAATATAGGGTTATGTATGGAATAGCATATCAGGTAAATGGCCTCCAAGGCTTTTGCTAGCACATACGTACTCTTTCGTTGAAATTTTCCATGACCGTTTTGCATAAATGTGGCTGAATTTCGTTCATACAGCGCTCTATTTCCTCCTTCAAAGCGTGGATGATCGTGGGCTCGTTAGCATAAACCTTTGACTTCAAAAACCCCAAAGAAAAAAGTCCAACGGCTTTAAATCTCATGATCTGGGCGGCCAATTCTGATCACCAAAACGGGAAATTACACGACCAGGAAATGACTCATGGAGTAATTGAATTGTTACTCGGGCTGTATGACATGTGGCACCGTCTTGTTGAAACCACAAGGCGTCCACATCCATATCTTGCAATTTAGGCACAAAAAATTGGATTATCGTGTCGCATATTTTGTACGAAAATTGTGAACTGTAGCTGCCAACCTTTCCCCCCCCCCCCCTTTATTCTTCGTGTAGCACTCCATTTTTAATAACCCTGAAATGTCAGCTGTCACGCTGTCTATTTTGTTTTCGTTGGCTACACTTTATCGCACAAATGGTGCACAAATTCACGCAAAATCTTGCGTGAATTTTGGGTTATCTCACAAATCTTACGTTAGTGTATATATATATATGTAGGAACGGAATTCTTTCGCCTCCCCACCTACTACCGAAAGGAGAAAGGGACTATTTCATCCAGGAAACGGAACACCACGAACGCTAGGGGGAAAAAGGCTTGATCCCTTGCCCGCGGCGGAGGGTCTTTAGTTTTTTGTGTGATCGGAGAGAGTCGAGACCTGTGTGGCCGCTCTTCCGTGCTTTTTTTATGCGAATCTATTGAGACCTCTGTGGCTCATATGTGTACCATCTTCAATTATTTTAATAAATGTTATGTTTTACAACACGTGGACTCATTCCAAAATACCATATCAAGTAATAGCTACAGTGCCATTCCAGTGTTGACATCACAAAATGGGAGCTGGTGCCGGGATTGCCCCATGCAAATTGAACGTGGACTAGAACCCTAGAGAGCCATCATCATCGCAAACTGTGAGTACATTTTGCTCATTTTTAAGATAAAGATGTCATATTTTGGTAAAGCAAGAAAGGACGATATTTACCGTCTTGCAACGGAATTAGATATAGAAATACCCTCAAATGCGACAATTTCGAAATTAAAAAAGTTAGTGACGAACCAACTCGATTACGATGAGGAGTATACAAAAACACTTCTGGATACAATAATAGTTGAAAGAATCGAAAAAGAGCAGCTGGAGAAAGACAAACAGCAGTTAGAGAGGGAAAAAGAAAAAGAAAAAGAATTACGCCAATTTGAATTGGAAAAACTGAAACTGCAAAATGCGACACAAACAGTTAGGGAAAATCACATGACAGAATCGAACACTGCATGGGATAGAGGAAAGGAATTATCAAAGATAATTAAATGTTTTGATTCGAATGAATCCAATGATATAAGTACGTATTTAGCGCTGTTCGAGAGACAAGCGACGAAAATCAAAATCGAAAGTGAAGATTTTGTAACGCATTTACTAGGTTTATTACCCTTAGAGATAGCACAGATTATAACTCGCGAACCGGAGGAAAGATCTAATGACTATGAACACATAAAAGAAATCTTACTCAAAAGATTTAAACTTACGTCTGAACAATTCAAACAAAAATTCCTGAATCATAAAAAGGAAAGTACAGCCACTTGGCGAGATTTTGCGTTTGAAATAAGTCATTATTTTGACGAATGGTTAAGAGGACTCAAAATAACAAATTTTGACGAGCTCAGGGAACTAATGGTATCCGAGCAGATAAAACGTAGAGCGCCGTTTGAAATCAAAACACACTTCATAGATGACTGGCATCAATTAAAATGCGCAGAAGTTATAGTGAAAAAGTTAGAGGAATATGAGAGTGCGAGGTTGCAATTAGGAAAAATGGAGATACGGAATGTAAATAAATACAGAAAAAATGTTTCGCAAGATGAAACTCGATATAAAGGTGAATCGTCGAACTTTCGTGCTAACCAGAATAGTAGAAATGTTGATAATTGTTATAAAACTGTTGGTTATAGTACAAATGTCAATAAGTATGTTAATAAGGTTGATTATGATGTACCAAATAGAGATCCATATAAAAGTAATAGAATTAAGTGTTATGCATGTGGAAATTATGGGCATAAGAGTAATACTTGTACATATAATTTTAAAGGTGAAAATGCAAATGTGAATAAAACTGTAAATCAAATATATGTAGCAACTCCTAAGAAAATTGAAAAGAGTGTTTATATTGAAAAGTGTTATATTAATGCAGTAATAGACACTGGATCTGAAATAACTCTAATTAATGAGGAATGTTATCATAAAATAGGATCTCCTATATTGAATGGTAGTAAGATATATTTAAATGGAATAAGTCAACACAAAATAAGTACCGAAGGGTTTTTCCGATCAGAAATTGTTATTGATAATATTTCTTTGTGTTCTGATGTGCATGTCGTTAAGAATTTACAATTTGAAGCAATAATTGGTATGAACGTATTATCAAGGGTAAAGTTTGCATTTTCTGGGGGAACATTAAACGTTACCGATAGAGACATAAATGAAATAAGGAAGTCAGAAGTAAGGGGCGAAAACGGAAGCGAAATAAAAAACAAAGCAACAACAACTTCAGGCGTTGTTATAAATCACGGGGAAGAAGAGCGCGTGAGTTTCCCTCAACATCCCCTCGTAGACTTTCAAGTATCGAAGGCGCATGAAAATGACTCATCAGCAGGTGCTTTTGTTTACACTTTAGGCGCCGTAGCGTTGGATATGTCTAGCGAAGAGACAGATCTCTCCCATATAATGAATCCCTGTTTACGAGAAAGAATCTGTCAAATTGTAGGAAATTATGTGCCTCAGCAAGTAACAAACACGGATGTTAAGATGAGAATTCTTCTGACGGACGAAGTTCCAGTTAGTCAGCGTGCTCGGCGGTTGCCGATTACTGAACAACTTATAGTTGAAAAACAAATCCAAGAGTGGTTAGAAAAAGGGATAATTAAAAACAGCTGTTCGGAATATTCTGCCCCTATAGTGCTTTGTAAGAAAAAAGATGGGAATCACAGACTTTGTGTCGATTTCCGAAAGCTCAACGAAAAAATAATTAAGGACCGTTTCCCGTTACCTCTAATCGAAGACGTGTTGGACAAATTGGAGGACTCGCAAGTCTTCACAACGTTAGATTTGAAAAACGGCTTTTTTCACGTCGACATAGAAAAGGAGAGTACAAAGTACACCTCTTTTGTTACCCACGAGGGACAGTATGAGTTTTTAAAGACACCTTTTGGATTGTCAACCAGTCCAAGTGTATTTGAAAGATATATTTTTCACGTTTTTAAGGATTTGTTAAAAGATAAAACTGTTATTATTTATGTAGATGATATTATCATACCAGCCATGAATGAGGTAGAGGGTTTAGAAAAATTAGAACGTGTTTTAAATACGGCGTCAATGTACGGATTAGAACTAAACTTAAAAAAGTGTCAGTTTCTAAAACGAAAGATAGAATTCTTGGGTTTTACGTAGTAGAAAAAGGAACTATAAAGCCTTCACCTTTAAAAACTGCAGCCGTACGGAACTTCCCACAACCCAAAAATGCCTAACAAATACAGAGTTTTCTGGGGTTGACCGGTTATTTTCGAAAGTTTGTTCGAGATTATGCCAAGATAGCGAAGCCCCTCAGTGATTTACTTCGTGATAATAGGGAATTCCATTTTGGGTCGAAGGAGAAAACTGCATTTCACGAATTAAAGCAGGCCTTGACTGGCGAGCCGGTGCTACAAATTTTCAGACAAGGACCGCCACTGGAACTTCATTGTGATGCAAGCTCACACGGATTCGGAGCAGTGCTATTGCAACAGGCAGATGACGGAAAGATGTATCCAATTCAATACATGAGTAAGAAGACAACAGCACAACAAGAAAAATACGGCAGCTATGAATTAGAAATTCTAGCAGTGATCGAAGCTTTGAAAAAATTCCGGAATTATCTACTCGGAACCAAATTTAAAATAATGACGGATTGCTCAGCCTTCCAGCAAACCATGTGCAAGAAGGACTTAACCCCTAAGATAGCGAGATGGGCGTTAATCATGGAGGAATTCGAATACGAAATAATTCATCGACCAAGTGCTCAAATGAGACATGCAGATGCTTTGAGCCGAAATGTCGCTGTGATAGTACCGCAACCAACGGGTGAAGAAATAACGTGCAAGTTAGCAGCAGCCCAACGACAAGATGAGTATATTCAAGTTATTAAAGAATTATTGATGAGAGGGGAGAAGAACGACTACTTGATCAAAAACGATGTATTATATCGATATGAAAACGGAAGTGAACTGCCTGTCGTCCCCGAGAGGATGCAATCAGATATTATAAAGGAATTCCATCAAAAAGGACATTTTGCCGTGGCGAAGACCGAGGAGTTAGTGAAAAGAGATTTTTCCATTCCAGGACTCAGGAAAAAAGTGGAGAACGTCATAATGAACTGCGTTAAGTGCATCTTGACGAATAAGAAAAGGGGCAAGCAAGAGGGTCAATTAAATCCAATACCCAAAGGGAGTGTACCGCTTAGTACATACCATATTGATTTTCTGGGACCGCTGGCGACAACAAATAAACACTATCAACACATCTTCGCTGTGATAGATGCCTTCACTAAATTTACTTGGCTATATCCAGTAAAATCAACTTCTACACGTGATGCGTTGGAGAAGCTAGAATCGCAGTCACATATTTTCGGAAATCCGTCAAGAATAATTTCAGATCGAGGCACCGCATTCACATCCAAAGAATTCGAAGGTTACTGCGACGAAAGAAGCATTGAACACTTCAAAATCACCACAGGAGTACCTCGAGGAAATGGTCAAATCGAACGAATATTTGAAACTGTGATACCGGTACTGACGAAATTAGCGATCAACGAACCAGAAAAGTGGTTTAAATATGTCAACTCAATTCAAAGAATTTTGAACAGCACCTCTAGTAAAAGTACAAAAATCACACCATTTGAATTGCTAACAGGAGTATCAATGAAGAACAAAGAAGATCTGAAGGTCAGAGAAATGTTGGAACAAGAATATGAAGAATGGTTCATAAGAAACCGAGAAGGACTTAGGGAAGAAGCTAAGGAACAAATCCTAAGGATGCAAGAAGAAAACCGAAAACAGTATAATCGGAAGCGGAAACCTGCAAGAAAGTATGCAGAAGGAGACCTGGTAGCGATACAGAGGACCCAATTTGGAGCAGGACTCAAATTACGACCAAAATATCTGGGCCCATACGAAATTATCAACAGGAAACCACACGACCGTTACGAGGTGAGGAAAGTGGGCAGTCACGAAGGACCTATCAACACGTCCACTGCTGCCGAACACATGAAACCATGGACTAATTAACTTTAAAGAACTCTGGGAAAGAGAAACTAATGTGGAGAGAAAAATGATGTTTATTTTCAGCAATTCTCTCAAAAGTGAAATAGATACTTTTTTTTGTTTATTTTTTATTTTTTTCAGGTCCCATTGTACGTGCCTAAATGAGTGCAGTGATGTTCGGGGCGAACACCGTCAGGATGCCCCAGTGTAGGAACGGAATTCTTTCGCCTCCCCACCTACTACCGAAAGGAGAAAGGGACTATTTCATCCAGGAAACGGAACACCACGAACGCTAGGGGGAAAAAGGCTTGATCCCTTGCCCGCGGCGGAGGGTCTTTAGTTTTTTGTGTGATCGGAGAGAGTCGAGACCTGTGTGGCCGCTCTTCCGTGCTTTTTTTATGCGAATCTATTGAGACCTCTGTGGCTCATATGTGTACCATCTTCAATTATTTTAATAAATGTTATGTTTTACAACACGTGGACTCATTCCAAAATACCATATCAAGTAATAGCTACAGTGCCATTCCAGTGTTGACATCACATATATATATATATATATATATATATATATATATAACACTAATGTCCATAAATTAAGGATAATGCCAGCTCCGACAAATAAGGGTTCAGAAACAAAACAAACGTGACTTATTCATAAAGTCCATTTAATAAACAAAAGATAAAGAACAAAAAAGATGGTGTATGTATGATACCAGTCATAAAACTATGATTTTTGCCTCACTGGAGCAATTACAAAAAATATCGACCTAACAAAAACTTAACATGACATGGTTGGTATGATGGTTAATACATTGTATTTCTCCCAGACGATGAAATACAATCCGTGCAACGCGTAGGCACGCTGAGGATCAAATTATCGAGCTGATCTTGGTGAAGATCACTCCACTCAGCAAGCAATGCTCTCCGAAGTTTCGGTACACATGTAGGAGGTGGTTGACGGGCGGCAACTCGTCGGCCAAGCATGTTCCACACATGCTCTATCGGATTCAAGTCAGGTGAGAATACTGACCATTCCATACGGTTGATATCCTCAGATTCAAGTCATTCGTTTACAATGTTTATGCGGTGAGGACGGGCGTTGTTATCCATAAACAGAAATTCTGCGCCCATGGCGCCCCTAAACAAACGTACATGTTGTTCCAGAATGATATCCCGATAAATTTGGCCTCTCATTGTTCCGATTTGAACATATAGATCTGTTCTGGAGCCCAGTATAATTCCGCTACAAACGAGCAATCCTGCACCACCGTAAGGCTACTTGCACACACATCGATTTCGGTCGCGCGATAAAATGACATAAAATTCTTTTAGTGGCACGAAAAGAGTATGGGTGCTTGCACACAGTTCGATCTACTCACAACACGACAGAATATCCGTTTTCCTGTCGTCTACTGCCACTAGAGAAAACGGCAGTCGCTGTTTATTTTATATAAAGCAAAACAAAACAGCTCTTTTACTCTCCAATCCAAGTTTTTTTCTCCGAGCTCGTTTAAGATAGAATAAAAATTTCAACGGATTTGAAATCTGCGGAAAATTTTACCCCGGATCGATATCTTAAATGTGATTTTAAATCAAAGATTGATTAAATTAGGTTTAAGTCAATTGTGATCAAAACAAAAAGGTTTCTTAATTGTCTAGTCCAAGTTTATATCGCTTCGCGCTCGTTAAAGATAGATTAAAAATTTCAACGGATTTTAAATCTGCGGATAATTTTACATCAGATCGATATCTTAAATGTGATTTTTAAGTCAAAGATTGATAAATAAGATTAAGTCAATTGTGATATAAAAAAAAAGGTTTCTGAATTGTGTAGTCCAAATTTATATCTTCGCGCTCGTTAGTGATAGATTGAAAATTTCAAAGAATTTCAAATCTGCGGAAAATTTTGCATAGGTTACATACTTTAAATGAGATTTCCTTTAAATAAATCGCCGACCAACCGGTATAGTGGTTAAGGTGTTAGCCTCTAGATCGGAAGGTTCCTGGTTCGAATCCGGGTACGGGCATGGATGTTTGTAGACGTATGGTGTAGAGGCGGCTGGTGCACCTTAAATCTGTCGTGGCCGAATGTCCTCACGTTGGGTTGGCGTGGAAGTTTGGAGAGTGGGGTGCCAGCTCAGGTGTTGCTTCGTCATCTGACCGTGGTTCAAAATTACGAGGTGTTGTCCTCGGATCTTTCCCTTGAGGGACTGATCCCGGACCGTCGTCAATAGCCCGTTGTGTTGCTCTAGTACGACGTTAACTAAAAAAAAAAATTACCAAATTACCTTTAAATAAATCATTTTTCAATTGTAAGTTTTATATTTTCGCAATACGAATTTAGCCGCATTTGACGAAGATATTGATTGCGAACTCAAGGGTTATTTATCTCGATTTTTATAGATAATATATTTATATAAATAACAACTTAAAATAGGATGAATATTTAATCGGAATCGATTTTTTGAAGAATTTACTGCAAAGGGTATAGTATGTAATTTTATTTCTGAGATAACGTATACCGACAACGGTCCGTTTAATTTTTCATGCGTGGCAAATGTCTTTAAAATAAAGCTAAATTTAAGCATTCAATTCGAAGTTATTTTTTTAATGTCTTTAAAAGTGAAATAGTGAAAAATAAGTTTCAATTTTCATTAATTTTTCACATCCTGTGTTAAATTGAACTC
This sequence comes from Metellina segmentata, assembly GCA_947359465.1. Taxonomy (NCBI): domain Eukaryota; kingdom Metazoa; phylum Arthropoda; class Arachnida; order Araneae; family Tetragnathidae; genus Metellina; species Metellina segmentata. The sequence continues at coordinate 111,493,556 of OX375872.1, read as the reverse complement.
GATAGGGTTTTTGAAAATGAACTTATTAGCCTGATTTACTGAACTTAATTTAGTGTGAGCTTATTTTCGTAGAATTTATAGTTTAATCTTAAAAATAATGTTATTACTATTTTTATCGAAATTTTTTAATTATACAGACAGAAATTCTCTTTGCGATCTTCCGGTATTTGACACAAACAGTTTTTTTGGTCATTCTTAGATTGTTTTTAGTTTAGCATAATTCTCACTTTTTGTCGTGGGTTTTAATCAAATTTTTGTTGATATATTCTCCAGTCGTTATACCATTCGTGGTTCCATTTGTACTTCAAATGCACCGAAAGAGATAAGGTTGGTGAATTAGTCTTCGTTTCGTATAATCTAGTTGTAGTTAAATTGACTGATGTGTGCTGTCATCTACGTATTTTATTGGTGGGTAAGTAGGTACACTACTTAATAAACCTAATTACTTGAAGAAAATTAAGATAAGGTTTAGAGTAAACACAGAAAAGTTTAATTTGAGGTCAGAAGTGCAATATTGTTTGTAAATACAATAGGAAAATAACACGTACAGGTCTAAAAATTATATTAGTTTAAGGAATCAAAAAATCATTCTTTGTTTGAAAAGGTAGATTTAAAAATTATGTTAAATTACCTAAAATAGAATTTATAAAATAAAAACTTATTCGAAACTAAAATACAGTTCCATAAATCCGGAAGAACTGATAACAGGGTGTTTGCTATTCACTTTTTAGAATTGTATTTAACAATTAAAGAGAAAAATAATTCGAATTTGTTTTCCTCTTATTGTAATATAGCATCGATAGCATGGAAATCGTGGCTTTTTAAATGACATGTCAAACACAGAAACTTGAATAAGTAAGGATTTAAAATTTTGTTCGCAAAACTGAATGTTGAAATAAAGAAATTAGGTATTTCGAGATTTAATTTTTGGAAATAGGTATAAATAAGATCGGTGCCATGGGATAATACATTACAACTGTACAAAGATAAAAATTCTACCAGAAAATGCATAGGAAGACGTCTGCTGTAAAGTAATGGGGAATGTTTCAACAATAATTTGATTAAAACCCACGACGAAACGTGGGAATTATGCTGAACTAAAAACAATCTAAGAATGAACAAAAAACAGTTTATGTCAAAAACAGGAAGATCGCAAAGATAATTTCAGTCTATAATATAAAAGTTTCGATAAAAATAGTAATAATTTCAAGATTAAAATATATAAAGATTAAAATATATAAATAACTTCAAGATTAAAATATATAAAAAAAAAATAACTTCAAGATTAAAATATATAAATATATAAAATAACTTCAAAATTGAATGTTTCAATTTAGCTTTATTTTAAAGACATTTGGCACAAATGAAAAATTAAACGGACCGTTGTCGGTATACGTTATCTCAGAAATAAAATTAGCTACTATCTCCTTTGTTATATAAACTCTTACATCGAATACAATTAAATATTCATCCTATTTTTAGCTGCTATTTATATAAAGCAGTAAATTAAGACAATTAAGTACTCCATTCAAGTTATATCTTTTCTATAAATCGAGATAAATAGCCCTTTTTGTGTTCGTAATCAATATCTTCGTCAAATGCGGCTAAATTCGTATAGCGAAAATGTAAAAGTTACAGTTGAAAAATTTATTTATTTAAAGAAAATCACATTTAAGGTATCGATCTGGTTTAAAATTTTCCGCAGATTTCAAATCTGGTGAAATTTTTATTACATCTTTAACGAGCGCGAAGCTATAAAATTGGACAAGGGAATAAAAGTCCTTTTGTTTTGTTTCTCGAATATAATAAACCACGACAGTCGTCTATAGTGTGCAAGCAACGTGCGATTTAATATCTTTACGTTTGTTTTTCGCCCGACAGGAAATCGATGCGTGTGCAAGCAGCCTAACTGTGTCGTTCAATGATGTTGTCTTGGTGGTAGCGGGTACCTGGTGTTCTCCATATGAACGTTCGCCGTGAATCAGACTGCAAGCTAAACCTGGACTCGTCGGAAAACATCACACAAGTTCACTGAAACGATGTCCACATTGCATGTTCTCTACTCCAGGCTAACCGCTGGCGACAGTGAGTTGCCGTGAGCGGAACACATCTGACAGTCCTGCGAGCAAAAGACCAACATGTTCCAAACGTGACGGTTTGCCTTGAAACTGTCGTACCCGTGGCTGAAGATAGCTGACGAGAAAGGTCGGATGATGTGCTCTGTCTGCTTCTTTTTGCAGTTACTGCCAAATACCGGTCGTCATTCGGCGTTGTTACTCGGGGAAGACCTGTACTGTAACGTCTACTGACATTTCCATCGTTTTGGAATCGTTGTTAAATCATAGAGATGACACTTTGGGCGATTCTAAGTTCCACTGAAACTTCCGTCTGAGTATGCCCACATTCTAGGGGGCCGATAATTCTACCAAGTAAAAAATCATCGACATGCGTCCTTTGTGCCATAACTATTCGGTTGTGGCACTGAGCGGCTTACAGAATGCTTGTGAACAATTTTACTTATTTGCTAACATTCCTTATATACACCTCTCTTACACTCTCGTCATTGTGACGTACTATCGGAGTCATCTGATGACTTCCTGTAATTTGGATATTATTCTTGAAGATGTGTGCGATAATCCTACAAGGTGGAATTTTTACTTTAGAGTTCGATTTCCGTATGATTCTGAGTTATCCTTAACTGACGAATTTCCTTAACTGACGCGTAGGAACTGACGAATCTATGGCATTTACAGTAGTAAGATGTGGCACACAGGTAGTTCGAATATTTTGCAATTTTTGTGCGAAGCCCGAATTTGAAAATTTAATTTAGAACATTTGAAAATAATTTTAAATGTGGGAAATTTAATTATTATTGTTTTTTTTTTTGCAGTGGCAACAGCATAAAAGATCACAGATTCTAAGATTATTTTTTCCGCTTCCGTTTGATTTTACGGAGGAACAATTTGTCAGCAGACTAAAAAAACAAATAAAAGTTTTAACTTTAGTTATGTAAATCTTTTTTCTATCTCCTAGATCGTTAAAGATTGAGTAAAAATTTCAACGGATTTGAAATCTGCGGAAAATTTCACATTAGATCGATACCCCAAAATACGATTTTCTTTAAATAAATAATTTTTAAATTGAATATCTTTTTACTTTTTTTTTTTGCAAGAGATTGTGACGTCACTCCAACCTTCGCTTTCGATAAATCAACATATTCCATTTCCTGACATCATACGATTTCAGCGAAGGAAAGCAAAAAAAATTTTGACTGCCATTGCGAAGTTCTTTTTTGTAAAATCGGGATCGTTAAAGACAGATTCAAAATTGCAATGGATTTAAAAACTGCGAAAAATTTTACACAATAGATACCTTATACATTTGATTTTTTTAATAAATAATTTTTCAATTAAAAATATTTATATTTTCGCAAGAGATTGCAACATCCCGCCGATTGGATCTCTTCGCAATTCGAATTTAGCCGCATTGGACAATGAGCGTTGCCCGTGGTGTTGGTTTGCGGCAACGCCGTTATGGCTGTTATCCATTAGGCTACAAATACCCATTGGGTTTGCGATGCAAACTAACACCACGGGCAACTCCGTTATACCTGTTATCCAATAGGCTACAAATTTCCATTTGGTTTGCGACGCAAACCAACACCACGGGCAACTCCGTGATGGCTGTTATCCAACAGGATACGAATTCCCATTCGGTTTGTGAAGCAAACCAACACCACGTGCAATGCCGTTATAGCTGTTATGCAATAGGCTACGAATAAACCAAATGGGAATTCGTTTTTAATAGAGAGATTTATTAATTTTTTTTTTCTCCCTTGAACCAACGTTTTCGACCTTTTTGGAATAGTCACGGGCAACGCCGTGATGGCCACGTAGTATAAACTTACTTTATTCTTCTGAAATATTTGTAATTATATTAAACTAAAATAAATAAACTTTGAACTGCACTGAATAAACATTTTCTAAAGCATGGAAGATGATAGGGATGTAAAAATACAGCTGCCTTATGAGTAAAATAATCATCATTTTAGTCTAAGTTCAATTATTATTGGCTTCTTTACCAGGTCATCGAGAACTTCGCGTACTGAAATATTTTGATGAATGTACACCCGTCAAATAAAAACCGACTCACCCGATCGCAATGGACAATATGCATTATATATATATATTTTAAAACGAAAGAGCATGAAAAACTACGTAGAAAAATGCCACTTAAACTGCAATCGAACGATATCAATTATATTTAAAACGCTTTTTAAATTGCTCTGACGTCACTTTCAACGAAAAATTGCAGTCGCCGACGATTCTTGCCTGTGATGTCATCATACACGATTTTCCCATCGAGCGTTCCTTGAACTGTGTTGTCTCTATGGGTATCTTTTTAGTTGTCTTATTTTTACAGATTTTTTATTAATTCAGCAATGGAAGATTCGAAAATAGTTAAAAAGAAGAATTACAAATATTGTATTGTTCCGTTTGTGTCATAGTTAAAACACCAAAAAAGTATTTTTTGTTGTACCAAAATATGAACAAGTTCGTAAAAGATGATGCACCGTTATGAAAAGATTTAAAAGAAAAACAAAAAGCTGTCTTCTACTTCTTGCTTGTATTGCTGTGAAGATCATTTTTCGGTAAGTTTAAAATACCAAAAATTATTTGTATTTATAATTTTTTTAAATAAGAATTGTGTGATTTAATCTTGGAGATGACTACCAGTGTTTTTGTTAAAACAAAAACATTATTTCTGTATCAAGTCACTCATAATGCAGAATTTCTTGTTTCATGAAAAAGAATTTAATAAATAAATATAGGAATACTATATATTTATAAAAAAAAAAAAAAACTGGTTAAAAAATATAGAGAGACCTTACATCAATAAACATTGAATTATTATACTCATGATAATTAATTTGCAGTTATTCATACACTTGGTAAAACTGTGTCATATTTCTTCTTTAAACTGAATGATAAGTATTATTTACTCCCTGCAGCCGAGTACAGGCTGCAGGGAGTAAAGGTAAAGGAGGGAGAAACAGTCAAAGATCTTGGGGTGATAATTCACAGGGATTTTAAAATGGGTCATCAATGTTCAGCTGCGGGTAAAAAGGCTAATAGGTTATTGGGGTATATTAAAAAGACTGTAACTTCAAGGGATAAGAATATAATCTTGCCGTTATATAAGGGTTTAGTAAGACCACATCTAGAATATGCTGTACAATTCTGGGCTCCATATATGAGAAAGGACATAGAATCAATTGAAAGGGTTCAGCACAGAGCTACAAAAATAATAAAGGGGCTAGCAAATTTCGACTATAATGAACGTTTAAGTAAGCTAAACATGTATACACTGGAAAGAAGAAGAAGGAGGGGGGATTTGATTCAGCTTTTCAAGTTTGTAAAACAAGGGGACACAGAGGGCTTAAATTTCAATAGGGATAACAGAACAAGGGGCCATGAGTATAAATTGAATAAGACACATTTTAATCGGGATTTAAGGAAAAACTACTACTTTAATAGGGTAATAGACAGTTGGAACGCGTTACCAGAAAAAATAGTTAATTCAAAGGGAGTGTACGAATTTAAGACACAATTGGATAGTCAGTGGGAATTGGAGAATTCATAAACAAAGGACCAGCCTTGTTGGGCTTGAGCCTGTAGCTGGTCGTCAATATTTGTATTTGTATTTGTATTATGGAATAAGTGTCATTAGAATTAAGATTTATAAATAAAAAATAATTCTTCTAAATTTGAAATTTAAAATTTAATAATTTTTTTACATTACATAAATGTGTATAAATATAATTATTTTGAAAGTGAAAAGTTAGAATAAACGTAAAATTAATTTATTAAAAAAAAGCATTGTACAAATATTTCTATTAAAAATAAGAAATTAAAGTTAAAAACTAGTGTTAACAAATTTTGATGAATAGTGCTACAAGTGAAAATTTTTAATTTATATATTACTTTATTTTATAGTTTGAGAATGACATGGAAAACTACTGGAAGTATCATCTCTCTTGCAGTACGAAGCAACATAGCTTTCACCTCATTTGTTTAGCTCTAAAACTAATATTTTTAAACAATAACGAATTTTGTTTTAAATTTGCATAATTTTATAATACTGCAAGGCTTCGAATTCCTGCAATTTCAATCAAATTAGCACACTACCTTCTTCATGGTTTAAAATGTTGGACTACCAAATGTTGTCTTCAATATTTAATGCAGTTGCAATTCTCGCAACAAGTTTCTCTCCACATGTTATTTTTGGATCATCCTTTAGTACATTGCGTTTTGCCGCTTAAATATATTTTAAAAATTATTGTTCATTAACTAACAAAAATAATTTTGCTAAAAAATTAACGTAGAAAATTAATTTTAAGTTAGCTTTCAAAATTCCCTATTTTGATACCCCTACAATTTTAATCTACTTTGAAATTATTTTCCTAATATAAAGCTCTTATTTGATCTACTATTCTAATTATCTATATAAAAAATATATTTCAGAATGCATTGTGTTACTTATTAATGAAAAGAGAACAACTATATTAATATTCTTCATATTCTATTTTCTTAAGTACAACGTTTTGGTAATAGCACTACTCTCTCTTTAACAGCAATATAAAAATATATTTAAAAAAAAAATAAATGTTATACAAAATATTATCTTACTCTTCGCTTTCACGCCATTCATTTCTACTCCCAAAAAATTTGGATGGTTTCCCAGAAAAGAAAACATGGATATACCATCCAATTCAGGTAGATTATCCGACTGGCCTTTTACAAAGCCTTGTTCTATAGTCGTCATTTTTAAAGAAGAAATCTGTATAATAATAATAATAATGTAAAGACTATAATTCAACACAATTACTTAAAAAATAAAATTAGCGGAAAATCAATGAAAGCAACCTGAAATAACATGCAGCCGGCTAATGTAGCGAGAGATTTAATGTACTATGACGTCACACCAAGCTCCACCCCGCTTTCAGTCACATGACTTCGACGCGTTTTTTAGTCGCTTATAACGCTAAAATGAAAACTTTTCGTGATTTTTAAAGTTGATTTTCGGATTGTTCATGAACGAATTTGTAAAATAAGTACCATTTTAGGACGTTTTGTGACATAGTGCATATTCCCTATTGCACAATTTACATCACAGAACAAAACGGAAGGTAGCAATCGATAGGGGTGAATGTTTTCTACAAATTCCAACATTTAAAATTTGTCTAAAGGGTCGTCTTCATATTAAATTGGGTGCTTGCTCCGTTATTTTCAGTAAGAACCCCCATCTTTTATCACAAATTTGGATTCTATACATAATTTCAGGCGGATTTGATGAAAAAATAATGAAAAACGGCCTCAAATTGACCGATAAAATCCATAAAAACCATTGAGGGAGTGTATAAATGTGTGGAGTTCAATCGCATTATAAATATTAATAAAGATGTGCAGTGGCACTCGCAGTCAATGACCTGTTGCAGGTGCCTTCGTATGGAGTCCATTAAGATGGTGACAAAGTCAGAATCCATTTTGATTGAATTCCAGGATCTGTTGGCAGAAATTTCTATTTTCACTTTGTGAACAATCCCCAATAACGATAATAATCGTCGAATTTTGCAAACAGTCTCACTGCGCTACTAATTATGCACGTGATGAGCTGAAAATGGGAATTCCGATGTTTTAGTAACAGTTGAATCGCATGGAGTCAAAATTTGTCCAGGTTTCTATTCATAATTTTTATGAATAATAATTTCATAATTAATAAAAAATAGTAAAATTTAGTTTAAAAATTAAATTTTTTTTTATTGTGTTTGGGTTTTTGGGTAGCAAAGGATGGAAAAATAATTTCCAAGGAAAATTAATGTTTTTAGCAATTATAACAAAAAACGTAAAACACCAATTTTACATTAGGAGATCTAATTTTCAAACACTTAAAAATTGGTGAAAAATCCAATAAAATTGATTAACTTTTTTTTAATTTCCGCCTGAAATTGTGTACAGAATCCAAATTAGTGATAAAATATGGGGGTTCGTATTGAAATTTTCGGAGCAAGCACCCAATTTAATATGAAGACGGCCCCTTAGACTAATTTTAAGTATTGATATTTGTAGAAAACATTCATCCCTATCGATTGCTACCTTCCGTTTTGTTCTGCGATGTATATTGTGCAATTGCGATCGGGTAAGTCGTTTTTTTTGACGGGTGTACATCAAAGCATGCTCGTTAAGACCTTACACGCCAGTTGTGTTCCTTAAATAAGTTTTTAGCAATTTTAAATTCGAAAGTGACCTTTCGGAAGTGCAAGTTGTAACCGGAGGTCAGCATATTGTGCAATAATTCAATAATTCACGACAGGAAATATGTAGATATTTGTCGCAGAATAATAGCTTCAATGCACATTTTGGTGTTTTATCTAACGATTTCAAGATTTGAAACCGTAAAGTGAGCTCACCATAAATATTTGATGACAGGTTGTAAAAATCAGTTAATTAAGTTATGTTCGCCTTTAGTTCTTTTGTACCCTTTGGACATTATATCACTGCATAATAGTAAAAGAAAAGGATGACGGCACACTGACCCCATGCTATTTGTTTCTACTCTTCCACGGTAGTTTTTCTATAAATTACCCTTTTATTTAGGCTCCTGGGGCAGACGTTAACCCTACAACCCCCTTCTGGGTGCGCCACTGGGGTGTACCACTAAAACAGATGGACTTATTTATGATAGTGATGCTACTCAAATTTATCCATCGAACTAAAGGGCAACTCAAGAGTAATTTCTTTCATTTCATAACAGATGCCGTCAAAGAGGAATTGAGAAAAGTAATCCCGTTCACGCTTTTGTAAGTTGATTCCTACTGAAGGCGTAGGCTGAACTTGATCGTAATTGAAACATGCTAGGGAAGTCGTATGGTATAGCGAAAGTATCAATGACCTCTTCAAGAAGGTAAGTCAAGGACGTGGTTTTTTCAAGTGTTTACACGGATTAAAATATTCTTCTCACGCACGTTTCATTGTGAGTTCTTTCTTTTTTATGAAAACAATTGAATTATAGTCAGGTAATAAATATATTTGCCTCAAAGGTTTTCAAAATGATTTTTTTTTAATGTCATAGTGAAAACATTTGTGCAGCTTTGTTTTAGCATTTGTATATAACTAAAAAGTTGTATATTCTGGAAATATAAATTTTCAAGCTCATTTTCAGAATTTACGTAAAGCTTTCTGTGACTTGGTTGAAAACTTAAAAGGTTTTTAAAAGTACAGTAACTATAAATCTTCAAAAAAATAATATTCTATTCTCAAAAAATCTAATACGTATATGTATTGTATGAAAATATTTTTGAGATGCGATTACTGTATGCTCTAAAATGTAACGATTATTGCATTCGAAATTTCAACCAATTGTATTGCAAAACTAGATTTTGTGAGATGGGATTACTACAATTTTAATGCGAAAAAGAACAATTTGCATACGCTACAAGTCACGTAAGAATAAAGTTAATTTTTAAAAATGTATCGAATTAGCGTTAAAAGAGTTTAAATTAGTCAGTTTGATATCAATTCAGAAATTATGGAAGAAGCTTAAATAATTTCCCTGACACTCAAGATTAAGGAAAAGCATTTTGATTAAACAAAACAATAAATTATGTAAAATCCTTAATAAATGATAATTTTTATAGGTAATTAAAATAAGCCTTGTGGTAGGTGATAGTGTGGAATAGAACAGCTACAATTCAAAGGGAAATCCTCGATTGCACTGTGAAAAAAAATTTGGTTCAGTTAGTATGTCTTTTCATATTTACACTAAACGAGATTTTAAATTAATCTCGATTTCAGTGAATAAAATTTCTCGAAAAATATGTACCATAAAATATAACTGTTGTAATAATAGCATTCTAAACTATGTGTCAAAATACTGTAAAAATGTGATACATTCATATGTCGATGTCTCACTATTAAAGAATCTTTTTAAAAAATTGAGAATACCTTTAAATAAATTGGCTAAACAGCTTTATGCAAAAATGTCAGACCCCAAACATAAGAATAATACGATTTAAAATTATGAACAAAGTATTAAGCATTATTCAATTGTGGTTGAAACAATTATTTTTGTTTAGGTATTTATCGATAATTACAGTAAATATTATACTGTAAATGTTTGACTCATAACATTAATACTATCACTTATTTTATATAAACTTTATAGCGGAAATTTTAACCTTCTATTTGTACATTTTCTCTCATTGCGTGTCATATTTTTACTGCATTTTATTTCATGAAAATAGCGAAACGTTTCGCATTTAGTTCATCACTGAGGATCAAGGACGAATCAAACCGGGAACTATGGCTTCAAGTAGATACTGAACCACTAAGAACATCAATGCCAAAACTGGGATTCGAAACCATAGCCTGTTGAACTAAAGGCCAGGTCTGGTCTGTTTTTGGTGGTTTTATGGCGCAAGTACTATATTTTGCCATGCTGCGCCATACACAAGACATACAATAGCAAGAAATAGACAGACGCACAAAATGAACGTTTTATTGACACAGAAGAGAGAAATACACGCAATGAATGCACCTGACGATAATCAAACCTGCGCCGCCTATAACTCGAAGGTTGCTAACGCAGTGGGCTAATCCACTGAGCCACGACGGCCCTGAAATAAGGACAAGATAAAGGCGAAATGGAAAAAGATAATACTTGTGTATTAAAATCTGATTTGAACGTTTAGTGAGGGAGAAGGAATTGCTTGTATTCAATTAATATTAAGTTTAATACTTAAACATTGTTGCTAAAAACATTTGTTTGCACTTCAAAATGCGCGTTCAAGCTCACCTGATAAAATATGAGAGATACTAGTCAGAATGATGAGAGATGGTCAGGTTACAGTTGTCTGTTAAACATCTATTACCCAAGAGTTTTTATTGCTTCAAAATATTTCCAAATTTCTTAGCTTTCAAACGATAGAGCAAGACCTTGTAATTATTCAAAATATTTTTCTAGCTACAAGGGTTTTCGCAGGTACTATCAACTTGAACACACATGTTTCCAAACTTGTAGAGGTCGTCGTGGCTCAGTGGGTATGCCCACTGTCCTAGCAACCTTCGAGTTATATTCGGTGCAGGTTTGATTCCTACCAGTTGCATTTCTTCCTGGGTGTGTTTCTCTCTTTCGTTCCAGTAAAGCTTTCAATGTGTGTGCAAATTACTTGATATTGTATGTCTTGTGTCAATTACTTGGTAGTCTCTGGTACAGCAAGGCCAAATATGACCATTGCGCCATAAAACCCCAAAACCAACCAACCAAAACCTTTTTCTCAATTTCTAATGAGCGAAATTTGTGCTCAGTTGTTAATCAAAAGTAAATAAAACCCGTTCGGGTTGTGCAGGTATTAATTGGTTTCCCCACCATTTTCTCTCTATACGTGCTGCAGATGAGAGGCGAATTTCAGTTTTCCATCTCTACTATTGATGGCAATTATTTTATTTTATGAATTATTACGTCCATAACTATCTATTCTTTTACTTTTCTGGAAACGAAAGACATTGCTTTACTGAGTTGTGTTCTTAAATCCACTCCCAGTTAGCAACAAGCTTCTGGGTTTCATTCTTTTGTCTCGTTTACTATCTCTCTCTCTTTCTCATTGATATATACAAAATTTCTTCAGACAAACTTGTCAAACCCTGGTAGACCTCTACAAGTATTCGTGAATTTATTGGAGGCACTGGCGAGAGCTTTTTTTATAAACATTGTAAAAAAATTTGACATGCTTGAATTTTTTTCCAGGAATTCGTAGCTTATTCGGCAACTGACGAATCCTGGAAATGTTAGTCATCTTAGAGTGAACTTTAAAAACGCAGAATACCATAAAACAAAATGTTTTTATTTAAGTTTTAAAATATAAAAGTTTAATTTTATCAACGAACTAAAGTTTTGTTTGGAAGAGGAGAGATTGCTGAGAAAATGTTCTCAACTTATATATAGTTCAGGAACTGACAAATCCCTTTCAGAACAGAAGACATGAAAATGTGTTTCTCTTCATATACCTTCGATAGATTTACGAGAATCCGGGGTGTAAATAAAGACTTGGCGAAGATTTTGGCGATAGATGAGAGCAACCCTCTGTCGACAGAAGGCCTGCTTGCGTTAGGCTTAATGGAGTACCAAAATAGAGTTGCTTGTGCGAGTGACTACAGCGGACTGATGGTAGTCTGCTTCTTCTAAGAAACCGGCTTCGTCTTCGCTCCATGTGAGAGGCAATGGATTTCACCCAGAGCCTATCCGAATGGGCCAAGGATAAACCTTTGAGTATCTTGCAGCTTGATCCTGCAGATCGAGCCGTTTTAAAAATCGCAGGTAAGCACCCTTTTACGCCGTTAGGGTTAAGGACCGGTAGGGAGTGACTTTCGTCGGGGATCCCTCCGCAACCATTCCCGGAGCTCCAAAATTAGTCACTCCGAGACTCTTTTGCATTTCCTGTATCAATAGGATATCAAAGCAGGAATGTTTCAAAACATGATCGATTCCTGCTATATTTTCTACCAAGAATAATAGGAAAAATCGAATGTTTTGTTTCGCTTTAAAACCTGAAGCTTCGTCGAAATTTAATAAACGTTTGTTACCCAACTGTGGTATGCTTAATTTGCTGCTCATAAAAAAAAACATCTTTTTTCAGCACCATAATTTGTGAAACACTTTAATGATATGAATCGAATTGAGAATTTTCTTTTATGTTTGGAGAATATTTCATGAAAATTGTTTTCATGATTTTGCTCGAAATTGTAAATTTTGTGTACAATTTGCTGAGCTGCAACTAATGATATGAAACCTATCCCATCCGTGAGCAGTTTATCTACAGTAAAGCTAAACTATTGTTTGGAAAAATTCTCTTTAAATTTTCTGAAATTTATTTCAAACTATTATATATTAAAACCGATTTATTTATATTACTATTTTACAAAAAAAACTATTATTTATTATAAATCGATTATACAAATAAAGTATTTTATTCAGAATTTCTTGTCATCTGTTTATTGTTATTGTTTACATTGTTACATGTTGAATGTAAATATTATGATGTGTTATTTTTACTTTTATTTGTATAAGTGAGAGAGAGAGAGAGAGAGAGAAGCAAAAGCTACATACACCAGTATTTATTTGAGACAATTGAAAATATTGCTTTTTGACAACCAGGAATGACAATGGAAATATGGGTATAAAAAATTCACTTTGATGGGACTTAAACTTTTCAAAACATTTTAATGCTGACCTGAGCACTTAAATGTCACATTTATTCCAGTGAAAAACTTGCAGAATGAGTTCAAAAAATTTTCAGTTTCATCTGAATGTACAAGCATTTTTGCTCTCAATATTGTTGTGTTTGAAAAGTATGTTTTGTTTTGAGAAAACATTACAACTGTGTATTTCAGTCTATTTAATTTTAAAGTTCATGGCTATGAGAAGTTTAGTGAGACTTTATATTAGTGATTTTCAGGTGTGATTACTTGAGAAACATAAAAAGTATGACCTGCCATACTTTTTATGCTTATGACTTGTCTATATACTTAAGTTATATTCCATGGTAAACTTTTGAATCAACAGTATTGGTAACTTATAGTTTCCCACCTGCATTTGATGCAAATTTTTTTGAATTGTGAAATCACTTTTTAGCTCATCTGTGCAGTAAACATACACGAGAAATGCTTGTATTTCATTTTAAGAGGAGCTTGAAATTTATAAACAATTGTAAATAAAGGAGTTCTTTTAGTTTTATTTCTACATTGTTTTATCCCTGTTTTGTGATGAATTTATAAATAACCTAACCAACTGTCAATAATTTTCAGAAAGGTTTTATTTTTAATGATGTAATAAGGCAAGAAATATGGTGGAGCTCAAATTTACTAACTCAACTTAACTGGTTTTGATTTGTCTCTTCCTCAGAAATTTTTTTTGACGTAAGTCATTTGAGATTTTAAGAATGTAGGAGCTAAAACTAGATTATTTTGTCTTTAGCGTTACTCTGGTGGAAAATATGAAACAAATTGTATGCTTAAAAAGATCTAGTGTCATATTTTTAAAATGCATTTATTGAACCAGTAAGATTTTCTCTTAAATGTTACGTTGAAATGGAAAGTAACTATTTTAAACTTAAATTAGAAATAGCAGTTTATTTTACACTTTTTATAAACTCCAGTGCTTGAATGCTACTGTACTGGAAAATATTTCACATTTTTTTGCGATTTTTTTTAGTTGGAATTTTATTAAATTTGTTTTGTTTTGATTGAGATTTTAGGACCCAGTTACCATTTTGGACTCCTAAATTTTCTCAATATTTTTGCTTGTTGGACCCAAATTCCAACCCACATATTTTCTTCCTTCTAACAATCTACAGTAATCTATTGAAAATATAAAACAATGAAAAAATCTTTGTAGCATACAAATCCAAATCGTCAAAAGTCCAGGCTCTTGTCATTAATTACACTGTTTATACACATCCATGCAAACAAAATATTTGTTTTGTACCCAAGTAGAATATTTTGACAACTGAGAAAAAAAGTTAAGTTGCCATTGTTGCTTGATTTTTAATTTTAAATGATTGGAATTTCTTTCCACATGTTGTATATTAAATTTATTACTCCACCTTAAAAACAATTTAACACTTAAGGAAAGATGTTACTGTCACCATGCAAGCACTTTAGAAGTACCTCCAGGTTTATCATACATTTAATTTGAATTAATTGAGTATATATATTCTGTAAAAAAAACAACTAATTTTTCAGTTTTGATCTATAATTAACAATTAACAAAAATTTCCGGACATTGTATGAATTTGATAGGCAATTTAAATTGAGTATATTGGTTACCAGCTAAATAAATTAAATTTTTGTTTACTATGGAGAATAAAATATCTAAATGTAAAATTTTCAGCTTTTTTTCAAACTTGAATTGAGATTATATTTTTTTTGTGCCAAAGAAATATTTTTGGTAACAGTTAAATTTTTGAACTGTCGAAACTACTTTATTTAATTACAGTGAAAAAACAAATGCGAACCAAAGTTTTCATAGTTAAGTTATATTTTTAAACGTACTAAAACCTTGAAGCCATTAAACTAAGATTGGGCATTCAAGTGCAAGAACTGGTAATTTATCAAAATATGCATTGAGGTTAACCATTTGCACTGTGTAATTACTACCTGTGTGTCATCCGATTTTAGTTTAAATTCAAGCATTATTTAGATGTGAAGATTTAGTTTCAAAAAGTAATGGGAAGGGGGAGGGCATTTATGAGCAGCAGAGTGGAGAGATTTTTGAGGCCCAACCTCAAATTCTTGGCATCCCCGTACCAAGAAGAAAAAAAAAACTTCAATGAAAACGATTAATGTAGAATGCAAAATTTTTGTTTTTAAATTTTCTGTATCATTAAACTGCGGCAAAAGATTCGTCTGCTCCTTCGTATGAGGCAGCTCCTGGAAAATGCCCTCGAGTCACGTGGTTTTGAACGAGTCCATTCTTTAAATTTGGTGATAGTTGGAGAGGTAGACGAAGCGCTTCCACACTTGGCGTGGTCCGCATTAGCCCGGTTGGATGAGTAAAGGATTAGCAACCGGAGGGTTCCGAGTTCGAATCCGACCAAAAGACCATCGTGTACAAAGGCGCTGGTACATGTTAAATATGTCGTTGCCTCGAATGTCCACCCGTTGGTGCGGAACGGAAGTTTGGAGGGGAAAACATCCGAGGCGATCGCCATTCATGCTTTTGCATATGACAACCTTCTCATAACGTAGTTTCACACATTTTCAGAAATCAACTGACCCAAGGTCGACTGTTTTCTCCTTGGAGACGCATTTTAATTCATTGTGGTGTTTATAAACAATTGATGGGGCTTTTTCATTGAAGATGGATTTATCTTATCTTATCCAAATATTAACCCTAAAATACAAAATAAGGTGGAGTAATTGAGCGAACTCACTTTTTCATTATCATAATTTCTCATTAAAATCATCTGTTGGTACAAAAGTATTTTGACTACAAGTTCTCAAGTTCCCGATCTCTAATGAGCCGTATTTTGATTGATTCCCAACCTGTGCTCCACGGCCACTCCAGGAAATTAAAATTAAATGAAATAATGATCAATATGAAGCAAAAAGTAAAATCAAAATGAGAAAACTAGAAATTATATTCTTACTATCTATGGATCTCTCTTCTAATACTCCTTAACACCATTAACTTGTAAAACATTTGGTAGGCCTAAGAGGCTCCGCCATAGAAATTGATTCTATAAAGGGCTCCGCGAATCAAAAAGATTGGGAACCTCTTCGGTGCTGTATATCGCTACTAACATCTAGTTCAACTTGTAACTGAAGAGGTATCAAGTTTCTTTCATTCCAAGTCATCGAAAGAAAATAAAGGAATCCAGATTTTATCAAGTTAATGTTTTGTAATTTTTCTAGAAATAATTAGTATCAGATTAAATTAAATCAGAATTAGAAATAATTAGTGTCATATTCTATTAAAAAACTTGCTTGTTCGGAACGGAGCGCTTTCATCGAATCGATTAAAAAAAACTGAAAGCGACCGGTTTGTCATTCAAACCAGCAATTAAATCCTCTTTCATTGATAATGCTCCGCTGCCCCCCAATTTTCCATAAAATATAGATAATTATCTCACCTCCATTAATTCCATAACAGACAGTTGATTAAGCTACGTGGCAATTAAAGAGTAGTTACCCTCCATTCCTAAGCAAATGCACTTGTGGAAAAATAAAATCAGTGAATTAAATAGTTTAATATAGAATAGCTTGTTCTTTAACGTGCACTAATCTGCGTTGTACGTGTTAGAAATGTAATTATTTAAGTGAAGTGCCTATCGCCTACTTTGTTTTTGTTTCTCAGCTCAACTTTTTGTTTCCCGATTTTATTGCTAGTATCGTCTCTTAATTTTCGTGTTTCATCTTAGAAGTATTTAACCATCTAATTCTAACAGTCAAAATTTCGATGCAAAGATTGATGACCGTAGAAATTATTTCTCACGTGTCAGTTATTTTTATATGAATATATATATATATATATATATATATATATATATATATATATATATATATACATACACAACCCATACGGTATTTAAAACAATTGAATTCCGATTCTGTTATGTCGATCACGGCCTCTAATTTACATACCACTCATGGAGCATTGCAATTTTTAATAAGTTAATATTTTCGGATGAGAAAAAAATTAAGTATAAAACAAGTAGAAAATGTAAGTATTCAATTGAGTTAAGAAAAAATATGAGTAAACTGTCCATATTTTAACTAGTTATAATCAGTGTATAACATGATCTAGTTAAGCAGATTGCTTTAAAAAATGATTTTGTTTTCAAGTTTCTACCGAGAGAGAGAGAGATAAAATCTCAGGATATAGGGTGTTACGTGGAAATCGTAACTTTATGTGGATTCAGCATCTCTCCATTTCCTATTGCGTTAATAATGACCGTGTTTCACCCATGTATTTAAAGTGTTCCTTTATTACTTTTCTCGCAACTCCTCTACGTAGCCTTCTTGGAATCGCTGTCTTAACTTTTAGTTCGATTCGATGACAAATGATCTCAGATCGTAAATGAATAATTTAGTTTTTACGTTATGGGCAATTCTGCATAGAACTCTGTTTATATTAGATGCATAAATGTTTCAGTATTCTTGAATCATTAAAAATACCGATGGCATTTGTCTTCTATAGACTGGGATTCCGTTGTGATTGAAATAGGAGGGAGCCTTTTGTGATTCAAACGTACTGATGCGTTTCGTTGGATATCCCCACTGCTGTTTATGTTAATCGATAAACTGAGGCTTAGCTTCACGTGGTCTGTGGCGTACGCTCGTTTTTGTCGTCAATTAAACCTGAAGCTATAATTTTATCGATTTAGGGTGTAACATTCAAGGTTAAAACTCGTTTTGAACGTCTGTCCCTCCGTACTTCCACAAATTTTGTTCAGACTGTGATGTATCAAAAATTTTATTTTTCGATTTTTACCACTGTGAAGCTTAATTCCTTAGATTTAAATATTCTCAAGATTCTTTTCCTGTTTATTAAACTAATTTTATTAATATCTACATGGTCTCAAATATTGTAAAAGTATTTCATCCACTTGAAGTTGATCTGCTAAATAGATTTCATGCCATCCCCCTCTTTTTGCATCGTGCATGCTTTAATCATCTGTATTCTCGCTGTGTTTATCTTGGAACTTTTCTGTTTCTTTCACAAGTTTATAGCCCGTTGTGTTGTTCAAGAACGACGTTAACTAAAATTACCATTACCATCTTCACAAGTTCAAGAAATAGCTGCTTTTTTTTTTATCATACCGTGATATTTTCAGAAAATTCTCTCCACGTAGACAAAGTCAAAATTTTAAATCCAAACATCCTTCAAGGCATTTGGTCGGCGACAATATTCGTTGCATGTATAGAAAATATGCCTTGCTCATGTGTCCCATTTTGCGTCTTGAATGTTGGACAGTTTGCCTAAAGTGAACTGCACTGTTTGTTTCAGGCCATGCGTGTATTTTGTAAGAGTTTCATTTAAATATGCTTTAGACATTTCATGCAAAAATATAGTATTCCGTAGTCTTGAGATCTATTCATCATTTGGCTATTCTCAACCCTTGCGACACCATTTTTCGCGTTGGCAGCATTATTTTATCGAATCCAATGCTATCTAAAAGAAATGTAAGTTTACTGTCAGCAGACCTATTTATATTTTTTTTATTCGCAACCTAATTCCATGGTCCTAACGAAAATAACTTTAACAACTTAAAGGTATGTTTGGAGAACACTATTACAATGGGGATTATCCTCAAATCCTTCCAGGGTGGAGAAATACGTTTTTCGCGCAACTTTGGAAGTTGAAGAGCGATTATAGTTTTAAGGAATAAAGTAACGCACATTGGAATGCTACCCTCTGCGTTGATAACCACTGTTCTACAGTTTAAGCATAAATTTTCGCCCTCGCATATAGACTTCTCAAATACATTTGCCTTCAAAAATCAATATCAAGAAAATGAAAAGGATAAAAGGTGATTTACATTGTTTCATTTTCAAGAGCATGAAAAACTATTGCTTTGTCGTACAGTAGAAAGCTTTTGTAGAAAACGAGATGTATAGAAAGTGAAGGGTCTTTTAATTTTGTGTGTTTTGTCCATGCTCTCTCCTTTTGTTCCGCTCGGAAATCGTGCTGCACGACCATCCCGCCTGTCAGAGTAAGAAATCGAAACTAGGTTTGACCTTCAACCCGTTAATTCCTTTCCCATTAAGAAAGCTGGTTCTTCATTCATCTCTTGCCTGAACCTTGTAGTAACTCCTTGCTTGGTCTGTCTACTAACGAGCGGTGAGATGCCGTAATCTATTCGTTGGGAACTGGAAATGCTCTTTGAAGGTGGTATTTTAAGTCTCTTTTAGAGTCCTGAAGTATACTCTTTAAATGCTTTGTTGAAGGAAATAGCTACAATGAAAAAATCCATTTTCCGAACATTAATTACACGACACGGAACATTCATTCAAACCATCACATGTCAGAATTTTGATATACTAACTAAAGATTTAGGAATTTTACAACACTTTTAGCGTTTCTAATATAATATCAAGGAATTGGCTTTTATGTATTACCTAATGCCAACGTTTTTGAGCTTTTTAATTTAACGAAGTTAATTATTTAGAAAAGTGTTTTTAGCTACTATGTTTCAGTAATTATACTTCCAGATAAAGTACTGTCTTGCTGCGATACATGTCTATATATCGCTCTACAATAAACACGAGGGCTAATTGGATCAGGATCTACGGCTTCAAGTAGGTTCCAAACACTCAAGCATCTATGTCACCACTGAGCGTTAACCACACGGCTACCAGGCCAACGATTCATGTTCACTGTCATTTTATGTGTAACGTTTCAACTAGTATTTTTTAATATTGTGCTGGCCAAAAATTCCCTAAGGATCTGAAATCTGAAGATGCATGTTTGGTGAATCCCACCAATTTCTACCTGATCACGATATGATAGAAGATGTCTGTTGACATAACTTCATACATGTTACGTCGAGTGTTGTTTAGAATTGGGAATGCATCGTTTGGTTTCACGGAAGGAAATCGTAAGCACAAACAGTACCCTTTGTTAAACCACCAAATTCTACCAATGAAATATCTTGATAGATCACCTGGTCCAATTGTCTTCTTTTTAATTTTTATCCTTTTAGCGAATTTATTCTCAACTATGCACTTTTTCATGAGCCCCATGAGGTAAGGAGCTCTCAGAGCCATTCCAAACACCGTACCCTCAACAACCTCCACGCCTTATAATGTTACTAGTTTGTTATTGAAGTAATAAAGAATTGTTACAGAATTATTTTCTGCCTCCATTTGTGGAACTAGCATTACACTCCACACCAATGGATCATCATCTCATCCATCCTAACAAACTTTTTACAGTGGGTTTAAACTCATGACGTCGTTCGTAATAGTAAAACACAATTTGGGTGTCAGCCTTCCTATTTCTGGCTTAGTCTGGCACAGCTTGGCCAAACCTGATCCTAGCGCCTTAAAAAAAATTCAATCCCATTTCTGGCTATTGAATAAACAAATAAGGTATTAAAAAGGTTATTTTGTTTTGGAATTCCGAAATAGATTTGTTTGTATTCTGTTTTTGTCTTCGATTCTTTTTGTAATTTTTTTATGCACTGCAATCACGAATTGCAGATTTTGACGTCACCATTCGTATTTGTAAAACTTATGATATTGGCGTGGGCGTTTCTCCTTCCGGCAGTCATTCAAATACAAGGTTTAAGCGGCAAGAAATTTTTTTGCGAAACTCAATAGGAACCATTACATTTGAAAAACCACTAAAAATAAATTAAAAATCCAAATATAGCAATAAAAGCTTTATGAATTTCAAGTCATTTTAGATCTTCCATTAGGAGGCTCTTTTTGGGTTTTAGTTGGTCGCAACCCACGAATTAGGTATAAATATGTGAAAAATTTCTGTAATAAAATAGATTTAGTTCCAAATTTACTAATTATTACACTTGCTAGATCGTTTTATGGTTGGTCATTTTTACTAATGAATAGAAACTTTTCTCATGTCAATTACATTACAGTGATCAAAAAGCAATAGGAATCTGGATTACTGCTAAACGGAATGATTAACCATCTCACTGATTGAGATCTTCCTGCACTTGAACATCCTCTCGTGGCTAAGTGGGTTTGCCCTTTGCTCTAGCTACCTGCGAGTTATAGGCGGCGCAAATTCCACCTCTGTCTCATCATGAGTATACTTCTCTTTGCTGTAAATTTTTTTTTTATGTGTGCAGCTTGACTAGAATGTGGATCTTGCCCCCCCGCCACAAAACCCAATTAACCAACCTACTTCTCATCCCATTGGTAAATATACATAACATAAAGGAGAATTGCCTTCATGGACGTTCCCCTCACAAATGATCTTTTTCGAGTTTGAGTGGCTCATCCGTAGAGAGAGGTGCGTTCATGAATTGAAATAGGACACGTATGCTTTTTTCGTGTCTGGAAGCATAAGTTCCCATTACTTTCAGGTGCGCTCATGAAAGAAATAAAGGATGTATTTGTTTTTGGGGGCCAAGGGTACCATAAGCCCATCCCCTTGATGGGTACACCCATGAATTAAATAAGGGTCTGCGGGGAATTGTTGCCTTAAACCCCAAAGCCTCGTGTTCTTCCTTTTCGCAGTTTCCACTTTTCACAGTTTGTTTTAAAGACTGAGCGTTTCAATACCTAAGGAGCTTTTTGACCAACCCAATCGTACAACCACCATTGATGACTTGGAGATTCGCTTTTTACTGCACATCCTGTGCTCTATTAGCAGCTTGTAAAAAAAAAAAGGAAATAATGAACCGTGTCATTCTTAACACTACTGTCTAATCTAAATATTTTTTCGGAACCTCTTGTCCATTATCTTAAAAAGTGATCTCAAGGACGTAAATATCATTAAGGCTATTAAAACCACATTAATAGTTGAATGGAGACAAACTGAACCAATAAGATTACTCTTGGAAAGGAATTGCCTCAAGGACTGATGGCCTGTTTCACCATTTGCTGTGTTTTGAGGTTAAATGTATAATATAGCGTAATACTTTTATATATTAAAGTTGTGAAAACCGCTGGTCAACCTAGTTTAAATTAAACACAGGGTGGTCAGAACTGACCACACAGTATTCATACTACGCGATTCCTCGTCGACAGGGGCCGTGGTAGCTCGACTGGAAGAGTAACGTACTGGCAACCAGAGGGTTGGAGTTTCAAACTAGGTTCAACCAAAGACCGTCGTGTACACGGGAGCTGGTGCTCGTTAAATCTGCCGTGCTTGAAATGTTCTCACGTTGACGTGATGTGGAAGTTTGGAGAGTGGGTTCCAGCTCAAACCAGTTGACTTCGTTATTTGAATGTGGTTGAAAATTACGTGGTGTTGTCATCGTATCTTTCCCTTGGGGATTGATCCCGGACCATCGCCAATTGCCCGTTGTGTCACTCCAGTGCGACGAAAATTCAATTATCAACCACCTGACCGTGTATGATATACAATGAGCGAATAACTTCAATTTAAGGGAAAACTATGTATTAAACATGATTCAGAGTTAAAAGCTTATTACTTTAAGGGGCAGCAGTAGCCCGGTTAAAAGAGTAACATACTAGCGACCGGTGGGTTGATAGTTCGAATCCAACCAAAAGACCACCGTGTACAGAGGGGGTGGCTGGTGCACGTTAAATCTGTCGTGGCCTCGAATGTCCACTTGTTGGCGTGGTGTGGAAGTTTGGAAAGTGGGTAGATAGTTGAATTATCATCGCACTGGAGACATACGTGCTATTGGCGATGGTCTAGGATCGGTCTCGAAGGGAAAGATCTGATGACAACACCATGTAATTTTGAATCACGGTCAGATGACGAGTTGGAGAGTGAGATGCCAGATCAGGTGTGACCTCGTCATCTGACCGTAGTTCAAAATTGCTTGTTATCGGGGATTTATCCCGGCCCTACTCCAGTGCAATGTTAATTAAGATGCCTACCTACCATCAGTCCATTGCATCGGCGTTTGAGTAATTTCAATTCTGCTTCTAGTGGCAACTCGATTTGTCCTTTTTAAAATTATTCAAATTGGAATCGGCTGTGTTCTAGTACGACGTTAATAAAAAATTACCATTACCATCAAATTGGAATCGAAACAACCTATTTTACTTGTTCTGGTTCAAAATTACGAGGCGTTGTCCTCGAATCTTTCCCTTAAGGGACTGATTCCGGACCGTCGTCAATAGCCCGTTGTGTTGCTCTAGTACGACGTTAACTAAAATTACCATTACCATTACCTATTTTACTTGTTACTAAAGCCTTAAAGTGGAGCACTCAATGTTTTAAAAACAAATCTTTTAAACCTTCAAAATTTCACTTGACCAAAAAAGAAAAAAAAAAAAAATGCCCAATGAGTTTCAAAATTAACCTAAAAATTTCATGGATTGATTCCGGATCGTCATTAATAGCCTTTTGTGTTGCTCCAGTGCCAACGTTAATTAACTACCTACCTAAACATTTTTTGTTTTTGTTCCGTTTCATTACCTTGCAAAATTTGTTCTGTTGGGTTACTGTGATTGAAATTCCTTGTCTGATTAATAAGTAACAACGAAATTCTTTTTTTTAGCAACTTATGACCTATGAAACAAATGAATATTCAAGAAATGGAATTTTATTTGTACTCTTTACCAAACTAAAACCTTTTTGCCCCCCCCCCCAAAAAAAAAAATTCCCATAAAACAAGTAACTTCTTGAAGCAACTGACTTTTAGTTCCTGTGTGCCCAACTGAAACTTTTTATTTTGTCTAACTGCCATGTTAAAGAACTGGAACTCAAATTGAAACCAAATACATTTAGCTCTGTTTGATTTATTGCTCTACACTACACGAATCCCACTATGTTATAAACTCAATTTTGATTTTATGTATTTTTTGTTTCGCATACAAACTGAAAATAATTATTTCATCAGTATTTTAGAGATTATTTTCAGGGTTGATAATGTCTAAAAACAAAAATGCTCTAGATTTAAATACGACAAATCTTATGCACGCTGAAATTAAAATTGAAGGACAAATTAGTACGAAGAGGTCGAAATAACTTTTGTATTTTAGATTCTGAAACGCGTTATTTTGACAGTTAGTTTCATTCATGTTAATGATCTTCGAGTCGTAATCGGCGTAGGTTCGACTCCTGTAACGTATCTTGGATCCATTTCTCTCTTTTCTTTCAGTAAAACTTTCATTGTGTGCTCACTACTTGACGTATGTCTTGTGTTTGGCCAAATATGTCCCTTGCGCCATAAAAACCCGACCAAACTGTTCATGTGTGTCGTTTAGTGCTTTCTTTTTCCTTTCACACTTTACCTAACGTTTGCGAACTGCCGCAACATTATTCGATTGAAACTCGATAAGCTCTGGCAGAAAATAAAAATATTTCATGAATTTAAATATAGAGCGTCTGTTCAATATTCAATGTGCATCGGAACAAGTCTTGTTTTGATTTACGTATAATGTATCCTTAAATTATCCCAATTTTCTTCATTAAGAAATCGACTGATGTCTCGGGTTAGGAGGAAGTTGGACCAGCGTCACCCCCTGGGGCGCTCTAATTGATATTCTTTCCATGGGATTCGACCGGGAACATGTAATTAAACTTGTTTGCCAAGCAACTTCTTTTTCCGGCGTCTCGTTCTGCATGTGTCGCAAAAGGATTTTAAAACCAGAAAAAATAATCAACAATTTGTTGGGTTTATGTTTCATTCCCCTTTAAGCTTGGACGCAACGATCCTGAAAACAAGGTTTTATCAAGTTTCGCGCCCCGATATACGCATTTGAAATTACTTATTGAAAACTATCTGCTAACAGCATAAACGGCTCTCTTCGTGTACATGACATCAGTTTCGATAGTAGAAGAATGATAATCTATCTTAAGATAAACACTTACTCTATTCGTTGCACAGGTGTTGAGAATTTCCTGTCGGTTCCTGTCTGAAGGAACTTCTCCAGTACCTTCTTAATATTAGTTTCTGGTTGCGATTTAATCAATGTTTCAAGGTTTACCAGTGCTGAAGTTACTTTTAGTAAATTTCAAGATAGTTTTCATATTTGTAAAACAATCTTGAATTTGGCAATGATATCAACTTAAAAGAATCACGATAGAACTACATTTACAATCCTATTTAGAAGTGTGTAGGCATAATATGAATGCAATGATTGTATTAACATGAACAAATAGCTTGTACTTTTGTATCTTAACACGCTTTCATAAGACATTTTTACTATGTGATATTGAACGTATCTTTGAAATGATGAAACATTGTTTCATTTTTAAGTTATCGAACCATTCACATTTCTTTTACACCACGTCCACAGTTTTTACTCATTGGGAAATTTGATTAATATAAATTTGAAATTCACTGAAATAATCGCATTTAATCTTAAGCAGAGTTCAGTTCAATTTCTTTTTGAGTATTTAGAATCAAATCGAAGTCTGCGAGAAAGCTGAGTTTTTGATTCAACGTATTTTTAACGGTGACTCAAAATGTAAAAGCAGCGGATAACTTACTCTTCGAGTTCGATAATTTGAAACTATTTTGGGAAATTTGAAAAGTAATTGAACCTACTTCGACATTTGTTCTTCATACATATTTGCGTTGAATTGTCTCAGACTTTAACCTAATACTGTATTGCAATCGCGGTCTTCTCTGGCTTAAGTAAGCAACTCTTACGATCGTATTCACAAGTCCGAGTTAACCCGCGGATCAACGATAATCCCGGGGGGTTATCGAAAAAACCGTATACACAATGCCCGATATGTGGTTTAAACCGCCGTTTCAGTGTTACATTTTGATCTTCCGAAATCGGCGAATTAACTCTAGGTTGAGTGTTACGCATGCGCAGTCCGAAGAAACGAACAAAACAAAATGGATGACACTTCATTTTGTGCTAAATTACAGTATTCTTGGACGACGCGCATTCAACTGATCTTATGTGAGTCGGAACAAGAACGCGATTACATTTTCTTTAAAATAGATATCCCCAGATGTGTTCTGGTTCGAACTATATTTTGGCTCGCCAGAGTAAAACCTAATGAGAGAACGAACGTTAGTATTGGGAGAGGAATACACCGGTTTCTCAAGGCTGGAATAAAAGAATTTATTGATATTAAACATTAATCTATTTACAACTTAACTGGAGAATACACAAAAGAAGGCTATCGCCCGAGAGTGGGAGGAACCGTGACTCCTCGCGTTAGAAAAGAAATTGTTTACTTACTTTTTCTTCTCTGCAAACGATAGTCAACAGAGAATATGACCATGGCAGATGCAAATTCGTCGTAAAATAAAAATGATTTTGTTTAATTATTACGAAAATGAAAGAAAATTGACAATACAAGTGTGTTGCTTCACTTTACACCAACTAACACCCATACTGACAAGAACAAAGATAATCGAATTTCATTCATTTGTCAAGTCATTGCATTCAATTCTTTCTTGCAAAATTTAGATTTCCATAAAAATCCAATTTGAAATTAAGTACCTTTCATTACTTTTTCCAAACCCAAATTACAATGCCTTATACGTTCTATTTAATCACAATTTGTAATCAATTCTGCCGGCGAAGTACGTGTTTCACTAGTGTGAATGCAGATTCGGGCGTCCTGACAAATATAAACAATGCCACCTGATCGTTAGGAGCGAGCGTATCATTTTAATCCTTGGATAATTTAACCGCCGTTTGAGAATATGGCTCTTGATGATCCTCGATTTAATTCTGACACGCGGATGAACTGATCCTCGAGGTAACTCCAGACTTGTGAATATGGCCGTTATAGGATTCGATTCCATCGTCAACTTCCGGTCACCGAGTTATAAATCATTTGGCTGTAGACATAACATGAGTGGTATGAAAGAATCCGGTTGTGATTTACTATTTTCGAGCACTGTAAATTAAGCATGCTCATGTGCATCATCTCAGTGAAAGAGTGATATTTTTTCGAAAAATGGAACATTCTAATTGGTAATTTGTTTCTGACAGGAGCAGCGTAGACTTAAAAACAACCCAAAATAACATTGGTTCTAAGCATATTAGTTTTAAGAGAAGCGCTATTTTGAGGCGTTTTTCGTGTAGCTTTCAACGGAGCTGCGAGAATTGTTTCTTTTTTACATTTCCGGCTGTTAAAATTCTGTTCTCTAGCATTCCTCCTAAAATCGATCAAGTAAGCTACTCCACTTGGAATTATTTTGGAAAAGAAAAGCAGTCATCAACTTAGGCGTTCTTTGTTCCTCCTCTTCAGAGTAGATTATTTTCATCTATTGTTTATATTCCCCAATGTTTGAGCTATTCCCACTGAGTCCGCTCTATTTTTGAGTGCCATTTCTTCAAAAGCAAGAAATAAAAAATACACTAATTTATAATGTAGGTAGTGAAAATGGTTAAATAATGATGTAAACCCTCTCAAAAATATTGCGGAATTCTTGGCCACAATAACTTTCCAAGCTAGCTTAGAATTGATTGTTGAACTAGCATCTGGGACAGATGTGATAGGCCTCAAATTGTGAATTAGTTCCAAAACAGGATTATACATATTGTTTTAAAGCTAAATGTATTTGGAGATGTATCTAATGAATAGGAATTTAATGTGGCTAATTTGAGAGGCATGTTGAGATTATGTTTTCGAATTTAACAAATCCTCCTTAATCGAACTTTTTGGATTGTAATGGAAAAAAACACCCAACGTTGTTGAATTAAAAAGAACCATGGCGAACTAATATTCCAAGAGTTTCCCAATTCGCAACTTCATAACGCTGTCTTTGAACGAACAACAGAATTAGCACATGCCGTAAAAGTAGTAGGGAGGTGGTCGCTTATGTTTATCTAAAGGTAGCAAAGGAAGTTTTCCCTTGCTTGTTTGCAGCTTCATTCTCAGTATAGCTCAAAGTAATGGCACATTTCCAATCTTTTGCGGTCTTAGTCAGTTTGTTTTTTCGATTTACTGTTGACAATTTTCACATATGAAAAGAACTCTTGACGACGACGACGAAAGAACTGGTGCGTCGGAGGGAGGGTCTACCGAAAAACTTTAAGTGTGAATCGCTCTATAAAGAAGTTCTGTTGGAACGGTTTCAACATCAAAATACCAAGAGAAAGAATAAAAATGATTCCACACTTAAGGGGATAAATGGGCTTATGAATACGCGTTTGTTCAATAGTGTTTAGAACCGGTTTTTTAAGTTTGTTATATTGTGTGACAAAATCGTGGCCAAAACAAACTTGGCTTGTCAGAATACATTTTCGTGTGGTAAGTTTCTCGCAGCCGAATGCCACCATGAATCCTATTTATAGAGTATTGGAGGAAGTGGTAAAATTATATCTTGTTAAACTTGTGAATAATCAAAGGAGAAGTATTACTCTTATTTGTCCACATGAGGAAAAAGTTTACCATTGTCATTCTCATGAACTCGAATCATGAATTTGTTGATGTATTTTGGAATCCTAAGTAAATAGTTTGCAAGTCGTTAAAACAAATACAACGTAATTACTTTAAAACTAAATTTACTGACCTTTCGCAAAAAACTATTTTTACCGAAAAGGGTTAAGTGACCCATGTTCTATTTGGATACAGGTAACAGTGAGCGCTTGGAATGATAATCAAAATTATCCTTAACTAATAATTGAATTATTATAAACAATTCAATAATCACAAGTAAAATTATTTTGACTTTTTATTCAGTAGTTCACTTCTAGTATTCTATAGTAAAATCTCGATTCATCTGTTGCATTTTTTAGATGTAAGGTTGCTATTCTAAGCACTTTCCGCAAGCATTTCTTGCCAGAGAGCAAATTTAAGTGACTTTGTATTCATGGCAGTATCTTATTTGGCATTTTTACGCACATCCTCTTCACTCTCAAAATGTTCATCGAATTCAGAACATTCTTAACTTATACCACTTATTTCTTCCAATTCCTGCTTGTTTTTCAAAATTCTGAACAGCCATGCAATTAGAAATAGTGAATAAACTAAAAATCGATTATAAAACTAATTAGTAATGTTGAAAGATTTTTTTCACTAAAAGGAGCATTTGCAACACATTTTCACAATAATCAGCGTAAGTGTAATCGAACTCACTACGAAGAATCACCACGAGGATCTACAGTTAACTGCTACCATTGCAATGATATTCGACCAAATTATCCAAATGAAAAAAAAAAAAAAAAAAGATATAGGGGAATACCCAAGTTATATTAGAATTCAGACGGTGTTGACATCTGTTGTGCAAAATAACAGGTGTATGTGTACCAAATGTTTTGAATGGAACTCATTTACGTGGTTGTTATATCTAATCGATTACTTAAAAGAAGAAAAAAATTATGTGTTCTGCTATCTGGGATGCAAAATGAAGCATGAAACGCGCTTTAAATGGTGTGTGTACTTATTTTTGCACAACAGTGTGCATATGGAATATATTTAGAGTTGATAAAGTTATTAAAACACAATGTCAAATCGGTCAAATGACCAGTCACGGTAAAAATAGGCATACTTTATACGTATGTTGGATGCGGTTTATAATTAATTTTGTAAACATATTTCAGGAAAAGTCGATTGAGGAAAAGTGATGAAACTGAAAAAGTTATGTAAAGTAAACATTTTAAACGCGTCAATTGACCCGTTTGGTATATTGAGTGTATTTCTTTGATACTTTTCCCTTTAATCAACTAACGAAAAAAAATCTTTTAAAATTTCTTCTGTAAAATAATTTTTTCTTGAAACATTACTCAAACTGAAAATTTTAAGATGATTTTGAAGCAATTTAATCCCGAACGCTATAACATAAGTTGAGAATCCTGAATTTTCGGTAGTATCTTTCCCTTCGGGAGTGATCCTGGACTGTCGCAAATAGCCCGTTGTGTTGCTCCAGTGAGACGTTAACTCATCTACCTACCCTGAATATTCGGGGAAGGCCATTTTTATGGCAACGTCTAAGTGTAACCGCTGAAACTATTACTCGAGTCACGGTCGAAGATTATGCTCTTGGTTTTCAATGTGATACAATTACTCATCTCATATTTGAAATATTCAATTACATCATCAATGAAGCTCATAAGAGCTCTAAAAAGAAAACAAAAGCAGTTCTTATTAGTTATTACAAAGAACTAAATGAGTTTTGTCCACACATAACTTGACCGAAAACTCAGGTAGATTGGCCTTCCCCGAATATTCAGGGTAGGTAGATGAGTTAACGTCTCACTGGAGCAACACAACGGGCTATTTGCGACAGTCCAGGATCACTCCCGAAGGGAAAGATACTACCGAAAATTCAGGATTCTCAACTTATGTTATAGCGTTCGGGATTAAATTGCTTCAAAATCATCTTAAAATTTTCTGTTTGAGTAATGTTTCAAGAAAAAATTATTTAACAGAAGAAATTTTAAAAGATTTTTTTTCGTTAGTTGATTAAAGGGAAAAGTATCAAAGAAATACACTCAATATACCAAACGGGTCAATTGACGCGTTTAAAATGTTTACTTTACATAACTTTTTCAGTTTCATCACTTTTCCTCAATCGACTTTTCCTGAAATATGTTTACAAAATTAATTATAAACCGCATCCAACATACGTATAAAGTATGCCTATCAGAATAATTTCATTTGTGAGTCGAGTTCTTGGTAGCCCTTCGTACGCACTGTGCTTCATATTGTTGCAATTTACATCTTATGTATGGGAACGTCAGTTACAAATTTGATGCATTTTAATTTTTTATCTGAGGAATTGTTTCAGAAGATTTTTTGAAATACTAAAAATTATTGTTTTTTTAGCAAACTGCTTTGAAAAAATATTCAGCTGGAGTAAAAGCCCTCATCTTTGAATTTTGAAACGTTGTACCTGATAACCGGAATGCAGTTAGGCATCTACGTTTTTATCGCCGATGAAAAATTACCGATGAACGAGGTTTTGTGTGTGTGTGTGTGTGTGTGTGACATTTATTAACACACACACACACGCACACACACACACACACGCACACACGCGCACACGCGCACACGCGCACACGCGCGCACACACACACACACACACACACACACACACGATTTGCAATATTTTTTTCTCACGCAATTATTAATTAGCAAAGTAAATTCTTTACTTTAGTTTATCTCAGTGGGTTTGCCCACTGCGCTGATAACTTGCGAGTTGTAGGTTCGATTGATCTCCCTGGGTGTCTTTCTCTTCTTTGTCAGATTTTCCTTGTATGGATGTTTTTTACTTGACCTTGTAAGTTTATTAGCTTGGACAAATACGGCTTTTGCGCCATAAAACCCAACCACAACCTTTAATCTAAAGTGAGCGCTGAAGGAATCGTGGGGTATTGTTGGTCCCAGGATAAATAGATGACGTCGAGGAGCAAGAGTGAACAGTAAGATGCTAAGCAATTTTGTCACCTAAAATGTTTTATGCTGTCCACTTAAACATACATATAACTGATCGATCTAAAAGTAAGACATTAACTAGCGTGTGGTAGCAACTTCAGATTTAAAGGTTTGATTGCATTTTCGTCATACTCTGTCGATAACTACTTGGACATCGTGTGGTAAAAAGACTCAAATTAAAGAGACTGCAAGTAGTTGACCGTGGTGATTTAAGGAGGCTCTCTCTGCTCTGCTGACTGAGAATAGAGCTTAATACAGACAAATTGTAGCACACCTTATTAGTGATTATTCTTATTAGTGATTATTTTTAATTTGATTACTAATAATTGTGAACAATCTAATCTGTCTATTTGCCTATTTACTCTTATTTCATTTTAATAAGTTTCATATTTTCAGTTCCAAAGAGCTTTTTTAAATTCTAAAATTTTACACACAGCTACATAGATTTGTTTGGGTGAAATCCAAAAATTATAGACACAGCTACCCTTGAAATTTACTTTTAGTTGAGATAGTTTTCCTGAGGAGATTGCCGAAGAAAATTGTTTTTGAAAAAGGGGCATTGAGCAAAAAATGTCTGGTAAACTTTTAATCCTTGAAATTGTTTCTGTAGGTTTTTCTGTTGTATGAATTTTATTTCCTTATATGAATTTGAAAGGAAATTTTGAATAGGGTATTCAGATGTTTAAAAAGTATTGCATTTATCAAACTGCTAACATTTGTATTAGTATATTCTTTATTTTCCTAACAAGAGTTACTTTTTCTCGAAATGAAAGGTTCATAACATCTTATTAAGCCATTTATTAAAATCAAATTTTAAGACTCAGGTCTGTGGTAGACATAAAAAGTGGGGTTGACATCACTGAGTAGATCCTAATTTGGGTAGCGGATAACTGTCAGCTTTAGTAATATCATTTAATTGTCTAAAGTCAATGCACAGACGAACATCACCATTCGGTTTTGAAACTAAGACTTCCAGAGAAGCAAAATGCGACTGGATGATTCCAGAGCTTTCAATAGTTTATCCAATTCTTTACTTAGACTGTTTCCTGGCTGGTCATAAGGAGAAACTACAACAGAAGTACGATTCTCGATATTTAGGTCTGGAGTAGGTCATCCCCTGGATGAAAAATGTCGTCATAGTCTTGTAATTGGGAATTAAAACTTGGATTGATCAATAGGAAATTCAAGTCGTTTTCTCACACGCAAGGATAAGAAATTCACTTTTATGTCCTTGTTTCCATTTTTGGTCTCAGCAGGCTTTCGCTTTTACATTTTCAGCTAAACACTATTTATCAATACTATTGTCTTCATTAAACCAATTTTTGTTTTTTTTATGAAGATCCCTCCTCCTCTCTCAGCTGTTTGTAAAAAAATTAATACCCTAAAAGAATTCGATTTCCTTTGGATTTGAATAATATAACGATTACACTAAGTCAATTCAAACGATTTCCCTTGGACACACTAATCTGCACATCATTAATTAAAGCATCAACGCCAAATTTCGATCCATAAGCTGGAACCATTTTAAGGTCCGTTTTCTGAAAAACAGTTCATTTCTCCCTCAATTTATGATATAAAATATCGCCATCGATTTGCTGGTGCACAGTGTTCCATTTAATCCATTTGTTGTAACATCACGAGTTGCTAGCATTCCATCGCACATAAAATTGAAAAATATATGAACAGTATTGAATGACCCAGGTTCCGATTTTGGTTGAGTACACTTTGGACATCGGGTTCTGATGTAACCAGGTGTTCCACAAACAAAATACTTAAGTGATGGCCTAGTATTTTCATAGAAACTTGTTTTTAATTTGTCAGTTTTATTTTCGTTTTGCTTACACATTTGCGGTTTTCCAGAAAATATCTTCCGGTATCCGATGGTATTTCCTTTTTCATATATATTTTCTTGCACTCATAATTATGGAACTTGGTTAGTTCTGCAGCTGATGTGATGTTTCCTCAGTCGTCCAAAAAATGATCGTTGCATTCAATTGGAGTTTTCTTAATATGATCTGTACGCATCAAAACCTTCTAAATTTCGATGTTGATTCCAGAAATCCATCCCCCGAAGAAGTTGTAGACATCAAAATAGAAATCTTATCAAGTTTTGTCGGGATTTTTGATGCTTCCAAATAGTTGCCTGGATCTTTCTGGGGTTAATTTAAATCTTCGTAACAAGAAATTTAATGAAATCGTAATTTCGAGATTCTTCTTCCGGTTCTCTTGCGATTAAACTTGCGATTTCCGATGGTAACACTTCAATTAACTGAATGACCCAAATGTCCTTGGAAATATTCGTACAATTTAGGTTGTCTTTCAAATAAAGTTAAAAATTAATTTACGTCATCTTCATACGTATAAAACTTCGGCAAAAAATGCTGCAAATCATACTGTATTCCTTTCAACCTCGGAGCTTCCATCTTTATCCTGTGAGTCTTTAGAGATGCCGGAAACTTCAGCTTTTCTAACTCATAAGCTCTCGCTTTCTTTCTTTTCTAATACATAATCTCTTTTATTTTCTAATTAATTACTGTTCTTTTCTTTTCTAATTAATTACTGTCCTTTTCTTGTATTCGTTGTTCTTTCTGCTCATTCTTTCTGTCATTGATAATGGTCGTTAACAGTTCAACAAAAGCTTCCCCATAGTTCACACCTTTGAGTATTGCGTTGCTCAAATCAATGATTCAGTCATCAGGTTGACGACTTCACCTAGAAAGAACTGTTCCTAAAAACTCCATGAATTCACAAGCGCAACTAAAGCGTTCCGTTAGCAGTCACTGAACTCTCCAATCTGCCTTTCGTTGAGCGCCAGTTTTAGATCAACTTATTAAAACAGCAAAAAATAAAATCTCTGGACGAGACAACATTTATTAACAAAAAAGGAACACATCTCAAAAACGATCAACAGAATGAACTTAAAAAAAAAATACAAACGCTTCCGTTTTAAACTGGGCACACACAGGAGGAGAGCACGATCATGCGCACTTGGAATCAACTGATAACAGTCCGCTTTGAGAAGGAACATTAAACGATAACATTTTTGTCTTGGCACGAATCACATACACAATTTCGTACTGCAGAATTCTTTTATCAGTTTTTAAATGCACACATAAAGATTTCCGAGTGAAAAACTGACAAAATGAAGAATTGATTGTTGAATAGGGAAGGATTTTTGGGATATTTTTGAGCAAGACTGAAGTGTTATTGGATTGTTAGAAATGTGTTTGAAGAAAACAAATGATTGATGTAACTTAGAGCATTTGGCTCTCAGGGAGCACATCTAGGTGTGTACGGGACATCACAACATCGAGGTACAGGAGTGATCTTTCCATTTTTACCATCGCCTACCCTTCTGCTTTTTCTTCCTCCCCCATTGTGTTGTCTGTCTTGTATTTGGTGTAGCTTGGCCAAATATTGCCCTTGCGACATAAAACACGACGACAACCTGCCAAACAACCTTAGAGCATTTGCATGCTATTTATATAAGTAGAACTCCGATGTTTTGCCCAAATTCCAAGAAGATTCTATGTATCTAAGTAAATTTCGAATATCCATCGATAAATTTCTAATATTTTCTATGTGTGTGCGAGGACCGATATTATTTTTCTTAGTACTGGGAAAATGCTGAACGAAAACAATTTGTATATTTCTCCATGGTATGAGTGGTGAAAAACGTTTAAGTGTCATTAATTTGACTAAAATATTCACCTTTGTAATTGTGTCAGTTAAATTAAGGTTATGAAAATTAGATTATCCTTTCTTACCCTTTAATTCCCCTTTCTTACCCCTTTTTTTAGAATATTTTACTTCCGAGCGTTTCTTTTTACTGATTTCCAAATTAAAATTAAACTATTGAAAAAATCTTGAATTTATAGAGATCAGTTGATCAAACAAATGATCTAGATATAAACAGTTGCGTAATTTTTTTCAGGCGGTGAAAGTAAAATGTCTTCAAGTTGAAATTAAAGTTACGTTCTTGAGTCGGTGAAAGTAAAATAATGGGTTCCATACTCATCATTCAGAAAAGGTTGAACCCGTGGGTTCATTTACATTAGTTCCGTTACATTAGTTTCAGTCTTTCATTCATATCTTTCGAAACACTCATCCCATTACTCTGTGAAAATGTTTATATTACTATTAAAGAACCACAATCTAGCTATTTATTTTTCAATTTCATTTGCAATTCGAAAAAATTATGAATTGCAATCTTCATACGTTTAGATGGAAATTGATTCAGAAGGATATTTCATATGGATAAGCAGAGCTTCAGCTCTCCTAGTAGAAGCTTGTTATGTCTTTTCGCAAGGGGAAAAATAGCCTTGGGTGCCCCAAAATTACCATCCTTATAATTCAGAAACGGCTGGACTTAAAACTTGGCAACGTTAAATTTTGATACGGATTTGAAATTCGGCGTCAAAATTGGGAGATGCATTGGAAACTGAAGTATGACTCCTTAAGCAAACGTTATGCATATAAATTTATAGAAGTCATTCCCTATTGAATTGGACTCCATTTGAATAGACCACTGCGAACAAAATGGGTGGTTTGATTTTTCCCCGCTGCTATGCGTATTTTTTTTGCATAAAATAATTTTGTTTAACCGGGGCTCACTGCGAATAGCAACCTGCAAGTTGTAGGTGGCTCAGGTTCGATTCCATTGAATTACCCAGGGTGTATTTCCCTTTCTTCTGTATAAGTAAAACCTATATATCAGTACATTTGTTAATATTGTCTGTCTTGTGTTTGGTTTAGCTTGACCAAATATGTCCCCTTGCGCCGTAAAATTCAACCATTTGCTTGACGCAATAAACATTACTTGGTCCTTGCGCTATTAAAAAGAAAAACTGTTATTATTGGAGAATTCTATACACTCGCGCGCGCGCAAATTTCATCATTAATATTAAATTAATTTGAAATTCGATCTCGGTGTGCTAATTTATTACCTCTGATGTAATGCCCTAATTCGACCACTCAGTGAGACTTTCGATCTTGTTATACTTGAAATTGCCTCTTATGATTGCTCTAATTAATTGTAGCAGAAAAAGATAGAGTGACCTCTCATTATATGTGAAACTTTTGCCTTGCTACGGCAGTTATTTATTGAACGAGCAAACAAAATGTTATTATAATTTCTTAGCACTGCTTGTGAAGTGTATGAGTAGTATGGGGTCTTTGGTCTTCGTCGTGACATTCATACAAAGACTGACTTGTTCATTGCGTAGGATATAAAATACGATTGCGAACAATAGCTGGATTTCTATTTTATGAGATAAATTTCTCAGCCTTTGTATCCTATGTCCCTTTAAATAATTTTTCAGACTAGTTATTGCTGTTTCAATATAAAACAACACATTTGAGTTGGGAAAGTTTTACTACATAATATTAAGCTGATGAGCATAAAAACAAACTCCTTTATTAAGATGGAAGATGTCTTTTGAATAATGTATCCGGGTTTGAAGGTTTTCAGTAGCTTCATTACCGTGTGGGATTTTATAGAATGGATCAAGGGCCGTTTATATTATATACTACCGTTTATATTCCTCGTGCTTTGCTACGGAGTGATCTTGAAGATCATTACAGAAAATTGCCTTATGTACTAAGAAATAATGAACTTGTTCGATATTTATAAGGGAAAGTGGAAATAAGTAGCAACATACATTTTAAATAAACAACATTTAAATTGGCTTTAGACTTTTTTTTATAGAACATCCTTGTTTACTACATTTTTCGTTCGCCCCTCTGGCTGTATAATCATGAGGCAGTCAGAAGAGCTTGCTTCTGAACAGGCTACGTACAACTGGCTATGGGAGAAACAGTCATTTCTTAAAAATCCACACCAGCAACTTTCAAAGACTGTCCTTGATCTTTGTTTATTGTCATTGCAAAGCACACTTTGACAGGAAATTGTAGTCGTTTGAATTGAAAAGTGGTAGTCGGAGAGAATCAAAGGAATGCAAGGCACATGAAAACTGCATCTCCCGCACCACATCCTGTTAAGATGGTTGCTTCAATCACGTTACTATGTGAAGACTTGACCTGCAGCCTGGTGCCATTAGGAAACTTAGGAGGTATCAGATTCCGTAGCAGATTCCAAGGCACTGTTTTTTAGAAAGAGCAGAGTGAGATACATCAGTAAAAGGAAATTCCTTATCGGTTTTGTCATTGTCATTTCCAGAATGCTGGACAATACTCGCAGGGCTGGTTACATCTATTGATGTAAGGATAGGGCGAGCGACAACGGGTTGTTGAAAGGAAGAACATTGAGTATGAGCGGTTCAAAATGCGATGATATAATAGGACTTGAACACCTAAAACGTAGTATGGGTCTTCCTTCAATAGGCTATCTCGCCGTCAATATCAATGAGCTCCATGTCTAATGTGTTTTGGGAAAAGAAAAGGAAAACAGGAAGCTATGCGAACTAATCTGCGCATTTTTATGTATGTGGGAGATGACACAAATAAAAACAAAAATCAGTTGAAAATGTCCAGCTCCGCGACAAACTGTAACAGCAAAACAGCTATAAATATTGAAAGCAGAGAAAAATACGAATCTCGAGAGTACAACTCCTTCCTATCTTAAAATCAAACAAAATTTTTGTTGCATATTTCCTTCGAATGTTTACAATAATGTGTCGTAAATTACTGGTGTTTAATACTATTACTCTTTCTTGTGTTTACATTACTGTTTCCTGGTTACGTAATCTTATTAGTTCATTTGTGTGATACAGTCATTTTCATGATATGCAGGGGGGAGGGGGGAGGTGAATTTTAGGCCTCCAACGGCCGTATTCACAAGTCCGAATTAACCTTCGGATCAACGATAATCCCCGGGTTATCGAGAAAACTGCATTCACAATGCCTGATCCGTACCGAGTTTCGGTGTTGCATTTTGGTCCTCCGAAATCGGCGAATTAATTCTCGGTTGAGTGTTGCGCATGCGCAGTACTATCTTTTTACGAAAGAAGCGAACAAAACAAAATGTACGACACACTTCATTTTGTGCTAAATTACAGTATTCTTGCGACGACGCGCGCATTTAACTGATCTTATATGAATCGGAACAAGAACGTGATTACATTTTCTATAAAATAGATTTTCCCAGAAGTGTTCTGGTTCGAACTATATATTCTGACTCGCCAGAGTAGAACCCAATGAGAGTGCGAACGTTAGTATTCGGTGAGAAACACACTGGTTCCTCAAGGTTCGAATAAAATAATTTATTGATATTGAACATTAATCTATTTACAAGTTATCTGGAGAATACACAAGAGAAGGCAGTTGCCCGCGAGCGGGATTAACTGTGGCGCCTCGCGTCAGAAAGGAAATTTACTTACTTTTTCTTCTCTGCAAATGATATTCAACAGAGAATATGATCATGGCAGATGCAAATTCGTCGTGAAATAAAAATGATTTTGTTGATTTATTACGAAAATGAATGAAAATGGACAGTGCGTGTTGTGTTACCTCACTTTACACCAACACGCACCCATACTGACATGTATAAAGATAATTGGATTACATTGATTTGTTATGACATTCTGTGCAATTCATTCTTGCAAAATTTAGGTTTCCATAGAATTCCAATTTGAAATTAAATACCTTTACATTTCTTTTTCCAAACTCAAATTAAAATGCTGTATGCGTTCTATTTAATCACAATTTGGAAACAATTCTGCCGGCGAAGTACGTGTTTGACTAGTATGAATGCAGATTCGGGCGTCGTAACGAATATAAACTATACCACGTGGTCTTGATGAGACAGTTGTAGTCCATCACAGCGAGCGTATCGTTTTAATCCTTGTATCACTTTATCCGCCGTTTAAGAATACGGTTCTTGATGATCCTCGATTTAACTCTGACCCACGGATCAACTGATCTTCGAGTTAACCCGAGATTTCTGAATATGGACGTGATTCGAATTTTTCAAAATTCTTAGTGCACCTCTAGGGCTAGGCCTCCACTTGCAATTTTTAGTGACCGTGACCAAAAAATCTACAAGGTGCACACTCTGCGATAGATAAATCGCTGAATTAGAACAGTCTTCCATTGGATGTCATTAAAACGTCCGAACACAAAACAAAACTTGTGCGACCGCTCTTTTGCTTCGGGCGAGAAGTAAACGGATGAAGCATCGTTATTGGGTACATCCGATAACAAATCAAAGATTATTGAAAGGGCAATTCTACAAGTTATTGGAAGATTTATGTGAGCATCCTGCAAAGTTTTTCCAGTATTACCCAATGACAAAAAATTGTTTTGACGAATTGTTGGGAATAATTGATCCATCAATAACAATCTTCAATTTCTTTAAATTCTTTTCGATTTCTTTGATAAGTTACTCAATATCAATAACTGTTAATATGCGTCCATTATCACCTCCAGCAGATTCGTTGTCAGACATTTTCAACAATTATTTGCAGTGTTTTAAACAGAGACCAGAAGAAGACTGCTTCATAACTGCGACTAAACTATCGCATTTGAGTGCATGCCCATGCCTACGCCTAGACTTATGATAAGAAGAGTCACCGGAAAATTTCAGCAACCTAGGCCTTGTAGTTCTTGAGATACTGTAATCAGTCAGTGAATGAGTGATATTTGGATTATATATATGGCATTAGCTGAATAACCCGGAGTTTCAAATATAACCGCGACATTTCCCTTTGTTAACTCAAATACATAAATCCTGTAGAACATGTTTCTTTGTCCGTGTCCATTTATTGCAGGAAAACAAACTTTAGATTTTAAAATTTTGGCTTCGAAGGGCACTTTTAAAATTACCTGTAGGCCAATTTTCATGGCTACAGATTGGTCTGATGACAGGAAAGTAATAGACTATGTTTTCCGCAGTGTTCTAAAGTATAAGTGTATCGAATTTGGTGTGGTCAACCCGTATAGATTTGTTATATAGAA
The DNA here is from genome assembly GCA_947359465.1 of Metellina segmentata. NCBI lineage: Eukaryota > Metazoa > Arthropoda > Arachnida > Araneae > Tetragnathidae > Metellina > Metellina segmentata. The sequence goes on along the minus strand of OX375872.1, from coordinate 111,453,122 downwards.
TATACACACACGCACATCCTTTTTTATATACAGGGTGACCTGTAAACGATTTAAGCTCTCCTCTAAGTAAGTCCCTTTAAGCTCTTCAAATTTGAAACAGCGTCTCGTATAGTTCAAGAAGTAACGTGTACCTATAGTAAAGTGACCATTCTCAATTTATTGATACAGCTTACAGCGCTCCTAACGGCGAAATAAGGAAATTAAAAACAATAACTAGAATGCTAAAGTAGATCGGCCAAAAGTTCAGTTAGAAAAATGTGCACAATACCATAATAAACGCACAGGAAAAAGTTTCATGGAGTTATCTCTAGTTATCTATTAACTAGTTGCGCGAAAATAATAATTTCGGATCGCCAGTTTTTTTTAATTTTCCGTAGTGCGTTTTTCAGATGTTTTCTTTTATTTATCTTTTTTTTTCCAAGTTTCTTTGTTGTTTGAACTTAAATTCGTCGTTGCTTAAGTCAGAAAAACGGTATAACACAGGAGAACACGTTTTTCAATTTCAGGACGACCCCTTCTTCTTTCAAGTCATGGAATAGTTCAAATTTCAATCGCGAATATCTCCGCCAATTTAACAGATAACTCCATGAAACTATTTTCTGTGCTTTTTTACGGTATTGTGCACATTTTTTAAATTGAGCTTTTAGTCCGATCTCCTTTAGTTTTCGAGATACTTTTTTTCTAACTTCCTTTTTTCACCGCTAGGAGCACTGTAAGCTGTCAATGAATTTAGCATGGTCACTTTACCATAGGTACAGGTTACTTCCATGACTATACGAAACACTGTTTAAAATTTAAAAGGCTTAAAGGGACTTTACAGGTCGCCCTGTATATAGTAGATTATATTTATTACACTGGCACTGCGTGGCCAGTTCATTTCGTGGGGTCAGGTGTGTCCACTGCTCGCTAACCCCCAGTGATTGCTACGAATTACGATTTGGTTTCCTTAGCCTATTGGATAACATCCATCATGGCGTTGCCCGTGGTGTGGAACCAAATGGAAGTTCGTAGCCTATTGGAATGAATTCTCTGCGAATTCCAATTTAGTTTACCATCGATAGCAAAAATTAGTCCCAATTTTGTTTTCTTTTAACATTGGTTAATTCTTCGATCTACACACGACTCGTGGAAAACTTTAGAGCAAACGAGTGATTGATATTAAAACGTTTCACTGAAAGTTAGATGCTTGATTTTCGACAACTGGAATCTGAATTACATAAGATTAGGTGGGTTGTTGAATTTACGTCGCTCTAGAGCTACTCGACGAGCTATCGGCGACAGATCCATCCTGAAGGGGAAGATCCGAAGCCACACACACCTCGTAATTCCGAACCACGATTAGATAACGAGCTGACACACCACGCCAACGTGAAGGTACGACAGATTTAACGTGCTCGACGGGCTTTGGTTGGAGTTTCTCATCCGCGACTACCACTTAATTGTGTACGCATAGGATATACGATTTATTTCCTGAGCGTAAGTATCCACCAAGGACCGCGGGAAATAAGGAAAGCTTTTGTATTGCATTTACAAATAAATGTTCTCATTGTGTTAATAATAAAGGTGTACTGTAGGGGTGCAGATAGTACTAAGACCCAGTCTCCTATAAGACTGCTGCGAAACCGTTAAATATTGACAATCTGACATCCTTAGAATTTCAAGATCCTTCATGGAATTTTCGCAAGTTAAGTAGTTTTTATTTACTACTCATCCAAAGAAGAGCTTTGCATATTAAAAACAAGCATATATAAAGTAAATTCCTTTTAATTTTTCAAGTCAATTTGAGTAGAAATGATTCTTAGTTAATTAAAAAAATTCTCTGAAATAATTTACTTGATTTCTTTATGAAACTGAAATGGCCATGAGCTTAATGGTTTATTGGTTTGTCACAAAACGAGCCAACATGTTTTGTATCGGTGATAGACTTCCTCAATAGATTTTTTCGAACTGCAAGGACTAACACATCCTTGCTTTCGCTGTTTTCTCTTACGTCGGGCAAAATATTTAAACCCTCATTGATCTTTAAACCTACTTAGCAATTTAGGTTTTCGAATGTTTATAAGCTAACGCCCAGCTATTGTTTGACGAACAGGGATGTCGTATTTGATCTACGCGAAACTGGCTAGATCTTAAGTGAAGTCGATAAAATTGTCTAAACTGTCAAGTTGTCATCAACTTTTGACACTTGACGTAGCAACAACGTGAAGTGCTTTATCTCTAAGCGTTGAATCTATTTCGAACGTAAAAACACCTTGTTATAAATAAGTTCGGATTCTTCGCATCTTGAGGTAGTTCTTGCTGTTCTGAAAGTTAAAAAATATGGTTTGTTTATACTATGGATCGTGTCTTCCTCTGCAGTTTAAGTTCCACGTTGATATTGTTTTTCCGGAGGTTGCGCTCTCGATATAATTTTTAAAATGTAATTTAGCTTAAGCTAGTTTTAATTTTTCTGAAGCTTGTTTTCTTTTCAATTCATTAATTCATGGTTCGGTGTTTGAGGGCTACGTAGAACATCCTGGTGTCTTCACGGAGTTTCTTTTTTCGTTGTCTTATTTCAAAACTGACGGATTACAGCAGCAAATTTTTGGATATCTTATTACTTTGAACTATAAATATTAATATATTTTTTGAATGTACTAATTCCCATATGATTCCATGGTGATGTCATCTAATAAGACAAAGGGTATATAATTTATGCCTGATAAAGGCCCTAAAAGACGAGACCTTTTGGGAAGTCCTCACAATAAAAATCTGGAGTTATTTATCTCTGATATCAGTTTTGTGAATTTTATTTAGATTTTATACATTGGGCTAGTCTCAATTCAAAATTGTTAATAGAGAAGTTTTATATTAGTCTTTATTTTGTCTTGTGTCTGAAGCAGCTTGGCCATGTATGGCCCCTGGGCCATATAAAAACCCAACTAACCAACCAACCTGAAAAAGGTTCTTCCACAAATTCGTTGTTGATTTTAGACCATTTGGCACAACGATGGGTCATTCGTGAGTCATTTCATGCCAGTAGATTGAGACTTAAGTTTCTTGTATTTCGCAAAAATATTTATAAACAAATCAGAGTAAATAGCCACAGCGATAAAATCCACGACTTTCGTGTTTCTAAATATTTTTGAATTTTAAAATTTCATTGAGAGAAATGAATGAAAAAAACAAGGAATCGGAAGACCGTCCATTTATTTTCAAATAATTGACTCTTCAAAAATACATGTAACATTGCTTGCAAATTCATTGGCTGTATAGAAAGAATCCAAAGTGATGACTTCGTGTTTGTCGCCAATAGCCCGTTGTGTTTGCTGCAGTGCGACGTTAATTAAAATACTCACCTACCAAAGCGATTTCCAGGCGGTGAGTCATTTTAGCAATCTAACTGGGGATCAAAAACACTGCCCACGGATGATTTTAAGAGACTGAGTGATCAAATACTGGTTGGGGAGTACACATTTAACAATTTTTAGTTAGTATTTCAATGAAAATAAAAAGTATTTGAATGCTAAAATTAAAGAAATTGGTCAACTTTGGCTCCCATAGATTTATATACTTAAGATTAATTACTTATCATGGTTTTGCAATTTTATTTTAATGTACAGGGGTGAATAATAATCATGCGTTTAAAACGGTTTCATTTTTTAAATGTTGTTGTTGTTACTAATTCTCTTTGGTCTAGATTAACTAGATCAAGTCCAGAAGATCGTACACCCTCAAAAAGTCCATAACTTGGACAGGATTCACTTTCAAATCAGTCTTGACCATCCCCATACAAGCAAGGTGACTGGGGAAGGCCGGAGCCAAACTGCATTATTTTTTTAAATAAAATAAATGTATGTAACTAAAAATATTAAGAAGGAAAATATTTATTCTAAAAATATTTTCAAGATTAGTTACTGGGTTAGTTACTCAAGATTAGTTATTAAATACTGGGAGAATTACCACTGTCCAGATAATCTACTGATGTAGTGAAGGTTCTTCCAACAAATTCAACATTTCTGGAAGCATTTTGTTGCGTTTAGTTTTAGACCTGGTTCGTAAACTTGCAATGAGTGAATCAGGTGATCAGCAATCTATTAATTAAATCAGTATTTGTGTCAGTTGACGTTTTTCTTGTAAATCGTTCCCCTAATTCCTTTTATGTTTAATTTCTTGCCTCTTGAACTTCTGAGAACTTACCAAGAAGCAATAATATACTTTCCAAGAATACTCTGAGGTATATATTTTGTATTTGCTGCTCTCGTGTACTCAGCAAACGTATCTAAGTTTATCTAAAAACCGGAATTTAAACATTTTATATGACTTGGAAGCGCTTGCTTAATTCATCAACCCCGGTTAATCGAGCAAACCTCTCAGTATATTAAAAAAAATCCACGAGAAGTATTTCTATCGTTAGTATATTTCCTGTTCGGGCATCTATCAACACGAACTAAACTTTAGACATATCTCGCACTTACTATTATTTTAGGGCAACTTTGTTCTAATTTTCAATTCCCAAGCTAGCCACGATTTAATTTCACGCCTGTTTAAGATATGGAGCAAACATTCAAAAAGCGCATCCCCGAATGCACGATTAATAATTCAAAAGAAAGGAAATTTTTGTCTGACTTTCTGTTAAACAATATTCAGATTGTTTATTTCGCTTGGTTTTGATCCACAGAAATAACATGTTTTGTTTGACTTGTATGACATAGCATTACACACTTTAGGTATTTAACGAACAATGTAGCCCTTACGAACATTTCCACCTTTTTTGCAAATACTTTCGTGGGTAAGAGCGTGGCAATTTGATCTTCGACATTATTAATTTTCCTAACTGATTCCTTGACAAAAAGAAATTTGATAGAACCACAGTATATAGTCTAAGATTCAGGATTTTGCAAAATAATTTTTTACCCTCTTATATATCCATATCTGCAAAAGTAGTATAGAAATGCGAAACCAAATTTGCTCAGATTGATATTCTTCATAAAACTTGTCGGTTCCTATTTCCTTCAGCGCCATCGCAGCCGTACTTTAATAATTATATTTAGGTACTGTCTTTTGACAAGAAACTTAGATTCAGTGACATGTTCGTGAATTGCAAGAAACCGTATAACGGAGCGGTCGATAAGTGATTGTAGTTGTGCTTCAGCTGAAGTTTCCGTGATCTTAGAAAGTTAACAACGGTTTAGCTGATTTAACTTTATTATAAAGAGTATATCAATTACTTAATGCTCTTTATACTTTATATGCTGAGACTAAATTTATATATTGGTGTGTAGAAAGATTGGCGCGTCTACTATTAGCGTAAGCACTTGATTTGAAGATAATTTTAACGTCTTATTAATAAAACAATCTTCGATTTTCCTCATTGTACTTCTTACACAATAAAAAGCTCTCTGATGATTGAAGTGAAATTATTTTTTTACCTTTTGTAGTTTTGCTTCAGACTCAATTCTTTTCAATTTATTTCTACGAGGTTTGTGGTTTCTTGTTTTGGACTTGGAACTACATGCTTGAAAAATGTTTTGGGGCCTTCCAGGCCTATTTTTAACCTCTTTGAATTACTTGGTAGATCTTGAATCACAGTGTGAAAAGGTACACGTCATTGAAGTCAAGAAGAATTATTTCTCAGGAATTTCTCCATTTCACTTACTTCTCTTTTTCAAAATTCTTTGGTTAAAAATTCGAGAATCCTTTTTTTTTATACTCTTTAACACACTAAAAGCATTCTCTAGTAACAAATGTTCATTCAGCTCATGAAAAATGCTGTTAGCATCCATTATTGTTTGCTTGGAATTTATTACCCAAATGTCAAAAATGGATTCACATGAAAGTTAAGGAAAACTCACTGAAATTTAAGGAAAATTTCCACAACGTCATATGAGTCTGAAAATTAGCCACATGTAATGTTGTGGTGACATATGTTGAAAATCTAGTTAAATTTTGAAATTAGTTGCGTTAGATATGCTAATTAGTTTAAAATTTAAAAGAATCTTACAAACTAAAGAAATAGTATTAGAAAACAAACATGCTTTTCATATCTTGATAAACAGCAGAGGATTATGGTATACAAAAAATAGCTAAATATATATGTATCTATATTTTAGAGTTAACGGTAAATTTAGAGTAACGTGATGCATTTGTTAGGATGGTGTTAAAACCAACGTAGAAAGTAAGACTTTTAACCTTCCTGTTGGGAGAAATTATTTGGAAAAGTACCCATTTGCTAAAGGTATATTAAAATCTAATGTATTTTTAATGACTCTCAAAAATTCAATTTTGTTCACCTGTGCTGTCGATCGATGAGAGTATCGGCTCCGTTAAGTAAAGTGTTTTAAGAAAAAGAATTACATTATGATTTATTATGGACTCTGATGCAGTTTATTTAGTCTCGTGACAGTATCAAGAAATGGAATGTTTCAAAATACACAAGACTAAATAATACGCTGTTATGAAACAAACCATTTCCTATCATTTCTCCGTCAGCCGCATATAAAATAGCTTTGAAAATATCCACTCATCTTCCAGAAATGAAATATTTTGTTTTCTTTGAGATTTCTAATTTCTGAGATCCAATTCCATAATAGTTGAGCAGCCTGTTTTCTTCATGAACTTAATTCATTTTGAAATGTACAAAAGCCTTGCACGTTCAGAACAGAAGTTTAACCCTCCCGATCTTCCTATTTCATTTCCGAAGCTGTACTTTTACTGAAACATCGCTGTCATCAAATATCCCTTGTTACAAAATATAACTATTTAAAGCTAGTAGCTTTTGTTTCGTGCGTTTAACGTACGAATGATTCTTCATTTTATGAACAATCCTGCATTTCTCTTTTTCTTCTTTTTTTTTATTATTATTTTTTTATTTTTCTCCAATTTTGCCCCGAAAAACGAATTGAAACGAACGCGTGCGAATCAATTCCTCCCGGTTGAAAAACTGCAATGCTGTGTCTGGACGTGTTTCCCAAAATTGGTACTCTTTTAAGTTACACGAGAAGAGTCGCAAATATTTATCGCCATTTTGTTTTTTCTTTCGAACACACGTGTAAGAATCCATTTTTAGTGTTGCTGCTTCTGGTTAAAAATCGTCGTATCTGTAGATTTATGACCAGAATTCCTCCGCTCGAAAAATATTGCTATTGAGCCCCAACTGCAAAAGAATTTCATCTGGAGGTGTGCAATTGTTGTGGCTTTATCGCATTGTCTGGCGGCACGCTCATTAAATCCGATCAATATCGGATTGGGTTAACCCGCCTTCCGTGCTCTTTGTGTCACGGAATTAAGGAATCGGGTTTTTAGATTGGCTCTCTCTCGATCAGTGGCCATACCCTGGGGAAACTGGATTGTTGCGAAATTGTTTCCCAATCTATAACAATGTTGGACAGAAGGGTATCCTCATTTCTACGTATTCTGTTACACTTTGATTAAACATCCCGATTGTGGGTTTGGTTTGTGTATTATGCATTTCTCTTCTCACACAATGTGAAACTGAAATGTTCGGGAGACACCTTTGCTTTAGATCCTCATTGGGCAAGAGCTGTGATGCGTGTTCTTGATTTTACAATTTTCATTATTTATGTATGCGGTAATTCGCAAACGTTTTTGGCCACCTCGTTTGTAACCGTTTTCATGTGTTTTACTAAATTGAAGTTAAAAGTGCGATTTAAAATTTAACTACCGTAAAGCTTTATCTATTTCTCTATGAATATTTGTACAGTCAAACAATTGTACAAATATTTGCTATAAATATTTAAAATGTAACAGAATTTATAAATCAGGCATAGAAATATTCAGCCACCTTCTGTAAAAAGGACAAACGTAAATATCAATGTTTAAACCCTTTTTGCATCTTGGCTTACGTTTCCAACTGCATAAAGTGTAGATACCATTGTTTACACCAGACATTGGTCGAACCGGTTTGCTTTCTTTACATTGGTCGAATGCTTTCTTCAGATTTCTTCATTAAGGTAATAGTGGGTTGTCCATTGCTCTAGCAACCTGTAGGTTGTAGGCTGCCCAGGTTCGATTCCTGTAACTTATCTCCTGGGTGTATTTCTCTCTTATCTGGCCTGTAAAGCTACCTTTGTTTCCATTTGCTTGACGTAGCGGTTTGAAATGAAAACCGTTGCGTGACAACTTATCATAATTTTTTTTCTCATTCTGTGACATTGCAAGAGCATTGTGAATGCAAGGTGATTTGTTCAGGGTTGGAAATTAGGAACACAAAGTCATTCAGTTGCCAAAATGTTCCATAGGGTGCAATTTAAAATTTGATTTCTTTACGTCTATGTGCATACATAAAAATGCCCTTCCGCTATAGTTTAACGAAGTCGAGGTTTTTTATTAAAAGAAAGCGAAAAGTTTTTATTCTAAACAGTTTATTATAAAGCTATTGTAGATAGTTTTTAGTGTATGGAGTAGGTAGTGGCATTTTGTTTTTATAGGACACATATTTTTGAGTTTAGTGCATTATCACCGACATTCGTTTATTTCAATTTGGAGAAAAGTGTATTTTGTATTCAATTATGGAACAATATGTACTTAAACGTTAAATTCAAAATTTCAAACATTGAATTTATGAGAAATAGTTAATTATTTGTTTAAAAAAAATGATTCACTTTTCCAATAAAATCAAAAGTTTTTCAATTAACTTATTTGTTTCCATAACAAAAACTAATAGATGGTAATTTTTTTATTTTCCTGAAATGGTTAAAATGATAGAATGATTTTTGTTTCATATTTAAATCGCCCATATAATAATAAATTTGTGTTGCATTCATGTGAACTATGCTTAGTTTTCGGAATACCCATTTCTTACAGAAATATTTCTAGATCATCAAAATAAAAAATAACAAACTCCACTCCAAATAACAAAATCCATTGATTTTGACACGCTATGTAGTAAATGACGGTTTAGCGAATACAGGAATAGTAAAACGAAATCTATGATGCAAATACACTTTCAAAAGTGAAGATCTGAACCCCTCAATGACGTTTATTGACGTCGATTTTGTTAGGGCTAATAGTTACTTAATAAAAACTTCATTCTGATCGGAAGTTATCAATATGTCTGAAACTAATTTATCATTACGTGGCTCCCAATTTTCCATACTCGCAATTAAAAAATGGACTGGTCCAAATTATTTGAATCTTGGTATTCGAAGTTAAATTTTGAAATTTGGTATCACAAAATTGGGTGTTGTCATTGGAAATTATGAAGCAATTTCATTTGAAGAATGACCCCAAAAGCAAATTTTATGCTTATGAATTCAGAAGACTGATCTCTATTAAATGGTGCCTTTGAATTTGTTCTATGAACGAAGCTTGTATAAAGAAGGGAGATTGGATTTTCCCCCCACAGCTGTATGTGCGTATATTGCTAGTTTTATACGATCCATAATCTGAGTTTTTCAAATTTAGTTGTCGAAATGTGATTATATCTATATATGTTAATTTCACATAGTGAAAAATCTAAAAAGGTAACATTTATGATTATTTATCTTTTACACGATTAGTTATCCTTTACATTTAACCCAATCGAATTTCTTCATCTGATCGTGGTTCGAAAAAAAGAGACGTCCTCGGAACCTTCCCTTTGGGGTTGATCCCGGATCATCGCCAATAGACCCTTATATTTCGTTAACTACCTACCTATCAAATCGCATTCATTTTAAAGTATTTTTTAAAATGGGCCATTTTTTCTTCACACATCTAATCTGAATGTTTCCTCTTTTGATACAAAGACTTCACACTTTTTAAATAAAAATAACGGATTTTGTGCTTAAAAAAATGTGGTATTAATATGGACTATAAATGACTCGATCCGCCACTAGTTCTACTCAATGCAGGTATCCATAGTATAAAACTGTCCAGTCTTTGAATTTCACGAATGAACCGTATACTAAGGTGACAACAATAAGTAATAATTTGCGAAAAGGCCTTGACTTGATGGAATTTCATATATTTGGAGCTACAAAGCAAAACAGTAAGTGAGATAGAAATACTTATGAATGAAAAGTATTTCAAAATGTAATTTATCGCCGTTTTGATGATGTTTAGCGTTAATTCCCTCTCTTCGACACTGCATTAAAAGAAAACTAAAAGTATTTAGATTAAATCTATAAGCGATTTGTTAAAATTAAATCATGCAAACTTCGAGAATTAAACACGAAGTACGACACTTACACGCGCCCTCGATATTTAACTGTGCAGAAAAATGAGGGAATTCCTCAGTAACAAACGTAACGACAGCAATATACAATCATACTTGTTTTCCAGTTCTTTCTGAAGCCATCTCTTTGCATAGCTATTTTTCTAATGAGTAAATGCTTTGCATCAATGGCAAATTACGAAATGAGTTTACTGGGGGAAACTTGGCAGATTGGATTTCGATAGGGCGTAATTAGATTGCTGCACAAATAGAATTTCCAAATTGATTAATCTCTTTTATACCATGATTGATGCCCTGATGTTATGTAGCATTGTTTTTATTCCATGTATGTAATTACGTTTGTCCTTGAAAGCGTCTTAGATCGAGATGATCATTCATAAGAAAATAATTAAGGTATGCTATCACAACCTTGAAATTTGGATCAGGTTTACTTCAGAATACTGTGGTTTCGTTTTTTGTATAAACGTTTCGACATGTTTTTAAGTGGTTCGACAGAACAATAGCGTTTTTCAAAATTTAATCATGTCATTTCTTTAGTCCGCCTATATTTTTTATAGACTCATCTAAAAAAGTGTAATTTTCAACTTTTAATAACACCCAATTACCGCACCTAGTTTTGGTTCGGAAAGATGTGTCCCACGGCCCACTAAGCTAAATTGGGAGAGCAACGGATTAGCAGCCGGAGGATTGCGAGTTCGAAACTAGGTCCTAGCCAAAGACCGTCTGGTGCACGTTAAATCTGTCGTTGCATACAATGTCCGCACGTTGGCGGGGTGTGGAAGTTTGGAGAGTGGGGTGCCAGCTCAAAAGTTCTCGTCATCTGACCATGGTTCAAAATGGCGAGGCTTTGTCCTTTGATCTTTCCCTTGAGGATTGATCCCGGACCATCGCCAATTGCCCGTTGTGTTGCCCTAGTGCGACTACCTACCTACGCAACCACTACCCACTAACGTTCAGTTAAAATTCTGATTCTTATTTAACTTCCAGTTACATCTGGTGTATTTTCGTTTCAGTGATAAATGCGACTTCATTGCTTTACGAATTTAGTAATATATCCTTTGGCAAATTACTCACTAGGTTTTTCTTTGAAGGGCCTTAAAAAATATTGTGAAATAAAAGTCTAATGAAACATTTTCTACAAAATAGAATGTCTTTCTGAAAAATTTTAATTCTGAACATTTGACCTATGACTCAAAACCTTACAAGCAACTTCACATTTACTTGGTGGTGTAGTTTGCTCAAACACGCAATGCAAATGTATCCTAGTACATTGAACCTAATGTGTCCGACGACTAGAGGCCGTGTCCAGACCGTTATCCCCGCTAGGACACTCTTCTGAGAATTATTTGCAACCTCTCTTTGTTCCGCTTGGACCAATATGGCCGTGCAACCCGAAAACAACCAACCCGTGGTGTTTGTTGCTTCAGCTCGACGTCGATGCAATTATTTACCCCTCCTCTTGGGTTCTAACAATCGAGCGATTCCATCTGTGTCGATACTTTCAACTACCAATGGTCATGTTCGTTAGATTTCCCTCGGGATCGGTTAAGCTATTTTATCCTCCAAGTAAAGCAATACGAGGTTCTTTCCCTCCTTGGCGGGATACTCAAGCTCGCTTTTTGACTAACGTTGTTTACCGTATCTGTTCGTACTGGGGTTATTCTACTCGCTCATTAATCAGCTAAAAGTTATGTACTGTATTGACAACTTTCTTGAATTTGAGATTGTTAAAGCTTTATTTCAGTTGAAAGGGCAAGCGTCTTAATTCAATCATGATCCTTCAAATACAACTATTGAAATACTGTTGTGGGTTTTTCCACGATTGAACAATATACGTATGGGAGTCTAAGCGTTTTCAATTGTCGACCTACTACACCAATGGTATCCCTATTTAAAAGTATTAGACAACACGCTGATAAAATAATTTTCTGCTTTCTCATTCAATAGTTCGATTGTAGCAAAGCCGTGATGTTTAATTCGTGTCAAGTTCGATAGAATAGTTTATTCCAGTGTTTATACTAATTTATCCACTACTCGGTACGGCTACTTGGACATACATCGATTTCGGTCGTGCGATAAAATGTGGTACGATAAATTCTTTTGATGGCGTGAAGAAGAGTATGGGAGCCTGCACACAGTTCGATCTACTCACGACACGATCTCCGCTTTCCTGTCGTCGACAGCTACTACAACAGACGGCTCTCGTGGTTCATTTTATTCCTGAAACTAAACAAAAGGGCTTTTTTATTCTGTAGTTCAAGTTTCTATCTTCGCGATCGGTAAAGTTAGAGTGAAAATTTCAACGGATTTGATATCTGCAGAAAATTTTATGTCAGAACGATACCTTTAAATGTGGTTTTCTATAAAGAAATAAAACTATCCAACTGTAACTTTTATAATTTCACAATACGAATTTGGCCGCATTTGACGAATATATTCATTTAAAAACACAAAACTGACTATTTATCTCGTTTTATGGAAAATATATAACTTGAATGGAGTACTTAGTTGTCGCAATTTACTGCTTTATATAAATAGCCATTAAAATATGTAGCATAAAAATATAATCATATTCGATGGTTTGAAGATAGTTTACAACAAAGGGGATAGTAGGTAATTTTATTTTTGAGATAACGTATACCGAAATCGACCGTTTAAGTTTTCATGTATCGCAAACGTCCTTAAAATAAAGCTAAATTTAAACATTCAATTTTAAAAATGATCGTTAAAATTTTTTTTTTGTCCTCAACGTGAAATGTGAAAGGTTAGTTTCAATTTTCATTCATTTTTCAAATACTCGTGTTGAACTGAACTCGATATGGCTTTTGAAAATGAACTCTTAGTAGCCTGATATACTGAACTTAATTTACCGTGAGCTTATTTTCGTAGAACTTATATTTTAATCTTCATGTTAGTGTTATTACAACTTTTATTATTTAGACGGAAATTCTCTTTACAATCTTCCGGTTTTCGATATAAACTGTTTTTTAATCAGCCTTAGATTCTTTATAGTTTAGCATAATTCTCGAGTTTGACATAGAAATCCCTTGACAGAGAAAATTGGAGGATGTCTTCGTTTCGTATAGTCTAATTGTAGTTAAATTGACTGATGTGTGCATTCATTTATACATTTTATTGGTAGGTAAGTAGGTACTTAATACGGCTATTTACTTGAAGAATATTAAGATAAGTTTTAGAGTAAGCACACAGAAAAATTTAATTGGAGGTGAAGGGCAAATATTGTTTGCATATACAATAGGAAAAAAACACGTATTGGTAAACAAATTCATTCTTTGTTTAAAAAGTTAGGTTTAAAAATTATGTAAATTACCTAACGGAATTTCGAAATTGAAAACTTATTCGAAACGAAAATACAGTTCCATAAATCGCGAAGAACTGATACACAGGGTTTTTGCTATTCGCTTTTTCGAATTGTATTTAACAACTAAAGATAAAGAAATAACTCGGAATTTCCTCCTATTGTAATATAGCATCGATGGCATGAAAATCGTGGCTTTTTAATGTAGAAGTGTAACTAAAAAATTCCAACAATATTTTTATCTTAATTGCTAGTAAAAGCCAAAAAACAACACGCTTGGGATTCATTTTCCATACATCTTAAGATGAGTAATCACGAGCTTTAAACAAACGCCTGCACTTACGACCGTCTTGCTTATCCTGCGCGGACAGGTGAATTTTCGGGCGGCTGTGTCCTATGGCCCCTTTTCTCAACTGTCCTCGAGTCTTTCCCTAGCCATCCGTGGCTAATCCGTTGTGGGTTTTTAGTAACCCGGTGCAGAGGGGTCTACTTCATTTTGGAATAGTACGACAGAAAAATGATGTGTGTGCAAGTAATCTACCGGTCCCTCTTGAAACGATTACCGAGACATTTATCCAAGAAAATGCTACAATAATGTTTGTTTTACTCATGTGACGGATCAAAATGCTTTGAACTGACAATTGAAGGTGTTTAATTTTAGCTGAAATTTCAAAATATGCCGCTCTAGACTGCAGCCTACTTAGAAATGGTGTCCTTTGTTTGTAAGTGTCGCTGTAGACCGGCTGGAAGAGAAACGGATTAGCAACCGGAGGGTTGGTAGTTCGAATCCATCCGAAGACCGTTGTGTACAAAGGAGGCTGATGCACGTCAAATATACATTGGCCTCATATGTCCTCGTTTTGGCATGGTGTGGGGGTTTGGAGACTGTGGGGGGGAGGGGGGCAGCTCAGGTGGGACCTTGTCATCTGAATGTGATTCAAACTTACGTGGTCAACAATTACGCGAAAAAGTAAAATCAGTTTTTCAAACGTTTAAATTATAAAGTTACTGATGTGTATTACATCGTCAAACAGAAAATATCAAGCGTTTGGGTTAAACTGTGATGAATTGGACTATTGGTAGATTTGTCAAATAACTTTTGCTGAAAAAGTTTCCTGAAGAGTAATTTTGCGAATATTGTAAGAGGGTATATGTATACGGATGTTTATCTTATTGAGTAGGCTGGTACAATTTATTTTATTATGTAACAAATTATAAAAAAAAATTTAACACGAAGACAGATCTGCAATCTAAAGAGGACATATTGCATTTGGATTGGAAAAGGAAATAAGATAGTGGATTTTCACAAAAACTCAGATTTTTAAAAGAAATATGCGTTAAAAACCTGTTTTGAAAATTTTCAATATTACTGTTTCGTTTATATAAGAGGATTCCAGACTACACAGCCATACTCCAAAATTGGTTTTACCAAATAATTAAAAAGACAAATAAGTACAGTTATCACATTTTTGACGCATTATTTCAAAACCCCAAGTCTTTTATGCCTTTTTGGTTACTTCAAGTATATGCGTATTAAAAGTAAATTTGGATTCGTTTCATTTAGTCATTCGACTAATTTTTGTAGTAAAAGTTATATATAGCATTTATCTATATTCAAGAACAACTTATTTTTTTCATTTGCCAATCATAATTTCACCAATTCCAGTTAGTAATCAACAAGCATGATACGATGAAATGCACCTGTAATTTTTCAAATTATCTCCAAAAAGTAAACAAGTATCAAATACATCAACCAAATCATTTATACATGAAATATGAACATTTTCATGTAAAGATAGCTTCGAGGGGGTTTGGCACTTCGTATAAAGAGTAGGACTTCTGATTCCAAGATCTGCGATGTATCGCTGAGTGTTCATACTGCCTGCGATCCATATCAAGAGTGAGTCCCCAGACCACATTTTTCTTGGAGTAGGACCACTATGACACTGCAATGTGTATTTCCAGATACCGTTCCACACTACCTACGAAATATCTGGATGTTATGGTTCACGAGATTGTATCCAGACTCTTCAGGAAACATGATCCGCTTCCATTCAACGTTCCTGTCTTCTCTGTTGGCTCCATTAAAGACGTCTTTTTACGTCTATGGTATAGGGTTAGAGTCGCAGTAACGGACGCCGATCTACGAGATGTCGCTGCAGCAATTGTCGGCGACCGTACTGACAGATCGCCTGATGTCACACCATTCTCCATTGTGCTTATGTTGTGGATGTCGTTGTACGATTCGTCACCGTCATGCTTAACTAGTGTTTTCCTGTTTGGGCGTTGCCATAGGTGTTCCAGGTCCATCACGACTACGTAGAACTCTGTGCATTGTCTCCAAGTACGCATTAATGTGCTAACGTTTGGCCCAACGCGTACAGCAATATAGCGATGCGACAAACCTTCTCTCAACCCAAGTCTTCCTCTCAAACTCAGTTTTTAATGTTGTCTCGTTTTGCAACGAAGCATGTTTATGTACTTGCAGAACTATACCAATCCAATTCACCCACACAATGTTTGGCAAGATCTTTTATATCTTTCGAGTCACATTTCAGCCTGCATTGTGTTACATCCTATATACATACTCTGCTGAGATTTAATCATTTGTCATGTTAAGTTAAACTACTCGTCTGAATTTTAGTCGATCCAACAACTATTTCTTAGAGGTGCATTTTTCAATGAATAGCAGCGTATTAATTCCATAAGCATGCAAATCAGGTATATGAATGTTAGATATTTTATATCTATTATATTTGTTAGCGTGTGCGGTATTTATATTCATTATAGATGAAATTAATTTATATCTGAGATCTTGAAGCTTTGAGTTACTTTGATTGTTACATTCATTCGTTAATAAAAATGTGAAAGGACTTCTCAGTTTTGATCAAAGTCTGTAAATGCGTTTTTCTTACTAGCATCTTAAGTCCGCTGGAAAGCTAACGCCTTTAGTAATCTTTGAGAAATAGATTCCATGTCTTAAATAGTAGAGCTTAAAATATACAAATAACTATCGTCGTCTCCAATATATGAATTTATACGCCTTGAAGCCATGGCACTTGTCTATAATATGAAGGCCTGAATAATCCTCTAATTTCATTTTTAATGACTATATATATTTTAAACTGATCGGGTTGTGCATGTGTCTTAAAAGTTGAAAATTTTCGTAATCAAAATTTTGTTTGAATGTGCAATTTGCCAAATACTTAATCATTGAGGAAGTTTCAAAGTTATCCTTACCATGCGGAACTCTATTAAAGCATTGACATTAAAACTAAAGACAAATGTTTGACTATCCCATTCGGTATTAGATCTGTATAGTGTGGTTTATTGAAAATCGAAATAAATAACCCTTATAACGGACGTTATAAAATATCGGCCTTATACGTTCCTTGTATGAACATTGTAGTAGAATAAATGAAATATTGAAATTTTACAAAGTATTGAAAATAATGCGTTAATGTATACACAAATACAAGCCTTGTTATACTACTTCCCGTATACATGTTAGAGAGGACAAAAGACAATTTTTTCAGTTCAAATCCGAAAAAATTGTGTATTTTACTCTAAACGTTTTGTATGTGTAACATAATGGTAATATTTTGAATGTGTAGTGTGTAATTTTAATGATAATGTTTTAAATGTGTTATACACGAACAATTGAAGCGTCATCTTTCTAAGTAAAATACAAGACCGGTTCGAAAGCATTGTTTAAGATTCGTGTAACCTTTTGCATTCTAATCTTGTTTTTTTATCCATAAAACAGGAGGGTATATCCTCCATTATACTGTCATGACTCGGAACACACACTTGATGCTATTGTAGAAGTCAGATACTCTCTATATTAGCCACTAATGTTGTAGCCCTCCGTTGAATTCTCGTGTACGAAGACATTTACAATGTTAGATGTGCTTGTTCGTCTTCATTCTTTCCCTTTCTTTGGGGATCCTGTCTATGTTAGTTGTTCCACGGTGTCTGGGATTCCATTTCGCGCTCTCGAAAGGACGTATTCTTATTTCTCACAAAGAAAGGGGCTGTTAATTTCATTATATTACAGGGTGGCGACAGAACCGGGAATTCAGGGAAATCAGGGATTTCTCAGGGAAGAATCATTTTCTGGAAAAATCCGGGAAAACTCAGGGAAGTTTCGTTTAACTCAGGGAAAAAGTTGGAATTTCGTTTTGCAAATGGCACCCATTTGGTACTTTTCCGTTAGCCATGCGGGCGCCACTTTGAACCAAAATCAAAATGTCGCCAATTTTGTTTTCATTCCGAAAATGAGAAGTGTATTTTTTACGTAAACATCCAGAAAAAAGAGTTGTATACATTGTATACTGTTTTATTAAACCTGTAACGGCCGGAAATCCTGTAACCGAAGTCTACTGCTGTGCCACGTTCCCTAATGTCAATAATAGGAACGTAGTGCCTTGCGGCTTTAAAAAATACTAAAGGCCGGAAAAACCTGCAAAAGTTAAACATCCGGTTCCAATTTAATCAACATTAAAAAAAAATCATTTTTTTCTAAAATACCTAGATTGGCGATTTTCCAAAATTGCGCCCGGCTAACGAAAAAGTAGTCATTTAGATTATGCATATGTTTTTTATTACATATGTGTTAGAAGTTATTAATTTTTTTCGAAAATTTTTGAACTCTGAGGTTTTTTTTGTTGTTGAAAAGTTTGCGTTCCCGTTACAGTTTATTTCGTGATGGATTCGTCATTGTCAAATGCGGCCAAAATCGTTTGCGAAGAGATCCAATCGGCGTGACGTCACAATCTCCTATGAAAATATAAATATTTAATTGAAAAATTATTTATTAAAATAAAATCAAACGTATAAGGTACCTATCTGGTGTAAAATTTTCCGCAGCTTTGAAATCCGTTGATGTTTTCATTTTATTTTAAACAATCGCTGATTTAGAAAAAAGCACTGAAGAACGCCAGTCATAACTTTAATTATTTCTTTTGCTTCACCCGAATTCGTTACTTTTCAAAATGAATGAATCTCGAATCAAACGAAGGTCATTCTTCTCGGCGGCGAAATTCGTATTGGAAAAAATATAAAAGTTACAATTTAAAAATTATTTATTTAAAGAAAATCATATTTTTAGGTATCGATCTATTGTGAAATTTTCCGCAGATTTCAAATCCGTTGAAACTTTTATTCTATCTTTAACGATCTAGGAGATAGAAAAAAGAACTACATAACTCCAGTTAAAACTTTATTTGTTTTGTTCGTCCGCTAAAATCGTTGCTGATACTAAAATCGTTGTCTTTATACCGTATGCCATTCTAAGGAAAATAATAATAATTTAATTCCAATTAATTAATTTTTAAATGTTTTAGATTAAATTTTAAAATTCGGGGGCGATAGAAAAATTGCAAAAAATTCGGACCACATGTGTGCTAAATTTCACTATTGTAAGTGCCATCTATTCGTCAGGACACTGCGTACAGGACAGACAGACAAACACTTCCTTTTATAATAGTAGAGATGTACCGAGCGCTGGCGCCATTGACGGATTCAGGGGCTGATGGCTGCTTTTGCAAACACATCAAAATAGTTAAAAATGTAAAATTAAATTTTCTATCTATAACTTTATATTATTTCGCCTATTATGGAATACAATTAAAAATATTTTTTACTTATCTTATTTTTATTCATCTATCAGTCTATAGTTTTTTAGTTCATCAAGTGTCAAGTTTATCATAATTACGGAAGAATTGTTCTGCGAACGGATGGAGAAACTCAGGGAAGTTCATGAAAAATACTCTGGAAATCAGGGAAAACTCAGGGAACTTTTTACTTCAATTTTTGTAGCCACCCTGTATTATATTTAGTTGCATTTTGACGTTGCAAAAATCAAGTGTTTCCTTGCAAACCCAATCCCATTATAAAACTCTTGAAAGTGTGGAGGAATAAGCTGGTAAACTTTGATATTTGTGTCATTTTGATCACCACCTAAGCACAGAAAAGATCAGATTATAAAAGTTTTTTTACATTTTATAAAATTGTACTAGAGGCAACGTTTTAGCCTTGCAGTGATTCGTTTTAAGTTCATTTGCTCATAAAAAGTCAATGAAAGGCACTTCGATTTTTTTACTTTTTTCGTCTTATAGTTGTCTTTTTACATCCGGAAGGTACTGAGAGTACTTTTCCGGATGTGAAAAGACAGTTAGATACTTCGGAAATGAGGGGAACAAACTGTAACAAAGAGTGCGATCATACGTTTAAGGATGTAATTATCAAGATGACTCAATTACAAATGTCCTCGTAGACATTGCTATCAGAAGGTAGGAGAAAAAATGGACAACAACTGAATGATACCAATTCTTCCCAACACCAGATCTCAAAAGGCATCTGTACTGCCCCTTTATTAACCAGCTACTTACTAACCTCGAAAGGTTCCCGGAATACTTCCGTATGGATTCCCAACTTCCGACACCTATTTATGTATAAAAAAAAAGGGGGGATTCTCTTCACTACACACTCGACTACGGGCTTTCGACGCACCTCCTAGTCTCTGAGTGATAAGCCGCTTGGGTAAATTTGTGTGGGAAACAACTGCTAGCTTATTTCCAAGGGTACGGGATTTGTAGTTTAACGTTAAAGCGTGCAGTTTGACGTTAAGTCGAAACATATGACAGTCGCGTATGCCTATGTGGAAATTTCACCTACCCCTTCAATCTTAAGTCCAAGCCATGGTATAAATTTTAAGACACCCCCCCCCCCTCGAATAGATAGGAATAAGATTATCCTCCCCCATTTTAAAGACATCGATTCGAGTGCTTGTAAGGTTGGCCTACCGGTCACATGAACACGTGAGAAAACGTACCAGCGATGTCTAAATTCCGGTTTCACGCACTGTGATAACGTACGAATTCATAGTCTTCTATTTTCCTTGGGACTTAATATACCTTTCTTTGGACTTGGGGATATTAATCAAAAATAGATGGCTTAAATTTCTGATAAGATTACTAATATTACTAATACTAATAATTTTTGATTAGGCTAATAGTGGTAATATTTTCTTTGTCATGTATCCTTGGTAAAATGTCATTGTTTAAAGTTTACACTTAAAAGTACTTACAGACGATTAGAAGTATCTCACACTTGGTACATCGCTCCATTGTAGTAATTTGAGAAAATTTAATATTTTCATGGCCTAAGTTTCAAAACTGAAAAGTGGCCCTTTCCGAGTTTGAGGCTTCAGCCGTTTCTCTACGCTAAGATGCGATTTGTTTAAGTTAAGCTAAGATTCAAGGTTACCTGTATATGGAATGTAACTTATCGAATAAAAGGTCATAGTTTTTCAATGCACTTCGCTAGAATGGCGAGTACCGACTTGAATATTTATGAAAAGAAATATTTTTGGTGAGGATGCTTTTTTGTTTTAAATTAAGATTATTATTGCTGATACACTTTTTTTCTTTCATATGGCTTTCAATTCCATTCTTATGGCTTGAAGAGTAGTTATACACCATAACTTAAAAGTTTTTATCCATCAAATCCAAACTAATACGTTTCTAATTTTTGACGATATCTGAAAGTGTTTTTTGCAACACCTTTCGTTTTTTCTCTCCCCGAAACTTACTTTACTATTCAACCTTCGCCTTGTAACAATACAGTTTTGAATGCAATAATTTCTTATCTACCGAACAATTATTATTTTTATAAATATTTATGATTCAATATTTTTGTTCTCTATTCTCTGGCCTTGTATTAATGTTCACTCTCACACTTATTGATAAGTGTTAATAAAACCTTTTTTTCAAATGAAAAAAAAAACATAACTCAAACTATTTACATGATAATAATGAGTACACAAGTAATTTAAAATATTGTCCTATCTCATTCACGACACAAATGTGCCGTAACTATGGATAAGGTGTGTACCATTGCAAGATACCCTATTTTTTGTTCTGAATTCGGCCCTCGAGTTTTGTCAGTTCCGCTCAATGTGCTATCTGCGGAAATTGTATCTACGAACTCGGTCATCTATTTGAAGCTCCTAGTTATTGGGGGCCTGAATCGGCCGATCAAATTGAAACTTCCATCTCAAATGAATCTTTCGAGATGGATCAATGTGTTGGTCGTTGTGTGTGATATGGCCAGCTGAACACTATACGGCACTGGGAAGGTCGCCAACTGTATAGTATTATTTGCAAACGGAAGTGAAGAAATCGGTGAATAGCTTTCAGAAGGGAAACAGCGCGGTCTACGTGAATGAATTCATTTGAGCTCTGTTGCAATTTATGAAAGGAAAATATAATTATAAAAACCGTAGTGGAATAACGAGTTCACCAACGCTCATTACGCGCAGTGTTTGTAGCTTTTGCTTCTCAGTGTGCCGCTTGCCGTCACCCTTTTCAAATATGTGGAAATCTCTTTTCAAATTTACAGATGAGCGAGATGCCATACAGAAGAAAACTTTCACCAAGTGGCTTAACAAGCACCTCAAGAAGGTAAGCTAGTTTTGATTGTTTGCTTTCCACTGATTTGTATTTCTTTTTTATTGTTAAGTTCAGGGCCATGCGTGCACTCCTTTGGAGGGCGGGTCCTCTGTTGGTGACATGAGGATTGTTTTATTATTCCAACCGATGCGACAGGTTCCAGCCCTGTTCCGTGATAGCTCATGGATTAGATTGTTATCGCAATCGACCCGGTTATCGGAGGAACTTTAGTGCGGTTGTATAACAGCTATTACTGAGTCTTGAAATGTTTATTTTGAACCACAACTGTAAAAATTATTGCTGCATTCTCAAAACCAACTCGACATCAAAAACGCCGATGTCTTCATGTGAAGAATAAGGAATGTCATCGAGATTGTACTCAACACTGAATGAGACTCGAGATTTATCAGTTTTCAAACTGTGCTCGTGTGCAAGCATGTTTTTGTTTTGAATTGGAATGTAGTTAGAATCTTTATTTTTGATGTAGCTTCCAGCTTTTTTGACTCATTTTAATTACATTTGAACGGAAAAGCTGTTTCATTTGTAAAAACAATACTTCTTACAGAAGGACTTGCCTGTAAATTTAAACAAACTACCGGAGAAGAAAAATACTTCCAGTAAACGAATGCGATTTATCGTCGTTTTGATGATGTTTAGCGTTAATTTTTAATACTTAACAATTCTCTCATTCAGCGCCAATTGTTTCCTCGATGGGCTGCGTTCGTTAAATAGACCTTCGCCTTAAATAATGTGTCCTAATTTACGTCCTCCCACTCCGCGGTTAATGCATTTTCTGTTTAAAAAAAAATAGATTTTTAGAGACCAAATTATTAAAAAAAATTCCTCGGTTGCCTCCAAGGCTGCAATTTTCTGCTAGCGTGACTTACTGATGGTGAAAGATTTATTTTGTAGGATTTACTTCATTCTACCAGTTCAATTTTAAACTTTTGACAAGTGTGCTTACAAATAATTTCAAGTTATCTACCCTTATTAATAGCGTTTACTATCATTTTTTATTACTAATATCCCAAAAAATTGTTTCAAAAAAAGATATCAGTTAGGGAAGAAAAATGGGTTGATAATTAGTTATTTTTGACAGATGAATAAAATATCAAACATTTTTTGGCATGGCGCAGAATTTTCGTAAATAGTCTGTGTTGAAATGAAAAAGGTTGCTCTTATGGATCACCTATGAATTTTAGAAAGTGTATATTTTATAAATTACATATTTCATTAAGATTATCGGAGTGCCTAAATTGTCTAAGTTTTTTAATTTATTATTAATTATGTTCTCGATCTCATTCTAATATCTTTTGAGATGGATTATATTAAATATTCATGAATTTGATAATGCGCGAAAACGAAATTTCGCAAGAACCTAGTTAATATCCTGTTAAACTCAGACTTGAAAGAAGAACTGATGCTTAATTTTTCGCGAAACAGGATTTCAATCCCGTCTTATTTTTTTGCTGCGCGTGAATTGAAGTGAAAACCAAAACCGCTATGAACTTGTCGCTGAGGCGAAAGAGGGACATGGTAGCCTTGTCCTTGCGATCGGATGACCACAAATCTATTTGAGATTTGCATTCTCGTTGTTTGTGGAATGCGAATTGCGTGATAGAAGATTTATTTCTCTTTTGTCGTGGCTGTTTCTTACGTAACCCCATTTCTCAATTCCTACAAAGGGAACACCCTACAGAACATCTCGTTTGGAAGGCCAATAAATTCTCTTGCATCTCTAATGTACGACCCTTTAGGCTAGATCTAGTGCTGAGTTTGGAGCGTCTGGCACATTTTTGAATGCATCTCGCGCGCCTGTTTGATTTAACATGCATTGGTTAAGAAGTTATCTAATTTCAAAATCCGGATGCTAATATTTTTGAATTTCAATTGTAAAAATTACCATTGAAACGTAAGGGTTAAAAAGCGCTTTTTCATTTTATTTATTGCTTTAACAGAAGCTGCTCCGATGGGAATCGAGATTCGTCAAGAAAGTTTCTGCACTTTTCAATGTAATGAAAATCTATTTCTCCTAGATGAGTCTTCATCTCCATTGATCTTAAATTTGCTGACATAAGAATACGTATAAAGTCTCGTTATTAAGGAGAAATTAGCTCTCGGTGTGCAGTTCTGCAGAATCTTTACAAAAAAGTTTTCATCGAAGCATTTATTAAACCACGAAACAGTGAAATTCTGTAGTAAAAGTAACTTGAAAGAGTTTCTACAGAAGTGTTTTTGTAGCAATTGAAGTGGGCTCAAAATATGTTTGCTAAATTTTTTAACTTTAAGATATTTAGGAATTGTTTTCTTAAAGCATATATTGAAGCAGATTTGAAGCATCCAAACATATTTTTGAACATAATTTAAAATTAATCTTATAATATTGTAAAGATAATATAAGGCTTGTATTGGTCACTTTATATAAAAATTTGTCTTATTAGTAGTATCACTGTTATGCTGATGCTTTTGAATTGAGCATGTTGTCTTCCTGAATTTTTAGATCGCTCTACGGGAAACGTTCCATTCGAATCATATTTCCGTGTTCATGGTGCTCAACGCAACGAACAATTCAGTGTTTAAGAAAGGCGGTTATCTACTTTTCAATGGAAGATTTAGTATCATGGTTTTCTTTGAAAGCCAAAGTTTACACGTGTTTTGAATGAGAAACACGTACTCCTTTCCTTGTACTCGAATTCTTTACCCAACTCTTTCCTAAAGTTCGCATCAATCACGGAGCATACGCCTACTCAGGCCAGATATCCTGCTGAGTCTAGCTCTAGCTCATGCAAATGGCATTTCATACAGTCATCGTTAAACACTCCCGCACCCTAGCTACTGGTCATCTGTATTGTCTGGGAAAATGAATGGCTCTTTTGGATCAAGTACAGCATTTTCATCTGCACTTTTCATTCGCTCTAGTCTCGGTCGATTGATTACGCTTGTGGACAAATGTAATTTGAAGGCTAAATTAAATTAGACTTTAAATCTCAATGGAGGAACAAGAAAGAACTTCCACCCACACAGCTAAAAATACACCTGTTGATCGCTCGTTTCATTTTTATTAAACATGGTTGTCATGTACCAGACAACTTAACGTAGTTTCCATTGAGTGAGATCAACTCAATTCTGCATCATAACGTTCCTCCATGGTAGTCTGGTTGGAAGAGTAACGGATTACAACTGGAGGGTTGCGAATTCGAATCCAACCAAAGACCGTCGTGCATGTTAAATCTGGCATAGCCTCAAATGTCCTCACGTTAGCGTGGTGTGAAAGTTAGGAGAGTGAGGTGCCAGTTCAGGTGTGACCTCATCATCTGACCGTGGTTCAAAATTACGTGGTGTTGTCCTCGGACTTTTCCCTTCGGGTTTGATCCCGAACCGTCGCCAATTGCCCGTTGTGTTGCTCCAGTGCGACGTTAATTAAATACCTACCTACATCCTCCATGGTGTTGCTTTCCGAATGTTTCAGAATCAATGGTCCGTCCGTAATTTCTCTTTCTAATTGTGTCTTGTAAAAACACCTAGTAGGTTTCGAACTACAAATTTTTACGGATATGACGGTGGCGTGGTGTTGAAGTTTGGAGAGTGGGGTTCCAGCTCTGGTGTTGATCTCGTCATCTGACCGTAGTTTAAATTTTCGAGGTCTTGTCCTTGGATCTTTCATTTCGAGTTTAGTCCCGGACCGTCGCCAGTAGCCCGTTGTGTTGCTCAAGTGCGCCATTAACCTTTTAACTACGGCTATAGATATAACGGGTGCGATTCTTAGAGCTTTTAACGTACAGCTGCTATACCAGTCTTACTAAAGGTTAATTCAACTATCTAACCAAACCTTTAACGGATATTGTTTCCACAAATAGTGGAATTTATTTTTGAGTTTAAATGTAAGTATGAAATTCCTGTGAAACATGAAGAAAAGTTGAATTGCAAATTGATTTCTCATCATTTTATAAACTAGAGCTCTTTCAATATTTTGATATATTTTACTTAGGTGATGGGTAAATTGCTGTTATTTTGCTGATGCAATATGCATTCCCAAACCACAAAATCACTCCGAAATGTCTTGACCGATAAATATGTTACTTGCATTTATTCATCGCTTTATCTCGTTGAAAAGATTTTGAAACGAGAGGAGAGAACCCACCGGTTAAGTTGTCAGGAAAGTGGACAAGTCTCATTTTGCAAACCTTTCTTAGCTTTTCCTTTCTTCACATAAAACTTTCAACAGAAATTAGTGGCCAAACAACTAACGTTTATTGCTCATGTAATTTCTTGACGATTTCATCAATTGCTACAGTTGAATTTTCGATTGAACTACAATTGAGCATAGTAAAAATATAAGTAGGATTTCGAAACAGAAACGTTTCTTACAAAATATTTGTGTTCTTTGATGTCAGAATTCCGTTTTTTTTTGTTGGCAGTTTCAAATATGTGAAGACCAACGTTATTCAGTTCTACCTGCACGTGCTTGAATTTGTGCTTATTAATTTTTGCTGAATTTTCTTCTCGAAACATTTTTTTTATGTATTGTTTGGTACTGAAAGCTATAGAAGTGCTGTAAAAAAGTCAAGACCTCTGAAAACATTAAAAAAAATTAGCTTTTTGATATGGAACGGAGAAACAATTAGTGCACATATTAAACGCAAGAAACCAAGTTTAGTTTTAGTAGACAATTCTGCGATGTAATAGGATACAACCTTTTTGGTTACTGGAAATTTTAATCAGAAATTTACGTAAAAAGTTCCCCTTGAATTTTCGATTACTTACATCTTTGTTAACAAATTCCCTGCCGTTTTTGTAAATTTTCCTGGCGGTTTTGATAATTAATTAAGAGATTCGTATTAGTATATTGTTTCCAATTTTTGTAGATCGCTTATCAATCTATCACTTCAAGTTTTCTATTGGTTCAAATCAGACCTTTTGTGCTTGCGAAGCAATTTCTTTGATTGACGCAAACCATGATTTTGTTGATGTTGAAATCTGAATAGGAGCCTGATCTTTCTCAACTTTGTCTATGTGTGACGAGCGTGGCAATACTTTTTCAACTAACCTTTCTGGTTGTCTACATACAAATTATCAACTCAATTATGATAACCTAGGTTTCTCCTTCGCAGGATACTTAGCTGTTCCTTTTTTTACGATGCTAAACCACATTACCATAGATTACTAGAAAATGTTTAGAAAATAAATAAAAGTATAAAATGTAAATGCGTTTCTGAGATGTAAATAAAAAAAAGGTAGAAGGTTGGAAATCAACAGTTACATCCTCTTTTTTCTCTGTAAAACGCGCTATCTACCCTCTTTTCGACGCCAGCAGGAATTTGTGTACTACCTTGAGGGTGAAAAAGAATTTTCCATTCCTGGATGAAACTCAAATGATAGGCGGTTAAAAAAAATCGAAATTAACTTCATTAAATGGAAGTTGAACATTCTTTTATACTATTTGGACACTGCTACGGTTCAGATTTAATTTGTATTAAATTGTATACAGTATTCTAAGCAGGCAATAAAAACAATATTTATATAAGTTAACAGTTTCACTATTCAAGATATGGATGGGTTAAAGTTACAGTGGTGTTAGTCACTTTTTTATACAAAAAGACTAGACACAGAACCCAGACCTAGGTAAGGCAATTTGTTAACAGAAAACGTGAAGTAAGTGAAGAGCTTCATTCGCAATATTATTTCCTTATTATGATAACATTACAGCATTTTTGTTCCCGAATTAATTTCAATACCTTTTGCGTTATGTTTATTTCTGAAAAACAAAAATAAAACCCCGTCTGTAACCCGTCCATATATTAAAAATTGTTGCATAAAAATTCTGGAGCTGTATCATATTTTCTTATTTATGGATACTGTCCAT
The DNA here is from genome assembly GCA_947359465.1 of Metellina segmentata. Taxonomy (NCBI): domain Eukaryota; kingdom Metazoa; phylum Arthropoda; class Arachnida; order Araneae; family Tetragnathidae; genus Metellina; species Metellina segmentata. Next base: position 111,425,331 of record OX375872.1, on the reverse strand, counting down.
AAAAACTTTAGTAGCGTATTCCATGTAAAAATAAACTGCAAAGAATATACGACCCTCAGCCCAATAAAACCTAAAAAGTGTTTTGTGTGTGTCTGAAACTGAAATGGTAAACAAACTATACACACAAAATTAATTTTAATCCGTGTGTTTGTTCGTAATTGCAATACTATTCAATTGATATTAAATTGCAATATGTTTTATCTCGAATATATATATATATATATATATATATATATATATATATATATATATATATATATATATATGTATTTATTTTCTGTTCTGAATTTTATTCCCTGTAATATTTTTTATCCGCCAAACTAACTGTTTGCTTGATTGTCGTTTGAATAGATATATTTAGTTTTCGACTAATTTAACTCCAAATAGTGTTTTATATGCACTAAAATGAACTTGAGTCAACTAGTGCGAATTTTTCTTCTGTCGCAAACAAAACTGAAACTATCGAGTCATTTGTAAGGGGTTCTATTTATTGAGGAAAGGAAACCCATAAACTTTAGCAGCAACCCCTCTAAACGAAATTTCTGGCTACTCAATTTTTGAATCACTAAAAGTTTTTCGTTTTATTTCTTACTGCATATCTTGGAATTGAACAGGTTACATTTGTCTAACGTATCGAAATCGACCAAATTCTTTTAGGGCTTTGTAATAAATACATACCTATTTCAAAATTAATGTTGCATAAAAAACACAACTTAAAATTTGTTTCGAACACAATTTATCTAGTATAATCTATTAGGATTTATTTGGTTAGAATTTTCGAGCATCTTTGTGTGGATTTGATATACGAGGTTTTATAAAGAGCGTAATTTTGAATTTAAAAGTAGTAGTTTGACACGGCAGGACATAGATATGAACCTAAATTCTTTATACAGCATGCGTCAGAGGTATCCAAGAAACGAATAATTTTATACTCGAATGTCTCTTGAACGAACTAAATTCGTGGTCTACCAAATGATGAGGAGATTATTGGGCTAAACTCTCGGAATATTTTTCAAGGATTTTTCACTTAAGTAATGAACTGGGCAGCCATAGCTTTTTATCATTTTATTTACCATTCCACCTCCACAATGAAAGTGAAATGAGTTCATTCCGCAGACGTTTGGTCAAGTAAGATGACCTTGTGTCATGAAACGTGGCGAAGGAAAGATTCATTGTCCATTTGAGTGAATATCCAATGCGCACTCATTGTTTTTAGTTTCTGAGTCTTAATTATTTGCGGTGCATTAAGATTTTCACGTCAAAAGTAAACAATTTATTTTCTTAGAAAAGCGCAAAGTTATTGCAGACTTTAAAAAAAGTAATAAAAAATGTATTTTCTATTATTTCAAACATCAGTAAAATTGATTTGGTCGGATAATATTTATCTCTTTCAACAAAGGTTGCGTATTAATTATTAGATATTTTTCAGGAGAAAAAGGGTGCCTTATTCTCCTCTAAATGTATCTAAAGAGCCTAAGCGAGTATATAAAATTCTCACTTATTGGTATAAGGTTCCCTTTGGCAAAGATTAGTCAAATTCTTTTTGATTGGATTACTCTCAGCTTTGAAGCTAATTGTCCATGAGCCAATTTTGGATAAATTATTATTTCGGGGGAAAAATAGAAACCTAAAACGTAAATATTATGGTCTAATCAAGCGTGTTTCACGTCTTAAATTACAACAATATATTCCCCTAAATTTCTACGTTTATTTGAAATCTAGTATCATTTGAATTATTTTGCTACACGCATGTGTGAAAAATTTCTCAAATGCTGCGAAGTCCAAGGTAAACATTTATCTGCGCATTTTTCTATAACTTTAAATTTTTTTAAAATCTAAGCAGTAAACATTTTTTCGCTGATGAAATTGATAATTGTAAGAAAGTAGTTGAATGCGCCATCTTCTCTAAAACATACACATGTGAGAGTCCTTGTAATTTCGGACTACTTGGGAATAACGAAATTCTTAAATAATTTCTAGTATTGAAGAAAGTTTTGTGTGAATAAACGGAGCAAAAGGACTGTCTGAATTTAGCAGATTCTGAAAAATTGGGTGAATCTTAATTACTTTTAGATACTCTTTACGATATGATTTTCATACGTAGAGGCTCGGTCATGTCAATAAATACCGTTTGTGATAAACTCTAATAACTCTGAATAATTATAATTTCTACTGCCATAATATTCAATGTAATTTGTATACTGAAATAATCGTATTACTTATCGACCATCAATTAGTGATATTAGTTGCATGTGGATGTTCTGATTTCTAGATCTATTTATCTCTAAAAAATATCTGATAGATTTCTGTGCTTTGTAATTAAACTACTACAAACGTGTTATTCATCTTAAAATGACATCAATGGTTTTATGAAAATACGGAGTTGGTGAAATGTTGTGTTCCGTAAAATCACTAGATATTGGGGGAAATATTCCAGATGAATTCGCTATCATTTTATTCATTTGTGATACTTTCTGGTGCATTTTCATCTCGCCTGAAGTTTCTATCAGGTGAAGTGCAAACAGTTATCAGTACAGGAATTAGTAATTTCTAACATAGCCATCACGATTGCAGAATGTTTTGTTCCACTAGGAAAAGTAGATTATCGATGCAGACATGTGATGAATAATTCCTATCCGAATGTCCAGAAGAGGCCATTCCTATCCTGTTGGCCGTAGGAAATATTTTACGAAGGGGGTAGAAAATGTCTCTTTTCACGGATTGAAAATAAAGAGGTACATAAATTTGTCGTTGTGAAAAGATGGCGGATAGATATGTTTTGAAACCGGCATTACTGTTTTGATTTATGTCATTTAAATGAGTGTCACCTTGACTGTTGTAGGCGGTTGATGTCCATCAAAAGAGGACCGGAAGTGCTGGCCTTGGAATAACAGACAATAGTCACTTCACGCCATGTGTGGCGGATGGATGCCTTCGTTTCGCAAATCGCTCATTTTAACAGGAGAGGTATTTTTGGCCTCCTTCACAGCTTTTATCGTTGAGATCTGTTGGGCCTATTTTTAACCTTCTCTCCTACTCTTACTTTTCATTATCATTTATCAGCATTATCATGGAATTTAATCGTGCCGCTTTTATTTACGTATGGCATTTGGTGAATTAGGTTTTATAACCGAATTTCATGCTCTATAATGCATGGGGTTATTGCATGTATTTATACATGACAAGTCAAGAGATTTGAACTCATGTTTTCGCCATCTTCAGACAGAAGCATTTCATTTCAAAATAGAAATCGTTTCATTGTTGAGCATTACAATTTTTTTAAACTGTTCCCCTCTTTAATTTGTTCTACCTCAGTACTTCTACTTTTTAGCGCTACTGTCTAGCGCTTTTATTTCTTCTGTGTTAAATTATGTTTATTGCCGACCTCGTGTCTACCCGGGATAAAAGTCCGTTTCAGGTTTCGTCTTCTGTGTCGCGAAATCAAATACAGTGAAACTTTATACCAGTGTGTCCAGGAGGTTTGTGTTTTTGACCTTAAAGAAAATCATTAAAACCTTTTTCACCTTTGTCTTGTCTCAAGTTTGACTCCCGTGAATTTATTTTTGGAATTAATAAAGCACCCAAAAAAAACACAATTTTAATAAGTTTTTAAGGTAATACAGTTTAAAATTAAAATGGGCGAGGTTTTTTCAGAATATTTCCTGCCTTTTTAATAAAGAGACTAATTTTGAGTCAAAGGAAACTTTCCTGTATGTTTGTGAATGGATTTTGCAAATTGGAATATTTTCCATAGAAAGCCGCGATCTGTGATGTCTCCTAGAAATACTCTTTTCCATACAGCTTACAACAGAATGCAGTATTGGGTTCATATAAAATCAGTTCGTAACGTACTTTTTGAAAGTATTTTACTTTAGTTACAGGAAAATGAACCTCGTACAGCCAACGTCGTTAGTTTAAACTGCTTGGGATCATTAACTGTTGTGGTAAAAATATATCGCCGCCACAGTTCTTGTTTGTGTATTAGGGGAGATAAGAAGTGCATTCACAACTCACAAAGAGCGACTTATTTTGCTTGAGAATAAGCTGAAAAATTGGTATTCGTGGGTAGTTTTTCAAAACTGGCGATCTTTAAGAGAAATCGGAAGCACATAAATAAGGCGCTCTCTTCGTTTTTAAAAAATCGCTCTTATCTCGGAGCTGTTTGTCGCCGATTTTGGAATGATGCTGACGTTTATTTTTTGTAAGCTATCCTGCGCTCATTTGCCAGAGATGGCGATAGCGATAGAACTCGCTTGTCATTATTAAAATCTGATGACGCACACGCTAACAAAATGTACATTTCCCAGTAAAACCTTTCCTTCAGAGAATTCTGGTTTGACTCTAGTTTAAAACGCCAATATTTATGTGATGTTTGGAGATAAAGTAATTTTCAAAAAGGTTAATTTTGATGAATGTTCAAGTGTTTCCTGTGCAATGGAATCGTTTCTCTTATAAACTTAGTCGCAGTAGTGTATTTGTTCCTTTTGAATTCTGAATGTTCAAGTTTGAACTGCGTCATTGTACTTCTTTTATTCAAGGTACCTTGAACGTATTTTATCCGTGAGCATCTCTGTAAAACAATTTGTAAAGGTGAAACTAATATGCATCGACATTAAGAGAAAAGTTAGTTTAGAATGATTTAAACGTAATATGCACAAATTAATATTGATGCCGAATTATTTTTGTGAAATCTATTGTAATGTGAACTTCTCTTAATTTCGACATTTTATAAGAATTAATGAAGCACAAAGTTTTTTAAGCTTAGCATTTTGGCAAGGTCCTAGCAATCAGTAACAATTGTTGGAGATAATATGAAGTGAACAGTTTAGAAATTGTCAATTTTTTTGTAACTTTTAAGGTTTGACATTAATTTAAACAAGGACATCTGTAACCTGTGTATCAGGGGACAAACTATCTCAAGTACACTCCGAATATGAAATATAGGCGAGTTTTCATGTGGAAATGCGGTAATATATTCAAGCGTTCGTTGGAACTTGCTGTGGCCGATTGCCAAAGTGGTATGGTTGTGGGATACTACTTGAGAAAACAGTGACTTTCCTTTATTACGAAATGTTAGAAAAGTTGTCGCAATTGACGATAAGGTTTTCCATACTAAACTTATCTGAAGATAAACCTTTTTTTTTTTTAATTTGGATTACTAACGGTTGGACCTATTCTATAATTGAGTAGTTTGTTAAACTTATGACAAAGTAATTACTTAATTACATTTAGTAACTTTTCTATAGCTCAGTAATTTACTAAATTCTAAAAAGTGGATTGGACTATGGAAGTGGTTCAATGAAATATATTAATCTTATGTATTTTGAATATAATACGAGATTCTTACAGGAGTGGTCTCGGCTCAGTCTTGACTAGCCCACAAAATGGCTTGGAATATGAGTGTCATATTTTAACCTCTTCGCTACCTAGGTCCACATACGTGGACCTCAACTCTTTCGCCTTAAAAATCATCTTTCTGACAAAATTGATAGTTAAGAACTCGGGTACACGTGCGTGGACGTCCAATCTTCCGATTGACACCAATGGATGGCAGTATAAATTGGCAGTTCCTGTGGAATGTTTATTATTCAAAAGCGATTTGGAAGAAATGGCTTCGACTCAATGTGCTCGTAAAAGTAACTAAATTTAATTTATTTTAATGACTTCTAAATCCTTTAGTTAATGTGTTTTAAGTTGATAGTTTCCGAGTCCTTAAGCCATACCTTATTTGAAAATTATTACACTTTCAGCATACTTGAGACCCGAGGTACACATGTGTACCTAAAATGTTTAGCCGCTATGATGCTCCATCTAAAAAAGGAATTTACTTGAGAACTTTGAAGTATTTTATAACATTTATCAGAAAAAAACTGATTTTTAAACTATTTTTATATGGTTGGTAGTGAAGAGGTTAATTTTATAAATTCCTCGCCCATTCGAGGTGCAATGAATCCCCTAGACCAGCGGTTTTCAATCTTATCCCTTCTTGATTAGAATTTTCATTTTCGATTACCCCTCTTCATTACACCCACCGAGTGCTGCGCCGTGGGTAAGAAGCGCCCTTGTGCAATAATTTTTTTGACGCCCCCCTACAATCTCCAACGCATATGGTGCTAGGGTCTTTCGAAGAACTACCTCGAGTAATATATAATACAAGGTTAGCTAAATAATCAAATGAATCAAATTAACCTAATGAGATTTATAGCTTTTATTTAAAATTTTACAACTTATTTCAATTGGCGCTGCTAATGCTTTCCTTCCCCCTTTAATTTTCAATATATTTTCACACCTAAAAAAACAAGGGGATGGAATTTTTAAGTAAAGGTAGAAAAAATCAAATTTTTTTAATCCTTTAAAAGCATTTGATGATCGAAAAATTAAAGAACCTGCTATGATAGTGCAGTTTAACTTCTAATGAAACATAATTTTTTTTTTTTACTTTGTGAGCAGATCTGTAGCTTGGGGTGCGAACGTGAGATGAGGTTGCAGAATTCATACACAAGCCCGGATTGGAAAAATTCAATATAGAATGCAATTTTTTTACGATGTTTATATTGCTGGATATATAATACCACCAATTACATGGCGGTTAATCTATGTGAGGGGTCTCAGAACCTACTTATATAAATTTTAAGGATTTTGCCATGGAATTCATTGGTAATGCTGAACCCGAGGATATACGAGTTGGTGGTGAAGGTGTCAGGGTTCAGTTTGATGAAACTGCAATTTGTAACGGCATGCTTATTACGAACCCGTCAAGTGCCTTGGATACTCAGCCAGTAACTCTGAATTGTGGGTGGTGTTGTAGAGAACAATTGACGAGTTCGTGCTCAGATTGGTACATAGTAGGATCAGTGAGACAATTAGTAACCTGTTCCAGACACGTGAAACCTGTTTTTTTTTTTTTTTTTTAATTTAAACTCATTTTTCTGATGCTTTCCGCCATTATCAATATTATTTTCGCGTACATATAACCGCTCCACCACTTACCTCCAGGAGTACGCGTACCACTAGTTGGGAACCTCTACCCTAGACTGTATGTACTGGATGCTTCTATCAGAATCCAGTTCAATTTTGGTGCATAAGGTGGCCAACCTAATTGAGTTGCTTAAATTACCTAAAAGTAAAGAGAAGATTGTTCCAATCGATGCAATGCTTGTTTGCAGAGCTGTAACAGAAATTATTACAGCTCATGAGAATAAAGTTGAGAACTTTGTGTATACACAGGGTCAGACACAACAATAATAATAATATGCGATTCCTTGTCGAACAAGTGTCCTTTTTTAACTTGACGAGTCATATCCATCTAGTGCTTTATTTTCCAGACTTATGTTTTGATTTACCACTCACCCCAGGGAAGGATAGTTTGGGTTTTCTTTCGACTTCTCAACGAAATCTAAACCTTTTTGTATTGATTTTCTACAAGGAATTCTGACCACCCTGTTCGCTCATTTTTCAATCTCATTTTTAAAAAGCTCAAAGCTCAGTTTTAAATGTAATTTTTGAAGCTGTGCGTAATTCAAACATCGTTTGAAAAACAACTGCTTTCTGATTCTTTGTTTTGAAAGAATTTCACCTTGCCATCCTGATTTCAATGTCATTTACGAAAATTGGCACAGAAATACTAATTAATTGGAATTCTGAATTTGTTGACGAGTTGAAGTAATAAAAGGGAATTTGAGAACCTTGAGACCCAAAGATAAAAAAGCAGGAATTATACTCTTAGGTATTGTGCGCCAAAGAAACGACGGAAATCATTCATTTTTCATCACTGGTCATGGTCAGAATTTTTTGGCACGAGTCGCCGCAAAATTCAGCTTGTCATTAAACTGAGTGAATTGCGTAAGAACTATTCTGTGTTATAATAACTATAGGCATGTATCGCGATTAAAGTTGTGGTTTTCTTTTGCCATCGATCTACTGTTTAAAAAAAAAGCTTGATTTTATGAAAAGGTTCTCTTATTTTAAACACGTGCTATGATTATGAATTTTTTTTATGATCGTTTGATATCAAACTAGAATGTTAAATGTACACTTGCAACTAGACTTTACTTCTAAAGTTAGTGGGATGAAAGAAGCTTATAGACTTACGTCTATCGCTTTTAAAATTTTCCTGTATATTCGATTTAAGTATAAAATGAATATTTCATAATCTGTACAGTGGGGAAACAATCTACGTTTTAATTCATCAAATAAACCTTTACATTTCAACTCGAATTTTTGAAATCAGTTAAAAACTGCACAGTTTTAAATTGACAAGTGTAAAGAAGATTCCTTATGTAAAACAATGACAACATTTAAGATAGAAATTGTAAAAATACGCGGAATGAGAAAAGTATTCGACAAAAAAGTTTTCGTGTAGCTACTTAAGAACGTTTTTCTCACGATAGATGTTTTGTCTTTTTCATGTTATTCATGTATTAAGCATTAAGGCCTCATTCTAACAAGCTGGTTGGTGTTGGGAGTAATTTTACTTTCATAGCAAAACAGCTTTAACCTTGGCTTTGTGTGGTATTTTTAAAATTCACCATCCATTTCCTCCTATAGATGTTCTATGGGTTTTAAATAAAGACTGGAATGCTTGAAGTTACTGAAGGATTTTGTAGAGCAACCATTGGTTCACGATCATTACAGAATGTTTTGAGTCGTTATTTTGTTGGAAGGGTAATTGGGCACCTTTGTTATAAGCATTTTCTTTTACTATGTTTAAATCTACATACTTATCCATTTTACCATCCAAAACTACCTGCTTTTGAACAACTTCTATACCCTAACACCATGATGTTACCATTCCTTGTCTTGCAGCTTTTCACGTGAATAGTTTTAAGCGTGCTCATAAAAAAGCCTGCCGGGATTCAGTCAGTTTAGTGATGAATTAAATTTCTTATATGGCTCAGATGGATGAGTCATAGTTCAGTTGAAATCCGAACCAACATATACGAACTGTATATTTATGTGGAACTGTAAAATATGATTATGGGAACGTTGGGGTCTGTAGTAGACAATCTCAAGTTTATTGAGAGTAAAATGGATAGGTACACTGACAAAAATCAAACAAAGGCCAGTTTTAGATCAGAATGAAACTTAGCATGTCGCACCCTGGCAAGAAAAGTGACACAACTCAAAATTGCAGAATATGAGAAACATCAACTTAAAGGATACTATAAAACTTATATTGAAATAGTTTGAGCTTCTTTTAAATTTTAGGTAAGTATTTAAGGTGGTAACTTTTATTATATTCTATAGAATAGTAATATATAATGCTGGGGCACCTCATACATATCTTTCAATGACATGACATCAAAATTTTTATTTTTTAACTTGTGTCACTTTTTTTGCCGGGGTGCGATGCGTGATGTATTTACATGAAAAGAAAAAAATCTTAATATAAAATCTAGAGGACTTTATTGTAGAGTTATATCAGAAAGATCATACATAAGGAAGTTATAAAGCTCTTTTGATGGTGCTATTTACAGATATACGACATGATACGGAGTCTTCATGCTATTCTGTGGTAAATTATACCAAGTATTCTGCAGCTGTTACTTTTATTCTGGAAGCGTTGCAATTGATGGTCTACCATGTCCTAGAAATACTCAATGAGAGTTTGGCCTCGGAAGGGTTTCCACAAGACAGACACTTGTGGGAGCGACGAGTCGTATCGTGCTGTTCTATAGCCCCTTGGAAATGTGACATGAAAGGCAAACTAGTATCTCCAGAACGTTGTGCTCTGCTGTCAAAATGCGTCGTCGAGGTGTGTGCCTACCAGAGGGGGATCAGCTGTCGTCCATAATCTCCGCTCTGTCAACTAGTATTGGTCTCTGCCCCAAGGCAGAAGCGGGATATGTAACTAACATTTCCGCTGTCCATGACTTGGACACGGCATCACTCAGCTAAGTTCGTTAACCATTCTCAATTTACTGTCGAGCGGCACACCATACTTGCGACAATTTCTAGTAGTACTTGAGAGATGTAGGTGGTGCAAGTTCGATTTCTGTAACTTGCATTGGGTGTATTTCTCTTTTCTGGGACCTAAAAACTTTCCACGTGTGTATGTCCATTACATGACGTTGTATGTCTTGTGTTTGGCTTTGCTTGGCCAAATACGGCTTCTGTACCATAAAACCCAATCATCGTGTAGTACGTGGTAATTTGATAGCACAGAGATAGGACCTGCAGATTCTACAATCAGTTTTGTTTTTCATGTCTCGCTTTGCTATGGAATGCCACCATCGTATTGAAAGCCTTTCGTGCCCAGATAGATCCCCAAATCTGTCTCCCATTGAGTATATATAGGATATACTAGGTCGTCAACTGCACCACATCCGGAATATAATTTTGAATGTTGTCAAAGAAAATATTTGAGAGCGTTACCAGTAATCCCTTTGATGGACATTAATTAACCAACAAGATAACGACCCAAAACATTCTGCAGCGATCGTAAAATTCTGCAGCGATTGCTCTCTAAAGTCCCTTTAGCAATTTCATGTGCTCAAATCTTTATTTGAATTCCATATAATATCTATGGGAAGAAAAGGATAGTGAATTTAAGGAATACATTAAGAGCAAAGATAGGTTCAAAGCTTCTCCGTTGGACGTAAAATCATTCATAAAATGAAAAATAAATTTGTTGGAATTATCCAAGTAAATTCAAGGTATATGTATATCGATATATGTTTATTTTTTTGCTTTTGTGTATATATAACTACTGAATTATCTATATATAGTTTTAAATATACTAGCCGGAAAACTAGTTATGTGTTGTCTAAAATTCTGTTGCTTTTATATGTACTTTTATGTTTATGCATGATACTAATGATTCTTTTTTTCTTTTTATCCGACGTTGTTCCAGCACTGGAGGTATTTAGAGGTAAGTGATACAATTTTCTTTGCATGTACAGTTACATTGTTTTTGCATGTTTATTAAAACTTCTATAAAATAGAATGACATGCCAATTTCGTAGTTCATATATTCTCTGATTAATTTTTTTCAAGTATAATTGAATTGTCTTGATCTCACTACGAAATTGTGGCTATGAAGGCACATGCGATTATTTGAACTCCTTTGAAACTTTTTATTGCAAAGTGCCAACGTTTTCCGATACGAGACCCAGGGATAAGTATTACATCAGTTAAAAGCATGAAATTCTGAAAGTCCATTCAGGTTTCTAGATAATTATCATTTCTGAATTTTTATGAGGAAAATAATTCTCTATCTTCAGAGTTACGAAAACGTGATTTTTTTTTTCTCCCGAAAATGCAACATGATTTGAAAAATGATATCCTGAAGGAAATTTTTTCAGTTTTTCAGAAATTGAAAGTTTTCTTTCTTGTCTTGTCAATTATCTTGTCTATTACAGAGCCACGAAAAATGTGAGAATAGAAACTTGTGTTAAAATGCAGAAGATCGTTGAGCAAAATTAAAGCCTCACATGTTCTTGCCTTATTGTTTTGCAACTCTTGTCCTACTCGAGTTTTGTTTCGATTAACCAACAGGACAATAATATTCACATAGTTACTAGTCTGTTTAGTTTTAACTTAGTACTGACACAGCACCTACGCATGTTCTCTTGATTCACCAAAGGTATTTATCTTGGGAAGAAAAGCTGGTACAAACGAGTCTACGCAAAATACATAGCAATGCCATCTTTGCACGTTGTTGTTTGAGTATACCAGAGCATATAAGCAATAGGCATCTGTGGAAGCATCTAGATTCATTTCTGCGTACAACACTGCCTCAAACAACATCGGAATTCAGTGTTGGACCCTCAAACATCAGCTTACTAACATCTAGCGAATAAAATCAATCTTCTCCAAGAAGGAAATTATGATGTCTACCCTTTATAATCCGAGTTTTTGAAAGGTTTTTGTCTCTGTAACAGCATGTTTTGGGTTCTGCAACGTTCCTTCAAAGTTGAGCTTTAGGAGCCGACGTCCGACTCGAGTACCTTGGATGAATTCTCGACATACAGTTATGCGCCTAGCCTAGTCTCGGGAACACCGTCACTGGAAACTTGATGACTCTCGTGGGAGGCCTACCAAGATTTAGACTGGTGCACTAATTTTCTGGAACTTCTTCCCACTTAAAGTACCAATCGGTACTTTGTGTATACCCTACATATATAGTTGGGATCATGTTTGTTATTAAAATTTTAATAAGATAAGTTACAAATAAAGAAATAAGTATGTATAAGTCTTACTCATTTTCGTCACCTGACCGTAATTCAAAATTACGCTGTATTGTCCTCGGACCTCTCCCTTAGGAGATTGATCCCGGACCGTCGTCAATAGCCTGTGTTATGTTGCTCTAGTACGACGTTAATTAAATTTAGAATTTAGTTTGAATACTTTTTAGAACAAGTTTTTACTGTTTACAGAAAAAATACCCTTTTCTACCGGCTCAACATGAAAACATAACACGCATTGAGGTTCACGAGATTAATAGAACCATACCATATGGTTCGAGTTTTAATTAGATTGAAGCATATTCTAATTATGATTTATTTTCTGTATTCACAAACCGAAGCTCTGAAGTTTATTGCCATGATCACTTTTCACATATTTGCTATGTTTTATGGGAAATGAAAGCTATGGGGGTTTAATACAGAAGTTTTTCGTTAAGATTTAGCATGAAGTGTTGAGCAGCAAAATTTTTTACTGCCTGTAATTTGCCGGAAAAGTACTAAGCATTGAACGAAATCTTTGAATTTGATGTCACAAATTATCCTGTGACTAGCTTTTTTGAAACGCTTCCACATGAAAAATTTCTTTTCGTTGCCCCTTTTACACGAATTCTTTCTCATAGATGTCATTAATGTGTTTTTCTCTGCAAAATGCTACTAGTGGGTACAGTTAGTTCTCAGTAATTAGGTTCTCAGTCAAACAAACAAAAAGTGTAATTGGACGTGGAATAAGCCCACGAGTATAAATGCATTTTATTTGCACAAGGTTTCATTTTTATATTTATTTAAATAGTATTTCCAAATAGCAACCCCTTTGTTTAACGTTATTAAAATATTTCCTAATCATAATTGAATTTTTATGCAAACTTAAGTATTCATAATTTCCAGAGATATAGAAATATTCGGGGACCGTTTCAATATGTTGAAATCTCTAATATTATAAAAGGAATGGTCTGTCTGTGTTTGTTTTCGGCACGCAACGTCCTGAAATATCTGTTGCACTTACAGAAATGGGATTTGGCACTCAAGAAATCCGAATTTTTTGCAATTTTTGGGTCGCGCCGAATTTTAAAATTCAATCTAGAAGCTTTTTTTATGAATTTAATTATTATTGTTCTCTTTGGAATGGCAACAGCATAAAAGATCGCAGATTCTAAATTAATTTTTTCCGTGCTTTCGTTTGATTTTGCGGAGGAACGATTTGTCAGCAGATTAAAAAAAAAAAAAAATAAAATAAAAAATAAAAATATATATATATATATATATATATATATATATATATTTTAAACTGGAGTTTAGTTCTTTTTTCTATTTCCTAGATCGTTAAAGATAGAGTAAAAATTTCAACAGATTTGAAATCTACGGAAAATTTCACAATATATCGATACCCAAAAATATGATTTTCTTTTAATAAATAATTTTTAAACTGAAAAAAAAATCTTTTATCTTTTCGCAAGAGATGTGTAGTCACGCCAACATTTGCGTTCCGAAAATAAACAGATTACATTTTCTGCTTTCTTACAATTTCACTGAAGGAAAGCAAAAAAATAAAAAAAAAACATTTTGACTGGCATTGTTCAGTTCTTTTTTGTAAACTCGGGATCGGAAAAGATAGATTGAAAATTTTAACGGATTTGAAATCTGTGGAAAATTTTACACCCTATTGATACTTTATACATTTGATTTTCTTTTAATAAATAATTTTTCAATTAAATATTTATATTTTTGCTAGAGATTTTGACGTTACACCGAATTTCCATTTGGTTTGCTTCGCAAACCAATATCCCCACAAAAGCAATTTGCACGCGTAACGCCGGGATAGCCACGGAATGGCTAGTGTTAAATAAAGGTCACACATGTGCAATGTTTTTACGTTTTCCCAATCTGCTCTCGATTCTTAAGTTTCTTATTTTTAAATCTTATTTTCACTAGTACAAATGCCCTTTTCTACGAAATATTGAACGATATTTCAAAAAGTAGCTGGATTGTTAAAATTTCAAATTAACTGTACAGTACAGCAAAAATGCTAAGTAATAAACTTGGTAACTTTTTACTTTTTGGACCCGCCGTGACATGTCATCTCACCTTGTGTACAGTTTGATCCTATCTTATTTATTTTACTACTCCATAAGCTGATGTCCAAAGTGCTCAACAGATGTAATTTCAATATTTCACTTGATTATTGCCTGAATATTTTCGGTTGGGTTGAGGTCTGCAAGTGGGGCTCTCACTAGTGACAATCCACTGCACATCTTGGTTATTCACTATTCTAGAACATTTCCTGCGCTTCGATGCTGTTAATTTTAGAATGAAACATGTTTGTTTAAAGTATAAAAGTATGCATTCGTGTGATAAATTTATAAGACACATTCCCTTTTTTTCATTCACACACAAAAAAGATCTCGATGCACTGACTTGGAGGAAAATACTAAATTCTTCGAAGCCTCGTCTGGGTTCGTGGAGTGCAATAATTTGACCTTTTATATCATTGTCTCTTGCATTAACGACTTCGCAGATGAGCACTGGTATCGTATCGAACACTGGACCTTGAAAAATTGCTAAACGTGTAATAGTTTAGGGCAAATTCTCACTGAACATTTTTTTTCTTCCAAATAAATTCGATATTCCATATTAGGATGTCCAATAATGCGTCAAAACAATGCAGTTTCTCAAAAACTACTAAAAGCAATAAAAAAACCTACCATTTTGCACACATAGGTTTGAATCACTGCTGAGTAAATTGTTTTTGAAGTACATATACGTTTTAATTCACACTTACTTTAATTATGTATGAATTAATGCTAATAAGAAAATATTGCTTTGGAAAATGAAAAGGGGAGACACATTTTGTTTGGGTTATTTAATAATTTTATGGAACACAAACTATTTTGATCGGCTTTGAAGGCATAAAGAAAAGACTGAAACACTAATTTAACACATTAGGAACTCTGAATTCCAACCACTCATAACTCGTCATAAGTTTGACTAAAATAAAGTTTCTAAGACTAAACTAAGACTTAGACTTTCTTTAGTTCTTTAGAAAAGTTAACTTAGTTTTAGACTTTTTAAGACTAAAACTAAGTTAAATTCTGATCTAGTTTGATCAAAAAAAAAACCAGAATCTGCTATCAAAACGGGGCTATTTAAAAAAATTTTCACCCCTAAAATCCTTTAAAAAAATTCCTTTATTACGGGTCTTTATGCAAACGAACTGCACATTTATTTATAGTATATTGTATTTCCAAGTCTGACTCTTTGGATAGGTTTGGACTCCAGGTACGGGAATAAAAAGCTATGGTGTGATACTTTTCTTACCGACAATGACTAGGTAAAAACTCCCCAGAAAGTACAAAATTATTTTAGTTTTCTTGCTTTGATAAGTTGGTATTGTAATTTACGCCGTAATGGAGCAACACAACGGGCTATTGACGAAGGTCCGGGATCAATCCCTAAGGGAAAGATTCGAGGACAACACCACGTAATTTTGAACCACGGTCAGATAACGAGGGAACACTTGAGCTAGCACTCCTCTACTCAGGTGTTGCTTGAAGTCTGAAACTTCTTTCTTTGAAGTTCTTTGTTTCATCCCGTCTTATCTAATCAATCGTTCATTTTCTACTTGGTTTATTCATATTGCTGCGTTTCTATGCCATAAGTACTAACTGATATCGCTATTCTCATGTTTCACGCTTTCTCTCTTACCCTATTGGGCATATTTGTCCTGGTGTTCTATTATTTAGCAATTGCAAGCAAAAAAATAATAAAAGGAAAGATGGATAGTAATGTACTAAATTTAATTTTTTGTGTCGCTCACGAAAACCCTAATCCTCTCACTCGTAACGTCATGAGAGCAAATAAATTTAAAAAAAAAATTATATTCTATATTTTTAACTTTACACAAGATTGAAGAAGCAAAGCGTGTCCAGGGTGATGGATAAAATATAAGTACTTTTTAATTGACGACATGGAGTCTTGGAAAGTTTTGTTGACGGATGTGAAATAAAAAAAAATGATCTGCGAACTCAAAATTGCAAAATTCCGAGCCAAATTAAAACTATCCAAAATTCTTTCGATACTTGAATTTTCTATATGCAATAGATCATA
The DNA here is from genome assembly GCA_947359465.1 of Metellina segmentata. Taxonomy (NCBI): domain Eukaryota; kingdom Metazoa; phylum Arthropoda; class Arachnida; order Araneae; family Tetragnathidae; genus Metellina; species Metellina segmentata. The sequence goes on along the minus strand of OX375872.1, from coordinate 111,409,045 downwards.
ATCCTTTCATCCAAATTCTTTTAAATGAAAATAGCGTTCCCTCATTTAAATTTAAAAGAAATAAATTTTGTGTTTAGAGAGAGCGACAGAAAAAAGAGAAATATTTCCCCCTCTATTTATTCCCTTAGCTTGGATTAAAAATATGTATTTAAAACAGTAATTCCATCGTTCGATCGTGAATCAACAAAAACAGTTCCAACATAACTTTTGTTTTAAACTATATATGATATCGATAGATGGCAGCACGAAATAATGCCATAAAAAAAATTTCGACGTGAGTTTTTCCAGAGTCCGTGAGGAATCGAGACAAGCGGATCAATTCCATTTGTCGCGGATTATGACACAGTGGTTTGGTGACCGTCAATTAATAAAAGCCAGAATTTTGAAAGAGCAAATGCTCAATGTGACATTTATTGCTCGATTTGGCGACTTTCGTTGAAGGGGTTAAATAAAATCTTGCGTTCTAATTTTTCTTGGGCAAATATGAATCTAACAAAGGTACTAAACGAGTTTAGATTTTTATAAAGCACTTTTGTATATATATTTACTCAAGGTTCTAATGATATATATTGCAATCCCTTCCTTCCACACTATGGAAATGTTGAATATCAGTGATACTAAAAAGGGCTTCTACAATTGGACTATCAAATTTGGTAGAAAGAAAACACGAGAAAGACAACTTTCAATTTGATATGGTTTAATAATGAATAATGATAAAAATTCAAACACCGATGTAGTTCGTTGATGGCTATTTTCGGAGTTTCATTTTACAAATTATACGAATCGGCTTTAAAATCTTATATAATAAAGAAAACTTTGCAATAGGGTTAGTGACTCTTTAGACTTCCGATTGAAAAAAACCTATGTTAAATTATACATAATAGTTGGCCCCAGGGGCAGCCGAGTGGTTACTGCATTGTCCTTTGATTCAACAGGCTGTGGGGTTCGACACCCAGTCTCAGCATGAATATTCTATGTGGTTCGGAATCCATTTAAAGTCGTAGGTTCTGAAATAGTAACTCTTGTTGCAACAAATGACGGAAGAGCGACGTACCAAAATAAACATAAATGCGTTATCAAAGCACTAAATTTAGTCAATTCATTTTTAATTGATATTGAGTGAAAATTGCGGGAATAGTCATTCTGGCATCTTTCTGCTCGTTTTTGTTGGTTTTTAACACATTCTAATGAAACAAAAACGGATATCATCTGTTTTTTCGTTCAATCGATTTTATTACGCAATCGTCAATTAAGTTAACTTTCAAAAAGTCATAAATTTAAATTTGACATTTGGCGAATTAAATAGGAATTGCAACTCATCGTACACATTTCACTTTGAGGACACAAAATTTCGCTTTAAAATTTAGTTTTTGAATAAAATAAAAATATTTTGGAACGTTTCGCGCACATGAAAACTAAAACGGATACAGTTGTCAGAATACTTGCTCAGAAACAAAATTTCCGTCTATCCTTTTGTGATAAACCATCACATGTTTATGACAAATTTCGTGGCAAAGCGGGCAATTAAAGTGTCGAATTCTATTTATTTTTCGGCCTATCTTTAAGGGCTGTAAAAATAAAGTAGCTCAGTTAAGCTAGTGAAAGCGACTCCCTTTCACTAGCTTAATACTCTAGTGAAAGCGACATTCCCTTTCAAAACGAGATAAATACTTCCTCTTATGTTTGCCGTAAGGAACATGCACCAAATGCAGCCCAAACTAGTTTTATAAAGCTTAATTAACTACGATAAAAAATATTGTTCACATAAAAATAGCAAATCATTGTTGACATGCATTACATATCATTCTGGAGATAAATGTTCCGTAGATTGAAATTTCCACTTTTCGTAAGGATTGCAAAGATAAAAACGGGCAATAAAGAAACCAAATTGAACATGATGGATTTCAAGGCGTTATGGTGAGACTGCTAGAGAGATGGGATTTTGTATTTTTGCGGAAATTTGTTTTTGGACATACTTTTTTTCACGACAATGCTTTTGAGACCCTTTGCAAATGCAATTATACTCTGAAAAGCTTCCTTTGTCGGTTGCCTCTGCTATTTCAATCATCAATGGATGGTTTTCAAGGCTCTATGAGTGAGGCTAGAGAGGTGGGATTTCGTATCAGACGTGGCTCAGTCGGTATGTCCACTGCTAGCAACCATCGAGTTGTAGGTGGGAATGGTTCGATTCCTGTCAGGTGTATTCCTCCCTGGATGTTTTTCTACTGTATTAGTCAAACATCCATTGTGCATGTCTATCACTTTTTTTTTAAACCAAATTTGGCCATGTTGCACAAGACATACAATATCGGGATTGATTCCGGACCTTCGCCAAAAGCCCGTTGAGTGCGACGTTAATTCAACTACCTAACTTCCATGATCGTACAAATTTTAAAGGCTTTTGGATGCTTCTTTCGTCGTATTGCATTTCCAATGACCAGCAGTGTATCTATTCAAAATTAATATTTACGACTGGGGTTGCCGAGATTAAATTTGCTCTACTATAAATTGCGTAAATGAAAGAAACGGTTCAATTTCCCCCCCCCCCGCATCTCTACATCTAGTCAGTGATTTAAACCTCTCGTGTCATAGTAAAGATGTCTACGTATTTTTTGCCCGCAACTTAGAAAGATTGAAGACGGTTTAAAAGGTCATTTAGGTCCCTAAAATGATTTTACACTTCTAATCTAAATTAAATCGCAAGAATTTAGAAGCCACAAGTGAAGGAGTAGCAAATACGTTCTTACAAGAAAAATTACAAAACAAACTCATTTTTGTCGAGAAGAATTTGCATAACTATCAACTCTTGAGGGGAGCGAAGAATATCCTCGCTTTTCCTTTATACCACTGGATATTGAAGTTGGGGCGAAAGAATAAACAAGATCTTTCTAAAAGCAGTTGGTCATCAAATCTTGAAAACACATACCAGGACTACAAATTATTTAAAATTAAAAATAATGTTTAAAGATTGAAATTTGTGAAAGTATTTGAAAAAAGTTTTACCTAAAAGTTCACAAATTCCTTTGCGGGTGATTTACAGCTACTAATTATTAATAATAACGTCTCTTTCTAATAACATCTCTTTCTAACAGAATAACTGAAATTAGCTGCTGACTGTTAGTGTTAGTTGCTTGTTGTCAACACCACTGTTAAAAAATAATTAAAAATAACTGTTATTTAAAATTAGTAATACTGTTAGGTGATGTTGGGGGAACCGACTGAACTTATTAAACACCACCCAATCAGAAGTAATCGCCGAATGCCACGGAGATCCATCATCAGCTATCATCGCTACTCTACAACATGACCACTCTATGCTATGACAAGGAGACCCCATTGAGTCGCGACGGAAGAAATCGAAACTGACATCCCCTAAGATTTGCGTCACAAATAATTTTTTTAGCATCCCTGTTTTCTTGATCCAGACCAGGGGTCGACAAACTGCGGCCCCCGGGCCAAATCCGGTTCGTCGCCTGTTTTCAATCCGGCCCAAGGTTTAATATTGTTTTTTTTTACATAAAAAAATTTTAAAAATAAATTATCGCGCTGTAATTTAACGGCCGATAGCAACACCTATGGATAGTGGAGTCTTATCTATAGGAGGTGTTGCCAATGGTCGAATTAGCAAGTTGTGAATAATGACCACACGTGGAGCTACTAGCGTTGCATATTCGCATTCTATCGTCTGCCGTTGCCGTAGAACAAGTGTTTCCAGTTCTCTCAGTTTTGCTTTAGCGGCGCACTTGGTATTTATTTGTCTGTCACGGCGCGCTACCGATATTTTCTTATTTTTATTTTATTTTATTTATTATCCATCGTTGCCATGTCACTCTCAAGACCAGATAAGAGAAAAGTGGACTTCGAATGTCGTGCTTTTGAAGCAGAATTGAGTGTGAATTATGTTGTCATAGAATTAAGTGATAAAGTATGTTTATTATGTAATAACATAATAGCTGTGCGAAAAGACTGCAATATACGTCGTCCATTACCAAACTAAGCACGCGATACAATATTCAAAACTCGCAGAAAATCAACGATCGGTAAAATTGGAAAGTTTAAAACGGAATGCTTCATCACGAAACACAATTTATTCTTAAAAATGAAAAATGAATCAGTAACTGAAGTCAGCTTACAAATAGCTCATTTATTAGCCACGAAAGGGAAACCATTTACATATGGGGAATTTAATTAAATCATATTTGCTTGTGGCAGCTGAAGAAATGTGCCCAGAGAAAATAGATTTGTTTCGATCTGTCAGTCTTTCGGTGAGAACAACAGTTTCCTAATTCAATTAATTAAAATACAAAGCAAAAAATTTCAAGTGGTTTCTGTTGGCTCTTGATGAGTCGACAGAGATTACTTATAGTGGCCAATTGCTACTGTTTAATCGAGGGGTCAATACTGAGTTTGAGGTGACTGAAGAATTAGCTTCTATGAATTATCTGCATGGAACAACTGCAGGCAAATATATCTTCAAAAAAGTTGAGAAAATGCTAACACAGTACAATTTGCAAAGGAATCTGTTAAAATGTCTCACAGCTAATGGTGGTAAAAATATGTGTGGGACAGGGAAATGATTAGTTGGACAAATTTGTAAGGCTTGTGTTGAAGCTAAATGTTAAAACTTCTGGTAATTCATTGTAGTATTCAATAGGAGGCTCTTTGTGGGAAGCACCTCAATCTGTCATGTGTTATTAAACCAGTTGTGACAGCGGTTGACTTAATTCGCTCTCGTAAACTTAACGATCGTCAGTTTCGTGATTTTTTTTATTACAGATCGAAGTCGAATATCCTACCTTGCCCTGCTATACAGCAGTTCGTTGTCTCAGCAACGGAAAAGTTTATTAAGATCTTTGAACTTGGAGAAATAATAGACAATTTTCCAAATGAAATAAACTGGCACACAACCACTAATATCGAACAATGAATTCCTATGGAAATTAGAATTTGCTAGACTCATGGAATTAACGAATTTAACTTAAAATTACAGGAAAAAATAGTGCTCATATGTGAGATGTATTCTATCGTAGTCATATCGCCGAAAATTTGCATTGTTAGAAACACAAATCACATTAACCAAGTTTGACCATTTTGCATGTTTTAAAAACTTAAGGGATTGATCCCGGACCGTCTTCAATAGCCCGTTGTGTTGCTCTAGTACGACGTTAACTAATTACTACCAATTACCATGTTAAAAAAATTTCAAATATTAGCGAAATCCCCATTCCCAAAAAAATTCACGGCTGATATATTTTCTAAACTTGACCTAGTTACAACAGCGTTTTTCGGATTTTGATGCAACTGCAAGATATTTCCATACTTAAAAAATCCATTTGACTGTACAATTGAAGAGCTTCCGCTAGACCTTCAATTGGTAGGTAAGTATTTTAATTAACGTCACACTGGAGCAAAACAACGGGCTATTGATGACGGTCCGGGATCAACTCCCGAAGGGAAAGAACCGAGCACAACACCGCGTAATTTTTAACCACGGTCAGATGACGGGATCTTCAATTGGAAGTGATTGATTTGCAAAATAATGATATGCTAAAAATGTTGTTTAAAGAGTGGGATCTAACCCAATTCTGTAAATATCTGTCAGAAGATTAATATGGTCAATTAAAATTATGTACGGGGAATTATATATGTATTTGGGTGTATTTTTACCAATGTCAAGGGATATTTTCGAAAATGAAGTATGTAAAATCGCAATACAGAGCATTATTAACAGATTACCATTTACAAACAACTTTAACGATAAAAAGTACTAACTTCGATCTCCAGTATGATGAAATATTATCTCAGAAATAAACTATTACATTCATCGCATTGGTACAAAATTTAACCTGTTCTATAATACGTTTATTAATAAATAGAAATATTTCATTCGTTTTGTTGTTGTTTTTTTTGTGAAGGACACCAAAGTGTGTATAAATATGTAAAATTATCACTTCCTAACAAAAAAATTTTGAGGCTGTTTTTTTTTGTTGCTCTATGAGTAAGAATTAGCCCTGTAAAAATGCACTACTGTTTGAAAATTGGAACACCATGAAGGAATCATGTAAATTAAACGAAATTTGCTGGAAATGCAAAACAGGCTTGGATATGCAAATACTTAGAATTACAAAGTGATCACGCATGTGTGGACCGAGAAACACCCCTAAACTTCCAAGTGAGCCGTGTATTAAAAGCACTGTAAAGGTGCGTTGAAATGTGCGTATCGTCGTGTGACTGCTCTAAATAATTGATTAGAAGTCAATATGCCTTGACAAAAACGCAGAGTGCCATAGAGCAACTAACGGAGTTCGAACAGGGCCGCATGATCGGCCTCCGTTAGGGTGGACTTTCGTAACGTCACTCGCACAATGCGTAATGCCACAACAGTGATGCGTGTATGGAAGAGATAGACCATGGAGAACCGGACAAGTCAAAGCCCCAGCAGTGGGTCACGCAATATGACTTTACCACGGGACGACAGACACCTTATCCGCATGGCTGTGACGCACCGTACAGCGTTCTCATTCGTTGGGCACAACATTGTAGCACGTCTACAAGTGTGTTATTGTCTGCCCCCAGGAATCGTCGACGTCTGCTGCGCTATGAGCTACGTGCAAGGACTCCTTTGCGCAGGATTCACTTGACGATGTACCACCGACGCCTCCGGCTACAATGGGCTTCAACACAGCCAAATGCATGCTGATCGGCAACAATTCGTCTTCTAAGTTGAGTAACGATGGACGCGTAAACGTCGGACGCTACAGAGGTGAACGCCTTTTACCGGAGTGTCTTATTCAGCGTCACACTGGTCAAAGGCATTATGGTCTGGGGCGCTTTTGGATATCATGGGCGATCCCGCTTACTCCAAATTATGGGGACCTTGAACATCAGAGAAGTTGTGGTACCCGAGGTCCTACCACTCCTGCAATACATTCCCAGAGGTGTAATTTCAGCAAGTCAATGCCCTCCACATGTGGCTCATAGTGTACAAGACTTCAGTGCACGCCAGGTTCCACTTCTTCCAGGGCCTGTATGTTCCCCGGATATGTCACCCATTGAGCAAGTCTGGAATTACATCAATCCGCGACTCGTTACGGCTGAAATTTGGTATCAGATAGAGGCCATCTGGAATGTCATTCCTCAGCATGGCATTCAGTATCTATGATTCGATGCCACGACGTGTAAGGTTCTCATCGCTGCGCGTAGCGGCTGCACAATATATTGATTTTCAGCATTATTTTGTTTTATAGCTGTAATTTGATCGTTTATTTAAACCACTATTTGTAATACGTGGAAAAAATTTCATTTATTTCTGATGATTCTTTTATAGTTTTGCAATTTTCACAAAGAGCAGTGTTTCATCAAGTTTGCTAACTGGCCTGCTGAGCCAAAACTTTTTACGATCTGGCCCTTTCATAAAAAGTTTGCCGACGCCCTGATCCAGTCGACTATTTTTTCAATATGAGATGATGCTATGCCACTGATTTGAAATAAAGCTTTAGTCCTTTATAATCCTATCCATTTGTAGAATTGTAGGTTATGTTATGTGAAATAGTTAAATAATTAGTTGTAATTAGAAGATATTAGTAACATTTTTCTGTATTCTAACCACTAATTGCATTCTGTTTTGCTCTATATCTAACCATTCCAACTAACCTTTTGTTTTTCAGACTTACACATGTTTATATGTCTGTTATTCCTGTCGAGCTTGTTGTGCCCCTGGTGTAAGTTTCTGCTTCCCTGCTTGCTAATCCTTTTCTCTACAGCTCTAACCCTCTCATAGAATAACTATTGTTCCATAAATTGGAGTCAGAAATAATTTAAAAAGCGAATTTCTAAATTTGTTAGATTAAAAAAAAAACACATTTCTGATGTGTTCTATCAAATATTAAAATGTATGAAGAGTTTAAAATTAATGTAATAGTAATTTTCTATGAAGTTTATTATCCGATCTTTCATTATCTGAACTCGTCTTTAAACTACTTTATAGTTTTCTATTTAATCATTACCAAATTTGTGCATTCATAGAGTTGCTATTATAAATCTTATAAATCTTAATATTTTTATGAAAATTTAAATTATTATTAAACAAAAACATTCATTGTGCGTGTGTGTCTTAGACCTTGTTAAAAACACGGAATGGTTTTCAAAAATTAAATTAAGATTAATGAACTATTTTGTTAATTTATAAAATTGAGATTTTAAAAAATGTGTAATTATATGTAGTATTTAATTTGAATTGAAGTCAAACTTATACCTAACTTTTATGCTATGTATAGAAGCATTCTCTTATATCTTTCTTTTGCTAAGCTTTATTCAGGTGTTCTGTATTTAATGCAGATGGTAGGACAGTATTATCAATTTCACTGCTTGTTCTCAGTAATTATCTGAACTACAACTGTAAACTTTCTCTTAGTTTAAACAAAAATATCGCAACATTGTCTCAATGCTTTTCATTTGTTCCAGTGTCTTGAGATAAAAGTAATTTCAGCTGGACCGGCCTTAAGCCCTCAAATAGAGCCCGCACGCTTCCTTTTAAAATGATAGTATAAATTGTCAATAAAGTTTAATGTCAGCGAATGAGTAACAGTATTTAATATTTTCACGGAAATATATATATGCACACACATATATAAACACACATGTTGTCTTCACAAGAACATATGTTTCAGTAAGAATACTGTACTTTGAAATTTCGAATTTTAAGGGAATTAACTTCATTGTGATGAAGGGAAAATGTTACTTAAGAAACTAAAAGCAACCCAAAATAAGCCTCATCTGAAATCTTGAGCTTTAGTAAATGAAGCATTTTCTATGGAGCTGGTTATAGAATTGTATATACAGTACAAATCCGGAATCCTCCGGACCTTGGCCATTCCAGATTTCAGATGATTTGCAGGTTTTTTTGTGAAAAAACCCTAATCTACCCTCGCCCCTTCCCCGACTCCCCGCGTTACTTACGTCCGGAACACGTTTGCAATACTAAAATAGCAGATATATAAATAGGAATAATTTTTAAAAAAGGAAAAAAAAACTTTAATATGCAACATTTTCTGTAGTATTTACTTTGAACATGTCCGTTATTTTGCGTTGTTTCATTACTTTGGTCCGGGTTAAATGCCTTGTTCTTTAAAAATCGTTGGAAATATAGAAAAAAAAGTGAGAGGAAAAAAAAACCACCGCCGGTTAACAAAACGTCCGGATTTGGGACTTTGTAATATTGAATTAAACGGTTTCGGTATACTTAAGGATGGAATCTTATGGAATACATCACTTTTTCTCCGATTTGATTTCAATTGATGATCCAAACAGGTGAGAGTCAAAAGGGTTCAATGTTCTCACCATTTTTAATGACTCGTTAGCCAACTTCTAGGGACCCCTTCTTTCTCTCTTCCTTGAGAGGAAAATGAGAAATCAATGAAGGATGGTCATTGTGTTCAAATGGAAATCAAATAGCCTTGGTTAATGTGACTCCAGTGATAAATGAACTGACCCTACAATTTCAAATGTACACAGCAGTGATCTAATAACCCGCTTAGGGATGGAGAAAATAATAACAGTTCTGCCTTCAACAACATTTTATTATTTTATTATATTTATATTTTTATTATATTTTTTATATTCTTAATAATTCTTGACCCACCTCGTATTTTGCATGTACTAACAGAACGGTGCCAAAAACATACATTTCTTCAAAACCTTTTTAATTAACTTACTCATTTTAAATGCCTTTCTTTTACTCTTTTATTAGCTACAAAATTTGAACTGTTTGTTTGAGTAACTGTTCATCGAAAAACCTAATTCCGATTGTTTTTTGATTTGATGCCTTGGAGTTTGATTCTGTTCTGATTGAATTCTTTTAAAAAATAAAGCAGCATGTGTATTTTTCGGAGGAATGTGATTATTTAAAAAAACTGAGATGTTTATTTATTAATTTAAGGAGGGTGATAATGTATACTCCTTGCCTGAACAATGGTCTCAGAAACAATTGGTCTGATGTAACCAATATATCTAGTCTCACCTTAGCAAAACGTAACTAAATTAATATATTTTGTTATAGTTGGTTACATCCAATATTAAATTCATAATTTGAATACAGTATGGGTGCAAGAGTGTTGTATGATAGTCAATATTATTATTATTTAATTTGTATCTGAAAAGGGATCTGCATCGAAATATTTGTCTATTCAGTTTTACTTGTTTTCCTTAGTGCAGCGCAAATAATCGTAGGGCAGCAATCGAAACCATCCTGTTCTCCATTTCATTTTCCCTGAAATTAAAGTGTTATTTATTTTGTGAAAAGTTCTATATTTTTTAACTTTATGTAATCTATTGACATTAAATATTTTAGGGGGGGGGGTGTATAAAATCAAAATTTTCCAGTGCTTTTTCTCTACCATATTTATTACCATATTTGTCTTTCATTTCTAAGCAAGTCATGAAGTAGTCTTCACAAGTGATATTCATATTAAAATTTTTCATGTTGTCATGTATTAAAATCATAATACTAAATTGTTGTTCTATGATAGGTCAATCGTCACGTTGAAGACTTGTTTGAAGATTTACGTGATGGACATAACTTAATATCACTGATAGAAGTTCTTTCTGGTGAACTTTTGGTAAGATTTCTTCAAAAGATGATCAGATAAACTTTTTTGTTTTGTGTGATTTTAAGTAAAATGGCAGAAAACTCTTAGCATGAATAAATTTTCACTTTTTTAAAAGTGTTATAAGTGATTGCCTTGATTAAACCTTGATGTGTGCAGAAAAAACTCTTTACACTTTGTCTTTGCACTCTTGTTTGTATATCAATGCTTGATGTAGACCTCACTAGTTTTAGGACAAAAATGTTACTGTTCCCTTAATTTACCATGTTATCGACCTTCACATTGTAAATTAACAATTTTTTTATTCAGTGAAAGTTCTGCGAAACACATAATTGAAGAGGATTTCATACTAAACAACTTAAACCAATGCTATTTTATTATTACAATGATGTAAATCTGAACTTTTTTTATGTTTACATTTAAAGTTGCTTTTATTTTCATGTTTAGTGTCTTTATTCTATAATTATGTTTTTTAAGTAATTTTAATTCAATCCATCAAATAATGTTGTTTCGTGTTATATACAAATACAAATACAAATATTGACGACCAGCTACAGGCTCAAGCCCAACAAGGCTGGTCCTTTGTTTATGAATTCTCCAATTCCCACTGACTATCCAATTGTGTCTTAAATTCGTACACTCCCTTTGAATTAACTATATTTTCTGGCAATGCGTTCCAACTGTCTATTACCCTATTAAAGTAGTAGTTTTTCCTTAAATCCCGATTAAAATGTGTCTTATTCAATTTAAACCCATGGCCCCTTGTTCTGTTATCCCTATTGAAATTTAAGCCCTCTGTGTCCCCTTGTTTTACAAACTTGAAAAGCTGAATCAAATCCCCCCCTCCTTCTTCTTCTTTCCAGTGTATACATGTTTAGCTTACTTAAACGTTCATTATAGTCGAAATTTGCTAGCCCCTTTATTATTTTTGTAGCTCTGTGCTGAACCCTTTCAATTGATTCTATGTCCTTTCTCATATATGGAGCCCAGAATTGTACAGCATATTCTAGATGTGGTCTTACTAAACCCTTATATAATGGCAAGATTATATTCTTATCCCTTGAAGTTACAGTCTTTTTAATATACCCCAATAACCTATTAGCCTTTTTACCCGCAGCTGAACATTGGTGACCCATTTTAAAATCCCTGTGAATTATCACCCCAAGATCCTTGACTGTTTCTCCCTCCTTTACCTTTACTCCCTGCAGACAGTACTCGGCTCCACTGTTCCTGTAACCCATATGCAGAACTTGACATTTCCCTACATTAAATGGCATACCCCATTTTACAGCCCATTCGGATATCTTATCAAAATCTCCTTGTAAATTTCCTATCTGTAACTTGGTATCCACTGTCCCCCATATTTTTAAGTCATCTGCAAATATACTGATTCTATTCTTGATCCCCTGACCTATATCATCTATGAAAATTATAAATAAAATTGGTCCCAAAACTGATCCCTGAGGCACCCCACTTATAACTTCTGTCCACTGTGAATAATTTCCTTTTACCTGCACTCTCTGCTTTCTACCCAATAACCAATTTTTTATCCATATTAATGTTTTTCCCTGAATCCCCAGCCTTTCCAATTTAAACAGTAATGCCTCATGAGGTACTTTATCAAAAGTCTTTTGAAAATCTATGTACATGATATCCACACTGCTCTTATTATCCAGCTCCTCAGTAATTTTTTCGTAGAAATTCAAAAGGTTTGTAGAGCAGGATCTGCCCTTCCTAAACCCATACTGATTCTCTGATAACAGTCCCCCCCTCCTCCAAGTATAACATTATATGCTTTTTTAACAGAGATTCAAATATTTTGCAAATTACTGATGTTAGACTTACTGGTCTATAGTTGCCCGGATCACTTTGTATTCCCTTTTTGAAAATTGGAGTTATGTTGGCCAACTTCCAATCCATTGGCACCCAACCTGTGCTATATGTTGAATTAAATATCGTGTGAATTACTTCCCCCAGTTCTTCCGCGCATTCCACTAGTACTCTCGGATAAATATCGTCTGGCCCTGGTGCTTTAGATGGCTTAATTCTTTTCAACTGCTGTACTATTTCTTCCCTGTTGAATTTGCATTCTTTAATTATACCCCCTGCAAAGGCTCCATCCTTGGGATCCTTTTTTAAACTATAGTTACCATTGAAAACCCCCAGAAAAAAGTCATTTAACACGTTTGCCATTCCCACCTCGTCTTGAATTAATTCACCTCCCTTCCCTCTAACGGGCCCAGTGTAGTGCTAAATTTATTTTTACCACTTGCATATGCAAAAAATTCTTTTGGGTTTATATTTATTTCCCTTGCTAATTTTTCCTCCAAGGACACCTTTTGCTTCCGACTAATAGTTTTAAACTCCTTTCTGGCTTTCTGATATGCCTCCTTGTCCCTGTCGTTACCAGTGCTTTTATATACCCTGTATGTTCTTTGTTTTAATTTTAAAGCTTTGTGTGTTTCCCCTAAAAACCACATAGGGAGCAATTTTCTAGATTTTCCTTTTTTCCTGAACGTTGCATGTTTTTTTAACACCCTGTCTAACTTATTCTTGAATTCCTCCCATTGTTCAGAATGATGCAGTGCTAATAATCCCCCTTTGAATGTTTCCTTTAACTCTTCCCTTATCTTATGAAAATTTACTTTTCTGAAATTTGGAATTATTCTACTATTGATTGTGTATGCTGACTGAAAATTTATACTTAATCTGATACTTCTATGATCACTTTCTCCCAGTGGCTCACCTATAACCAAATCATCAGCTCATTACCTCTCAAAGCACTTTAAATATGTGTACCTTTAGTGCATCTTAAATTCTTAGATAATGTTACTGTGAAATAATTTTGTTTCCTCTAGAAAACTACTGTTGAATGCAAAGCATTTTGATAGAGTTCTATTCTCATAACTTTTTAATATAAGTCTGCAAGATATTTTAATTATGTTTTAGAAATTTATGCTTTTCTTATTTTTTTAGTCTCGAGAAAGAGGCAGAATGCGCTTCCACCAACTACAAAATGTTCAAACAGCATTAGATTTTCTTAGAAATCGTAATGTGAGTATATCATGTATCACATAATAAACTGCTATAAATACATTTATACACATTGAATTTAACCCAAACAAATTTTGAAAATAAACTTATTTTGTTTTACGAGAAGATAAAAAATTGTGTTCAGTTGATATAAATTGTTTGAATTATTTGATTTATGCGTGCATGTGTGTGTTTGTGCTGATTGGTTAGACATTTTGTGAAATATCAAAACAAAACTGCAGATCCTATGAAATAAAGATGGAACCACTAATTCCAAGAATGTCACATTTCTCCACTTTTTCATGTTTTGATTGATGCAATTATATCCTACTTCTTCTCTCATATCTAAAGATGTAAAACTGAGTTCTAATTTTGAATCAGACATGGTGCATTTCAATCCAGGTGGTTATCTAAAATTTTTCAAAGAAATGAAGTGTTTTCTGTTAATGTACATGCATTTTTGCTCCTTTGTAACACTTTTTGAACTAAGAAATTTGTAATAGAAATTATTTTTTGATTGAGGGCAGAAATTTGGGTATTAAGAATTGAATTTGTAAAAATACGCTAGTCAAAATACTTTCTCAAAGTAGTAAAAAAGATAATTGTATGACTTAAGTGGAATGACCATAGAATGTACTCAATATACATTACTATAACGATCATGTAAATTTTGAATGTATCATGATATTCATAACTATACTATAAAATAATGAAAGTACTAAAAAATTATGCATTAATGATAAAAGGTTAAAATTACCTCAGGTTTTATTTAAAAACTTGAAGCTTCATTGTTTTTCACAATGTATTATGTCAAGTAATTGAAATTAATGTGCACAAACATGAAAGCATTATATTATTAAAGAGTTTTACCCAGCAGTAATACTTGCCCTAGAAAAGTTGGAAATGTCAGCTAACATTGAGACTGCTAGAAATGCATACCAACTGTTGTGCGCTATACGAAGCAGTAAATTTGTGCTACCTTTGTTTGTAACTGAGAAGATTTTTGTTTGCCCGCTGGCCGCTATGTAAAGCTTTGCAAGAGGTCAATGCAGATCTGTCAGAAGCATGTGACCATGTTGACAATGTTCTGGCTAATTTTCGCAGCAATGCAGACAAAGACTTTAAAATTATGTTTGAAGCAGCTTCTTTATTGGTACTTCAAACTGGTGGACTAATGGATTTTCCAAGAATGACTGGGAAACAGACCCATAGAGAAAATATTACATCTAAAACTTGTGAAGAATATTACAAGTTGAATCTGTATATACAGTTTTTAGACCATGTGAGGTTCCAGCTTTGTGACAGATTTACAAAACATAACAATTTAATTTCATCATTACAAAAACTGATTCCTAGCAGATGTCTAGCAACTATAGTCCAGAGGATTTGGAAGAATGCATCAAATTTTATGTAAAAGTCCTACCTCAAACAGCTACTTTTAATGCTGAATTTTGCGTTTGGCAATCTAAGTGGAAAAAGGTAAATGAAAAAACAAATCTGCTATTGAAGGTTATTTCAAGTGCAATAAAACCTTTTTTCCAAACATTAGTAAACTCCTTCAAATTTTATCAACATTGTCAGTCTTAACATCAACACTAGAGAGAACTTTATCCACTCTAAGTAGGTTGAAAACCTATTTAAGGAATTCAACAGGCAAAACTTGACTGAATGGCCTGACCATAATGTGCATTCATAGGGAGATATTTGAACACTGATGATGTCATTGATCGATTTAAAAATCAGAAGTAAAACGTCATTTTGTATTGTAAAATAAAAACAAATTTGTAGTAAAAATTATTCCACTTTAGATTGTACTTGTGTAACATTTTAGCATCTTTATGAAGTACATCTGTAAATGTTCGGGAGAGAAATTTCGATTTGCCACTACTGAATTTATTTGCATATTTATCATATAATTTTAAAATGTGTTTATTTTTCAAAAAATGCATCAATAGCAATTTTTGGGAGTATAAATTTCGAGCCTGGGGGAGGGGGGTGAACCCTATAAACACTCCCTGTGTTGTGAGCTATTGATATGAATGTAACAATTTTTATATCAGTATGTTCTGTGGACATAGTTTACTCATGTAAGTTTTAAAAGCAAATTGAGACATAACCAGTTGCAATTCCTTCAAAATTTGGTTTATTTCAGATTAGATTAGTAAACATCCGCCCAGAAGATATTGTGGATGGAAACCCAAAACTGACATTGGGTTTAATATGGACGATAATTCTTCATTTCCAGGTACAATTTCTTATTAAAAAATTAGCTACAATTGAAGATTACAATTTATCAATTAATACTTTTATTTTACTTAAAGGAATTGCTATCTATATATATTCTGTCTTTTCAAAGATGTATAATCAAAAACATGTTGAATGTTTTTATAGAGAACACTTTAACAAACTTCTATTTTATGGAATTTCAGCAAATTCACCAAATATATCAGAACAAATTTTGATCTCTATGCAGCAATTTTTTAATTTTAAGAACTTTTCCTCAGTCCTATTGGGTTCAGTAAAAGGATTGCCAATTGTAATGTCAATTCTAAATTTTCTTAACAGAAAAATATAATTATCAAATTTTGTCTTCTAATATGAAAATCCTTACATATTAATTTTTAACACAAGTTAATTTTTAGTCGTATATTTAATGCTAAGAACAATATTTCATACTTTTAATACAATTTGCATAAGAAATATCTTGGGTCCCTCAGTCTCATTTGTCTTTAAACAAATCTGGATTTGTGTTGGCTAGGAAAAATTTTGTAGAATATAATATGTGAACAAATTAAATTTAAAATATTATCTCATATTGTTGTTTTTGCTGCTTTCAATGCTAAGTCATGTCCTTAAAAATATGTTATTATAAACATCTTGAACAACTTTTCAATAAATGATCAATATATTTTGGATAATCAATCTCAAAAGCATGGATACTACCTCTATTCATTATAGTTGAATAACAAACTAAAAGTAAAAAGGAACAAGATTTATAATAGGGGATTTTTGCTCATCTTGTAACTGTTCATCTCTACTAATTTTTATTTCTCTGGTGAAATTTAACTGATCTCGTAGCAAAAGGAAATATTGTACATGGTCATTAAAATTTCTTTATGAAATTTCAAAAATTTGCGTTTGCCATTTCATTTTTAGCATCATTATAAATATATATTTTTTTGTGATTTTATTTTGTTTGTTTATATTTTGTTTGGTTATTTTTTCTACGTTTCATTATGAATAACATCAAAAGTCCTTGCCAATAAATATGTTTTTCTAGTTTTGTGATTTTCTTTATTTTTTTAATGTGTTTTATTTTAAAGAAAACTAAACCTGTTTGAAGGTCTTAAAATTCTTGCAACTACAAATTATTGTACACTCGCTTAAATATTTATCTTAAATATATCGTTGGTGTAACAGGGCGAATTGCACAATTTGAAATTTTTTACAAGCACTTTCAAACTTCACTTTTCCATGAAGATGAGGAATAATGTAGAACAAATTCATTTGATCTTACATTTGCTTACTATATGTATTATATAAAATGAGTTTGTTTTACATTATTCGTAATTTTTATGTAAAAGTGAAGTTTGAAAATGTTCCTAAAAAATTTCAAATGGTTGGATTCACCCCTTTTAAAGAACGCCGACGATATGTGTCAGGAATAGTTCCAAAACATAATATATATTTTTTTGTATCACAAATTTTTCAACACAAAAAATAGCCATATTTCTATTAAATTCTGTTCTATTAGTTATGGTTTACAAAATTAATTTGTACTATGTATTTTTAATATGTATCATTTTTGAAAACTTAATCAAAACTCAAGTAATTTAATAACCTTTGTATGCCTACTTACATATACTCAAGGAAAATAATTAATATCCTACAGTATTTAGGCCATAGCTTAGACAAAAAAAAAACATCTAGCAATCCCACTCATTCAACATACTTTTGTTTTAAAAAAATGTACTTGACTTGATTTGAACAGAAATTAGTATTTTTGCATTAAACTCCAAATCAAAGCTGAAACTCTTATCTTGACATTTGATTAGATTTATACACATATGAAGCAAAACATTTCCTTTTCGAAGAATTAAAAATTAGTTTTTATCAAGAAGGTTTCCATAAACCTATTCAAGTGTAGCATGTACTTTATAAACACTATTTTTGTGTCAGTAACACCATGGCTTGTACAATCATTCTACAAAGTCAATACATTCGATTTACTGATATCTGCACTTTATAATATTTAATGTTTTATAAAATTCCTTTGATGTGATAAATATAGCATAAATTCTTATATTTTCTTTATGATATATGTTTGGTATTTTGTCTTTGCTTCTTCAATGAAAGGAAACACTAATGAAGTTTTCGCTGTATCATTATACAAAAAGTTCTGAATAGTAACAGTAAATTTAGAAACACACTAATTAGGTTATGGTAATATATGTTTAGATGTACGTATGTGGTATAATACTTTTAGAGAAAATTTCATGACTCAAAACCATTTATAACAACAGATTTAAACTTAGTTGATCAGTTAAAAATTCAGAATAATTAGTTATTTTTAAATTCAGTATTAGTCTCTTCAGTTATTCTTAAAAGCAAAAAGACCATATAAAAATGAAATGCATCGTTCTCTTCTATATATAAACTCAATATTAATTCATGCGTACAAATAGGTAACAAAACAGAATTTGACTCGTAAATGTCTAAATTTAAATGATGCATTATGCCCTTGTCAAAGCGAGCTATTAAGCTGATTAAATCAAAGTTTGTAACTAGTACAATTAATTGTGATCCTGTGCTTCAATTATGAACTGTTGTTTCCTATTTAGAAGTGCAGGGCCCATAGCTTGAATAACAGTGAGGCCCCTTTGTAAGAATATAAATTTTGCAGTGCCCCTCTGAGATAAGTGACTGAAGTGAATTACTGAAAAATTGATAATACTTTAGAAACAATGGAAGGTAAAATAACGACAATTGAGAAATTTTCTTTGATAACTATTATTTAGATAGTCTCTTATTTGATTAGTCTATTTTCAGTTGATCTCTTAAGCAACTTACAATTTACTATGCTAAAAACATACCAAAAATCTTTGTTTGTAGAAAATCTTTGACAAGTAGAATCTACGTATAAATGTTCAAGTTTACACTTTTTAACTTCAAAGTTCATAAACAGCTACAAAGAGTTTAACAAGACTTGACACTTATCTTAATGTCAAATGCTCTTACTAATTGTTACTTAATATTAATAAAAGTGAGGTGATTGATTTAGTTTTGTTTATCCAAACTGGTTCTGCTTTTTACTTGTTCCACTTTTGTGAGATCAACCTTTAATGTGATCTTATTATTAGAAAAACGAACTTAAATTATCAACTCAATTTCATTTCACAACTATCTTGTTTCTCAAAAGTTCAGTTAATTAAATTATTTTAGCTTCACACTCATCTGCAACATCTTTAAAATAATTTTGAATTAATTTTGGTACAACAGTCCTCATTTATTATAATTATCAACTAGTTCTGAAGAAACGAAATATACCTTTCAACTCTGTTTTTCAGAGCAGCAACCAAATCATTAACAATGACTTGAGAAGTTGAAATTTTAAAATTTTTTGATGGTTGCAGAAGGCTTTTGTCTTTTGAGTAGTTCATAAATTATCAAATAAAGAAATGTATTATCTTTGGAGAGAAAATGTAATAGAATGCACTTTGGTATATTTACATAAAAAACATTTAATTGAAGAACTACAACTTATTGCATATATCACCTTAAGTCTTACAATTTTATAAGAGTTCTTAAATAAAATATTTCTCAATGACCCATGATTGACGAAGCTTTAAAATTTTGCTTAGTTTTAACCTGATTTTTTAATTCTGTGAAAATAAAATTACGACTTGCTTGCAACAGAATTGAATTGGGTTAATGTATAGTATTTTGAAGTAAATTAATCTATATAGGTGATTAATTTTGTGCTTAAAGTTGATTTCTATTTCAGCTGTCATACTACAGTATGACAAACTTAATCTTTAATCCAAAAAGTGCATTTTATTTAAAAATTTCTTTCATGCATATTTTGTAGGAATAAAAAAAAAATACTATCACAAGAATCTCTAGTTTTACAGTAGTGTAATGTATATCACTATCTTGCAGTTGCTATAGGCAATGTTATACTACTCTTTCAAGTGTGTTTTCCAGCTATTGGATACCAACTATATACCTTTCATTTAAATTATTTAACTGGAATTATCACTTGATACTTTAAGCATATACTCATCAATGGGGAATTTAAGCATATGAAAAACTAAATGTTTTTCAAAAGTAGTTAAACCATCAAGAAGACCAATTAAATTTTCTTAATCATGTTTAACATTATTCTCACATGAAGCAAGTATTGTATTTCAATCAAAGCTGGTACAACTTAAAAAATACATCTGGCTTTTCCAACTATGCACATTTCAAAATATGTGGTGCATCTTGTATGAGCAAAATAATTAAGTCACCTTTTCTAAATTGTTCCATGAAATTAAATTAGGTACTCTGACAAAATTGAGGTTGAACATTTTTTTAGTAAACCCTTAGATATATTTGTGTGCTTGGTTATTTTTTATGTGCTAAAATATTGTTCATTTTCATAGAAATTTATTTGATTAAAAAAAAAACTCAATGATAAATTGAGAGATGAAAAGAAAGCAAATTGTCATTTTATTGCTCTATGATCACTGTTTGCTGTGCAAGGATGAGTCAGATCAGGGTAAATACTTGAAATGGATAAGCAAAAAGGCATGTGAAGGAGAAAGTGGTATTTTCATTGTATATTCAAATATTGACCATCAGAAGATGGTTTACTAAATGCTATACAGCTATTATGAAAATAGTTTGATTTTCCTTGAATTTTAATCTTTATATTTTTTTTTTCTTACATTCAATACATACATAGAACTAACTATACACAAACTTAGAATTTCAAGAGGTTTTTTTTAACATTACAATGAAACATGTTAAAATTAAAAATCTTATAAAATTAGCGTATATGTAAAGTGCTTGTGTTAAAAGTAACTCACCCACACAGTGCATTACCTTTTGTTTGACTTTCAGACCTCTGAGTGTTCTAATGCACTGAGCATATTGACAGTGCTACTCCAAGTCTTCATTTTGCCCCAGAGATCTTTATTGTTTTATACTGTTAGTTAAAAAAAGAAATATATACCTGCTTTTCATACAAAAGAGTAAAATTCCTATTAAAGTAATCTTTATTAATTGAAATATTTAATGGCAGCATTAAGAATTATTTTCTAACAAAAAGAAAAACGTATTTAATACCAAAATTAAGCTTCATGAAACCATAGAGTATGATGAAACAAGAATTACAAAAATTCTGAGTATACATTTTTATTGAAATGTGCAGAAGTTTATTTTAACAAGTGGTGTTGTACCCATTTACTGTAATTGCAACTTCCAGTCTCCTGATCATTAATTTTCAATGGTCAAAAAGTATTAGAGCACCTCTTATTACATTCATCAGACCAGTCAAATTGAAAGTCAACTGACGTGGAATAATGCTTTCCACAAAAAAGTGGATTTCATGTGCTTGAAAATCTGTCTTCATATATATTTAATTCTAATTATTTAGATACTTCCAAAATCTCAAACAGCAACATCCATTTTTACGGTTATTAGATTTCCCATATTATGTTAAATATAAATGTGTGAGAAGATTTCTTAAAAATTTTTCTAAATATGGGAAAAACTATTTAGGAACCGTCTCAATGTACAAAAATGATAAATTAAAGTCATAGATGTAGGTTGTTTCATCTATTTTCTAATGTGTTAGTTATTCTTCAGTGTCTGGCTTTTTAAGTCTTGTTTTCATTAATTCTAATTCCACTTTCTATGAAATATTGAAAAATATTTTTTAAATACCTGGAATGCCAATTTTTAAAATTATCAACTAAACAAAAACCAAACTTCCCAGCAATAAACATCAAAATTCATGCACTGAAGACTTTACAGATGCGTTTTGATATTTTATAGAACATTTGATAGCGAAATTTGAGAACAAAATAGCGAAACGTGCGAGGAACAAAATTCGTATAGGAAAAAAGGATATTCCGAATTGTTCTCTTTGCTCAATTATTGTTTTTTTTTTAATACCCTAATCCTATATTCGGAATTTATCCTGGTCTTCAATATTAATGATTTTGCGAATGCAGCCATACCTTTGTCTAATCAAAGAAAGAATTTTTGCCTTCTTAGTAACTCTAAATTTTTTTTCCCACTTAAGTCTCCGTTCGATCGCCTATTTTAATTTGATATTTTAAGAAAAAAAACTTAATTTTCTACAAAATAAAGCAAAACGGGATCTAATGTACAAGGTATTGATCAAGGATCAATAATACTTGATATACTTTGCACGAAAAATAGATGTAGTTATTGCTCTGTATTTTGCAAGTGGTATGATAATTTTGTAATTATTTTCCCTCGTACATCCAAATTATTTTTTTAAATCGTAATTTCAATATTGCGAGTGTCGCTCACCTAGGGATACGCAAGCGATCTCGTTTGAAGAATGGTGTGCCAGCTGAGGCGTTGCTTCGTCATTTGACCGTGGCTCAAAATTACGTGGTGTTATCCTCGATTGGGATTGATCGTCGCCAATACCCCGCTGTGTTGGTCCAGTGCGATGTTAATTATAAAAATACCAAAGCTATTTTTTTCTGCTATCATCCAAGTACTCTGTTCCCCCATCCCTCTTTTTTCTCTTCACGACAATTTTTATTTGACGTTATCTTTAGTTTGGCCAAATATGACCTCCAAAACAAACAAATAAAACTGACATTAATAGGGTATGTGACCACCCCTCATACTCATACAAAGTTTACAGCGTGTGACCATGCTTTCCTTGAGGTGATCAACCATCCCCAGTCAAGTAATCGCCATTCCTCCTGTAGAGCAGTTTGCAACTCTGAGAGTAGTTGGGGTGGGAAACGTGCAGACACAGCATGACCGAGGACATCCCAAAGATTTTCAATGGGATTAAGGTCGAGCGAGTACCCAGACCAAGCCATACGCGCAATCTTCTCACTCTCCAGGTAGTCGTCGACGATTCCAGCTCTATGTGGAGCATTATCACGAGCATTATCATCCATTAAAACGAAAGAAGGGACTACTTCTGCTGCGTGCAATTTCACAGTGGGTTCTAGGACTTCATCCCGATACTGAACAGCCGTCACAGAACCCCGTCTATAGATGTGCAGGTCGGTGGGATATCCCAACGAAATCCTGGCCCACACCATGATGCTTCCTCCTCGGAATGCGTGATGCTCGATTATGTTCTGGGGCCGATTGCGTGTGCCTTGCCTCAAGACCCTTACACGTTTGTCATCTGACACCAGGGTAAATCTCCTGTGTGACCATGCTTCATCGGTACAGTCATGCCAGATATCGTCTTACCAATGGACGCCGCAACCACAGATGTCACGTGTGGAGGTCGCTCTTCGAGTCCCCTTCGCTACAACAGCAATATGTCGATCTTCCGCAGGGGTCGTAACCCTTGGGCGGCCGGCCACAGGTCTTCGGACAGCCTTGTTTGGAATTGTTTCCATAATCGTGAAATGACGGAATGATGAAATCCGAAGAAAAGAGCGACATCAGTGATTGATTGCCCTACTTCAAGGCGTCCCACAGAACGCCAGCGCTCACTATCTGCCATTCGTCTTCTGAAAGCCATAGAAACATGTCTTTCTAGAAAACTAAACGGTCAAAGGTTCTAGTACTTTTTATCAGCACTTACATGCAACTCTTCTAACCCTTCACAATACTGGCTTCTTTTACGACTGCCCTTTTTGGCTGTTACATAACACATTTGCATACTTCCATCTACCTCTGCAGCAAATTGTAGCCTCTCAAATTGAGATTGGCTTCTGGAAATTAACATTTTTCTTTCCGTGCTTAACTTTTTGTAGTAAGGTTCCCATTCATAATTTTTTCAAATATTAATTTAATAATTATTATTGTGTGTGTGTGCATCCTAAAAACTATTATTAAAATAAATCTAGATTCTTTTTGGGTTCTTTAACAGTAACAAGGTACAAAATATCAGTGCTATAGAAATATTATTTAGAAAGATATCTATAAAACTCGTCTAAGAAACTGATTTAACATTAGGAGCTCCAATTTTTGTATTCTCATACATTCGAAACGGTAAGACCTAATGACATGAAATTTGGTATCTCTTAAGTTAAATTTGGTTATAGATTTGAAATTGTGTTTCGAAATAGGGGGTTCCTATTGGAAATTATTAAGTTGGTGCCTTATGTAATTTTTATGAATTTATAGAAGGCGACGTTAATTCCTTTCAAACGCCATCTTTGAATTTTCTCTACTGTTAAAATTGCTCGAATGAAGAGAAATTTTTACGATTGAGCGTCCATTGATTTGCGCTGGAGGAATTGAGAAAAAGCACTGTCAGAAATATTTATCTCACTTGTTCCTTTTCAAATATAACTGGAAATCTAACATAAAATTTCACTTACTTAATTTTTCGAACTTAATCTCTTTTTGTCAATCTTTCAGCTAATGATTACTAGATGGCAGCACGAAGGTTCGGTTTCTTTTTTTCTCCCCGAAACCATCCAATTCATCTGTTTAGAGTAGGTCTCGAACATACCCAAGTTTATTTGCTTTCGATGCCTTGTAGGAGGCGTAGCGTATCATTTATTGAATTTATTTTACAATGAACTGTGCTCCATTTTTTTGTCTCCCGGCTTACCCAAGCGATCTTTTTGCTTTCATCCCACTATGTGTGTTTCCAATTCTTGTGTTTGACGCAGCTTGGCCAAAAGTATAAAACTCAAACTACCAACTAACTGATTTTCTTCTCGCAGTTGTACATTACCTCCGCGAAGTAAACCTCGTTCCGTGAAAGGGATGTCATAACTTCAACGGATTGTGAAGGGAGAATTGAAAAATAGGGGAATGATGTAAATCCCTACTTATTAATTCATTATAAAGAAAAGCAATACTTTTTTGGAACCTGCGTTTTTTAAAATAAGCTTTTAAACTTCTCAAAAAAAGTAATGTGCAGTTTAAACTCACAAAATTGAGAAAAATGTATTTTACTAAAACAAACATTATTTACTTCTAATTAAATTTCTAGCGAAAGAATTTAGAAGCTACAAGTGGCAAATATACACTGATTTCCAAAAGTTAAGTATGCGATGTAAATTCTAAGCTTCGAAATGCATTAATCAATTTCACTGAGTGAAACTCTCTGTTTGCCGAAGGGAATATGCAATTATCGTATGTGTCTAATCAGAATTTATTCTCCAGAACTATACAAATTAGGCGTTTGAAAATGACGCTTTCGGAAGCCTTTCAGTAGAGGAGTTTGAATGTTGAAAGAAAATTCTGAAAGACGATTCGGGTTATTTGTGGCTTAAATTAAGTCAATTATCGGTCAAAGAAGACGACTGGAATATTCTCAACTCTGGGGTGCTGTCGGGGCTTGAAGCAGAACTATATTATCTTTTGTGTTGACCACTCCATGATTTCTCGTCCATGGAAACAATTTCAAACGAGTGGATCAGTTGTCTGATGACCTGTTCCTAGTCATCCAAAGGTTACCACACCCTCTAAAGATGAGTATATGGTTTTATTGGCGAAGTGGGGAATGTCAACAAACCGCGTTAACTCTAGGAGCAATGATTACTGCAACAATTGGAAGTTCAATATCTGCAACTACTGTGCTGTAAAGACTACATATGGAAGGACTATGCCCGGGTACCACGAGTTTGTGCCACTTTACGCGTCAAAACCAGTAGAGCACAAATGAAGTGGTGTCACAAACAAGTAATTTGGAAAGCAGCGGAACGGTCCAACGTACTGTTCACGGATGAGTCAGGAATTGCTCTGGATTCCGGTAATAGGCTTGTGAGGATCTGGACAGAACACCACGCCTATAGAGCTGTTAGTGTAATGGGTGGATTTTCTTTGAGCTATTGCATGAACCTGCAGTCCTCACAGGAGGTACTGTGACGTCTGAAAGGTATCGAGATCAAGTCCATGACCCCCACTGTGAGACTGCATGCCGCAGCATACAGTTCAAGCAATGCACGTCCACATAGAGCAAACTGGTGGATGAATGTCTTGAGAGTAAAGGCTTTGTTCTCATGGAGCGGCCATCCTATTCGCTCCACCATCGAAAATATTTGGGATATCCTTGGACGTGCTGTCTGCCCACGTACCCCCTCAAACTAATCTGCTGGAAATTGCCCTATTAGAGGAATGGCAATTATTGCCCTCTGTTGCGCTTAACCACCTAATTGAAGGTATTAAACGTTTCTGCGGAGCTTGTTAAAGGTCCACGGAAGGTCACATTCCTTATTAAAGAATGTTTTACTTGTTTGCACAGTTTACAAAAAACTTTTCTATGCACAAATGTGTTGTACTGAAATTTTTTTTTTGTTTGTAAATTATTAAAAACATATCTAAATATATTTTGCTTGCTATAATTTTTAGTCATGCACCTATAACCAAATTACCTACCTTCATGTGAAATTTTGGCGCAATGTTTAACTGTTTCAGTTATGTCGAATTTAGCGTCGTGTGCTTAACTTTTGGAAAGCTTGTGTATTATTTCACAAAAGTGCCTCGAATGTCCTCACGTTGGCGTGTTATGGAAGTTTGGAATGCCAGCTCAGGCGTTGCATCGTCATCTGACCGTGGTTCAATATTACGTAGTATTGTCCACGGATCTTTCCCTTGGGGTCCCGAACCGTCGCCAATAGCCCGTTGTAATGTTCCAGTGTGGTGGTTAATGAAAACCAAACCTATTTCACAAAAGTCTATCATATTCGATTCTCTTGAGGAGAGGGTACTTCAGTCTCCCCCCCCCCCCCGATTTATACCACTAGTTGTTGGAGCAAAATAGAAACAAGATGTTTCTAAAAGCAGTTGGTACCCCATAAAATGTTTAAAAATAACTAACAACATAATTATAAATTGTGAGCTTTTCCCCTAAAAGTTTTTAAATCACTTTTCGGTTGATTTACAGTTTGACAACTTACAATTTTCCGTTTACGTCACTAAAAGTTAGTAACAACCGTTAAATTAGCTATTAACTACCAGTATTAGTTGCGTATTGTTAGCAAAACTAATTTCAACTTAGCAATAACAATTGACATAGTGGCGGATTTTGGCCCATTGTTTGGGAGGGACGATCTGTAGATCGAAACGTGCTCCTAGGTTTGTTCACTTAGGATTTTCTTAACGGCTTTCTATGTACGGATATTTGACATTTTTGAAATAACTAGAACAAATTCATAAGTTCACAGAAGTTCTTTGCAGCTTATGTGAAGGTATATCATTTTTTTAGACCAAATCAAAACAAGAAAGAAACTATATAAGGGAAAAAACGTATTGTTGAAGTCGAAATAGGAAACTAAATTATATTCTGTATTAAACACAAAAGTATTCACAAGTATGAGATTTCCACGTGAAAAGGTTAATACTGAATATGAACTAAAGAAACACATTTATATTAAGACCATCTAAGATTTGACTAAACATGGTTATCATTATAGTATCAACTCAGGTCTTCTTCCTTTTTCCTTAGCAAATCGATCTAAAATTGTTACTGGTGAAATTGCAATATCAAAATATACATGCAACAAAGCCAAACCCACTAGCCGATCTTCTGTAGATGTGGTCCAAAGCCATGTCTTTAATCGTTTTAGTGCCGAGAAGCTACGCTTGGCGGTTGCTACATACTTGGAAATTTTACAAGAACTTTCAATAATATGTAGATCTTATGGTACACTGCAGGATCACAGTTTTGTAGTGCTTCAAAAGCAGACATGGTACTTTGCCGGTATGGTATCGGTATTTCCTCGTATCTTTGGTTCTCCAATTAATCACCTCTATTTGAAGTGTGTACTACACATTTCTTCCTCTCCTAATTCGGCTATTCCGTGATACTTCTTGCTTATCTCTGTCCAAGATGCGAAGAGTGACTCTTCGTCCGTTATAATTTTGGCCAAGAGCCAATGGCACTAAATTTTGTAAATATGTCATCCAGATATTCCTGTGCTAGTCGGTCTTTTAAGTCTTCTTTTACGGAGTTTAACAAAGGTAAGTAAACATTTATTCTATAATAATTTTCAGGAGTTATGGCAGGAACATTTGATCTATGAACTTAGCGTCCAACAGTACGTGGGATTTTTCTTTCATTTCCAAGAAGACCATTACGCATTCTCTCAACCTCTGCATATATTCCCGAAATCGGATTCCACATTTTTCTAAATTCACTTATTATCGTGATTTGCATCAGAGCCAGCATCTCGAGCTTTCTTGACGTCCAACGTTTGTAAAAGCATGTTGATGACTTTAAACATGTTGCGTTTAAGACTTATGAGAGACAAGGACAAAAATAAATTCTGAAGTGCACAATGTGAATGAATTAGTTTTTGCTTTGGGTGCTGAATTTGGGTCGTGCCACAAGTTAATATCTTCTCTAACGCATCCACGATCTTAAAAAGATCTGCTTTGAAAATTTTATAACACCGTAGTGTCTTTCTACCCATCGAGTTTCGAAAAGTCCAGAAAGTTGTTCCCCGATGTTTTTCAAGGCGTTACTTTCCGCTGAACCCGTGAAAAAACTAACTACTTTTTTGATGATGCCAACAGAATTACGCACGCTTGAAACGGACGCAGATTTGGTAATTGTAATTTTAGTTAACGTCGTACTAGAGCAACACAACGGCCTATTGACGACGGTCCGGGATCAGTCCCTTAAGGGAAAGATCCAAGGACAACACCTCGTAATTTTGAACCACGGTCAGATGACGAAGCAACACCTGAGCTGGCACCCCACTCTCCAAACTTTCACACCAATCCAACGTGAGGACTTTCGGCCACGACAGATTTAAGGTGCACCAGCCGCCTCTACACCATACGCTTACAAACATCCATGCCCGAACCCGGATTCGAACCAGGAACCTTCCGATCTAGAGGCTAACACCTTAACCACTATACCTGTTGGTCGGCGACGAAGATTAGGATAGAGTCAAATTCAGTCGGTGGCTAAAACATGGACAGTGGATTGCATTTACAAAATTTTTTTTAAATTTCCTTTACTGCATCGCAACGATTTGATGTCATCACATTATCTGCACCAATACTAACCATTCTAGAAGAATCCAGTCCCAAATTTTCTCAACTATCTTATCAACTTTGTGACCAATCGCAACTCCAGTTCGCTTTTAATTCAGCCGAAGTTGACACGGTAGTGGGCTTCTTTGGGATCCCGGGAGCAGAAAGTGCTTAAAACTGCGACGTACGTCGCAGAACAGTCTTTTCAGAACAATTTTTCTTTAATTTTAACAACATTTTGGCCGATTTTTTTAACACTAGTGGCTCCGCCCCCTGCTCGCCTACGCTTGCCAATCCCCAGGGTTGCTACGCAATCCCATCTGGTTTGCTTCACAAACCAACACTCCTTTCGCAATCTCCTGCGACGAGTTTGCGAATGAGTCAATCTTCTGCGACTGCGAAACTATCTTAATAATTCGTATAATCCTGATTTGACTTTCCGGTTCATGACGTCACAGCGAGCCCTGTCATTTTGAATGGTTTTGCTTATGAACCGAGTTTTAGAAGACTCGAAATGTTTACTAAGAACTTCGTCTCCAGCGGGCATTCTGAACCGCAACAAAGCACGAAAATTTCTTTCATTTGCCATTGATGCCAATGAAAGTCCAATGTTACCATTATCTCGGTGACCATGCAATGCTAGGTTTTGCCTGCCACGCAGCTGAACCGTTCCAATAATTGATAGCTTAATTTTTCGATTCCAATCAATTAATTCCTGGTGATAAGTACATACTTGATTAGCAACATCTCGAGAAGGATTTTCGTACGTTTTAATATAGTTTGAGGCTGCCTCTTATGCTTGCTTAGGATAGTGGGGCTCACCTCCTTTAAATAAGGAGACGAACATCGGAAGGAAGCGGTCGCTCTCTAAGATGCTCGGATTTGACGAGCCTTATGGTTCCGTGGCAGATTTGATCCATATAAATGCTGTGCCCTCGTACTCTTTAATGAATCTTAACTTGTAAATAATTTTCCAGTTTATCTTTTAAATAAAGTTTAATGTGCTGTAACCAGTCTAATCTCTAATTAAAGACCAGAAACTTTACAGTGGATAAACTGAGGGAGGGAGAGCAAAGCCAAAGTTTCGACCCTAATGATTTTTAAATTTTATAATTTATTTGGAAAAACGTCGGCGTTCTTCTGACGTTTGGGAGGGGCGATCGCCCCTCCTGAAATCCGCCACTGAATTGACACTGTTATCGTATTATATCAATTTCGCCCATTTTAAAAGCTAGCTTCAAAGAGGGTTGTTTGGTGCTAGGAGTATTTTCTGC
The DNA here is from genome assembly GCA_947359465.1 of Metellina segmentata. Classification (NCBI taxonomy): domain Eukaryota; kingdom Metazoa; phylum Arthropoda; class Arachnida; order Araneae; family Tetragnathidae; genus Metellina; species Metellina segmentata. Next base: position 111,378,978 of record OX375872.1, on the reverse strand, counting down.
GCAAGATGAAGACCACTAACCAATTCGACACTAGAATCTCTTAACGCCAAGGCAAATGTAGGTCAGGGTTACATGGGGTCCACATAGAGTCGTGACAATGCAGCGCGAGAGAAGTTCACGTTTTGAAATCAAACTTATGTCCTCAGAGTTGCGTAAAAAATTAACTCTGGTCTTCGGATCTTCTAGGTTTGCGATCAATGTAAGACATACCTGTTCAAAATTGTGATACTCGGATCAAACGCAATCTGGTGATCTAGATTTCGATACTCTGCAATTTTTTAAAATCATGGGTATGCATTTTTTTAGATGTCTACCTGGAAATATCTCCTCTTGGGGGAAATGATTTAGGAAGCCATGTCTTGGAAAGACCCCCTCACATACATCTCAGTACCAGTACCTCTCATGAAATAAAAATCCCCAAGAACTCAGTATGTAACTTAGAATGAAAACATTTTTACCCTTTTAGATACCTTTGAAATGTGAAAGTTCTGCAGCATTATAAGTATTTTCTCATAAGATGCCAAGAATTTCTCTAGAAGGGCAGTGAAACATAAGCCAATTCACATCCTTCAAAAAATGAAATTGTCTTTGTAGTGTACAAAATACATTTCAAGGGCTTCGGGCAATAAGCATTTCTATGTACGCCTCTTCCAATTTTTCAGACTTAAAATTGTGAAAAATTCTAATGTCCATTCGAGTATTAAGCACTTCGAACAATCCGAAATTGTTTGGAGCCCTCTCATTCTGGAAAATTTGTATGGCCTTATGAGGTGAAGGGTCTTCCAAAACCTTAGGTTAGTTTTATGCACATTTCAGAACAAAAATATTTCTCATTTTAACATCCCCTCATGGGGTCTTGGACTATCTTATGGGGAATTAATCTTAAAAGATTCTCCCAAGTAAGATTGTTATTTGAATGAGTCGGAATATCAAGTTAAAATTACATAGCATTACAATTGGAAGCATTTCTCAAACCCCTTTCAAGTCCAAGATTGATATCGCTTTTCTACCTTGGGTGCATTTATTTTTTACCGAACTTAGAAATAAGTACACAAGTTAATGTAGCACGAATATTTTCCTATTAAAGTAATATGAAAGGGTTCCATTTTATGAAAGAACTTAAGTTTTAATTGCTGTTTTAAAACTGATGGATCCGAAAATCAAAAGGAGCCCATTAATTTCGTTTGCAATTGTGTGTCGGCGCGAATACTTGGTTACATTTCTGAAAATGTTGGTTTTTACCAGATGAATACGTAAATAAAACATCTTCAAGTGCCACCAGTTTTACCGAAAATGACCCCTCAGAAGTATTAATTGAAACCCCGCGTAAGAAAATATTCGGGCCGCGATAGCCCGGTTGGAAGAAAATCGGATTAGTAACCGGAGAGGGTTGCGAGTTCGAATCCAACCAAAAACCGTCGTGCACAAAGGCGGATGGTGCACGTTAAAACTGTCGTGGTCTCAAATGTCCTACGTTGGCGTAGTGTGTAGGTTTGGATAGTGTGTGAGGGTTCAAAATTACGTAGTGTTGTCATCGGATCTTTCCCTTTGGGATTGATCCTGGACTCGTCAATATCCCGTTGTGTTGCTCCAGTACGACGTTAATTAAAATATCTACTTACCTACGGAAGAAAATATTTCCTGTGCCGGGCTTCGTTTGTTCTAAGTGGTTCGGAATCCAATCAGAAATAGCGTTGGCTTGGAGCTGAAACTGACATGAAATACTGGGGACCAAAAAATTCTGCATAGAACACTCACAATTCTTATAGTTATATTTTTGACCTAAAAACTAATGGGTCTAATCACCAGTACAGAAAAAATAATTGTTTTGTCGAATAATGAGTGTGCTATAAGCCGACGATATAATGTCACGTATTTATAAAATTGAGTGGGAATTAATTTGCTCTTAGTCTACTAAAATATCTCCTTCCATTTCTGGTTAAGTCGGGCAAAACGCGGACCTAGTTTTGTGGACAATTCTGTTTCTCTACCAAATTTTATTTGTGGTTCTCGTGTCGAAATTTCTTTCCGAAAGCTTATCAAGTGCTTTAAATAGTTATTCTCTTATTATCATTAACTTGAATCCTGAGGTCAAATTGGGGCCCTCTGCGCTAAGAACTTTCGAGTTGTAGACGGCACAGGTTCGATTCCTGTCAGGCACATTCCTCCCTGGATAAATTTCTCTCTTCTGTATCAGTAAAATTTTGATTATGTGTCTATTATTTGTTATTGCAGCCTGGCCAAATATGGCCCTTGCGCCATAAAATTCCAAAACCAACCCGAGGTCAAGTTTACTAGCTACCAATCCCTCGATAGCCGACCTTTTGAGCATTCTGGTTCTGGTTCAACAGCGGATTCTATTTCCGATTTAGGTGTTTGTGAAATCATTTTCATAAACCGTAGGACCTGGTCTTCGTGCACCTCACGCAGCAAAGTGACCCTATGGCGGTCGTAGCCGCTTTCCTTGTTGTTACTAGTCCTTCACTGAGTAGCGGCAGCTAGACAGCATCCATGGGTTCTCACACCCTAAAAATGTCAAGGGCCTGCTAAGGATCCGTCTCAAAAAATTCCCTGGGGAGCTGGAGACGAGAGGATGTGCTCTGGGGATGCACTCTCCTCATCACTTTTAGAGCATACAGGAATCTCCTTAATACCGTGGTTATAAAAACAGCCCCGCAAGTTACCACTTGCAAATCTAGACAGTGCCGTCTGGCCGGCTCTATCACAAGAGGTCAGTTGATTCACCAGGACTGTCCCGCCGATACCATCCATGTGGTGGGGGGACCCTCCACACCTTTAAGTCCTTGATTTTCCTGATGGAGAAAAGTTCGTCAAATGTGAGGGAGGAGTCAGAACGAAAAGGTTCCACCGAGCCTATCTTTCTTTAACAAATCATCAGCAATCTCATTTACAAAGATGTCCACATGTGACGGTATTCATTGGAGGTGTACTCATGTGCCGGGCAGATGAGTCCTAGCAAATTCAAAATGCAGATGCCAACACGATTACCCACGTTGTGTCGCTCTCCTTAGCGACCGCTACCGCTTAGCAGGTAGTTTATTACAAAATTTGGTGTTCACAATTCTTTCAATGGATGGAAGATTGGTTTTTCTGGCCAAGTAACGTTTTTATGGAATCCATTGGAAAAAGTGAAATGCCAGGTAGGGTGGGGAGTATCGAAACCGTTTATCAGTGGCCGGGAAGAGATATGTGAAGTTGTGGGATGATCCGAAGGTGGTTTTTGCGTGGGTAGTCCACGTGGGCCCATTCAACTTTTAGTATCTGTGCTGAGTCAGGGTGAAGGTCTGAAGCAGACAACGCCTCGTCCTTTTCCATGTCGCGTCATATGGAATTTGTCCTCTTGTTTTCTTCAAGGATCGTGTAAGGGGTCAAATGATAGAAATGAATGGCGATCGATTTCGGGTGAATAATCTGTTCTCGCACATGGCTACTTAAATTAGCTTTTTCTGTACGAACGTTGGGCCATAGTGCTTGTCGAATTCTGGGTTGTCGAGTCCTTGTCGAAACATTGCATTGGTATGGAATAACCTAGATTTCCACCTACGCATTGGCTTCGTGGAAGGGAGTTCAAGTGCAATATTTGTGCTTCACATCTGGAAAACTTACCTTAGTTGAAATGTTAGTTTTTATGTCGATGATCATTCGTAGTACCTCTGAGGACAAGTTGAAACGGATTGGTAAACAGTTATAATAGAACCGAAACCATCGGATCTCTGATCCAGGGTATGCCGATTTAAATCAATTTGATTCGGTTCAAATCAAATGATTTTTATTAGAAATCATGATTTAAATCAAGCTTTTAGTTTTCTTGTTTACCCTAATTAAAGTTTATTAATGTTGAAAATGGATTAACCTGAGATAGAAGGCATGTTATTTTATACAATTAAGTTTTAATAATTGATTTACTCAGTAACATTTGAAGAATAGACCTCTTTTTAATTGCAAATAACGGGTTTACTTTGAAGAAACTAAAGCTGTATTGATCGGGATGCAGTAGCATCAATTTGGAGTAGTTATTTGAGTGCCTAAGTGAAACACCACTTGCTTTGTAAATAAGTGTTTTAGAAATACTTTGTCCCTCAGTGTATTTCTCTCTTCTGTGTCAGTAAGACTTCTCTTGTGTGTATGTCCAATTTCTGTATATGGCAGCATGGCCCTTGTGCTATAAAACGTAATCAACAATCACTGCTACTTCTGTTTTTGTGGAAAGAATAATTTCAACTTGACTTTCAGTTTTTACTCTTGAAACACTTTTTTTTTTCACTCGAAACTATGAACTATGAAATATTTGTCAAAAGAAATGAGCTGCAATTGTTAACTGTTTCTTCGGGAAATCGTTTCACCCAAAGCACATGGTATCACCATTTGCATATCCATCATCTGACCCTGGACCTACATTTGAGACTGATTTCCTGTGGAGGTTCCGATGTCTCCGACAACTAATGCATGTACCCGAAATAAGATAGGAAGCTCTTTGTATACAGATGAAGCTTTTGTGTGCATTTCCTTTTTGGTAACTTCTCTTGTCATTCACCATTCTTGTATTTTTTTAAATGAAATTAGATACATTTTATTCACGCGCATTAAAGGTTTTCTTTTCGAGGGATAAATTATCTCGCAAGTCACGGGGTTAAATAAATGTAAAACTGAATTTTTTTCAGAAAGGTTGCTCTTTTATTTTACGAACCCGAGAGCGAAGAAATTTGCGTGGCTTATGACGCTGCTGATTTTGTAGGTCTAGGGTCAGATGATGGTTATGCAAATGTTGATACCGTGTGTTTTGGGTGCAACAATTTCGTTCTCCCGAAGACACAGTTGAAAGGCAGCTCATTTCTTTTATTTCGACTGAAATTTCTTGAGCATAATGTAGGATGTAGATAGATTGTGAAGATACTTTCTTGGTAACTCCCTCCGTCTTAAATCTACTTTATTCATGAAACTCAATAAATTTTCATCCGCGGTAAAAGGTTGGACTTAGTACGATGAATTTGCCCTTTTTAAACTTTTAGGGAATGTGTATAAATAAGTGTTCGTGTGGTGTATGTATGAGAGCTTTGATTTTGAAGAAACGGTTTAAAGACTGCTGTGAAGTTAATATTTTCTGATAAAGAAATACGTGACTAATTCTTTTTTGAAATTTAATGATTAATAATAAAAAAAAAGGCACGTCACGGGAGAAAGTTATGCAACTATATGTACGAGCTAGCGTATTTCCTATTTCAAACCTACTGCGTTTTGGGAGAATTTTCTAATCTAGCCATATTCCCTTTTCGTCGCTGAAAATCGGAATTTTGTAAATATTCTTGAGCGCTAGATTATATGCTAATCGAATCGAAAGTGAAGAACCTAAACACTTTTTGCTTATTATTTTACCAAAATATTGTCCTGCTACCACTATATTCTTGTTCTTTTCGCTACATACCCTTCCAATGTCAAAAACTAAAGTACTTCAATATTCGCTGACTGGACGTAATTTATTAATGATGATTTTAGAGTCAGATAACCGGTGTTCATCGGCTCGTGGTCAGCACCTGCAGGTTTTCCACTGACTGCCGGTCGCCAATTTATAGCGAAGATATCCCCTTCCCGACCTTCCCTTTAAGGAGTGCCCCACCCTCACTTTTATTCACTCCCTCTCACTTTCGGAGCTTCTACACACGAGGAAATAATTTAAAATACAGAATACTACATACGGTTTTTGAGTTAAAAATATGCACCTAGGGGGGTGAAGGGAACATAAAATCGCTGGTACAAAGCCAATTGGACCCGCCCAGTCGAAAAATAGACAGATCGCGCTCCTACCTACAGACCCCTTAGGTTTTGGTGATCAGTAGTGACTCGGGGTATTTGGTATTTTATTAACGTGGCACTGGGGGGGGGGAGAAACACGACTGGACTGGCGACGGTACGGGGTCATACCCGAAAGGAAAGATCCTAGGACAACACGTAATTTTGAACCGCGGTCAGATGACGAGGTCACATCTGAGATGGCACCCCACTTCTCCAAACTTCCACACCACACCAACGTGAGGTCACGGCAGATTTAACGTGACATCGTAGTACACAGAGGGCTTTGGTTGGATTCGAACTCGTAACCCTCCGGTTGCTAATCCGTTACTTTTCCAATCGGCCCCTTGTGTAGACTTATACCTGTACTGCTGTTTACTTCTAAAGAGTTTTAACAATTGTGATATAAGTCACTTTTTCAAAAAAAAAAAGAAGACCTCTAGACACAGAAACCAGATATTATAACCAAATTTAACTAAAGATAAAATTAGACACAGAAACCATATCTAGATAAGTCAGTCTGTCAACTGAAAACGTGAAGTAAGTCAGATCTATTCAACGGCAGTGGAAGTTCTATCTTTATTTTCTTTCGAAAAAGTGACATCGCTGTACCTTTTACCCGTCTAATTTATAAGAGAGGCGGTTAATGTAAAAATTAATTTACTTAAAAAATAGCTATTATAATTCAACGTCCTATCCATTTATGGGTGATCAGAATTCATAGACGCTATTTAGTTAGTGACTCCAGTGTCCAAACACCACATCGGCTCTATTTACGCAGAATAGCTCTTTTCCTCTTGGGGCCCCGTTCACACGAGGCACGTAAAACGCGCGTTTGGCGAGGCTATCAGGGTCCCGCTCTTCAAGGTCGCAAAGATAGATACTTGAATTAGAGGAATAAATAAACTTAATTTAATGACGGGACCTCACTAGCCTCGCCATACGCGCGTTGAAACGTCGCATGTGAACGTGGCTTTAATGTCACCTGGAGGGAGGTTTCGAACACACAAGTGGAGTACTTTTTGGCGTGCAGGCCGTTGTCGCTTTGAGTATTAACTTTTTACAGCACCAAGGGACACAACCCTCTAATTAATTTTGCGAATTCTTATAAAAATAAACAACTATATTAATAGTATGTTGGCTGTGCCGTGGTTCCACTACATTTCACCCTCCATCACATAAAAGTTTAACAGTTTTTTGAATTTTGAACTCAGCAAAGTGGAGTTAATTTAAAGGAACATTTCTGAAATCGTGCAACTCGGGAAATTCTCCGGTGATTGCTTTAGAATAAACTAGCTGAAAATCCCGGCGTTGGTCGGGTTGAAATGGTTAAATGTTGATTGAAAAGTGAATTAGAATAATCGCTTTTCTTACTTAAAAAAAATACAATCATTTAAGTTGTACGTAATACTTTTTAACTTCGTTTCAACTTTTTCATAGCTTCTAAAATTTACTTCGGATGCAAATATATACATTTAATTCTTGAATAATATATTGCAACATGCAAAAGACTAAAGGCATATAGAAACAAAAACGAAATTCCGGTGAAAAAATGCAGAATTCTGAAAAACGAAAGATGTACAAAGTGTCGAATTTCGATTTCATGAGCTGAAATAGAGCAATTCGCAAAAAAAAATATAATAAATTAAAAAAAAAAAAAAAAAAAAATAATAATAATAATAATAATAAATATATATATATATATATATTATTATTATTTTTTTTTTGCCGATAATGAGTTATGATTTATGAAATTTAGTAATCTTAAATATGACCGCGACATTTCCCTGTGTTAAGTTTCCTATAGAACTTGTTTCCTTGTCAATTTTCAATTATTGCAGGAAAACAAACTTTAGATTTTAAAATTGGGGTATCGATAGGCACTTTTAGGACTTCCTGTGTGCCAATTTTCATGGTCGTTAGTGCTACAGTGTTCTAAAGTATAAGTGTACCAAATTTGGTGTGGATTGGTCAAACTGGTGTAGATTTGTACGGGAGTATTATTTTGGCGCTCGGTCACCGGACGTTTTGAGTTCCTTTACAGCGCCCACAAATCCCTTGTTAATTTTAACACACCTCTTATTCCTCTACGGGCTCACCTCTAGTGAAGATGGAATGGTGATCTTTAGTGATTTCCATATCCAGACAAGGATCGAGTCTCACGGAATGAGCTCACTTGGCTGGAATTGTGTATATGAATGTTAATTAGGAAGTAAAAATATCCTTCATACTTAACATCAAAGATTTGAAAATAATGTTAAATAATGGGGCTATATTCGATCAATCTCTGAGGGCCCCCGCGGTAGCCCGGTTGGAAGAATGGCGGATGCGCAACCTGGGTTGCAAGTTCGAAACTCAATCCATCCAAAGAGTCGTGTACAGGGAGGGGGGGGGGCGCTTTTCGTTTTTTCGTGGCCTCGAATGTTCTCAATGTGGAAGTTTAGAGAGGCGGGTTGCCAGTCCAGGTAATTACCGAGTCATATGACCGTGGTTCAAAAAAAACGAGGTGTCCTCCTATCCTGTCCTTCGGGATGAATATAGGACCGTCGCCAATAGCTCATTGTGTTGCTCCAGTACCTTAATTCAACCATCTCCCACAAAAAATATTAAAAAGAAAATATTTTAATTTAATGACGCGTTTTCAAATGAAGTGCATCGAATAGTTGACAGACAGTTTTTGAAAGATGAATTATTTCGGGATCAATTTGTTCAATAATAAATCCATATTTTCCCATTTCCATTGATGCTGGAGTATGCCCATTTGAGGGTTTTCCTCCCGTTTGAGATCGCGAGAGGTGATAATGTCGATCCGCACTTGTTGGCCACATTCTGCCTGATTTGATTATTTATTCCGCTCAATCTGTCATGTAATGAGCGGAAGGGTGTGCTTTCGTAACCTTGCATTTTCACTAGTGGTGATTATTTTGTATGGAAAGCTCGAGAGAAATTTTTTCCAATTATATGATACGCGAATGACGCACTCCGAGCCAGTTATTTTTGTTTTCGCATTGATGACAAATTGCTTGATTCTACAATTTGTTTTCCAGCCGATTGATTTTATATTTTAGTGAAAATAACTTGTTTTCATGTGTCACACTTATCCATATCGAGCCCCCCACTACCTCCCGACTTTCTCTAAAGTATCAGATGGGCGATTGCCAGGAGCTTCCGTACGCAATACAGCAGACGCGGAGTTTTTTTTTTTTTACTTTCTCGTTGTCTGCTGTGTTTAGTTTGTCCTTATAGGGCTCGAACAGCGTGGGCCGAAACCTGTTCTGTGTCAGACTTTGTGGTTTAACGTGGGTTGGCTAACCACCCCGCCGCCTAATAAGCCGCTTCATTTGCAATACTCCTTTTAAATAGTTCGTTCTGGGATGCTCTGGAAATCAGTAATCAGCTTGTAAAAAAGCATTTGTTTGTGCAGGTGTTTTTATCTTTCTGCAGCCATGTGTTCAGGCGCCCCCAGATTTGGGAGTGGCCCGTTACTAAACAAAAATCCAATCTTGTTTCTTGCTCACGATTAAGGAAAGCTATTCCATTTTTGTAGATTTGAATGCGAATGTTTACCACACGAACGATGCTAATTTTTCAATCCGATCCTTCCCAAACACCGTATGAACATTTTTTTACGGATATCATTTACTGGGCACTCTGTACTCGCATGCTTTCACATAGTTGATGAGTATCGCAATCTTTTTATTAAATGGTGACTCATCTTCAATGGTTTAAGCCGGTCTTCCAACGAGGTCTAGTTTATTCGACTGCACATTTGTCCTGTTTCAGAACTCCTTATGTCATCCATGCAATGAATAGAATACAGATAACTCTTCTGAAGGATGTTTTACTTCAAAGTTTTTAATGGATCGACTGGATTTTTACAAATCATACCACTTTTATTTCTCGAAAGAGCAGGAATATCAGTTCAGATATTAGCGCTCGCAAAAAACGAAATTTTTGCTTTGTAACTACTTATTAAAATTATGATGGAAATAGATTAACGCCAAATGTTTAGTACTTATGCAAATGGAAGAAAAGTTGAATGTTTAAAATATTTATATAAATTTTCTTTGCAGTTTAATGATCGAAATGAAATACGATGTTTTACCTTGATCTATTTAGTAATTCTTTCAAATTACACTGTTATGTTTCAAGAAAATATTTTTTAAATATATTTGTTAATTGACTCATGAGTTAAAATGAAAATATTATTTTTTATCTGTTTTCCGATTTACCTTGATATGCGAAGTTATACGAAAATCGTATTACGTAACAAATCAAGATTTTATTTCTAACGATTCATTTTCCTCTGAATTGCCGTTTTATTTGAGATAATTTTAACGTAGTCTTCCTATAAATACACAAGTTTCCTGAATGTAGAATGAACGTGTATTTACGGAAGTTAATTGGCTGTTTCATGCTGTGAAAGGGGTAGGTATCACTATCTCACTAATGCAGATCTCATATACTTGACTATTCTTAAATAGTTTATTTTCAAGTGTGAGCGCTTTGTTCAGGTTTAATTCTTGTGTCTGGGAATGGTTTGTTCTTTTCGTCGTTTTCTACTTTATTCGATTCGTACTATTAGTAATTGCATACAAAAGTAAGTCAATTGAGTTTAAAAATTTACTTATCTCATATTTAAAAAAAGCCGCATTCGTACTTAAGCGTTGTTTTTCTTGTCTGTTGGAAACACTCCTTACTATTAAGCTTCCAAACATGCTTGACTGCAAATTTTATTTTCTACGCCATAGAAAAAAAAAGCAAAAAAAGAAATTGTTGCTTATTTTGTATCTGCTTTTCGATTCTAATTCTACAATGCTAAGTTAATTAAACAAATACAATTGGTTTTATTTTAATATATTACTTAAAGTACATTTTTAATTAAAGTTGTTGAGTTTTGAATTGTAAGCTAAAAAATTGCTATTGCACAACAGGATAAGTTATTAAAATGTACTATAATATTGAGAGAATCTTTGAAATGTGTGTGCTGATTCAAAGGTTTAAACTGCTAGAAATAGCTTTTTAATAGTCAACCATAACATTGCTCGGTGGGTTTGTCGTCTACGCTAGCAACATGCAAGCTATAGGCGGTGCAGGTTCGATTCCGGTGTTTACCCTGGGTTTATATCTTTATCAGTGAAAGGTTTTGTGTGTAGGTCCATTTACTTGACGGAAAAACATTGTTTCGCCAGATCTGGCATTTGTGCCTTAAAAGAATACCGTCAAAAGATATCAGGATGTCTGTATTTGAGAAATGCTTAAAAACATTTTGCAATCGAATTTGAATGAGCCCAGCTATAAGAGCTTTTTCAAACTGCGAATCTTGCATCTTGAAAATATTTTTGGCCAGGTGAAACTCTTATCTTATATGCTTTTATCTGAATTATTTTGGACTATATTCCGCTCTTTGCAATTCCCTCTTTGTTTAAGATAAAGCAACCACTTCAAAGATTTCGTTTTTCACGTTTGTAGAAAGATGGATGTTTTTTTTCAACGGTTTCAGACATCTTAGCGTGAACAGAATTCAAATTGACAAGCAAAGTAGCTTGTTTATTTCGGTATCAGTTTCAATTTTGTCAGTTCAAATAAAAATTTCTAGAATGTCGCGTAAGCCTGGACCTTCCACCACTCTATTCACTAGGTTTGCCGCAACTTTCGTCTGTTTCTTCGGAAAACGAATCTTAGTTTTATGATATTCGGTCAGAACTCTGCGAGTTCGTAAAAAACCGCGTCGATTGTGTATAAATGACGATAATGAAGACAGCCTTTATGAGTTAAATTCTTTATTCAATTGGTTTCTTTTCGACAATTACCTTACAGTAATAAATTTAGTTGGTGTTGCGACCTTGCGTCGTTTTAGTCTCGTTAAGTGTCGTTTAATTCTTACGGCCGTCAAGAAAACAAGGCGAATGTCAAATGAAGGTCTAATTGAAGCTGTGAAGCAGGTGGAATCGCAGATGTTTTATACACGACTTGCCCCCATTCCACCTCCTCGCTTTAGTTATACTCAGTAGCTATTACTGAGGTAAGTTCATCGCTGAATTCACCATCAGTATTTCACTGGTGATGCTGGAAAATAAATTGTTTTAGTGTACATTACCTGACAGCATTGTTCTTACTACTTTTTGTGTTGAACTGATTCTAATGTTTTGGTAAAGTGTTTTTAAATATACTTTTAGGGTTGGGAGAATCAATAACGAGGGAAAGTGCTCGTCTTCACATGCTCTTGTCTCAATTTTTTCAAGATTTGAAACTGAAATTAACTTTTTTTCCTGATATATCCTTTAATGACGCATACACAATCGTTAACTTTAACGTGGGAAAACTATCTTTTTCGTATGTTATTTTATTAGGTTTTAAATCCTTACTAATATAAAATCCAAAGTCTAAATTTTGATAACACCATATAACGGACCGAAATTTTACATGTAGGTTAACCTTTTTCACATTTAAGCTACCAAACTTCCAGGCTATTTTTCAGTGCAAATGTTCGTTGGCGTGATGTGTAAGGTTAGAAAGTGGGGTGTCAGCTCAGATGTTGGCCTTCGTCATCTGACCGTGGTTAAAAATTACGAGGTGTAGCCCTTGTATCTTTCCCTTCGGGATGGATCCCTGACCGTTGCCAAGAGCTCGCTGTGTTGCTCCAGTGACGTTAATTAACTACTTTCCAACCAGTAAAATCTACCGTTGTCACTCAAGAGAGTGCTGAAGACTCGTGGAATCAAGCTGCAAGTGTAATTACAGAAGACGTAGAGCATATAACCTATATTACCAGTAAATAAATGAGGATCTTTTTACGGATTTAGTTTAGTTAAGATTTGGATTAACATTTACCTGCATTATATTAAGTTTTTGCTTGCTAATTAGGTTTTGCAGTGAAGTTTAACATTCACACGATTGTTCTCCATGTTCTTTTCTTTTTGGTCTCTTTATTTGTTTAGTTCTTGGGTTTTTGTTTTCTTTTCAGTTTGATGGTTTAGATTCCCGTATACCCAAGCGATCTGTTTCTGCTTTCATCCCATTATTCTATACCCCAATCCCGCTTTTTCCTTTTCACGAAATGTTTTGCCTGAAGGTGTTGGTCTTGTGTTTGGTTGGCCTAATATGACCTTGCGCCATAAAACCCCCAAACAACCAACCAACTCCAATAGCTGGTGAATAAACATAACTTGAAACATTAGTCCAGTAAAATTGGATTACGTTCACTAATTCATTTTTACAGTCTCATTAAAAATTCGTCAAAAAGAGAATTATTTCAAAAGGCTAATATTTTGGCGAGAAAAGTATTAAATGGTAACCTCGTGCTATGAAAATGTCGAAAACGCTGGTCATCGGGATAAAATGGCGCATAAACTTCAATTTTATCCTATTCATTTCTAATTTTTCAAACTGAATTGCAAGATTTGCATTTTATCAACTGATATACTTGAACAGTTTTAATTGGTATTTAAATATTGATAATTTAAATACTGATACAGAATTCATGACCTCATTGAAATGGGTTCTGTATACTCCCATTAAAGTAGTTTAAGTTAATGTAACTTTCCAACTTAAGTTAATGTAAGTAATGTTATTCTTCAACTATATGAGAGTAATGTAACTTTCCAAGTAGATTCCAAAAGCACACGATGACGCTGAAGTTAAATTTCTTTTTAGCTCACAATGACGGTGTAACGGCAAATTAATCCTTCTAGTGTATATTGAAAAATTCTGAAATGTTTTCACTCAAATCTCACGAAACAAACTGACTTCTCTTTCTGGCACGTGATTTTAGATGCTTTTCAAACCGATGTTGTGAGTTTTAATCCCATTCCTCATAACGAGTCGGTGTTTCAAACTGCTTTAATTGCTGTCAAACAGGGCTCGAACTTCCGCTTATAGTTGGTTTTTATGTCCCTTTGTATCTACAAACCCAAGAAATCTGAAACGAATAGAAATTTACACTTTGTCTTAATTTACTTGCTTTTAAAACAAGTCGCGTCATTTTGTACTGTTAAGTGCTGAAATATTAATTTGAAACATGTTCCATTGTTGTTGGCAACATTTCATTAAATAAAATGAGTTCGAAGTTTTACTTAAAAACTGAATAAAGGCTGGAAAAGACAGCTTAAAAATTAAAAAGAACGTTTACCTTATTTTCACTACCTTAAATTGATCGCGCCATTATTTATTTTTGCATATTGTTAATCTTCAAGTTTCTCTTCTACCTTCATAAACTAGTGAACCAAGGTTCTCTTGTAGTATAGAAGTGGATCTCTTTTATGAGTTTTTGAACACATGCTTGAATGCATAGCTTGCTTACTTAGCACACATGATACAAAAAGCATAGATGTATAAGTTTATTTCATTTTACTAATGCACATGTTGTATTTCTCTCGACACCTCCTTGGTACTAAAATCCAGATAGAAAATGTTACGTAAAACGCGGTTTTTCTGCAGCAATCCAACTGCAAAAGCCCTTGCTGAATAATGTATGTATAGACAAGTCCTGACAGATTTGCCAACTATGCTATTCAATGAAATAACTAGGCTTACACTATTTTAAACACTCTTACACAGAGTACTTATCTATTTCCAGAATTGAAATATAGTTATACAGAAATTCTAACGCGGAACATACACACGATACAAAGTAATAATTTTCTAACACAATTCCTTAGAACTTTAGAAACATCTCTCGCAGTGTGTATAAATATTTATCGGTGCTCTTTTTATGTGGAGAGCATAATTGTTGTCTTGAAATATTTTAGTAATAAGGGGGCTACTGAAAATCAACCTAAATAAAAGGATGTCACAACTTAGCTGAAAATGGAAAATGTTTTATTTAATATTTTCTGGACCTGGACTGACCCAATCACCTGTCATATTCACTTGTTTATGTATCACATCAGCCCTACTCAATAATGACCAGGTTGAATTTCTTGTCAAATATTTACGGAATAATCTTTTCAAGATCAATCGAGATGTCTCCTATTAGTCTTTGAAATTCATGGTCTGGTGAGACCAATTATAATACACCTAATTCTGTTTTTACATGATAGATATGTTCCTAAAGAATGCGTGTAAAAAATACATTGTATCTATGGAAGAAAAGAATATTGGTTCCAGATCTAAAAAATCAGTAAAACTAATATAAAAAATATGAAAATATTCGTTTTAAGCTTATTAATTTATTTCAATAAAATACTCATGTAATAATATGCAATAAAAATGTATTAAAGTAAATTTGCATTTGAAATGAAAAAAATTCTTCATGAACAAAAAAACTCTGTTTTACACACATAACAAGATTTTATTCATTTTCACTTTCTGTACGGCGCATACGTTTGCGTACGACTGGAATATCACTGCTATCACTTGTTTTACACACATAACAAGATTTTATTCATTTTCACTTTCTGTACGGCGCATACGTTTGCGTACGACTGGAATATCTCTGCTATCACTTGTTTTACACACATAACAAGATTTTATTCATTTTCACTTTCTGTACGGCGCATACGTTTGCGTACGACTGGAATATCACTGCTATCACTTGTTTTACACACATAACAAGATTTTATTCATTTTCACTTTCTGTACGGCGCATACGTTTGTGTACGACTGGAATATCACTGCTATCACTAGAAATGTTATGTGTGGACATCGTCTTCTTCCTCTATTAATGAATTTCATTATGTGATCTCTTGAGCAAAATCAGCACGAATCTCCTCGAGAGCTGCTGTTTCACCGGTTTTATGAACGAATTTTCAGTTATTAATCGTTGTGTTCGTGTTTTACTTAGGCCGTTATATGATTCTCTATAAGAGGCTGTCAACAACTTCAGTTCACGTTGACACATCCCAGCGCATTCCTCATTAGTGCGTGTAATATAGAAATACTATCCCACGTTTCAAAGTTTTTTCTTAGAATTTAGGCCAAAAATAATTCTTAGAAATTGGCTTGGCCCGCTGTGATATTCTGTTAAATCAAAATGACTCGCGTAAAAAGAGAATGAAATATTTGTTTTGAATTCGTGTTAAATCAAATTAGTGTAAAAAAAATGTTCGTGGAAAAACAGAATTAGGTGTATAAATTTACCTTTTTATAAACTATGTGGTCCAGATCTTCCTTTAGAATATTCTGCTTCTAAATTTAGATCACCGAAATAATATCCTGCCCTACTCCTATAGTTTAGTTCGTAATTGTGTTTAGTTTTCGAGTTTATTAATGGAATCCGAAAGATGTGCTTACAAAAATTGTTACGAAAACCCTTGAAATGATCGAATATCAGTTTCAACGTGTGAAATGCCGTGAAAACGATTGCTGCCAATTTAAGAGCGAATATAATATTCCTGTTTTATATTTTGGTATAGTTTTACCAAAGGAATCGAAGTTTTATTACTTAAGAAATTTGTGAACTTCAGAACAATTCTTAATAAATAGACCAAAATTGGAACTTCAGGAGTTACGTGTAATTTAAAAGTATTTAACGCAAGTGAGTTAATGTGAGTTTTCCTTTGCTGATTTCAACGGAATTGCACATTGATAAATGGAGTGTCCGACCTGCAAGCCATTTCAAATTGCTCTGTTTTTAATACAAGATGCACTTTTTCACCTAAAAGTCCAAAGAAAATGTACTGCTGTGTTACTTGCAGTAATTAGTATTTTATTACTATTACTTTTAATATTCTATCTGTGTGCATTTCTTGAGTCGGAACACCTGTAGGAATGTAATAGTGTGTGCTTTTGTCTTTCCGAAGCATGAGTGGTTTGAATTAAAGTCTATAATCTCTTGTTTATATGTGAATCAAAGCATATAAACGTGAATTTTAACCTGTCTTCCTTATTTTGCCAAAGTTCTTTTTCCAAATTTTTTTAATCTAGTAAGCTGATTATAGTATTCTCAATTGAACGTGTAATGAAGCCAAGTATAAGAGTTGTAAAAAATATAAGGGACATAAAAAAAAAATTAAAAAAAAAGAGGTAGTCAAATAAATTAAAATGTCGGAATTTATTTTAAAATGAAGGTGCTGGTTTTGCAAAGTGAGGAATGTTCCCACTAGGATTTTCCAAAGTTTTTTCTTTTTTTTCTTCTAATTCTTAAGATGTTATGTTTTCCAAATTTGTAAAAATTATATTTCTAACATCAGTTTGTCCAAAAATCTTAACCGCTGTTCTAAAGTCCATTTATTTGTATCCCTTCTGGATAAAATGCAATTTTATATCGTTAGTGTTTCTTTTCCAAAATAGTGGGGTGCCAGCTCAGGTGTTGTTTCGTCATCTGACCGTGGTTCAAAATTGCGAGGTGTTGTCCTCGGATCTTTCCCTTAAGGGACTGATCCCGGACCGTCGTCAATAGCCCGTTGTGTTGCTCTAGTACGACGTTAACTAAAAAATTACCATTAATTAATTACTTTTCTAAAGTAGGCATTCAAGTTCGAATATCGTAGTACTCTTTTTAATTGCATATACTGCATGAGTTAGATCATGTGTTTTCTATATTTTCATTTTCAGAAATTTAGACAGATTATTCTATTGAAATAATCGCAATTCCTTAGTGTCGCCTGTTTAAAGGTCCATATGTCATTTAATGAAAATATTGTTTTCATAATCCGAAAATTTTTGTGCAAAATATTAAATCCATAAAGACAAAGTGTATATATTTGCTTACCCTTTCAAGCATTAAAACATTAAGAGATTAAGAACTTTTTATGAAATTTTCCGTATAAACTTGATATGGTCTAAATGGACTGTATTCATGTTTTTTTGCTGAAAAATAGTTTATTTTAAAACTATTTAAAGTGGTTACGCAGTGAAAGCACGCCACTTGAAAGTGTCCTTCTTTTACAGATGACCTCATAACCGAGTGGTCAGCGCTCTAACCCTTGGTTCGAATCCCAATTTATGCATTTGTTTCCGTTGTGATTCGGAATCCACTTTCAACAGTGAGTTCCTATTTGATTCGCCCTTACCCAAAATTGGACGTAGGTAGGCATTTTAATTAACGTACTGGAGCAACTCATCGGGCTATTGACGACGGTCCGGAATCAATCCCAAAGCGAAATATCGCAGGACAACATCATGTAATTTTGAACTACGGTCAGATGACGAGGCCATACCTGAGATGGCACCACTCTAAACGTCCACACCACGCCAGCGTGAGGACATTTGAGACCACGACAGATTTGGCGTGCACCAGCCACCTTTGTACATGATGGTCTTTGGTAGGTTTCGAACTCGCAACCCTCCGGTTGCTAATCCGATGCTCTTGTGACCGATCTACCGTGGCCCCAAAATTGGCCGTAAAGCGCATCAAACTTTACAATTTAATGTCGTATTTTCTATTTCTAAATTGCTTTAAAAAAGTCACTCAAGAAAATACCAGAATGTGTTTTTTTTATAAGTTTCGTGATATTTGATTGTTAAACCTTTATATTTTAATTACAAAACAAAAAATTAAGCAGCAAATTAGGTTTAATTGCCTTGCGTTTTTTTTTCTATTACTGAGTCTTCCAGTTTTGCATTAAATGTTAGCTGCGAATCGTATCGTTTCCGAATTTCTTGGGAGGATATTATTATTTTTTCATATGATATATATTGCTCACACCTTTCAACAACGTCATATCTTAAAAAATGTGATTTTTCAGGAGAGGGATTTTAAAGTTCAAAAGTAGATTGAAATGTATCAAAAATAAATATTACTTCTGCTCTCCAGCGGCTAAATATTGAGCGGTGAGATATGACGATCTTGCAGTGATATACTAATCTTTCGGAGCTTTCTGAAGACAGGCATAACTAAAAGTCGCCGATTTTTGAGATATGACGTTGTTGAAAGGAGTGAGCGATATGCATAATACAAGAAAAAAAAAAGAACTTGTGCAATAATTTTTAAATCCATAAACATAGCCGAATGCATAGAATTTATGATAATTTTCCGAATGCTTAGCTAGTGGCATGAAAAATGCAAGCAACTTCTTTTGTGTAAATTTTCCTGGCTTAATTTTGCGAGATGCGTGCTATTGTTTGGTTTCGCAGCGCGAAGAAGGACTTCCGAAACAGCCCATTGTTGGCGCGTAGTCGTAGGGGTGAGTGGGCTGCTGGAAGTGGCCAGAGTGGTTTCGCTGCCGGCAGGTTTCCTTCAGCGTCGCTCTCTGTCAGTCTCAGATTCGTTACCCTGCGAGAAGGGTCATGCAATCATCGAGTAGCAGCAGCGATCGCGTCCGCAGCCGAATCAGTACTTCCCAGCCGGGTGAATCCACCGTCCGTACCCGAGTTACCCGCATGGAGCAGTCCGAGCCCATCGTCCGAACCCGAGTCGTGTCCTCTCGGGTCGAGCCGGGAGAGCCTATGGTCCGAACCCGCGTTGTGACATCACGTGAGGGGTCCGGCGACCCGATTGTCCAGACCCGCGTTGTCTCTTCGCGTGTGGAATCCAGCGAGCCTATTGTGCGGACCCGGGTCGTGACGACCCGGGAGGAATCTGGAGAGCCCGTGGTCCGGACCCGCGTCGTGACGTCGCGTGAGGGGTCTGGCGAGCCCATTGTCCAGACCCGCGTCGTGACGACCCGTGAGGAATCTGGAGAGCCCATGGTCCGGACCCGCGTCGTGACGTCGCGGGAGGGGTCCGGCGAGCCCATTGTCCAGACCCGCGTCGTGACGTCGCGGGAGGGGTCCGGCGAGCCCATTGTCCAGACCCGCGTCATGACTTCGCGCGAGGACTCCGGAGAGCCCTTCGTCCGGACCACGCGTGTTGTGACATCGTCGAGGGAAGAGTCTGGCGAGCCCATGGTCCGGACCACTCGCGTCGTGACGTCCCGAGATGACTCCGGCGAGCCCATGGTCCGGACCACTCGCGTCGTGACGTCCGGGGAGCCGGTTGTCCGTGTCGTGACATCCGAGAGCAGCGAGCCGCTGGTCCGGACCCGTGTCATAACATCTCGGGAGGAGTGCGGAGATCCCGCGGCAAGGTCCAGAGCAGCATCGTCGCGAGCTGAGCCGAGCACCGTCCATACGACCCGAGTGGTCAAGAAAGTGAGCGGAGGAAATAAAACGGTCACCGAGACAACGGTCACTTCGTCCAAGGCATCGTCTCCGCAAGTGCGAACTGTCACCCGCACCACGACCAAAGTCCTTGCTTCGCCTGCCAGAAAGGTTTGATTTATTCTCTCAAAATATGCCCATTCACTAACTACCCACCTTTTAATTTCTATGGTCTCAACTCTTGTTGCCGACCCGGTTGCAGAGACTCTGAGTTCGAATCCCTGTGCATTCAGTGTCCACTTTTAGCCGTTAGTCCCGGTCTCCTTCGCCCTCGTGTAGCAAAAAAAGCCGTACAGCATGCAACCTTGTCATCCTATGTCACCGATTACCTCGTCAAAATCGGATGTGATGTCTAACTTTCGTTAACAAAATTGACGAAGTGTTTGAATGAACATCTTATCACCGAATTTGGTATCAACCATTCCCAACGCGGCGTCTGCTATTTATACGCCAATTTCGTAAAATTTGGACTTCGTAACGTCGTCAGTATTGGATTATCATTCCTATGATCGTGTTTACTTTTCAAAATGTGTCCCAGAATTTAAACTCAATCGAATGGATTCTATAAACTAATGAAATGAGGCCGCTCTAAACTGGTCTTCGCGTTCGTCTGCCACCCATTAGGTCCGGGGTTCGAATCTCGGTTTGTAAGCGCATGGATATTGGTAGTCTCTGTTATCTGTAGCGGCTCACTCACTAGTAGCCGTTAGTTCGCCCCTTGTGGTGCCGGTTTAGTGTTCGGGCATTAGAAATAATGAAATGAAAGTAGTACAAGATATGAATGATGATTTGGCAACCAACTACATCTCAGTTGTTTTCCCTCGTGTTACACATATGATTCTCGTGCCATAAAACCACTCAAAAACCCAACCAACCCTTGCAATCCAAATCTGTTTCGATTTTGTTGTGAAAAAAAGAAACATTTTATCCTTATATGAGGAATTTATCATGTTTGCCAAAATATGAACAGAAGTTATAGCACTAGCAAATCTAGACGACTTGTTTTGAAAGTGGTTTCAATTCTTCTTTATAAAGTAGGTCTATAAAATTTATCACAAGCATCATCAATGCTAGCGTTGTCACTTTGTAACCTATTTAAAGCATCAGCTATTGGTATTAACTGGTTGTACATGCTTTTTACCTCTTTGTACAAGTAATGATTGTGGATTATGTCCTTGATACTGTCCTCAATTTCATCTTTATGTTTGTCCACAATTTGCTGATAAAAATGTCTGTTGGTTATAAAGGTTTGTAAGCAAATCGCCTGAGTTCCATCTTGTTTCATCTGGGATTTGTGACTGAACTGAGACAGCATACCTTGTCTAAATACAGACGACAGCGCTCGCTCCCAAACGCTCGTGTTGTGCTGCTCCAGTGCGACATTAATTTAAATACCTACCTACCCAAACGCTCGTATGAACAAACTGCTTTACCACTCAACATCTATTGTTGGAATTCATTTCTTCTAGGCGTCCTCTATATTAACTATTTTTCGTTTAAAAGTGTCCCAACTCAATATAAATGGGTATGAAACATCGTATTCATTTAAGCACTTACGAAGTTAACTCGTCTGTATTGTATTTGTTTATGTATTAGAACACATTTATCGTCATTTCGATGAATCAAGAATTCTTTAAATAACCTTCACTATTCAAGTTAACAATTTGTTCTTAGGAGACATTAATCTTTGTAAGTTTGGTTAAAAGCTCACGAGTGCTTTTTTTGCGTAAATTTACCCAAAACGTAACGTCTGTATCTCAACGATCACTGAATCCAGAGCTCCTTTTCCAATGGTTTCATATCTAAATTGATCTTCTCTTGCTTTTGGCGTAGCGTGTCCATTTCTGGACCATAAACCCCAACTACCTGAGTATTAGAAGTGATGCATGGCACTTTGAAGCACTTTATTTCTCATTTTTTTTATATTGCAATCCTACTTGTCTTCGCCTTATTTTAACTAAGTCAATTCAAATGGGCATAGTAAAATCAGTTATAAAAGCAAAACATAAACGTTGCGTAACATGCATATGTTTTTAACATGTGTACGCAACTACATCACGAGTGCAATAGGATCCATATTCACAAGTGATAGAAAAATAAATGTTATGCGATAAATGTGGTTCAATCAGGTACCTCACGTGAATCTTAATTCACCAACATCATGCCAGTCATCCCATTGTTTTGGAGTCACTGAAAAAAATTTATTATCCTTCCACACTAAAAACTTTAACTTGGTATTTTGTTTGATCCCATCTCACTTTGGGATATTAGGAAATGAAATAGTTGACGAAGCCGCCAAATCGGCCGTAAATAATATTAACCATGCCCTTACCGTGACTTAAAATTTAGCATTTACAAATTTTTGGAAGAAAAATGGCAGAACGAATGGAATGAACAAACGAAGAACACACTTCACTCTATTAAACCAAATATATCTGAGTGGAAGTCGCTACCTAGTAGTAGTATCACGTCTCCTTATTGGCATACTCGCATAACCCATATACACCTTCTCCTCGGAGAAGATCATCCTGTTTGCAATTACTGCGTTTGCCCACTAACGGTAAAACACATTTTGATAGAATGTTCTCATTTTAATAGGCAACGACTTAAACATTTTAATTCTTATACCTTGGCTTTATAAGACATGGTTGGAGAGACTCCTCATCCAAATATTTTTAGCTTTTTACATGACATTGGTTTCATCCATCACATATAATTTATATAGTATTCATTTTATTATGATGTGACTTATTTCATTTTATTATTAGATTATATCTATATCGGATTTTTTATCTTGAGTTTGACGTAATATGTCCCAAGAGGGCTCTATGCCACAAAAACATATCCAATCCTAATTCACCAACGCCCATCAAAATCGTCCATTGAACGAGTGTTACCTCTTCATTCGTGGCTCAAGTGCAAACATAAAAAAATGAACTAGTGGGAATAATTTCACAATTGAAGAATTCGCCAATTTTGAGGAATTCCGAAAATCAGGTGGTTCAAATGATGGGGTGTTGTCCTCGGATCTTTCCCTTCGGGATGGATCCAGGACCGTCGCCAATACCCCAGTGTGTTGCTTCAGTGCGAAGTACATTAGCTTCCTTCTCCTTTAAACAGTTGGAATTGCACTCATCTCAAACGACTCCTCACCGTCCGATACTCCGTGCTTCTCTTCATTTTTTGAGAATTGAGGCGTTATTTTTGAAAGTGGTATAAGTCCACTTTGAAAATTTTCTTTAACAATTTTAATAATTATTAAATAGTAAAATTTAACAGATTTATAGTGTTAAAAACATCATCTGAATTGAGTAACGTTTGCCAATATTTTAAAATTAATTTAAACTCAAACCCTTAAATATCTCGATGTATGAAAAAATGGACTTATACCACTTTTAAAATAACAGCTCAGTTATGGAAAGTTTCAAATGAGATGCATTCAGATGTCACAGTCTTTGGAATCGAATGCAGACTTTTGTTCCGGATGATTTTATTTACCAACATTCGGGACAGCATTTTCGTTGCAATGATGTTTTGTAAACGAAATCCGGCGGGGTATTTTTTTTTCAGTAATTTACCTATAATTGGGGTATCTGAATAAGAGTTGAATCTCTTAATTGATCCTTCTCTATTCAAAAGATGGCTTAAAAGTTTTAGATTTTGATACCGTTTCAAGATTGAGTTACACAAGAGTTAAATTTATCTTTAACGACTTTTATTGAAAAATGAACAGTTTAATGTTTCCATATTTTTATCACCGGGGATCAAGTTTCTTTCGTATCCCCCTGGCGTAGATTCGTACTTATCGACCTTTATTCCCTATCTTGCCTTTTGACTAATAAGCGTTTTTAAAAGGGTATCTATTAATGTTATGTTTATGTTGTGTATTTTCATATTTTAATGAAACAAAAAATTATTTCTACATTACATTTTGCGAAAAGCACAATTTACTACTCTAGAAACAGCATTTTAACTTTTTTAAGGTTAGTTTTTTTTTTTTTTAGGTATTTAAGCTGAAATTTTGTTGTTGGTTTACACTTAAGATTGGTTATTAACCTATTTCATTAATGTCGAAAGCTTTGACCATAATTTCTGCAAGGTCATATAACAAAGAAATACTGCTGCACCAACACATTTTCGTAGGATTACTGCAACAGTAACAGTGACGATTTTCCTCTGAATACACATTGCATGTTTACTATAAAAACTGGTTCTCTCACCACTGTTTATCAGCTCTTTAAAATATGTTTGCTTAAAAGATAAACCCTCTTGCGGTTTTAGTTGATTTTAAAGGCGGTTCCGAAAAGTGGTCAAATATTTAATCTCCTTGAAACCTCAACGCTTCAAGTGTTGAAATTTTGAGTATTGTTGTTTCGTCTGTTTTCATGTAGTTTAATAATCTTATGGGTCTCATAATTTGTAGTTTATGATGAGATGCAATATCCGAATATGTGCATCTTAATGCGAAATTTTTTTAAACTGTTCTGCTTAACTGTACTGTAGATTTCTATTTTTAGTTTGACCAGTAGTTTATATATACAATTTAATATCACCTACATACAATTTGGCTAAAACAGGTGTTTTATTAATGAAAGGCTAAAGAATTACACCTGGAAAACTTTTCTATGAATATAGAAACCAAATAGTACGAGAACAGAAATTGTTGTTTTAGAATGATAATATACGAATATTTATTTTACTAGGTGAACTCTACCTCTGGATCACTAATCTTTCTCGCGCTTGATTTATACTCTTTATACGTTTCCATCTTCTCTCTGCTAAGCTATACTTAAAAAGGATCGACTAATAAAATCATATTCAGCAAGCGACTACTTCAATAACATGATAGAGAAAGATTTGTGAACAAATAGTTGGCAGCATTGATATGATTTTTTACATTCAAAGAAAGTCTCTTCCCTTATTAAAACTTTGACACTAACCTGATAAAACGTCTGCCCCATATTGCGACAGGTATTTTTGTATTTGCTTTACTTTTCCCGCTAAATGATGACTGAAACTTTCGGCTTCGCTCGTCTTTCTACGGTTCTATTTTTCTTTTGCTGTAAGTGAATTCCGATCCACTAGTGAACATCCATCAGATCCTGTTGACTCGATCATCAAATGCAATTGCTTTGCCTTTTCTTAATTTACGAATCACTTAATTTCGATCAGCATTCTGATTGATTCATGAAAACGCCATGTGAGTCGGCAAAAGGGTTAAGAAAATTATTTTATTATCCATGAATAGGCAAACAAGACCCATAAGCTGCATCTCGAGCTGGAGGGAAATATATAATCTCAATTCAGAATTGCAAAAAGTATACATATGAGCCGTTATTTTTGAAAGTAGTATAAGTTCACTTTGAAAAAAAAAGAAGTTTATTTTCTTTAACAATTTTGATAATTATTATTGTATAGTAAAATGTAACAGGTTTATAGTGTTAAAAACATCATCCGAATTGAGTAACGTTTGCCAATATTTTTAAATTAATTCAAACGCAAACCCTTAAATATCTCGATGTATTAAAAAAATGGACTTATACCACTTTCAAAAATAACGTCTCATATAAACTCCCCTATCCAAGAAAAAGAGAAGTACAAAGAGAAAATGTTCCAAAAAAATTATGGAGAATAAGGTGGACTATCCTCACATATTGGCGCATCGCCCTATTATATACAATTAATTTATATCTCTATTTGAAGTGTCAGCTGTCGATGATCAGTATGAATTGAAATGGATAGTTCATTTGTGAACTCGAAATTGGCGTACGGAGGAAGAGTAGTGTTGAGAGAGGTGAAGGGGTTCTACCTGTGATGTGTCGTCAGCCGGATTTCCAGTCTTACCTTATAAGGTTGTGCGTTACGTTCGCCCTACTTTTTTTTTTTTTCTCGCTCTGTAGTACTAATTTTTGCTAATTCATTCTGAAGTTTTTTTGCTGGGAAAGAGGAACGGTAGTAACCGTGGGTTGATGAAGTGAGTCATGCTCAAATGCGTACTCCAATTTAAGAAACGATTCTTCATTGCTGTTTCGTATTTTTTTTTGGGGGAGAACAAACACTTGAGAAATATTGCTCCCGAACTGATAGGTGGGGCGATTTTCCTTTCTGCTGTTGCTTTCTTTCCCCATCTTATTCTCATCAAGATTCAATTCTTTGTTAATGTTTAGTATGGAAATTACGATTTATGAGCAGTGTCTAAAGTTTAATTATACCTTGCTTCAAGTTAACGTATGTGATTAGATACCTCATTATCACCTTTGACCTTTATCCTAACGTTTTTAGAAAAGTTCGCTTTCACTCGGATGTGCTCGGTTTTTATAGTTTATCATCATTGAAACGTGACTTCGTATACAATACAAGCATACATCCATCCTCGTTTGTATTCATTACCATAGTAGCTGGAGTTAGCATTGTCAGTTACAACTCTTTGAAGAACTGTGTGTAAGTTAGGGTCGGTCAGTTGGAGGATTAGCAATTGAGAAACTCGAACCAACCTACGACCGTCGTTGCCTCAAATGTCTTCTCTTTCGTGTAGCGTGAACAGTGGGTTATCAGCTCGGCTAAAACGGGATATATATAATAATTGATTGACCACGTTATCTTACCGTGGTTGAAAATAACGAGGTGTTGTCTTCAGGTCTTTCCCTTTGGGATTGTCCCTGACCGTCGCCAATACTGTTGCTCCAGTGCAACGTTCTGGAAGTCAGTACAGAATTTTACATCATACATTTTGGTTTCCGGTTCATTAGTTGCGCCTCGAATGTCATTGGGCCTTCTTACTTTCGAGCAATTTATTTTGTTTAAATTGTTTTCCCTTGTGTTTGGAGGAGATATTGATCTGGTGGTCATACTTTGTGAGTTGTAGTCTTGCTGGATTTTGATTTGAAACCTAATGGCCTTTATGCATTTCAATGGTTGAACAACGGTCAAATACGAAAGCTCCGTTATGATCAGGAATCACATTGGCAGTGTTTAAAAAAAATTATAATAAATTATTTTTGTCATATACTTTTCCATCGTCACCGAAATGTAAAGCTTTTACTGCCTTTAAAAACAGTTTTAAACATTTATATAATTTTAATTAATCTATTCATTATGTGAAACGCAACTGAACAATCTTGCGTTTAAGTGGAGTATAAACGTTACACCTACAGATGTTTTGACTGCGAAACTCCTATGTCGTCTTGTTCTTGGGATCTTCCTGCCTTTATCAAGCTCTAAACGTCACATGTAGTCTGAATCGTTAATAGTACTGCCATAAGCATTAATTGATATCAAAGTTATTAAACAAGCAAAATGGCGAATGGCTTGAAGAAAGCATATCTTGAGCGAGTCACCAAAAGATTTGATGTGCACTTGTTTATTGGGATTTTGCTAAAAAATCGCACCATTCAATTGATTTTAAAATGCATGCATTTGCCTGAGATTGAGTATACGCAGCAATATTCTGTCAAATGAGGAATCGAATCACTATTAGAGGGGAAAGTATGCATGGGTCTATTAGTGTGATGATTAATATAATATTTTAATTAAGCTGCTTTACAAAATAGTTAAGGAATAAGTGTTATCTCATGTTACAATCCGAAAAATTATTTTAGTATTCTTTTTTTGTGACATGTCCGAAGAGCAAAGTGTAATTGTTAAAGCATGAATAAATGTATGAGTTGGAAATAATATGAAATGCATGAATGAATTAAATTAAATAAATGAATGTATGAGTTGGGAAAACAATTATTTTTCTCGGTTGAGAAGTTCCCTTCTTTCGATTTACCTGTCTGCAGTAAGATTTCAATTGAAGAAAAACTATCACTTAACAGGTTTCTGTGAAATGAATTTGTCTAAATATTTCGTAACGATTTTACAGCATCGACTTACATTTATCACGGTTTTAAGTGCATGCAATGTGGATTATACCATTTTGAAGTGACTTTATTTTCCTTTGGAAATTTTTAAGAATTTCTCCCAAAAATGCATCAAATGTTTATTGTATAGACAATGAAAGTATTAACTATGTTCTTTGAAAAAATAGGAATTGTATGTTTCAAAACTGTCAATCGCACTGGTACATTTCTAGCTATGAAATTTTCCTCCCAAGTACGTTTTATTCATTAGTCTTAATTATTTCTAAATTAATTATGTTCATGCAACGATGCCTATCTCAAACTTATTGAATAGTACGAAAGCTTGAAATCTTATTTCCATTTAGAAAAATTCTATCAAACAATTTAAAAAATATACTTCTATACAATTTTAATAACATGTCGGCAATTTTAATAGTCCCAAGTAGACTTATGTGCAGAGTTCCTGTAATCGTCGTTGCACGTCCATTATATGATTGAATTAACGTCTATAAGCAGAATTAATGTAAGTTCTCGGAGCTGTTTAGCACTTCCCTGGTTTAGATTATAGGTTGTAAACAGTGACTTGTTAAAAGAGTTGCTTTAAAAGCTCTAATTTTACTCTGATTAATAGGTCCCGTTGGGGTACTGATGTGTAATCGCCCGACTTCGAAAATAAGTGGTTAGCCTTGAACATACTCTGTCCCATTAAATACTTTGTTGGGCAACTGGGATTCTTATCTCACAAATGCCTTGTTCTTTGCTCATCCATAAAGATAGTATGTCTAGTTTAAAGATACGCCCTCAATGTCAAACTCGATTCAACTATCGAAACTACTTTGTAATGCGTATATAATTCTTTATATGGCTTGGTTAATAATGAAAACAGTAATTAAGTTTGGTTCTTATCAAATTCTACATTCAAATCCATACACTGTTTCACGTAAAAGCTTTAATTTGAAACCACTACAGTAACACATTTCTAGCGCTAAATATAATGAAAGTGACTATAAGGTTTAAATAACTTTCACGTTGTAAAATATTATCCATCGAACGACAACCCACATTGTGACATGGTTATAAATGTAATTAAACATTAAAAAAACTGAACCCAATCTATATACCTATTTACCATTATGATTCGCCTGTATCAGATTAAGATTAAGTAACGAGTTGCTGCTATAAGTATGCTGTGTAAAGTGCCATTTCTGATTTTTTGAAATCGAGCAAAACTTTTTAAGCTCACCACTGTAACCTCCAATTTAAGTTTTGAGCTATATGGGGCATGGTCACCGTATTTAGTTCTGTTTGTGGTGAATGGAGTTGGGGATTTTTTACACCCATCTAAAGCATGACTTCAAAGTCAAACACGAATCAGTGTTAAGATAATTAAATAAACTGAGGTTAACCTGAAAAGTGTTGTCCGAAGTCTCAGCTTACGGTAATGAGGAAATTCTTTAGTCACCCCCCCCCCTCAATTCGAACAACGATTTAAACCATTGTGTGATCGGCTAGGGATATATGTATATATATATATATATATATATATATATATATATATATATATATATATATCACTGTACCATAGCTTAACATTTATATAGGAAACAAAACGTGATCAAACTATATCTTGTATTTGAAAATAATTTTCTGTGTGTTTGAAAGTCTCTGCTGAGGAAACGATTCAAGAGGTTTCAATTTCAAAATTATTTTAGTGTACGTTTAAAATATTTTATCCCATTCACGAATTTGATTTTCAAAAGGATTTCTCCTACCTAGTTAATTTGAATTTCAGCAAGATCTTGTTTTTTCCCGGCACATTAAAATGCCACTTTTCTAGCTTTTAAATAGGATCATTCCCTTTGGGGGTTGATCCCGTAACGTTGCCAATTGCCCGTTAAGTTTCTCCAGTGCGATACTAATTAAGTACTTACCTACCTCTAGCTTTCAAAAGTATAGTCGAGGGGAAAAAAACCGAACCACCACTCTTCATTCGAGCAATTTTAACAGTATAGAAAATTCAAAAATGTCGTTTGACTGGATCTGACATTTTCTAAAAATTCAAATGCATTAAATGCATAAGGGGACATCTTCATATTAAATTGAGCACCATCTTCATGATTTTCAATGGAACCCCCTATTTCAACACAATTTCGAATCTATCAAATTGATCTACAGATCGTTTCATGTCGTTAGGTCATACCATTTTAAGTTATGAGTACGGAAAATAAATTTCTGAGACTTTAATGGATATCTTCCTAAATAATATTTCTACAGCGTTTATATTTTGTACTATGTTACTGTTAAACAACCCAAACAAAACCCACCTAATATTTTGTTTTTTTATATAGTTTTTAGTATGCAATAATAATTTTTTAATTTGTATTTGAAAAACTATGAATTGGAACCTTACTATATTTTGATGGGAATCAATTTATAACTAATATGGCCATGCAAAATTTCGGCTCATTCCAATGGTAGGTTTTTGCGTTGCATTAAATTTTCCTCATTCTGGCGATTTTAGGGGACAACCAAAAGTTGAAAAAACGTCTGACAAACCTCATATAGTTTGCACTTCCGTTTGCATATTACGTATGTAATTCTCGCGAATCATTTTAACTTGCATAATAAATATAATAATTCTCATAATTCTTGGATCGCTTGCACGCGCTGTCAAATACGTTTGAAATAGTATTCCAGATTGAAATTCGGGTAGTTTTACTACAATTAATCTCAATTCACGAATAGCTATTTTCAATGATCCTTGAAATTGACAGCAACTTTAACATTGAATATTTCCGGATATATATAAAGACAGTAAAGCCATAAATTTTCATATTTAGACTAATTTAAAGATGCAGAATCTCTCTCTGATTAAGGCCTCAGAAACTGGTGTTTCCAATATAAATTTCGTTTGTGCAAAATTTGATATGAAGACGACCCCATTTGAATCGAAACTTTCAGGAAATGCAAAACAGGTTAGGATATGAAAATGATTATAAATACATATTTATCACGTATTTGTGGATCGAAAAACACCCTCTAAGCTTCCAAGTGAGCCGTGTATGAAATGCACGGTGAAGGTGTGTTGAAATGTGTGTAGATTGTCGTACCTAGCCTTTCCTGTGCCCTGTGCAAGAATTTGCATTTAGGCCCCTTAATTAATTAGGTATTATTTCAGCAAATTCATTAATGACATCATAATTAATATTTTAATGATATTGTATTCTATGAAATAATAGAACGATTGGATAAGCGTTCTTGTCCAATAGTTGATCTTAAATAATTTTTTATAAATTTCAACTTGCTAAAACGTCTTTCGCACGAAGCAATAGAAACGGGAAATGTTAGAAATATTCGAAGAACGACATTAATATTTAGGTAAGACTCAATTAAACCAAAATCATGAAGAGACTGTAGAATATTAAGCGGAGATGCAGTTTCTATACTTTGTATAAGAGTCGTTACTCGAAATTTAAAACCTTCAATTTCACATGTGAATTCGTACTTTTTTTTTAAATCTTTGCTATATTTCATAGCGAGATCTGCAACCAATTTTTTTTAATCGGCAGCACTCGTGTATTGTAAAGACGAGCCATAGAGAGAGCAAAAATCGTCACAGATAGTTTTCATTTTTTGATAACACCAATCTATTTGAAACAATAGTGTGTCAAGAACACTGCAAATTTGTATTTTAAATAATTCTTCGGTTGTCAAGTTACTTCTTTCATCTGGTGTTTCATCTATTTCCATTATCTTAACTCTTCTCTTTGGGTTCTCTCTCTCTCTCTCTTTTGGGCCCCCTTCCAAGTGGGACCTGTGCGGGTGCACCTATTGCACCTGCCTAGTTACGGCACTGTGTGTGTGTATCGTCGTTTGACTGCTGTAAATGATTGATTAGAAGTCAATATGCCTCGCCAAAAACGCAGAGTGCCATACGAGCAACTAACTAATTTTAAAATTGAATCTAGAACATTTAAAAATGAATTTAATGAAGTTTAATTACACTGCTGGCCACCCAAATTGCAACACCAAGAAAGACAAGAGATATCACAATAAAATTTATTTTGTAGATAACATATTGACCAAGTATCAAATGATTAAATTTATAGACTTCTGTGAAGTGTGGTTCCTGCCAAAATCAGTAGCCAGAGTAGCCGCCATTGTTGGAGATCACCGCTGCCACACGCATCGGCATTAATTCAAAGAGACTTTGGATGTGTTCTTGGGGTACAGCAGACCAAGCAGCTTCCACACGTTGCCAAAGTTGATCTGGTGTGGCAGCTGGGGATGTAATCTGGGTCAATCGTTGAGCAACCATGGACCACATGTTTTCTATCGGCTAAAGATCCGGAGAGCGAGCTGGCCAGGGAAGCAATTCAATCTGGCGATTGACGAAGAACCCTTGGACAATGCGTGCCACGTGTGGTCGCGCATTATCCTGTTGAAATATGACTGTGGGCAAGTCCTGAAGGTAAGGAAGGACAACTGGTTCCAACACCTCGGAGAGGTAGCGCTGGCTGTTTAAAGTACCGGCAATGCGTACTAGAGGAGTGCGAGAGTGATATCCAATACCGCCCCATACCATAATACCCGGTGCAGGACCAGTGTGGCGGTGCATAACGCAGCTGTTCAGCATCCTCTCTCCACGATGTCTGCAGACTCGAATCCGACCATCGTGGTGTTGCAGACAGAAGCGTGACTTGTCAGTAAAGACAATTTCATTCCATTCTGCCGTCCACACCCTTCTTTCATCGCACCATTGGCGGCGGAGACGTCTGTGGTTCTGCGTCAAGGGTAGACGAAGCAATGGACGTCTTGCGGACAGACCACTCTGCTATAAACGGCGTCGAATGGTACGCGCAGACACTGGATGATGCGTTACAGATTGAATATGCTGTGCTATGGTTCGTGATGTGGCTGAGCGATCCGTCACTGCCATACGCACAATATGCCTGTCATCACGTGAAGTGGTGCACTGAGGTGGATGCGATCGAACACGTCGGTCCGTCGTAACCTCCTGCATCCAACGATCACATATCCGCATCACAGTTGTTTGGTTTCATCCAACACGACTACCGATTTCCCTGAAAGATAATCCACAATCTCGTTAGGCCACTATCCTTCCTCTGTCGAACTCGGATATTTGATCAAAAGATGATCGCTGTTTTCTAGGAGGCATAATTGGTCGTTTTTTTTTTTAAATCACAAGAAAAACACAATTGCCGTACTTGAAATCGTCGAAATCTCCAAGCCTTAAATAGCGCTTTGAAGTGGCGCCACAAGCGTGCGTGATGTGCGTCTGTGCTGAAATTCTAATCATTTGCATATCTCACCTCCGCTAATGCATGTTGTAAATTTCATATTATTTGCATGCTTCCTTCAGAGCGTTGCATTTACGGTGGCAGCAGTGTATTATTGAATGCAACAGCATAGAAGATCACAGATTATAAATTAATTTTTTTCGTTTCCGTTTTCATTTTGCGATGAGGAATGATTTTCCAGCGGACGATAAATAGAAATAAACTTTTAACTGGAGTTATTTAGTTCTTTTTTCTATCTCCTAGACCGTTAAAGATAGAGCAAAAATTTTAACGGATTTGAAATCTGCGGAAAATTTGACACCAGCGAGGTATCTTATACGTTTGATTTTCTTTTAATAAATATGTTTTCAAACAAATATTTATATTTTCGCAAGAGATTGTGACGTCACTCCGAATTCCTATTTGGTTTGCGAAGTAAATCTACACCACGGGTAACTCTGTTATGGTTGTTATCCAATTTGCGAAGCAAATCATAGTTGTTCATAATATTCATAATTTGGTTTGCGAAGCAAACCAAACTGGAATTCACTCCAATAAGGCACGAATTTACATTTGATTTGCACCACGGGCAACGCCATGATGGCAGTTATCCAATAGGCTACGAATTCCCATTTGGTTTGCTAAGCAAACCAAATGGGAATTCTTTGTATTAATCACCGGGGGTTAGAGAGCGGTGGTCACACCTGACCCCACGAAAAGAACTGTCACGGGCAACTTCGTGCTGGTCACGCAGTGGCTAGTAAGATAATGATAAATGATACGTGGAGTAAATTTCATTTATTTCTGATGATTCTTTCATAGTGTTGCAATTTTCACAGTGTATTAGTAATGTTACTTTAAATTCAGGTTACGTACCAGCCATATTTCACGAAACTAAAGTTTCCTTTTTTTTGCCTGTATTTAAGCATGGAGAATTAATTATAGAGGCTAAACCCCTTAATGAAAATTTATTTTTAGATTTTAGTACATGGTTATATTGATGTAATCCCATTAAAGATCTGGTGCTGCGATTTGATTACGTTTTGAAAATACAGATAGCAATGTTGTATAATCGTTTATCAGTATGGTTAGATATTGGGTAGATGTTTCATGAAGTTGAGGAATGGTTGTACAATTGAAAGAAATGTCGTATATTACTTTTATGTAGCTCAATGATTTGTCATTTTAATATTCTTTTGTTGTAAAATATATTTGTGGCCTGCTTTTACTATATGGAAGATTTTTCGGCAAAAAAAATATCAACACATAAGTGGAATGACTAACCATTCTTTGTTATGCAACAGTTTGAAAATATCAATTTTGACGATGTATTCGAAGCGTTTAATTTTTCTCGTGTTCTTTAAGTCTTTAATCTTTTTATTTTTAAACTGTTTTTGCTAATTTATTATTCTTTAAGTATTTTTGTTTGCTACTGTTTTGATCACTACATTTAGAAACACATTAATCGTGAATTGAATAAATTTATGAATAAATAACATTCAGTTTATTCTTTGGAGGAACCATCAATTAGGAAAGGAGCAACTTTTCAAATGCGCTTATATTTGTCCGTAGTTTTTAGCTAACGGGTGATTTGTGTTTCTTGTATTTGTTTTATTTTTCAAATATGATCCAGTGGATTGGGTTGAAGGTCTAATTGTGGATATCAAAACACTATTTAGCGCCCAATTTTACTATTGTTCTCTAAATAGAAAGATGAATGAACGATAAAAAACTGACATAAATACCATTTTACTATACAGTAGCTAGATTCTTTTTATCCTTTTGAAAGCCGGTTTTTACCTGTTCAACAGGCTTTAAGTTCGAAGCATGGTATTGTTCGTAGTTATTCGGAATCCACTTTAAGTCACAGGTCTATTGGCTCTGATGTAGCGAAAAATGACACAAACCAACTGGAATTTCTTTGAATTGGTTTCAGTTGTGTAGTGTTTCACGTGGATACACCCCTGGGATACCTTTATAAGACCTGGTTTTAATTCTGAGTAATTTTTTAAAATTTATTAATGAGTTTCTGTAGATGAATAGTTTGAGTCCATAATTTGGGAATAACTATACCATTGCTACGTCCTTGCTATTTGAATTATTCAATGTGTATACCTTAATTCAATCTAATCCATCCATATAGAGACCTACTTTTAAAGTGAATATTTTTCTTTTTCAAAAGTGTGCTTATTCGATTGTTCTGTTTCAAAGAACACTTCGAATGCTTTGAAAAAGTTCTTTTATTTTACCCTTGTTTCCGACTACTATTAAATATTTGTGTTGATAAAAATAATAAAATTTTCTGATTTTAGAAAGGGATTATAATTGTATGTAGAACAGGGCAATGGCAGTAATTTTCCCATGAAGTTATTTATTATCAAAACTCCTAAATTCTGACATAATTCAAGTTAACATGTTAAAAGGTTTGTACCTTGAATATTTCTGAACATTTTTTAAAATTTGTGCAAACAATTTTTATTGATTACATTGCACTTTTACCCTCTAAACCTTACAAAATTTCGTGCTGCTTTTACCCCAACAAAATAATAAAATAACCACATGTATTGGTGAATAGAATCCTAGGAAAGATATTGGCCAAGAATGTCAACTTTTTAGAATTCACGCAGGAAAGACGAGAACGGCTCCTCAGGGGTTGAAAAGGCTTATTTAGTTTGAATTGTTTCGGGGAATTTTGCAAGAGTTCTAAACAGTCTAAAAGTTATGTTGATAAATAAGTGTGAATGTCTGAGGTTCTCACGAGTTTTATCACGGTAATATTAAGTTGAAAAATCAAAGAACTTAATTTTTTCAATTTTGACGATAGGTAAAAAATTGTCCACTCAAGAATTTAGAGATAATTTCTGCTTTGATTTCTTATTTAAGTTAATCTATGGGGGCAAGTCAGAATGTTTCTGAGCTTTAAATTGGCATTGACTCGTAAAAATTAATTAGTAATTCTTTGAAATATGAATGAATCATAGGCTTACGAACTTTTATGTATTTACGTGTAAAGTTTACCCATTTCCATACTGCTTTACGTGTGTATTCATCTCGTAATTTTTTACAGTTGTGCCTTTTCTTTCAATTTAATGAGAATATGAAACGCAATGGAAGCGACTAAATTATATTAGGGGTACCCACAAATGTCTTTTTTTTTATCGTAAGATGTAAATTTAGTATAGATTTTAAAAAGTGGCATTTAATCAACTATGTAGTTTATGTCTTCCCACATCTGGTTATCAGGTTTTCTATCCCAGTCTTAAAAGATTCTGGAGTTTTGGGAGTCAAAATTACTCAACCGATGCGCGTTTTTGGCCTCTTCAAAAGAAACGAATTTTTCCCCTGCAGGAGAGTGCTGTAAGGATCTGAAAAGATGATAATCCGATGAGTAACGGTCAGGTGAATACGGAGGATAGGGGAGAACATCCCATCCTAGTTTCCTAATTTTTTGTTGAGTGATCCTCGCAACATGTAGTCTCGCGTTATGTTGGAGGATAACACCTTTCCTGTTGATCAAAACGGGATGTTTTTCTGCAATGGCTGTTTTCAATCGGTCAAGTTGATCACAATAAACGTCTGCAGTAACGGTTTCTCCGGCATGAAACAGCTCAAAAGGAACCACACCATGAATCCACCAAATACATAGGAGAATCTTCCTTCCATGGATATTGGGCTTTGGAATTTTTCTCGATGGCTCTCCAGTGGAAAGCCAATGTTCTTTTTATCAGTGGTTATCAGAGAACCCATTTCTCTTTATACCTTATGATAAGGTAAACAAATGTATCTTTTTTTAATGGCCGCTTATGAGCAAGTTGCAAAGGATCTTCCGCAATAGCCCACAAAGCGTCTTTATCAAATTAAACTGAACGAGCCCTTGGGCAGTTTCCAACAAATCTGTTAAACCATCGTTGACACTTGCGAACGTCTAAACAATTTGCATAAATTGCATTGATGTTCGCTGTTGCCGTTGTTGCGTTAAGACAGCAATTAAACTGAAAGAACATTATCTCTACTATTATAGAAGGAAGTGTTTGTGTGTATGTCTGAGGTGTCCTGACGGATCTATAGCACTTACCGTCTTGAAATTTGGCACCGGTAGTCCTAAAAATGACAGAATAGACTCCGAAGCCCAAAATTTTAAAATTTAATCTAGAACATTTTTTAATCAATTTTAGCTTTCCTCCCGCTGGGTTCTTTTGGACGCGTGCCAAGTTTCGACTCTGCCGCGGTGCATGAATGACGTCACTTGTTGAATGTTATACAAAGCGCAATTTTCTTATTTTTTCCGAGCACATTATTTTCCTTTGATTTCATTGGTTATTTTATTTTTTTCCTTTCATTTTCTTAACGGATTGTAAATTGGAAGAATTAACGTTCTGTTTTATTTGAGCCACGGTCCAGTGCTGTCGCTTCAAGGTGTATTGTTTCTTGCTTTCTAAAAGCAAAACATTACTGTTTAATTTGGTTTTGATTTACGTTGTTTGTTGGAATCAGTGAGGTTTAGCATTAAGAATTTTTTAAAGCAAAACGTTCTTGCTTTTTTCTTTAGCTTTAAGACTTTTTGAAAGTATAGTGATATTTAATTTTTATCATTTATTCAATTTTTTGTTTTATTGCTGTTTGATGTGGTTTTGTAGGAATCAGTGAAGTACACTTTTTAAAAGTATTACTTTGTCACGAGCAACTCCGTGCTTGTACTGCCAGTGGATAATATGAGCTTCTCCAGGTTTACCGTTATGCATTTCGTAAAGGTACACTTAAAGATCTCAGC
Source organism: Metellina segmentata (assembly GCA_947359465.1). Classification (NCBI taxonomy): domain Eukaryota; kingdom Metazoa; phylum Arthropoda; class Arachnida; order Araneae; family Tetragnathidae; genus Metellina; species Metellina segmentata. The sequence goes on along the minus strand of OX375872.1, from coordinate 111,341,236 downwards.
TGAAAGCAAAACGTGTATACACTTTAACAACCAAAACTGGAATGAGCTCAATGCTATTGCACTGAAAACACAGGAGGTATATCATTCAAATTTTTTAAAACCCCAAGAAATTGGTTGAATGCAATTTTTTCAGATAAAAACGTGGTGTGGTAAATTAATAAAAATATTATCCTAGCAGCAATTTAAGTGTTATTTTTATTTATCACTCCCAAGACCTGTCCCAATACAGAAATATTTATGATTACTGAAAACTATAAGAAAATGGCCAAAGGTTTTGGTATTAAAAAAAATTAAATCTCTTTTATTAAGAAGTTGGGAATTTTGATAGAAAATAATTGAATTAAAATTAATTAAACACTTAAAAATGTGCTCTTACACTAAAACATTTAGGTGGATATTGAAGACGCCTTATTTCATCTCTCTCCTCATCTATGTGTATTTTTTCTGAAAAGCTTTTTGCAACAAATTGCGATCTCAATATTTTATTCTAAAGCGTATCACCCATGTTACAGTTTTGTCTTCGATGAGTATGGCTGCAATATTTACAGCAGGTATAGACAAACATCCTTTCCACATTATATATGGCACAACAGAAAATGCAGAACACAGTACAAAAGAAAACATTAAACTATCAGAATCTATCTGTTATCTATCCAATAACGAGTTCTTGGTCCGGTCGAGTAGATTCATAAATTCTCGAGCAATAGGGACACGCGGGACTGTTCAGAATTTCAAATTGATTTAGATGGACGATCATATCCCTTTCATTGTAATCCCTTTCACTCATAGTGTAAAAGCAATCACCGCCCTTTTTCTTGGACGACCAGGTAGTTGAAGGATAGGGTAGGTGTTCCAAATATCGCCTACCCTAACTATTTCTCTGTATCTCAGCCTCCTGGGTTGGAAAATCCAGCTGGAAACTAAATGAATATCATTAGGAACTATTCGCCTTTGGTTTCCAGAGATCATATACTTTCTTTACTTTGTCAGTTTAAGTTAACTAGTAAAACTTCAAAACCTTTCCAAGAGAATTTTCAAGAGTGGCTTCCTAATATCGCCTACCCTGTTCGTATTACCACCCACCAGGCGTAATTAGGAGCTACTATTAAAAACGAGTTGCTAGTAGAGCATACATACCTACCTTTAGTATTTAATGTACTTTCAAGTCATATAAACGAAATTATAATTTGGAAACACATCTAGATATTCCCTGAATAGATTCTAGACAAAAAATACGTTATCACAGCCTCAAATACTCCAGATGCATTATTATTGTTGTTGATATAACTGATAGGAAACTTGCCGGTGGCGCATTTCGTGTGGCAAAACCCTAGACCGTCAAGGTTATTACATAAACTCATTTTAGATCGCGCATAGTAGCTTGCAAACACGATTTGACGATATTAAGCACAGGGACGATATTTGGAACACCTACTATACTCTCTCTGGTTTGTGCTGAACTTCTTCTCTAACAAGGGGACCTTTTTACATGTTCGTCGCATGCATTTGGAATGAACATTAGGCGTTTTTTGTAAAGTTTTTAATGCTGATTCATAATATGTGATCAGTTTTTTGCAAAATTCATTTTTAAGCAACTATAACCCCCTTAAATTTGACGAGTTGGCAACTTTTTTTTCTTGGTAAAACGCTTTTGCTCTTAAAATTTTTCAAAGTGTTTTCTTCCCATTGAAATCCACCTGCCACTTATAGCACGTGTGAGAGTTCTCCAGACTAAAAAATGGAACATTTCTAAAAAGCAACAATTAAAGAATGTTGCCCTTTACATTTGAGAGAAATAACATTTTTAATTTTTATAGTGGCGGACGATATCAAGAGAGATAATAAAAGTTGGCTAAAAGAAACAATTTATTGTTAGTTAAAAATCGAACATATTTTATTAATAGATTTTGAAAAAAAAAAATTTGAATAGATTTTTTGTACATGAAAATTTTTGCTCAAAATCTATATATTACATGAATTGACGCCCAAAAAGACATCAATATATCACGATGTGTTAAAATTCTTAGCCGTTTTTCATTTTTGAGTTCACGTTATCTTTTACGATTATCGTCTGCATTTTTTTTATTTCTACCGAGTGAAAAGTTTTGGAGTTTTGCGTATGACAATTATTTTAAATAACATTTTTTAAAGTATTTCTTTCACTTTTGAATTTTCTGCAATGATAAATGGAAGAACATAATCGGTATTCAACTATAGGAACAATTTCCGGAAAAGTTTAAAATAAACAAAGCCCTGAGGTATAAGAATGTTTTCCCCTACGATGACTTTCATCCAAAACGTTTCGATTTCAAGAAATAGCGCCACTATCCTTTTTCACTGAAGGTCGCCAAGTTGTCAAATTTTAAGAGGTCACCATTTCTCGTAAAGTGAGTTTTGCAAAAAACTGATCACATATTCTGAATCAGCATGAAACATTATACAGAATGCGCTTTCTGTCTATTTCAAATACGACGAACATGTGAAAAGGTTTCGTTGTAAGTCCAATTTTATGGATATCCTTAATTTTAAAGTTAACTGTAGATACTGCTGATTTATAAATAACCATACTGAGGAAAGCCTGGGAGACATCTATGCCTTCTCTTAGCCAATGCATTCGCGGCCTCGCGTTTCCTGGGATGCTACAATGCTATTTGGGGCAGTTCATGTAAAATGGATCTGCATTCTACAACAGCTCTGGAAGTGGGGGCTTTGCTGTAATATACAAAAGGCTAAATGGCCACTTGAGAGTGAAATAATTACTGCTTCTGGATAAGCAGAAGGGCAGCTCCTTAAATGAAGCTAGGAAACTAATAGATGCATAACCAGGTTTTAGTCAGATAACATGTAAAGATTGCCTCCATCACAATTACAAACAAAATGTCCAAACAACACTGATTTCTATAAGGGTTGTAAAAGATCGAGACACTAAGTCATGCTCAACAGAATTAGGAGGCGACAGTGTCTCTGAAGAAAGAAATCAAGTCAAGCTTTCATATATTGTTAAGAACGCAATCTAAGAAATGTGAGTTTTCAACTTTCGAGAATATTAGTCAGTATTTGTCCATTTAGCACCATAAGGAAATCGAATTATTATTTTTATATAACTTTAAAACAGACACAAACTCAAATATCCAGCTCCCTATTAATAGGCTACTAACATCCTGATTACTTGTGAATTAAAACGTGATATTGTTGCTAAGAAAAATACTAAAAAACAACTCTAAATAAAGGTTACACCAGGAATAGAGTTTGGGGTTCAACTGATCACAAGAAATGAAGAATGAATCCTTTATTCACCATCCTCCTTTTCACCTACATTTTGTAGAAGTGAAAAGGACGTTTGTAAATTGGCAAACAGGGAACCGTTTCCCCCCTTACCCTAATGGAGTTGCGGGACCAGGCCCATTGAAATTGCTAATCAGAATTGTCTCGATAGCTTGATTAAGTGGAAATTTCTATTAAAAAATTTATTCTACCTTGATTTTGTGTTAGCATATAATTATGTAATTTTATAAAAACGCAAAATTGAGTGTATTTTCTTGTTTCCCTAAGGAGCGTAATATATTGAGAGGTTACTGTATTTATGATATTGAATTTGATAATGCCCTTATATGATCGAGCTCTTTGTTTACAGATCTCGGATATTATTACCGGTACGACGGATGAAACATTAACTGCTCGTGAAGCACTTTTAAAATGGGCTCAAAGGACAACAGAACGTTACCCTGGTGTAAGAGTAACTGATTTTACTAACAGCTGGAAAGATGGATTAGCATTCTGTGCCATTCTTCATAGGAACAGGTATGCAGATCTTAATCCTGTTCTCATTCATGTAGTTTATATGAAAGTGAATATTTTAATATTTGAAGTCTTGTCTTTAATCTAAGATTATAAAAGATCTATAATTTAGCCAGTTCTAGTTTGTTGGAGAAAAAATCTATTCTGGAACTCAAGACCCTTTGTTTTTTGTTGGGGGCATCAGCCAGAAACTGAAGAAATGCCAACTCGATCAGATTCGTTCGTCAAAACATTTTTATTTTCATTCCTTCGTTTTTATATAAAGTATATTTTTTAAACAAGACATATAAAACTTTTTATATGTAGTTATGAGATTTGACTGTTTTGTCGAAAAGAGGTTCCTGAATGAGGTTCACTCCATTTCTGGAAAAAGTACTCTACAAAAACTAGCATCGATTATAGTTTTATTTCTTATTTTTAGACAACATCATTGGTCATTAAAAGCTTCTTTTGAGTCTGTGAAAGGTTTAAATCTGGTTTTATTAATTTAATACATGCGTCTTAATACATCTGTTAATACTGTTTTATAAGACAAATTATCTACATGTAGATAAGATAATCCTGTAAAAACAGTAATTCTAATTTTAAATTATGGAATGCAAAAGTATTTTAAACATATCTTTAGATTTTATTAATAACAACTACATATCTTGAGGTAAGATGATTTAGAAGTTTAGAAAAATATTTATAGCCAATAGTATAATAATGTATAAGTTTTATCACACTCGTAACCTATATAATTCCATTTTAATAAACAATGTAATTTTTATATTGGTAGATAGTTTGAGTATCGTAGAACCCATGTTAACCGAAAGTGTCCTTATAATGGTACTGATGGTTTTTTCTTGGAAAATATTGTTTGAAGTAATTAAAAAAATATATTATGTTAAATAATTATCTTTATTAAAATATGTTTGTCGTAGAATTACCCAGCAGGGCTCATGTTGAGTAAAGTCATTGTAGATAAAAAATTAATATTAGTTTCTCTTAAAAAAATTATAACTTTTATTTAAGTTATCAAAATAATAAATATTTACATTGCAACTGCTTTGGAAGCAATTGTTTACTATGAGGGCTGGCTGATAATATGAACCGGCTGAACTACACAGTAGTACATTGCTCGAAATGAAAAGAGGTAATCAAATGAAACAAATATGGGCATAAAAGCACATTTCAAATGCTACTAAATCTTGCATTTATTTTTCAACATACTTACTATTTACAGTTACACATTTCTTCCAACAATGATCTAGTTGTCTCATCTCGTCAATGAAGAATGTCAATTTGCAGCTTCTGAAACGGTATTGTGACGAAGGAGATATCTTTCTTTTCAATATTGTGATAGACAGGAGATGAAACTTGGGGGCATCATTATGGCCCAAAAGATAAACGGTAGGGCATGGAACACCAGCACTATGGTTGGCCATAATCAATAAGATTCAAAACACAACCCTCTGTAACGAAAATTCTTCTGACAGTGTTCTGGGATGCCAAACATAACTGACTACCTGGAAGCTGGGTTTTCCATGGATTCTGTGCGTTACATAGACATTAAAACTTAGGAGATGTGCATGTCGTGTTTGACACTGTTTGTAGCTGATAATTCTGCAACACCGTATTGCTTGGCCTCACACATCTTGGGCAACCTCCAAGGCTCTTATGAACTTAAAATTTAAACTTATTTCACACCCTCAAAACTCCCCAAATTTGGTGCCCTACAATTTTAACTTTTTCTGCATTTAAAGAGGGATCTTAAGGGTATTTATTTCACCAGAGATGATGAACTCAAAAACGCAGTGAGGTCGTGTCTCAAGGAAAGACTACCAACATTCTTCATTGACAGGATGAGACAACTGGATCAACATTGGGAGAAATGTGTAGCTGTAAATGCCGACTTCATGGGAAAATAAATGCAAGATTTTGTAGCATTTGAAACATACTTTTGTTCCATATTTGCTTCAATTGATTACCTCTTTTCATTTGCAAACTAGTTGTGACTATATATTACTTAATAGCCGACCCTCGTATATTTATATGGCTGATCCAATTCTGAATTTCATGAGTATTTTCTTATGGACAACAACAAATTCGTTTGGTGCACTATTCATGATAAAGTTGAACATATTTTGGGTTGAAAGTTGCAATGACTTTATCTCAATACAGACAAAATTGACAGTTTGAAAACGTTTTTTAATAAATGTTTTCATACATCGTGAGTGTCAAGATAATAATTTCATTACAACTCGTAAAATTGACAACCTGTTACAAGTATGAGGGGAAAAATTCAAACATTGTGGTTTAAATATTTTTCAGGCTCTGATATTCTGAGATATTGGCAGTTTCACATAAAAATCTCAACATACGTACAATTTAAAATTGAATTTTTATAGTACTCATTCTCAGTCTATAGTCTGCCCTGTGTGTTTTGATGTTATCAAGTTGCAGAGGATTGAAACTCTGCAAAAGGAGTGTTGGTTTGCGAAGCAATTACAGGGGGTTGGCGAGAAGGGGCCGAGCTCCCTAGTATTTTAAAAATAGGAAAGATTAAATTGTTTAAAATACTAATTTTAATTTATGTATTAAACTTTGTCAATTATTAAATTAACATAGAACTTATTTTGCAACTAAGGCTAGAATTTTTTGACACTGAAGACTAAATGTAAGCTTTATGAATATTTTTGTTGCAAATATTATTTTTAAAAGTTGATATGTCAGAAAAATTATTTTTTGCTCTTGCTTGAGAGTTTGGAAATTCTGTGTAAAAAAATACTAAACGTTGGAAATTAAATTTTTATGAATGTCGGAATTTCTTTAATTTCCCTCTTAAAAGCAATTTTAAAATATGAGAAAGTTTTTATTAAAAACTTTTTACCTAATTAGGGAAGTGATTTAAAAAAACTTTGTTTTAATTTTGCATATTTTTTTTCTTTAGTATAAGTGAAATCAATAAAAATCATTCCAAGGCATCATGCTTGCATACATTATTATTTAAGTGTGTATTAATTGCAAAAGATAAATGTTTTGTTGTAGGCCTGACATTTTGGACTTTAGATCCTTGAGAGTAAAAAATGCCAAGGAAAACTTAGAATTAGCATTTTCCTTAGCAGAAAAGGAATTTGGAATTACTCGACTCCTTGATCCAGAAGGTATTAATAATTTATTTTTATCACTTGGTTGCACTCTAACTATTCTAATACTTATCCATCTAAAATTCGAGCAATATAATATGAAAGTAAAAATAGTTCCAATCATTCATTATCAAAGAAAGTTGTTGCATCTTTGAGTAACTTCTTAAAATGAAATAATTTAATGTAACAAAAACGAAAGATATGATTACGAGGAAAAGTCATCTCACTTTCTTGCAGATCGTCCTTCGACTTTTATTAAAATATTTTCTAGGGAAATATAAAACATGGATCAAGAGTATATTTTCTTCCTTTTAAATATTTAGCATGTGAAACATGTCAGGAAGTTTTGAATTTGCTGCCCCATGCTTCAAAATTTGGCTATTTAAAATTTAAAAGTACAGTACCACAAAATGAATTATATACATTGTGTGATAAAAGAAAACAATTAAAATGTTTTTTGAAATTATTGAAGAGTAGTGAGATATTTTTGTATACATTTTTTATCAAATCTAAAATCCAATAAATAAACCTTTATATGATTTGTTCTTAACACAGAAATGTTTGCTTCTGTTTGAATAGTTTGCATAGCCCATACCATCACAACATTGTGATTTTCAAATAAAGTATATTCTAGACATGTATAAAAATATTTTATGGTATAAAAACTTTATTTCTAAATAACTTTTCCAATGAATTGTTTTCAACTTTCTCTTATCATGGAATACCGAATATCACCTAGTTTTTCAGCTATATTTTATCACATTTTTAGCCTTTTAAAAGAGGATGCTATTGCTTTTTGCATCAATTTTGCATTCATGGCTTGCAAATACAGCAATTATATCAATATCAAGTGAAAAGTTAGTTTTAATGTGTATATTAGAGGTTTGTCAAATTATTCAAATGATAATTGTTTTCTTGACTTTATTTGGTGCATGTTGGCCAAATATGGCCCTTGTGCCATGAAACACAACCAATCTACCTATATTTGACCCATTCATAATTGTCAGCCTTCCACTTACGGTATGTTAAAGTATCTTTTAATCACCCTACATGCTTTACTGTGAGACTTCTGATGGTGAAAGAATTTATATACAATTTTTATATCATATTGTTATAAGTAAAGTTAGCTTCAATAGTCTTGTATTCAAAATTTAACTTGTTTTAGATGTTGACACTCCAGAACCTGATGAGAGGTCACTAATAACATATATTTCCTCATGTTATGATGTTTTTCCTGAACCACCATCCCATCATCCTTTTGCTGATGATGTAAGTTGAGCTATTATTTTATTTTTTCTGTGTATAAAGTACAAGAGTGGGTAATTTTTGAGAAAAATAAATTGTACTGCATATATCTGCTACCCAAAGCTAAAATGTTTACCAACTGTTCTTGCAGTAGAAGTATCTGTCACATGAAAAACAATTGTTTTTAAATGCACATGTGTAAATTATTCATATGTACACATAATGGAAATGAATTTTGGAAAATTGATAAACTTTTATAGGCATAACAGTTTAACTGTATATTTCCTAAGAAAACAAAAGGAATCAAATTAGTTGGAGATTCTTATTAAATCTATTTTTACTATCATCAGTAAAATTGTTACTACATCTATATAATTTTAGTTCTAAAATTTTTTGACGTTTTAAGGAAATTAATCGCAAGGTTGAAGAATATAAAGAGTTGGCAAGAACTCTACAAGAATGGATGTATGAATCGCTTAATGCTTTCAGAAACCAGAAAATTTGCAAGACTTTAATAGACATGAAGGTGTGTTATGAAGCATATTTTACTTCATTTAATTGTTTAGAAGATAGATTAATTGTTTCAAGAAAAATAATCCAAATAGTAAAATGTTATCTTTGAAATATCCAGGGTATGCTGTTGGAATCTTCAAAATTTCGTTCTGATGAGTTGACAAAACGGCAGAGAGATAAGCAGAGACTAACTCATTTGAATCGTGATATCCAGGTCTTGTGTGTTCCAATTTCATTAATTAATATACTTTTAAACAATACATGTTTTGGATTACAAACTTTGTTGTTGAATATTGTAGATTTTCTGTGCTAATCCAAATTATATGATTAATCTATCTAAAGATGGTATTGTGTATATCTTTGTAGAAACTAAGCCGTCATACTAGTCATGTTGATTTTCCTAAGGACATGCAATTAGAAGTATTAGAAAAAACTTGGAATGAAGTTACTACAGCTCTGCAAGAGAGAGATCAAAAAATTAGAGATGAAATTTCCAGGCAATTATAATTTTAACTAATTTTTTTCTATTTCATACCTATATTAAAATTATATGCCTAGGTAATTGTTATTTTCATAATTGAATACAAGAGTATGATTAATTGAAAGTTTTGTTGCATTTTCATTATGTGTATCCATTCTAATGTCCTTTCCAACGACATTGTTTTAATGAATTATCACTTCTTAATCACTTTTCGTGTATTTTAGATTAGAAAAGTTACAGCGATTAGCTGAAAAATTTAACAGAGAATCTAAAATTTGTGAAGGAAAATTAGATGATGCTGAAAGACGCATGATAGAGGTAAAGTGAATATTTTTAGCTTAAAAAAGTACTCAAATATTTCAATTTAGAATACACATTATCAATTTTTTAAACTCAAAATACACTGAGAACATTAGCAACCTTTTTAGTATTTTCCTCTACTTATATTTGACAATATTTTGTACTTTTTCTTTTCCTTTTAAGTTTTTAGATTCACCTGATAAGCATTGCATCACTATTTCCTAGAGCTATTTCCAACTCATTTCTCCATTCTGACACTATGTTATAGCTTCTGGACTAGCTATTTTAATGTGTTATTTTATCATCACATTTCTGATGACACATGTAAATTTTATACATGAAATAAAGTATAGATCTAATGCATTATTACAAATATTCCTCATGTAAAATTTTCAGATTCCTTGGTTCTTAAAACTGTTGAGAGCATGATGTTTTACCAACTGACTTAACCCTCTGAGGGCAAGTGTTGAGCAAAATGATTTGTCCTTCTTGTTGATTGTACCTTTTCTCTTTATGCTTATAATACTTCATTAGTATAAATTAAAGGCACTTTTAAAATACAGATTTGAAGCATGCATCACGTTCCTTTAGTATCAAATTAGAGGAAATAGATAATTCTATTTTCTGTTAACATGTTTCATTGGTCTGAGGAGCCTCAGTATGTTTGATCAGGACGTTGCCAAAACACATAAGTGAAGCCAATTTTTGAAGTAGCATTAGATTAAATGATAGATTATGTTTTTTATCTTAGCTAAATTATCTTGACATTGAATAAAAAATCCCATTTTTCTTTTTAGGAAGAAAAGCGTATTCAAAGATTACATCTTGTTGATGCAAAGCATAACTGTGACCAGATTGAAAATGATCTTAAATCTATAGATGATGTTTTGAAGGGTTTAGAGAAAGATATCACTGTATTGCAAGAGAAAAAGTATCCCCAAATGACTGATCTTAAATATAGGTAATTATGGTTCTACTCTCTAACCTGTAGGTATCTAAAAAAATAACATCTGACTTGTTAGACATTCTATGTAAAAATAGTAAATCAATTTTGGTAAAATGCAAATTTAAAATTTTAAGATTTTGTTATTTGTTTAAAAAGTATAAATTTTGACTGAGAATATTAGAACAAACTAAAAATAAATTATTAAACCAACTATCTAAAATATTCTGTCAGGAGATATCATTAATTTTCTCTTTGACCATACTGTTGGGATCGGTGAATATTGTTGCAAAAAGAATACACATCAGAAACAGGAACAAGAATTTTAATGAAATAATTATCAGTTACTTAGTTCATCTGACTTACATGTGAGTAGCGTCTGCTGAGCTTAGTACTCAATGACCTACTTTTATACTCCTCTGCGCTAAGGCAGAGTGGAGCGCCATCTACTGAGTGAATACTACAATACTCTTTTAAAATTTTTATAAAATTTATTGTTTACAATTGTTTTTTTTTCAACTTTGAGAGTACAGTATACACAGTTTTATAATTTGTGCTCAATAACTGGCAAATTTTTATTTATTAAAAAGATATTGATTCTGAAAAGTACAGCATTTTATAATTCCTTTCTTCGTCATTATCATCTTATAATCAATAAAAACTATAAAAGTTCTTTGCTTTAACTTAATTTTAATCTTTCTATTTCATACAACACTTTTACAATTTTATACATTTATTCCATTTCAACTCATTAATGAAAACGAAACCCTTTTGTATTTTATCCTTTTATAGGTTAAAGTCATTAAGAGAAAAATATCAAAACTTGAAGAGTACTTTTCACACAAATATTGTGGTGATGTTGACTGAAAAATCAGAGAAAAATGTTATTGAAAAAAAGATTTCAAAGCTAAAAAATGCGTCTAATGAAAAAGTGGTGGAAACCACTAAACAAGTTCCATCTTTGAAAGAACACTTTGATTGGATCGAAAAAAAATACGTAAGTGTAGTAATGTATATATTTTTTATAATTCCTGAACTTTGTAAAATGTGTACAGTTTTTAACATGTAAGTTTCATACATTTCAGAAACGAGTTGATTCTATTGAATTTGGAATTGACTATCCCACAGTTAAATCCAATCTAGAGCAGATTAAAATGGAACAAAAAGCTATTGAACAGTACAACAAAAAAATAACATCAGCTGTTAGTCAAAAGGTTTTTATAATTTTATGTTATATATATTTATTGATCTATTTAAAATTTTATTACTACATTACAAAATAATCTTACTCTTTCTTGTGGTAAATTACGTTTAAAATTCTGTTTCTATGAAATAAAAAGAATTATAATCAGGATTCGTAGTCTTGAATTTCTTTTAATTTAGTGTTTCTCATATGTTTTATAACTTGTTCTTCAATTTTTAAAATTAATGGTCAAATATGGGCCTTGTTCTCTTCGATACTTCTTCCTAGTACATAATACCATGCGAAACTATTCAAGCTGTTTCAAATTATACTTAATGGAATACTGCCAATACTTAAAGATAAATATTTGATATTGTCTGTTTCAGCAATATAAATGTCCTATTGTATTTAAGATTTTGTTAATACTCATTTTCTTGTTTGCACCCTTTTTTTGGCATTGGGTTTTAATTTTTATTTAAAACTTTCAATAAAGTTTCTAGTTTTTGGAAATCTCAAAATTAAAGTTTAAAAAAAGTGTGTTAAGTGAAATTATGTCCTGATCATTCACTATGAGATACTTTCTAACATAAAACTTATTAATATTGCTGCATTTGTATTATGCTTAAAACATCAAATCTGAAAATTATGCTAAAAAACATGTTTGATGTGAATGGAATAAGAACAGTTGATCAAAAGAGAGAGAGAGAAGTTTAGTTACTATGTCGCCTTCTACATACAATAGGTTATTTTTATATTATGTTTTTCTTGATGAATCAATTAAATTATAATATTATTTTTTACAGTATTCAAAAGATCTCGATAATATTTCACATTTTGAAGACGCAGAAAAACTTCAGATCAAGTATAAAACTCTTATGGTAAGTACTACAAATTTTATTTGTTGTATTAAAATTTTTTTTTCAATTTTGTTGTACATTTTATGCAACTTTAATTGGGTAACTGCTCAGAGACCTTATGTGCAAAAATGAAATTGCATGATAAATTGGTGTGGTGAATAAACTAAAATATTTCTTTTGATGAACAAAAAATTAGCCATTAATCTTTGGAATTATTTTCACGGAGGGAACCCTGTCATTAAATGGGTTACTCAGTGGGTCTGCTCACTGTATTATCAACCTGCAAATTGTATATAGGTGTATGTTTGCTTCCTGCAACTTATGCGGGGTGTATTTCTCTTATATTAGTTGAACGTGCTTTGTGCATATATCCATTACTCCATGTCGTCTGTCTTATGTATGGTGCAGCTGGGAGAAATATGGCCCCTTGCACCAGAAAATCCTACCTGTCATTAAATTTTTCAGTGCTTAATGGTAGTAAACTATCATGTTATATAAAAAATTATCATTGGTCTTAAAATATCTGATTTACTCCATGTGTTAATCTATATATTTTCATAGATTATTACATTTCGTTCCTTATTAAATTTTTAGATACCTTTAGCAATACATAATCAACAATTTATTGGTACAGAATAAACTATTGCCATTATTTCTACCATCAACTAATGCAATTCATAAGTTTTGACAGCATAAAAAATGCTGTGCATAAATATTTCCAAACAATGGGTTGATAGCATTTTCTCAAGTTTATATGTTAGTGGAATTTGTCATATTGTGTTTTGTTTTTGTAGTTATGGAAACTTCTCAACTTGTGCTGCAATATAGTATTTGTTTCCAATCTTGTTTTTTGATTTTATTTTTCGTGTCAAACTTTTTCTGTGAGGATAGCCTGATAATTCTGGACCTTCTAACCTGATTATATGGCTTGGGTATAACAGGATACTACCTCCTTGAGACGAAATAAAAATGAATATCCCTATTGTAATTCTCCCACCAAATGAGTTACTTGTATCTCTTGCCTGAAATCAGAGTGTAGTTTAAGACCGAACAGATACATCTTTAAAACAGTTGTACAAGAGTTGAAAGTTGAGATGAGATTGGCCATATATATGGTTTAGTTCTTTGTGTTAAATGACTTTCCATTAAATGAAAATGAAGTTCTTTTCCACTGTTTGTAGTGAACTTCACAACCTGTCACAAAATAAAAATTAAAAAGTAGGGCCCCCACTTTTCACCTGAGGCAAATGACACTTTGTTTAACATAGTGTATTACAAAATTATAATCTAATAATTATTTTGTTTTAATAAAATATTAAAAGCATTTATATTACAAAATTGAAAAGTTGCAGTTATTTGTAATATATATTTGGCTAACATTTAATACACTCATATATCGTTATTGCGACTTCACATTCTTTATCACCTTTATGAATATAATTGGTTTTCCTTGTATGAAACTGTTATTTTGTAGGATTGTTATGTTACTATCTTATGATTTTAAAAGAGGTACAAAACTCATTCCTTTTTTAAAGTAATTAAAAATGTTAGCTTAAGATCAACCTTACTAGGAATTTGAATTCTTTTAATAATTTTAATTAATTTATTGGGCAGTTGAGTAACTATTTCTATTATTTCAGACATTTTCTGCAAAAAAGCAACAAGATTTAGAAAGCCTATTAGATTTTGTCCAATCAGCATCAAGAGAGTTAAAGTGGATGAGTGATAAAGAAGAAACCGAAATTGCTCGTGATTGGAGTGCCAAAAATTTAAATTTTTCTGATTTAGAACATCATCAGGAGGTATTGGACTTGGATTTTATATTCTTCTTTTATGTGGGAATTTTGCTTACAGTATGTGTACTTATTTATATTAGAATGTTTCTTAATCTTTGAATCTACTAAAACCACTAATTTCTCATTAAGGTTTTGTAGTTATGCTGTACATTTACACTGAATCTTTTATCATGTTTTATGAAGAACATAACAGTGTCACAGAAGTGTAAATTTAATAGTTAATAACATTATATAATACAATATGAATATATTATATAATTGTAATATAATATCTAAGCTAAACATAGTTTATTTAATGACTCTGCATTAAATACATTGGTTTAATGCTGAGTACTAGTCTAGTGGTTCTATTCTAGTGGAAATCGAGTAGTTATGTCATTATAAATATTAATATTACAAAATATTAAAATAGGAATGCTATTTTAAATCAGAACTTAAATTATGATCGTTTTAGAAAAGATGTTTATAGAGATAAAGGTATCTTTTTTACAAGAGAAATAACATATGAAAACAACAAAAACGGAACATTTGTCATGAAATTGCTCTTCAACTTTTTAAATTATTTGTCATATAAAACCATGCTGATGTATATTTTGTTGATTTTAAAAAAATGCTGTAAATAAACGTATTCTGTTATATTTATTTCATGAATCATCACTTTTAGAACATATTAATTTAAAACTTCACTATAGTGTTATCCTCTTTGAAAAAATTGTAAATTTAAAAATTATACTGGAGGATCATGCAGATATATATCCATTCTGCAACCTTCAATCCTCCCTGCATAATCTGTAACCAGTTTTGATAATCTTGCTCATTAGGATTCTTTCAACCAATAGATGTGGCTATTGAGTCATTAAATGTGTTGTTGGGTAATGCTAATACTACTGTTAGAAGTCTGATGCTCAGAAGGTTAAAATATAAATGTAGCTTAATTTATTGTATTCCAGTATTTACAAACATTCGTATCCTATTTCTGATCCTTTTGCAGACTCTAACTAGTGACTTAGAGAAACGAGAAATCCAGTTTAATGCAATACAAAGCCGAGGAGAAAATCTACTGCGTCAGAAACACCCTGCATCAAAGTGTATTGAAGTATGTTTTGAAATTCTTTTCTGTTGTTTCTTGAAATAGATGATTTAACTAAAAACTGACTTGTGTGTAAATTTTTAGTGTCAAAAATAGAATTCAAAGTAATTCTTCTGCTGTTTATAGAAACTTAAGTGGATGTTATCTTTTTAATGTCCTAAGAGTATAACTGATAACTGAAAAAAAATGCAATCTAAATGGCAGTATATACTGTATTCAAAAGTATAAAACTGTATTACGAAACGAATTTCGCTGTTGTAGTTCCCCTTTTCTTATAATGGAAAACTAACCGCAACAATGTTATGTTTCAATGTTATGAACTATTTGAATCATTAGCATATATGCCCAACCACTACTACGAAACTATTTAGTTTCTGCATGTGTTAATAATTGACTGTAAAATTATGGTTAGCACAAACAAAAAAAAAAACTTTTTTTAGTTTTAATTATTTTTATTTTTTTAGTTTCGACTGTTCTTTTTTCATTGAGTCAGTTAAAAATATGAAGACTGCCAGATATTTTCTAAGTTGAGAACTGATGATTTTGCTTTTACAAATGTCAGCATTACCTTAGTCAAAGCTAGAATGAATGAGACATGTTTATTTTTTGTTTAATTTTTTTCTTCGTCAAGCTATTTGTGCAATGTTAGAAAATGCATCAAAATCATTCTTGCTAGTTATAGCACTAAAATTTGATACCCAAAGAAAATTGTAAGGTTTTCACTCACATTGTTATTATATTTTCAATCCACATTTTAATTAAATTTTATTAAAATACTTTTTAAATGTTACCTTTGTGCAAAGTGCCAAAATAAATTTGCTTTTGCAAACCATTGCTCTTTTTTTTTCTTACATGGGCCATAAATACTCTTGAAAAACTGTTCAGAATAAATTGTTTTTAATATTAAAATGAAGTACTGTTTTCTAGCTTACATAGGGATTCTTTGTAATGAAAAGAATTTGGTGGATTCCATTTCCTGTCACTGAATGAAATGATTTAGTACAATATCTAACTTCTGAGACTTACAATTTGTTTTTCTTATTTTATTTATTTCATAATTTGTTTCCTTATAATTTCTCCAACCAATGAACCTGAAAAACGTTAATTTTTCTCTTGTGAGGGACTTTGTCTTTAGACGTACAAAACTGTTCTTTGGTGGTTACTACATAACATATTTCTTGTCATGACCACAGAAAGTGCTAGATATTGTTGGTGGATCATTCCATGCAAAATTAGCAAATCAGCTGTGGCTGACATGCAAAATTTAAATTTCAGAAATGTATATTTTGTTATTTATTGACATTCAAAGGTCAAGGTCACAAATGTACATTTTTTTAGCACTAAAAGTTGCCTGTTTGCTATCCTGTATTTCAATAAGTTAATGACAAATTAAAATTGTTCTGTTGCATTCTTCAGTTAAAGGGCTCTGAGGAAAAGTAATAATGTAATTTAATAGCTGTCACTATTGAATTTGAGAGATCTCAAACGAGAAATGTTCCAATTTGCTGTAAATTTAAAAATGTTCTAATATATCTAGAAACAGAAAGACAACATTAAAAACTATATAATGTGTGTGTGTGTGAGAGAGAGAGAGAGAGAGAGAGAAAGACAACATTAAAAACTATATATAATATGTGTGTGCATATATGTGTGCATATCCCATATATATATATATGGTCAGGCTCCTGCCTGATGACGCCCTGATCAACCAACATTTCTTCATTTTTTATTATTTTTTAAGACTCTTGTTACATTTTTTTGGAAATTCTTATGTTCTTGAAATTATATATATATATATATATATGTGTGTGTGTGTTTGTGTGTATTCTCTATACAAATCTACACCGTTTGACCAATCCACACTAAATTTGGTACACTTATACTTTAGAACACTGTGGAAAACATAGGCTATTTCTTTCCTGTATTCACTGTATCTAGACCAATCTGTAGTCATGAAAATTGGCACACAGGTAATCCTAAAAATGCCCCTCGAAGTCCCAATTTTAAAATCTAAAATTTGTTCTGCAATAAATGGATATGGACAAGGAAACACGTTCTGCAGGATTTGTGTATTTGTGTTAACACAGGGAAATATCGCAGTCATGTTTTAGCTGTTGCACTCATATTTGAAACTCCAGCAATGCTTGGTTATTCAGCTAGTTCTTAATGAAGAGCTTTTTTTCCCTAATAGCCTGGTGTATGAATTTTAGTGATTGTGTTTCTATTACTTATAGTAAAGAAAGAAATATTTAAAAAGTAAAATTATAGAAAGCTGTATTTAAGTTTTTAAATATATATTTAAATGAAGTGAACTTTCAAAAACATCAAACCCCCTTTCAGCATTGTAGACTAATACGTCTATTTCACATCATAAAATATTCATTATTGCCTTTTGCTTATTTTTTCCCTGGGATCAGTTTTAACTAAATGGAAATTTTTTATTGCAGCTAAGAATGAATATTACTCTTTGATAAAATAAAACTGGTATAAGAAGGCAATAACTATACAGATGCAAAATTTTACATGAAACGGATTTTGTAAACCCTGTTTTTTCTTTATTAAAAGAAGGGCTCCATCAGTGAAATAATCATTTAGTCTGGAAAGTTCATTTTATAATCTTTTTGTGGATAGTCTTTTATTTGTGGATGTTAATAAATAACAGTATTAAATACATTTTGTAAATGTTTCATGTTGTTAGACATGTAAGTATAATTTTGGGAGTTAAATAAATTTAAATTCCTGATCTTTCTAACTGAAGTAGGTAAAATGTTGCCATTTTGAGAAGCTGTAACAGGATCTATTATATAAAAATAACCTGCTTTAAATGACTTTCTGCGCTCATAGATAAAGCCAAAGAACTGTTATTTTTTCATATTGGGTAGGAAGTTTGAAAATATTTTTGTTGTCTTTCATGACATGCAAAAACATCATAGAAGCAGCACGAGTGAATTTTTAATTTCAGCATATACTACAAAATTTAACAAGAGATCTCTATCAGATTGAAAGTGAACTTGAAAGGATAGTTTAGTTAAATTTGCTGCAATGTCTATAATGCATAAGTTTAATCTTTAAGCCTTTTTTTTATTAGCAACTAGCCACTGCATGTTGCCAGTTGCAGCTAGCCACTGCCAGAACAGCGTTGCCTGTGACATTTCTTTTCATGGGGTTAGGTGTGACCACTGCTCTCTAACCCCCTGTGATTGCTATGATTCGCAAACCAAATGGGAATTCATAGCCTATGGATAACGCTGTTGCCCGTGGTGTTGGTTTGCTTCGCTGGCCAAATGGGAGTTCGTAGTCTATTGAATAACAGCCATCATGGCTTTGTCAAATGCGGCCAAATTCAAATTGCGAAGAGATCCAATTAGCGCAATGGCACAATCTTTTGCGAAAATATAAATATTTAATTGAAAAATTATTTATTAAACAAAATCAAATGTATAAGGTATCTATCTGGTGTAGAATTTTCTGCAGATTTCAAATCTGTTGAAATTTTCAATCATCTTTAACGATCCTGATTTTACAAAAAAGAAATAAACAATGCCTGTCAAAATGTTTTTATTTGTTTTGCTTTTTCCTTCGCTGTGGAATCGTTTTGAGCGCAGGAAATGGAATCTATGATATCTCGAATCAAATGAAGTTCATTCCTCGCAGCGGCGTTGGTATTGCAAAAAATATAAAAGTTACAGTTTAAAAATTATTTATTTAACGAAAATAGTATTTTTAGGAACCGATCTAATGTGAAATTTTCCGCAGATTTCAAAATCCGTTGAAATTTTTACTCTATCTTTAACGATTTAAGCGATGGAAAAAAGAACTGCATAACTTTAGTTAAAATTTTATTCGTTTATTTAGTCTGCTGACAAATCGTTCCTCCACAAAATAAAGGGGAAGCGAAAAAAATATGTTCTAGATTGAATTTTAAAACAAACTTCTTCGTACAAAAATTGCAAAAAATTCGGACTACCAGTGTGCCTATCCCATTACTGTAAGTGCCATAGATTCGTCAGGAATGTGGACATAACAAACTAACAGACAGACAGACAAACACTTCTTTTTATAATTGTAGAGATAATGATACAGCTTGTCCATTTCCTGACCTAGCCCCATAAACACCCAAACCCAATTGAATCCCCAAACTAAGAACCAATTTTGGACAATAACTAACACCAGTAGTGGTGATAATTTTGGGACATAACTGTCGGAAGCTTATCCCGATAGTCACTTGAGGACGAAACTTTCATTCTCTTATTCACATATTAAGCAATATTCCTCTAAAATATTGTTTTTGACAGAGCTCTCCCTCTTATTTCATTTTCTATGCCTATTTAGAGTGGAAAATCGTCATCTGGTAATTTACAATTTTTTTTTAGTGAACGAAAAAACGGCTGACTTCTAAGTTTCAGTATTAATTTTATACCCAGCACTTGTAACTGGCATTAATTTCAGTAATGCCATTAAATGCCTTTAGTTTTAGTAAACGTTTTAATTTTGTTAAAAATGCCATTTTTGGCAGTTAATTTTCTGATTAAATATGGTGTTCAGATTATCAAAAAATATAAAATATTTTTTCTATGTTAACTAGTTTTTGGAAACAAATATTCAAACTTGTAACATTAAGCAATTTCACAATTACTCTTCAAAGTTGCAAGTCCTAAAAATGCTTACAATTTTCAAAATATTACGTTTTGAAACAAAACATTTTGGATATCATTACATGCATAAATCAAACCCCTACACCTACTTTCATGAAAATAATTCATACTAGTGTAAATTGTATCTTTTTTACTGAGAATAGAATTCCTTTGAGCAAGATAATAAGTAGTTTAATGTAATACATACTAGAAAAAAAAATTTTCACTCTCAGAATTTCTGTCCACTTTAATTGATCACCTGAGATCATAAGAAATATTTCCCTTTTAAAGCATCTGCAGTCTATCACTATCAAGATACATTCGCTATACTCATAGGTTTGTTATACTCTGAATGTTTTTAGTAAAATTGTTTGTGCTAGAATTTATCTACCTTTCAAATACCAGTAACTTTTAGCATAAATACGAAGGTATTAACATCAAGTTCTAAAATTAATTTTCATTATTCCTCTACCGTTCATTATACAACATACAAATTTTGATCATGTTACCCAGGAATTTGTTCCTGTTTTAAGGCCTCTAATTGTTTTTCAATTTGATTTTAATTTTAAGAGACTTCATTGTTTCTGCTACAGTAACAAATATTATTTCTTTTTGACATTTACCTTTGCTTCAGTAATTAATACCATATCATATGACTGGAATAACATGAAGATGGGTCTGCATTGCTGTGACTCTTAAGGGTTTGAACAGTTTCAAATAGGTCATTTAATGACTCCAATTTTATTAATTTGGAAGTTTTTATTTTAGTAATTTATGAGATGGCAAAAGTTACTTTATTTTCTTCCAAAAGCTCTCATTATCTGTTTCATTGTTTGTAAGTCCTATGGCTAATTTGTTGTACAACATGCACACACAAATTCTTACCAAACTTTCAGTTCATTGACAATTTTTGCTTAATGCTGTTCTCATACCTAAGATTCTTAGTACTTTCTCAGTATTTTGTATTTATGAAGAAACAGTATTCAAAATTTATTTCAATATCCCATAATCTTGTTGCCTTTTTGATAGGACTGTTTATAAAAAGGTTGGTAATACGATGTAAGCCACAAAAATTCTATTAAATAAGAAACACTAAGTTACATCTTAACATGCAAATCGTTTACAGACAATTTTCATCACACAGCTTAATTATTTTAATCTGATCCTTTTCAGATAGATTACATACAATTAGAAATTTATAATTTCAATAATAACATCAATAATTTTCTTAAATACTATGAATAAAAAAAATACTTATGAAATTTGTGATTTTGATTACAGGGATACTTAACTAATATGCGAAATCAATGGTCATGGTTGCTACAGCTTACATTTTGCTTAGAAGTCCACTTAAGACATGCTCAAGTATATGAACAGGTTGGTTTATGATTCTACATTGCTTTTTAGCAAGCTTTATTTTCTTTATCGGTTCAATTAGGCTAATTCATGTGGAATTAGTTAGAAAAAATTATTTGTTCAGTTATTAAATGCATGTATGTGTATCTCTTTACCTCTTCTACTGTGAAATGAAAATTTCTGTTCATGTGTTTCAAGCTTTAGTAATTTAATTTTTTTCATGAATACTGTAAAATCTGTTAAAAGATTTGTTCAATTTGAAAATAGTATTGTTGGTTTGTGGTTTCAGTGAAAAGAAATTAATTTTCCATGCAGTGTACAACAATGTTGAAGTGTATTTCTGAATAATTACATCAAGATTATTAAGCTTCTATCCTGAAATTTTCAAATCCAAATTTTTGTAAAATTACCCAGTTAAAACATATGTTCCTAAAAAAATTAAATTAACCTTATACAGAAAACACCCATATTCTCAATTTCTTGCTACTTTGATATTATGTGTGCTTTAGTTCTCAGATTAACACCATAATTATGAAATAATGGTTTTTCTGTAAGTATATTTAGTACAATTTCCTAGTTTCTAGTTTGATCTATAGTGAATGTTAACACGGTAGTCCTTTTCATATTTAACTGAAGATGTAAATTGACCATTACTGCTAAATGTTACATGAGAAATCAATGTTGGAAATGCCATTGAATCAATAAATTAATAGTGTTATTTATGTATAGCAGACTTAATCCAAGTTTTAATAAAAGTGACAATTAAATGAGCTAATTTATAAGATATAAATTTCAAACTATTTAGTTGATAAGTTAATATAAAATGTACTATAAGTTAGTTTGCGAGGAAATAAACAATTTAATAAAACAAAAAATCTTTTGTGCAAGTCACTCATCTGCAGGAAAATGTTTCAGGTTTTCAAGTATTGGTATGTATGTAAAATATTAGTGACTAGTATTTGATATTTTGTTTAAGTAGTAAGGCAATTCAGATTTTCATCACCACTTGATTACAGATTGAGAAAGTATTTAATTGATTACTCCCTGACTAAAACTCAGTGTAAGCAATATATTTTTCATGTAAGAAATGTGTTTAAAAATCGATTTAGTTATTGAGACTTTTCATGTATTAAAAAGAATATTTGAGCTCATTTACTAACATCTGAAAGTGTGCATACATAAAAACGTTCTACTTGTAAAATTTTTGAAATTTGGTGCATTTTGACTCGAAATTGTGCTATGTTATACACATACTAATTTGCAAGATGTATTCTCTTTTGAAATGGCATAAAATGTGTGCATTTTATGTGCAATGCATAAAGGTTTATGTATGTTTTGATTATTTTTGAATCTGATTAGTCATGATAGTTTTATTAACTCTTAATTGCTGTCTATAAATATAAATTCCTCAAGATTAATAAAAAATTCTATATGTTTTTCAAAAATATTTTAAAGATTTATTAAGTTAAATTTAATATTAACAAATTTCAAAATCTTTGTTTTGTTAGTTCATTGAAGTATGAAAAAGGAATGCTTACAAACATTTATTACCATTTCAGTAACCTTTTTGCTGACAAATTTGGAACATTGTGTATGTTTTTTATTACATTTGTTCGCATATGTGATTTAGTCTGACCAAATGCTAAAACTTTGTGCTTGACATAATTGATGACCATATTATGCAATGTAATGTTAAAATTGGCCTAGAAGATTGTGGGGGAAATGCTATCCGATTTCAACCAGAAAATCTCATTCATGCTATTTGGGAGTGTTGTACTCTTTTAAATTGTATCTAACAAAAACTGTTGTGTTTTAACATATCTATTTAATATCCCAAACATAGCTTCTACTGTTGAAAAATCATACCAGCAAAATTTATTAATTAATTAATCATATCTGTTATTGAGAGTTAGTTTTATAGAATTTATGACATTCATTAAAGTTTTCTGTTCCTCTGCTGTATGTGTAAGAAATTAGTAAAAAATTTAAGGTCTCATTAATGTTTAATTTATAGTTTTATAAAGAAGTGCGGGAGTCAGAGCTATGGATTAAGAAGACTGAAGAAAAACTAAATTCAACATTTAACAAGACTGTGTTCTCTATTGATGAAGGTGAACGATATTTAAAACAGATGGAAGAAATTAAAGACAATTTTTCTAAATATAATGACTTAATTAATGGTCTTGTGAATCGTAGTACTGAAGTTGTGCCTCTTAAACAAAGGAGAGTCCAGCCATCCAAACCTTTACCAGTGATAGCCATTTGTAGCTACAAATCTTCAGATGTAAGTTTACAAATATTAATTTCCAAATATGTTCTTTAATGTTACATTTCTTTTAAATCTCTTGCATTTTTCAAAAGCCTTGGTTGAAATGAATAAAACATATTGCTGTCACTTAAGATTGCAACGTTTGTGCTTAAATGGATATGTTTTCCAAAACTTAAGAGATTACAAAAACTACCCTTATGTTTTGTAAATTATATTCCATTCATTTGAATGACTCCTAGGTTCTACATAGTAGTTAAGAAAGTACATAAAACAAGTATCCTAATCTTAGTTAAAATTTTGGATGGTAGTGTGATTATCCGTGATGGTAGTTACTCTTTTTTAAAGAATGGATCACTATGTTATCCAATGCATTGCATTGATAATCATACTAAATATATATTTATCGAACACTTTAGATATTGTTGGCATAAAAGCTCGTACACTGGACATACAATGAATTTTATATGGTTTAGATTTAATATTGACCAAGATTTATAATCCACTATGAGAATTTTGAAGAACATGGTTTGTGTGCTTTTACTTTGGCGAACTAATTTGCAAAAAAAACTTTTTGTTCAACTTATTTATATTTGATCTGGCATTACTATTATTCTTAATGTATTGCTCTATTCACTTTTTTTTTTAATTATTCTTTCTAGATT
Organism: Metellina segmentata; assembly: GCA_947359465.1. Lineage (NCBI taxonomy): Eukaryota > Metazoa > Arthropoda > Arachnida > Araneae > Tetragnathidae > Metellina > Metellina segmentata. The sequence goes on along the minus strand of OX375872.1, from coordinate 111,316,981 downwards.
TCTGTTTCAAAGGATGACAAGTGTTTCTTAAAAGAAATATCTCATAAAATTACATGGAAAGTATGTTTCTGCATCAATTATTTTTTTATTTAAATGTTACATTTTCTAGGAACATTGTGACTTTTTTTAATAATATTTTAAATTAATTTTCTGTATTTAAGTCATGTTTTCAAGCCTTTTATTACACTATCATTGTAAACTAAAATATCTTAATATGTGGATTTTATTCATAAAATTAAAATTATATTAATTACTAGGGGGCTCCGCCCCCTGCTCGCTTACACTCGCCAACACCAATGTAATTACATTTTTTTATAAAATTATTTATATTAGCTCTAAATTTCTTTGAAATTTCCTTTTATAAGCGTTTTTAAGAAAGAAAATGTTCTAATATAAAAGATATAACACACTTGAATAAAAATTTATATCTTACAAAAATTTTTATGTGAGTTTGCTCTTTTTTTTTTTTTCATTTTTAATGTTTTATCATTTTAAATATTAATTGCTAACATCTTGTTCACATTTAAATTTTGTTTTATATTTTATTTATACTTTTAATTATTTTTGTATATATAACTAACCATTGCGTGGCCAGCATGGTGATGCCTGTGACAATTCTTGTCTGTGACAACTGATTGCTATGAATTCTCAGAATTCGTAGCCTATTGGATAATAGCCATCACAGCGTTGTCAAATACGACCAAATTCGAATTGCAAAGAGATCCAATTTGCGTGATGTCACAATCCCTTGTGAAAATATAAATATTTAATTAAAAAATTATTTATTAAAAGAAAATAAAACGTATAAGGTATCTTTCTGGTGTAAAGTTTTCCGCAGATATCAAATTCTTTCGCAGATTTTAAAATCTTTTGAAATTTTTACTCTATCTTTAACGATCTAGGAGATAGAAAAAAGAACTACATAACTCCCGTTAAAACTTTATTTGTTTTTTACGTCTGATGAAAAATCGTTCCTCTCTAAATGAAATGGAAACACGAAAAAATAAATATAGAATCTGTCATCTCTTTAGGGCGTTGCCATTCTAAAGAAAACAAAAATAATATTAAATGCCTTTTAAATTAATTTTAAAATGTTCTAGATGGAATTTTAAAATTTGGGCTTCCTACAAAAATTGCAAAAAAATTCGGACTACCTATGCGCCAAATCCCATTATTGTAAGTGCCATAGATTTGTCAGGACAGTCAACACACACATCAAACACTTCCTTTTATAATAGCAGAAATGGCAGTTATTGTCTTTCACTCTCTATTTTCATTGTATTTAAAAATTCATCATTTTTATTTCATTTCTATTTTAAAGGTTTCCACACCTGGGGGTAAGGATATGACTGTTCCAGGTGTATGCTTTATTATACCTTCTCCAAATTCTGAAGCCATAGAGTTAGGTCAAAGGTAATGATGTCGGTTCTATTTTGTCTCAGTGTGTTTCAGTTCTTATAAATTTAAGTTCTTAGCAAACAAAATAATTTACCCTTAACCATATTGTAGCCTGAAAAAGCGCTATGATGATCTTTTGACATTATGGACTCAACGACAGAAGAAATTGCGCCAGAATCTTATTTTAGCGACTATAAAAGTTGTTAAATCATGGGATCTACCACATGTAAGTAAAAAATGATTATTCTAATTTATTTTGAATTGATATAAATAAATGACATTGATACATGATAAATTGATTCTTACTTACCACCACCAATTAAAATAAAATGAAAATTTAAAGGACATGTTATTTCTAAAAGTGAATATGTAAATAATAAGAATGTGATAAAATATGGTAACTCTTACACAAATTTATTTCTAGTTCCGTAGCATGGATGTTGTACAGCGAGAATCAATTATGAAAGCTTTGAATGCAGATACACAGAAACTTATTAATGAAGGTACACAATCAGATCCAGCTCTTGTGAAATTAAAGCAAGAAATGGAACAGTGTAATGTTTTGTTTACCACATTGCTGAAAAAAGTCACTGAAGATATAACAGTTGAAAGTAAGGGCTTGTTTACTTATTTAAAAATCAAGTTTGGTTAATTGCTATTCAATTAATGTAATTAATTAATAAAGTTGTGTATAGTACAGTTAAAGATACTTGAAAAGACTAAATTGGATTAAACTAATTTGAATTTTAGTATATAAAACTGCAGTCTCTTTCTTCATGTTAAACATCGGTCTTGATTAGAGTTTTAAGCAAATTTATTCTTATAAAAAACCGTATGAAACATTTTTTTCTCTTAAAATTTCAAGTGCATGTTTTCCTCTTATAAATTGTAAAAACTTAAAAGTTCTCCAACTAAGTTAATTTTAATGTGTTTATTTTATGTTGTTTTTGCATGGTAAAAATTAAGCTTACGGTTTTCTTGTGTAGAACTCCATAAAAGTTTCTTTGTATATTTGCAACAGTATATTCACATACCAAAAAGTCATTCATTAACGTTAACATGACATTCATTACTTCTGTTACTATCAGTAAGAACAAAGTTACTAAAAAAACTGATGTCACCTTTTAAAAATGTTCTTCATTCATTGATTTTTTTAATTTCTCCGAAAATTGAGAGCCACTAGTTTTACATCTATATTCAATGATATTACTAACTGAAGACTTCAAGAATTTGATTTAGATAACTAAAAATTCTACCTTTAATTACTAAATTTCTTTGTCTTATTTTATTTGTTCAGCTATGATTTGATTTTTAATTTTTATTGGTATTTTTCTGTTCGAAATTTTTAATTTCTTCAAAATATATTTTGAAACTAAGCATTTTAAATAACGATAATGACAATTTCATTTTTCCATTTCCCAATTGACACTCAATTTAACGATTTTCTGTCTTACAGACTCACACTTGCATGCTTTTGACTGCACACTAACTTTAGCACTTGCTATGATTTTTTACCCCATGGTTTTTTTGGGAAAAAGTTATTGGAAAGTATAAAAAAAGTACTTTTATGTTAGAGTTCTGCAATCTTTAATGTAGTAATAGCGCTAGGTCTTTTCTATAGAACTATCCAACAGACTATATACTTGTCAAGACAAAAATTGCATAGTTAAAAATCCATATAAAAATGACATTTTATCGTAATTATGTTTAAATATGAACCATTAATTTTAAATACAAAAATTTTCAAAATACAATTGCATGTATACAATAAGTGATTACATGTATTGCTAAATTACTGTTTGTGTTACTTCACTTTGCAATGAAACTGGTAAATACTTGTTCAACTTTTAGTAGTTATTGTCCATAATTTAATTTCAACAATATGCTGTTTAGTTTTTGGAAGAACCCTTTCACAATTTATACTTTAGTTTGTTTTGTTTCCAAGTAAATTCAATTTACAAATGTAAAATTTTGGAACTATTAGAAAATTAAATAGGAAAATATGAAAAAAAAAATGGTTATAATTTTTTGTCTAAATCATCAAACGTTTTGGGCTTTCAGAAAAGATTTAATGGGCGAAATGAAAATTATATTTTCCTTGTACACAATTTTTTTAATTGACCAACTTTTCAAGAGGTTTAACCTTTTTGTAATTAGTTATCACTGTCCTTTGTTTTTCATTATGAGAACATCATACTGTCAACCATATTTAGACAACTTTTGTCACTGTCCATCTATTTTTATTATTTCATGGATTTGCTTAACAACTATGTTGAAAAAACCTTCAGTTTGTACTTGCCTCTAGTGGAGACATTTTTATGACGCATTACAATACAGAATTTATATTTATTGTCACATCGATGTTTGGTTCTATTCGATCTATGATTTTCCAAATGGAATAGATTTTCTTCTAACTGTATATAGTGATTGAATAATTTGTCAATAATTAATAAATTTACTGTTTGTCTTCAACAATTATGTTAATACTTTTTAGCTGAAAAATCGCCAAAAGGTGCTGGGAAAAAAATGTCTGATAACATTTCCGCACTTCAAACTTCTTTAAATGAAAAAGAAAAATTTTTGAAGTCTAAATTGCAAGCATCTATAGTATGGGACTTGGACGCTTTGGAGAATTCTGTTATTGAGCACAAAGTTAGTGCATTTCAAATTTCTATCTTCCTACTCTCTTAAAATATTATTTTTAGAAATGCTTTATTTCTTTTTACTTCTTCTACATTACCGATTAATATTTCTATATTTTCGAACTCTAGGATTTTGACATTGGTTTAAGAGCATTAGAAGATCAAATAACAGAGACTGTTCAGGCCTTTAAAAGTGCAAACAGAAAAACATCAGCCTTAAATATGAACAATCAAAAGTATGAGATGCTTATTCAAACTTGGGATAGAATTTGGGAATATTCTAATTTATATATAGAAAAGTAAGTATTAGAATATATAAAAATAATTTTATAGTACTATTTTTAAATCTAGATTTCTTCGTATAAATGCTTTTTATAGATTTTCTTCCTTATTACTACAAGAAAAATAATAAATGATGTGCAATTATTTGTGTTTATAACTTCATATCCTAGTGTTTTTACAAATGCTGGAAAATACTTAAATAGTGATATAGCTGTGATATTTAAGCTGAATTATAATTGAAATTTATTTTTTACTAGCCACTGCATGGCCAGCATGGCCTTGCCAGTGACAATTCTTTTCGTGGGGTCAGGTGTGACCACTGCTCGCTAACCCCCGGTTATTGCTATGAATTAATGCCATTGCTAATGGTGTAAAATTTTTCCGCAAATTTCAAATCCGTTGAAATTTTCAATCTATATGTAACGATCCCAATAAAAAAGAACTAAACAATGCTAGTCAAAATGTTTTTGTTTGTTTTGTTTTTCTTCCCTATGGAATGGTTTGAGCAAAGGAAATGAAATCTGCAATTTCTCGAATCAAACAAAGGTCATTCTTCACACTGTGCTGACAAATCGTTCCTCTGCAAAATGAAAAGAGAAGCGGAAAAATAAATTTTGAATCTGCCATCTCTTTATGCTGTTGCTATTCCAAAGAAAACGATAATAATTAAATTCCATTAAATTCATTTATAAATGTTCTGGATTCAATTTTAAAATTCGGGCTGGACATTAAAATTGCAAAAAATTTGGACTAACTGTGTGCCAAATTTCATTATTGTAAGTGTCATAGATTCGTCAGGACACTGCGTAGTGGAGGGCAAACACCTCCTTTTATAATAGTAGAGATTATTCATTGTCAGCAAATATATTTATCCTTTCTTTATATATTACCTGAGAAGTAGTTTAACTTTTAATAAAATGCGAATTTTCTCCTTTTAGATTGAAGACTGTAGAAGTTGCTCTACATCGATTAAGTGAAGCAACACAAGCAGTTTCAAACATTGAAGTTAAATTGGCTTCTTGTGAAAATATGCCATCTAAACTAGGAGATTTGCAGAATGTGCATGATAACCTTTTAGTATGTTTATTTTTAAGTTATTTTTACCTTTCTTGGAGATGCTCATAATTATCCCATAATAGTAAGATGTCTTGTAATCTTGTCTACATTTCACCTGCATTTGTAATCAACTGATTGGTATTCTATTGGAAAAATGAATTGTTCACTAAGAACTTTGTCATTACTGCCTTTTAATATGTGTGGCGTGCAAATTTGTACAAGTTCTTGTACACCAAAAATTAAGAGGTAACTTGTGTATCCAGGAAAAAAATTTGTAGGATTTATAAAATTCCAGATAGAACTAAGTCTTAAGCAGCCAAAAAAGTTTTGAAACCATAAATTATTAAGTATTGAAACAGCTTACTTATTTGATTGTAAAGATTTATTTACACATTACTCTTAGAAACCGGTTTTGAAATAAAACTTTTGGTATAAAAAAGTCATTTATAAATGCAGTTAGAAGCAAAAATGTCAAAAACAAATGTCATTTACTCGGATTGAAAAGAAATTTTTTTTTCTAAAGTAAATTGAATTATAATTTTTGTGATCCAAACATTTTTAGCATGCACTTGTTCCTTTCATAGTAACGTTTCTGATGCAATCTCAAGGATAATATATAAAATAATCAGATTTTTTTTACAAACACAGGGAACTCAAAGAACACATTTTTGAGTAATCACAGGATGTATTTAATATCTATTCCTGCAACGATTATTTAAAATGTAAATTTATTATGGTATTCATAGCAATATAAATTAATGGAAATACTAAAAATTACACAAATGTTTTAAAACGTTAATTTCATTTCAGTTTCATTTGAACATCAACATTTGTTCATCAACATTTTCCTTTCTGTTCAACCTTTTTTGGGAAGACAGTTTTTAAGGCATTCTATCCAGCCATTAATTTTCAACATTGATTTTCTTTGCGATATCCATTGCTTTTCTCTAAGAATTGTAGCCGAAATGGGAACAATTTCAGATCTGACAATTTCTGCCAGTACACTATAACTTCTTGGATATTTTGTAATTTTGATTTTTGCTTCCACTGCATGTAATAAATGTCCTCAGTTCCTCTTAGTGAAAGAATATAACTCAACATGGTATGATGAATTCTATGTTCCTTGGAAAAAGCATTTTTTATAACACTCACCTTTTTGCAAAAGATATATATAATCTTTCTTTCCTTTCAAAGACAAAGATCCAAGTTTTACTTTTTGAGATATCTTTAAATATAAACTCAGCACTACAATATAAAAGAAATATACTCTCAAATGTACTATATGCTTTAAAACGAGTAAAATTTCAAGGCTACATAGGCAGCTATTGATAACATAAGGCGAAAATTTGCTCTATGACTCAGAAAATACAACTTTTTCATGTATCATTTTGTTTTTTTGAAAAGCATTTATCTACCTTAATATACATACTGTAGGAGCTTTTTATTTGGGTTAATGCATATTCGTAAGATTTTTTATTTGGGTTAATGCATATTCGTAAAATATTTTTTTCACAGAATTTGGTATTTAGTAATACTTTAAATTTTCTGATTGTCTTTGAAATTTTAGTCATTTCAGGAAGAAATGCAGTTGTGTCAAAATGTAATAGATGATGCTCAGGAATCTTCTAGAAAACTGAAAGAGCTGATTCAGCGAATCAGATCAAAACAAACAAATCATGTTGACATCAATAAGTTTGAAAATGATCTGAAGAAACTCGTATCGAGATTGGATGGTGCTAAATCTCAAATTGTTGAAAGGTAATGTTTTGCAAGTAACAAAATCTCTAATTCCTATTTTTATTTGTAGACAGAAAAGATTCGATTCCTCCCTGTGTAAATTTCTCTTTGTATTACTAAAGCTTTCCTTGTGTGTGTATGTCTTGTGTTTGGTACGGCATGTCCAAATTTGGGCCTTTGCGCCACCCCAATCCAACAAACCAATTTTTAATTTAAATTTATTTTTAATTATTTAACACGTATTTACATTTTTATAAAGTTATAGGCTTCATAAAAGTTGCATGAAATTAAATAGTCAATAGTTTAATTGTCGTTGGTATCGATTTTAAAACTTCAAGTTTTAAAATCAATTATTCTTTGAAATATTTTTTTTTAATTAAAATGTTTTGTAAAACGAATTCTATTTGAAATGCTCTCATTAAGGGATCACCATGGATCATAATAATTACTTAGACCACATCTCTTCTTGGGAGATACTTTATAGGTTATTCTGAATTTATGTCGTAGTGTGTGTCATTCCAAATTAAGTAAAAGAGCTGTTTGCATTTATTGTGCAATACACAAAAAGCTGCTTACCTTGTTTTCCATGCCTCTCTTAAAGTTGACTGTTGCTTCTGATCAAACTGATTCCCTTGTAACATTAAATTATACTTTCTCGTCTAAAAGTATGGGACATGCAAAGATGAACTGTCAAAATACTGTAATTTGCAAAAACTGAATCATTTCTGAACTCCTACAATATTATTCTTCTTACAATTTTATTTTACTGATCACACATAATACATAAGTTGTTTGTATGATTACAATATCATTTAAAAAATGATATTTTATGCAGCATTGTGTCTCTTAATTAAACGAAGCATTGGGAAACTCATTTAATTTCTTCAAAATGTGTCTTTATTTTTTAATGTTTAGTCTAAAAATAGTTGTATTCTTAGCATTAAACGTCAATTAATTTTAAAGTTACTGAATGTTTAAAGCATTCATCTTTTTTATTTATAGGTTAAGAAGTTGTGGTGCATCATCTGAATTGCTTCGAACTTATAAAAGTAAAATAGAAAAAGACAATGTATGGATTTCCGAAACAACAGTGAAAATGAACAGTTTAAAAACTGTGAAAAGAATGACAACAAAAGAAATAGAGATGACCGTAGAACCTGCTATGGTATAACCTACATTTTACTTCAAAATGTATGCCATGTATTGTAGTTGTTAATTATGTACTCATTTCACTAACTTTTACTAATAAATTTTTTAGAATTTATATTCTACTATTTCTGAAAAAAACTCATCTTTCGAAGAAACAAATGTCTTAGGTGCACGATACCTCAGGGAAGCCAAGGTATGGTAATCATTCTTATATTGTTTAAACATATCAATATATTTGATATTTTTATATGTTGACATAAATTTCATTTTTATTGTTAGTAAATATTTGTGTTGCATTTTATTTGTTTTAGAAATGTAATATTTTATCTGGAAAGGTTATTTATTTATGTATCTGTATGGAAGTATTTGTTTTAATGTTGAATTTTGTGTGCTGCTTAAAATAGCTCAGCTCTTGTGTTTTCATTACCTGCTTTGCTTGAGAATGAAGTTTTACTGTCCACAGTCTGCATGAAATTAGAAGCAAGTTTGCATATTTCTTTCTGTTATGTATTTAAATATATTTTGCTGGGTCAGGCAAAGCATGCGTTCTTTGTGTGTGCTTTCTGAAAAGTATAAAAATGTTTATATTTTTGGTTTGTGTATCCTAAGTTATTTTGGACTGTATATTTATTTAACCTAAGTCTCTCTGTTTAAATATATTCTCTATTTATTGTTTTAAGATAAATATTGCTTATGGGAATACAAGGTATTCTTTTGTTTATAAAGCAATTTACTTTTTATTCTTTTGTTTTTCTATGTATATCTAAAGAGAGACCTAGGTAGTGTGTGTGATTCAAATATTGTTGGCTTTGTGTTTTCTTCAAATCTGCTCTGTTATGATTCTGCTTGTCAGTTCCTTCTACATGTTAAAGGAAAAGCATGCATATATGTCATGGGCTTGGCTCTTTCCCCTCCCAATTTCCTCAGAATGCAAATTGTAGCACCCATGCGTCTGCTGTTCGTAAGTGGATTTGTGCATGCTTCACTTCTATGTGGTCTGCCTTCTCGCCCAAACAATGATGTTATTTCTATTTGGGCTACAAGTTAATTTGTCCCTTTAGATATATGACCTCAGACTGAAGCATTACAAAGAAAGTTTAGAAGAGGAGCATCCTAGTCTGGATGCTAGCCTTCAAAAGAGTGCCACTTTAATATCTGGAGCTGATGATATTGATACAGAAATAGAATTCTTGAACCAACAGTATTCCTCTTTAATGCAGAATATTTTAATTTATCTTGACGATCTAAGAGAAGTTTTTACTGTGTTACAAAATGAAAAGGTGAGTAAATATTTCGTCATCTTTCTAATCTTTTAGACATTTAAAGTTATGATTTAAAATTTCGCCCATTTTATTTTTAAATACGTATATCTTAAACTAGTTGTAGTAAATCTTCATATACCTTAAACTTTTGCTGAACATGACTTGAATCAAATAAAAATATGAGGTTTTAATTAATATTAGCAAAACATATTGTAAGTTATTAAAAAAGGTTTTATATTAATTTTGTAAACATTTTCAACTGAAGCTGAAAGGACTGAGCATTTGTAAGCCTCAAATTAGCTAAATAATTAATTTCAATAAAATATAGTCTGGGGGTAGGACTTTTACAATAAAGTAATTTTAATTTGAAAAAATTGTAATTCATTGTATTGTATTTTTAATTGCAGTAAGATACAAGCATTTTTACAATATTCCATTTGTATTGTTTTACTTATATTAAAGTTTTAAATTAATTAACATTGCTAAAATTATTAATTTAGTATTAGCAAAATTTTGGAACATGGAAAGCTCTTTAATATTCTGTTCCTTCCCTCAAGAAACATTATTTTGCACTGTTGGCAATGATAGACTGCATGGGGAATTGTATGCAAAATATGTATGGCCATATTTGTTTCAATCCATTTCTGAAATAAACCTAACTTTTCTAAACAAAACTATTTAGTCCTTATTTTATTTTCATGTGTTTTTTCCAATCGAAAATTATTTTTTTAATAATATTTTAAGTTATTATTTCATTACAATTGTATGTTAAATTAGAAACGCACTCTTTTGAATGTGCATGCATTTTACTTTTGGTTTATGGTCTCTTCTTTGACCTTTTCTTTCCTTTTCTGAATTTCTCAATAGTGGCTCTCCGTCATCTCGAAAGCTGTTCCTGTTTCTTTGAGGACATTCACATCATATATCAAACAAGTGTCATCAGCTGAACAGATCGTTTCAGATTATGATTTTCCAAAACAAGTGAAACCCTTTTCTGAAACTCAAAGCTCAGTTTTTTCCTCTTCTAAGCAAGAGGTAGAAAAAAGTACAATTCCTTTATTGCCATCAGAGGAACAGACATTAGAAAACAATTTTCAGGTTACGCAAAGTCATACAAAGGTGTTTGACTCGAAGAATTTAAAACCAAATATTTCCAATGAAGTTGTATCCGAGAACATACATTCTGCTCCTGGTGTTTACAATCCCATCTCAATGAAGATGGTAACATTGCATGAGGCAGTAATGGAAAATATTCTAAGTATTGAAGATAATGAAATTTCAGATTTAAGGACTGGTAGGAAAATGTCATTGGAGGAGGCAGTTATTAAAGGCTTTATTGACAAAAAGTTTTATGAAAGGATCTCTACAAAATGCGGTATTTATATACCAGGAACAAAGGAAGAATTATCAATATTTGATGCTATTAAAAATAATCTGTATTGCATCAAGAAAGGAACTTTGTTAAATCCACAAGATGGTGAATCAATTACTCTCACTGATGCTTTCCATCTAGGCATTATTAAAAAGTCTGGAATTAAAACTCTTATTGATATGAAAATTGTCAAAACTAAAAATCTTTCAATATCTGAGGCTATTGAAAAAGAGTTTTTGGATCCTAAAACAGGAATCTTTCGAGAACCCCTGACAAACCATTCCTTAGAATTCAAAGTCGCTGTAGCTGAAGGTTTCATTTATTTAACTACACACTCAGAAAATGATTGTGGTATAACTCTAGCTGAAGCAATTGACCGTAATATTATCCATGACCAGTCAGGTCAAATTTTAGATCAAGATTCTGGAGAAAAGTATTCCATAGATGAAGCAATCATGAAAGGTATCTTACAATCAAATATTCCAGAAGTATTGGATGTTAAAAATTCAAAACTGTTAAATTTGCTCCAAGCTCTGAACTGTTTAGTACTAAATGCTCGAAGTGGAAGATTTACAAATAATGACACATCAAAGCAGTATTCCTTCACTGAGGCTCGAAAAAGAAATTTGATTTGGAGACCACTTAGTCTGAAAGATGCATTTGAATCGGGTTATGTAAAAAATAATAATATCATTTGCCCTTTCACGGGTAAGACATTAAGTATTTTGGAAGCTTTTTCATCTGGAATATTAGATTGTGAGGCAAAAGGTATTGTTGACACTGAACTAAATGAGTTTCTATCACTTCCTGAAGCCTTATCCAGGGGTGTTATAGTGCCTAATGGTAAATATTTTGATTCTGCATCAAATCAGTATTTATCTATATCATCTGCAGTTGAAGATGGGTTAATAACATCTGTAATACGCAAAACTATATTTAATATTGAAGGCATCAAAGATGAGAAAGCTTGTGAAATGGTTTCTTTTAATAATGCTTTAAAAAGAAATTTAATTGATTTGGACAAAGAAATTTTTATAAATACTTTGTCTTCGGAAAATTTATCTATTCAAGATGCTGTTTCCAGAGGCTTTATTCAACACCAAATATATGACATGCTTTCTAAACCAATTGGTATCAGTGATGGTTCTGTTGAATTGAATCTTCTAGATTGCTGCAAGAAAGGGTATATTGACAGTAAAACTGGTCATTTGAAAGATCCCAAAACAAAAAAAGCTCTGTTTATGAAAGAAGCTATAGAGAAAGGTTTAATTACACCTGAAGGGGCTGCATTATTGAAAGGACTGTTGAATATTACTGTAACAATGGCAAGTGTTACAAGAAAAATAACTCATTTTGTAAACTCCCCTAATAGGGAAGAACCTGAGAGTATGGTAAACCAGAGTTTGGTTAATGACGCAACTAATGTCCTTAATAATGAAGCAGAATCATCATTTGAAAATAAATATGCTAATTTAATAAACACTAAGTCTAGTGAAATTCAGACGCCATCAGGAACTGCATTTCAAAGTGATGTTAACAGTCATACTACAATCAGTAGTGATAAACCTTTCAGAAAGAACATTAGAAGTATTGAAACATCTGATGCAGATATACAATCATTCAAAAATATTTCTACTACAGTAAAATCTGAAACCAAACATGGATATTTGAAGGAATTTACAGTTCAAGAAGCTGTTAGTAATTCTAATAAAATAGGAAAAGAGCAATCTAATAGTAATAACGATCAAAGTGTTCAAATCTTACAATTGCCTCGGGATGGTTGGAGCCTAAAAGAAGCTATAAATAAAAATCTTTTTGATCCACTTACTGGTTTGTTTACAGTTCCAGGGACTGATAGATTAGTATCATTTGAAGAGACAGTGAAAATGGAAATAATAAACCCTAAATCAGCTACTGTTGTTGTACCCAAGTCAAAACAAACTGTTTCCTTGGATTGTGCATTAGAAATGAAAATTTTAGATTCAGTTGGATGTTACAATAATAAAATGGGAAGTAAAATGTTCATGCAAAAAGCTATAGCAGAGCAGCTTATAATATTCTGCCATTCAAAACAAGGTATGGATGGAAAACATAGTAACCAGTTTTCTAATGTAAAATTTTCACCATTATATGCCCCTTTAAAAACTACTGAGCAAATTGACGAATTTACCAGTATGGAAAATTATCAAACAAATATAATAAACAGTTGCTCAAATATTCCATCAAATGTATTAGCAGGACAGACTAAACTTCTAGAGAGCATGGAGGCTAAGTCCATGAAATCTAATTTTTGGCCTCAACAGAAAAGTATTTTACTAGAAAGAATTCCAAGGAATATGATATCACCGAAAGATGCTGTGTTGGAGGGATATATTGATAAAAAAACTGCTAATGTCTTATGTGAAATTTGGCAAAATCAATCTTTCGAAAAAAATTTAAAAGTAGGAAGAAGTATAAAAGAATGTACAATTAATCAGAAGTTGAGTGATTTAAAAGAAGGCAAAATTCCAGATTATCAGAGAGGAATTTATGTTACTATAAATGATGCTTTAGATCAAGGATTAATTGACCATGAAACTGGTAAATTGCTCATTCCAGTTGCATGTGCTGTAAGTATTGATCAAGCTTTTAGTCGTGGTTTAATAAATAGAATTTCTAAGAAAATTATTCATCCAGAAAGTGGTGTTGAGCTTACTATTCATGAAGCTATAATGTGTGACATAATAAATCCCTATTCTGTAATCATTGATCCTGTCAATTCCTCTGAAATGACTGTCTTAGATGCATTAAAACAAGGAATAATTGATGATAGCAAAAGTGAAATTGCTTCACATTGTGGGCGTCTTTCAATTGTGGAGGCTGTGCATAAAAACATTTTCAAACCTAAGGAATGTTCATTTAAAAGTCCACCATTACTTACATTTACATTTCCAACTGCATTGCAGTATGGTTGTGTTGATTTGGAATCTAAAATGTATATACATCCTTGTACAGAAAAAAGAATTCCAATACAAAAGGCTTTTGATTGCTTGGAAATATTATCCTTTCCAGTTCAACCACAAAGGGAATATTTTCTTTTAGATGATGCTATTAGTAAAAAGTTAATTGATTCTAAGACATTTACTTTTAAGCATCCAGTAACAGGAGATGTAACCAATGTTAGAAATGCAATGCGTTCTGGATTACTTGTAACCAAGCCTGTTCGCTTAACAACAATTTCTTTAGTTTCAACACAAGAAATGAACGAAAGAGTTATTCATGATAAAAATTCCATAGAAATAAGCAGTAGTGATTTTTCAAATGCTATTTCTAATCTTCCAGTTGAAATGGATTTTGATACTGCTCTTTCTAACGGTTATTTAAATTTAGAATCTGGGATATTTTATGATAAAATGTCAAATGCCTCATATTCTATTTCGGATGCAATAAAATTAAAGCTGCTTCAACCTTTTAGTGCAGTCAATAAGGTATGTGGTAATAAATATTCCCTGTCTCAAGTATTCCAATTGTATGATGATGAAACCAAGATGTTCATGTTGCCTGATGTTCCAAAGCAGGTGTCTTTTGAGTTTCTTGTTAAAAATAATTACATTGATTTAGATTCATTAATGTATGATATTAATGATAAGCAAACATTTTCATTGCAAGATGCTCTCAATAAGAGTATTATTTGTCCAAAAACAGGTTATTTTCTTAACAAGTTAACGGGTGAGAGATCTAGCATTATAGATGCTGCTAAACTTGGATATTTGTCATTTCTTAGCAATCCAATTCCATGTACTATGCAATGTGCTTTATCACAAATATCTATGGAACCATTGCCTTTAGACTTAATACCTGTAAAGTCAATTGCAATGCGCCCGACTTATTTACCTCTTGAATCAAAAGCATCTGAACAGGAGGATCCCTTTTTAAGTTCCCCGCAATTGAATGTTGGTACAATTCGTGTTAAGAATGAAGCATCTATCAGAAATAAAAACTTGCCAATACTTAAACACAAGGAAACAACACTTGAAATTCCACCTGAACAAGAAAATGAAAACTCTGTCGAAGTTTCTGTTGTGTCTAAACAGATCACTAGTTCATCAAAAAATGAAACCAAGCATGAATCATCTTTGACATCCAAAGTTTCAACTATGCCTATAATAAAGCAATTAGAGGGATTGGAATCTATTGTGGACAATAAGTCTTCAGGACTTATAGATTCGAAAGCCTTGAAAAGGGATAACATGACAGTACAACATACAGACAATAGTAGTATTCTTGAAAAACAATCCAAATTGGGTGAAAAAATGGTAGAATTATTTGTAAATGAAGACCTATCTAAAGTTGTAGAAACATCTCCTTTTGATGACTCTGAAAGAAGTGAACTCTATGATCACAATTCAGAAAAAAGAAAAACTACTGTTACTTTTCTAACAGGAAACAATGAGCTTTCATCTGGACTAGGAATGCTTTCAGATAATGTACATGAAATTTGCTTCATACCTGAAACTTCCACTCCTGATCAGGGCTCAGGTTTACTATCAGAAGATTCTAGATCACTATCCATTGTGTCCAATATCGATGAAGCCAAAATCAATGATCCAGAAGCTTTAATTCCTGAAAAAGAAATGACAAAATCTTTAAACAAAAAAGTTTCAACTAGTGAGCTTTCCTTTTCATATGAACAAGATAAACCTGATAGATCTAAGGATAGCAAAATATTACAGAAAACATCTATACATTCTTTGAAATCCCCTGACAGTAGAGAAACTGTAAATATTTCTAATGATGAACCAGTCCAGGTACACGAAACATCAACTGTAGTGCAATTTTCGAATTCTTTCAAAGGGAATTCTATGAATCAGCAACTTAGCTTGAAGGAAGGAAGTGAAAGTACTTACATATCAGATGGCAATCTGACTGAGATATCTATGAATTCTGATCAGTATATAAATGTTTGTCCTGAAGAACTTCAACAAAATCCTGTTGTGAATATTGCTAAAGGTAAGCTTCACCAATCTGATCTGAGTTCTGATCAAGTGTTGGATTCTATTAAACCCTATAAAGAAATATTAGATTTAGAAAAAAAGGAAAATGAAGTACTTTCTGGTCTTCAGGAAATAAATTCTTTAAATACTGGAAGTAGCAATGAGATTTTAGAAATGCCCATACTGCAGGAAGATATATTGCCTGATGCCAGAAATATATCAGTATTTAGTGATGCATTTCCAATTATGACAGTAGAAGACAATTGCTTTAAAGTAATCAGTAAACCCTTGAAAGAAGGTGAGGGTTTTGGGAAAAGCGTTAATTCCAATCTATCAAAGTTGTACGAAGATGAAACAGAATATAAGAATGATTCTAATGTGCTCAGTGAAGAATCGGCATTGAATGATACTTGCACAAAAGAGGATTTGAAATCCATCAACAAAAATAAAGCATCTGTAGAAGAGAATCCATTGACTGCGATTACAAATGTCAAAGGAATCTGTTCCACGGTTTCCAATACTACCTCAACAGATTCCTATGAAGTTTTGTCTGATAATTCAGAGTTGCTTTCTAATAAGCTTTTATCTTTTGATAATAATGCAAAAGAACTTATGAGCCAATCGCAGCTTGACAAAAAAAAATTAAAAGAAAACAAATCTTTGGTATCAAAATCTCACACACTAGAATTCTCCGAGGTCAAAGGCTATACAAGTGGTGAAGACCCCATTATAAATGAAGATCCATATTTATCTTTAAGTATTAGTGCTGCTGTTGCATTACCTATCCAAAATGTATTTATTTCATCATCAAATGAGTTAGAATCTCATATGGAAGATAAAACGTTTCTTACTTTATCCAAAGATAGTAAGACACTTACTTCAAATTTAACTGCATCAAATGACCCCCAACCATCATCTATTGAAAACTGTACAGTATCTAATGAAATGAAGGAATCAGTAGGCACAGAATTAAACTCTCCTGAAAGTTTGACCTCATCAATAAAAGAATCTTTAATACCTAAAGATCTCACCATTGATGAAGAAAAATCCACTGTGCTCATTGAATCTACATTTATTAAAGTAACTAATCCAGAACTCTACGATGCAGATAGTGATAAAGAATTTTCATCAACAGATCATGGATCAGAGAACAGCGAAAACTCTCTAATTACAGAAATGAACTTGGTAAAACAAACTGTTCAACAACCCAGTCTATGTGATATTAAATCTAATTTACTTGAGAAAAGTGTTAAAGAATCATCAAATGGTAATACTTCTGCTATTGAATCTATTGTTCCAGATTCAAAAATTGAAGTATTTAGAAAAACCTCCAATGAGGAATCTGAAAATGCTTGTTTCATGAAACAAATTTCACCATTAGAAAGAAGTATTGAAGATTTTAAAGAAAGTCAATTTTCTGTTAGACAAACTTGTTCTAATTATGAGAAAGCTGCATCACCAGAGAGGATTTATAAATCGTCTTCTATAGATATTGAGTCATCAGTGAAAGAAACAAACTTCCCACTGAGCATTACTGTATCTTCACAAAAAACGAAGCTTTTCCCTGAAAAAATATTTACTGAAAATGAAATCACTGTACCAAGAGAAAACTTATCAAAGAAGGAAATCAGAATTTCTGATGAAAGTGAAAACTTTAAGGAAAGGAATCCATCACCTGAAAAAGTTTTAAAATCCACACAAAGAGAAATCACACCTGTGGTTAAAAAATTACCTGATTGCAAAACTAAATCTGCTATTGAAAGCAGCTTTGCATTGACGATGACGTTATCACCTGAAAGGCACAATAAATCACTTATTAAAGAAAAAGAGCTAAAAATCGATGATATTGAATTACCAGAAACATGTACTATATCAGATAAAGAGAATTTAAAAGATCAGAAGATAAAGGCTGTTCAACCTGATAGAAATATTTTGTTCCCTGTTGAAGAAAGTAGGCTTCCAAAAGAATGTGAAGTGCAGGGTGGCGATCCAAAATTTTTTGTTGATAGAAACTCGCATTTAAATGAAGCAGTACCTCCACAACAAATTATTTTATCAACAGTAAAAGAAAGTATCACCCCAATAAAAAACATTGAATCTTCCAAACTTGAGTCTGCAGTCCCTACTTCTCAAACTGAATCAGGAGTTGCTTTTATTAGACCTCAAATGAATGAAACTATGTTTCAAAACTATAACTCACCACATGCAAAGCCTCATTTTCAATTTGAGGACTGTTTCCTACCAGTTCAGGAAGCAATAAATTCTGCCAGTGAAACCAAATATTTAGATAAAGAAACTATATCTCACTTCAAAGAAGATAAATCTCCTGAACAAACTAACTTTCCCAATCAAGGATCTATATCTGTTGTAAGAGAAATAGATTCTCCAGTCAGTGAAGCTAAACCTCCAATCAAAGAAATTAATTATCCCGAAGAAACTAAATTACCTATTGCTTCAGAAACTAATCAGGAAACAAGACTTACTACAAAAAAAATTAAATCTCCTCAAACTACAGATCTAATCAAATCTGCTGTCAAAGATTCGAAATCTCCCT
The DNA here is from genome assembly GCA_947359465.1 of Metellina segmentata. Lineage (NCBI taxonomy): Eukaryota > Metazoa > Arthropoda > Arachnida > Araneae > Tetragnathidae > Metellina > Metellina segmentata. The sequence goes on along the minus strand of OX375872.1, from coordinate 111,298,556 downwards.
TCAAAGAAACTGAATCTTCTGCCACTGAAATTGAATCTCACATGAAAGGAATTAAATATACTGTTAGAGAAACTGTGTCACCAATTAAAGAAACTGTGTCACCAATTAAAGAAACTGTGTCACCAATTAAAGAAACTAAGTCTTCCATCCCAGAAACTAAGTCTTCCATCCCAGGAACTAAATATCCCATCAATGAAACTAAATATCTCACCAAAGAAACTCAATCTCCTCTGAGAGAAACTAAATCTCCACTCAGACAAACTAAATCTCCTCTTAGAGAAACTAAATCTCCCATTAGAGAAACTAAATCTCCCATTAGGGAAACTAAATCTCCCATTAGGGAAACTAAATCTTCTATTAAAGGAACTAAATCTGATGCAGAAACTACGACTTCTATCACAGAAAGTAAATCTTCCATGAAAGAAACTAAATCTTCTTTCAGAGGAAATAAATCTCGTGTCCCAGAAACCATATCTCCTATCAAAGAAACTAAATCTCCCACCAGAGAAACTAAATCTCCTGTCAGAGAAACCAAATCTCCTGTCAGAGAAACCAAATCTCCTGTCAGAGAAACCAAATCTCCTGTCAGAGAAACCAAATCTCCTGTCAGAGGAACCAAATCCCCTGTCAGAGATACTAAATCTCCTGTCAGAGAAACTAAATCTCCTGTCAGAGAAACTAAATCTCCTGTCAGAGAAACTAAATCTACTGTCAGAGAAACTAAATCTGTAAGAAAAACTGTTACCTCCTTTAGAGATGACATAGCTCCCATCAAAGGAACTGCATCTGCAGTTGATACTAAATATCTTGAGGATGAAATTAAGTTTTCCGTCAAAGAAACTAAATTTCCTATCAAAGAAACTAAATCTCCTATCAAAGAAACTAAATCTCCTATCAAAGAAACTAAATCTCCTATCAAAGAAACTAAATCTCCTATCAAAGAAACTAAATCTCCTATCAAGGAAACTAAATCTCCCACTAGAGAAACTAAATCTCCCACTAGAGAAACTAAATCTCCTGTCAAAAAAGCTGTTACTTCCATCAGAGACAGCATAACTCCCATCAAAGGCACATCTGCAATTGAAACTAAATCTTCTGTAGGCGAAACCAAGTTTTCTCTCAAAGAAACTAAATCTTCCACTGCAGAAACTAAATTTTCTGTCAGGAAAACTGCTTCATCTCGCAGAGACGTAATAACTCCCATCAAAGATATTGAGTCTCCTGTGGAAGAATTTAAATCACTTGATAGAGAAACTAAATCTCCTTCAAAGGAAAAAAGCGCTACATGTATGCAAACTGTATTTTCAGTCAAAGACTCCAAATGTCCCATCACCGGAACTAAATCTATCAAACAACTTCCACCACAGCAAATTAAACCTTCTATTGCAGAAACGAAATCTATGTGCAAAGAAATGGTAATTCAACAAAGCAGGCTTCCTGACAAAGAAAAGGAAGTGTCTATTGAAAGGACGAATTCATCATTTGGAAAAACTAATCTCATGAATGAAAAGTATTGTCGTGACGAAATTATAATTTCTGATGACAAAGCTGATATCAATGATTCATGTTTGGAAACAAATTTGCCTCTTCTTCAACTAGGCAATCTGCGGCAGGTTAAGAAATATAACCAAGATATAAACAGCAATTCACATGTGAAATCAAATTTGTCAGTTTTACATATGGACGTGTCTTCATGTGAAACAAGAGATTCTAATCCTTCCTCAACCTCTGCTTCTGAATATTCAAAACAGAAAATGGTGGTTTCAGAAAACATTACAAATAGAATTACCACTGATAAGTTTGAAGAAAGTATATCTAATACAGTTCAGGATTATGAGAGTTCTGGTATTCAAGTGCATAATAGTATGGATTTTTCAAAGAAAGATGATATTCTGAAAAAACATGAAATATCTGTGATTTTAAGTACTGATGATGGCATCCATTCTCAAAGGAGTGTATCTTCAGCCTATAAAGTAGATCCTGATGAAACATTACTTCAAAATATAATAAAAGTATCTTCACCCTCTGAAACTAGTTGTAAAGTAAAAGATTACTTTTCTACAGATGTTGCACCACCTGATGAACTCTTACGCCAGAAAAAATTTGATTTAATAAAGAGCTACAACACTTCTCATACAGCTGCTACTTATAGCCAATATCACGAGGAAGTAACTGACGAATTCCAAACAAAAAATATTTGTCACATCTTGGCTAGTGATGCCTTAGAATCGGATCTTGTGAAATCTGATGAATGTACTATTCTTTTAAATAATCAGAAGGTGTTGTTGCAGAAAGCAATTGATGACAGATTGATTCCTCCTAATACAACTTTGGAAATTATTAGTCCTAATGAAGTTGCTCTATTGGAAGGCCAAGAAACTAAAATAGCTATGGAAGCAACCTTGGTAAGTATAAGTGAAATATATTAGTATTGTTTTTTTCTTTTGCACTTTTAATGTTTCTAAGCACTGATCATTTCAAATAAGATACAGAATTTCTTGATAAAGGTGCAGAAATGTGACAATTTTTTAATAGTATATAAATATTAAACAAAAACGAACTAATTTAGATGCATATTATATTTAAGGAGCTCATTAATCTTTGTAAAGTATTCATACCAAGTTAACTTAGTTTAACTATTTTGATATTTAATGAATACCTCATCTTTTTATACGTAAAAAAATCTGAGTATTTACTTTTGTATTCAAATAATCTTGTTACTTGTAATAAGTTTACTTATTTATTTAGGTTATTATGATTTGAATCATCTTACTAATTAATGTTATAATAAAATTCTACTTTTGTCCTTCAGAAACAGATATTGAATGTAGTGAAATACAAACACGTGCAATGTCAACTGAGAGATGGTGACATTATTGGTATAAAAAATGACTTTCCAAAGTTCTGAAACATTCACATATCTTCCAACTTGTACGAATTTTGGTGTACCGGCTTATAGTACAATTTAATGATTTATAGAGAAATTTACAAATAAATCTGAAATTTGGTTTTTAAAAGTGATCCAACACATGTTTTAAAGTGATGCTGACAGCTAGTTTCTAGTAAAACAAAATCTTTTCTACGAACTACGGTAAACATTAATTCTACAATGAAGAAAACGTTATTTATTTCGAAATTGATATTTCTCCTAGCTGTTTTGTATTATTACAGGATTGTATTCTATCAAACAAGTGGCATGTTTCCAGATCACTAACAAAAAGTATCAGTCGAAAGGAACAACCTGTTTCCGTAGGGTTATGTTTTGCAATCGCAGCTTTTAATGTAAAACAAAGTCTTTAGCACTAGATAGCGAAAAACCAAGAGCAACATTACTTAATTTAAATCAACAAATACTTATATTTTCTGAAACAAAAACGGTATTCTCTAGCATTTAATCTTTAACATTTAAATCAAAAAAGTTATTGTAAATTCTAAAGAGGTCCTATTTTTGCATAATTATTGTATGTATTTAATACTCTCATATTCATGAACTTCCATTTGTAATAAGTTAAATTTAATCTTCAGTCACTGAAATTTTCTCAGACTAATAAACAAAATTTATCTGAAAGCTAAATCTTTTGAAATTGGTATTATTTTCAATTTTTTTCATTTTTATTGCATACATACTGCTAATTGATTTAATTATTTTACTTGATAACATAGATAACATCGCATAAAACTAAAATCTAAGACTGAACTGAATTTTTCTTTTAATACATTATATTGTTTTGTTTGAATATTTATGTTTATTGAGTAGTTATATTTAAAAGCATGTTTGTATTCTCTTAGAAATTGAATTGTTTATCTTTAGCTGTTTTTGTATTTCTTTTTAATTTCAGTCTTTCACTTCTCACTTTTATTTAATTTTTGAAAATTTTTATATTAGGTCCTTGAAAGTGTTTCAGTAGTTTTTAAAAATATCTATGGTACTTCAATTTGTTTTATTTAAATGAGTGTGATGTTTCATCAATTAGGTCCAGGTTTAACTCCTTGTTCGTTAAAAGTTTTCGGAAAAATGTAAAAAGTGAGAAAAACAAAAATACGCCGGTTAGCCAAATGTCCGGATTTTGGACAATTCCGGATTTGGGACTTTGTACTGTAGATTGCTTTTATCAAGATTGGAATTTCAAATTTTATTGAATGAAATTTGAAATTTTGAAACTTGTGAGTGACATAACAACAAAGGGGCTATGATTATTTGTTGATTGAATATATATTTATTGGATAAATAGAATATAGAACATTAAATTTTGATAGAAATTATACCTTTAAAAATTCAGGTTTATACAGTTTGAACTTTTTCCATGTGAATAGAAGATGGATGTAAAAATTTATACAGCACACTCAAACAATTTATCAAGATTTGTCCAGCACATTTCCTATGGTTTGAGAAAAAGTTGGATTTGAAAACTGTTTAATGGTTACTTTAATCAAGCTGACTGTTGAATATAAGGTAGGGTTTTGTATTTCACTGTGATTTAGATCCCTGAAATGGCACTAAAGATGCATCTTAAGCAGGCACCTACTATTGCTGCTTAGAGCACTTATCAATGTCTACATGAATCAAGGTTGTTTCATCAGATATCATTTCTTGGATATTAAAGAAAAGTTATAATTTTGAAATTTGTACAGTGAAATCCCGATTTAGCGTAACCCACATTTAACGATTTCCCGCATATAATGTCATTTTTCATTGGTCCCAAATAATTTCCTATACTTTCAAAGTTAAAAAATCCTGTATTTAATGTTATTAATTCAAAATATTTCCCGCTTTTAACGTTTTTTTAGTGGGTAAAAGACAACGTTACCCATGACCGTTCTTTTAGTGTCCTTACTGAAACTGAAAACAAAACATTAAAAATAAAAAACAATTTTAAGAATGAGTCCCACCTCCACTTGACATGACATGGACATGTCACAAATTCGCATAAAATTTGAACTACCTGAGGTATCGATCTGGTGTAAAATTTTCTGCAGATTTCAAATCCATTGAAACTTTTGCTCTATTTTCAACGATTGCAAAGATAGAAAGCCTCAAATAGTCCTTTTTGTGTTCGTAATGAATATCTTCGTCAAATGGGTCAGTTGCAGATTAGATATACTAAAAAACACACTATTTGTGGAGAATGATGTTAATGATTTAGCTAGTAAAAGCAAAACGCAAACCAAAATAACAAATTTCTTTAAACAATAAACCATTGTAAAGGAAGAAATAAAAGATATATATGTTACTTAAAGTAGTCTATTTCATGCTCTATGTTTTGTTTTTCTCCGATCCTCGATTTAATGTTTTCCAGCGTATAACATTACATCTCTCCGGTTCCTTGAAATACGTTAAATCGGAGTTTCATTGAAAATAGCCAAATAGGAATACAATCATTGCCTCATAAATTCAGTTTGAGATCCTCAAAATGAATTGTTATGACTGATTGAAACTTAAAAATGCATACCTGTTTTTCTTTTACAGTACCCCATATCTTATATTTCTGTAATTAGCCCTCCTGTTACAAAGAATAACAGGGACAAAACAAACTTATGTAACTGAAGTGTCTCATATAATGTATAACTGGTTCTAATATAATGTATCACCCATTACAAACCTATTTATCTAATGCATGGGAGATTTTTGCCGTCTGTGAGTGGTGTTTAAAATAGTGTTCTTAACTTTGCCAAGCCAAGCGTCGCAAATGCAAAACAATTAGCATATAAAATATATATATATAATCGTTAAGTTTGGTTTGTTGCTCTTTTCTCATGTTTGTTTCATGGGGACTAATTAGACCAGTGTCCCTGTTTTAAAGTGGATTTCAAACTGTACTACAGGCATTCATGTCCAGTTTGAAATTAGAACTCAAAACCTGTTAAACCAAGGGCCAGGACTATTCAATCACTGGTAAAATTCATGTCTTTAAATGTGCCTCCTAAAAATATTTTTAGGTTTTGGACCTTTAGAAATGTTTAAAGGGATATTCACCTTTAAAATATTGTATTTAAAAGTGTACAAATAAATTACTCAGAAATATAAATATTTCAAGATGAAAGAACTGCATCTTGCAGGAAAACCTATTATGCACTGTGAACTAATTGTCTAGTTGTAACATTATTTCTGATGTAGATGTGTGCTCTATAGTTTTTGTGTTGAACATATATACTACCCTACAATAATGGACCGGACAGCAAGATGGGATGGTATAAGGGAAATAATACATGCTTAAATAGCGGATGGTCCCCCATGTGCTGCAATTACACTAGCAACCCTTCTGGGCATACTTTCAACAAAGTTTTGATACACAGGTATGGGTATTTGTGTCCATTCTTGCTGCAAGATTGTCTCCAGCTCAGTTGTAGATTTCGGATTTGGTTCGCTTGTCCATAAGCGTCGCTCTAACTTGTCCCACAAATGTTGTATGGGGTTTAGGTCGGGACTCTATGAGCATGCCAGAGAAGAAGTTTTACATCCATATCGTGGTACCCCTGCTTGACAGAGGCTGCAACATGCCATGGAGTGTTCCTGGAAGTAACATTTGTCCATTCCATAAAATTGCCAGAGCGTAGGAAGTACCTGATTGTCCTAAATGTTCATTTAGACGTCGGCATTCAATTTACCAAGAACAACATGCAAAGGTCCCTAGGCATATTATAAAAAAAACCACCCCCAAACAAGTAGTCGGATTTTATGCAAATCTGCTGGCGTGCGGTCCATTATTGTAGGGGTGTATATAACTATACTTTGGGCTATTATAAACTCCCAGTAGGCATCACTTCATATTAAACAAATGTAATCAAAATTCATTGAAGGTCAAAAGATCTGAAGAATTTAGTTTTAAAAATGAATTAGGACTTAGGTGTTGAAAGCTGTTTGAGACTTTCATAGGTCCTAACCCTTCAATCCTTTTTATATGCTTTTGACACACTTTGCCATGCAGCTCAAATATCTCCCTCTGTGTTTGCTCTTCCTAATTCACCTGCATTATCTGTTTTATTATACAAATGAATCATGTTTTTAATATTCAACCACAAATACCATGATTGCTTTCTTTGAATTTGTCAACATGCACAATTGTGTAAAATTTTAAAATCAACCAGTAAAAAAAATTTTATGAGCACGATTTTTTTTTATAAAATTGAAAAAATATGAATTATATTGCCAATGTCCTTTTTAAACTTAAGAATTATGCACCTAAAAGAACATGTATAAATTTTCTAACATCTGAATCTCAATAAACACATTTTAATCTTAAATGAATTTATATCAATGAAAACAATTGTGTTGAAATGAGTATCCATTTGATTACATTCTCATATGACCTTAAATGCATTAAATTGCAAATAGATATGCCAATAAGGCCAATGCTGTACCATTTCACATGCTTTGCCCGCTATCCTTTCAAGAGCCATAAGGAAGAATTTAAATTATACAATCTAGAGACCCAACTATTCATATCATGTATCATAGACCACCCTGGAACATCACTCAAATATATGCTTGGCAAAAAATGTCAGACTACTCTTTCTATACTTAAAAGTGGGCACATCCAAACTATCCTTTGTTCAAGCCATAATGTATTTCCAATTTGCTTAAAATGTAACACTGAACTAGCCTCCTTAAGTCATCTTCTGTCCTGTGTTGATCTTGCAAGAGATAATCTCTACAGAAGTCCTGATCGAGTGTTGGACCTTTTGAGCATGTTTGAATTCATGTACCTGGTCTATATGTTTAGCTAGGGATTAAGTAATAACATGTATTGAGTAGTGTTGTGGCAATACTTAGAAGAATAACCCTATGATGCTTAGTGCCACACTCATTCCAAAGATGTAAATCAGGAAGAAATCTGAAAAATTAACCTTTCTGATTAACAACTTATTAAAACTGGAAACAGTAAGCAAATTTTTATTAAATTAGCATATATATATTTAATAATATATTTTGAATAAAAACATAAATTTTCAACAGAATCAAATTGTTTTAGTTACGAAATTCAATTTTTTCTTAAATGGGAAGGTAAATAAACTTCATAATGTATGTATGTAACCAAATTGTATAGAATATTTTTAATTTGAATGCATGTGTTTTAATATATTGTATTAATAATTGTTCGACATTGAATGTTTTCTTTGATATGAGATTGTATTTGCTGTGAATAAGATTGCTAAAACATGCAACATAAATTAAATAACGTTAATTAAGATCTCATTCTGTGTAATAAATAAAGAAAATTAGAACATTTCTTCTATTTAAGTATAATTATTTTACTCTGCTTATCTTATCCTTGATGTCTCTGTGCATCAAACTGAATTATGAAAGGAAAGGAGGTATACATTTTAATAGCACTTTATTAGAGAATAATTGCTTGTAATTATTGTTTATCATGCCATTCGTTTACTATGTATTTTAGCCTATAAGATATGTTATAAGACGCCATATCCAAATAATGTGATGTATTTGAAAAATTGTTATGAAACTGCAAGCTTGTATCTAATTTCTTAGCAGATTGAAGTGTTTTAAACAATGAGCATTCTGCAATACTTGTTTGATTTAAAATAATTCCTTTGAATTTTTGAATTGTCAGTTTCAATTTCCTCTTAATATGTTGATTGAAGTACAATTTTTTCCACAAAATATGATTTATAGTTATATTTTAACTAATTTTAATAGGTCAAGGATTGAATTTGTCCTTTTATCCATACTATCAATTCTTAACATTAAATGTCTAATGTTTTCAAGGCTGCGGTAGAAGAAAATTACAAAGTGTGTGAAGAAAATACTACAAAACTTCAATCTTGGATGAAGGATCTTGAAATGAAGCTTGCTAACATGGGTGAAATTCAAGAACAACTCCCAGGTTTACATCATCAAATAACTGCTGTAAAGGTCAGCTACTTAAATTATTCTTGTTTTTTAATTGGAAGGAATTTTGAATGATTTCTCCAGTATTGTTTTACCATTTACAATGTAACCCTTTGTGTCGTGTTGCTCTTTTTAGTTGTCCCTTGAGGAATTTTTGAATAAGAAACAGAAAATCTTAATCTGCCATTTTAAAATTAGAAGCTTTAGTCTCTTATTTCAAGCAATTACCATAAACTAAAGCTTAACTGGATTGTTTTTACATATTTGGGTATCTTGAAAGTCTGAACAGAAGGAATTTCTGTTTTTTACCAAACTAAACCACTGTTAGTATTTTAAACTTTTGCTTAACCTGAATTTTTGCATACGTTTAAATAAAATATGTGTATTTTGTGACACTACTTGAACTTTATTATTAGCAAATTTTCTTCATCCCTCATTATATCTCCACTCCGTATAATGTAGTTTTCCCCGCTAATTAGAATAGTAGCAAGGGTTACTCTATTTTGTTTCTTATTTAATTGTTTCCAATATCCAATTTTATTTGGTTTGCTATTGCAGCTATTTTATTAGTTAAAATGTGAAAGGGATAAATGGATCTGTGAATAAATTATAAATGAAGTCCTAAACAAAGAGTTCTGTAAAGGTTTTTTCTAGCTGTGTTTCTTTTGTTTTCTCATTGTCTTTTACAGTGTCATTTTACCATCAATTTTATGTAGTTTAGTGACAAGATGTTTTTCCTAATCTTTTCTGCAAGTTAAATTTTTAAATAATTATTATGTTTCTCATTTAAATTCTATTTTTTATTTCTAGTTATTTTGAAAACTAAACAAGGTGCAGGCACATGTAAAAAAAAGTTGTATTGCTTAACTTGACTTGTAGTTTAATTTATAGACTATTCTATATGTGCAACACTGTTTTTCCCTTTTTGTTCAATTAAAATGGGTAAATCAATAAAAAAAAGTAATGTCGTTTTAAAAGTTTTGGAATAAAACCATTCAAATTTGCTTTATATTCCTTTGATTTAAAACACATAGCTGAAATTAAAGATTATGTTCTCAATAGTTCCATATCAATGAAGTATTTATTAGAACTTGTTTTACCTCAGATACCCCCCTTTCTATTATGTATAGTTCCAAATTAATCTATGCATATTTATATTTTAATTGTATTGAAATAGCACTTTAGTTGGCAGCTGCTGTGCTGCAGCAGATCTGAAATTTATTAGAGTCTATTTTTCCAGAGAAAATAAGAATCGACTCATGCAGGGTATTTTATAAGTTTGCAAGCTTTAAGAGCAGGCAGAAAACACAAAATTAAACCGCATTCAAATTGGAATGTTGGTCCACAAATGCTACACAGAGGTGTTAAAAGGTGCACTATGGTGCAGAAATGAAGGACAGCAAAGATATGAATCACTTTTTTACTAGTTCTAATTTTACAATTTAATAGGAATTTGGGCACCAACTATGAAACTGAGTGCAAGTCTCAACCACCATTAGTAATGAACACCTTACAGCCTCTGCACGTAACAACGTGTATCAATAGTTATTGATTCGTATTTGGAATGTTCCAGTAATTCGTATTGAAAGGAATGTTCCAGTTTTGCAGTCTGACACAAATATTTGATAATTTGACCCATATCACTCAGGGTTTCATTAGAGATGCAGTCTCACAGCCGCTCTTCCATTTCCATTACCCATCCCACATGTTAGGTTCATAGCAAGAATCACTGCATTGGTAGAATGAAAAATGTTACTCATACAAAATCAACTTTTCAAGTTATGAGGGCCCAACCTTGCCTAAAATTGACAGTTGCCTATGTGATTCAAAAGTGGAAGGTGAGCGGTGATTGTCGGAATGTGCCTTGAGTCAGCAGACTCATGAAACTGGGAGATAGAGACCAACGGGCGCTGTCTAGAGAAATTTGGAAGAACCGCACTCAACTGATGGCCCACATACTCCAGGAGTTTCAACAGGAATCCGGAAGTGGTGTTTCGATTAATACTATTCGTAAGGAAGCACATCTGCTTGGTTATTGTGGTGCAAAGCGCGTCGAAAGCGGACTGTAGATAAGTTAAACTGGGGCGACGAATCAAGGTTCACCCTCTGCCGTTCAGATGGCAGTAGAACAGCAGCATGTCTGCCTGTAGATTGCCTCCTGCCAGAATGCATTGTGCCCACAGTAAAGTTCAGGAGAGGTGAAATTGTGGTCTGGAGGTGTTTCTCCTGTTATGGACTGGGACCCTTGATCCAAATTCATGGTAAGCTCAACGCTAAGGCCTACTGCACTATTTTGGATGACAGTGTGCTACCTACATTGGGGCAGTTTTACGGGTTGGACCCATGTTACTTCCAGGATGACAATGCCAGCTGTCATGTTGCGAGGTCCACCATGGATTGGTATCGTGATAATAGGGTTAACCAAATAGACTGGCCTGCCCATAGACCAGACCTGAACCGTATTGAGATCCTCTGGGACTAGTTGGATCGCTGAATTAAGGGGCACAACAAACGTCCAAAATCGGTGAAGGAACTTACATGTCTTCTCCAAGCCGAGTGGAAGAAAATACCACTAGCCATCATACAAGGACTTGTGGAAAGAATGCCCTGAAGGATTGATGCTTTAATTGCCTCTTGTGAAAGCTCTACCAACTATAGAATCTGAATAAATTTTGTTTTTCTTTTCCATCACAGGTGTCCAAATATTTATTGGTAGATAGTATATATTTAATTGTGTTATTAATTTCTGCTGTGTGAAATGAGTTCAAATTAATTTCACCACATAAAACAATTTCTTATGACATATGTGTTAGATATGAGATTAGATAATTTCTCATGCATTTGGTATTTTCAATATAATTATAAGCTGGTATTGAAAAATAATATATATTTTCATAGCTGAATGATTAACAATTTTTAAACTAATTCTTCAATTCAGACACTGAAAAGGGATTTAGAAAATCAACATACTTTGATAACTACTTGCCTGGATCAAATGAGGCAGCTAGCTCAAAGAGGTCTTGAAGTTTTAAATAAAGAAGAAATAAACTATCTTCAAAAGAATTTAATTTCACTTCGAACCCAGTATGATTCTCTTCTTAATGAATGTGATAGACTTTTAAAGCGACTTGTATCTGCTTATGAAGAATTACAAAAGTATAAGGTAAGTATATATTTATATTAATAATGTCTTAGTTTTTAAGAACATTCATAAAAAAACACTGAGGTTTATGCTATTGCTTATTAGATGCTATTAGTTTTTATTGAGTACTTAATCTTTCATCTATTTCTTAGTATTTAATCTTTCATCTTGAGTTCCCAAAACAAACAGTTTCTCTAAAATTTTTCTATCTGTTTTACTTAAAACATTATGCTATTAATTTTATTATCTCTCTTCATCCTTATTTCATTTACTGTTATACAAAGAACTTATTGTTTTGTTTTCATTTTCCCCACTTAGTGAATACAAAAAGGTTCTCTGCAAAAATGTGAACATAAGTAACAATACTTCCTGCCCCACAATAATTATTTAAAAACATTTTATTTGAATCAACAATTATTTTTCAAAATTTTATTTAAAGATAACAAAATTGCATGAATTATGTAAATTATTTCTGAGAGTATAGCCATTTTATAATGCCATAGTTTGCATCAGTTTCATGTGTAATGCATCTGTACCATGAAATGTTGTCAATTGCATGTTACTGACACAAGTTTGTTTCTTAAACATTGGAAAGTAAGTTGAAAACAATATAAATAAATAAAAGCTTGATGCATTATTCTTTAAAATACTATTCAGAAACAAAAAATATAATTTATTGAAAATAAAGATATGTTTTTCTTTACAGCATGTATACAGTATTAATAACACTTCTATGTATTTTGGAGTAGTTGATGTGTGTAATAGAATTTTCTGAATGGATTTTTATGTTGATTTCAAGCACACTCTTTGATGTTTTTAATGTGTCAGTTTTCACAAATTGGAAATGTTTAATACCTTCATTTATCTTTGTCCATTTTAAATTTATTATAATTAGTTATATGCTTTATTTCCCGAATTTGGCCAACATAAGCATTTGACATAACCTCACTTCTTTGCAAAATACACTGCAAATCCAGTTAATACAGAAAAAAATTTAATATTATTATATAATTATTTTTAATATCTTGGACATGCATTCTGGCAATTCATTTGTATTTTGAAGTCAAATTCTTTTAAGACAGACTAAACCAGTGATTGCCTCTATTATAAAGTACAGTACAAAGTCTAAAATCCGGTCGTTTTGCTAACCAGCGTTTATTTTTTCTCTTTTTTTTACACATCTTTCCAAATTTTTTTTAAAGAACAAGGAGTTAAACCTGGACCTAATTGATGAAACAACACAAAATAACAGACATTTTCAGAGTAAATAATCACAGAAAGTTAGAAGATTTGTAAGTAAAATTTGTTACATTGTATTAAAAAGGGTTTTTTCCTTTTTAATAATTTCTCAAAATTGTTTTTCTGCTTTCTGCTCTCAACAATTTTTACAAGCTTCACACAATGGAGTTTCCATAGAGTTTAAATGTAACAAAACAGACAGCAGAACAATACATCCAATGCACTGTACTATGTTAATTTGGAGGGTGAATCGATGTTATCCTTTTGGGAGGTTTATAAAGAAATAATACAATAGGCAGCAGATTGTCCTTTTAGATACTGTTAGTCCATACCTTTCATGTCTACTTGTTGGAAACAGTGTTATAGCATATCGAAAACCAGCCCAAATCAGGAATGATTCTGTACTATGTTGTCTTGCACTTGATCCACTTGCATTTTCTAGACGCGCATTTTTGTCTCAACCTTATCAGCATAGCTTTTGACATTAATAACAGTATAACCTTTGTTTGGTTGAGACAAATTGGCAGCTCGTGAGATTTCTTATAGCCATAACCATTTTTCTAGAAAATTGACTTAGTTTCTCTGCAATCAATTTTGCTGAATTGGACACTATTAAAAGCTATAATTTATCTTTCTTAACTTAATACCTTGTCTTACGTGGAATAGAGATCTGAACTTTACAAATTTTCTTATACATGTGTAAGGTATAAATATAAGAGTAATTTATGCTGTAGCAACTTCATGATTTTTATTCTGTGAAATAGTTGACCTCAGGCACTTTAAAAAGTGTTGGTGAACACAATGACATAAGTGAATCCTGAATTAGGAAACTTCTGATTTGTGCTACTAAATCTCTATGTAGAACAATGACGTGACTGCAAAATTGGGGTGAATTTTCAAGATATACCTGCATACTCGACATTATTTAAAAGTAACATAACATGCTATGAATGATTTCACTTTCATTATCGTCAAAATTTCTCACATGTTGTAATTACTATTAATTATAAACCTTGTTCTACTTTTCTTTTTCTGAATAAATTGGTAAATTACAGCTGCATCATTGTTCTTTAACAGTACTATAAAGATTTGTGAATATGATCAAACATGTGACAAGAATTTATCACTTCGAGTATTGTAATTGTTTTTATATATTCTAGTCTGAAACTAAAACATTGAAAGAATGGTTAAATGGAGCTCAACATAAATTCAGACAAATACAATCTTCAATTGGTGTCCTCACGGAATTGGAAAGTAAATCAGAGTTAATTAGGGTAAGCTATGATGCATTTCTGTAGAATATTAATGAATTAATATCTTTTTCGTCTTACTGTTGGTGCATTGCTTTTAGGTATGAATCAATTGTTGTGTAATATCTAGCCTTTAAAATTGTATTGCCTTTAACCTTTTTTTTGCACGGGTTTGGGAATCCTGTCATCCCATCACCTTTAAAAGTATTAAGTCTAGAAAAAATTTATTCTAAGTATATTATGGCTAAGGCATATAATATATATATATTATTTCATTTGATCTATTGATATCAAATAGTTCTCTAGATGGGCAATGCAACATGTTGTGCCCAGCCTCCTTTTAAAAGACTAAAAGTATTAAATTTTTATGTGTGAAATACATTAATATACATAAGGTTATAAACAATTAGATTTGGATGTTTTTTCTAAAAACCTTCAATTTAGTACCCGTTAAGAGGTTAAATTTTTCGTTGTATGTGCTAGTATTTCTAGACTCTAAATTTCTCAGAGAATAAAATGATTGTTTTTTTACCATCTTGATGCAATGTTTCACCCATGACTTTTATGACATTTTAAATATAAATATATTCCTTCAAATATGTATTTTATTTTATTATAAGAATAGTATAAAGGAAAAATTTCTGCTGAAGGTTATGAATTGTTCGCAACTACTTTTAGATTATAGATTGTTTTCTTTATATTTGTAATTTTTCATTTAGGCTTTCTCCAGCGATGTTATTGCTCATCAAGCAGACCTTCGATTTATTACCATGGCTGCTCAAAAATTCATTGATGAATCACAAGTATAATTTCTTCTCTTTTTAAAAATACCCAATTTTTTTTTTTTTAATTTGACTAGTGTTTTTTTTTTTTTTTTAAATTAATAACTTGAAATAAAATTTAGAAGATAAAATTAAAATAGTACTATAGAATTTGAGTTAAAATTATGTAAAATTTAATACATGCTTCATCAATAATATATATTGTTACTACAGTGGCAACACAGCATAGCTAAATATTTATTTTGTAAACCTATTTTCACAAAAAAGCCATGAAATTTTAACAATTTTTTAATATTTGCAGCTTTATGACACCTGCAAGATTTTATTACAGTTAGCATTTTCTTTCTGGTTCCATTATCGGTTTTGTGTTTAACATCATTGTTAGTAATAACTAAACTCCTGAATTTTAGGTTTTCAACTTATCGTTTAAGTTTCTAAATGACTATTTTAGGCTTTTATAGGCTCTAACAAAAATATATAAGATCGTAATATTATGAAATTAGTACACTTTTTTCATTGATATTATGACAATTTCTAAACCACCTACTTTGTTTTTGAAAATGGCATTGTAAAATTGCCCAAAAATTTTACAATTTTAATTTGATAATTAACAATAACCAAATGCACTTATAAACAGGTCCAGAGGATACAATTTTTTTCCTGAAATGGAGCAAGATTGGTGAAATAGTAGTATTAATATTGTTAAACGTATAAAAATTCGGATTCTGTATCTTAAACAGTAGATAAATGATAAGTCTATTAGACAGTCAACAAATTGATATCTTATGTACTGTTCTTGTCTTTGGCGAAAAATGTACTTAATATAAACAAAATTTTTTTACATATTTGTGTGTATTGATAAATACATTCATAGATTTTAATTAGTGATGCCTCTTCGATCTTCAGGTAGAAGTCATTTCAGTCCTGGTAAAACATGTTCAATGGAACATGATTCATCAGATTTCATTTGAAAAATTTTGTTGACTGTCCACCATAGATCATTTCTTATGTTTCCTTGAAGAGCTTGAAGCATTCTCAATTATTTTGAGGTTAGGACTTCTTGTGGGGACATCCTCTGACATCCTGGATAGAGTTATACCAACTTGTAAAGCCTCTTTTGCAGAAGTGATGATTGCTGCCTTCTTTTCTGGATGTGATTTAAATATGTATGTTAATATTCACTATGCTGCAGAGAACTATGAGAACTGGTTTTTTTTTCTTCCGAATTTACTGTCTGATTTTGTGGTAACAATTCATAATGATCCGTCCATTCTTTCTCAAGAATTTTTTTACTTATTTTAATTTAAGTTTACTGCAGTATTTAGACTCAGTCATTTCACATGATACATGCTAAGTAAAATGTGTATAAATAAATCTGTGTTTGTAGGGGGGGAAAGGGGGGGGGGGAATTGCTAATAGTCAAGTTAAAGCTATAAATTTACTGTATGTGATACATCATCCAAAATTTTATGATTGGCAATCTTTCAGTATTCATTTGTTTTTGTTTAAAAAATACAGCTCACTTAAACAGCATGACACATCTAGCAGTCCTTATACTTCCTAAACTTAGTCAAAGACTCGTATACATGGGGGCTAGTGGATGTTAAATCTGTCATGACCTCAAATGTCCTCGCATTGGATGGTGTGAAAGTTTGGAGAGGGGTACCAGTTTATCAGTCCCACTGCTGTTCTCATCAACTGGCCTTTGTTCAAAATTGAGGCATTGTCTTTGGATCTTTCCCTTTGGGATTGATCCTGGACCATCGCCAAAAAGCTTGTTGTGTTGCATCAGTGCATGCTAATTAACTACCTACCTAAACTTGGTATTTACACATATTTTATTAAAACGAATTTCTAAAAGTTTACTTTTAACTTCCTAAAACCATTTAGTTTATCTTTATTATTGATATAGTGCTTTTTTATTTGTGCTCTTATCCAATTAAAATTTTTATTATAGGATTACTTAAAGGCTATTAATACACTCCGTATGAATTTGCCAAAGAATTTACCTGCTATTAAAGTCATGGAAAGTGAAATAAAATCTGAAGTTCAAGAAATCACGACTATCTTTCATACTTTTCTGAATGAAGTAAATAGACTAAGTGATAATTATGCTATAATTTTCAGCAAATATCGTGCTTATACTGAAACTGCAGAAAAAGCGAAACTTTGGATTGCTGATATAAAAAAATCTTCAAAGAAGATTATTGAAGAACCTGTGGCTGATGAGCCTTCAGCTGTTCAAGACCAGCTAGACAAAGTAAAACTTATTAACATGGAAGTCGTTGGACAAGGTAGAGTGGTTGAAAATGTTTACCAGTCTGTTAAACTTCTCACAGATACACTGGAAAATTGTAATATTGCTCCAAGTGAAACGAAAAGTATTGAAAATACTTTAAGCTCTCTTCAGGATGATTACTCAAATCTTATTAATCACATTGCAAATCGCATTAAAGAATTGCAAATTGCTCTTATCCATTCACAAGACATTCAGGGTGGACTAGATAGAGTTTCTAAGTGGTTGGAAGAAACTGAAACAACTGTAAAGCAGTACAATAAACCTGTAAGCCTGGTAACTGAAAAATTGGATGGACAGGTAATGATACCAAATTTATTTTTATTAATATTACTGTTATTCTGGCATATGTCTTATGAGTATCTCTGTCATGAGATATGTCTGCATATTTCTTATAATTTTGGTGAATTTGTTTTAAAATTTTACGTGAATCATATAAAATAATATCTTCTATGTTTTAGGTGCAAGATTATAAAATCCTGAAATCTGATATAGATAATCAGAAGCAGAGCATTGAAATGTTGAGTACAACTGCCAAAGAATTATCATCAGATGCCAATACAAAATTAGCACGAAAAGTAGATGCAAAATTAAAGGATATTTCTCAACGATATGATAAGCTATGTGAAAAAACCTCCAAACGATTATTACTGCTAGAAGAAGTATGAGACTTTTAGAATTTTGTTAAAAATTGCATATTGCAAGAATGGGTTTTTACTAAAATGATCAAATATTGCAAAATTTTAAATTGTGTTTTGCAGTTTGCCAAATCTTGGGTAGCAAGTAAAATAGATGCTGATATTTCACTTAGAATGCTTTAAGGATTAATATAATTTAAATTACTACTGTAAAAACATAGTATTTGAAAATTCTTTCTAATATTTCTGTATTTTTTAAAAATTATTCATTATCAGAATTGCTAATCTGTAAATGACGGCCTATAAAAGGGATGAAACTGATAAGAGTGTTTTTCATTTTTATCCAATTACAAATCATAAGAGTCCTGAGTGTAGCTTTTCATTGTTTTTAAATTCCTAAATGATAAATGTTTTAATGAATTTTCGTATTCATCCTTTTTTTTTTACTGTGTTTAAAGTGACAAATGATTAATAAATATTAAAAATTGTTCTAATTCATGTCTTCTCTAAACCATTGCACAAGATCTAACTAGACCTATTGTATCAAACATTAATTTTAGAGGAATAAAACAAATCAAACTAATTTATTTTATTACATTGTAAAAGGTTTAGTTTATTGCTTATGACAGACTTCCCCATACATGGGCAAGTTAGACAAATGTACGGTTAAAAGCTTTTGTGAAAGGTTTTTGTGTTTGAGGTTTCTGTTAAATACAAAGTTGTACATGAACCTTCTCGGTTAGTCTTAGATATATCACTTAATATATGTTACAGAATGCTCATTTTTTGCTGCTCTAATGGTATGAAACAAAAGTATTACCAACGAAAAATGTGGTCTGTAGCTAAATTCATCAATCATGAATAGTTTATTACTACCAAAACTTCCATCCCAAGAAGGGTTTAAATATTTTATATTGATTAGCAGGGTGGTAACAGATCTTAGAAAACCGGAAAATCAGGGAATTCTAAGGGAACTATTTAATTCTGGAAATGTCAGGGAAAATTCCCGAATTTCACAAAAAAACAGAGAAATTTTGATAATTTAATCAGCCACTGTTGCTGTTTATCCCATTTAGAGATGCGCGATTACGAGTGCTTTTGAGAATCGATTGAATTGTATTCACCAAAATTGTAATTCGAATAAAGAACCCTGGCGTCGTAATTTTGAAACACTGCGAAAACCGCTACCATTGGTTTTTTCGTGGCTGTAGCTTGTGGTATTGAATTTGAAATTTGTGTAACTAATTTCTTTTTGTGTTAAATTAATATTTTTTATTTGCAATTACATTTTGTAGAATTTTTTATTTATATTTGCATATGTTTTTTGAATAGTATGATAATGTAGGGTCAGGTGTGAAAAGGTAATCAAAATATTTTGTATTTTTTCAATTGCTATTATATAAGTACCATTAAGGGTTACAACCCTTACAATAACAATTTAAATATCTGTAAAGAAAAAATACAAAATATTTGTGGAGAATTTTATCCTTTTACCCCATATGACACTAAATATTCAAAAACATTGTAGTGTGGATACTGTATATCGATACCAATCAAGGATCACAACATTTCTTGAGGGAATTGTAAAATCAGGGAAATTTGTGTGAGAATAGCAGGGAAATATCAGGTAACTTTTTTTCAAGGGTTTTATTGCCACCCTGTGTTGGTGTATTATGAAACAGATTTATCAAACCTTCAAATCATAGAATATTATGGTTTATTACAGAGAATAGAATTCTAAAATTTTACTCCACCACTATTCTACATTAATTAAAATAATCTTGTTAGTTAAAGGTCACATTATCTTGGATCACTTTTGATCCAAAATGCGACTATTAACACAATTTTTAGAGTGACTTCTGCAAAGCAGTATAACTAGGAGGTTTCCTCATGCCCATTGCTGTCCTAATATCTCACTGATGAATTACCTGATATATGGGACACATAAATCTTAGCCTGCTTCTCTAAAACCAAAGCTGTAACAGCTGTATCCACATGGCCATATTAAACTTTTTGGTTCCATTTTGAAATACTAAGCTTTATTTTAAGTTCATTGTTTATCTTCTTGGTATTTTGACTGGTTTATGTTTGAAAGTGTAGTTACATGGTGAAATATTTGGGTTTATTTATTGTAAGACTCCTATCGATAATAAATGTATGGGTAAAGGTCATTTAATTTCTTTTTATCAGTGTAAATAATTTAAACTTGTAATTTTCTGCTTTAACTATCATGTTTGAAAATATAGTAGAAACTTTGAAACTAAGGTTTTTATCTGTACTCATACAAATCACTTTATTTATTGCCATGGTTATCTATAAATCTATTATAACATATTCTGAACCATTAATATGGAATTTTGTGTAAAATTGCATGTATTTAAGATTTTTGTGTCAGTATTTATATTTTTCTTTTATTTTTAGATATCCGAAAGTGTTCATTTATTTCAAGAAATGGTTTTGCAGTATGAAGAGTGGTGTGTTGCAACTTTAGATCGTATCGAAAGTACTGATGGTGTGCATCGAACTGACATTGATGGTTTTTCATCGGTCATTGATTATATATTTAATCAGCGAGATTCCAAAAAAGAAGAATTTGAGCAAATGTTAAAAATTGGTAAAAACTTGATTTTAAAGAAAGATGTATCAGATGTAAAATTAGTAAAAGATAAGATCAGTAACTTAGAACAGCAGTGGAAAAGTATGGGTGATAAATTAAATGAGAAGAAGCAACTTGGAAAAGCAAGATCAGAGCAATTATCTGCATATGATTCCTTAAGAATAAAAGTCCTTGACTGGCTTTTGAAGACGGAAAGAAATTTTGAGAAACTAGAACCACTTGCACTAGATCAAGACTTGTTGAAAAAACAAGCTACTGAAACGCTGGTAATTTGTTTTTCTTTGTGGTAATTCATTACAAGAGCATACTTTTCCTTATAAGTTATTTATGATTAAATTAATTAAATTGTATTAGATAACTAACTCTAAATGTAACTTAATATATATATATATATCCCTGAAATTCACGTAATTTATCTGTTGAAATGAATGTGGGGTTGAATGAATATAATGAAATATGCATATAATGCGACTCTGATAGTACTAAATTTTATATCCAGAATGTATGCATGTATATTACTTTATGATATTAGGAATTACGAATTTTTTTTAATGCAATGAAATCAGCAATTCAGTATTCAACCAAAGAAATAAATCAGCAACTCCTATTTTTGTCATTAAATGTAGCATTGATTGGAATTAAATTTGAGTTGCCCATAAAGCATATGTGAGTAATAAATGGGGAGAGTTGGCTGTTATCATTTCGAATTGCTTTCATAAAACCCAATTTGTTGTAATTATCACTCATTTGTTGCTCATAATATTTTTATCTAAATAATTAATTTTTTGCATTTTTTCTGACGGGTATTTATATATTCAGTTAGTCATAAATAACTGAGTAGTATTTGCTATTTACGCAGTTATGCTGGCTCATATGTAAAGCTGGGTAATATTTTTACTATTCAAGAATTATAAGATGATGCCATTGTTTAAATCATGAGTTATATTTTTTTGCCTTATTATGTATTTTTTTAGATCCAGATTCTTGAAAGTATTTGTAAAAATAATTTGTAGAGTAAATTTTGTGAAATGTTATGTTTAAATGTTTGTATTTTTAGGTTTTACTGAAAGATTATTCTGATTACTCTTCGACTACGCAGAAACTTAATAATTTAGGTAACTCTTGTGACTATACTGTGAGAGGAGATAATTTTAAAGGAAAACTTGACAGTCCTATTAAAAAACCCTCCAGCCCATCAAAAAAGTCTCCTTCCAGTGAGTAAAATGGTTTCATGTATTCATTCATATAATAACTTGGTTTCAATTATGTGTTATTTTATATGTACAGTCACGAAAAAAAACGAACTAACCCTCTTCATTTGAGCAATTTTAACAGTAGAGCAAATTCAAAGATGGCGTTTGGAAATTCTTCTAATAATTTAAAATTCATAAAATTTGAATAAGGAGCTGTCTTTATATTAAATTGACACCAACTTTATAACTTCCAATCCAAACCACCTATTTGAAACACAATTTCGAATCTATATCACAATTTAACTTAAGATACCAAATTTCATGTGGTTGAGACTTGCCGTTTCGAAGTTTTGATGACAGAAAGATTAGAGCTTCTAATGTTAAATCAGTTGCTTAGAATTTTATAAATATCTTCCTAAATAATATCTATAGTGCTGATATTTTGTACCATGGTACTATTAAACAACCCAAACAAAATCCACTTAATATTTTATTTTTAGTATAGTTTTTTTAGTATACAATAATCATTTTTTAATTTGCATTTGAAAAAACTATGAATTGGAACTTTTCTATATTTTGATGGGAATCAATTCAGATGGACTTCTAGGATGGCCATGTAAAATTTCAGTTCGTTTTGATAATTAGTTTTAGAGATACATTAAAATTGCTCAATTATTTCGATTTTAGGGACAAACCAAAAGTTTATAAACGACTGACAAACCTTGGATATAGTTCTCAGCTCGTTTGCACTTGCATAGTAAATATGATGTAATTCTCAAATCATTTGCACTTGCATAAAAAGTATAATAATTCGGGTAGCTATAACTACAATTAATCTTGATCTACGAATAGCATCTTTCTATCTGGATATGATCCCTGAAATTGAAACTAATTTTAGTTTCGAACATCTCGGGATATATTGATAGTAAAGTCATGAAATTTTATATATAGACTAATTTAACTATGCCAAATCTGATTATGGCATTAAAAGATGGTGTTTCCATCAGAAATTTTGTTTATGCAAAATTTGATGCGAAGACGTCCCTATATGCAGCATATTTGAATTTTTAGAGGACGTTATTCCCTATTGAATGATGTCTTTTAATTTGCTCTAATATGAATAGTGCTCGAAATAATGAAGCATTTCATTTTTTTCATGACTACATTTAAATTAAAATTTAAAATTTTGAGTAAGAAAACATTGGAAATAATTTGAATACACAAAAATGTATAAATTTCAGAATCCAGGTCAATAGATAGTTTTGCACTCTCTCCCATTAAAGGTCAAGTTTCTGCTCAAAGCCCACTATCAACAGTGTCAAGTGGATTCAGCAGTAGAAGAAGTTCTACTGACAACATAGGTGGACTTGATGGTATTCCAATGTTCAATTTTTTTGTTTGATTTCCCAATTTAGTACATTTGACTGCATAAGTTGATATATATATATTTGATTTGTTTACCTTGTAAAATTTGGAGAGCACTCAATGGAAATGGAAGAAAAATTTCAAAATCTAGGCTGCATAAAAAAATTTTTTATACATATTTACTGTTGAATATACTTTATTAATTTAACGTAGAAGATAGGAACGTCATTTTAGTGATTGAAGAAAAACTAAAGAACTTTGCCAATCATAAAAGCTTTACTTTTTGTATTTGCTTAGAAATGCATAGTAATGAACTTGAAGAGTAGCTGCCATGGCATTAAAAAGTATTCAAGTTTTAAGGTATGTTTTTAATTGTTCTGGCTAAAGTTTAAGAGTGAAAGTTAGTAAAACAAAACATTTAGAAAGTATTGTACCAAAGTACATCTCTACTATTAAAAAAGGAAGTGTTTGTCCCTCAGTATGCAGTGTGCTGACGAATCTATGGCACTTACACTAATGAAATTTGACACATAGGTATTCCAAATGTTTTGCTATTTTTGTGTCCAGCCCGAATTTTAAAATTTAATCTAGAACATTTGTAATTTATTTCATTAGTTTTTTTCACCATTCTTTCTTCCCTTCTGAATGTGACATCACCCAAAACTCAAATGAAGAAGAAACGAATTTTGCGATTTTCGACCGCTGATGTCAGTTTTTGGAACCATGCCAAGTTTTTCGACTCTAGCGGGTTTTCATTTACGTTATTGATAATAGCCACGTCGAGGCTATCATGACGTTGAATGTGGAGTTCGTTTACGAAGCAAACCAAATCGGAATACTTATCAATCACCGGTGATTGGCGAGCGTCAGCAGGCAGAGGACACACCTGACCCCACTATAAGAATTGTTGCCGGCAACGCCGTGCTGGCCACACAGTGACTTTTACAGAATAAATAAAAGTTGATAAACATGATAGTGTTTATTTATTTTAGTATAAATAATTTTCTATGGCTGTATTTAAATAGTTAATATTTAGCGTGTTGACACATGTAATGAATCTACATGTGCTAGGTTGTTATGCTTTTTTAACTACTGTTTTGATTGCTTTAAACAGAACACACAGTATTTTATGATTTCTGTGTTTTCTAAAACATCAACCAGGTTAAATACCATATAATACAATCAGTTTTATTGCTTTTTTGAAGAATTTAAATTGACATAAGCTTATTGATTATTTGTTTTCTGTGAAACTTTTTCTGTTTTACATATCTTACTTGTTTTCTTTTAATATTTAAATATGTAACTATTAAAACTCTGCTTAAGTTGCAGAGTGTCAATTTCCCATGAGTACCAATAAAAAAGTCACCTCCATTGTTTTTTATATTTTATTTATTTTTCAATGTTATGATCATGAATGAAAACCTAAGTTTAAAAGTTCACTTTGAAGATTTAGTAAATGTGGAAAATATTTTTATAGACACATTTCACTCACACTTTCATATTTCTAGTTATAAATTATGTTATTACATTATGGTGTTATTTTCGTATTTCTTCCTTTCAATTTCACACTGAATCTATTATCTCCTTATGTGTTTCATGAGTCTCACGAATGTATCTTTATGTAATATTTTGTACGCAACTCCTATAAATGCCTGTTTTTTGGAAGCATTGTTAAAGCATTCTCAACATAGGAAACAAGGTTTAATAATAGTTTATGTTTATTAGTTTATGTTAGCTATATGTTTATTAAAAGCTGCAGCAGTTAGTTGTGATATCATAGTTATAATTATCACTTGTTTGTTGTCATTTAGTTTTTGTTAGAATGCTTTTGAACTTTGTTGGCATGTTAACCTTGCACCTTGTTTTCTAAGCACCATGCTAATAAACTTTGCATTAAATAAACATTTATCTTTAAGTTTATTAATTGACTCAATCCTGTTTATACATCAATTTTATTTGTAGTGAAATTGTATTCATGAACTTATAGTTAAGTATTTCGCTGGAATACTATTTTCATTAGTTACATTTTAATTTTAATTTGTCTGTTTGTAGATTTGACACCAATTCAGCAACAACTATCTGAAATCAATGATAGGTATTCCATATTGGGTACAAAAATATCTAATCGCAATCAGGAAACATCTGTTATAACTGAAGAAACAAAGACGTTCTTTAATGCTGTTAAATTTTTAACTGCATTTATTGGAGGAAAACAAAAGCTGCTTCCAAAAGAAGGACTGTCTCTTTCAAAAGGAGCCATTGAAAGTCATATAAAGAATCTACAGGTTTCTTAAAAATTTTTAATACATATATATCCATCCTACAATTCTTCAGATTTTTGTTTAAATCTTATTTTCATTCATATATTTTGTTTTCTTTATTGCTAGGAAATTCAAAAAGAAATGCTTGAAAAACAATTAGAAGTTGAAAATCTTAAAACTAATGTTCATACTATGTTGAGTAAAAGAAAAGAAGCTAAAGGAGCGACTGATATTCAAGAAGAATTGCATAACTTTGGTATATAAAATTTTGTGCCTGTTCTATTGTATAAGGTTTAATTTCTTTGAGATTAATTATTGACTTGATCTAGTACATCAAATGTCTATGTAACATAATATAGAGGTATAAGTATATTGATGTTTGTAGTTTTTCTTTTAAACAGCATAGATGTTGCATTTTTATAATTTTCCAAGTTTCCTTAAGCATTTATTTGTTTGTACTACATTTAAAAAATGTATGTTCATTTAACTAAAATACAGTTTATTAAATTAAGTATTCAGTAATTATTTTATCAATGGATCAAGCCTGGTGAACAAGTCATCCCTACAAGTCTTTAAAATCAGCCTATACTTCCTTATGTTCTCTAAATTTTATTATTTTTTATTGATTATGTAAACTTGTGTTATAGATAGAACGATTTAGTTACTCTGTTCAAGTTATAAAAAAAACTAAATTTTCAATTTCTATCTATATAAAATGCCAATAATAAGGAAAAGCATCAAATATTTTTCATAACTCCTATTACATAAAATTTTACCAATATGGAATTTACCTCTGCATTTATCTATTGGTTTCCTTCTATTGGTTGGTTGATTGATGATGGCTACATCACATGTTGGTTTTTTATCTATTTTACATGAAGATCAAAATTGTATGTTTTAAACCTCGAACTAATAACCATGAAAACCCCAAACTAGACTCATTATTAAAGTGTTATGAAATCCTTTGATTTTAAAGTTTCAATTTCTGTTAATAGTCTTGATATGAATTATTGCATTATACCATGAATGTTTATTTCAGAAAATAAATGGAATTCACTGTCAACAAATATTAAACATAACCTTACCTTTCTGCAAAATGAAAGAGAATTTCAAGAATCCCTACAGCTGATGAAGAATTGGTTGTCTCAAAAAGAAAAGATGTTTCAAGTACTTGGACCTATTGCTTCTGAACCACGTATGGTGACTTCCCAAGTTCAGCAAGTTCAGGTGAATAGAACTTTCATATCCATTATCTAGAAGTTTGCTGTGTTTTAAACTTTACTAAATCATATTTTAATTCAGGAAATGCTTAATTAATTTAGATCAGATAAGTCAAGAAAAACCAAATGATCAGATTTATTTAAACCAGATTTTTGTTAATTTGTTGCCCCTATAAGTTTAAATTTGTTGGACATGGTACATGCAACATAATATATATGATGGTTTTGGAAATATAGTAGAGTAAATTTTTTAAAAGCACAGTATAGGCATGTTTTTTAATCAGGTTCTCACTCTGTTTATGTTAACTCATAATCAAGTAGCGTAGAATTTTTGGCTATAGATAAATAAGGTTGTGGGGTCCTATGAAACATAAAACATGCATAACTTCATAGTAATTCTTATTTTTCACATTAATATTGGGAGTAAAAAACTTAAATCTATGTTAAAGAGATCATAAAACGTTAATATTTCTCATTAAGGATTAGTGATGACAATTTAACTTTCTTAGACAAAAATTATAGTTCTGAAATAAAAGAAACACTAGAAATCGTCTATAAATTCTTATTAATTAAAATCAAAAGGCTCTTAATTTGCAAAATTATAATATTTAGGACATTATATAGTATATTCTTTAATCTTAATATGAACAATGAAGGCTGCTTTGTAGCAATTGGCTCAGCAATGTTGGATTGAATGTCTGATGTTCTCCTTCTGAATGTTCTCAACTTCAAGGCTATTTTGAATCAACAAATACTGGAATCTCGTACTAATTACTTTAGTAAGAGAGTTAAAATTTAGATTTCAGAACATAAAAAAATTCTGAGGAAAGGATAGAATAATTTAGTTCCTTATTTTGGGCTAGTAAAACGTTGCATATTTTTCGGACTCCCTGCAACGTTGTTGCATACCCTTTGAAGTCCAAGTGCTCCACTTTAAGAACTGCTGGAATAGAACATTTATTTAAAATTTACAAGAGATACGTTCAAAAATCAGTGTGAGAATTTTAATAAATTGAAAAGGTTTTATAAAAACCCAAAAAACGCTATACGTATTTGCATCTTCATTTATATTATAAATTTGAGCATTGTTTTGAAATTAAGTTTATATGTTTTACTAAATACAAAGTTTTTTAGGTCATGAGGGATGAATTTACATCTCAAAAGTCTTTCTTGGATCGGTTGAATGAATTATCTACTGCAGTTCTACAATACTTACAGAAAAACGGAGCAAGTACTGTTAAAATAACAGAACAAATGGATGAGATTCAGCAACAGTGGAATGACATGTCTGGAAGATTGATTGAAAGAGAAAAAAATTTGGAAGCTGCAAGTGGAGTAGCTAAAGACTTTCATAAAAACCTAACTGAATTGCAAGGCAAAGTCCAACAAATTAGTGACAAATTTGACAGCTTTGAAGAGAAAGTTTTTAGTGCAGAAATATATCTTAAAAAACTCATGGTATATTTTTCACATGCTATATAAATTTAGAATAGTTCTATGAAAAATGTATTTTTGAAACATAATGTGTTCTATATTTAATGTGAAACATTGAATAAACAATTAAATAGATAACATGACGTGTTTTAAGAAAAGTATAGTTTTAACAAAGTTAGTAAATTAAAAGAGTAAACATCATAAAATCCACATTTCAAAGTCTTGATATTGTTTTTATATATGTTTAACATAGCTACTTAGAATATTCTTGCTAATTTTTCCATATGTTAAAGTAATCCTCTGTTCTTTTTTGCATGAATTGTATGTAAAATATATTTTATTATTGGACTTATCCAATTTCTATTTTCTGTGTAGGATTTGGAAGATGAATTAGACAAGCAAAGACCACAGCTTGCAGATGCATTTAGTGTTTCTGAGCAACTTTGTGACATATTAAGTGATTCTGCCTCAAAATCAGAGATAAAATACAAAGTGAACA
Source organism: Metellina segmentata (assembly GCA_947359465.1). NCBI lineage: Eukaryota > Metazoa > Arthropoda > Arachnida > Araneae > Tetragnathidae > Metellina > Metellina segmentata. Next base: position 111,269,772 of record OX375872.1, on the reverse strand, counting down.
CGTTAGAAAAATCCTACAACACCCTGAAGAAAAAAATTGGTATTTATTGAGCCTTTTTATTAAATATGTACATAAGAGTGTTCTGAAGAGAACATTTAAGGAAGGTTCATATGTATACAGTGAAATCTTAATTTTACGTGTTTCAAGGGACCGGAAAAAAATAACGTTAAATCGGTGTCAGAGAAAAACAAAACATAGTGCATGATATAAAGACTAATTTAGGTAACATACCTTTTATTTGTTTAAAGAAATATGTTATTTTTGTTTGCGTTTTGCTTTTACTAGTTAAATCTATAACATCCTTTTCTACAGACCTGAGTTTTTGTAACTGTTTTAGTATATCTAATTTGCATTTGACGAAGATATTCATTACGAACACAAAAATAAGGCTGAGGTTTTCTAACTTCACAATCGTTAAAGGTAGTGAACATTTCAATGGATTTGAGATCTGCGGAAATCGCTACCTCAGGTAGTCTGAATTTTATGTAAAATTTGCGACATGCCCATGTCAAGTCAGTTGCAGTTGGGACTCATTCGTAAAATTATTGTATTTTCTTTTTAATGTTTTCAGTATCAGTAAGGATATGAAAAGAACTTTCATGAGAAACTCTATGCTGGCCTGTTAGTACCTGACTATTTTAAGAAATTTCAGTTCTCCCCTATAAAAACGTTTAATGCAGGAAATATTTTGAAGTGGTAACGCTTTATACAGGATTTTTCAACATCGAAAGTATAGGAAAGTATTTGGGACCAATGAAAACTGACGCTATATGCGGGAAATCGTTAAATCGGGGGTTTTACTGTGTATATATATATATATATATATATATATATATATTATATGTATTTTTCTTATTTGCTTTTTACTCCAGTCATTTTTCTTCAAGACTTGATTTGTAAATTTAAAATTCTAAATTTGTGTGTTACTACACAAAATTATAAGAAATCAACCCCTCAAATCCTTCCTACATTGCACCAATTTAAATCTAGACTTTGTCAGAGTTTATTTTAGATGTGAATTTAATTTCCACAATTTAAATAAATATTTTATTTTAGATAATAAAAAAGCAGAAATTGAATCATCTTTAAATGAAGATAAAGTGTTTTTCAAAGCTTGTGAAGAAATCAATTCTTGGTTAAGTTCCATGGAATCATCATTTCAATATTCAAGTTCATTGTCTGCAAATGTTTCGAAGTTATTTAAAGAGACTGAGGAATTTGAGGTAAGTTTTTTGGTTTAGTATAGGCCTCTGAAACAAATGAATAATTTTGCCATGAAAACAAACAAAACCGAAAGTTCGAATTGTCCTGCATCATTTTGTAATGTCAATATTCTCTATCTGTTTGTATTGAGCAATTCGGGAAATCCTTTGGTTCAAAATGTACTTGTTAGTCGATTTAAGCTTATCTAAAGCTTGGGTAATTCTCCATCTAGGCATCAATATTTATCAACACATTAAGACAATAAGTAAAGGAATCTCTAAAATGCCAAGACTTTTTAAAATATTACGTTATTATTTCTAAATATTGTACTTGTGGTTATTGGAACTTTTTAAAGGTTCGGTAGTTAATTAGCAAAAATCTCCAAATGTTCCTTCAACATCATGAAAAATTAACTTCTTTACAGGACCTTTTATTTTATTAGAATTATTTCATAATTATAACCTCACTTTCAATGTGTATAACTTCCAAGTATTATCCCTCTTATTAACTTTTCTTCATTATGCAAATTTTGGTTTTATCAATTAAAAGACGCATTTGAATTTCCCTAAATCTCTCTCACTCACCCTGCGTCTTTTTTTATCCATATCAGGGAAACACTTTTGTGAAATTTTAGGACACTAAACATGTAACATAATTTATTTTAAATATGTTTCTATGATGCCAGTTGAAGTGAAAAGGGGCTTTTCAATGCTTGCAGTTTTGTTAGAAGACAACAGAAAATCATTCTTCTGAAAACCTGTGGTATTTTTGTTATGCGTAAGAATTCTTGACTAAAGTAAAAAAATTCTGTTTGTCCTGTCAAATTGTAAATTTTGAATTTAATTTTTCTTTGTAAAATTCAGGCTTTGACACTGGAAATATCAGGAAATATAATAAACTTACATTTCTATGTCTTTTATTTCTTTTACAGACAATGTATTTCCCCAAATAAAGAGTTTCACAAACTGTAAAATATTTTTTGTAAGAGTTTCTTACCTTAAAATGTTTTTTGTTAAAAAATTGTAGACACAGCAGCAGTTGACATGTTACATTACAATTTTTTTAGACTGTTTTTGTATTAAGCATGCATTTTTCAATTAGCTTTGAAAGGAAATAAAAAAACAATAGGAATTTTTTTATATATTTTTTTTATGAGACATTTTTAGCTTTTGGATTATTTACTATTGCATTTTTATTATTAATGTTCAAATCACAAAAATCAGACCTTATGATTACTTATCTTAGTATTTTTTTACAAATTTTGATCTTAAATTGTGAATGCTTGTTCAATAAGTGTATAGATTAATTTGGTGAATGGCTTGAACTTTTAACTTATTAATATCATGTCCTTGGGGCAATCATTAAGAAATGTTATTAATTAATAAGTTCACTTTTCATCTAAAGTGTATAGTTATTTACTTAAAATACTTTTCTTTTGCAGTCATTATACAAAGAAATCATGAATAAAGAACACGAGGTTTATTTATGTCTAAGCAAAGGCTCTGATATGTTGACAAAGCTGTCAGGAAAGCAAGAATCAGCTTCTTTGAAAGCAAAATTGGACACTGTTAAGAATCAGTTTGAAAAAATTAAGAAGAATGCTATAGACAGGTATACATTAATGTTCATTTTCTGAAATTCATATTTTTTATTAAGTCTCCATGTGGTTTGGGCAAAATATCTTGTCCACCAAGATCTGATCAATTTTGCTTATTACGAGGTATCTCATAAAGATTATGTCGATTTTTATATGTTGATGAGATCTGCATCTGGTCAGTTTTATTTTAATGACTATTTATCTCATCCATCAGTTTTCCTTTAACCCTGTGCATAAAGAAGGTCGAAATATCGTTCTGTCACTTGGTTACAGGAAGACGGCCCAAACGGCCGACGTAGTGCCTTCCCACAGGAGGCGTGGGACTGGAGAGTATGTCAGTTCTTATCACCTCGTGTTGGGGATCTCTTTTGTTGGGTCTGAGTATGCTTGTAAAGCGCAATTATTTCCAGAGTCACTGAAAGGGCAGCAACAACTAAGGCATGGCCACTTCAACTCGAAGGATTCTGGAGCTGTCTTCGACAACATTTATACCGTGGGAAATCTTTTTAAGAGTTAGAGAAACTGATAATTTTTTCTTTGTAACATTCCTCTCTTGTACCTTCAAGCATGCTTCTTTGTATGAAATGCGACACGAAAATAAAGATTGCTTACCTATAGTTGCATTCAGCACTTGACTTAGTCTGCCTCCACCGATTAGACAAGCTTTGCCTCTACTCCCTGACTTCAGGTGGGGCTCTTTCAATACAGATATTGAGATAAAATCTTTCGAATAAAAAGAGGTAGAGTATTTCGAGCCCAACCTCTCCTGATAGCCATAAAAGAAGAAAATTAGATGGTAGGAAAAGAACTTGTGCCAAATGCCGCGAAAACGGAATTAAAACTCTAACCAATCGGAGAGTAGAGTTCTAGCAATGGGGAGTGTGAAATGTGCAATATGCCTTTTCAAGACCTGCTTCCAAGAATCATAAAAATACCCCACCCTCCTTTCCTGTCCAATGCACAATTAAATGAAAGGAAATAAAAAATATGCCTCCTGGTTAAACTGCCTAGCTCATTGCAAAAGTTGAAATTCATCAATAAACCATATACATTGGGTGATGAGGAAATCGGTTTGATACACTTTTTTCCAATATAAATATAACATATTGATTAAACAAAATTTGTTAGACGAAATCATAGCTGATGAAATTTTAAAATGTAATACTTAATTGCTTTAGCTTTGGAAAAAGTATACATTGATACTATGCTATATTATTGAATTGTCATACTTCCTAGTACAAGTTTAAAATAAACACAAATATTTCTAGGCATACATTTTTTCGTAATGCATTTATCATTAAATATCCACAAATAAAAAAGCTAAGACATTATTATTTTATAATGTGCATCATTAAGATGCTAATCTATTGCAATTATTGACTAAATATTTATTAAACATTCTGGCTGCATGGAATTTATCTAATTCTATGAAAAACTCGTGTTTTATATCAGGTTACATAAATAATGTTACCTCTCTGACCATTACCTCCTCCATCACCTATCTGAGCTTCGGCATGGTGCACATGTTCTATTTTCTCAAGTTGTTGACGGAAATTTGTATTTTTTTTATTCTTAAGTACAAACAATATTATTATGTATTGGAAATTCCCCATTTTTATCAGTAAGAAATTATTTTTATTTTGAAAATAAATTTTAAAAAATTATGAAAATGATAGGAAATGAAAAATCTTTCTGCGATTAGTTCTTCCCAAATGAGCGCAGTGAGAAAAATATTAGAAAAATAAAATTCAATTGAAAATACTATACTACTTTTATGGAGTTTTCTGATTGAAAACTTATGCGTTATGTATAGTAAACTTTCGATCTAAGTTATACATGCTCGGCCTGGTATAAGTGTTTACAAATACTAAAATAAAAATGCTCATATTCTGTAAA